>OY757018.1:41748731-42995994 GCA_963580285.1 Lucinisca nassula
TTTTTTTAGATGAAAAATTGTTTTAATTTTCTTATTTCTGCTCAAAAGATAGATTGTGGGTACACATTAGAACCGCCTTTAGGTACGAGTTAGAACCGTCTCGTAGAGGCGGTTCTAACGAGTGCCCACAACCTATATTTTAGCGCAGAAATAAGAAAAACCCCAGCTTTACTTTATAAAAGTGGTGTTCAATGGGTTCAAATTTATAAAGGCGTGTTTTCGTGATGTCACATCGGCGAGGGCTCCATGGAACTTTTGTTTAAATTTAGATTTAATGTCCCCGTTAACACTATTTCATTCATTTTGAGATTTAACTTCGTTTTTTTTTTTTAACTTTTATTCGACATTGAGACCTGTCGTAGGGCTTATATGAATTGAGCGGTCCGAGTCGCACCACTTTGACTGCAGAAGCTGTTTACCAGTATTTATGTGCCGTCAGTTTCACGTCTGCGGGGAAGCACCATGCAGCCGAATCTATTTCCGACGGGCGGGGCCTATTCTCCAGGGAACTCACATAAGGTGAAGTCTCGATGTAAGACGAATGTATCTCCGGAACACGCATAAGCAAGGTCTGAAAGCAATGCACATAAGACATTTATTTATTTATCTATCTTTTTTTTCATTTTTACGCCCCTTACAAGATTATTCCACTCAGGTCGAGCTGATCGTTTAAGTTTAAAGAAAACCATAGTACTCGGGGGCGGGGGGGGGACAACCGACACGTGACCTTAGCGAGGTTCGAATCAACAACTTAATGATAAAACTGACAGCAAGCAAAACCTGCAGGCATCATATCTGGGACGAAGTCTCTAGGGACCTCAAATGAGCGATGTATGTATAGGGTACTTTTATTTTGCGAGGTCTCCTGTGAATCCAGCTGAGAAAAAGTAGCATCAGTATCGGAAGTTACGTGAAAGGAAGTTGCTTTGGAATTCACCTAAGTTTTGTTTGTTTGTTTGATTTGAGGTTTAACGTCCCCGTCAACACTGTAAATGTCATTTTGCAGATGATTCCAATTTTGTGGGACTTTTACGCGACATTGAGATGAAGTGACATCTCAAGCCCTGCCGCCCAATGAAACGAATAGGGTTAATAAGCATAGACGGCTCCGACTCGCACCGTTTTGCCTGGACAGGCTTAGATCCTCTAAGCGGTTTACCAGTACTCGTGTGTGGGTCGGATTCAGCTCTGCGCGGAATATTAATTTCCCTTTCACAAAGTGTCGACCTTTATTGTATTGTGCTGCAGTGCTGTATGTTTGCTAGAAGGCTACATGAATACAATTCTATGCCCTTCAAGAATATTAATTTCCCCTACACAAAGTGTTGACCTTTATTGTTTTGTTCTGCAGTACTGTACGTTAGCTAGTAGGCTACATGATTTTAGTTCTGTGCCTTTCAAAAATATTTATTTCTCTTGCGCAAATTTTCGATATTTATTTTATTGTGCTGCAGTACTGTATGTTATCTAGAAGGCTACATGATTTCAGTTATATGTCATTCAAGAATATTAATTTCCCCTGCACGAAGTATCGACCTTATTTTTATTGTGCTGCATTACTGTATGTTAGCTAGAAGGCTGCATAATTTCAGTTCTACGCCTTTCAAGAATATTGGTTTCCCCTACTCAAAGTGTCGACCTTTATTTTATTGTGCTGCATTACTGTATGTTGACTAGCAGGCTATATGATTTTAGACCTATGCCCTTCAAGAATATTAATTTTCGCTGCACGAAGTCTCGACATTTATTTTACACGATTTCAGTACTATGCCGACCCCGCCCAACGGGGCTTGGAGAAGTATATTGGGCTGCACGATGCTTCCACGCAGAGCTGATACCGACCGCACATGAGTACTGGCAATCCGCTTAGAACGTCTAGGCTTGCCCAGGACTATTGCTGCGAGTCGGCCCATCCATGCTTATAAACCCTATTGGTTTCATTGGCCACAGGGATTGAGATGTCATTTCAACTTAATATCGGGCAAGAGTCCCACAAAATTGGAAGCAACGTCTCCAAAATGACCTAAATAGATTTGACGGGGACGTTTAACCTCATATAAAATGAAAACCCCGTCAAGAATGTTAATTTCCCCTGTACAAAGAGTCGAACTTTATTTTATTTTCGTGCAGTACGGTATGTGAGCTAGAATGGCTACATGATTTCTGTTCTATGCCCTTAAAGAATATTATTTGCCCCTGCAGAAAGTGTCGGCTTTTTAAGTTATTGTGCGGCGGTACTGTAGGTTAGTCACCTGATTTTAGTTCTATGCCCTCAAGAAAATTATTTTCCACTGCACAAAAAAGTCGCTTTTTTATTATGCGGCAGTTCTGCATGTTAGCTAGAAGGCTACATGATTTCAGTTCTATGCCCTTCAAGATTACTAATACCCCCTGCACAAGGTGCCGACCTTAATTTTATTGTGCGGGGGTTCTGTATGTTAGTTTGAAGACTGCCCTCGAGAATATTAATTTCCCATGCACAAAAAGGTCGCCTTTTTATTATATGGCAGTACCGTATGTAAGCTAGAAGGCTACATGAGTTCAGTTCTACGCCCTTCTAGAATACTAATATGCCCTGCAAGAAGTGTCAACCTTTATTTTATTTTTATTTTATTGTGCTCCAGTACTATATGTTAGCTAGAAGGCAACATTATTTCGGTTCTGTGCCCTTCAAGAATATTAATTTGCCCTGCACAAAATACGGACAATTATTTAATTGCACTGCAGTACAGTATTGTTAGCTACAAGGCTAAATGATTTCTGTTCTATGCCTTTCAAGAATATTAATTTCCCCTGCACAAAGTGTCGACCTTCAATGTATTGTGCTGCAGTACTCTATGTTAGCAAGAAGGCTTTATTTTTCAGTCCTATGCCCTTCAAGAATATTTATTTCTCCTGCACAAATTATCGATCTTTATTTTATTGTGCTGCAGTATGGTATGTTAGCTAGAGGGCTACACGATTTCAGTTCTATGCCCTTCAAGAATATTCATTAGTCCTGCACAAAGTGTCGACCATTATTTTAATGTGCTGCAGTGCTGTATTTTTGCTAGAAGGCTACATGAAAATAGTCTTACGCCCTATAAAACTATTGATTTCCCGGACAAAAAGTTCGATCTTTATTTTATTGTGC
This sequence comes from Lucinisca nassula, assembly GCA_963580285.1. Lineage (NCBI taxonomy): Eukaryota > Metazoa > Mollusca > Bivalvia > Lucinida > Lucinidae > Lucinisca > Lucinisca nassula. The sequence goes on from OY757018.1 coordinate 41,751,865, forward strand.
TGCAGTACTGCTAGTAGGCTACATGATTTTAGTTCTGTGCCCTTCAAAAATATTAATTTTCCCTGCACAAAGTGTCGACATTTATTTTATTGTGCTGCAGTATTGTATGTTGGCTAGAAGGCTACATGATTTCAACAATATGTCATACAAGAATATATATTACCTCTGCTAGAAGTCTCAACCATTATTTTAACATGCCGCAGTACTGTATGTTAGCTAGAAGGCTACATGATTTCAGTTCTATTTCCTTAAAGAATATTGATCTCCCCTGCACACAATGTTGACCTTTATTTTATTGTGCTGCAGTACTGTATGTTAGCCAGAAGACCTCATGATTCAAGTTCCTTTCCCTTCAAGAATATTAATTTCCCCTACACAAAGTGTCGACATTTATTTTATTGTGCTGCAGTACTGTATGTTTGCCAGTTGGCTATATGATTTTAGATAAATGCCCTTCAAGAATATTATTTTTCCCTACACAAAGTCTCGACTTTTATTTTATTGTGCTGCAGTACTGTATGTTGGCCAGAAGACTACATTATTTCAGTCCTATGCCCTTCAAGAGTATTAATTTTCAACCCATAATGTGTCGACCGTAATTTTATTGTGCTTAGTACTGTATGTTAGCTAACCGGCTACAATATTTCAAATATAGGCCCCACAAGAGTATTAACTGTATGTTAGCTAGAAGGCTACATGATTTCAGTTCTATGCACTCCAAAAATATTAGTTTTCCTGTACGAAGTGTCGACATTTATTTCATTGTGCTGCAGTAATGTATGTTAGCTAGAAGGCTACATGATTTCAGTTCTATGCACTTTAAGAATATTAATTTCCCTTGCACACAGTGTCGACATGTATATTATTATACTGCAGTACAGTATGTTAGCTTGAAGGGTACATGATTTCAGTTCTGTGCCCTTCAAGAATGTCAATTTCCCCTGCATAAAAGGTTGTTACCTTCATTTTATTGCGATACCCCCTGCACAAAGTATCGATCTCTATTGTATTGTGCTGCAGTACTGTATGTTTGCCAGAAGGCTGCATGAATTCAGTTCTACGCTCTTCAAGAATATTATTTTGCCCTTCCCAAAGTGTCGACCTTTATTTTATTGTGCTGCAGTAATGTATGTTAGCTAGAAGGCTACAAGGTTTCAGATCTATGCTCTTCAAGAATATTAATTTTCTCTCAACAAAGTGTTGACCTTTATTTTATTGTGCTGTAGTGCTGTGTGTTAGCTGGAAGGCCACATGAAAACAGTTCTATGCCAATTCAAGAATTTTAATTTCCCCTGCACAAAGTGTCGACCTTTATTTTATTGTGCTGCAGTAATGTATGTTAGCGAGAAGGCTACATGATTTAATTTCTGTGCCTTTCAAGAATATAAATTTCCCCTGCACGAAGTGTCGACATGTATTTTATTGTACTACAGTACTGTATATTAGCTAGAAGGGTACATGATTTCAGTTCTTTTTCCTTCAAGAATGTAAATGTCCCCTGCACAAAGTGGTTACCTTTATTTTATTGCGCTGCAGTGCTGTATGTTTGCCAGAAGGCTGCATGAATACAGTTCTACGCCCTTCAAGAATATTATATTCCCCTTCCCAGAGTGTCGACCTGTACTTTATTGTGCGGCAGTACTGTATGTTAGCTAGAAGGCTACAAGATTTGGGTTCTATCCCTTCAAGAATATTAATTTCTCCTTCTCAAAATGTCGACCTTTATTTTATTGTGCTGTAGTGCTGTGTGTTATCTGGAAGGCTACATGAATACAGTTCTACGCCCTTAAAGAATTTTATTTTTCCCTGCATGAAGTGTCGACCTTTATTTTATTGTGCTGCAGTGCTGTATATTTGCGAGAAGGCTAAGTAATTTCAGTTCTCTACACTTCAGGAATATTAATATCCCCTGCACAAAGTGTTGGCCTTTATTGTATTGTGCTGCAGTGCTGTATGTTAGCCAGAAGGCTACATGATTTCAGTTCTATTCCCTCCAAGAATATCGGTCTCCTCTGCACACAATGTTGACCTTTATTTTATTGTGCTGCAGTACTGTATGTTAGCCTGAAGACTACATGATTCCAGTTCTTTTCCCTTCAAGAATATTAATTCCCCCTTCACAAATTGTCGACTTATTTTATTGTGCTGAAGTACTGTATGTTGGCTAGTAGGCTATATGATTTTAGATAAATGCCCTCCAAGAATATTATTTTTCCCTGCACGAAGTCTCGCCTGCAAGGCTGTATGTTAGCCAGAAGGCCATATTATTTTAGTTCTGTGCCCTTCAAGAGTATTAATTTTCAACGCACAATGTGTCGACCTTAATTTTATTGTGCTTAGTACTGTATGTTAGCTAACCGGCTACAAGATTTCAAATCTAGGCCCCTCAAGAGTTTTAAGTTTAACTGCACAATGTGTCGACCTTAATTTTCAATTTGCTGCAGTACTGTATGTTAGCTAGAAGGCTACATGATTTCAGTTCTATGCCCTTCAAGAATATTAATTTCCCCTGCACAAAGTGTCGACATGTATTTTATTGTACTGCAGTACTGTATGTTAGCTAGAAGGGTACATGATTTCAGTTCTTTGCCCTTAAAGAATGTTAATGTCCCCTGCACAAAGTGGTTACCTTTATTTTATAGCGCTGCTGTGCTGTATGATTGCCAGAAGGCTGCATGAATACAGTTCTACGCCCTTCAAGAATATTTTTCCCCTTCACAAAGTGTCGACCTTTATTTTTTTTGTGCTGCAGAACTGTATGTTAGCTAGTAGGCTACAATATTTCAGTTCTATGCCCTCCAAGAATATTAGTTTTCCTGTACAAAGTGTCGACAATTATTTCTTTGTGCTGCAGTAATGTATGTTAGCTAGAAGACTGCATGATTTCAGTTCTGTGCCCTTTTAGAATATTAATTTCCCAGGTGCACAGTGTCGACATGTATATTATTGTACTACAGTACTGTATGTTAGCTTGAAGGATACATGATTTAAGTTCTGTGCCCTTCAAGAATATAAATTTTCCTGTACAAAGTGTCGAAGAATGCTAATTCTCCATGCCCAAAGTGTTTACCCCTGCATTAAGTGATTACCTTTATTTTATTGCGCTGCAGTGCTGTATGTTTGCCAGAAGGCTGCATGAATACAGTTTTACGCTCTTCAAGAATATTATTTTCCCCTTCCCAAAGTGTCGACCTTTATTTTATTGTGCTGCAGTAATGTATGTTAGCTAGAAGGCTACAAGGTTTCAGATCTCTGCCCTATGTTTGCAAGAAGGTTGCATGAATACAGTTCTACGCCCTTCAAGAATAATATATTCCCCTTCCCAGAGTGTCGACCTGTACTTTATTGTGCTGCAGTACTGTATGTTAGCTAGGAGGCTACAAGATTTCGGTTCTATGCCCTTCAAGAATATTAATTTCCCCTTCAGAAAGTGTCGAACTTTATTTTCTTGTGCTGTAGTGCTGTGTGTTAGCTGGAAGGCCACATTAATACAGTTCTACGCCCTTCAAGAATTTTAATTTCCCCTTGCATAAAGTGTCGACCTTTATTTTATTGTGCTGCAGTGCTGTATGTTTGGCAGAAGGCTAAATTATTTCAGTTCTGTACCCTTCAATAATATTAATACCCCCTGCACAAAGTGTCGACCTTTATTGTATTGTGATGCAGTGCTGTATGTTAGCTAGGGGGTACTTGATATCAGTTCTATACCCTCCAAGTATATTAATTTTCCTGTACAAAGTGTCGACCTTTATTTTATTGTGCTGAATGTATGTTAGCTAGAAGGCTACATGATTTCAGTTCTATGCCCTTCAAGAATATAAATTTCCCCTGCACAAAGTGTCGACATGTATTTTATTGGACTACAGTAATGTATGTTAGCTAGAAGGGTACATGATTTTTATTGTACTGCAGTACTGTATGTTAGCTAGAAGGGTACATGATTTCAGTTCTTTGCCCTTCAAGATTGTTAATGTCCCCTGCACAAAGTGGTTACCTTTATTTTATAGCGCTGCTGTGCTGTATGATTGCCAGAAGGCTGCATGAATACAGTTCTACGCCCTTCAAGAATATTTATTTCCCCTTCACAAAGTGTCGACCTTTATTTTTATTTTTTTAAATACTGTATGTTAGCTAGAAGGCTACAATATTTCAGTTCTATGCCTTCAAGAATATTAATTTTCTCTTCGCAAAGTGTCGACCTTTATTTTATTTAGCTGTGGTGCTGTGGGTTAGCTGGAAGGCTACATGAAAACAGTTCTACGCCCTTCAAGAATATTAATTTCACCTGCACAAAGTGTCGACTTTCAATTTATTGTGCTGCAGTACTGTATGTTAGCTAGAAGGCAACATGTTTTCGGTGTTATGCCCTTCAAGAATATTCATTTCCCCTGCACAAGATATCGACCTTTATTTTATTGTGCTGCAGTACTGTAGTATGTTAGCTAGAAGGCTACACGATTTCAGTTCTATGCCCTTTAACTGTATTTATTAGGCCTGCACAAAGTGTCGACCTTTATTTAAATGTGCTGCAGTGCTGTGTTATCTAGAAGGCTTCATGATTTCAGTTCTGTGCCCTTCAATAATATTAATTTCCAATGCACAAAGTGTCGACCTTTTTTTATTGTGCAGCAGTACTGAATGTTAGCTAGAAAGCTACATGATTTCATTTCTATGCACTTCAAGAATATTAAGTTCCCCCCCCCCCTGCGCAAAATGTCGACCTTTATATTGTGCTGCAGTGCTGTATGTTAGCCAGAAGGCTACATAATTTCAGTTCTATGCCCTTCAAGAATATTAATTTCACCTGCACAAAATAAACACCTTTATTTTACTGTGCCCAGTACTGTATATTACCTAGCCGGCTGCAAGATTTCAGTTCTAGGGCCCTGAAGAGAATTAATTTTCACTGCAAAAGTGTCGACCTTTTTTCTATTGTGCAGCCGCACTGTGTGTTAGCTAGAAGGCTAAATGATTTCAGTTCTATGCCAGTCAAGAATATCAATTTCCCCTGCACAAAGTGTCGACATTTATTTTATTGGACTGCAGAACTGTATGTTAGCTAGAAGGCTACATGATTTAAATTCTTTGCCCTTCAAGAGTATTAATTCCGGTTGCACAAAGTGTTGACTTTTATTTTATTATGCTGCAGTGCTGTATGTTAGCCAGGCGGCTACATGATGTAAGTTATATGCCCTTCAGGATTATTAATTTCCCCTGTACAAAGTGTCAACCTTTATTTTATTGCGCAGCAGTACTGAATGTAAGCTTGAAATCTACATGATTTCAGTTCTATGCCCTTCACGAATATTAATTTTAGACTGCGCAAAATGTCGACCTTTATTTTATTGTGCTGCAGTGCTGTATGTTAGCCAGTATGCTACAAGATTTAAGTTGTATGCCCTTCAAGAATATTAATTTTCCCTGCACAAAGTGTCAACCTTTATTGTATATTGTGCTGCAGTGCTGTAATGTTAGCCAGACGGCTGCATGATTTCAGTTCTTTGCCCTCCAAGAATATTAATTTTCCTGTACAAAGTGTCGACCTTTATTTAATTGTGCTGCAGAAATGTATGTTAGGTAGAAGGCTACATGATTTCAGTTCATTATTTCAGTTCTATGCGAAAAATGTCGACCTTTATATTATTGTGCTGCAGTGCTGTATGTTAGTCAGAATGCTACATTTTTTCAGTTCTATGCCTTTCAAGAATATTAATGTCACCTGTACAAAGTGTCGACATGTATTTTATTGTACTGCAGTACTGTATGTTAGCTAGAAGGGTACATTATTTCAGTTCTTTGCCCTTCAAGAATATTAATTTTCCTGTACAAAGTGTCGAAGAATGCTAATTCCCCCTGCACAAAGTGTTTACCTTTATTTTGTGGCGCTGCAGTGCTGTATGCTTGCCAGAAGGCTGCATGAATACAGTTCTACGCCCTTCAAGAATATTAATAACCCCTTTCCAAAGTATCGACCTTGATTTCATTGTGTTGCAGGACTGTATGTTAGCTAGAAGGCTACAAGATTTCAGTTCTATGCCCTTGAAGAATATTAATTTCCCCTTCACAAAGTGTCGACCTTTATTGTGTATTGTGCTGCTGTGCTGTATGTAAACCAGATGGCTACATGATTTCAGTTCTTTGCCCTCCAAGAATATTAATTTTCCTGTACAAAGTGTCGACCTTTATTTTATTGTGCTGCAGTAATGTATGTTAGCTAGAAGGCTACATTATTTCAGTTCATTATTTCAGTTCTATGCCCTTCAAGAATATTATTACCCCCTCCCTGCACAAAGTGTCGACCTTTATTGTATGATGCTGCAGTGCTGTATGTTAGCCACAAGGCTACACGATTTCAGTTCTTTGCCCTCAAAGAATATTTATTTTCATGTACAAAGTGTCGACATGTATATTATTGTACTGCAGTACTGTATGTTAGCTAGAAGGGTACATGCCCTTCAAGAATGTCAATTCCCCCTGCACAAAGTGTTTACCTTTATTTTATTGCGCTGCAGTGCTGTATGTTTGCAGAAGGCTGCATGAATACAGAATGTTAATTTCCCCTCCCCAAAGTGTCGACCTTTATTTTATTGTGCTGCAGTACTGTATGTTAGCTAGAAGGATACAAGATTTCAGTTGTATGCCCTTCAAGAATATTTATTTCCCCTTCACAAAGTGCCGACCTTTATTTTATTGTGCTGTAGTGCTATGCGTTAGCTGGAAGGCTACATAAATACATTTCTGCGCTCTCCAAGAATATTACTTTCCCCTGCACAAAGTGTCTACCTTTATTTTATTTGGCTGCAGTGCTGTATGTTTGCCAGAAGGCTGCTTATTTCAGTTCTATGCCCTTCAAGATATTAATTTTCCCTACTCAAAGTGACGACATGTATATTATTGTATTTTAGTACTGTATGTTAGCTTGAAGGGTACATGATTTCAGTTCTTTGCCCTTCAAGAATGTCAATTCCCCATTCACAAAGTGTTTACCTTTATTTTATTGCGATGCAGTGCTGTATGTTTGCCAGAGGGATGCATGAATACAGGTCTTCACCCTTCAAGAATATTATATTCCGCTTCCCAAAGTGTCGACCTTTATTTTATTGTGCTGCAGTACTGTATGTTAGCTAGAAGGCTACAAGATTTCAGTTCTATGCCCTTCAAGAATATTAATTTCCCATTCACAAAATGTCGACCATTATTTTATTGTTCTGTAGTGCTGTGTGTTAGCTGGCAGTTCATATGAATATACTTCTACGCCCTTCCAGAATGTTATTTTTCCCTGCATAAAGTGTAGACCTTTATTTTATTGTGCTGCAGTGCTGTATGTTAGCCAGAAGTCTACAAGATTTCAGTTCTATGCCCTCCAAGAATATAAATTTTCCTGTTCAAAGTGTCGACCTTTATTTTATTTAGCTGCAGTAATGTATGTTAGTTAGAAGGCTACATGATTTCAGTTCAATGCCCTTCAAGAATATTAATACCCCCTGCACAGAGTGTCGACCTTTATGGTATGGTGCTGCAGTGCTGTATGTTAGCCAGAAGGCTACATGATTTCAGTTCTTTGCATTCCAAGAATATTAATTTTCCTGTACAAAGTATCGACCTTTATTTTATTTAGCTGCAGTTATGTATGTTAGCTAGAAGGCTATATAATTTCAGTTCTATGCTCTTCAAGAATATTCATTTACCCTTCACAAAATGTCGACTTTTATTTTATTGTGCTATAGTGCTGTGTGTTAGCTGGAAGGCTACATGAATACAGTTCTACTGCTTTCAAGACTTTTAATTTCCCCTGCACAAAGTGACGACCCTTATTTTATTGTGCTGCAGTGCTGTATAGTTGCCGGAAGGTTACATTATTTCAGTTCTATGTCCTTCAAGAATATCAATACCACCTGCACAAATGCCGACCTTTATTGTATTGTGCTGCAGTGCTGTATGTTTGCCAGAAGGCTACATTATTTCAGTTCTATACACTTCAAGATATTAATTTTCCTCTACAAATTGTCGACCTTAATTTTATTGTGTTGCAGTAATGTATGTAAGCCAGAAGGGACCATTATTTCAGTTCTTTGCCATCCAAGAATATTAATTTTCCTGTGCAAAGTGTCGACCTATATTTTATTGTGCTGCAGCAATGTATGTTAGCTAGAAGGCTACATGATATCAAATCTATGCCCTTCAAGAATATTAATTTCCCCTGCACAAAGTGTCGACATGTATATTATTGTACTGAAGTACTGTATGTTAGCTAGAAGGGTACATGATTTCAGTTCTTTGCCCTTCAAGAATGTCAATTCCCCTGCAGAAAGTGTTTACCTTTATTTTATTGCGCTGCAGTGCTTTATGTTTGCAGAAGGCTGCATGAATACAGAATATCAATTTCCCCTTCCAAATGTGTCGACCTTTATTTTATTGAGCTGCAGTACTGTATGTTAGCTAGAAAGCTAAAATATTTCAGTTCTATGCCCTTCAAGAATATTTGTTTCCCGTTCACAAAGTGTCGACCTTTATTTTATTGTGCTGCAGTGCTTTATGTTTGCCAGAAGCTACATTATTTCAGTTCTATGCCCTTCAAGAATATTAATTTCCCCTGCACAAAGTGACGACATGTATATTATTGTACTGCAGTACTGTATGTTAGCTTGAAGGGTACATGATTTCAGTTCATTGCCCTTCAAGAATGACAATTCCCCCTGCACAAAGTGTTTACCTTTTTTTATACCCCACCACACGATAGTGGCGGGATATTATGATGTACCCTCCGGTGTCCGTCCGTCCGTATGTCCGCACTAACAAATGTATAGTTAGGTGGCTATGTAAATGGACTAATAAATGTAAGTCAATGGGATTTATTCCGTTAGACACCGAAAATACTTCTTTTCTGTGGCTAAAAGTAGCCACTTAAGTATCGATCCTGCCAAAAATAGCCACATAAGTATACATCCGTGAGAACGTGCGTCCGTCCGTCCGTCCGTCCGCACCATTTCCGATCGATAACTTGAGTAATTTTTAACGAATTTTTTTTCAAATTTTGCATACATGTATATATCGGGAATGAGTGGTATGGGATTGTTAATGGGCAAAATCCGTTAACATTTGACAGAGTTATGGCCCTTTTTAGTTCAAAATAAGGGGTTTTGGGGCGTTTCCGATCAATAACTTGAATATTTTTTCACGGATTTTCTTCAAATTTTGTATACACATTGGCATTGGGTATGAGTGGTTTGGGATTGTAAATGGGCAAAATACATTAACATTTAACGGAATTATGGTCGTTAAAAATTCCGATTAAATGGATTTTGGGGACTTATTCCTTTACTGTATGGAATTTTTGGATGAAACTGCACTGATGTATAAACGACCATAATAAGCAGGTTTTGTGTTGTGAATACACAAAATGCGTTAACATTTAACGACCAATTGGTCGTTAACAATTCCCATTAAATAGTTTCTGCGCATTTATTCCTTTAATTTATGAAATATATTGATTATCACTGCCAGTGTAGTGGTTAGAGTGCTGGACTACAAATCCTATTGTTGACTATGAATCTGAGGGGCGTGAGTTCAAATCTCCTTCGAGGAATGGAATTTTTTTTTTTTTTTTTTTCGTTTTTTCTTTTTTTTTTTTCGTTTTTTCTTTTTTTGTGTGTGTTCTTTTTTCTTTTTCTTTCTTTTTCATTTTGGCAATGAATTTATTTATTTTTTTTAATTTTCCTCATTTTTGGTTTTTCATTCCTTTTTTTCCCTTTTTTTCACCCTTTCCTTCTTTTTGTTATACCCCATCACACGATAATGCTGGGATATTACAATATACCCTCCGGTGTCTGTCCGTCCGTCCGTCCCCACCATTTCCGACCAATAACTGGATTAATTTGTGCTGTGAATCTGAGGGGCGTGAGTTCAAACCCCCGTGGAGGAATGGAATTTTCTTTTTTTTTCCTTTTTTTTCTCGTTTTTTCTTTTCTTTTTTCCGTTTATTTTTCTTTTCTTTCTTTTTGCAATGATTTTTTTTTTCATTTTTTTTATTCTCTCATTTTTTGTTTTTCATTCCTTTTTTTTTCCTTTTCTTCTTTTTGTTATACCCCATTACACGATAGTGCTGGGATATTATAATATACCCTCCGGTGTCTGTCCGTCCGTCCGTCTGTCCGTCCGTCCATCCCCACCATTTCCGACCGATAACTTGATTAATTTTTCACATTTTTTTTTCAAATTGTGCCTACATGTTTATATCGGGAATGACTTTTTTTTTCTTTTCTTCTTTTTGTTTTACCCCATCACACGATAGTGCTGGGGTATTATAATATACCCTCCGGTGTCTGTCCGTTCGTCCGTCCATCCACACCATTTCCGACCGATAACTTGATTAATTTCTCACATTTTTTTTTCAAATTTGCCTACATGTTTATATCGGGAATTATATTGGAATCAATAGTGGGCAAAATGAGTTAACATTTAACAGAGTTATTGCCTTTAATAATTCTATTAAATGTTTTTGACATTTATTCATGTAATTATTTTCTATGTAAGATAATATTTTTGGCCCATAACTGCTTCACTATATGGAATACCTTAATAAAATTTTACAGATATGTAGAACATTTAAGACAGCCTATTGTGATTGAACCATATTGGCCTGCAGTGGTGGGGTATCATGCAGTGTTAGCGACGCTTTTATTATTGCGTTGCAGTGCTGTATGTTTGCCAGAGGGATGCATGAATACAGGTCTTCGCCCTTCAAGAATATTATATATCCCTTCCCAAAGTGTCGACCTTTATTTTATTGTGCTCCAGTACTGTATGTTAGCTAGAAGAGTACAAGATTTCAGTTCTATGCATTTCAAGAATATTAATTTACCCTTCACAAAATGTCGACCTTTATTTTATTTTGCTGTAGTGCTGTTTGTTAGCTGGAAGGCCAAATGAATACAGTTCTACGCCCTTCAAGAATTTTATTTTTCCCTGCATAAAGTGTCGACCTTTATTTTATTGTGCTGCAGTGCTGTATGTTTGCCAGCAGGCTACATTATTTCAGTTCTATACCCTACAAGAATATGGCTGCCCCCTGCGAAAAGTGTCGACATTTATTTTATTGTGCTGCAGGGCTGTATGTTAGCTAGAAGGCTACAAGATTTCAGTTCTATGCCCTCCAAGAATATTAATTTTCCTGTACAATGTGTTTTCCTGTACATTGTGCTGCAGTAATGTATGTTAGTTAGAAGGCTACATGATTTCAGCTCTATGCCCTTGAAGAATATTAATTTCCTCTGCACAAAGTATCGACATGTATTTTATTGTACTGCAGTTCTGTGTATTAGCTTTAAGGGTACATATTTCAGTTATTTGCCCTTCAAAACTGTTTATTTTCCCTGCACAAAGTGTTAACCTTTATTTTATCGCGCTGTAGTGTTGTATGTTTGCCAGAAGGCTGCATGAATACAGTTCTACGCCCTTCAAGAATATTAATTTCCCCTTCTCAAAGTGTCGACCTTTAATTAATTGTGCTGCAGTACTGTATGTTATCTAGATGGCTACAAGATTTCAGTTCTATGCCCTTCAAGAATATTAATTTCCCCTTCACAAAGTGTCGACCTTTATTTAATTGTGCTGTGTTTTAGCTGGAAGGCTACATGAATACAGTTCTACGCCCTTCAAGAATATTAATATCACCTGCACAAAGTCTCGACATTCAATTTATTGTTCTGCAGTACTGTAGGTTAGCTAGAAGGCTACACGATGTCAGTTCTATACTCTTCAAGAATATTAATTCAATATTAATAGTGCTGCAGTGTTGTATTTTAGCTAGAAAGCTACATGAAAATAGTCCTACTCCCTTCAAGACTATAAATTTCCCCTACACAAAGTTCGACCTTTATTTTATTGTGCTGCAGTACTGTATGTTGGCTAGAAGGCTATATGATTTTAGATAAATGCCCTTCAAAAAAATTTTTTTCCCCTGCACGAAGTCTCGACATTTATTTTATTGTGCTGCAGTACTGTATGTTAGCCAGAAGGCTACATTATCTTAGTTCTATGCCCTTCAAGAGTATTAATTTTCAACGCACAATGGGCCGACCTTAATTTTATTGTGCCTAGTACTGTATGTTAGCTAACCAGCTACAAGATTTCAAATCTGGGCCCCTCAAGAGTATTAAGTTTAACTGCACAATGTGTCGACCTTAATTTTCAATTTGCTGCAGTACTGTATGTTGGCTAGAAGGCTACATGATTTCAGTTCTATGCCTTCAAGAATATAAATTTCCACTGCACAAAGTGTCGACATGTATTATATTGTACTGCAGTACTGTATGTTAGCTAGAAGGGTACATGATTTCAGTTTTTTGCCTTTCAAGAATGTAAATTCCCCATGCATTCCCCATGCACAAAGTGTTGACCATTGTTTTGTTGCGCTGCAGTGCTGTATGTTTGCCAGAAGGCTGCATGAATACAGTTCTACGCCCTTCAAGAATATTTATTTCTCCTTCACAAAAAGTCGACCTTTATTTTATTGTGCTGCAGTACTGTATGTTAGCTGGAAGGCTACAAGATTTTAGTTCTATGCCCTTCAAAAGTATTAATTTCCCCTTCACAAAGTGTCGACTTTTATTTTATTGTTCTTCTGTGCTGTGTGATAGCTGGAAGAAGAGTATTAATAATCCCTGCTAAAAGTGTCGACCTTCAATTTATTGTGCTGCAGTACTGTATGTTAGCTAGAAGGCTGCACGATTTCAGTTCTATGCCCTCCAAGAATATTAGTTTTCCTGTACAAAGTGTCGACATTTATTTTATTGTGCTGCAGTAATGTATGTTAGCTGGAAGGCTACATGATTTCAGTTCTATGCCCTTTAATAATATTAATTTCCCCTGCACACAGTGTCGACATGTATATTATTGTACTGCAGTACTGTATGTTAGCTTGAAGGGTACATGTTTTCAGTTCTGTGCCCCTCAAGAATGTCAATTCCCCCTGTATATAGTGTTTACCTTTATTTTATTGCGTTGCAGTGCTGTATGTTTGCCAGAAGGCTGCATGAATACAGTTCTTCAAGAATACGCTCTTCAAGAATATTATTTTCCCCTTCTCAAAGTGTCGACCTTTATTTTATTGTGCTGTAGTGATGTGTGTTAGCTGGAAGGCCACATCAATACAGTTTCACGCCCTTCAAGAATTTTCATTTCCCTTGGACTAAGTGTCGACCTTTATTTTATTGTGCTGCAGTGCTGTTTGTTTGCAAAAAGGCTACATTATTTCAGTTCTATACTCTTCAAGATTATAAATACCCTCTGTATAAAGTGTCGGCCTTTATTGTATTGTGCTGCAGTGCTGTATGTTAGCCAGAAGGGTACATGATTTCAGTTCTATGCCCTCCAAGAAAATTAATTTCCCTGTACAAAGTGTCGACCTTTATTTTATTGTGCTGCAGTACTGTATGTAAGCTAGATGGCTACATGATTTCAGTTCTATGCCCTTTAAGAATATAAATTTTCCCTGCACAAAATGTCGACAGAAGGCTGCATGAATACAGAATATTAATAACCCATTCTCAAATTGTATTGTGCTGCAGTACTGTATGTGAGCTAGAAGGCTACAAGATTCAGTTCTATGCCCTTCAAGAATATTTATTTCCCCTTCACAAAGTGTCGACCTTTATTTTATTGTGCTGTAGTGCTGTGTGTTAGCTGGAAGGCTACATGAATACAGTTCTACGCCCTTCAAGAATATAACTTTCCCTGCACAAAGTGTCGACCTTTATTTTATTGTGTTGCAGTGCTGTATGATTGCCAAAAGGCCATTGCCATTATTTCAGGTCTCTGCCCTTCAAGAATATTAATTTCCCCTGCACAAAGCGACGGCATCTATAATATTGTACTGCAGGACTGTATGTTAGCTTGAAGGGTACATGATTTCCGTCCTTTGACCTTCAAGAATGTCTATTGCCACTGCACAAAGCGTTTACCTTTATTATATTGCGCTGCAGTGCTGTATGTTTGCCAAAAGGCTGCATGAATATAGGTCTACGCCCTTCAAGAATATTATATTCCCCTTCCCAAAGTGTCGACCTTTATTTTATTGTGCTGCAGTACTGTATGTTAGCTAGAAGGCTACAAGATTTCAGTTCTATGCCCTTTAAGAATATATTTTTCCCTTTCACAAAATGTCGCACTTTATTTTATTGTGCTGTAGTGCTGTGTGTTAGCTGGAAGGCCGCATGAAAACAGTTCTAAGCCCTTCAAGAATTCTATTTTTCCCTGCATAAAGAGTCAACCTTTATTTTATTGTGCTGCAGTGCTGTATGTTTGCCAGAAGGCTACATTATTTCAGTTCTATACCCTTCAAGAATATTTATACCCCCTGCACAAAGTGTCGATATCTATTTTACTGTGCTGCAGTGCTGTATGCTAGCCAGAAGGCTACACGATTTCAGTTTTATGCCCACCAAAATGTCGACCTTTATTTTTACGGGCTGCAGTGCTGTAAGTTAGAAGGCTACATGATTTCAGCTCTATGCCCTTCAAGAATATTAATCTCCCATGCACAAAGTATCGACATGTATTTTATTGTACTGCAGTACTGTTTGTTAGCTAGAAGGCTACATGATTTCAGTTATTTGCCCTTCAAAAATGTTTATTCGCGTGCACAAAGTGTTAACCTTTATTTTATTGCGCTGTAGTGCTGTTTGTTTGCCAGAAGGCTACATGAATACAGTTCTACGCTCTTCAAGAATATTAATTTCCCCTTCACAAAGTGTCGACCTTTATTTTATTGTGCTGCAGTACTGTATATTATCTAGATGGCTACAAGATTTCAGTTCTATGCCCTTCAAGAATATTAATTTCGCCTTTACTAATTGTCGACCTTTATTTTATTGTGCTGTGTTTTTGCTGGAATGCTACATGAATACAGTTCTACGCCCTTCAAGAATATTAATTTCACCTGCACAAAGTCTCGATCTAAAATTTATTGTGCTGCAGTACTGTATGTAAGCTAGAAAGCTACATTTGTTTTTCAGTTTTATTCCCTTCAATATTTATTTCCCCTGCACAAATTTTATTGTGCTGCAGTACTTTTTGTTAGCTAGAAGGCTACACGACTTCAGTTCTATGCCCTTAAAGAATATCAATTTGCCCTGCACAAAGTGTCGCCCTTTATTTTATTGTGCTGCAGTGCTGTGTTAGCTACAAGGCTGCATAATATCAGTTCCATGTCCTTCAAGAATATTAATTTCCCCTTCTCAAAGTGTAGACCTTTATTGTGTATTGTGCTGCAGTGCTGTATGTGAGCCAGATGGCTACATGATTTCAGTTCTTTGCCCTCCAAGAATATTAATTTTCCTGTACAAAGTGTCGACCTTTATTTTATTGTGCTGCAGTAATGTATGTTAGCTAGAAGGCTACTTGATTTTAGTTCATTATTTCAGTTCTATGCCCTCCAAGAATATTTATTGCCCCTGCGCAATGTGTCGATCTTTGATCTTTATTGTATGGTACTGCAGTGCTGTATGTTAGCCAGAAGGCTACATAATTTCAGTTCTATGCCCTCCAAGAATATTAATATTCCTGTACAAAGTGTCGACCTTTATTTTATTGTGTTGCAGTTCTGTATGTTTGCCGGAAGGCTACATTATTTCTTGTCTATGCCCTTCAAGAATATTAATACCCCCTGCACAAAGTATCGATCTTTATTGTATTGTGCTGCAGTATTGTATGTTAGCCAGAAGGCTTCATGATTTCAGTTCTTTCTCCTTCAGAAATATGAATTTTCCTGTACAAACTGTCGACCTTCATTGCATTGTGCTGTAGTGCTGTGTTTTATCTGGAACGCTACCTGAATACATTTCTACGCCATTCAAGAATATTAATTTCACCTTTCACAAAGTGTCGACCTTTATTTTATTGTGCTGTAGTGCTGTGTTTTAGCTGGAAGGCTACCTAAATACAGTTCTGCGCCCTTCAAGAATATTAATGTCCCCTGCACAAAGTGTCGACCTTGTTTTTATTGTGCTGCTGTGCTGTATGTTTGCCAGAAGGCTACATTATTTCAGTTCTTTGAGCTTCAAGAATATTGATACCCCCTGCGCAAAGTGTCGACCTTTATTGTATTGTGCTGCAGTGCTGTATGTTAGCTAGAAGGCTACATGATTTCAGTTCTTTGCCCTCCAAGAATATTAATTTTCCTGTACAAAGTGTCGATCTTTACTTTATTGTGCTGCAGTAATGTACGTAAGGTAGAAGACTACAAGATTTCAGTTCTATGCATTTTAAGAATATTAATTTCCCCTTCACAAAGTTTCGACCTTTATTTTATTGTGCTGCAGTGCTGTGTGTTAGCTTTAAGGCTACATGAATTCAGTTCTAGGCCCTTCAATAAAATTAATTTCCCCTGCACAAAGGGTCGACCTTTATTTTATTGTACTGCAGTTCTGTATGTTTGCTAGAAGGCTACATTATTTCGGTACTATGCCCTTCAAAATATTAATAACCCCTGCCCAAAGTGTCGACCTTTATTTTATTGTGATGCAGTGCTGTATGTAAGCCAGAAGGCTGCATGCTTTCAGTTCTGTGCCCTCTAAGAATATTAATTTTCCTGTACAAAGTGTCAACCTATATTTTATTGTGCTGCAGTAATGTATGTTATCTAGAAGGCTACATTATTTCAGTTTTATGCCCTTCAAGAATATGAATTTCCCCTGCACAATGTGTCTTCTTGTATTTTATTGTACTGCAGTACTGTATGGTAGCTAGAAGGGTACATGATTTCTGTTTTTTTGCCCTTCCAGAATCTTAATTCCCCCTGCATAAAGTGTTTACTTTTATTTTATTTCGCTGCAGTGCTGTATGTTTGCCAGGAGGCTGCATGAATACAGTTCTACGCTCTTCAAGAATATTAATTTCCCCTTCACAAAGTGTCAACCTTTATTTTATTCTACTGCAGTACTGTGTGTTAGCTAGAAAGCTACAAGATTTCAGTTCTATGCATTTTAAGAATGTTAATTTCCCCTTCACAAAGTGTCGACCTTTATTTTATTGTGCTGCAGTGTTGTGTGTTAGCTAGAAGGCTACATGAATACAGTTCTACGTCCTTCAAGAATATTAATTTCCCCTGCACAAAATGTCGACCTTTATTTTATTGTGCTGCAGTTCTGTATGTTTGCCAGAAGGCTACATTATTTCAGTTCTATACCCGTCAAGAATATTAATATACCCCCTGCACAAAGTGTCGACCTTTATTGTATTGCGCTGCAGTACTGTATGTTAGCCAGAAGGCTACATGATTTAAGTTCTTTACCCTCCAAGAATATTAATTTTCCTGTACAAAGTGTCGACCTTTATTTTATTTTGCTGCAGTAATGTATGTTAGCTAGAAAGCTACATGAGTTCAGTTCTATGCTCTTAATTTTCCCCTGTGCAAGGTGTCGATCTTTATTTTATTGTGCTGCTATAAGGCAACATTATGTTCGTTCAATGCCCTTCAAGAATATTAAGTTCCCTTTCACAAAGTGTCGACCTTTATTTTATTGTGCTGCAGTGCTGTATGTTAGCTAGAAGGCTACATGAATACAGTTCTGTGCCCTTCAAGAATATTAATTTCCCCTACACATAGTGTTGACCTTTATTTTTTGTGCTGCAGTACTGTACGTTAGCTAGTAGGCTACATGATTTTAGTTCTGTGCCTTTCAAAATATTAATTTCTCTTGCACAAAGAGTCGATATTTATTTGATTGTGCTGCAGTTCTATATGTTAGCTTGAAGGCTACATGATTTCAGTTATATTCCATTCAAGAATATTAATTTCCCCTGCACGAAGTCTCGACCTTAAATTTATTGTGCTGCAGTTCTGTATGTTAACTAGAAGGCTGCATGATTTCAGTTCTACGCCTTTCAAGAATATTGATTTCCCCTACACAAAGTGTCGACATTTATTTTATTGTGCTGCATTACTGTATGTTGACTAGTAGGCTATACGATTTTAGATCCATGCCCTTTAAGAATATTAAATTTCCCTGCACGAAGTCTCGACATTTATTTTATTGTCCTGCGCTACTGTATATAAGCCAGAAGGCTACACGATTTCAGTACTATGCCGACCCCGCCCAACGGGACTTGGAGAAATATATTGGGCTGCACTATGCTTCCACAAAGAGCTGATACCGACCGCACATGAGTACTGGCAATCCGCTTAGAACGTCTAGGCTTGCCCAGGAAAATTGCTGCGAGTCGGCCCGTCCATGCTTATAAAGTAGAAGTAAAACAAAGATCAGGAATTGATACAATTAACTTACTCCATCCATAAAAGACACCAAAGGGTTTAAACCCCATTTGTTTCATTTGGCCTCAGGGATTGAGATGTCATTTCAACTCAATGTCGGGTAAAAGTCCCACAAAATTGGAAGCAACGTCTCAAAAATGACCTAAATATATTTGACGGGGACGTCTAACATCATATCAATTCAAAACCCCTTCAAGAATGTTAATTTCCCCTGTACAAAGAGTCGACCTTCATTTTATTTTGGTGCAGTACGGTATGTGAGCTAGAATGATTCTTGTTCTACTCCCTTAAAGAATATTATTTTCCCCTGCAGAAAGTGTCGGCTTTTATATTATTGTGCTTCGGTATTTTAGGTTAGTCAGAAGACCACCGTGTTTTAGTTCTATGCCCTCAAGAATATTATATTCCCCTGCACAAAAAGTCGTCTTTTTATTATGCGGCAGCTCTGTATGTTAGCTAGAAGGCTACATGATTTCAGTTCTATGTCCTTCAAGATTATTAATACCCCCTGCACAAAGCGCTGACCTTTATTTTATTGTGCGGGTGTTCTGTATGTTAGCTTGAAGACTGCCCTCAAGATTATTAATTTCCCCTGCACAGAAGGTGATCTTTTTAATATGCGGCAGTACTGTATGTAAGCTAGAAGGCTACAGGATTTCTGTTCTACGCCCTTCAAGAATATTAATATGCCCTGCACGAAGTATCAACCTTTATTTTATTGTGCTGCAGTACTATATGTTAGCTAGAAGGCTACATGATTTCGGTTCTTTTCCCTTCAAAAATAATAATTTCCCCTGCACAAAGTGCGGACATTTATTTTATTGCACTGTAGAACTGACTTGTTAGCTAGAATGCTAAATGATTTCTGTTCTATGTCTTTCAAGAATATTAATTTCCCCTGCACAAAGTGTCGACCTTCAATGTATTGCGCTGCGGTACTGTATGTTAGCTAGAAGTCTACATGTTTTCAGTTCTATGCTCTTCAAGAATATTTATTTCTCCTGCAAAAATTATCGACCTTTATTTTATTAGGGTGCAGTATTGTATGTTAGCTAGAAGGCTACACGGTTTCAGTTCTATGCCCTTCAAGAATATTTATTAGTCTTGCACAAAGTGTCGACATTTATTTTAATGTGCTGCAGTGTAATGTTAGAACTGAAATCCTGTAGCCTTCTAGCTATGCCCTTCAAGGATATTAATATCCCCTGCACAAAGTGTCGAACTTTATTTTATTGTGCTGCAGTGTTGTATTTTAGCTAGAAGGCTGCATGAAAATAGTCCTACTCCCTTCAAGACTATAAATTTCCCCTGCACAAAGTTCGACCTTTATTTTATTGTGCTGCAGTACTGCTAGTAGGCTAGATGATTTTAGTTCTGTGCCCTTCAAGAATATTAATTTTCCCTGCACAAAGTGTCGCATTTATTTGATGGTGCTGCAGTACTGTATGTTGGCTAGAAGGCTACATGATTTCAGTAATATGTCATACAAGAGTATTAATTACCTCTGCTAGAAATCTCAACCATTATTTTAACAAGCTGCGGTACTCTGTGTTATCTAGAAGGCTACATGCTTTTAAGTTCTATTCTCTTCAAGAATATTGATCTCCCATGCATACAATGTTAACCTTCATTTTATTGTGCTGCAGTACTGTATGTTATCCAGAAGACTTCATGATTCCAGTTCTTTTCCCTTCAAGAATATTAATTTCCCCTGCACAAAGTGTCGACTTTTATTTTATTGTGCTGCAGTACTGTATGTTGGCTAGTAGGCTATATGATTTTAGATAAATGTCCTTCAAGAAAATTAATTTTCCCCTGCACGAAGTCTCGACATTTATTTTATTGTGCTGCAGTGCTGTATGTCAGCCAGAAGGCTACATTATTTTAGTTTTGTGCCCTTCAAGAGTATTAATTTTCAACGCACAATGTGTCGACATTTATTTTATTGTGCTTAGTACTGTATGTTAGCTAACCGGCTACAAGATTTCAAATCTAGCCCCTCAAGAGTATTAAGTTTATCTGCACAATGTCGACCTTAATTTTAATTATGCTGCAGTACTGTATGTTGGCTAGAAGGCTACATGATTTCAGTTATATGCCTTCAAGAATATAAATTTCCACTGCACAAAGCGTCGACGTGAATTTTATTGTACTGCAGTACTGTATGTTAGCTAGAAGGGCACATGATTTCAGTTCTTTGCCCTTCAAGAATGTAAATTCCCCCTGCACAAAGTGTTGACCATTATTTTGTTGCGCTGCAGTGCTGTATGTTTGCCAGAAGGCTGCATAAATACAGCTCTACGCCCTTCAAGAATAATTATTTCTCCTTCACAAAAAGTCGACCTTTATTTTATTGTGCTGCAGTACTGTATGTTAGCTAGAAGGCTACAAGATTTCAGTTCTATGCCCTTCAAAGATATTAATTTACCCTTCACAAAGTGTCGATCTTTATTTTATTGTTCTTCAGTGCTGTGTGATAGCTGAAAGAAGAATATTAATACCCCCTGCTAAAAGTGTCGACCTTGATTTTATTGTACTGCAGTGCTGTATGTTAGCCAGAAGGCTTCAAGATTTCGGTTCTATGCCCTCCAATAATATTAATTTTCCTGTACAAGGTGTCGACCTTTATTTAATTGTCCTGCAGTAATGTATGTTAGCTAGAGGGCTACATGATTTCAGTTCTATGCCTTTCAAGAATATTAATTTCCACTGCACTAAGTGTCGACAGGTATTTTTTTTGAACTGCAGAACTGTATGGTAGCTAGAAGGGTACATGATTTCAGTTCTTTGCCCTTCAAGATTGTCAATTCCCCCTGCACAAAGTGTCGACCTTTTTTTTATTGGCTATATTTTAGTAGGAAGGCTACATGAATACATTTCTACACCCTTCAAGAGTATTTATTTCCCCTGCACAAAATGTCGAGCTTCAATTTATTGTGCTGCAGTACTGTAAGTTAGCTAGAAGGTTACACGATTTCAGTTCTATGCCCTCCAAGAAAATTAGTTTTCCTGTACAAAGTGTCAACATTTATTTTATTGTGCTGCAGTAATGTATGTTAGCTAGAAGGCTACATGATTTCAGTTCTATGCCCTTTAAGAATATCAATTTCCCCTGCATACGGTGTCGACATGTATATTATTGTACTGCAGTAATGTATGTTAGCTCAAAGGGTACATGATTTCAATTCTGTGCCCTTCAAGAATGTCAATTCCCCCTGTATAAAGTGTTTACCTTATTTCATTGCGTTGCAGTGCTGTATGTTTGCCAGAAGGCAGCATGAATACAGTTCTACGCTCTTCAAGAATATTAGTTTCCCATTCCCAAAGTGTCGACCTTTTTTAATTGTGCTGGGGTGCTGTGTGTTAGCTGGAAGGCCACATCAATACAGTTCTACGCCCTTCAAGAATTTTAATTTCCCTTGCACAAAGTGTCGACCTTTATTTTATTGTGATGCAGTGCTGTTTGTTTGCAAGAAGGCTACATTATTTCAGTTCTATACCCTTCAGGAATATGCATACCCCTTGCTTAAAGTGTCGACCTTTATTGCATTGTGCAGCAGTGCTGTATGTTAGCCAGAAGGGTGCATGGTTTCAGTTCTATGCCCTCCAAGAATATTAATTTTCCTGTACAAAGTGTCGACATGTATTTTATTGTGCTGCAGTAATGTATGTTAGCTAGAAGGCTACATGATTTCAGTTCTGTGCCCTTCAAGAATATAAATTTCCCCTGCACAAAGTGTCGACATGTATTTTATTGTACTGCAGTACTGTATGTTAGCTAGAAGGGTACATGATTTCAGTTCTTTGCCCTTCAAGAATGTTACTGCCCCCCCCCCCCCTGCACAAAGTGGTTACCTTTATTTTATAGCGCTGCTGTGCTGTCTGTTTGCCAGAAGGCTGCATGAATACAGTTTTGCGCCCTTAAATAATATTCATTTCCCCTTCACAAAGTGTCGACCTTTATTTTATTGTGCTGCAGTACTGTATGTTAGCTAGAAGGCTACAATAGTTCAGTTCTATGCCCTTCAAGAATATTAATTTCCTCTTCACAAAGTGTCGACTTTTATTTTATTGTACAGTAGTGCTGTGGGTTAGCTGGAAAGCGACATGAATACAGTTTTACGCCCTTTAAGAATAATAATTTCTCCTGCACAAAGTCTCGACTTTCAATTTATTATGCTGCAGTACTGTATGTTAGCTAGAAGGCTATAACTTTTCAGTTTTATGCCCTTCAAGAATATTTATTTCCCCTGCACAAAGTATCGACATTTATTTTATTGTGCTGCAGTACTTTATGTGAGCTAGAAGGCTGCACGATTTCAGTTCTATGCCCTTCAAGAATATTAATTAGCCCTGCACAAAGTGTCGACCCTTTATTTTATTGTGCTGCAGTGCTGTGTTAGCTAGAAAGCTACATGATTTCAGTTCTGTGCCCTTCAATAATATTAATTTCCCATGCACAATGTGACGACCTTTATTTTATTGTGCAGCAGTACTTAATGTCAGCTATAAAGTTGCATGATTTCATTTCTATGCACTTCAGTAATATTAATCCCCCCCTGGGCAATATGTCGACCTTTATTTTATTGTGCTGCAGTGCTGTATGTCAGCCAGAAGGCTAAATTATTTCAGTTCTATGCCCTTCAAGAATATTAATTTCACCTGCACAAAATGAACACCTTTATTTTATTGTGCTCAGTACTGTATATTAGCTAGCCGGCTACAATATTTCAGTTCTTTGCCCCTCAAGAGAATTAATTTTCACTGCACAAAGTGTCGACCTTTTTTATTGTGCAGCAGCACGGTGTGTTAGCTAGAAGGCTAAATGATTCCAGTTCTATGCCAGTATGAATATTATTTTCCCCTGCACAAAGTGTCGACATTTATTTTATTGGAATGCAGAACTGTATGTCAGCTACAAGGCTACATTATTTCATGTCTTTGCCCTTCAAGAATATTAATTCCGGTTGCACAAAGTGTTGGCCTTTATTTTATTGTGCTGCAGTGCTGTATGTTAGCCAGAAAGCTACATGATTTAAGTTATCTGCCCTTCAAGATTATTAATTTCCCCTGTACAAAGTGTCAACCTTTATTTTATTGCGCAGCAGTACTGAATGTAAGCTTGAAAGCTACATGATTTCAGTTCTATGCCCTTCAAGAATATTAATTTCGGACTGCGCAAAATGTCGAACTTTATTTTATTGTGCTGTAGTGCGATATGTTAACTAGAAGGCTACATGTTTTAAGTTTCATTCCTTTCAAGAATATTAATTTTCCTGTACAAACTGTCGACCTTTATTTTATTGTGCAGCAGTACTGAATGTTAGCTAGAAAGCTACATGATTTCAGTTCTATGCCCTTTAAGAATATTAATTTGCCCTTCCCAAAATGTCGACCTTTATTTCATTGTGCTGCAGGACTGTTTGTTAGCCAGAAGGCTACATGATTTAAGTTATCTGCCATTCAAGATTATTAATTTCCCCTGTACAAAGTGTCAACCTTTATTTTATTGCGCAGCAGTACTGAATGTAAGCTTGAAAGCTACATGATTTCAGTTCCATGCCCTTCAAGAATATAAATTTTGGACTGCGCAAAATATCGAACTTTATTTTATTTTGCTGTAGTGCGATATGTTAACTAGAAGGCTACATGTTTTAAGTTTTATTCCCTTCAAGAATATTAATTTTCCTGTACAAACTGTCGACCTTTATTTTATTGTGCAGCAGTACTGAATGTTAGCTAGAAAGCTACATGATTTCAGTTCTATGCCCTTTAAGAATATTAATTTGCCCTTCCCAAAATGTCGACCTTTATTTCATTGTGCTGCAGGACTGTTTGTTAGCCAGAAGGCTACATGATTTAAGTTATCTGCCATTCAAGATTATTAATTTCCCCTGTACAAAGTGTCAACCTTTATTTTATTGCGCAGCAGTACTGAATGTAAGCTTGAAAGCTACATGATTTCAGTTCCATGCCCTTCAAGAATATAAATTTCGGACTGCGCAAAATGTCGAACTTTATTTTATTTTGCTATAGTGCGATATGTTAACTAGAAGGCTACATGTTTTAAGTTTTATTCCCTTCAAGAATATTAATTTTCCCTGTACAAACTGTCGACCCTTATTTTATTGTGCAGCAGTACTGAATGTTAGCTAGAAAGCTACATGATTTCAGTTCTATGCCCTTCAAGAATATTAATTTCCCCTTCACAAAGTGTCGACCTTTATTGTGTATTGTGCTGCAGTGCTGTATGTTAGCCAGATGGCTGCATGATTTCAGTTCTTTGCCGTCCAAGAATATTAATTTTCCTGTACAAAGTGTCGACCTTTATTTTAAAGTGCTGCCGTAATGTATGTTAGCTAGAAGGCTACATTATTTCAGTTCATTATTTCAGTTTTATGCCCTTCAAGAATATAATTACCCCCTGCACAAAGTGTCGACCTTTATTGTATGGTGCTGCAGTGCTGTATGTTAGCCAGAAGGCTAATGATTTCAGTTCTTTGCCCTCCAAGAATATTGTTTTCCTGTACAAAGTGTCGGCCTTTATTTTATTGTCTTGCAGTTATGTATGTTAGCTAGAAGGCTATATGATTTCAGTTCTATGCTCTTCAAGAATATTAATTTCCCCTTCACAAAGTGTCGACCTTAGCTGGAATACATCATTAATACAGTTCTACGCCCTTAAAGACCACGAAGTTCCCCTGCACAAAGTGACGACCTTTATTTTATTGTGCTGCAGTGCTGTATGGTTGCCGGAAGGTTACATTATTTCAGTTCTATGCCCTTCAAAAATATCAATACCCCCTGCACATATGTCGACCTTTATTGTATTGTGATGCAGTGCTGTATGTTTGCCAGAAGGCTACATTATTTCAGTTTTAAGCCCCCCAGTGGAAATCTTCCACCGACCGTTCCAAGGCGGCTCTTCTGTGGCGATTTATTTATGTTGTTGTTTGTTCCTTACTGTGTGTATCACTTGAGTCTTTTAATTTTGGATGGCCATATGGCCATTTTGTGGGAAAGTAACAGTCCTTATGGCCTTCCTTTGTTTAGGTTTCCATTATGGTCTGGTCGCTTAATGTTTGTATTTCTTTCCCTTTGGTGTCTTTTATGGGTGGAGTAAGTTAATTGTATCAATTCCTGATCTTTGTTTTACTTCTACTTTATACCCTTCAAGATATTAATTTTCATGTACAAAGTGTCAACCTTTAATTTATTTTGCTGCAGTAATGTTTGTTAGCCAGAAGTCTACATTACTTTAGTTCTTTGCCATCCAAGAATATTAATTTTCCTGTACAAAGAGTCGACCTTTATATTATTGTGCTGCAGTAATGTATGTTAGCTAGAAGGCTACATAATGTCAATTCTAGGCCTTCAAGAATATTAATTTCCCCTGCACAAAGTGTCGACATGTATATTATTGTACTACAGTACTGTATGTTAGCTAGAAGGGTACATGATTTCAGTTCTTTGCACTTCAAGAGTGCCAATTCCCCCTGCACAAAGTGTTTACCTTTATTTTATTGCGTTGCAGTGCTGTATGTTTGCAGAAGGCTGCATGAATACAGAATATTAATTTCCCCTTCCCAAAGTGTCGACTTTTATTTTATTGTGCTGCAGTACTGTATGTTAGCTGGAAGGCTACAAGATTTCAGTTCGATGCCCTTCAAGAATATTTATCTCCCCTTCACAAAGTGTCGACCTTTATTTATTGTGCTGTAGTGCTTTGTGTTAGCTGGAAGGCTCATGAATACAGTTCTACGCTCTTTATTTTATTGTGTTGCAGTCCTGTATGTACATTATTTCAGTTCTATGCCCTTCAAGAATATTAATTTCCCCTGCACAAAGTGACGACATGTATATTATTGTACTGCAGTACTGTATGTTAGCTTGAAGGGTACATGATTTCAGGTCTTTGCCCTTCAAGAATGTCAATTCCCACTGCACAAAGCGTTTACCTTTATTTTATTGCGCTGCAGTGCTGTATTTTTGCCAGAAGGCTGCATGAATATAGGTCTACGCCCTTCAAGAATATTATATTCCCCTTCCCAAAGTGTCGACCTTTATTTTATTGTGCTGCAGTAGTGTATGTCAGCTAGAAGGCTACAAGATTTCAGTTCTATGCCCTTCAAGATTATTAATTTCCCCTTCACAAAATGTAGCCCTTTATTTTATTGTGCTGTAGTGCTGTGTGTTAGCTGGAAGGCCACAGGAATACAGTTCTAAGCCCTTCAAGAATTTTATTTTTCCCTGCAAAAAGAGTCAACCTTTATTTTATTGTGCTGCAGTGCTGTATGTTTGCCAGAAGGCTACATTATTTCAGTTCTATACCCTTCAAGAATATTAATACCCCCTTCCCAAAGTGTCGACTTTTATTTTATTGTGCTGCAGTACTGTATGTTAGCTGGAAGGCTACAAGATTTCAGTTCTATGCCCTTCAAGAATATTTATTTCCCCTTCACAAAGTGTCGACCTTTATTTTATTGTGCTGTAGTGCTGTGTGTTAGCTGGAAGGCTGCATGAATACAATTCTACGCTCTTGAAGAATATTACTTTACTCTGCATAAAGTGTGGACCTTTATTTTATTGTGTTGCAGTCCTGTAAGTAGCCAGAAGGCTACATTATTTCAGTTCTATGCCCTTCAAGTATATTAATTTCCCCTCCACAAAGTGACGACATGTATATTATTGTACTGCAATACTGTATGTTAGCTTGAAGGGTACATGATTTCAGGTCATTGCCCTTCAAGAATGTCAATTCCGACTGCACAAAGCGTTTAACGTTATTTTATTGCGCTGCAGTGCTGTATGTATGCCAGAAGGCTGCATGAATATATGTCTACGCCCTTCAAGAATATTATATTCCCCTTCCCAATGTGTCGACCTTTATTTTATTGTGCTGCAGTACTGTATGTTAGCTACAAGGTTACAAGATTTCAGTTCTGTGCCCTTCAAGATTATTAATTTCCCCTTCACAAAATGGTGCCCTTTATTCTATTGTGCTGTAGTGCTGTATGTTAGCTGGAAGGCCACATGAATACAGTTCTAAGCCCTTCAAGAATATTTATTTCCCCTTCACAAAGTGTCGACCTTTATTTTATTGTGCTGTAGTGCTGTGTGTTAGCTGGAAGGCTACATGAATACAGTTCTACGCTCTTCAAGAATATTACTTTACTCTGCACAAAGTGTCGACCTTTATTTTATTGTGTTGCAGTCCTGTAAGTAGCCAGAAGGCTACATTATTTCAGTTCTATGCCCTTCAAGTATATTAATTCCCCCTCCACAAAGTGACGACATGTATATTATTGTACTGCAATACTGTATGTTAGCTTGAAGGGTACATGATTTCAGGTCTTTGCCCTTCAAGAATGTCAATTCCCACTGCACAAAGCGTTTAACTTTATTTTATTGGGCTGCAGTGCTTTATGTATGCCAGAAGGCTGCATGAATATAGGTCTACGCCCTTCAAGAATATTATATTCCCCTTCCCAAAGTGTCGACCTTTATTTTATTGTGCTGCAGTATTGTATGTTAGCTACAAGGCTACAAGATTTCAGTTCTGTGCCCTTCAAGATTATTAATTTCCCCTTCACAAAATGGTGCCCTTTATTTTATTGTGCTGTAGTGCTACGGTTAGCTGGAAGGCCACATGAATACAGTTCTAAGCCCTTCAAGAATTTCATTTTTCCCTGCATAAAGAGTCAACCTTTATTTTATTGTGCTGCAGTGCTGTATGTTTGCCAGAAGGCTAAATTATTTTAGTTCTATACCCTTCAAGAATATTAATACCCCCTGCACAAAGTGTCGACATCTATTTTACTGTGCTGCAGTACTGTTTGTTAGCTGGAAGGCTACAAGATTTCAGTTCTATGCCCTTCAAGAATATTTATTTCCCCTGCACAAAGTGACGACATGTATATTATTGTACTGCAATACTGTATGTTAGCTTGAAGGGTACATGATTTCAGGTCTTTGCCCTTCAAGAATGTCAATTCCCACTGCACAAAGCGTTTACCTTTATTTTATTGCGCTGCAGTGCTGTATGTTTGCCAGAAATCTGCATGAATATAGGTCTACGCCCTTCAAGAATATTATATTCCCCTTCCCAAAGTGTCGACCTTTATTTTATTGTGCTGCAGTAGTGTATGTTAGCTAAAGGCGACAAGATTTCAGTTCTATGCCCTTCAAGATTATATTAATTTCCCCTTCACAAAATGTAGCCCTTTATTTTATTGTGCTGTAGTGCTGTGTGTTAGCTGGAAGGCCACAGGAATACAGTTCTCAGCCCTTCATGAATTTTATTTTTCCCTGCAGAAAGAGTCAACCTTTGTTTTATTGTGCTGCAGTGCTGTATGTTTGCCAGAAGGCTACATTATTTCAGTTCTATACCCTTCAAGAATATTAATACCCCCTTCCCAAAGTGTCGACCTTTATTTTATTGTGCTGCAGTACTGTATGTTAGCTGGAAGGCTACAAGATTTCAGTTCGATGCCCTTCAAGAATATTTATTTCCCCTTCACAAAGTGTCGACCTTTATTTTATTGTGCTGTAGTGCTTTGTGTTAGCTGGAAGGCTCATGAATACAGTTCTACGCTCTTTATTTTATTGTGTTGCAGTCCTGTATGTAGCCAGAAGGCTACATTATTTCAGTTCTATGCCCTTCAAGAATATTAATTTCCCCTGCACAAAGTGACGACATGTATATTATTGTACTGCAGTACTGTATGTTAGCTTGAAGGGTACATGATTTCAGGTCTTTGCCCTTCAAGAATGTCAATTCCCACTGCACAAAGCGTTTACCTTTATTTTATTGCGCTGCAGTGCTGTATGTTTGCCAGAAGGCTGCATGAATATAGGTCTACGCCCTTCAAGAATATTATATTCCCCTTCCCAAAGTGTCGACCTTTATTTTATTGTGCTGCAGTAGTGTATGTCAGCTAGAAGGCTACAAGATTTCAGTTCTATGCCCTTCAAGATTATTAATTTCCCCTTCACAAAATGTAGCCCTTTATTTTATTGTGCTGTAGTGCTGTGTGTTAGCTGGAAGGCCACAGGAATACAGTTCTAAGCCCTTCAAGAATTTTATTTTTCCCTGCAAAAAGAGTCAACCTTTATTTTATTGTGCTGCAGTGCTGTATGTTTGCCGGAAGGCTACATTATTTCAGTTCTATACCCTTCAAGAATATTAATACCCCCTTCCCAAAGTGTCGACCTTTATTTTATTGTGCTGCAGTACTGTATGTTAGCTGGAAGGCTACAAGATTTCAGTTCTATGCCCTTCAAGAATATTTATTTCCCCTTCACAAAGTGTCGACCTTTATTTTATTGTGCTGTAGTGCTGTGTGTTAGCTGGAAGGCTGCATGAATACAATTCTACGCTCTTCAAGAATATTACTTTACTCTGCATAAAGTGTCGACCTTTATTTTATTGTGTTGCAGTCCTGTAAGTAGCCAGAAGGCTACATTATTTCAGTTCTATGCCCTTCAAGTATATTAATTTCCCCTCCACAAAGTGACGACATGTATATTATTGTACTGCAATACTGTATGTTAGCTTGAAGGGTACATGATTTCAGGTCATTGCCCTTCAAGAATGTCAATTCCGACTGCACAAAGCGTTTAACGTTATTTTATTGCGCTGCAGTGCTGTATGTATGCCAGAAGGCTGCATGAATATATGTCTACGCCCTTCAAGAATATTATATTCCCCTTCCCAATGTGTCGACCTTTATTTTATTGTGCTGCAGTACTGTATGTTAGCTACAAGGTTACAAGATTTTAGTTCTGTGCCCTTCAAGATTATTAATTTCCCCTTCACAAAATGGTGCCCTTTATTCTATTGTGCTGTAGTGCTGTGTGTTAGCTTGAAGGCCACATGAATACAGTTCTAAGCCCTTCAAGAATATTTATTTCCCCTTCACAAAGTGTCGACCTTTATTTTATTGTGCTGTAGTGCTGTGTGTTAGCTGGAAGGCTACATGAATACAGTTCTACGCTCTTCAAGAATATTACTTTACTCTGCACAAAGTGTCGACCTTTATTTTATTGTGTTGCAGTCCTGTAAGTAGCCAGAAGGCTACATTATTTCAGTTCTATGCCCTTCAAGTATATTAATTCCCCCTCCACAAAGTGACGACATGTATATTATTGTACTGCAATACTGTATGTTAGCTTGAAGGGTACATGATTTCAGGTCTTTGCCCTTCAAGAATGTCAATTCCCACTGCACAAAGCGTTTAACTTTATTTTATTGGGCTGCAGTGCTTTATGTATGCCAGAAGGCTGCATGAATATAGGTCTACGCCCTTCAAGAATATTATATTCCCCTTCCCAAAGTGTCGACCTATATTTTATTGTGCTGCAGTATTGTATGTTAGCTACAAGGCTACAAGATTTCAGTTCTGTGCCCTTCAAGATTATTAATTTCCCCTTCACAAAATGGTGCCCTTTATTTTATTGTGCTGTAGTGCTACGGTTAGCTGGAAGGCCACATGAATACAGTTCTAAGCCCTTCAAGAATTTCATTTTTCCCTGCATAAAGAGTCAACCTTTATTTTATTGTGCTGCAGTGCTGTATGTTTGCCAGAAGGCTACATTATTTTAGTTCTATACCCTTCAAGAATATTAATACCCCCTGCACAAAGTGTCGACATCTATTTTACTGTGCTGCAGTACTGTTTGTTAGCTGGAAGGCTACAAGATTTCAGTTCTATGCCCTTCAAGAATATTTATTTCCCCTGCACAAAGTGACGACATGTATATTATTGTACTGCAATACTGTATGTTAGCTTGAAGGGTACATGATTTCAGGTCTTTGCCCTTCAAGAATGTCAATTCCCACTGCACAAAGCGTTTAACTTTATTTTATTGCGCTGCAGTGCTGTATGTTTGCCAGAAATCTGCATGAATATAGGTCTACGCCCTTCAAGAATATTATATTCCCCTTCCCAAAGTGTCGACCTTTATTTTATTGTGCTGCAGTAGTGTATGTTAGCTAAAGGCGACAAGATTTCAGTTCTATGCCCTTCAAGATTATATTAATTTCCCCTTCACAAAATGTAGCCCTTTATTTTATTGTGCTGTAGTGCTGTGTGTTAGCTGGAAGGCCACAGGAATACAGTTCTCAGCCATTCATGAATTTTATTTTTCCCTGCAGAAAGAGTCAACCTTTGTTTTATTGTGCTGCAGTGCTGTATGTTTGCCAGAAGGCTACATTATTTCAGTTCTATGCCCTTCAAGAATATTAATACCCCCTTCCCAAAGTGTCGACCTTTATTTTATTGTGTTGCACTCCTGTAAGTAGCCAGAAGGCTACATTATTTCAGTTCTATGCCCTTCAAGTATATTAATTTCCTCTGCACAAAGTGACGACATGTATATTATTGTACTGCAATACTGTATGTTAGCTTGAAGGGTACATGCTTTCAGGTCTTTGCCCTTCATGAATGTCAATTCCCACTGCACAAAGCGTTTAACTTTATTTTATTGCGCTGCAGTGCTGTATGTATGCCAGAAGGCTGCATGAATATAGGTCTACGCCCTTCAAGAATATTATATTCCCCTTCCCAAAGTGTCGACCTTTATTTTATTGTGCTGCAGTACTGTATGTTAGCTACAAGGCTACAAGATTTCAGTTCTGTGCCCTTCAAGATTATTAATTTCCCCTTCACAAAATGGTGCCCTTTATTTTATTGTGCTGTAGTGCTGTGTGTTAGCTGGAAGGCCACATGAATACAGTTCTAAGCCCTTCAAGAATTTTATTTTCCCTGCATAAAGAGTCAACCTTTATTATATTGTGCTGCAGTGCTGTATGTTTGCCAGAAGGCTACATTATTTCAGTTCTATACCCTTCAAGAATATTAATACCCCCTGCACAAAGTGTCGACATCTATTTTACTGTACTGCAGTACTGTATGTTAGCTGGAAGGCTACAAGATTTCAGTTCGATGCCCTTCAAGAATATTTATTTCCCCTTCACAAAGTGTCGACTTTTATTTTATTGTGCTGTAGTGCTGTGTGTTAGCTGGAAGGCTCATGAATACAGTTCTACGCTCTTCAAGAATATTACTTTACCCTGCACAAAGTGTCGACCTTTATTTTATTGTGTTGCAGTCCTGTATGTAGCCTGAAGGCTACATTATTTCAGTTTTATGCCCTTCAAGAATATTAATTTCCCCTGCACAAAGTGACGACATGTATATTATTGTACTGCAGTACTGTATGTTAGCTTGAAGGGTACATGATTTCAGGTCTTTGCCCTTCAAGAATGTCAATTCCCACTTCACAAAGCGTTTACCTTTATTTTATTGCGCTGCAGTGCTGTATGTTTGCCAGAAGGCTGCATGAATATAGGTCTACGCCCTTCAAGAATATTATATTCCCCTTCCCAAAGTGTCGACCTTTATTTTATTGTGCTGCAGTAGTGTATGTCAGCTAGAAGGCTACAAGATTTCAGTTCTATGCCCTTCAAGATTATTAATTTCCCCTTCACAAAATGTAGCCCTTTATTTTATTGTGCTGTAGTGCTGTGTGTTAGCTGGAAGGCCACAGGAATACAGTTCTAAGCCCTTCAAGAATTTTATTTTTCCCTGCAAAAAGAGTCAACCTTTATTATATTGTGCTGCAGTGCTGTATGTTTGCCAGAAGGCTACATTATTTCAGTTCTATACCCTTCACGAATATTAATACCCCCTTCCCAAAGTGTCGACCTTTATTTTATTGTGCTGCAGTACTGTATGTTAGCTGGAAGGCTACAAGATTTCAGTTCTATGCCCTTCAAGAATATTTATTTCCCCTTCACAAAGTGTCGACCTTTATTTTATTGTGCTGTAGTGCTGTGTGTTAGCTGGAAGGCTGCATGAATACAATTCTACGCTCTTCAAGAATATTACTTTACTCTGCATAAAGTGTCGACCTTTATTTTATTGTGTTGCAGTCCTGTAAGTAGCCAGAAGGCTACATTATTTCAGTTCTATGCCCTTCAAGTATATTAATTTCCCCTCCACAAAGTGACGACATGTATATTATTGTACTGCAATACTGTATGTTAGCTTGAAGGGTACATGATTTCAGGTCTTTGCCCTTCAAGAATGTCAATTCCGACTGCACAAAGCGTTTAACTTTATTTTATTGCGCTGCAGTGCTGTATGTATGCCAGAAGGCTGCATGAATATATGTCTACGCCCTTCAAGAATATTATATTCCCCTTCCCAATGTGTCGACCTTTATTTTATTGTGCTGCAGTACTGAATGTTAGCTACAAGGTTACAAGATTTCAGTTCTGTGCCCTTCAAGATTATTAATTTCCCCTTCACAAAATGGTGCCCTTTATTCTATTGTGCTGTAGTGCTGTGTGTTAGCTTGAAGGCCACATGAATACAGTTCTAAGCCCTTCAAGAATTTTATTTTTCCCTGCATAAAGAGTCAACCTTTATTATATTGTGCTGCAGTGCTGTATGTTTGCCAGAAGGCTACATTATTTCAGTTCTATACCCTTCAAGAATATTAATACCCCCTGCACAAAGTGTCGACATCGTTTTTACTGTGCTGCAGTACTGTATGTTAGCTGGAAGGCTACAAGATTTCAGTTCTATGCCCTTCAAGAATATTTATTTCCCCTGCTGAAAAGTGACGACATGTATATTATTGTACTGCAATGCTGTATGTTAGCTTGAAGGGTACATGATTTCAGGTCTTTGCCCTTCAAGAATGACAATTCCCACTGCACAAAGCGTTTACCTTTATTTTATTGCGCTGCAGTGCTGTATGTTTGCCAGAAGGCTGCATGAATATAGGTCTACGCCCTTCAAGAATATTATATTCCCCTTCCCAAAGTGTCGACCTTTATTTTATTGTGCTGCAGTACTGTATGTTAGCTAAAGGCTACAAGATTTCAGTTCTATGCCCTTCAAGATTATATTAATTTCCCCTTCACAAAATGTAGCCCTTTATTTTATTGTGCTGTAGTGCTGTGTGTTAGCTGGAAGGCCACAGGAATACAGTTCTCAGCCCTTCATGAATGTTATTTTTTCCCTGCAAAAAGAGTCAACCTTTATTTTATTGTGCTGCAGTGCTGTATGTTTGCCAGAAGGCTACATTATTTCAGTTCTATACCCTTCAAGAATATTAATACCCCCTTCCCAAAGTGTCGACCTTTATTTTATTGTGCTGCAGTACTGTATGTTAGCTGGAAGGCTACAAGATTTCAGTTCTATGCCCTTCAAGAATATTTATTTCCCCTTCACAAAGTGTCGACCTTTATTTTATTGTGCTGTAGTGCTGTGTGTTAGCTGGAAGGCTACATGAATACAGTTCTACGCTCTTCAAGAATATTACTTTACTCTGCACAAAGTGTCGACCTTTATTTTATTGTGTTGCAGTCCTGTAAGTAGCCAGAAGGCTACATTATTTCAGATCTATGCCCTTCAAGTATATTAATTCCCCCTCCACAAAGTGACGACATGTATATTATTGTACTGCAGTACTGTATGTTAGCTTGAAGGGTACATGATTTCAGGTCTTTGCCCTTCAAGAATGTCAATTCCCACTGCACAAAGCGTTTAACTTTATTTTATTGGGCTGCAGTGCTTTATGTATGCCAGAAGGCTGCATGAATATAGGACTACGCCCTTCAAGAATATTATATTCCCCTTCCCAAAGTGTCGACCTTTATTTTATTGTGCTGCAGTATTGTATGTTAGCTACAAGGCTACAAGATTTCAGTTCTGTGCCCTTCAAGATTATTAATTTCCCCTTCACAAAATGGTGCCCTTTATTTTATTGTACTGTAGTGCTGTGTGTTAGCTGGAAGGCCACATGAATACAGTTCTAAGCCCTTCAAGAATTTAATTTTTCCCTGCATAAAGAGTCAACCTTTATTTTATTGTGCTGCAGTGCTGTATGTTTGCCAGAAGGCTACATTATTTCAGTTCTATACCCTTCAAGAATATTAATACCCCCTGCACAAAGTGTCGACATCTATTTTACTGTGCTGCAGTACTGTTTGTTAGCTGGAAGGCTACAAGATTTCAGTTTTATGCCCTTCAAGAATATTTATTTCCCCTGCACAAAGTGACGACATGTATATTATTGTACTGCAATACTGTATGTTAGCTTGAAGGGTACATGATTTCAGGTCTTTGCCCTTCAAGAATGTCAATTCCCACTGCACAAAGCGTTTACCTTTATTTTATTGCGCTGCAGTGCTGTATGTTTGCCAGAAATCTGCATGAATATAGGTCTACGCCCTTCAAGAATATTATATTCCCCTTCCCAAAGTGTCGACCTTTATTTTATTGTGCTGCTGTAGTGTATGTTAGCTAAAGGCTACAAGATTTCAGTTCTATGCCCTTCAAGATTATATTAATTTCCCCTTCACAAAATGTAGCCCTTTATTTTATTGTGCTGTAGTGCTGTGTGTTAGCTGGAAGGCCACAGGAATACAGTTCTCAGCCCTTCATGAATTTTATTTTTCCCTGCAGAAAGAGTCAACCTTTATTTTATTGTGCTGCAGTGCTGTAAGTTTGCCAGAAGGTTACATTATTTCAGTTCTATACCCTTCAAGAATATTAATACCCCCTTCCCAAAGTGTCGACCTTTATTTTATTGTGCTGCAGTACTGTATGTTAGCTGGAAGGCTACAAGATTTCAGTTCTATGCCCTTCAAGAATATTTATTTCCCCTTCACAAAGTGTCGACCTTTATTTTATTGTGCTGTAGTGCTGTGTGTTAGCTGGAAGGCTACATGAATACAGTTCTACGCTCTTCAAGAATATTACTTTACTCTGCACAAAGTGTCGACCTTTATTTTATTGTGTTGCAGTCCTGTAAGTAGCCAGAAGGCTACATTATTTCAGTTCTATGCCCTGTAAGTATATTAATTTCCCCTGCACAAAGTGACGACATGTATATTATTGTACTGCAATACTGTATGTTAGCTTGAAGGGTACATGCTTTCAGGTCTTTGCCCTTCATTAATGTCAATTCCCACTGCACAAAGCGTTTAACTTTATTTTATTGCGCTGCAGTGCTGTATGTATGCCAGAAGGCTGCATGAATATAGGTCTACGCCCTTCAAGAATATTATATTCCCCTTCCCAAAGTGTCGACCTTTATTTTATTGTGCTGCAGTACTGTATGTTAGCTACAAGGCTACAAGATTTCAGTTCTGTGCCCTTCAAGATTATTAATTTCCCCTTCACAAAATGGTGCCCTTTATTTTATTGTGCTGTAGTGCTGTGTGTTAGCTGGAAGGCCACATGAAAACAGTTCTAAGCCCTTCAAGAATTTCATTTTTCCCTGCAAAAAGAGTCAACCTTTATTATATTGTGCTGCAGTGCTGTATGTTTGCCAGAAGGCTACATTATTTCAGTTCTATACCCTTCAAGAATATTAATACCCCCTGCACAAAGTGTCGACATCTATTTTACTGTGCTGCAGTACTGTATGTTAGCTGGAAGGCTACAAGATTTCAGTTCTGTGCCCTTCAAGAATATTTATTTCCCCTTCACAAAGTGTCGACCTTTATTTTATTGTGCTGCAGTGCTGTGTGTTAGCTGGAAGGCTACATGAATACAGTTCTACGCTCTTCAAGAATATTACTTTACTCTGCACAAAGTGTCGACCTTTATTTTATTGTGTTGCACTCCTGTAAGTAGCCAGAAGGCTACATTATTTCAGTTCTATGCCCTTCAAGTATATTAATTTCCCCTGCACAACGTGACGACATGTATATTATTGTACTGCAATACTGTATGTTAGCTTGAAGGGTACATGCTTTCAGGTCTTTGCCCTTCATGAATGTCAATTCCCACTGCACAAAGCGTTTAACTTTATTTTATTGCGCTGCAGTGCTGTATGTATGCCAGAAGGCTGCATGAATATAGGTCTACGCCCTTCAAGAATATTATATTCCCCTTCCCAAAGTGTCGACCTTTATTTTATTGTGCTGCAGTACTGTATGTTAGCTACAAGGCTACAAGATTTCAGTTCTGTGCCCTTCAAGATTATTAATTTCCCCTTCACAAAATGGTGCCCTTTATTTTATTGTGCTGTAGTGCTGTGTGTTAGCTGGAAGGCCACATGAATACAGTTCTAAGCCCTTCAAGAATTTTATTTTTCCCTGCATAAAGAGTCAACCTTTATTATATTGTGCTGCAGTGCTGTATGTTTGCCTGAAGGCTACATTATTTCAGTTCTATACCCTTCAAGAATATTAATACCCCCTGCACAAAGTGTCGACATCTATTTTACTGTACTGCAGTACTGTATGTTAGCTGGCAGGCTACAAGATTTCAGTTCTATGCCCTTCAAGAATATTTATTTCCCCTTTACAAAGTGTCGACCTTTATTTTATTTTGCTGTAGTGCTGTGTGTTAGCTGGAAGGCTACATGAATACAGTTCTACGCTCTTCACGAATATTAATTTACTCTGCACAAAGTGTCGACCTTTATTTTATTGTGTTGCAGTCCTGTTAGTAGCCAGAAGGCTACATTATTTCAGTTCTATGCCCTTCAAGAATATTAATTTCCCCTGCACAAAGTGACGACATATACATTATTGTACTGCAATATTGTATGTTAGCTTGAAGGGTACATGATTTCAGGTCTTTGCCCTTCAAGAATGTCAATTCCCACTGCACAAAGCGTTTACCTTTATTTTATTGCGCTGCAGTGCTGTATGTATGCCAGAAGGCTGCATGAATATAGGTCTACGCCCTTCAAGAATATTATATTCCCTTCCCAAAGTGTCGACCTTTATTTTATTGTGCTGCAGTACTGTATGTTAGCTACAAGGCTACAAGATTTCAGTTCTGTGCCCTTCAAGATTATTAATTTCCCCTTCACAAAATGGTGCCCTTTATTTTATTGTGCTGTGTGTTAGCTGGAAGGCCACATGAATACAGTTCTAAGCCCTTCAAGAATTTTATTTTTCCCTGCATAAAGAGTCAACCTTTATTATATTGTGCTGCAGTGCTGTATGTTTGCCAGAAGGCTACATTATTTCAGTTCTATACCCTTCAAGAATATTAAAACCCCCTTCCCAAAGTATCGACCTTTATTATATTGTGCTGCAGTACTGTATGTTAGCTGGAAGGTTACAAGATTTCAGTTCTGTGCCCTTCAAGATTATTAATTTCCCCTTCACAAAATGGTGCCCTTTATTCTATTGTGCTGTAGTGCTGTGTGTTAGCTGGAAGGCCACATGAATTCAGTTCTAAGCCCTTCAAGAATTTTATTTTTCCCTGCATAAAGAGTCAACCTTTATTATATTGTGCTGCAGTGCTGTATGTTTGCCAGAAGGCTACTTTATTTCAGTTCTATACCCTTCAAGAATATTAATACACCCTGCACAAAGTGTCGACATCTTTTTTACTGTGCTGCAGTACTGTATGTTAGCTGGAAGGCTACAAGATTTCAGTTCTATGCCCTTCAAGAATATTTATTTCCCCTGCACAAAGTGACGACATGTATATTATTGTACTGCAATACTGTATGTTAGCTTGAAGGGTACATGATTTCAGGTCTTTGCCCTTCAAGAATGTCAATTCCCACTGCACAAAGCGTTTACCTTTATTTTATTGCGCTGCAGTGCTGTATGTTTGCCAGAAGGCTGCATGAATATATGTCTACGCCCTTCAAGAATATTATATTCCCATTCCCAAAGTGTCGACCTTTATTTTATTGTGCTGCAGTAGTGTATGTTAGCTAAAGGCTACAAGATTTCGGTTCTATGCCCTTCAAGATTATATTAATTTCCCCTTCAAAAAATGTAGCCCTTTATTTTATTGTGCTGTAGTGCTGTGTGTTAGCTGGAAGGCCACAGGAATACAGTTCTCAGCCCTTCATGAATGTTATTTTTCCCTGCAAAAAGAGTCAACCTTTATTTTATTGTGCTGCAGTGCTGTATGTTTGCCAGAAGGCTACATTATTTCAGTTCTATTACCTTCAAGAATATTAATACCCCCTTCCCAAAGTGTCGACCTTTATTTTATTGTGCTGCAGTACTGTATGTTAGCTGGAAGGCTACAAGATTTCAGTTCTATGCCCTTCAAGAATATTTATTTCCCCTTCACAAAGTGTCGACCTTTATTTTATTGTGCTGTAGTGCTGTGTGTTAGCTGGAAGGCTACATGAATACAGTTCTACGCTCTTCAAGAATATTACTTTACTCTGCACAAAGTGTCGACCTTTATTTTATTGTGTTGCAGTCCTGTAAGTAGCCAGAAGGCTACATTATTTCAGTTCTATGCCCTTCAAGTATATTAATTCCCCCTCCACAAAGTGACGACATGTATATTATTGTACTGCAATACTGTATAGCTTGAAGGGTACATGATTTCAGGTCTTTGCCCTTCAAGAATGTCAATTCCCACTGCACAAAGCGTTTAACTTTATTTTATTGGGCTGCAGTGCTTTATGTATGCCAGAAGGCTGCATGAATATAGGTCTACGCCCTTCAAGAATATTATATTCCCCTTCTCAAAGTGTCGACCTTTATTTTATTGTGCTGCAGTACTGTATGTTAGCTACAAGGCTACAAGATTTCAGTTCTGTGCCCTTCAAGATTATTAATTTCCCCTTCACAAAATGGTGCCCTTTATTTTATTGTGCTGTAGTGCTGTGTGTTAGCTGGAAGGCCACATGAATACAGTTCTAAGCCCTTCAAGAATTTTATTTTTCCCTGCATAAAGTGTCAACCTTTATTATATTGTGCTGCAGTGCTGTATGTTTGCCAGAATGCTACATTATTTCAGTTCTATACCCTTCAAGAATATTAATACCCCCTGCACAAAGTGTCGACATCTATTATACTGTGCTGCAGTACTGTATGTTAGCTGGAAGGCTACAAGATTTCAGTTCTATGCCCTTCAAGAATATTTATTTCCCCTGCACAAAGTGACGACATGTATATTATTGTACTGCAATACTGTATGTTAGCTTGAAGGGTACATGATTCCAGGTCTTTGCCCTTCAAGAATGTCAATTCCCACTGCACAAAGCGTTTACCTTTATTTTATTGCGCTGCAGTGCTGTATGTTTGCCAGAAGGCTTCATGAATATAGGTCTACGCCCTTCAAGAATATTATATTCCCCTTCCCAAAGTGTCGACCTTTATTTTATTGTGCTGCAGTATTGTATGTTAGCTTAAGGCTACAAGATTTCAGTTCTATGCCCTTCAAGATTATATTAATTTCCCCTTCACAAAATGTAGCCCTCTATTTTATTGTGCTGTAGTGCTGTGTGTTAGCTGGAAGGCCACAGGAATACAGTTCTCAGCCCTTCATGAATTTTATTTTTCCCTGCATAAAGAGTCAACCTTTATTTTATGGTGCTGCAGTGCTGTATGTTTGCCAGAAGGCTACATTATTTCAGTTCTATACCCTTCAAGAATATTAATACCCCCTTCCCAAAGTGTCGACCTTTATTTTATTGTGCTGCAGTACTGTATGTTAGCTGGAAGGCTACAAGATTTCAGTTCTATGCCCTTCAAGAATATTATTTCCCCTTCACAAAGTGTCGACCTTTATTTTATTGTGCTGTAGTGCTGTGTGTTAGCTGGAAGGCTACATGAATACAGTTCTACGCTCTTCAAGAATATTACTTTACTCTGCACAAAGTGTCGACCTTTATTTTATTGTGTTGCAGTCCTGTAAGTAGCCAGAAGGCTACATTATTTCAGTTCTATGCCCTTCAAGTATATTAATTTCCCCTGCACAAAGTGACGACATGTATATTATTGTACTGCAATACTGTATGTTAGCTTGAAGGGTACATGATTTCAGGTCTTTGCCCTTCATGAATGTCAATTCCCACTGCACAAAGCGTTTAACTTCATTTTATTGCGCTGCAGTGCTGTATGTATGCCAGAAGGCTGCATGAATATAGGTCTACGCCCTTCAAGAATATTATATTCCCCTTCCCAAAGTGTCGACCTTTATTTTATCGTGCTGCAGTACTGTATGTTAGCTACAAGGCTACAAGATTTCAGTTCTGTGCCCTTCAAGATTATTAATTTCCCCTTCACAAAATGGTGCCCTTTATTTAATTGTGCTGTAGTGCTGTGTGTTAGCTGGAAGGCCACATGAAAACAGTTCTAAGCCCTTCAAGAATTTTATTTTTCCCTGCATAAAGAGTCAACCTTTATTATATTGTGCTGCAGTGCTGTATGTTTGCCAGAAGGCTGAATTATTTCAGTTCTATACCCTTCAAGAATATTAATACCCCCTGCACAAAGTGTCGACATCTATTTTACTGTGCTGCAGTACTGTATGTTAGCTGGAAGGCTACAAGATTTCAGTTCTGTGCCCTTCAAGAATATTTATTTTCACAAAGTGTCGACCTTTATTTTATTGTGCTGTAGTGCTGTGTGTTAGCTAGAAGGCTACATGAATACAGTTCTACGCTCTTCAAGAATATTACTTTACTCTGCACAAAGTGTCGACCTTTATTTTATTGTGTTGCAGTCCTGTAAGTAGCCAGAAGGCTACATTATTTCAGTTCTATGCCCTTCAAGTATATTAATTTCCCCTGCACAAAGTGACGACATGTATATTATTGTACTGCAATCCTGTATGTTAGCTTGAAGGGTACATGCTTTCAGGTCTTTGCCC
Organism: Lucinisca nassula; assembly: GCA_963580285.1. NCBI lineage: Eukaryota > Metazoa > Mollusca > Bivalvia > Lucinida > Lucinidae > Lucinisca > Lucinisca nassula. The sequence goes on from OY757018.1 coordinate 41,793,748, forward strand.
TTCATGAATGTCAATTCCTACTGCACAAAGCGTTTAACTTTATTTTATTGCGCTGCAGTGCTGTATGTATGCCAGAAGGCTGCATGAATATAGGTCTACGCCCTTCAAGAATATTATATTCCCCTTCCCAAAGTGTCGACCTTTATTTTATTGTGCTGCAGTACTGTATGTTAGCTACAAGGCTACAAGATTTCAGTTCTGTGCCCTTCAAGATTATTAATTTCCCCTTCACAAAATGGTGCCCTTTATTTTATTGTGCTGTAGTGCTGTGTGTTAGCTGGAAGGCCACAGGAAAACAGTTCTAAGCCCTTCAAGAATTTTATTTTTCCCTGCATAAAGAGTCAACCTTTATTATATTGTGCTGCAGTGCTGTATGTTTGCCAGAAGGCTGAATTATTTCAGTTCTATACCCTTCAAGAATATTAATACCCCCTGCACAAAGTGTCGACATCTATTTTACTGTGCTGCAGTACTGTATGTTAGCTGGAAGGCTACAAGATTTCAGTTCTGTGCCCTTCAAGAATATTTATTTCCCCTTCACAAAGTGTCGACCTTTATTTTATTGTGCTGTAGTGCTGTGTGTTAGCTGGAAGGCTACATGAATACAGTTCTACGCTCTTCAAGAATATTACTTTACTCTGCACAAAGTGTCGACCTTTATTTTATTGTGTTGCAGTCCTGTAAGTAGCCAGAAGGCTTCATTATTTCAGTTCTATGCCCTTCAAGTATATTAATTTCCCCTGCACAAAGTGACGACATGTATATTATTGTACTGCAATACTGTATGTTAGCTTGAAGGGTACATGCTTTCAGGTATTTGCCCTTCATGATTGTCAATTCCCACAGCACAAAGCGTTTAACTTTATTTTATTGCGCTGCAGTGCTGTATGTATGCTAGAAGGCTGCATGAATATAGGTCTACGCCCTTCAAGAATATTATATTCCCCTTCCCAAAGTGTCGACCTTTATTTTATTGTGCTGCAGTACTGTATGTTAGCTACAAGGCTACAAGATTTCAGTTCTGTGCCCTTCAAGATTATTAATTTCCCCTTCACAAAATGGTGCCCTTTATTTTATTGTGCTGTGTGTTAGCTGGAAGGCCACATGAATACAGTTCTAAGCCCTTCAAGAATTTTATTTTTCCCTGCATAAAGAGTCAACCTTTATTATATTGTGCTGCAGTGCTGTATGTTTGCCAGAAGGCTGAATTATTTCAGTTCTATACCCTTCAAGAATATTAATACCCCCTGCACAAAGTGTCGACATCTATTTTACTGTGCTGCAGTACTGTATGTTAGCTGGAAGGCTACAAGATTTCAGTTCTGTGCCCTTCAAGAATATTTATTTTCACAAAGTGTCGACCTTTATTTTATTGTGCTGTAGTGCTGTGTGTTAGCTAGAAGGCTACATGAATACAGTTCTACGCTCTTCAAGAATATTACTTTACTCTGCACAAAGTGTCGACCTTTATTTTATTGTGTTGCAGTCCTGTAAGTAGCCAGAAGGCTACATTATTTCAGTTCTATGCCCTTCAAGTATATTAATTTCCCCTGCACAAAGTGACGACATGTATATTATTGTACTGCAATCCTGTATGTTAGCTTGAAGGGTACATGCTTTCAGGTCTTTGCCCTTCATGAATGTCAATTCCCACTGCACAAAGCGTTTAACTTTATTTTATTGCGCTGCAGTGCTGTATGTATGCCAGAAGGCTGCATGAATATAGGTCTACGCCCTTCAAGAATATTATATTCCCCTTCCCAAAGTGTCGACCTTTATTTTATTGTGCTGCAGTACTGTATGTTAGCTACAAGGCTACAAGATTTCAGTTCTGTGCCCTTCAAGATTATTAATTTCCCCTTCACAAAATGGTGCCCTTTATTTTATTGTGCTGTAGTGCTGTGTGTTAGCTGGAAGGCCACAGGAAAACAGTTCTAAGCCCTTCAAGAATTTTATTTTTCCCTGCATAAAGAGTCAACCTTTATTATATTGTGCTGCAGTGCTGTATGTTTGCCAGAAGGCTGAATTATTTCAGTTCTATACCCTTCAAGAATATTAATACCCCCTGCACAAAGTGTCGACATCTATTTTACTGTGCTGCAGTACTGTATGTTAGCTGGAAGGCTACAAGATTTCAGTTCTGTGCCCTTCAAGAATATTTATTTCCCCTTCACAAAGTGTCGACCTTTATTTTATTGTGCTGTAGTGCTGTGTGTTAGCTGGAAGGCTACATGAATACAGTTCTACGCTCTTCAAGAATATTACTTTACTCTGCACAAAGTGTCGACCTTTATTTTATTGTGTTGCAGTCCTGTAAGTAGCCAGAAGGCTTCATTATTTCAGTTCTATGCCCTTCAAGTATATTAATTTCCCCTGCACAAAGTGACGACATGTATATTATTGTACTGCAATACTGTATGTTAGCTTGAAGGGTACATGCTTTCAGGTATTTGCCCTTCATGATTGTCAATTCCCACAGCACAAAGCGTTTAACTTTATTTTATTGCGCTGCAGTGCTGTATGTATGCTAGAAGGCTGCATGAATATAGGTCTACGCCCTTCAAGAATATTATATTCCCCTTCCCAAAGTGTCGACCTTTATTTTATTGTGCTGCAGTACTGTATGTTAGCTACAAGGCTACAAGATTTCAGTTCTGTGCCCTTCAAGATTATTAATTTCCCCTTCACAAAATGGTGCCCTTTATTTTATTGTGCTGTAGTGCTGTGTGTTAGCTGGAAGGCCACATGAATACAGTTCTAAGCCCTTCAAGAATTTTATTTTTCCCTGCATAAAGAGTCAACCTTTATTATATTGTGCTGCAGTGCTGTATGTTTGCCAGAAGGCGACATTATTTCAGTTCTATACCCTTCAAGAATATTAATACCCCCTGCACAAAGTGTCGACATCTATTTTACTGTGCTGCAGTACTGTATGTTAGCTGGAAGGCTACAAGATTTCAGTTCTATGCCCTTCAAGAATATTTATTTCCCCTTCACAAAGTGTCGACCTTTATTTTATTGTGCTGTAGTGCTGTGTGTTAGCTGGAAGGCTACATGAATACAGTTCTACGCTCTTCAAGAATATTAATTTACTCTGCACAAAGTGTCGACCTTTATTTTATTGTGTTGCAGTCCTGTTAGTAGCCAGAAGACTACATTATTTCAGTTCTATGCCCTTCAAGAATATTAATTTCCCCTGCACAAAGTGACGACATGTATATTATTGTACTGCAATATTGTATGTTATCTTGAAGGGTACATGATTTCAGGTCTTTGCCCTTCAAGAATGTCAATTCCCACTGCACAAAGCGTTTACCTTTATTTTATTGCGCTGCAGTGCTGTATGTATGCCAGAAGGCTGCATGAATATATGTCTACGCCCTTCAAGAATATTATATTCCCCTTCCCAAAGTGTCGACCTTTATTTTATTGTGCTGCAGTACTGTATGTTAGCTACAAGGCTACAAGATTTCAGTTCTGTGCCCTTCAAGATTATTAATTTCCCCTTCACAAAATGGTGTCCTTTATTTTATTGTGCTGTAGTGCTGTGTGTTAGCTGGAAGGCCACATGAATACAGTTCTAAGCCCTTCAAGAATTTTATTTTTCCCTGCATAAAGAGTCAACCTTTATTATATTGTGCTGCAGTGCTGTATGTTTGCCAGAAGGCTACATTATTTCAGTTCTATACCCTTCAAGAATATTAATACCCCCTGCACAAAGTGTCGACATCTATTTTACTGTGCTGCAATGCTGTATGTTAGCCAGAAGGCTACAAGATTTCAGTTCTATGCCCTCCAAGAATATTAATTTTCCTGTACAAAGTGTCGACCTGTACTTTATTGTGCTGCAGTAATGTATGTTAGTTAGAAGGCTACATGATTTCAGCTCTATGTCCTTCAAGAATATTGATTTCCCATGCACAAAGTACCGACATGTATTTTATTGTACTGCAGTACTGTATGTTAGCTAGAAGGGTACATGATTTCAGTTTTATGCCCTTCAAAAATGTTTATTCCCCCTGCGCAAATGGTTTACCTTTATTTTATTGCGCTGTAGTGCTGTATGTTTGCCAGAAGGCCGCATGAATATAGTTCTACGCCCTTCAAGAATATTAATTCCCCCTTCTCAAAGTGTCGACCTTTATTTTATTGTGCTGCAGTACTGTATGTTATCTAGATGGCTACAAGATTTCAGTGCTATGCCCTTCAAGAATATTAATTTCGCCTTCACAAATTGTCGACCTTTATTTTATTGTGCTGTGTTTTAGCTGAAATGCTACATGAATACAGTTCTACGCCCTTCAAGAATATTAATTTCACCTGCACAAAGTCTCGACCTTCAATTTATTGTGCTGCAGTACAGTATGTTAGCTAGAAGGCTACATATTTTCAGTTTTATTCCCTTCAAGAATATTTATTTTCCCTGCACAAATTTTATTGTGCTGCAGTCCTTTTTGTTAGCTAGAAGGCTACACAATTTCAGTTCTATGCCCTTCAAGAATATTAATTAGCCCTGCACAAAGTGTCGACCTTTATTTTATTGAGCCTCAGTGCTGTGTTAGCTACAAGGCTACATGATATCAGTTTTTTGTCCTTCAATAATATTCAATTCTCATGCACAAAGTGTCGACCTTTATTTTATTGTGCAACAGTCCTGAATGTTACCTAGAAAGCGACATGATTTCAGTTCTATGCCCTTCAAGAATATTAATTTGCCCTTCCCAAAATGTCGACCTTTATTTCATTGTGCTGCAGGACTGTTTGTTAGCCAGAAGGCTACCGGATTTAAGTTATATGCCATTCAAGATTATTAATTTCCCCCTGTACAAAGTGTCAACCTTTATTTTATTGCGCAGCAGTACTGAATGTAAGCTTGAAAGCTACATGATTTCAGTTCCATGCCCTTCAAGAATATAAATTTCGGACTGCGCAAAATGTCGAACTTTATTTTATTTTGCTGTAATGCGATATGTTAACTAGAAGTCTACATGTTTTACGTTTTATTCCCTTCAAGAATATTAATTTTCCCTGTACAAACTGTCGACCTTTATTTTATTGTGCAGCAGTACTGAATGTTAGCTAGAAAGCTACATGATTTCAGTTCTATGCCCTTCAAGAATATTAATTTCCCCTTCACAAAGTGTCGACCTTTATTGTGTATTGTGCTGCAGTGCTGTATGTTAGCCAGATGGCTGCATGATTTCAGTTCTTTGCCGTCCAAGAATATTAATTTTCGTGTACAAAGTGTCGACCTTTATTTTAAAGTGCTGCCGTAATGTATGTTAGCTAGAAGGCTACATTATTTCAGTTCATTATTTCAGTTATATGCCCTTCAAGAATATAATTACCTCCTGCACAAAGTGTCGACCTTTATTGTATGGTGCTGCAGTGCTGTATGTTAGCCAGAAGGCTAATGATTTCAGTTCTTTGCCCTCCAAGAATATTAATTTTCCTGTACAAACTGTCGACCTTTATTTTATTGTGCAGCAGTACTGAATGTTAGCTAGAAAGCTACATAATTTCAGTTCTATGCCCTTTAAGAATATTAATTTGCCCTTCCCAAAATGTCGACCTTTATTTCATTGTGCTGCAGGACTGTATGGTAGCCAGAAGGCTACATGATTTAAGTTATCTGCCATTCAAGATTATTAATTTCCCCTGTACAAAGTGTCAACCTTTATTTTAATGCGCAGCAGTACTGAATGTAAGCTTGAAAGCTACATGATTTCAGTTCCATGCCCTTCAAGAATATAAATTTCGGACTGCGCAAAATGTCGAACTTTATTTTATTTTGCTGTAGTGCGATATGTTAACTAGAAGGCTACATGTTTTAAGTTTTATTCCCTTCAAGAATATTAATTTTCCCTGTACAAACTGTCGACCTTTATTTTATTGTGCAGCAGTACTGAATGTTAGCTAGAAAGCTACATGATTTCAGTTCTATGCCCTTCAAGAATATTAATTTCCCCTTCACAAAGTGTCGACCTTTATTGTGTATTGTGCTGCAGTGCTGTATGTTAGCCAGATGGCTGCATGATTTCAGTTCTTTGCCGTCCAAGAATATTAATTTTCGTGTACAAAGTGTCGACCTTTATTTTAAAGTGCTGCCGTAATGTATGTTAGCTAGAAGGCTACATTATTTCAGTTCATTATTTCAGTTATATGCCCTTCAAGAATATAATTACCTCCTGCACAAAGTGTCGACCTTTATTGTATGGTGCTGCAGTGCTGTATGTTAGCCAGAAGGCTAATGATTTCAGTTCTTTGCCCTCCAAGAATATTAATTTTCCTGTACAAAGTGTCGGCCTTTATTTTGTTGTCTTGCAGTTATGTTTGTTAGCTAGAAGGCTATATGATTTCAGTTCTATGCTCTTCAAGAATATTAATTTCCCCTTCACAAAGTGTCGACCTTAGCTGGAATACACCATTAATACAGTTCTACGCCCTTAAAGACTACGAAGTTCCCCCGCACAAAGTGACGACCTTTATTTTATTGTGCTGCAGTGCTGTATGGTTGCCGGAAGGTTACATTATTTCAGTTCTATGCCCTTCAAAAATATCAATAACCCCTGCACATATGTCGACCTTTATTGTATTGTGATGCAGTGCTGTATGTTTGCTAGAAGGCTACATTATTTCAGTTTTAAGCCCCCCAGTGGAAATCTTCCACTGACCGTTCCAAGGCGGCTCTTCTGTGGCGATTTATTTATGTAGTTGTTTGTTCCTTACTGTGTGTATCACTTGAGTCTTTTAATTTTGGATGGCCATATGACCATTTTGTGGGAAAGTAACTGTCCTTATGGCCTGCCTTTGTTTAGGTTTCCATTATGGTCTGGTCGCTTAATGTTTGTATTTCTTTCCCTTTGGTGTCTTTTATGGGTGGAGTAAGTTAATTGTATCAATTCCTGATCTTAGATTTACTTCTACTTTATACCCTTCAAGATATTGATTTTCATGTACAAAGTGTCAACCTTTATTTTATTTTGCTGCAGTTAAGTTTGTTAGCCAGAAGTCTTCATTACTTAAGTTCTTTGCCATCCAAGAATATTACTTTTCCTGTACAAAGAGTCGACCTTTATTTTATTGTGCTGCAGTAATGTATGTTAGCTAGAAGGCTACATAATGTCAATTCTAGGCCTTCAAGAATATTAATTTCCCCTGCACAAAGTGTCGACATGTATATTATTGTACTACAGTACTGTATGTTAGCTAGAAGGGTACATGATTTCAGTTCTTTGCACTTCAAGAGTGCCAATTCCCCCTGCACAAAGTGTTTACCTTTATTTTATTGCGTTGCAGTGCTGTATGTTTGCAGAAGGCTGCATGAATACAGAATATTAATTTTCCCTTCCCAAAGTGTCGACCTTTATTTTATTGTGCTGCAGTACTGTATGTTAGCTGGAAGGCTACAAGATTTCAGTTCGATGCCCTTCAAGAATATTTATTTCCCCTTCACAAAGTGTCGACCTTTATTTTATTGTGCTGTAGTGCTGTGTGTTAGCTGGAAGGCTCATGAATACAGGTTCTACGCTCTTCAAGAATATTACTTTACCCTGCACAAAGTGTCGACCTTTATTTTATTGTGTTGCAGTCCTGTATGTAGCCAGAAGGCTACATTACTTCAGTTTTATGCCCTTCAAGAATATTAATTTCCCCTTCACAAAATGACGACATGTATATTATTGTACTGCAGTACTGTATGTTAGCTTGAAGGGTACATGATTTCAGGTATTTGCCCTTCAAGAATGTCAATTTCGACTGCACAAAGCGTTTACCTTTATTTTATTGCGCTGCAGTGCTGTATGTATGCCAGAAGGCTGCATGAATATAGGTCTACGCCCTTCAAGAATATTATATTCCCCTTCCCAAAGTGTCGACTTTTATTTTATTGTGCTGCAGTAGTGTATGTCAGCTAGAAGGCTACAAGATTTCAGTTCTATGCCCTTCAAGATTATTAATTTCCCCTTCACAAAATGGTGCCCTTTATTTTATTGTGCTGTAGTGCTGTGTGTTAGCTGGAAGGCCACAGGAATACAGTTCTAAGCCCTTCAAGAATTTTATTTTTCCCTGCATAAAGAGTCAACCTTTATTATATTGTGCTGCAGTGCTGTATGTTTGCCAGAAGGCTACATTATTTCAGTTCTATACCCTTCAAGAATATTAATACCCCCTGCACAAAGTGTCGACATCTATTTTACTGTGCTGCAGTACTGTATGTTAGCTGGAAGGCTACAAGATTTCAGTTCTATGCCCTTCAAGAATATTTATTTCCCCTGCACAAAGTTAATTGTATCAATTCCTGATCTTTGATTTACTTCTACTTTATACCCTTCAAGATATTAATTTTCATGTACAAAGTGTCAACCTTTATTTTATTTTGCTGCAGTTAAGTTTGTTAGCCAGAAGTCTACATTACTTTAGTTCTTTGCCATCCAAGAATATTAATTTTCCTGTACAAAGAGTCGACCTTTATTTTATTGTGCTGCAGTAATGTATGTTAGCTAGAAGGCTACATAATGTCAATTCTAGGCCTTCAAGAATATTAATTTCCCCTGCACAAAGTGTCGACATGTATATTATTGTACTACAGTACTGTATGTTAGCTAGAAGGGTACATGATTTCAGTTCTTTGCACTTCAAGAGTGCCAATTCCCCCTGCACAAAGTGTTTACCTTTATTTTATTGCGTTGCAGTGCTGTATGTTTGCAGAAGGCTGCATGAATACAGAATATTAATTTTCCCTTCCCAAAGTGTCGACCTTTATTTTATTGTGCTGCAGTACTGTATGTTAGCTGGAAGGCTACAAGATTTCAGTTCGATGCCCTTCAAGAATATTTATTTCCCCTTCACAAAGTGTCGACCTTTATTTTATTGTGCTGTAGTGATGTGTGTTAGCTGGAAGGCTCATGAATACAGGTTCTACGCTCTTCAAGAATATTACTTTACCCTGCACAAAGTGTCGACCTTTATTTTATTGTGTTGCAGTCCTGTATGTAGCCAGAAGGCTACATTATTTCAGTTTTATGCACTTCAAGAATATTAATTTCCCCTGCACAAAGTGACGACATGTATATTATTGTACTGCAGTACTGTATGTTAGCTTGAAGGGTACATGATTTCAGGTCTTTGCCCTTCAAGAATGTCAATTCCGACTGCACAAAGCGTTTACCTTTATTTTATTGCGCTGCAGTGCTGTATGTTTGCCAGAAGGCTGCATGAATATAGGTCTACGCCCTTCAAGAATATTATATTCCCCTTCCCAAAGTGTCGACCTTTATTTTATTGTGCTGCAGTACTGTATGTTAGCTACAAGGCTACACGATTTCAGTTCTGTGCCCTTCAAGATTATTAATTTCCCCTTCACAAAATGGTGCCCTTTATTTTATTGTGCTGTAGTGCTGTGTGTTAGCTGGAAGGCCACATGAATACAGTTCTAAGCCCTTCAAGAATTTAATTTTTCCCTGCATAAAGAGTCAACCTTTATTATATTGTGCTGCAGTGCTGTATGTTTGCCAGAAGGCTACATTATTTCAGTTCTATACCCTTCAAGAATATTAATACCCCCTGCATAAAGTGTCGACATCTATTTTACTGTGCTGCAGTACTGTATGTTAGCTGGAAGGCTACAAGATTTCAGTTCTATGCCCTTCAAGAATATTTATTTCCCCTGCACAAAGTGACGACATGTATATTATTGTACTGCAATACTGTATGTTAGCTTGAAGGGTACATGATTTCAGGTCTTTGCCCTTCAAGAATGTCAATTCCCACTGCACAAAACGTTTACCTTTATTTTATTGCGCTTCAGTGCTGTATGTTTGCCAGAAGGCTGCATGAATATAGGTCTACGCCCTTCAAGAATATTATATTCCCCTTCCCAAAGTGTCGACCTTTATTTTATTGTGCTGCAGTAGTGTATGTTAGCTAAAGGCTACAAGATTTCAGTTCTATGCCCTTCAAGATTATTAATTTCCCCTTCACAAAATGTAGCCCTTTATTTTATTGTGCTGTAGTGCTGTGTGTTAGCTGGAAGGCCACAGGAATACAGTTCTCAGCCCTTAATGAATTTTATTTTTCCCTGCAAAAAGAGTCAACCTTTATTTTATTGTGCTGCAGTGCTGTATGTTTGCCAGAAGGCTACATTATTTCAGTTCTATACCCTTCAAGAATATTAATACCCCCTTCCCAAAGTGTCGACCTTTATTTTATTGTGCTGCAGTACTGTATGTTAGCTGGAAGGCTACAAGATTTCAGTTCTATGCCCTTCAAGAATATTTCTTTCCCCTTCACAAAGTGTCGACCTTTATTTTATTGTGCTGTAGTGCTGTGTGTTAGCTGGAAGGCTACATCAAATCAGTTCTACGCTCTTCAAGAATATTACTTTACTCTGCACAAAGTGTCGACCTTTATTTTATTGTGTTGCAGTCCTGTAAGTAGCCAGAAGGCTACATTATTTCAGTTCTATGCCCTTCAAGTATATTAATTTCCTCTGCACAAAGTGACGACATGTATATTATTATACTGCAGTACTGTATGTTAGCTTGAAGGGTACATGATTTCAGGTCATTGCCCTTCAAGAATGTCAATTCCCACTGCACAAAGCGTTTACCTTTATTTTATTGCGCTGCAGTGCTGTATGTTTGCCAGAAGGCTGCATGAATATAGGTCTACGCCCTTCAAGAATATTATATTCCCCTTCCCAAAGTGTCGACCTTTATTTTATTATGCTGCAGTAGTGTATGTCAACTAGAAGGCTACAAGATTTCAGTTCTATGCCCTTCAAGATTATTAATTTCCCCTTCACAAAATGTAGCCCTTTATTTTATTGTGCTGTAGTGCTATGTGTTAGCTGGAAGGCCACAGGAATACAGTTCTAAGCCCTTCAAGAATTTTATTTTTCCCTGCAAAAAGAGTCAACCTTTATTTTATTGTGCTGCAGTGCTGTATGTTTGCCAGAAGGCTACATTATTTCAGTTCTATACCCTTCAAGAATATTAATACCCCCTTCCCAAAGTGTCGACCTTTATTTTATTGTGCTGCAGTACTGTATGTTAGCTGGAAGGCAACAAGATTTCAGTTCTTTGCCCTTCAAGAATATTTATTTCCCCTTCACAAAGTGTCGACCTTTATTTTATTGTGCTGTAGTGCTGTGTGTTAGCTGGAAGGCTACATGAATACAGTTCTACGCTCTTCAAGAATATTACTTTACTCTGCACAAAGTGTCGACCTTTATTTTATTGTGTTGCAGTACTGTAAGTAGCCAGAAGGCTACATTATTTCAGTTCTATGCCCTTCAAGTATATTAATTTCCCCTGCACAAAGTGACGACATGTATATTATTGTACTGCAATACTGTATGTTAGCTTGAAGGGTACATGATTTCAGGTCTTTGCCCTTCAAGAATGTCAATTCCCACTGCACAAAGCGCTTACCTTTATTCTATTGCGCTGTAGTGCTGTATGTATGCCAGAAGGCTGCATGAATATAGGTCTACGCCCTTCAAGAATATTGTATTCCCCTTCCCAAAGTGTCGACCTTTATTTTATTGTGCTGCAGTACTGTATGTTAGCTACAAGGCCTACAAGATTTCAGTTCTGTGCCCTTCAAGATTATTAATTTCCCCTTCACAAAATGGTGCCCTTTATTTTATAGTGCTGTAGTGCTATGTGTTAGCTGGAAGGCCACATGAATACAGTTCTAAGCCCTTCAAGAATTTTATTTTTCCCCGCATAAAGAGTCAACCTTTATTATATTGTGCTGCAGTGCTGTATGTTTGCCAGAAGGCTACATTATTTCAGTTCTTTACCCTTCAAGAATATTAATACCCCCTGCACAAAGTGTCGACATCTATTTTACTGTGCTGCAGTACTGTATGTTAGCTGGAAGGCTACAAGATTTCAGTTCTATGCCCTTCAAGAATATTTATTTCCCCTGCACAAAGTGACGACATGTATATTATTGTACTGCAATACTGTATGTTAGCTTGAAGGGTACATGATTTCAGGTCTTTGCCCTTCAAAAATGTCAATTCCCACTGCACAAAGCGTTTACCTATATTTTATTGCGCTGCAGTGCTGTATGTTTGCCAGAAAGCTGCATGAATATAGGTCTACGCCCTTCAAGAATATTATATTCCCCTTCCCAAAGTGTCGACCTTTATTTTATTGTGCTGCAGTAGTGTATGTTAGCTAAATGCTACAAGATTTCAGTTCTATGCCCTTCAAGATTATTAATTTCCCCTTCACAAAATGTAGCCCTTTATTTTATTGTGCTGTAGTGCTGTGTGTTAGCTGGAAGGCCACAGGAATACAGTTCTAAGCCCTTCAAGAATTTTATTTTCCCTGCAAAAAAAGTCAACCTTTATTTTATTGTGCTGCAGTGCTGTATGTTTGCCAGAAGGCTACATTATTTCAGTTCTATACCCTTCAAGAATATTAATACCCCTTTCCCAAAGTGTCGACCTTTATTTTATTGTGCTGCAGTACTGTATGTTAGCTGGAAGGCTACAAGATGTCAGTTCTATGCCCTTCAAGAATATTTATTTCCCCTTCACAAAGTGTCGACCTTTATTTTATTGTGCTGTAGTGCTGTGTGTTAGCTGGAAGGCTACATGAATACAGTTCTACGCTCTTCAAGAATATTACTTTACTCTGCACAAAGTGTCGACCTTTATTTTATTGTGTTGCAGTCCTGTAAGTAGCCAGAAGGCTACATTATTTCAGTTCTATGCCCTTCAAGTATATTAATTATCCCTGCACAAGTGACGACATGTATATTATTGTACTGCAATACTGTATGTTAGCTTGAAGGGTACACGATTTCAGGTCTTTGCCCTTCAAGAATGTCCATTCCCACTGCACAAAGCGTTTACCTTTATTTTATTGCGCTGCAGTGCTGTATGTATGCCAGAAGGCTGCATGAATATAGGTCTACGCCCTTCAAGAATATTATATTCCCCTTCCCAAAGTGTCGACCTTTATTTTATTGTGCTGCAGTACTGTATGTTAGCTACAAGGCTACAAGATTTCAGTTCTGTGCCCTTCAAGATTATTAATTTCCCCTTCACAAAATGGTGCCCTTTATTTTATTGTGCTGTAGTGCTGTGTGTTAGCTGGAAGGCCACATGAATACAGTTCTAAGCCCTTCAAGAATTTTATTTTTCCCTGCATAAAGAGTCAACCTTTATTATATTGTGCTGCAGTGCTGTATGTTTGCTACATTATTTCACTTCTATACCCTTCAAGAATATTAATACCCCCTGCACAAAGTGTCGACATCTATTTTACTGTGCTGCAATGCTGTATGTTAGCCAGAAGGCTACAAGATTTCAGTTCTATGCCCTCCAAGAATATTAGTTTTCCTGTACAAAGTGTCGACTTTTACTTTATTGTGCTGCAGTAATGTATGTTAGTTAGAAGGCTACATGATTTCAGCTCTATGTCCTTCAAGAATATTAATTTCCCATGCACAAAGTACCCACATGTATTTTATTGTACTGCAGTACTGTATGTCAGCTAGAAGGGTACATGATTTCAGTTTTTTGCCCTTCAAAAATGTTTATTCCCCCTGCGCAAATGGTTTACCTTTACTTTATTGCGCTGTAGTGCTGTATGTTTGCCAGAAGGCCGCATGAATATAGTTCTACGCCCTTCAAGAATATTAATTCCCCCTTCTCAAAGTGTCGACCTTTATTTTATTGTGCTGCAGTACTGTATGTTATCTAGATGGCTACAAGATTTCAGTTCTATGCCCTCCAAGAATATTAATTTCGCCTTCACAAATTGTCGACCTTTATTTTATTGTGCTGTGTTTTAGCTGAAATGCTACATGAATACGGTTCTACGCCCTTCAAGAATATTAATTTCACCTGCACAAAGTCTCGACCTTCAATTTATTGTGCTGCAGTACAGTATGTTAGCTAGAAGGCTACATATTTTCAGTTTTATTCCCTTCAAGAATATTTATTTCCCCTGAACAAATTTTATTGTGCTGCAGTCCTTTTTGTTAGCTAGAAGTCTACACGATTTCAGTTCTATGCCCTTCAAGAATATTAATTAGCCCTGCACAAAGTGTCGACCTTTATTTTATTGAGCCTCAGTGCTGTGTTAGCTACAAGGCTACATGATATCAGTTCTTTGTCCCTCAATAATATTCAGTTCTCATGCACAAAGTGTCGACCTTTATTTTATTGTGCAACAGTCCTGAATGTTAGCTAGAAAGCTACATGATTTCAGTCCTATGCCCTTTAAGAATATTAATTTGCCCTTCCCAAAATGTCGACCTTTATTTCATTGTGCTGCAGGACTGTTTGTTAGCCAGAAGGCTACATGATTTAAGTTATCTGCCATTCAAGATTATTAATTTCCCCTGTACAAAGTGTCAACCTTTATTTTATTGCGCAGCAGTACTGAATGTAAGCTTGAAAGCTACATGATTTCAGTTCCATGCCCTTCAACAATATAAATTTCGGACTGCGCAAAATGTCGAACTTTATTTTATTTTGCTGTAGTGCGATATGTTAACTAGAAGGCTACATGTTGTAAGTTTTATTCCCTTCAAGAATTTTAATTTTCCCTGTACAAACTGTCGACCTTTATTTTATTGTGCAGCAGTACTGAATGTTAGCTAGAAAGCTACATGATTTCAGTTCTATACCCTTCAAGAATATTAATTTCCCCTTCACAAAGTGTCGACCTTTATTTTGTATTGTGCTGCAGTGCTGTATGTTAGCCAGATGGCCGCATCGTTTCAGTTCTTTGCCGTCCAAGAATATTAATTTTCGTGTACAAAGTGTCGACCTTTATTTTAAAGTGCTGCCATAATGTATGTTAGCTAGAAGGCTACATTATTTCAGTTCATTATTTCAGTTATATGCCCTTCAAGAATATAATTACCCCCTGCACAAAGTGTCGACCTTTATTGTATGGTGTTGCAGTGGTGTATGTTAGCCAGAAGGCTAATGATTTCAGTTCTTTGCCCTCCAAGAATATTAATTTTCCTGTACAAAGTGTCGGCCTTTATTTTATTGTCTTGCAGTTATGTATGTTAGCTAGAAGGCTATATGATTTCCCCTTCACAAAGTGTCGACCTTAGCTGGAATACATCATTAATACAGTTCTACGCCCTAAAAGACTACGAAGTTCCCCTGCACAAAGTGACGACCTTTATTTTATTGTGCTGCAGTGCTGTATGGTTGCCGGAAGGTTACATTATTTCAGTTCTATGCCCTTCAAAAATATCAATACCCCCTGCACATATGTCGACCTTTATTGTATTGTGATGCAGTGCTGTATGTTTGCCAGAAGGCTACATTATTTCAGTTTTAAGCCCCCCCCCCCCCCCACCAGCCCCCCAGTGGAAATCTTCCACTGACCGTTCCAAGGCGGCTCTTCTGTGGCGATTTATTTATGTTGTTGTTTGTTACTTACTGTGTGTATCACTTGTGTCTTTTAATTTTGAATGGCCATATGGCCATTTTGTTGGAAAGTAACTGTCCTTATGGCCTTCCTTTGTTTAGGTTTCCATTATGGTTTGGTCGCTTAATGTTTGTATTTCTTTCCCTTTGGTGTCTTTTATGGGTGGAGTAAGTTAATTGTATCAATTCCTGATCTTTGTTTTACTTCTACTTTATACCCTTCAAGATATAAATTTTCATGTACAAAGTGTCAACCTTTATTTTATTTTGCTGCAGTAATGTTTGTTAGCCAGAAGTCTACATTACTTTAGTTCTTTGCCATCCAAGAATATTAATTTTCCTGTACAAAGAGTCGACCTTTATTTAATTGTGCTGCAGTAATGTATGTTAGCTAGAAGGCTACATAATGTCAATATTAGGCTTTCAAGAATATTAATTTCCCCTGCACAAAGTGTCGACATGTATATTATTGTACTATAGGACTGTATGTTAGCTAGAAGGGTACATGATTTCAGTTCTTTGCACTTCAAGAGTGCCAATTCCCCCTGCACAAAGTGTTTACCTTTATCTTATTGCGTTGCAGTGCTGTAAGTTTGCAGAAGGCTGCATGAATACAGAATATTAATTTCCCCTACCCAAAGTGTCGACCTTTATTTTATTGTGCTGCAGTACTGTATGTTAGCTGGAAGGCCAGAAGATTTCAGTTCGATGCCCTTCAAGAATATTTATTTCCCCTTCACAGTGTCGACCTTTATTTTATTGTTCTGTAGTGCTGTGTGTTAGCTGGAAGGCTCATGAATACAGTTCTACGCTCTTCAAGAATATTACTTTACCCTGCACAAAGTGTCGACCTTTATTTTATTGTGTTGCAGTCCTGTATGTAGCCAGAAGGCTACATTATTTCAGTTTTATGCCCTTCAAGAATATTAATTTCCCCTGCACAAAGTGACGACATGTATATTATTGTACTGCAGTACTGTATGTTAGCTTGAAGGGTACATGATTTCAGGTCATTGCCCTTCAAGAATGTCAATTCCCACTGCACAAAGCGTTTACCTTTATTTTATTGCGCTGCAGTGCTGTATGTTTGCCAGAAGGCTGCATGAATATAGGTCTACGCCCTTCAAGAATATTATATTCCCCTTCCCAAAGTGTCGACCTTTATTTTATTGTGATGCAGTAGTGTATGTCAGCTAGTAGGCTACAAGATTTCAGTTCTGTGCCCTTCAAGATTATTAATTTCCCCTTCACAAAATGTAGCCCTTTATTTTATTGTGCTGTAGTGCTGTGTGTTAGCTGGAAGGCCACAGGAATACAGTTCTAAGCCCTTCAAGAATTTTATTTTTCCCTGCAAAAAGAGTCAACCTTTATTTTATTGTGCTGCAGTGCTGTATGTTTGCCAGAAGGCTACATTATTTCAGTTCTTTACCCTTCAAGAATATTAAAACCCCCTTCCCAAAGTGTCGACCTTTATTTTATTGTGCTGCAGTACTGTATGTTAGCTGGAAGGCTACAAGATTTCAGTTCTATGCCCTTCAAGAATATTTATTTCCCCTTCACAAAGTGTCGACCTTTATTTTATTGTGCTGTAGTGCTGTGTGTTAGCTGGAAGGCTACATGAATACAGTTCTACGCTCTTCAAGAATATTACTTTACTCTGCACAAAGTGTCGACATTTATTTTATTGTGTTGCAGTCCTGTTAGTAGCCAGAAGGCTACATTATTTCAGTTCTATGCCCTTCAAGAATATTAATTTCCCCTGCACAAAGTGACGACATGTATATTATTGTACTGCAATACTGTATGTTAGCTTGAAGGGTACATGATTTCAGGTCTTCGCCCTTCAAGAATGTCAATTCCCACTGCACAAAGCGTTTACCTTTATTTTATTGCGCTGCAGTGCTGTATGTATGCCAGAAGGCTGCATGAATATAGGTCTACGCCCTTCAAGAATATTATATTCCCCTTCCCAAAGTGTCGACCTTTATTTTATTGTGCTGCAGTACTGTATGTTAGCTACAAGGCTACAAGATTTCAGTTCTGTGCCCTTCAAGATTATTAATTTCCCCTTCACAAAATGGTGCCCTTTATTTTATTGTGCTGTAGTGCTGTGTGTTAGCTGGAAGGCCACATGAATACAGTTCTAAGCCCTTCAAGAATTTTATTTTTCCCTGCATAAAGAGTCAACCTTTATTATATTGTGCTGCAGTGCTGTATGTTTGCTACATTATTTCAGTTCTATACCCTTCAAGAATATTAATACCCCCTGCACAAAGTGTCGACATCTATTTTACTGTGCTGCAATGCTGTATGTTAGCCAGAAGGCTACAAGATTTCAGTTCTGTGCCCTCCAAGAATATTAATTTTCCTGTACAAAGTGTCGACCTTTACTTTATTGTGCTGCAGTAATGTATGTTAGTTAGAAGGCTACATGATTTCAGCTCTATGTCCTTCAAGAATATTAATTTCCCATGCACAAAGTACCGACATGTATTTTATTGTACTGCAGTACTGTATGTTAGCTAGAAGGGTACATGATTTCAGTTTTTTGCCCTTCAAAAATGTTTATTCCCCCTGCGCAAATGGTTTACCTTTATTTTATTGCGCTGTAGTGCTGTATGTTTGCCAGAAGGCCGCATGAATATAGTTCTACGCCCTTCAAGAATATTAATCCCCCCTTCTCAAAGTGTCGACCTTTATTTTATTGTGCTGCAGTACTGTATGTTATCTAGATGGCTACAAGATTTCAGTTCTATGCCCTTCAAGAATATTAATTTCGCCTTCACAAATTGTCGACCTTTATTTTATTGTGCTGTGTTTTGGCTGAAATGCTACATGAATACAGTTCTAAGCCCTTCAAGAATATTAATTTCACCTGCACAAAGTCTCGACCTTCAATTTATTGTGCTGCAGTACAGTATGTTAGCTAGAAGGCTACATATTTTCAGTTTTATTCCCTTCAAGAATATTTATTTCCCCTGCACAAATTTTATTGTGCTGCAGTCCTTTTTGTTAGCTAGAAGGCTACACGATTTCAGTTCTATGCCCTTCAAGAATATTAATTAGCCCTGCACAAAGTGTCGACCTTTATTTTATTGAGCCTCAGTGCTGTGTTAGCTACAAAGCTACATGATATCAGTTCTTTGTCCTTCAATAATATTCAGTTCTCATGCACAAAGTGTCGACCTTTATTTTATTGTGCAACAGTCCTGAATGTTAGCTAGAAAGCTACATGATTTCAGTTCTATGCACTTCAAGAATATTAATTGCCCCTCCGCAAAATGACGACCTTTATTTTATTGTGCTGCATGTTAGCCAGAAGGCTACATTATTTCAGTCCTATGCCCTTCAAGAATATTTATTTCACCTGCACAAAATGAACAACTCTTTTTCATTGTACTCAGTACTGTATGTTAGCTAACCGGCTACAAGATTTCAGTTCTAAGCACCTCAAAAGTATTAATTTCCTCCGCACAAAGTGTCCACTGTTTTTAATTGTGCTTCAGCACTGTGTTTTACCAAGAAGGCTACAAAATTAAGTTCTATGCCCTTCAAGATTATTAATTACCCCTATACAAAGTGTCGACCTTTATTTTATTGCGCAGCAGTACTGAATGTAAGCTTGAAAGCTACATGATTTCAGTTCAATGCCCTTCAAGAATATTGATTCCCCCTGCGCAAAATGTCGACCTTTATTTTATTGCGCTGCAGTGCTGTATGTTTGCTATAAGGCTACATGATCTAAGTTCTATGCCCTTCAAGAATATTTATTTTCCTGCTGCACAAAATGTCGACCTCTATTATATTGTGCTGCAGTGCTGTATGTTAGCCAGAAGGCTATATTATTTCAGTGCTATGCCCTACAAGAATATTAATTTCACCTGTACAAAGTGTCGACATGTATTTTATTGTACTGCAGTACTGAATGTTAGATAGAAGGGTACATTATTTCAGTTCTTTGCCCTTCAAGAATGTTAATTCCCCCTACACAAAGTGCTGTATGTTTGCCAGAAGGCTGCATGAATACAGTTCTACGCCCTTCAAGAATATTAATGTCTCCTCCCCAAAGTTTCGACCTTTATTTTATTGTGCTGCAGGACTGTATGTTAGCTAGAAGGCTACAAGATTTCAGTTCTATGTCCTTCCAGAATATTAATTTCCCCTTCACAAAGTGTCGACCTATATTATGTATTGTGCTGCAGTGCTGTATGTTACCCAGATGGCTACATGATTTCAGTTCTTTGTCCTCCAAGAATATTAATTTTCCTGTACAAAGTGTCGACCTTTATTTTATTGTGCTGCTGTAATGTGTGTTAGCTAGAAGACCACATGCTTTTAGTTCATTATATCAGTTATATGCCCTCCAAGAATATTAATACCCCTGCACAAAGTGTCGACCTTTATTGTATGGTACTGCAGTGCTGTATGTTAGCCAGAAGGCTCCATAAGTTCAGTTCTATGCCCTCCAAGAATATTAATATTCCTGTACAAAGTGTCGACCTTTTTTTATTGTGCTGCAGTAATGTATGTTAGCTAGAAGTCTAAATAATTTCAGTGCTATGCCCTTCAAGAATATTAATTTCCGTGCACAAAGTGACGACATTTATTTTATTGTACTGCAGTACTGTATGTTAGCTAGAAGGGTATATGATTTCAGTTATTTGCCCTTCAAGAATGATAATTCCCCCTGCGAAACGTTTACCTTTATTGTACTGCGCTGCAGTGATGTATGTTTGCCAGAAGGCTGCATGAATACAGTTCTACGCCCTTCAAGAATATTTATTTCCCCTTCACAAAGTGTCGACCTTTATTTTATTGTGCTGCAGTACTGTTAGCTAGAAGGCTACAAGACTTCAGTTCTATGCCTTTCAAGAATATTAATTTCCCCTTCACAAAGTGTCGACCTTTATTTTATTGTGCTGTGTGTTAGCTAGAAGGCTACATTCATACAGTTCTATGTCTATCAAGAATATTAATTTCCCCTGCAGAAAGTGTCGACCTTTATTTTATTGTGCTGCAGTGCTGTATGTTTGCCAGAAGGCTACACGATTTCAGTTCTATGCCATTCAAGAATATTTATTAGCCCTGCACAAAGTGTCGACCTTTATTTTATTGTGCAGCAGTACTGAATGTTAGCTAGAAAGCTACATTATTTCAGTTCTATGTCCTTCAAAAATATTAATACCCCCTGCACAAAGTGTCCACCTTCATTTTATTGTGCTACAGTGCTATATGTTAGCCAGAAGGGTACATGATTTCAGTTCGATGCCCTCCAAGAATATGAATGTTCCTGTACAAAGTGTCGACCTTTATTATCCCCTCGCAACAACGTTGCGAATGGGGATATAGCATCGGTGCCGTGCGTCCGTGTGTTAGTGTGTGTGTGTGTCTGTGTGTGTGTGTGTGTGTGTGTCTGTCCGGAACCTTGTGAGCAAGATAGAAGACACAGTATTCATCGTAGAAGCATCAAACCTTCCACAAAGGTTAACCATGTACAGAGGATGAACCCTATTGAATTTTAAGGTCAGGGGTCAAAGGTCAAGGTCACAATGGACTTGACCTTGAAAACCTTGTGAGCAGGATAGAAGACACAGTATTCATCGTAGAAGCATCAAACCTTCCACAAATGTTCACTATGTACAGAGGATGAACCCTATTGAATTTCAAGGTCAGGGGTCAAAGGTCAAGGTCACAATGGACTTGACCTTGAAAACCTTGTGAGCAGGATAGACGACACAGTATTCATCGTAGAAGCATCAAACCTTCCACAAATGTTCACCATGTACAGAGGATGAACCCTATTGAATTTCAAGGTCAGGGGTCAAAGGTCAAGGTCACAATGGTCTAACATATTCAGATTGGATTTTCATGTTAATGAATGGTATGCAGTTGCGAGGGGATGCTACGCTTGCGTTGCCTTGTTTCATTGTGCCACAGTACTGTATGTTAGCTAAAGGGCTACATTATTTCAGTTCCTTGCCCTTAATTTCCCCCTGCACAAGGTGTCGACTTTTATTTTATTGTGTTGCAGTACTGTGTGTAAGCTATAAGTCAACATGATTTCCGTCTATGTCATTCAAGAATATTAATTTCCCCTACACGAAGTCTCGACCTTTATTTTATTGTGCTGCAGTACTGTATGTTAGCTGGAAGGCTGCATGATTTCAGTTCTACGCCCTTCAAGAATATTGATTTCCCAACAAAGTGTAGACCTTCATTTAATTTTGCAACAGTAGTGTATGTTGGCGAGTATAATTGGCTATATAATTTTAGATCTATGCCCTTCAAGAATATTAATTGTCCCTCCACGAAATCTCGACATTTATTTTATTGTCATGCACTACTTTATATATTAGCTAGAAGGCTACATGATTTCAGTACTATGACGACCCCGCCCAACGGGGCTTAAAGAAAAATATTGGGCTGTACGATGCTTCCACGCAGGGCTGATACCGACCGCACCCAAGTACTGGCAATCCGCTTAGAACGTCTACGCTTGCCAAGGAAATATGCTGCGAGTCGTCCCGTCCATGCTTATAAACCCTATTGGTTTTATTGGGCCGAAGGGATTGAGATGTCATTTCAACTCAATGTCGGGTAAAAGTCCCACAAAATTGGAAGCAACGTCTCCAAAATGACCTGCATATATTTGACGGGGACCATTAGCTTCATATCAAATCAAAACCCTTCAAGAATATTAATTTCACCTGTACAAAGTGTCGACCTTTATTTTATTGTGGTGCAGTACGGTATGTGAGCTAGAATGGCTACATGAATTCAGTTCTATGCCCTTCAAGAATATTGTTTTCACCTGCAGAAAGTGTCGACCTTTATTTTATCGTGCTGCGGTACTGTATGTAAGGTAGAAGGCCACCTGATTTTAGTTCTATGCCCTCAAGAATATTAATTTCCCCTGCACAAAAGGTCGCTTTTTTATTGTGCGGCAGTACTGTATGTAAGCTAGAAGGCTGCATGATTTCAGGTCTATGCTGTTCGAGACTATTAAAACCCCCTGCACAAAGTGTCGACATTTATTTTATTGTGCGGGAGTTCAGTATGTTAGCTTGAAGGTTGCATGATTTCAGTTTAATGCCCTTCAAGAATATTAATATCTCCTGCACGAAGTGTCGACCTTTATTTTATTGTGCTGCAGTACTGTATTGTTAGCTAGAAGGCTTAATGATTTCTGTTCTATGTCTTTCAAGAATATTAATTCCCCCTGCACAAAGTGTCGATCTTCAATTTATTGTGCTGCGGTACCGTATGTTAGCTAGAATGCTACTTTTTTGTTTTCAGTTCTATGCCCTTCAAGAATATTTATTTCCCCTGCACAAATTATCGACCTTAATTTTTTTGTGCTGCAGTATTATTATTTCCCCCTACATAAAGTGTCAACCTTTATTTCATTGTGCTGCAGTACTGCTAGTAGGCTATATTATTTTAGTTCTGTGTCCTCCAAGATTATTAATTTCCCCTGCACAAAGTGTTGTTAGTTATTTTATTGTGCTGCAGTACTATATGTTGGCTGGAAGGCTACATGATTTCATTTATATGTCATACAAGAATATTAATTTCCCCTGCACGAAGTCTCAACCATTATTTTATTGTGCTGCAGTACTGTATGTTAGCTAGAAGGCTACATGATTTCAGTTCTTTTCCCGTCAAGAATATTGCTCTCCCCTGCACAAATTGTTAACCTGTATTTTATTGCTCACTGTTTCTTAGTTTCTGACTTAATTTCTCTCTGATTAATTTTTTCAGACTACCCTTGTGTGCACCATAACTAGATAATCGTACGGTACAAGCTTGCATTCCATCATATCCAACCCCCCTCCCCCCATCGGCGAGCTATGTTTTCTCCTGACTACTTTGGTTTAGTTAGTTGTGTTATTATTTTGTTATTTTGGGGCTCCTTTGATATCTATCGTTGTGTTCATTATTGAATTGGTCTTTTTTAAGTCGTCTGTCCTTTTTCTTTTCTTTTTGGGAGAGGTGGTGGTGGTGAAGTGGGGGGGGGGGGGGGTTGTTGGGGGCGTCTTTCTTGAGTAACATAATCGTATTAGGTGCGTATCGTGGTCTTTTCTTTTGTTTGGGTTTTAAGGTGATACTCTTTGCTTCAGTGCCTGTTTAAGTTTGTTTTGCTTCAGTGGCTTTTTAAGTTTGTTTTTGATATTTAGAGTGGAGGTTTCTTTGGTTGGACTTTTCCGTTGGTTAGTTGGTGTTTTATTTGCTGGTTTATCGGGCATGTTTACAGTGGTTTGTTGCTTGAGTTGGTCCTTGAAAGGTTGGTTTTTCTGTAGTATGTCTTAGAGGTGTGTGTATTGGAATTGTCTTTCTTTTGTTGATATTTCGGGTGTTTGTTTATGACGGTGTCTTCTTTGAGTTGATCATTCTGTCATGAATGTTTTTTTTTTCTCATCAGTCGGTGTTAAATTGGCTTTATTTTGTTTACCTTGTTTTCAGTTATATCCAAAAGTCGCTTAATTTTGATTTTTTCTTCTTAATGTACACATGTGTTTATGCATCTGTTTAATTTGCCGGTAGTCAAAATGAAAACTTATATCATATCATTTATATGTATTTATTGTATGTCAATTATATGTATTTGTTTGTCATTCATATATTTATTGCATGTCGGAGTCCAGCTTTCCATCCATTTGTTCATCCCATTACGAAAACACGCCTATACAAATCCCAGCAGGCACATGACGTAATTATGACGTCACATCAACGTCTGTGCGACGTCATTACGTTTATGCAACGTCACATCAACGTCGGTGCAACGTCGTGACGTTGCACCGACGTTGATTTGACGTTGCCCTAACGACGTGTGCCTGCTGGGATGTATTGGAAAAATTAACCACGAAAAAAAAAAATGAAAATTTTCTGGTAAAAAGTCAGAAAGTTTAATTATTTTTGCTGCAAACATAGATTGTAGGCACTCGTTCGAACCGCCACAACCTATGTCTTAGAGCAAGAGTAAGGAAAACAATGTAAACCCCCTGCAAATCCCAGTTTTACTATATATAATTGGGGTTTAAGGGTTCAAGATTGTATAGGCATGTTCGTGATGCATATTGTTTGTTCATCTATAGGCATTTTCGTGGTGCATATTGTTTGTTCATCTAGCCCTTACCTTGACAACAACCTTAGTGTCCAATTTTTTGTAGTTCTGCCAAAAAAAAAAAAAAAAAAATGAGGGTACTCGTTTAAATCGTCTCGACGAGACGGTGTTAATGAGTACCCACTATCTGTTTTGTAGCAGAAATAAGAGAAATATATATTCCGCTGTAAACCCCAGTTTTACCATATGAGCCAGCGCATGACAAAACCTACAATAAGAAATGTGCGCCCAACGAAGACTCAGATCACCCTGCGCATCCGCGCAATCTGATCAGAGTCTTCGTTGTGCGCTGTAAGGCTAGCTTAGGGCACAATGCTCCTCCATGCAACAAGAGAAGTCTCTTGTTAGACTATATGGATGCACAGTCTGATCTGAGTCTTCGCTGGGCGCAAATGTCTTATTGTAGGTTTTGTCATGCGCTTGCTAATATAAAAAGGGGAGTTTCAAGGGGTCAATATTATATGCTTGTTTTCGTACTAGGAGTTCTTGTTTACAAGCTGCTATTATTACTGAATTCATCTTTGCATTTCAGTCTCTTTGTATTTTGTTTCTTTGTATTTTGTTGTATTTTGTTTCTTTGTATTTTGTTGTATTTTGTTTCTTTGTATTCTGTTTCTTTGTCTTTTGTTTCTTTGTATTTTGTTTGTATCTGCTTGTATTTGTATTTTCTTTTGTATCTGCTTTAAGCATTGCTCTGTGTAGGAGTCCAGTCTCCCTCCGTTCGTTCATCAAGCGGTCAATATTCATCATGAAAACACGACTATATAATTTTGACCCAATTGAACCCCACTTTTATACAGTAAAACAGGGGTTTACATGGGTAAACGCTATTTTTCTTATTTCTGTTCTAAAATATAGATTGTGGGTACTCGTTAGAATCGCCTCGATGAGGCGGTTCTAAAGAGTAACAACAATCTATAAATTGAGAAGAAATAAGAAAAATATCACAATTTTTCATCTTAAAATTTTCGTTTTTCTGGCGGTAAAACTTACAATGTATTTGTATATGTGTGTTTCCGTAATGCATTATTTTTCTTATTTCTGCTCCTAGACATAGGTTGTGGGTACTCGTTGGAACCGCCTCAATGAGGCGGTTCTCACGAGCAAACACAACCTATGATAGCCCTGTATATAAGAAAAATATCACGTATTTTCATCAGAAAAACAGGAGATGTGAAAAAAAAAATGCACTATGTGCACGGGTGTGTTATCGTAATGGACAACTCCTCGGCATAATGTTTGATAAGTTCTATAGTAGGGTTATCGTATGGAAGCAAGGAATGCAACACAGAACTGAAAAATATGAAGTGCACATGTTTTCCAGGCCAGACTAGCTAGTTTCGGCCAATTAGGCCTCATCAGTGACCCTCAAGTATTTTCGAAATTCTATAATTGGAATCAATGACCCCAAAGGACATGAAATATAAACTACACTACGATGTAGGGCAGGGAGGCTTTTAAAGACCGCCACACATTCCCAGACACCAGCTGTAGTGACGTTAAATAAGTTCTATAATAGGGTTATCCTATGGAAGCAAGGAATACAGCACAGAACTGAAAAATATGAAGTGTACATGTTTTCTGGGCCAGACTAGCTAGTTTCGGTCAATTAGGCCTCATCAGTGACCCTCAAGTATTTTCGAAGTTCTATAATTGGAATCAATGATCCCAGAGGACAAGAAAATATTAACTACACTATGATGTAGGGCAGGGAGACTTTTTACGGCCGCCACACATTCCCAGACACCAGCTGTAGTGACGTTAAATAAGTTCTATAATAGGGTTATCCTTAGGAAGCAAGGAATACAACACAGAACTGAAAAATATTAAGTGTACATGTTTCCTGGGCCAGACTAGCTAGTTTCTGCCAATTAGGCCTCATCAGTGACCCTCAAGTATTTTCGAAATTCTATCATTGGAATCAATGAGGCATAAGGTCAAGTCCTTAAGGCACATGCGGATTTCTTGTTTAACAATACTTGGTTGATTTGTAGCCATATGGAAGTGAAGGCAGAGTGATCAGGAATCGATACAATTACCTCACACCTCCACAGGGTTTCTCCAAACTTTCGGATGACTCTTTAAACCGAGGTCCCGTCTCCATATGACCTTGGCTGCTGGTGAGACGTAAAATGCAAGCCACTCGCTCACCTCACACCTCCATCAAAGACACAAAAGGGAAGTAAATAGAAACATAAAATAACTTCACCATAATGAAAATGCCACAAGCAAAAGCCAAAAGGACAGTTTCTTTACCACAAAATGGCCAAACGGCTATCCAAAATTAAAATTTATTAGCAATACAAACATGCAAAGACGAACTAAAAAAATAATAAACGACAAAAGAATAACCACCTTGCTACGGTCAGTAATTGTTTTTATATATTTATTCAATTTATTTTACATAGCCACAATCCTCACCCTCACAGCATGAAATAACAAATGCTGGAAACAAAAGAAAACCAATTGCTGAACTCCGGTGGGCCCCGACTGCTTTTGGTCTCCTTACCAGCTAGATGCGTTCTGGCTTTCTGCAGATGTGCATGTCTGCAAAGAGGCTGGGCACTTCCTTGCATGCGACTTCCTAATTACCTTTTTCGCCGAAGCTCGCAGTGCGGTTCTACTTGAGGTAATGCAGTAATTCCTGTGTCATAGTTACAAATGGGTTCTCTTTACTGATGACGGTCTTACTTCACGTCAGGGTTCTGAGGTCAGAATTGGAAAACGGAACACCATCAAGGAATTTGTCTGTCCCCAGCGGTGACTTAACATTGAAATGACGTATCAACGTCGAAGCGATGTCATCTCATCGCATCGATGTGGATAGGACGTCACTTCAAGGCTGAGTACCTGCTGGGTCTTATGGCTAATACCAGTCTGCTTAGCCATTGCAACAGCCCTCTGTTGCCAATGCATCCGCCTGTCTGTTTCCAGCCTGCATCCGGTCCGTGGGGACTACGAAAGCAGGGTCCTCGTCCCAGTCCCCGGGTACAATTGTTTACGATGCTGTTATAAAATTAATGTGATGTTGTTAAGAAGCAGTTGATCATTAATAGGACCCATTTGGAATTTCTAATTCATCTGTTTATATATTTTTCAGAAAATTGGATATTTCAATAATAACATAAGAGCATCGTAAAACAATTGTAGCGAATGCTTTCACAATTGATACCTTATACATGTTAAGAGACAGGATATTTTGAAAGGCATTTTTACGGCACTTCCCAGATTATTTATCCCTGATTTCGAGGTGGGCGAAAACCGGAGTACCCGGAGAAAATACACATGTGACCCGAGCGAGTAAGCGCTCTTAACCACTAATGAAGAGGCCACTCTTATAAATTGACGATGCTGAAAGGCTGGCGATTACTGTCAGTTTTTATGCCCCCGCATCGTATGATGCCGGGGGCATATAGTTTTTCGATTTTCCGTACGTGCGTCCGTGGGTACGTGCGTACGTGCGTCCTAATGTACGAAAGCGTGTACGTACGTACGTAATCCTGTTAGACTCGGGTTAAGGTTTTTGGTCCAGGTAGAACTTGAGCTCATATTTTTCAAACCATGCAATGGATGTGGTTTATATTTAGTATGATGATAGATATTGGTCCAAAGTTTTATCCAGCAATACCCCCACACCTACCCATGGTCTCAAAGTCAAGGTCACGGACTTAGAATTTTTTAATGTTTAAGACCCAGGTTAAGGTATAAGTACCAGGTAGAACTTGAGTTCATATTTTCCTAACCATGTAATGAATTTGATTAAAAATGGGTATGATGATACATATAGGTCCAAAGGTTTATTCAGCAATACCCACACTTATACCCATGACCTCAAGGTCAAGGTCGCAGACTTAGGAACTTTTTAATGTTAACACTCGGGTTAAGGTATTTGTACCACATTGAACTTGAACTTTTATGATTCATTTGGTTCATATTTGGTTTAATGATAGATGCAGGTCCAAAGATTTATTCAGTAATACCCCCACCCATGCCTATGACTTCAAGGGCAAGGTCGCAGACATAGAAATTTTCAAAATTAAGTATGTTAATAACTTATGAAGCAAATCCATTATAGAGTTTGGAAAATATATTTGGTATGACAATATATATATAGTTGCAGGTCCAAAAGTTCATTGAGCCATACCCCCACCCCTTAACTGAAGGTCAAAATCACATACATAGAAAATTGTTATATTATATTTTTTGAGAGCTCATATTTCCTGAACCATGTGATGGATTTGCTACATATTTGGAATGATGGTAGATACAGGTCAAAGGTTTCATTCAGCCATAACCCCGCCCCTGCCGCATGACCTTAAGGTGGGGGCGGGGGGGGGTTGGGGGGGCGGTGACGTAGGTCCGGGGGGGGGCTTTTGTGTTGTATTGACACATTTCTAGTTTGTTTTTGTCGTTGTTTTTTTTTATCACAAATTTTCGCCAGAACATAAACAGTTTTGGCGATAGAAAGGAATGTACTTGGTTGTGCGGATTAGTTATCATTATGTTCTCGGAGTTGTGGCGCTGAGTTAGAACTGAACTAATAATTTCGACAGAACCATTACGATAACACACCCGTGCGACATAGGGCATTGTTTACATCTCCAGAAGGGCTACTTTTGTGATGAAAATCTGGGATTTTGTTCTTATTTATACAGCAAATATAGATTGTGGGTGCTCGTTAGAATCGCCTCATTGAGGCGGTTCTAACGAGTACCCGCCACCTATGTCTTGGAGCAGAAATAAGAAAATATGGTTTTGTTCGATTTGTGGTTTTACGTCCCCGTCAACACTGCAAAGGTCATTTTGGAGACATTTCTTCCAGTTTTTGTGGGACTTTTACCCGACATCGAGATGAAATGACATCTCAAGCCCTGCCGCCCAATGAAACCAATAGGGTTAATAAGCATATGGTTTCTCCCCTTTGCCCGGGCATGCTTAGCTCCTCTAAGCGGTTTACCAGTACTCGTGTGCGGGTCAATTTCAGCTCTGCGTGGACGCATCATGCAGCCCATCACGTGAACAAGTCCGTGAAATGAACACCCCCTTACACCCCACTTTATATAAACATTATTTTTCTTATTTTTACACCAAGACATAGGTTGTGGGTACTCGTTAGAACCGCCTCACTGAGGCGGTTCTAACGAGCACCCTCAACCTATGTTTAAAGCATTTATAAGAAAAATATCAAGGATTTTCATCAGTAAAGTACCCATTTAGGAGACATGAAAAATGCACTATGTCACACGGGTATGTTATCGTTATGCATATATTTCTTCATAACCCGATGGGCGGGGGCCGTGCGCTGAGTTAGAACTGAAGGAATTTTTTTCGATAGAACAAAGGGGGAGGATTGTGGTTACGTCAAATATGTTCTATATAGAGGATTTTACATGAGTACTCGTGTATTATTGAATTTATTAAACGAGTTGCGGAAAAGGGATAAAATGCGAGTCTTTGCCGAGCATTTTATTCCTTTTCCTCAACGAGTTTAATAAATTCAATAATACATGAGCACGAATGCAAGATTCTATTTATCAGATGACATTTAAAACGCATTTTATTCACGATTGTTTACAAAAATGTCAATATTCCGCCATTAGTAAACGCGACGTCGTAAAGGACGTCGTACATGTAACGTTACGGAACGTATCTAGCTAATTTGCATATTTAATCCACTAGTGGATTATCGAAAATAATACATGGCGTTATTACACTCTCAGACGCGACGTCATATGATAAAAAAGGGTTATCCTTTGGAAGCAAGGAATACACCACAGAACTTGAAAATATGAAGTGTACATGTTTTATGGGCCAGACTAGCTAGTTTCGGCCAATTAGGCCTCATCAGTGACCCTAAGATATTTTCAGAATTCCACAATGGAATTAATGATCCCAAAGGACAAGAAAATATAAACAACACTATGATGTAGGGCATTGAGACCTTTTACGGCCGCCACACATTCCATGACACCAGCTGTAGTGGCGTAAAATATGTTCTATAAAAGGGTTATCCTTTTGAAGCAAGGAATACACCACAGAACTTGAAAATATGAAGTGTACATGTTTCCTGGGCTAGACTAGCTAGTTTCGGCAAATTAGGCCTCATCAGTGAACTTCAAATATTGTCAAAATTCCACTATGGAATCAATGATCCCAAAGGACAAGAAAATATTAACTACACTATGATGTAGGGCAGGGAGACCTTTTACGGCCGCCACACATTCCCAGACACCAGCTGTAGTGACGTTAAATATGTTCCAGAAAAGGGTTATCCTTTGGAAGCAAGAAATACACCACAGAACTTGAAAATATGAAGTGTGCATGTTTTCTGGGCCAGACTAGCTAGTTTCGGGCAATTAGGCCTCATCAGTGACCCTCAAATATTGTCAAAATTCCACTATGGAATCAATGATCCAAAAGGACAAGAAAATATAAACTACACTATGATGTAGGGCAGGGAGACCTTTTACGCCGCCACACATTCCCATACACCAGCTGTAGTGACGTTAAATATGTTCTATAAAAGGGTTATCCTTTGGAAACCAGGAATACACCACAGAACTTGAAAATATGAAGTATACATATTTTCTGGGCCAGACTAGCTAGTTTCGGGCAATTAGGCCTCATCAGTGACCCTCAAATATTGTCAAAATTCCACTATGGAATCAATGATCCCAAAGGACAAGAAAATATAAGCTACACTATGATGTAGGGCAAGGAGACCTTTTACGGCCGCCACACATTCCCAGACACCAGCTGTAAAATCCATTTAAGCCCCCATCATGAAAACACGCGCATATAATTCTGACCCCCTTGAACTCCGATTTTATTAAGTAAAACTGGGATTTACAAGGGTAAACCTTATTTTCCTTATTTCTGCTCTTTAATATAGATTGTTGGTACCCGTTAGAACCGCCTCGGTGAGGCGGTTCTAACGTGTACCATCAATCTATTTTTTTAACGGAAATAAGAAAAATATCAGAGTATTTCATCTGAAAATTGTCGTTTTTTTCGGCGGTGAACTATGCAATGTATTTGAATAGGCGTGTTTTCGTAATGCAGAGCATTGTTTAACCTATCGTTCCAAGGCGGTTCTTCTGTTGTGGTTTATTATTGTCACACTTCGTCTTAGCATTTACGCAGTGCTGTCTTTTTATTTTGGATAACCTTTCGGACATTTTGTTGGAAAGTAACTGTCATGACGTGGATAAGTCCGTGAAATGAACACACCCTTTAACCCCACTTTATATAGAATAAACTTTGGGTTTACGGGGGTATTCATTATTATTCTTATTTCTGCTCCAGTATATAGGTTGTGGGTACTCGTTAGAACCGCCTCAATGAGGCGGTTCTAACGAGCACCAACAACCTTTATTTGCAGTATTTTTTTTTTTTTTTGATTTGGGTTTTACGGCCCTTTCAAGATTATTTCACTCATATCGAGCCGATCGTTAATCAGAGGTGGGCGAAAACCGGAGTACCCGGAGAAAAACCACCTGACCTTCCGTTGCAGAACTTGGCGTCTCACACGTGGCCCGAGCGAGGCTCGAACCTACGGCGGTGAGAGACCTAATGACTAAGAGTCAGCGCTCTTATCCACTAGGCCACGGAGGCCCGTTTTATTTGCAGTATAAATAAGATCTCTGGGCTCATGACGTTTTAATTACAGTGAATTGGCATTACGAAAACACGCCTATACTAATAGGATTGAACCCGTGACCTCCCGTTCCCCGGAGCGGACACTCTACCAACTGAGCTATCGGGGCCGGTTAACAGTGAATTGGCATTACGAAAACACGCCTACACTAATAGGATTGAACCCGTGACCTCCCGTTCCCCGGAGCGGACACTCTACCAACTGAGCTATCGGGGCCGGTCTTTACAGTGAATTGGCATTACGAAAACACGCCTATACTAATAGGTTTGAACCCGTGACCTCCCGTTCCCCGGAGCGGACACTCTACCAACTGAGCTATCGGGGCCGGTTAACAGTGAATTGGCATTACGAAAACACGCCTATACTAATAGGATTGAACCCGTGACCTCCCGTTCCCCGGAGCGGACACTCTACCAACTGAGCTATCGGGGCCGGTTAACAGTGAATTGGCATTACGAAAACGCGCCTATACTAATAGGATTGAACCCGTGACCTCCCGTTCCCCGGAGCGGACACTCTACCAACTGAGCTATCGGGGCCGGTTAACAGTGAATTGGCATTACGAAAACACGCCTATACTAATAGGATTGAACCCGTGACCTCCCGTTCCCCGGAGCGGACACTCTACCAACTGAGCTATCGGGGCCGGTTAACAGTGAATTGGCATTACGAAAACACGCCTATACTAATAGGATTGAACCCGTGACCTCCCGTTCCCCGGAGCGGACACTCTACCAACTGAGCTATCGGGGCCGGTTTACAGTGAATGGGCATTACGAAAACACGCCTATACTAATAGTCTAATACATTGTAAATTTTACCAACGAAAAAGGAATTTTTTAAGATGAAAAATTTCTATATTTTTCTTATTTCTGCTTAAAACCTGCCTCGATGGGGCGGTTCTAACGAGTACCCACAATCTATGTTTTTAGCAGAAATAAAGAATGTATACAACAACAACAACAAAAAGCATTTACGACAACAGTCCAAGTCCATATAGGCAGGGCATAGCTTTCGGTGCATTGCGGAAGCACGCCTATTCAAACGTAGTAACATAGTAATAAAAATCTACCGCCAAAAAAAAGTGGGTACATGTTTAAACCGTCTCGACGAGACGGTGTTAACGAGTCCCACTATCTGTTTTAGAAGAAATAAGAGAAACATATATACCGCTGTAAACCCCAGTTTTAGCTCACCTGTCACGTAGTGACAAGGTGAGCTTTTGTGATCCCTTTTTGTCCGTCGTCCGTCGTCAGTGCGTGTGTGCGTGTGTGTATGCATAAACTATTTCTGCAAATGACATCTCCTCCTAAACCACTGATCGGATTTTAACCAAACTTAACAGCAATGATCCTCAGGTTGTCCCCTTTCAAAATTTTTCAAATGGTTCCGGTCCATTGCACAGCTGGGTCACAGGAGCTAAAAATAGATTTTTTAAACGAAACCTTTAAGAATCTTCTTCTCTGAAACCGCAAGGCCCAGGTCTTTAATATTTTGTAAGAAGCTTTACCTAGTGTACCTGTACTAAGATTGTTCAAATTATAGCCTTGGGGCCAAAAATGCCCCCGCCCCGGGGGCCTTTGGTTTTACATAGGCTTATACAGGGAAAATCTTCTTCTCTGAAACCACAAAGCCCAGATCTTTGATATTTGGTGTGAAGCTTCATCTAGTGGACCTCTAACAAGATTGTTTAAATTATAGCCCTGGGGGGCCAAAATGCCCCCGCCCCGGGGGTCTATGGTTTTACATAGGCTTATATAGGAAAAATCTTCTTCTCTGAAACCACAAGGCCCAGGTATTTAGTATTTGATGTGAAGCTTTACCTGGTGGAACTTTACTAAGATTGTTCAAATTATAGCCTTGGGGCCAAAAATGCCCCCGCCCTGGGGGCCTTTGGTTTTACATAGGCTTATACAGGGAAAATCTTTAAAAATCTTCTCTGAAACCGCAAGGCCCAGATCTTTGATATTTGGTGTGAAGCTTCATCTAGTGGACCTCTTTCAAGATTGTGCAAATTATAGCCCTGGGGCTGAAAATGGCCCCACCCTTGGACCCTTTGGTTTTTCATAGCCTTATTTTGGGAAACCTTTAAAAATCTTCTTCTCTGAAACCACAAGGCCCAGGTCTTTGATATTTGGTATGAAGCTTCACCTTGTGGACCTCTACCAAGATTGTTCAAATTATAGCCCTGGGGCCAAAAATGTCCCTGCCCAGGGGGCCTTCGGTTTTACCTAAGCTTATGTAGGGGAAATCTTTAAAACTTTTCTTCTCTCAAACTGCAAGGCCCAGGTCATTGATATTTGGTGTGAAGCTTAATCTTATGGACCTCTACCAAGATTGTTCAAATTATAGCCCTGGGGCCAAAAATGTCCCCGGGGGGGGGGGAAGCTTTGGTTTTACATAGGCTTATACAGGGAAAATCTTTAAAAATCTTCTTCTCAGAAACTGCAAGGCGAATGTCTTAGATATTTGGTGTGAAGCTTCATCTATTGGACCTCTATCAAGATTGTTCAAATTATGGTCTAGGACCAAAAATGCCCCCACCCTAGGACCCTTTTGGGTTTTCATAGGCTTAATTAGGGACAATATTTAAAGTTATTCTTCTCTGATACCACAAGGCCCTGCTCTATGCTATTTGATATGAAGCTTCCACTAGTAGACCTCTACCAAGATTGTTAAAATTATAGCCCTGGGGCCAAAAATGCCCCCACCCCTGGGGCCTTTGGTTTTACGTAGGCTTATACATGGAAAATCTTTATAAATCTTCTTCTCTGAATCCGCAAGGCCCAGATCTTTGGTATTTGGTGTGAAGCTTCATCTAGTGGACCTCTTTCAAGATTGTTCAAATTATAGCCCTGGGGCCAAAAATGCCCCCACTCTGGGACCCTTTGGTTTTTCATAGGCTTATATAGGGAAAACCTTTAAATATCTTCTTGTCTGAAACCAGAAGGCCCAGGTCTTTGATATTTGGTATGAAGCTTCTTCATCTAGTGGACCCTTACCAAGTTTGTTCAAATTATAGCCCTTGGGCCTAGAATGTACTGGAGACACTAATTCTCAGGTGAGCGATTCAGGGCCCTCAGGGCCCTCTTGTTTTGTTCCTCACCCCCCCCCCCCCCCCATTTCCCCTTTTAGATTCTAGGAGTCTTCCCTTAAAGGGAAGAATTTTCTCCCTTTAAGAATAGACACCCAATTTTGCAAAAGAAAGACAAAATGAGTGTCAAAGGGTTAGTTATTTCCCTTGTTATACAATGGAGGTTGTCAGGTGTATCGGGTCAGAGATGACAGCATAACCCTTTCAACCCTAAAGACGGCACAGATATGTGTGCCAACAGTGTAGATCAGATGAGATTGCACAAACCTGGCTGTCTCATCAGGATTTAAAGTGTTTGGGATTGCGTTGGAAATTTGACTACGGTACTAGAACAAAATTGCCCAATATCAAAGCTAGCTAGACGAGTGCATTTCAGCACCTCGGGTGAATGCATTACTAAAACATGCCTATACCAATACATTGTAACCTTTATCGCCGAAAAAATGAAAATTTTAAGATGAAAAATTGTGATATGTTACTTATTTCTGCTCAAAATATAGATTGTGGGTACTCGTTAGAACCGCCTTATCGAGTACCCACAGTATCTAACGAGTACCCACAATCTATATTTTAGAGCAGAAATAAGAAAAATAGGTTTACCCCTGTAAACCCCAGTTTTTCTATATAAAAGTGGGGTTCAAGGGGGTCAAAATTATTTAGGCATGTTTTCGTGATGGGGTTAACACTTTTACCCCTGAATTTCTGAAATGGGATCTTCCAGCTTAGAATTTTGACACTTCCATTCTTGTAAAAAGGGGGTGCATGACTTCATGTAGCAAAACTCATTAATGGGATGGCAAGCAGTGTTGACCCTGATCAGATGGCTCATTGAATATGACCTGTCTCGCCAGGATCTCTGCCATTTTTCGCAGGTATCTGTACAGGTCTTCAGGGTTGAATGGGTTAACCCATAAAATGCCAATTACCACAATGGTATTTTTAGCTCACCAGTCACGTAGTGACAAGGTGTGCTTTTGGGATCACTTTTTGTCCGTCGTCCGTCGTGCGTCCGTTGTTGTCCAAGAAAAGTAGCCAACAAAAGGTATTTAAGGGGCATTTTTGCCGATTGTTGGGTACTTTGATTGGGAAAATTAACATTGAAGTACCCAAAAAATGTCCATTCGTAGGGACGTCCGTGCGTGCGTCCATGCGTGCGTACGTGCGTCAGTGCGTCCGTAAACTTTTTCTTCAAACAACATCTCCTCGTAAACCACTGATCAAATTTTGACCAAACTTCACAGGAATGATCCTTAGGTGGTCTCCTTTCATTGTTGTTCAAATGGTTCCGGTCTGTTGCACATCTAGGTGTCAGGAGCTAAAAATAGATTTTTTTACTGAAACTTTTAAAAATCTTCTTCTCTGAAACCGCAAGGCCCAGGTCTTTGATATTTGGTATGAAGCTTCATATATTGGACCTCTACCAAGATTGTTCAAATTTTAGCCCTGGGGCCAAAAATGCCCCCGCCCCGGGGGCCTTTGGTTTTACATAGGCTTATATAGGGAAAATCTTTAAAAATCTTCTTCTCTGAAACCTCAAGGCCCAAGTCTTTGATATTTGGTGTGAAGCTTCATCTAGAGGACCTCTATCAAGATTGTTCAAATTATAGCACTGGGGCCAAAAATGCCCCCGCCCCGGGGGCCTTTGGTTTTACATAGGCTTATATAGGGAAAATCTTTAAAAATCTTCTCTAAAACCGCAAAGCCCAAGTCTTTGATATTTGGTGTGAAGCTTCATCTAGTGGACCTCTATCAAGATTGTTCAAATTATAGCCCTGGGGCCAAAAATGCCCCTGCCCCGAGGGCCTTTGGTTTTACATAGGCTTATATATGGAAAATCTTTAAAAATCTTCTTCTCTGAAACCACAAGGCCCAGGTCTTTGATATTTGGTATGAAGCTTCATCTAGTGGACCTCTACCAAGATTGTTCATATTATAGCCCTGGGGCCAAAAATGCCCCCGCCCCTTGGGCCTTATGTTTTACATAGGCTTATATAGGGAAAATCTTCAAAAATCTTCCTTTCTGAAACCACAAGGCCCAGGTCTTTGATATTTGGTGTGAAGCTTCATCTAGTGGACCTCTATCAAGATTGTTCAAATTATAGCCCTAGGGCTAAAAATGCCCCAGCCCTGGGGCCCTTTGGTTTTACATAGGCTTATATAGGTAAACTTTTGAAAAATTCTTCTGCTCTGAAAGCACAAAGCCCAGGTCTTTGATATTCGGTATGAAGCTTCATCTATTGGACCTCTACCAAGATTGTTCAAATTATAGCCCTGGGGCCAAAAATGCCCCCGCCCCAGGGGCCTTTGGTCTTATATAGACTTATATAGGGAAAATCTTAAAAAAAATCTTCTTCTCTGAAACCGCAAGGCCCAGTTCTTTGATATTTGGTGTGAAGCTTCATCTAGTGGACCTCCATCAAGATTGTTCAAATTATAGGCCTAGGGCGAAAAAAGGCTCCCACCTGCAGGCCCTTTGGTTTTACATTATCTTATACAGGGAAAATCTTTAAAAATCTTCTTCTCCAAAACCGGATGGCCCAGTTCTTTGAAATTTAGTGTGTAGCTTCATCTAGTGGATTTCTACCAAGATTGTTCAAATCATAGCCCTTGGGTCAAAAATGCCTCCGCCCCAGGGCCCTTCATTTTTACATTTATTTATATATGTAAATTTAAAAAAAATCTTCTACTTCATAGCTCGACATAGCTCTGCATACAACTTTCAATTCGCCAGTCTAACGCAGAGCTCGACATAGCTCTACATAGCTCTGCGTACAAATTTGAATTCGTCAGTCTAATGCAGAGCTCTGCAATCAGCGTAGCTCTGCACTCAACTAGGAATAAGACATTTCAATGCGGGGTCTGCAAACAACCTAGCACTGCAAGCAACTATGAGTTTGTCATTTCAACATAGAGCTTTGCAATCAACATATCCCTGCATACAACTTACAATTCGCCAGTTTAGTGCAGAGCTCTACAATCGCATTAGGTCTGCATGCAAAATTGAAATCACCATATCAAGGCAGAGCTCTGCAATCGCCCTAGTTCGACATAGTACTGCATACAACTTTCAATTCACCAATTTAGTGCAGAGTACGACATAGCTCTGCATACAACTTTCCATTCGCCAGTTTAATGCAGAGCTCTGCAATCGGCTTAGGTCTGCATACAACTTTCAAATCACCACATCAATGCACAGCTCCGCGCTCGACAAAGCTCTGCATACATGTTTCATTTCGCCAGTCTAATGCAGAGCTCAGAAATCAGCGTAGCTCTGCAGTCAGCTATGAATAAGACATTTTAATGCAGAGCTCTGCAAACAACCTAGCACTGCAATCAACTATGAGTACGTCATTTCAACGCCAAGCTCTGCAATTGACATCGCTATGCATACAATATTCAATTCGTCAGTTTAGTTCAGAGCTTTGCAATCGCCTTAGGTCTGCATCCAACTTTCAAAACACCATATCAGTGCAGAGTTCTGCAATCCACATAGCTTGACATAGCTCTGCATACAACTTTCAATTTGCCAGTTTAGTGCAGAGCTCTGCAATCGGCTTAGGCCTGCATTTACATTGAAATCAACAAATCAATGCACAGTTCTGCGCTCGACATAGCTCGACATAGCCCTGCATACAACTTTCAATTTGCCAGTCTAATGCAGAACTCAACATAGCTCTGCGTTCAAATTTGAATTCGCAAGTCTACTGCAGAACTCTGCAATCAGCGTAGCTCTTCAGTCAACTATGAATAAGACATTTCAATGGAGATATCTGCAAACAACCTAGCACTGCAATCAACTATGAGTTTGTCATTTCAACGCAGAGCTCTGCAATCGACATAGCTCTGCATACAATTTTCAATTCGCCAGTTTAGTGCAGAGCTCTGCAGTCGCCTTAGGTCGGCATTCAACTTTAGGTTCACCAAATGAATGCAGAACTTTGGAATCGGCATAGCTTGACATGGCTCTGCATACAGATTTCATTTGGCCAGTTTTGTGCAAAGCTCTGGAATCGGCTTAGGTCTTCATTAACTTTGAAATCATCACATCAATGCATTGCTCTGAGCTCGACATAGCTCGACATAACTCTGCATACAACTTTTAATGTGCAAGTCTAATGCAGAGTTCGACATAGTTCTGTGTACAAATTTGAATTCGCCAGTCTAATGAGGAGGTCTGCAATCAGCGTAGCTCTGCAGTCAACTATAAATACGACATTTCAATGCAGAGCTCTGCAAACAACCTAGCACTGCAATCAGCGTTGAAATGACAATCGAAATAGCTCTACATACAACTTTCAATTGGCCAGTTTAGTGCAGAGCTTTGCATTCGCCTTAGGTCTGCATCCAACTTTGAAATTGCCATATCAATGGAGAGCTCCACAATCGACATAGCTCGACATAGCTCTGCGTACAACTTTCATTTCGCGAGTTTAGAGCAGAGCTCTGCAACTGGCTTAGGTCTGCATAAACCAATACTTTATTTGTTTGCTGACAGTCTTCACCAAATAGAACAGATACAAACTGGCAATGCTTTTCGATTTTTTTTTCTTCTAGAAAACAGGATTTGACATTTCATGCAAATTATCTCCACTGACGACAGTTTGCATTGGAATATCCAACCTTGTTTTCTGGGAAAAATATTGTTAAAATAGCATACAGCGTAGACCCTAATCGGATAGGCAGTACATTCCTTCTGATAAGGGTCGGCACTGTTATATATACACAGCAACAGTTTTGAACATGATTCAGGCTGAAGGCAGACTCTGAATAAAAGCTGCAAGCACTGCATGATGCCCCGCCACCACACACTTACATCAAGCAAGTGCCAAATCACAGAGAAAAAGGAATTCAAAGTAAGGATGCATTACTCTTTTGAGTTGACAGAAATACATGACTGAGATGACTATTTTCAATGTTCAAAGAGCAATGGCTCCAAAGAAAGAAGTAAACCAGAATTAAAATTCTCATTTTCAGTGTTTTGGGGCCAGTGCTTTTTAAAATAAAGTCAAGGCCTTCAAAATCTAGTCAAATCTTTGGTCAATTGCAATGCTATTTTGTACCAAGTTAGACCATATTTCATTGATGTGTTCGGGAGACTGGTGACAAGCCATCTTTGGCCCAAAATTGACAGTTTTTTGGGCCGTTTACCATTGAAAATAAGGTCAAGGTCATCCAAACTTGATGGCCGTTTTCTCCATCTTAGTGATGTAACCATACCAGTTAGGTCAGAATCAGTCGGGAGATGTATAGTGCTTCATACAGACTACATGTCAGACATGGCTACGTTCAATGTTCAAGGGGCGATAACTCCAAAGGTAGGAAAATCATAGTTAGTGTTCATATGTTCTGCACGTCGTCTCAAAGTGCGCTATATACCTGTGAAGTTTCATGGAAATATCTCAAAGGGTATCGAAGTTATTGAGCGGACACGAAACTATGACAGAAATGCCCATGTCCAAATTTCAAAGGGCAACAACCCCAAAAGTAGGAAAATCAGAGTTACTCTCCATATGTTCTGCACGTCGTCTGTACATATCTGTGAAGTTTCGTGTAAATATCTCAAATGAAATCAGAGTTATGGAGCGGACACGAAACAGATAGCAGCAGCTATATTCAAAGTTCAAAGGGCAATAACCCCAAAAGTAGGAAAATCATAATTACGGTTCATATGTTCTGCACGTCGTCTTATAGTGCTTTACATATCTGTGAAGTTTCGTGAAAATATCTCAAACGGTATCAGAGTTATGGAGCGGACACGAAACTATGAGGCGCTGATGGACGGACGGATGGATGGACGGACGGACGGATACTCAAAACTTCGGAGAGTATAACATAATACCCGGCCATTAATTGAGTGGCGGGGCATAAAAAGTGGGGTGGGGTAGGGGTGTGAATTTCCGGTATTTTTCAGAGGTTGAAAAACTGCATGAGTTTGAGAATTTTCCAAAAAAAATGTGGGGGTGTGTGTGGGGTGGGGGCATTTGCACGCCTCCCCACCCTGTGTGCGGGTCTGCATCAACGGGTAGAAAGAAATTTTTTGTTGAAACATATCGCTGGTGAGGCTCTGTTTCTGATCACTTATTCATTAGCTGGGATGTAGTATAGGGACCGAGCGAGGAGAAGAGAGAGAGTTGCAACTATGACAAACAGTGTAGGTTCTGATCAGAAGCCATCGATGGATCTACACTGTTTGCAGCTGAATAACATGTAATGACTTTCCCCGATTGTGTTGCATATGAGGATAAGCTTTATCAATGAAATATTGTTGGTTCAGAAAGATGAATCTGCTGTACTGGTTGAATACAACGATAACACATCCGTGTTACATAGTGCATTTTTCAAACCTCAAAAAAAAGGTATTTTTTCGTATGAAAATTTATAATATTTTGCTTATTTACACTCCAAACATAGGTTTTGGGTGCTCGTTAGAACCGCCTCATTGAGGCGGTTCTGACGAGTACCCACAACCTATGTCTTGGAGCAGAAATAACGAAAATAATTTTTACCCCTGTAAACCCCAGTTTTCTCTATATAAATTGGGGTTTAGGGGGGTCTTTATTTCACGGACTTGTTCACGTGATGATATACGTGTATACAGAAGGGGAATAATTAAACACATTAACAAATGACAGGTAAATAATTTAGTAATTTAGAAAACTTTGACGGAAAATGTTTAAACAAAAATTGTACTAAATACTTTTCTTATAATGAAGCGTTTTAACGAGTACCCACAGTCTACGTTATAAAGCTTGCTGTTTTCCGCGTGACTATCACGCCTCCAGTTTATAGCGTCGATAGTCGCTTCCCTAAGACGTCAGTAAAAAGTAAATTCTGGACTGCTCGTGCACTTGGGCATTGGCAAACAGTGTAGGCCTATACCTAATCAGACGCCACATAATTGTCTGATCAGGAGTATGCTTGCTTAAAATACTGCAATTTAAGGGTTAAAAGAACAGTTCGTGTCTCAGTTCAGGACTATTTTCCCAACCTACACTCAGAGACAGTCGACCCACCAATACTCTCAGTGCTTTGATTAAGTCACTCA
The DNA here is from genome assembly GCA_963580285.1 of Lucinisca nassula. NCBI lineage: Eukaryota > Metazoa > Mollusca > Bivalvia > Lucinida > Lucinidae > Lucinisca > Lucinisca nassula. The sequence continues at coordinate 41,836,083 of OY757018.1, forward strand.
CTTTCTCTATTTAATCAGGAAAGGCCTAGAGACAAGAGTTATGCTAACACACAGATTGTGTTTATTTTGTAAATATTCTGTGAAAAGTTGTAACTGTCAAGATGTCATTAAGCCATTGGATATGGTAATCATTGAGCTTTCCTAAGAAATGGGCGGAATGCTGAGGTTGCGGTATGTAGTATGCAGACCCCTGCACCAGCCATCAAAAACATCTCGAACTAATGAATATCAATCAGTATTTTATACTGGAGTGAGTGCATGTCAAAATATTTGCAATCCATCACATGAACAAGTCCGTGAAATGAAGACCCCCTAAACCCCGCTTTATAAAGAGAAAACTGGGGTTTACTGGGATATAAATATTTTTCTTATTTCCGCTCCACGACATAGGTTGTGGGTACTCGTTGGAATCGCGTCATTGAGGCGGTTCTAACGAGCACCCACAACCTATGTTTGCAGTATAAATAAGAAAACAATAATGGATTTTCATCAGAAAACATCACGTGAAGAGATCCGTGCAATGAAGACCCACCTAATCCCCACTTTATATAAAGAAAACTGGAGGTTACGGGAGTATTCATTATTTTCCTTATTTCTGCCCCAAAACATAGTTTATGGGTACTCGTTAGAACCGCCTCAATGACGCGATTCCAACGAGTACCCACAACCTATGTTTGCAGTAGAAGTAAGAAAAATATCACAGATTTTCATCAGAAAAGTAGCCATTTTAAAGATGTGAAAAATGCACTATGTCGCACGGGTGTGTTATCGTAATGAAATAGCCATTTTGGAGATGTGAATAAATGCACTATATCGCACAATGAATCAAGATACAGTGCTTTGTTTGTTTGTTTGATTTAATTACTTTTAGAAGTCTTTGATAAATGACATTTGATTGTCAAATTAACTTGATGCAAAGGTACATTGTACTACTGCGAGAAGAATTTGGGATCTGATTGATAGTTTCTTTTTTTAACTTTCAACAGAGTTTGTACAGTTTTGTATGCACATGGATAAATTATATTGCCACTTAAAAAACGCAATGACACATAAAAAGAATGCAACACATACATTAGAGGCTAACTCTGAAGAAACAAACCTAAATGAGACCTAATAGAGTTTCAATTATTATACATCACGTGACTTTCCCATACCATACAAAACTCCCATAGGCCTGAGGGTGGTAATTTTTATAATTACCCAACCTACTATATAAGAAGTTATTAAGCATTTTCGACTATCTAACACCTTTTCGCATGAAATCGGATTGAACCGGTTTTCAGAGAACTATCACACGGAGCACTGAACTATTGCCCGGTGCAGATAGTTTTAACTATCTCATGGTCACGTGATTACCTAGCAACTTGTTGAACCTAATTACCTTGTTGGGTAATAAAACAACTATTTCATACCTTTTTGGGCGACAGTCAAAACTATCAGCCCCGAGGTGTTGTGGAGCACCTGATGAACTATCGCCCGAGGCAGAAGGTATGAAATAGTTGTATACTATCCCATGCGATAATTTACTATCCCATGCGCAAAAATGATGCGCGTACGGTTCAATATGGTGGTAATTTTTACTATCCCTTGCGATAATATACTATCACATGCACAAAAATGATGCGTACGCGCATCATTTTTGCGCTTGTGATATTATATTATCGCATAAAATTGAACCGTACGCGCATCATTTTTTGCGCATGAGATAGTATATTATCGCATGGGATAGTATACAACTATTTCATACCTTCTTGGGCGACAGTCAAAACTATCAGCCCCGAGGTGCTGTGGAGTACCTGATGAACTATCGCCCGAGGCCGAAGACCGAGGGCGATAGTTCATCAGGTGCTCCACAGCACCGAGGGGCTGATAGTTTTGACTGTCGCCCAAAAAGGTATGAAATAGTTGTTTTATTACCCAATTCGTATAAAGAGTTATTTTGATCACAATAAGCAATTACTACTTGTCAAGTTGAAACAAAATATATGCATTGGTCAAAGCATTGCATTGGTCAACAAGTTGCTAGGTGATCACGTGACCATGAGACAGTTAAAACTATCTGCACCGGGCAATAGTTCAGTGCTCCGTGTGATAGTTCTCTGAAAACCGGTTCAATCCGATTTCATGCGAAAAGGTCTTAGATAGTCGAAAATGCTTAATAACTTCTTATATAGTAGGTTGGGTAATAATTTTGACTGTCACCCAAAAAGGTATGAAATAGTTGTTTTATTACCCAACTCGTATAAAGAGTTATTTTGATCACAATAAGCAATTACTACTTGTCAAGTTGAATCAAAATATATGCATTGGTTGCTAGGTGATCACGTGACCATGAGATAGTTAAAACTATCTGCACCGGGCAATAGTTCAGTGCTCCGTGTGATAGTTTTCTCAATCCGATTTCATGCGAAAAGGTGTTAGATAGTCGAAAATGCTTAATAACTTCTTATATAGTAGGTTGGGTAATAAAAAAGATTACCACTCCCGGTCTATTGCGTTATATTCATAATTTCATACATTAGGGTGATAATAAGTTCTGTATAATAAAATGAATGTCACATTTCTGAGAGGGTGATAGAAAGATTGTTCACCCTTCGAAAATGATTATCGACCTCAGCTTTGCACCGATCGATAATCATTTCCTCAAGATGAACAGTCTTACTATCAAATGCGATATTTATATAATATGCGGTAGAAATGGCACCAACATTAGGTGGAAACACTTCTGATATTCTTTATGTTATTGTACCTGAATGATCGCTACCCAAACCATGTCAATCTGTCTATTAGTTGATGAGAAAATAAGCTCAATTCAATTAAGCCGTGCTATGAACAACACTGAAAATCCCACTTTATACAGAGAAAGCTGGGTTTACATGGGGAACATTATTGTTCTTATTGCTGTTCCAAGACATAGGCAGTTCTAACGACTACCCACAACCTAAGTTTGGAGTATAAAGAGGCTTGGAAAAATAGATGGGCTGCATGATGCTTCCACGTAGAGCTGAAACCGACCCGCTCACGAGTACTGGTAGAGGATCTAAGCCTGCCCAGGCAAAGCGGTGCGAGTCGGCCCGTCCATGCATATAAACGCTATTGGTTTCATTAGGCGGCAGGGACTGAGATGTCATTTCATCTTAATGTCGGGTAAAAATCCTACAGAATTGGAAGCGATGTCTCAAAAATGACCTTTATATTGTTGACGGGGACGTTTAACCTCAAATCAAACAAAACAAAGAAAAGTATCACAAGATTTCATTTGAAAAAACAAAATCGTTTCGGGGAACTGAAAAAATGCACTATGTGACAAGGATTTGTGTATTCTAAATGAAAAGTAAATTTTTAGGAACAGTTTTATGGCGGCCAACTTGGGATATCAGAATGTAGCTCTGCCTGTCCTTAAAACTTGAAATATATACAGTACAATTCCGCTATCAAGACCACTTAAAATTATAATTAATTCTACTTTAAAGAGCTTATTTTGAAGGCTTCACTTAATTTTTCACCCAGTATCCTCTGGTCAGGGACCACCTTTTGGACTGTTCAAAAGTGGTCTTAAAGACCACTTTTTAACAGTCCCAAAGGTGGTCTTAATATATGAATTTTACTGCATATTCTTATTGGGTCGACTGTTAATCAATCGACCTAAATTTTCCGAGCCCATGAAAGTTCCCGCTTGCTTTTATCCACGTGACTTTCGCTGATCAGGTATAAAATCCAGGTTATAGCCTCAGAGTACGTTATAAAGGACGCGGACTAGTCTCATATGCTGGGACATTGGCAAACAGAGTAGCTCCGTAGCTTGTCTGTCCGTTCATCTCTTCGACAATTTTTCACGTTTTCGAAGAATACTTCGGATCCATTGATTGGCCTGCCTTGGAAATTGATACAAAGCATCGAAACAACCTGTATACATGCCCAATTTGCTCAAAGCAGTTTAATTTGATTGCGGCCATCTTGAAAACCTATTTTTAACCCGCCCGCCCGCCCCCCCCCCCCCACACACACACGCACACATCACCACCCCCGACTGACCCACCACCCAAAACATACCACGGCATGAATATACGTAAAAGCTGATATAGTACTATCAAAGCACTGACCGCACTGGTGGTTCGATCGTCGCCGAATGTAGCCCAGGTAAAATGGCTCTGATCGGGGACATTGACTGTTTCGTTATATTTTAAGCAAACAGAGGAGCTAGGCGTCTGATCAGGGTCTACACTTTTTGCATAAAAATTTAAAGAGAATGGGAACACCTGGCAGATTTTGCCGCCATTTTTCAAAGAGAGAAATCTTTCAGGGCTTCCTGTTTGCTTTTCTGTAAGCCCTGTCCCACTGAAAAAGGGGTCTACTCATAAAAGAAAGAATTCGCTCTTGAGGAGCAAATTCTTTCCTTTAAGAACATGAGAGAAAAATACTTTTGCAGGTTTTGCCTCCCCTGAAGAAGCATCCACTACCCTTAAAGGATAAGTTTGTTTTTATTTGATTTGAGGTTTAACGTCCCCGTCAACACTGTATAGGTCATTCTGTACACGTTGCTTCAAATTTGATGGACTTATACCCGACAATGAGATGAAATGACATCTTAAGCCCTGTCGCCCAATGAAACCAATAGGGTAAATAAGCATGGATTTTCCTGAGAAAAGTAGCCATTTTGGAGAAGTGAAAAAAATGCACTATGTCGCACGGGTGTGTCATCGTAATGAGATACAATCAACCCACCAGTATTGTCAGTGCGTTGATTTAAGAAATAGATCAGCTCTAGCTGTGATTTGTTGTGTAATAAATCACAGTTTGGATGTCAGTTGTAAAGTAGACAAATCACGAGCGCGTAGCGCGCGTGATTTGTCTACTTACAACTGACCGACAAACTGTGATTTATTACTCAACAAATCACAGACAAGAGCTGATCTATTTCGATTCAAACACGCTGAAGATCGGCAATAATGTTGTTGTTTCCTTCAAAATCTCACAACCTTTCGCCATTGTTAAAAGAAATCCCGCTAAAATTATCGACTGAAACACATGCATTTATATCCTTTTCTTACGTTTTCGATGCGAGAAAATGACGTTATACTGTCTAACGTCAAGGAAATCGACTAGTGACGTCATATCTTTGCAGTTTTTAATGACGTCATTCGTCACGCTCCTCCTTGCATCAGATGCAAGTGCACTAACCACTGATCTATCACGTGGACTGAAGGAGCAGGAAGGCCACAGTTAAGATTATTATTCACCAGAAACATATCCTAAAAATCGGGGAATGTTATTCTATCATTTTTTTTTTTGCACCTGCATGTTCATACAAAGTGTTATTGAAAGGTTTTCAGTTGTTTTATCGCAATCATTTTTGTCCCGCACGCTCAGTGGTGAAATCGAAAGTAGAAAGTCAGCAAACACAGGTGAATTTGCTCTGATTGTCCACTGACAAGCTTCCAGTGAACTATTATTGTTATGGTAAGATACGGCATTACCATATCTTCATCCAAGACATACTTTTATAAATCTACATGTTTTCCCTACAATGTTATTTTTGCATCCATTTTTGCATCGGAGGTCAATTTGAAAATTAGGTGGTCAATTTAACTAATGAGGATTAGAATGGAAAATGATTTTTGAATGAAAATCATGAAATATTATTCTTCATTTCTTTTTGGGGTTATGTTAAGTCATTAAGTCATTGGGTCCATTTTCATGAAAGAGCAACAGTCAAATTCAGGCTGTCTGTGTACTCAAACTTCACATTCTCTTCACAAATAGCCTCTTTGCCAACACAGTTTAGCATTTTCGTTTACAATTTCCCTTTCACCAGCCATCAAATTCAACCTGGTGCCCGATACAGTCACGTAAATTCTCAGATAGCCTCGAAATCTATAGCGCACGAAAAATTAACTCGGTGGTCATTTTTGATTTTCGATGTATTTGCCGACTGGAATGGCTTTCAACGATTATTTCGGTATTTGTTTTGCCGGGACCAATCGGGAAAAGCCGGAAACATAGTCCGGGACTAAATTGTTTAGGGCCTAGCATGTGGAGCTAAATGGAACCATTTCAGCATCTTTGGTAGAGGGTCACCCAAGGAACCTTTGTTTGAAATTACATTTTTTTAAACTAGAAATGTTTTCAGAAGAAAAGAATGTACCCCACCATACATATATCTTGAACGCCCATTTGAATTTAATAACTAGGTTAAGATCACCAAAATGTAAGATGCAAATACGCCATTTTGGGCCAAAAACAGAGTTTTCAGGAGCCTGTGACATTAAGAAACAAGTCGCCCAGCGGACAACGATCACTCACTTCGTAACTAGCACAGGCTTTCAGATTCAAGCCAAGTTCGACTTCATCTGAGATATTATGCTTGTCCTTGTTTACTAAAAGTTTCTAAAAGACCCGATCGAAAAAAGTTGAGAAAAAGTGGAGACACCATTTTCTCGCTCATTTTTATGCTCAATGGCAGTTAACTCCAAAGCCGTCGGTCCTGTGAGGCCCAAATCCGAGCTCGACACAGACTGTTTGCCTCTCCTGGTTATCTGCAAGTTTGATAAAGATCAGATCAGAAATGGAAGACATCGTTTTTCAATTGTTAGCCTATGGTAAAAATGTTCACGCTCAAAGGAACGTCACTGCGAAACCGGTTGTCAGATTCAAGCCAAATTCGAACTCATTTGAGATATAATGCTTGTCCTTGTTTACTACAAGTTTAAAAAGATCCAATGCAAAACAACTGAGAAAAAGTGGAGACACCATTTTTTGTTTATTTTATGGGCAGGTAACGCCAAAGCCGTTGGTCCTGCGAGATCCAAATTCGAACACGACGTTGACTGTATGCCTCTCCTGGTTTTCTGCAAGTTTGATAAAGATCTGATCAGAAATGGCTGAAAAAAAAATGGTGACGTTTTTCCATTGTAAGCCAATGTTTTTTTGTTTGTTTGTTTTTTCACGCTCAAGGGAATGTAATCGCGAAACAAGCTTGTAAGAGCCAAATTCGAACTCATCTGAGATATTATGGTTGTCCCTGTTACTAAATATTTCAAAAAGATCCTATTGAAAACAGTTGAGAAAAAGTAATGGCACCATTTTTCGCTTATTTTTATGCTTAAGGGCAGGTGACTCCAAAGCCGCAGGTTATATAAATCAGCCTATTATATGACATAGGTTCTAGTAAAAAAGAGTGAAGAACATGGTGGCCTGAATTTCAGGGTGATTTTTCTTTATGTGTTTTTTGAATTGAGGTTTTGCGTCATCAACAGCACTATTTAGGTCATTTTGGAGACTTTAATTTTATTGGGCTTATATCGCCATTGGGATGAAATGGCATCTCAAGCCCTGCCGGCTAAACAAACTCAAAGGGTTTACTTATTGTACGGTTGGACTCGCACCCTGTTGCCTAGATAGTCTAGCTCAGATCCTCTAAGCGATTAACCAGTACCCAGCAGTTTAATGTTTGTCATGTTGGGGATTCTGATTCTTATCCCCATTATGTGAATTGCTTCTTTCAGTTAGGTTTGGATATTCTGAGTCACCATCTGTTTGGGAAAGACCTGCTGACTCGGTTTACCTGTTGTCCGTTTTGTTTACTGTCATCAATCCATGAGAAGCCTCCGTGGTGCAGTGGTTACGCTACTCGCCTTGTAAACCAGGGATCGCAGGATCGATCCCGGGCTTCTCCAGACTTTCAGATGAGTCTTTAAACCGAGGTCCCGTCTCCGTATGACCTTAGCTGTTGGTGGGACGTAGAACTAAAACTCTTCCAATCACTCGTCACTCCATGTTTCTACGTCTTTCCCTAGTGATATTGTGGGAAGAATTTGGGATCTGATTGTATCAGTTTCTGATGGTTTCTCTCTTTTACATCTTTATACAGTAGATTCTTTATGTCTGATGAACATAGATTGTGAGTACTCCTTAGAACCCACAATCAACGATTAAACTTAAAATACGAAAAGATCACTGAAGTTCATCGGAAAAAATGCTTGTTCTGGAGATTGCGAGTACCTTTTAGAGTGTGTGTGAATTCGGGTTTAACGTCGCTTTCAACAATTTTTCAGTCATATCACGACGGTGTCTGGTTGTGACAGGCAGCTCAATGCTCACTTTTATAGTGCTGCGTCACTGAAGTATCATGTCCCGGACGAGTACTCCTTAGAACCCACAATCAATGTTTGAACTTAAAATACGAAAATATTACTGAAGTTCATCTGAAAAATCCTTGTCCTGGAGATACGAAATCAATCCTTATGTTTAGCAACGCCTCTGTATAACATGTATCTACATGTTAAACTTTTTCTTGCTTTTTTTGTCTTTACTCATTACGATAACACCCGTGCAGCATAATGCATTTTTACATCTCTAAAATGGCTACTTTTCCGATGAAAACCTGCGATATTTTCTTATTTATACTGCAAACATAGGTTGTGGGTGCTCTTTAGAACCGCCTTATTGAGGCGGTTCTAACGAGTACCCACAACCTATGTGCTGGAGCAGAAATAACAAAAAATAATGTATACCCCCTTAACCCCCAGTTTTCTCTATATAAACTGGGGTTTAGTGGGTGTTCATTTCACGGACCGCCGGCCTCAGTGGCTCAGTCGGATGTGCGTCTGACTGGTGATCAGGAGGACGCGGGTTCGACTCCCGCCGGGGTCGGCAACATTCTTTCGTGGAGATTGATCATGAAATCTTTTCTACGGTCATTCTCTCCCTTCCGCTGATTCAAGAAGGGCAGTTGTCAGTTTCTGGCGAAAGAATGTGCACTGTACTGGTCAACCGCTTACGTATAAGCCTGCCCAGGAAAGTGTTGATAGGTAAACTGACCGGCTCAAAAATGACCTAAATAGTGTTGACTGGGCCGTAAAACTCCAAACAAAACAAAACAAATCATTTCACGGACCAGTTCACGTGATGACGAGCACCCACATCCTAAGTTTAGAGTACATAAGAAATATATTGCAAATTTTCATCTTCACATCCTGCCGACAACGCGACTTATGGCCCCCGCCCATAGGAGCTTGAAGAAATATATGGGCTGCATGATGCTTCCACGCAGAGCTGAATCCGGCCCGCACACTAGTACTGGTAAACCGTTTAGAGGATCCATGCCTGTCCAGGAACCGCGGTGCGAGGCGGCCCGTCCATGCTAATAAACCATATTGGTTTCATTGGGCAACAGGGCTTGAGATGTCATGTCATCTCAATGTCGGGTAAAAGTCCCACAAAATTGGAAGCAACGTTTCCAAAATGACCTTTACAGTGTTGACGGGGACGTTAAACCTTGAATCAAACAAACAAATACAAATTTTCATCAGAAAAATGACCATTTTTGAGGTATACATGACTGCAATATATTACAAGGATGTTTTATCGTAATGTCAAGTCGATTTTTATGGGTGTTATTACATGGGCTCGTTCACGTAAGGCTTTCTGAAATAGATGTGCACCTTAAGGGGAATGGGAACATCTTGCAGATATTTTCGCCATTTTCGCTATTTTTCAAAGGGAGACAACTTTCGGGACTTCCCTGTCCCTGTCCAACTGAAAAATAATACTTTTGCAGGAATTGCCTCCCCTGAAGGTGTTTCCACTCCCATTAATACGATTTACATTGTTAACAAGTCTGTGCAAGAAATAACCTAGCCCCCGCCCATCGGGGCTTGAAGAAATTGATGGGCTGTATGATGTTTCCACGCAGAGATGAAACCGACCCGCACACGAGTACTGGTTTACCGCTTAGAGGATCTAAGCCTGCCCAGGCAATGCGGTGCGAGTCGGTCCGTCCATGCTCATAAACTCTATTGGTTTCATTGGGCGACAGGGCTTGAGATGTCATTTCATCTCAATGTCGGGTAAAAGTCCCACAAAATTGGAAGCAACGTCTCCAAAATGACCTTTTACAGTGTTGACGGGGACGTTAAATCAAACAAAATTGTAAATCTCGTTTTATGCGTTTTTTTTTTCAACCTGGGTATGCTTTCTTTTCTTTTTCTTTTTCCTTATTTTTATACATAAATGTACGTATCTTTGTTTGATTCGAGGTTTAACGCGTCCGCCAACACCACATGTATAGGTCATTTTGGAGACTTTGCTTCCAATTTTGTGGGACTTTTACCCGATATTGAGATGAAATGACATCTCAACCCCTGTCCCCCCAATGAAACCAATAGGGTTTATAAGCATTGAACGGTAACGGGCCTCCGTGGCCGAGTGGCTATGAGCGCTGACTCTTAATCATTAGATCTCTCCTCAATGTGGGTTCGAGCCTCGCTCGGGTCGCATGTGAGACGCCATGTTCTGCAACGGAAGGTCAGTTGGTTTTTCTCCGGGTACTACGGTTTTCGCCCGACTCTGATTTACGATCGGCTCGATATGAGTGAAATAATCTTGAAAGGGCCGTAAAACCAAAACCAACAAAAAAAAAGCATTGGACGGTCCGACCCGCACCGCTTTTCCATGGCAGGCTTAGATCCTCAAAGTGGTTTACCAGTACTCGTGTGCGGTCGGTTTCAGCTCTGCGGGGAAGCATGATCCAGCCCATCTATTACCTCAAGCCCCGATGGGCGGGGGCTTACATGTACGTATGTTATTTTAATGAGATCTACAGGTGAATATCATGTCATCATAAAACTGTCATTTTTGAAGCCAAGACAAAATATTCTCTACACGTATGTCGCAAGGATGTCGCCGCGTGATCATTCTAACAAGTTCGTGAAATGAAAAACACACTTAATACACATTGTTGTTGTTGTTTCCACTTTCACCGTGTCACGGGTCGTCAGCTGGTGGGGTTCCAGGGAACGAATCCATTCTGGCACTACACCGTAGCCGTTCGGTGGTATCCCCATTCCACGTTGCCGGGGAATGGGGAGAACATCGCTCGGCTCCAGCCCCGTCCGTCCGTGTCTATCATAAGTCCGCTGCAGTCGGTCCATTTGGTCTTCTACTCGACGTTATAATTTTTGCTTGTCAATATGTCGAACCGTGTCAGAGCAGGAAAGGGTCAATTTTGATATTGGTATTTTTGTTTTTTATTTTTTATTTGATTTTTGTATATTTATGTAACGTATTTACATTTTTACATTGTTTGGTCTGTTTCCCCAGCTTATTGAGTGGTCTACTTTTTAAGTATATATGCGGGCGGATGTGCTTACCCCGCCACGGACCTGTTTTGTTTGTTTTTCTTGTGCCTTAAATGTGGTGTTGTCCGTTTTAGGGCAAGTCCACCCGCTCACAGTTGCTGGGGAGGACAGTTTTTTGTACCTGCAAGATTGTGCTAGTGGTTTATATTTTGTGTTTTTTTTTTTTTTTTTTTTTTTTTTGTTGTTGTTGTTGTTTATCTGTACATATAATATGTAACATAATAACATGAAGTGCCGGCCTACGCCGTCTAGGGCTTGAATTCGTATTTATTTTGTTAGTGAGTGACTTCTGTCGCGGAGGATGTGCAAAGAAGGTCAATCCCATTTTATGCATTTGCCGTTTTAAGTTAAGAAAAAGTGATGCCTTCCTCCACGTAGGATGCCGCACTCTGCGGGACCATAAGTGGGTCAGTCGCCATGTTTGCATATCATTAACGCATCCTACGTGAAGAAAGGCACTATAGGAGGAAAGTGTATTTCTGCCTAGCCATTTGGAGGCCCGAGACAACGTTTGCCGATCTCGTTTGTGGTGTTGTCCTTTTTGGTACAGGCCCATCCGCCCACAGTTACAGGGAAGGACAATTATTGTACCTGCAAGGTTGTGCTTGTAGATTATATTTGTGTTTTTTTTTTGTTTGTTTGTTTATTCTGTACATACAACATATAACATAGTAACATGGTGTGTTAGCTTCCGCCGTCTCGGGCCCAAAATTCGTATTTATTTTAGTTAGTGGATGACCTCTATCGCGGAGGATGTGGAAAGTGGGTCAATCTCTTTTTCTGCTTTTTCGTTTGAAGTTAAGAGAAAGTGATGACCTCAATGACGCAGGATGCCGTATTCTGTGGGACCGTAGGAGGGTCATTTTGTGTCGCCATGTTTGCATACCATTATCGCATCCTACGTGAAGGAAGGCGCCATAGTAGAAAAAAAAAATGTATTCTTGCCTAGCCGTTTGGGGACCCGAGACAACGTTTGCCAATCTCTTTAGTCAAAGTGGTTAGTGCAAATTGTTATATAATCATGCAGGTGGCATACAAGCGTCCGCCTGCGCACGTGCGCAGTCGAGCGCTCCTATGCGATCTTGTTTTTAATGTTTCATATTTACACAATTAAAAATGTTTGAAATCGCTTTTTTCAGAAAACTCTTCTTCTTCTTCTTCTTCTTCTTCTTCTTCTTCTTCTTCTAACTCCAGGTCTTTGATCTCTCTTTTCTATACTATCCTCTCTACTGTATTCCTATCCTACAACTATCGCTATACCTACCTACCTAGTGTGGTTGTATGTTGTTTAGTTTCGCGTTGGTGGTTGTGTGTTAAAAGCCTTCCTTCAGGGTCGCGCTAAGTCATGCCCTAGTTAGTTAGTGCCCTTGTCTGTATTGATATGTGGCCATCTGGACCGTCTGTTTTATTACGGCCATGGCGCGATTTGCTGTTTTTGGTGATTTTATGCTATGCGACAAGGGCAGTACGGAGGGCTGTATGATATACCAGGCGAGATGCGGTTTTTTAGTCGTGGTGGTATGCAAAAGGCCCTTTTGAGGGTCCCCAGGTCATTCCGTTTGGGTAACCTTATAATGTACATCCTTTTTTCGAAAGCAAAAGTTGCGAAAAAAGAAAGAAAAAGATGTGATAAGGCGTCTTGTTTCTTATTTCTGTCCCACTTTTCTATATGCGTTCCTGAAGGAGAAGCATTGTTTGCTAGTGTGCTGTTGTGCCGTTCTCCTTTGGGTTGTGTGGCTCTTGATCAGCTAGGATTTTGACGCAACGCTCCTAAGTGCAAAGTCCAAGGACCGCAATCACAGCGCTACATCTCGTTCTGACTTCCCGTTTGCCTCACCCCCTCAGGAGGGGCTGGACGAGTGATTTTCCTTGTGGTGGGTCCATGCCCCGTCCCGGCGTGCTTTCGTGTGGTCCTCATTCGGGCTGTGTGGTTCCCGATCAGCTAGGACTTTGGTGCAGCGTCCATAAGTGCAAAGCTAGTGGGCCGCAACCACAATTTAATACAGATTACGAAAACACTCCTATATAAATACATTGTAAACTTAACCGCCGAAAAATGAAAATTTTAAGATGAAAAATTGTGATAGTTTTCTTATTTCTACTCAAAATATAGATTGTGTGCACCCGTTAGAACCGCCTCATCGAGGCGGTTCTAACGAGTACCCACAATCTATATTTTAGAGCAGAAATAAGAAAAATGAGGTATACCCCTGTAAACCCCAGTTTTTCTATATAAAAGGTGGGTTCAAGGGGGTCAAAAATATAAGCATGTTTTCGTGATGAGGGAAAAGTTGGGTTTACAGCAGTATACGTTATTCCTTCTATTTATTTAAAACCATAGATTGTGGGTTCTCGTTAGAAGCGCCTCAATGAGGCGTTAAAATAATTCCCGTTTGGACTAGAAAAAGAATATTCCTGAAAAGAAAAAAAAAATAAAAGGAAAATGCAGAGATTTGAAAGACGCCATTTCAGCACAAGTCTGTTATGGATGGGGTTAGACTCACGAAAAACACGCCTTTATAATTCTAACCCCCTTGAATCAAACTTTTATACAGAAAAACTGTGGTTTACAGGGGTAAACCTGATTTTTCTTATTCTGCTAAAAAATATTTATTGTTGGTACACGTTAGAATCGCCTTGATGAGGACTTAACGAGTACCCACAATCTATATTTTGAACAGAAATAAGAAAAATATCACAATTATTCATCTTAAAATTTTCGCGTTTTTTTTTTTTTTTTTGGCAGTAAAGTTTACAATGTATTTGCATAGGTGTGTTTTCGTCATGCCTTATAAGAAATATGTTTTGCGAGAGTTTATAAAGTTACTTTCCTGTATTGATCGGTGGTCATCCGTATGAGCACAGGTCAACCAACATTAACCGTAGATCAAGTGGAATGTAGGAAAGAAAGTATCAGGAAAGAAAGTGTCGGAAAAAAAGTATCGGAAAAAAGTATCAGGAAAAAATGTTATCAGGATTAAACATATCAGGAAGAAAGTACCTGTTTCATGTAAAATATATAGAATTAAGGTTTTAATGCAGTTGCCATCTGAAGGTAAAGTTTAATGTATCTGATGTATGTAGCATCTCATATCATGCTGTGAGACTTTAATGCTAAGCCTGATGAAAAACAAAAACAAAAAAAAAAAAAAAAAAAAAAACAAACGTGTCAGTCTACACTATATAGGTCATTCTGGAGACGTTGCTTCCCAGTCCTGACATTGAGATGACGTGACATCTCAACTCCTGCCACCCAATGAAACCAAATAGGGTTCATCGACTCGCTTCACTTGGTCTCGGGTCGTTTCGTCCGTGAGTCGTTTCGCCCATGAGTCGTTTCGCCCGTGGGTCGTTTCGCCCCGGGTCGTTTCGCCCTGGGTCGTTTCGCCCGTGGGTCGTTTCGCCCTGATTAGGTGGGTCGTTTCGCCCTTATTTTTTCAAGCCTTGACAAGGACGGACGAACGAACAGACGAACGGACGGAAAACCGGGCGCCTATACGCGCCATGCTAATAGCAGGCGCGACAAAAAAACGAAGAGAATCCACAACCTATATCTTTGAGTAGAAATACTGGTAACATGTCAAGGCCCAAGCTCGGACCCAATCTGGCCACAAAAATAGATAGAAGTGGCTGCTCCCTCCTGAGAAAATAAGGAGAAGTTTGCTGAGTTCAGGGAGAAGTAAGTGTGGCTGGCTAACTATCCCTTGCGCTTACAGCAAAGACTCTGGTCAGAATGCACTGAAGCACAGGCTGATTAGTCTTTGTATACGTTTTAGAGCGTTTACTACGCGTTTTTGCTAGGTATACGCCCCCGTATATTGCAATGTCATGTATATTTGTTTGAAATTGCAAAGCAGACGCAACTGTAGCCATATATACCCGTATGTACTACGATTATTGCCGTTCTGCTACGTTTAAAATACGCAGTAAAACCTAGCCCTCAATACAAGACGGTGAAACTGTGACCTATGTTGCCATTTAGTAGATTTTCACTACGTTTATTGCCTTTCTGCTACACTTTTTAAATGTGCTAAAACCTAGCTCTCAATACGTGACAGCGTGACTGTGGCCTAACTGGTACACGTATGTGGAACCCACTATACCATGCATAGGCGTCCTCATTAACTTAGAAATGAGCATTCAACAACAACTTTAGTCTGCCTGAGCAATCAAATTTATTTCCGCGCAGAGTACGTGTTACTATTAATTTCGCGTAGCGGTTTTCAGTTACTGGATATCAGTATGTTACATATAACTGTAACTATAACTGAAGTTGTGATTACATGGATTACATTAGTTTTCTTGTTTTTGTTAAAATACGTAGGTCGTGTTACTCGTTTATATATGTATATTGGATCCGTGCCACCCATAAGAAAGATTAGTTATTCCGAGCGGGCACATGACAGCTAGGCAACGTCTTACCAACGTCAATGCAACATCATGTCAGTAAAACTGACACAGAAACTGTAGTGACTTCCTTTGTTTGGGTTTCCATTATGGTCTGGTCGCTTAATGTTTGTATTTCTTTCCCTTTGGTGTCTTTTATGGGTGGAGTAAGTTAATTGTATCAATTCCTGATCTTTGTTTTACTTCTACTTTTCAGCCTCAGTAATTGATTCGCTAAGGCTGATAAAACGCCTTTTTTCTCGTTGGAGAAGAGGCAGCTGATTACTATCCTTTCCGTTGCATTCTTACTGTGTATCAAATATTTGGTTTGCTCTTCCTGTTGGTGCCGTTGGTAACATGTTTTCTGTGATGTTGCCCTTTCTGGCCATCTTCATCAGTATTTCGCTTTTTCTCAGTTCAGATACATTGCAAATCAGCGTCACGCATACGAAAAGGACGGTGCCAGACGGTTCAACAATTTCCGGAAGCTGGAGTAAGGATACATTCAACTACAGATATGTTGTGCCGCGTGCTAGCGTAGGGCAAGCTTTTTGTGAAATCTCATACTTGTAAATGGTATAACTTTCATTTATGGTCATTTCGCCAAATAGACACACTACGTAGAAAAAATGAAGTATCCCGGCATATTTTTGACTGGTTCACATTGTTTCTTCGCGTCGAATGTGATTGCAATTAGCAAATTGTAGCGAGAAGTCAGCACTGGAGCGAAAATGCTTCAAATTTCACATAAACACTGTGGAAAGGGACCTTTCCAATAAAAGTTTACAAAAAAGTCACTTAAAAAGTAATAATCAATATTACATCTTAAGTGCCATATGTAAAAAGTTGGTTTAACTTTTATATAGACTCTACTGTAGCTCAAGCTGGGTAGGAATAGGAACATAATGTTTTATACTTTCTTTTCATTTTCTTCAGTACCCATATATCACAAACTTAACACATTTTGACACTGTTGTTTGGATTTGTGAAGATCACATACACAGTCTATAATGTTTTTTTTTCTTCACTTTTTATCTCTCTATCCGAAGTAGAAGTAAACAAAGATCAGGAATTGATACAATTAACTTACTCCATCCATAAAAGACACCAAAGGGAAAGAAATACAAACATTAAGCGACCAGACCTGAAACGAGCCCGTCGATACATCACCCATCCGTAGGTGTCATTTGGCGTGTCACCATGAACAGTTCAGATCCGTTCATCCGTCTGTCCATCCATCTACACAAGCATCACTTCATTCATTCATTCATTTCCGATCTATCAATACTCTCCATTCATTCATTCATTAACTTATCTATCTCCGTATATTCAAAATGCCGTCCGTTCATCCGTACGTCCGTCCATCTACCAACACACAACTCCATTCACCCATTTATTCATTTATTTATTCATCCATCTGTCAATTTACTCATCCATTCCGTTTGTCACTCCTTTAAAATATAATTGCTGCGAAACGACCCACGGGCGAAACGACTCACGGGCGAAACGACCCACTAGGTAAGGACGAAACGACCCACCCCCAAAATCAGGGCGAAACGACTCAGGGCGAAACGACTCAGGGCGAAACGACCCACGGGCGAAACGACCCACGGGCGAAACGACCCGGAACCGGCAGAAATGTTAACCACCATGAGTTTGTATGTTGCACGCATGACCCAGTTTGGTACCTGAAAGGTCAAGGTCATACATAGAGGTTAAAGGTAAAAAAAGGACATTTTTTGTGCTCTGTCAATGACTTCCTTATAATGCCCCCAACTTTGAAAAAGTTGGAGGGTCATATTGGTTCTGGTTCGTTCGTCCGTTCGTCCGTCCGTTACGCTTTTGATGCATAGCATAACTAAAGAACCGTGTAGGTTAGGGTTTTGAAATTTCATATATGGATTCCTCATGGAAAATTAGCTGACGCATATTTTTTTTCTTGTTCGGATTATGTCCCCTTCAAGAGTTATTGCCCTTTGAAATTTTTTTAATAAAATCTTGTCAGCAAGATATCTCAAAAACTATTGGAGCTAGAGCCTTGAAAGTTGGTGAATATATTGGTGGTGATGAGTAAATGAACTGATTAACTTTTGACAAAGTTCCGAAAAATACTTTGTGAGTTATGGCCCTTTGTCATTTTGGTAATTTGTGCCCATTGAAATGTATGCTAAAAGTGATGCATAGCATAACTTTAGAACCGTGTATGCTAGGGTTTTGAAATTTCATATATGGATTCCTCATGGAAAATTAGCTGACGAGTATTTTTTTTCTCGTCCGGATTATGCCCTTTCAAGAGTTATTGCCCTTTGAATTTTTTTAATAAAATCTTTTCAGCAAGATATCTAAAAAATTATTGGAGCTAGAGCCTTAAAAGATGTTGAATAGATTGTTGGAGATGAGTAGATGAACTGATTAACTTATGACAGAATTCCGAAAAATACTTTGTGAGTTATGGCCCTTTCTCATTTTGGTAATTTGTGCCCATTGTTATGTATGCTAAAAGTGATGCATAGCATAACGTTAGAACCGTGTATGCTATAGTTTTGAAATTTCATATATGCATTTTTGATGGAAAATAAGCTGACACGTATTTTTTTCTCGTTAGGATTTTGCCCCTTTCAAGAGTTATTGCCCTTTGAATTTTTTTAAATAAAATCTTGTCAGCAAGATATCTCAAAAACTATTGGAGCTAGAGCCTTGAAATGTGGTGAATATATTGGTGGTGATGAGTATATGAACTGTTTAACTTTTGACAAAATTCCGAAAAATACTTTGTGAGTTATGGCCCTTTGTCATTTTGGTAATTTGTGCCCATTGTAATGTATGCTAAAAGTGATGCATAGCATAACTTTAGAACCGTGTATGCTAGGGTTTTGAAATTTCATATATGGATTCCTCATGGAAAATTAGCTGAAGCGTATTTTGTTTCTCGTCCGGATTATGCCCCTTTCAAGAGTTATTGCCCTTTGAAATTTTTTTAATAAATTCTTGTCAGCAAAATATCTCAAACATTATTGGAGCTAGAGCCTTGAAAGTTGTTGAGTATATTGGTGGTGATGAGTATATGAACTGATTAACTTTTGACAAAATTCAGAAAAATACTTAGCAAGTTATGGCCCTTTGTCATTTTGGTAATTTGTGCCCATTGTAATGAATGCTAAAAGTGATGCATAGTATAACTTTAGAACTGTGTATGCTATGGTTTTGAAATTTCATATATGCATTCCTAATGGAAAATAAGCTGACACGTATTTTTTTCTCATCCGGATTATGCCCCTTTCAAGAGTTATTGCCCTTTGATTTTTTTATAATAAAATCTTGTCAGCAAGATATCTCAAAAACTATTGGAGCTAGAGCCTTGAAAGTTGGTGAACATATTGGTGGTGATGAGTGGATGGACTGATTAACTTTTGACAAAATTCCGAAAAACACTTTGTGAGTTATGGCCCTTTGTCATTTTGGTAATTTGTGCCCATTGTAATATATGCTAAAAGTGATGCATAGCATAACTTTAGACCCGTGTATGCTATGGTTTTGAAATTTCATATATGCATTCCTGATGGAAAATTAGCTGACAAGCATTTTTTTTCTCACCCGGATTATGCCCCTTTCAAGTGTTATTGCCGTGTGAAGTTTTTTGAATAAAATCTTGTCAGCAAAATATCTTAAAAACTATTATAGCTACAGCCTTTAATGTTGGTGAATACACGTAGATTGGTGTTGATGAGAAGATGACCTGCTTAACTTTTGACAAAATTCCGAAAAATACTTTATGAGTTATGGCCCTTTGTCATTTTGGTAATTTGTGCCCATTATAATGTATGCTAAAAGTGATGCATAGCATAACTTTAGAACTGTATATGCTATTGTTTTGAAATTTCATATATGCATTCCTGATGGAAAATAAGCTGATGCTTTTTTTTTCTCATCCGGATTATGCCTCTTTCAAGAGTTATTGCCCTTTGAAGTTTTTTTTAATAAAATCTTGTCAGCAAGAGATCTCAAAAACTATTATAGCTAGAGTCTTGAAAGTTGATGAAAAGATTGGCGGTGATGAGTAGATGACCTGATTAACTTTTGACAAAATTTGAGTTATGGCCCTTTGTCATTTTGGTAATTTGTGTCTATTGTAATGTATGCTAAAAGTGATGCATTCCATAACTTTAGAACCGTGTATGCTATGGTTTTGAAATTTCATATATGCGTTCCTGATGGAAAGTAAGCTGACATGTATTTTTTTTTCATCCGGATTAACTTAAGAACCGTGTAAGCTAGGGTTTTGAAATTTCATATATGGATTCGCTATGGAAAATTAGCTGACACATATTTTTTCTCATCCGCATTATGCCCCTTTCAAAAGTAATTGTCCTTTGATTTATTTGTTAGCATAACCTTTGGGCCAAGGCCACACACTTTGAATTATTATTGTAATCATGGTAATTTTCGGTTTCATTGGACGGGTTTTTCAAAAATTCCATCCTTTAAAATAGCGATGTCAGGGTGGGTGGTTGGGCGGGTGGATGGGCATTTTTTATTATTTTTTGTGCTTTTTCTACATAAACATATATAAACAGACATTATACCCCTACACAAAAGTTGATATGGGGTGGGGATATGCCATTTGTCCTGTACATACATAAATACATGCATGCATACATCGCTACCCTACTCTACCCTACCCCAAGCTTCCCCACTCAAACCCACCCACCCCACCACACCACACTACACCCCACCCCACCCAACCCCACCATGCCGCACCCTACAACACCCCACCACACCCTGCCCCACCCCACACACACATGCATGCAGTCATGCACAAATCCTTTGTTGACTAGGAATATTTTTTTTGTCTTTTTCTTCATAAACACATAACACAAAAATTATACCCCTACACAAAAGTTGATAGTGGGTGGTGATATGCCATTTGTCCTGTACATACATAAATACATGCATGCATATATTCCTACCCTACCCTACCCCACACCACCCCACCCCACCACATGACACCCTACCCCACAACACCCCACCCCACGACAACACACCTCAACCCGGCCCACTCCAATTACACATGCATGCATGCACACACACATGCATTTACACTCAAACATGCATGCTCATACACAATCACTCATTTATGCTTGCATACTCGCATACAAACACACATGCATGCATGCACACACACACACTGATGCTTGCATGCATACATGCAGGTACTCACACATGCATGCATGCATGTACACAAATATGCATGCATGCACACTTATGGACTCGCACAATGTCATGCACACACACACACACACATGCATGCACATGCAGGCGTGCACACTTATGCACTCACTATTCATACACACACACACACATACATAAATACATGCATGCATATATCCCTACCCTACCCCACCCCACCCCACCGACCCCACCACATGACATCCTACCCCACAACACCCCACCCCACGACAACCCACCTCAACACGGCCCACAACACTTATGCATGCATGCACACACACATGCATTTACACTCAAACATGTATGCTCATAACAATCACTCATTTATGCTTGCACACCCACATTCAAATGCACATGCATGCATGCACACACACACACACACTGATGCTTGCATGCATACATGCAGGTACTCACACATGCATGCACACTTATGGACTCACACAGGCACACACACATGCATGCACATGCAGGCATGCACACTTATGCACTTACACATGCACACACACACACACACATGCATGCACATGAAGGCATGCACTCACGCATTAATGCATGCCATAAGAAAACATGCATGCACACATGCACTCAGGTGCGACATAGCCTTCGGCAGAATTCTTGTATGTTTTTGAGTCTTTATCAACATTTGTTGAATATTTTGCCATCTAGGGACAAGCAAAGGTTGGGGGCATTGTGTTTTACAAACACCATTTCTAGTTTTAAGATGGATTTTGAAATTAATTGGCAGAAATGTTAACCACCATGAGACGATGTGTTGTGTGCATGACCCAAGTTGGTACCTCAAATGTCAAGGACAAAAGGTCAAAGGACAAAAAGGGCCTTTTTTAGTGTTCAGTCAATAACTTTCTTCTTCTTGGATAGATTGTGAAATTACTTGGCAGAAATGTTAACCATCATGAGACGATGTGGTGCACGCTAGACCAAGGTCGGTACCTCCAAGATCAAGGTCATACTAAGAGGTCAGAGGTAAAAAAAGTTGTTGTTTTTTGTGTCCAGTCATTAACTTTTTATTTCTGGATGGACTTTATAAAGTAACCATGCATGAATGTTCACCGTCATTAGACCATGAGTCATGTGCAAGACCAAGGTCCATACCTCCAATGTCAAGGTCATACCTAGAGGTCAAAGGTAAAAAAAAGACAGTCAATAACTTCCTTATTCTTTGATGGATTATGAAATTACTTGGCAGAAATGTTAACCATCATGAGACGATGTGTTGTACCGCAAAGGTCAAGGCCATACTTAGAGGTCAAAGGTCAAAAAGTGTTTTTTTTTTTTGTTTACGGCCAATAACTTTTTAGCTCACCTGAGCCTTTAGGCTCATAGGTGAGCTTATAGTATAGCCATGGTCCGTCGTCCGTCCGTCCATCCGTCCGTCCGTCGTCCGTCCACCATTTTCAAAGATCTTCTTCTCCTATACTGCAGGGCCAATCAAAGCCAAATTTCATATAGAGCCTCAGTGGGATGGGGGAACGAAAGTTTGTTCGCGGGGTCTGGATCACATGACCAAGATGGCCGCCATGCTCACATATGGTAAAAAGCCTTCAAAAATCTTCTTCTCAAGAACCATAAGGCCAGTGGCCTTGAAACTTGGCATGTAGCATATGGTACTCGGGCCCATCATGGTTTGTACAAATGGTGACCCTGGGTTGACCTTGACCTATTTTACAGCAATGTCAAATTTGTCGACTTAGGCTTTTGCGTGGGGCAAAGTGAAAATAATGGATTTATAGGAAACCATTGAAGACAGTGTCAACAAAATTTGTAGATCAGGTAAAGTAACTGAATACATGAATGTATATGGATCAGAAAGGTCAAGGTCATTCATTGGCCTTGTTCGCGGGTCTGGATCACATGACCAAGATGGCCGCCATGCCCATATATGGTAAAAAGCCTTCAAAAATCTTCTTCTCCAGAACCATAAGGCCAGTGGCTTTGAAACTTGGCATGTAGCATATGGTACTCGGGCCCATTATGGTTTTTACAAATGGTGACCCTGGGTTGACCTTGACCTATTTTACAGCAATGTCAAATTTTCCGACTTAGGCTTTTGCATGGGGCAAAGTGAAAATAATGGATTTATAGGAAACCATTGAAGACAGTGTCAACAAAATTTGTAGATCAGGTAAAGTAATTGAATACATGAAGATCTATGGGTCAGAAAGGTCAAGGTCATTTATTGGTCTTAGACCAAGGTCATTAAGGATCCATATTTCAAACATTTTTTTCTCCAAAACTGCTGAGCCACTTTAAGTAAAATTTAATATGGAGCCTTTGTGAGTTGAACAAATGAAAAAATGCCAATACGGTCTAGATCACATGACCAAAATGGCCGTCACGCCCATATATGGTAAAAAGCCTTAAAAATTATTCTCCTCCAGAACCGTAAGGCCAATGGCCTTGAAACTTGGCATGTAGCATATGGTACTCAGGCCCATCATAGTTTGTACAAATGGTGACCCTGAGTTGACCTTGACCTATTTTACAGCAATGTCTGGGCTTTTGCATGGGAAAAAGTGAAAATAATAGGAAACCATTGAAGACACTGTCACCAAAATTAGTAGATAAGGTACAGTAGCTGAATACATGAAGATCTATGTGTATGAAAGGTCAAGGTCATTAATTGACCTTAGACCAAGGTCACGCAGGTTCCATATTTCAAACATTTTTTCTCAGAAACTACTGAGCCAATTGAAGTGAAATTCAATATGGAGCCTTTGGGAGTTGAACAAATGAAAAGCTGCCAATATGGTCTAGATCACATGACCAAGATGGCCACCACGCCCATATATGGTAAAAACACTTCGAAATTCTTCTTCTCAAGAACCGTAAGGCCAATGGCCTTGAAACTTGGCATGTAGCATATGGTACTCGGGCCTATCATAATTTGTTCAAATGGTGACCCTGGGTTGAACTTGACCTATTTTACAGTAATGTCAAATATGCTGACTTAGGCTTTTGCATAGGAAAAAGTGAAAATAATGGATTTTTAGCTCACCTGAGCCTTTAGGCTCATAGGTGAGCTTATAGTATAGCCATGGTCCGTCGTCCGTCCGTCCGTCTACCATTTTCAAAGATCTTCTTCTCCTATACTGCAGGGCCAATCAAAGCCAAATTTCATATGGAGCCTCAGTGGGATGGGGGAACGAAAGTTTGTTCGCGGGGTCTGGATCACATGACCAAGATGGCCGCCATGCCCATATATGGTAAAAAGCCTTCAAAAATCTTCTTCTCCAGAACCATAAGGCCAGTGGCCTTGAAACTTGGCATGTAGCATATGGTACTCGGGCCTATCATAATTTGTTCAAATGGTGACCCTGGGTTGAACTTGACCTATTTTACAGTAATGTCAAATATGCTGACTTAGGCTTTTGCATAGGAAAAAGGTGAAAATAATGGATTTTTAGCTCACCTGAGCCTTTAGGCTCATAGGTGAGCTTATAGTATAGCCATGGTCCGTCGTCCGTCCACCATTTTCAAAGATCTTCTTCTCCTATACTGCAGGGCCAATCAAAGCCAAATTTCATATGGAGCCTCAGTTGGATGGTGGAACGAAAGTTTGTTCGCGGGGTCTGGATCACATGACCAAGATGGCCGCCATGTCCATATATGGTAAAAAGCCTTCAAAAATCTTCTTCTCCAGAACCATAAGGCCAGTGGCCTTGAAACTTGGCATGTAGCATATGGTACTCAGGCCCATCATGGTTTGTACAAATGGTGACCCTGGGTTGACCTTGACCTATTTTACAGCAATGTCAAATTTGCCGACTTAGGCTTTTGCATGGGGCAAAGTGAAAATTGGAACAAGTTTTCTTTTTGTTTCATTTGCTTCTGTATACAGTATACCATTTATGTCCAATGTACAGTATCTCATATTTTCCCTTTCTGTGAGCCAGGCACCGAGGTTATAAAACTTTTTTCACGCTCAACTCACTTCAGCATAAAATTTACCCTGCTCATAAGTTTTAAAATGCCAACAAATATTGAGATGACATTTTAAAATTTATGAGCAGGGTAAATGACATTTTTCTGCTGATCTAAGTAGGAAAATTGTCACCAGACAGGTGAGCGGTTCAGGACCACTGGTCCTCTGGTTTATTTTTCTCTGAACATTTTTAAAGTTACTATGCAGAAATGTTCATCTTCATTAGATGATGTGTTGCACACAAGACCCAGCTCAATACCTCCAATGTCAAGGTTATACTTAGCAGTCAAAAACGGAGGAGACATCTGTGTTTTTGTAGAAAAACAAATTCTAGTTATCATCTAATTATGATAAGTTCTCCATGTGACGCCGGCCTCAATAGCTCAGTCTGATGCACGTCTGACTGGTGATCAGGAGGACACAGGTTCGATACCTGCATAGTCGGCAACATTCTTTCGTGGAGATTGATCATGAAAGCATTTCTACAGTCATTTCTACGGTCATTCTCTCCCTTCTGCTGATTCAAGAAGGGCAGTTGTCAGTTTCTGGCGAAAGAATGTGCATTGTACTGGTTAACCGCTTACTTATAAGCCTGCCCACGACCAGCTAAAAAATCGACTAAATAGTGTTCACTGGGCCTTTAAACCCCAAAACAAACAAACAAACAAATAGAGTTGCTACCAGTTCTCTCTTCCCGCCACCTCTCGTTCAAGACACGTGGCTGTGCGTATAGCTCTTGTGTGCAGAGCGCAATGCTCCATGTCAGTGAGACATGGCCATTGACAAAGCCAAACCTCCAACGTCTGCAGCAAAATGACAGGGCAATGATCAGACAGATCTGCAATGTCAAGCCACAGGACACTGTCACCATCAGATCCAGTGAGTTACTTGAGCGTCTTGGCATTGAGGACCTGGACCTCATCCTGAAAGAGAGAAGGCTTCGCTTGTATGGACATGTGGAACGCTCAAACGGTGCAGTGACATACAGGTAGGTGGAAAGCTGGGGCCAGGAAGGCCCAAGATGACCTGGAAGCAGCTAACAGAAAGAGATTGCAGAGAATGGAAGCTCTCTGCTATCGATCCTCATGATAGACAAGCCTGGAGATCAGGTGTAAGATCTGCCATGCGTGCAGCAAGCCAGCTACCTGGAAGGGGGGCCCACTTATGTGGACGATGCCCCTGTACCTGCACGTTAATCAAAAATCTGTTGATGATGATGATGAAATACTCCGTGTGACATTATGCATTCATTCATACCTTCAAAACGCTTATTTTACTTGTGAAATTTTGTGACACTTTTCTTATTTATACTCCAAATATAAGTTGTGGGTGCTTGTTAGAACTAATCAAAACAGTTCTAACGAATACCCACACCCTACGTTTTCAAGCAGAAGTAAGGAAAGTAATGAATACCCCCATAAACCCCAGTTTCCTCCGTATAAAGTGGGGTTTAGAGGGGTGTTGATTCAGATTTGTTAATGTGATGATATCATGAAAATTGATGTTTTCATGCTTACAAACATCTTATTCTTGTCAACACCGTGTAAAGATTCCATCACGTTAACAAGTTAGTGAAATATAGACCCCTTAAACCCCACTTTATATATAGAGAAAACTGGGGTTTAGGGGGGTAAACATTATTTTCCTTATTTCTGCTCCAAGACATAGGTTGTGGGTACTCGTTAGAACCGCCTCAATGAGGCGGTTCTAACGAGTACCCACAACCTATGTTTGCAGTATAAGTAAGAAAAATATCACGGATTTTCATCAGAAAAGTAGCGATTTTGGAGATAAGAAAAATGCACTATGTCGCACGGATGTGTTATCGTAATGTGTTTTCATGCTTACAAACGTCTTATTCTTGTCAACACCGTGTAAAGTTTCCAAATGTTGAATATAAATACAATACAGATTGAATTGTAGTTAATTTAAAAATGAAATTTTTAACTTAAATGACATTAAGTTCATGCAACATTGTTGGGTGAAACTGGATGTAAAGTCTACAAAAAAGACCTTGCCGGCCTCAGTGGCTCAGTCGGATGCGCGTCTGACTGGTGATCAGGAGGACGCGGGTTCGACTCCCGCCGGGGTCGGCAACATTCTTTCGTGGAGATTGATCATGAAATCTTTTCTACGGTCATTCTCTCCCTTCCGCTGATTCAAGAAGGGCAGTTGTCAGTTTCTTGCGAAAGAATGTGCATTGTATTGGTTAACCGCTTACGTATTAGCCTGCCCAGGAAAGTGTTGATAGGTAAACTGACCGGCTCAATAATGACCTAAATAGTGTTGACTGGGCCGTAAAACTCCAAAACAAACAAACAAAACAAACAAACAAAAAAGACCTTAGAATAGCAGTTACAGCTAAATAAAGTTTTGTATAATACAACAATTTGTCATATAATATTGCCATTATTTACTGGTTAACATTATATCATAAAAATGATATCACCACGTGTGATAACACAGGGTTACAAGCACATAACATCATGATGCCTCAGTGAAAATCCTTTTGGTCATGCCTACTTTAAACATGGCTCTATATGTTTGAAGAGGCAGTTCTAACGAGTACCCACAATCTGTATTTTAGAGCAGAAATAAGAAAAACAATGTTTACCCATGTAAACCCCAGTTTTTCTAAATAAAAGTGGGGTTCGATGGGGTCAGAATTTTATAGGCATGTTTTCATGATGTTTTATTTCATTCAGAACAATAGAAAGTGCTTTCAAGATGGCATCTTTACGGTCTTTGTTTATAAATGTGTCACTGCACCCACTAATGTTTTCATGGACTGTGTGTTAATAGTGAAATGTACTTAGGGGATAACTGTATTCAAAATTGTCATTTGGGGAGGTAAATCGGTGGTTTTACGGTCGGAAATTTCGTTTTACGGCGACGCGTCAGCGGAGCCGTAAAACGTAATTTGCGACCGTAAAACCACCGATTTACCTCCCCAAATGACAATTTTCAATACAGTTATCCCCATTCTAATGCACTTATTCGGTTGTTTTGTTAAAGATTGTACTATTTTGCACAAAGCGGCAGGCGTTGTGAGCTGCGTAAAACCAAATGTAAGCCAATGAAAAACGACGTTGCGTGGTGACGTCGGATTTCCGACAGTATATCGTGGAATATACTGTCGCAAATTTTTGACGTTATCCAATCAGACGTCGCGTTACATACGTAAGTGCATTAGAATAAGAATTAGATGCAAAATGATCCATCATCTCTAACAATATGTGTGTAATATACAGTTTATTGACTCAGTCCGTTTTAGATATGGGATATAGAGAATACCAGGTTCGTGTCTTTTGATATCAAGTTTATCGGGCAAGGCTTCGGGAACGCTTGTTGAGTCGCGAGGCTTGCCGAGCGATTCTACATGCTTTCTCGAAGCCAAGCCTGATAAACTTGATATCAAATGACACGAATCTGCTATTCTATTTATCAGTTTATCCCTTGTAAACCTTTTAAATTGGCAATTTCGATCACTTACCGATTGTCCTCGGTGCGTCCCAACATTCCAGTGCGGAATATAATAGACCAGTATATTTACTATCATCTGACTGTTATTTTTCTTTTGATAATTTTCAATGTAATTTTTATTGATTTTTCTCGTAATAATATCATTTTGGCCATTTTTCCGGTTGTCCGGTTCATTCAAAAAGTGCAATGTCACGTTGACGTGATAAAGCTCACTTGTCCTGAGTTAACATATCTTTATCAGGTCAGTGTGTTACAATGCACTATACATAGGGGGTAACTGATAATTATAAATCTTGGGAGGTTGAATATCCGATAAAGAAACACTTGTTTCTTTAAGCGGCTATTACACTGTCACGATTTTGGCCACGACTCACCACGATTTTTTAAATCGTGGTAAATCGTGAACAACGTCGTAGAGAAGTCGGCAGAGATCTTGAGGAATCGTGGTTGATCGTGATAGTTCGGGAGTGACCACGACTGTTTTGGACATGTTCAAAACATTCGTGACGAGTCGGCATCATTTTTCAAATCGTAGAGAAATCGTAGGTCAGTCGTGAGCCGTCGTCGTGGTAATCGTGGCCAATCGTGAATAATCGTGACTGAATTCTACCACGATTGTGCTACGACGAGACAAGATCATCTACGATGCCTCTACGATTCCGTTGCGACTGCCGTACGATCTACTACGATATCATGACGACTGCTCACGACAATGCAAGATTCACCAGGAATGCACTACGATTGATGACGACGCTAGCACGATTTATCCCGACGCTACGTCGAACGCACTACTTTCTCCACGTTACTTTGTACATATAATTACCCAAGCAACTATGGTCAACTGTCACCTGTCCCTCCTGTTCCTCTGCACCTCCAGTTGTTCAGCCATTGCAATGTCATTTTCGATCATGTCTTGTTCGAGCTGAACTAAATTTTGAAGATACAGAAGCCTTTGACCTGGCTGCAAAAACATTTTCGTCAGATGCTCTCTACAGAAATGGTTGAAACTGAATGACACTGTGCATTTGATGAACACTTTTATATACCCAGATCGTTATAAATCCTGACGAATCGGGAGAAGTCTTGGTTAATCGTGAGTAAATCGTATCGAATCCTCCATGATCGTACTGAGTCTTTGATCATCGTGCCTTGGTCGTAGAACAGTCTTGCAGGGATCGTGAGAAATCGTGTATGATCGTCTGATATCTTGAAGCAATCGTGGTGCAGTCGTAGAAGAATCCTAGAGGATCGTAAGACATCGTAGTCGATCGTAGAGGATCGTTGTAGATCGGCTCCATTATCGTACAGCAATCGTGATTGTTCGTAGAAGTGTCGTAGCAATGTCATGAGTATTCGTAGGGTAGTGAAATCGGAACCGTGTATGCCCCGATTTGCCACGATTTTCATGGTCCCAATTGGTCGTGGACAGTCGTGGACAATCGTGGTCAAAGTCGTGACAGTGTAAGAGCCCCTTTATCGGATCTTCAACCTCCCTCGGTTTATAAATCCCATATTTAAAATGGGCAGAGTAATAAACTCTGTTTATTGAACAGTGAACTTTATTTAATTGACATCATTGTAAATACTGTTCAATATATCTTCATGTCCACCTTAACAGACATCAATAATAACTATGTTTTGTTTGACTCTTCAGATCAAATAAAGATACAAACAATTTTAATTTCTTAGACTGTTCATTTCAAAAAAAAAAAGGATACTCATAATTTTAATTTGTTTGACTGTTCAGATCAAATACAAATACTAATAGTTACATTTTCTTTATACTGCTCAAATCAAATAAGGATAGTAATAATTATATTTTGTCTGACTGTTCAGCTCAAGTAAGGATGCCAATAATTATGGGTTGTTTGCCTGTTCAGATCAAATAAGGATAATAATTGCTGTTCAGATCAAATAAGGATAATAATAAGTTTATTTTGTTGGGCTATTCATGTTAGATAATGATAACACTATATCTGCAGTAAAAAGAGAACCGTTCATTATAAACATTAACCCATTGCATGCGGGAAACCCGTAAAGGGGTACCTTGGCAAACAGTGCATGCCCAGATCAGATGCCACAGAATGTGGCATCTGATCAGGGCCTGCACTATTTACAAATAGAATTTTCCATCAAAAACAGAATAAAAACAAAAAATAAGTCTGGCACCCCTTATCTGACAAATGGACCTGTCCAACATATGGTAATGGAAGAGTCCACTAGTATACATTGGGTTAAATCTAGCCAAAAAAGTCTTTCTACCAAGCCTACAGTCATGTGCAACTGTATGCTCCTTGTGCCAACTTTGGCAGAAGTCATTACAGCTGATGTTATGGGAATGTGTGGCGGTTGTAAAAAGTCTCCCTGCCCTTCATCATAGTTATAGGACTGTTGATACATTTTAGAACTGCCTCAGTGAGCACTCACAATTTATGTTTGGACTTCAAATAAGAAAAATATTTTACATTTTAACTGGCCTCAGTAGAGCTCAGTCGGATGCGCGTCTGACTACTGATCAGGAGGACGCGGGTTCGATACCTGCCGGGGTCGGCAACAATCTTTGGTGGAGATTGATCATTAAGTCTTTTCTGTGGTCATTCTCTCCCTTCAGATGATTCAAGAAGGGCAGTTGTCAGTTTCTGGCGAAAGAATCTGCACTATACTGGTTAACCGCTTACATATAAGTCTGCCCAGGAAAAGTGTGGATAGGTAAACTGATCGGCTCAAAAATGACCTAAATAGTGTTGACTGGGCCGTTAAACTCCATTACAAACAAACAAACAAATTTTACATTTTCATTTGAAAAATGCTAGTTCCAGAGAAACAAAAAAACCCACTTTGGGACATAGATGTGTAATGGTAATGAGATGAATTGTTTACAATGGCAGCTGTGGCTGAGCTCATTCTTGAGTATCTTGGAAAATATCTCATCTTAATTTTATGTAATTTTGAAAATGAATGTTGTGTGTACTCATTAGAATCGCCAAGGTGATGCAATTCTAATGAGTACACACCAAAATGTTAATTTCAAAGAAATTAAAAATGATATTGGTAAAGTATTATCGTTTTTTGTTTGATTTGAGGTTTAATGTCCCCGTCAACATTGCAAAGGTCATTTTGGAGACGTTGCTTGTGGGACTTTTACCCGACAATGAGATGAAATGACATCTCAAGCCCTGTCACCCAATGAAACCAATAGGGTTTATAAGCATGGACGGGCCGACTCGCACCGCTTTGCCTGGGCAGGCTTAGATCCTCTTAAGCTGTTTACCAGTACTCGTGTGCGGGTCAGATTCAGCTCTGCGTGGAAGCATCGTGCAGCCCCTTATATTTCTTCAAGCCCCGATGGGCGGGGGCCGACAGTATTATCGTAATGATCCTGAGTATTGGAACAGGAATGTCTAAGCAAACAGTGCAGACCTAGATCAGACTCAGTCTGATCAGGGTCTACACGGTTTGCCATTCTGTCTGCACCTTTTGGATTCCTTGCTGGATTATGAAACAAATTTGTTAAAATTTTAGGAGAATTACAGCAAGTCCTCAAGGTGTCCGAATTTTTAGGATTTTTACGATATTATGCTTCCTGGCTCCATTACGCAAACACGCCTATTAGACAAATACATTGTCACCTTTATAGCCGAAAAATGAAAATTTTAAGATAAAAAATTGTGATATTTTTCTTATTTCTGCTCAAAATATAGATTGTGAGCAATCGTTAGAACCGCCTGATGAGGCGGTTCTAACGAATACCCACAATCTATATTTTAGAGCAGAAATAAGAAAAACAAGGTTTACCCCTGCAAACGCGAGTTTTACTATATAAAAGTGGGGTTCAAGGGGGTCAAAATTATATAGGCATGTTTTCGTGATGTCTAACAAATTTTCATGACCACAAAGAATTCCAAACTATTGAAAATTGATTGTTATTATGGTTCCAGCTGTCACTTCTTCCTTAAATTATCATCTTATTTTCTTAGAACTTATTATGGTGTCAGAAGTGTTTGGGCTATTGTAGTATGACAGTAATCACTGTTCAAGCTGTCACTTAATTATCGCAATAATCTTTTAGAAAACAATGGCTACAGCAGATGGCATTCAGATGAAAGAATGTTGCATGGATCAAATTCTCAACATCCTGATCATCATTCTGTTGCACATCAAACATTAGTGTCTGAGGCAGACATAAAGTATTTGAAGGCTTGCAAAGATGCTTTCTCAAAAACTACTTGACCTCCTTCCAGACCATTTTGACACTAAAGGGGAGAATTAATTTGCTCCCTATGAGCAGAGTTGTTCCTTTTACATACCAATATTCATTAGAATGACAAAACTCGATACAAAGAAAAATTCAATGGACTGAATCTTTAGCTCAAGGCTTGGCCTCGGCTCCAATCAGCATGGCCATCATTGGGTTGGATATGCCTACCGGTACATTGAAAGTATATCCATGATTTGTTTGTTTGTTTGATTTGAGGTTTAACGTCCCCATCAACACTGTAAAGGTCATTTTGGAGACGTTGCTTCCAATTTTGTGGGACTTTTACGCGACATTGAGATGAAATGACATCTCAGGCCCTGTCACCCAATGAAGCATGGACGGTCCGACACTCACACTGCTTTGCCTCAGCAGGCAGTGGTTTACCAGTAGTCGTGTGTGCGTCAGATTCAGCTCTGCGTGGAAGCATCATGCAGCCCATATATTTCTTCAAGCCCCGAAGGGCGGGGGCCGGTATATTCATGAAAGAGTTTTGTAATCTAATACTCCGGGAAACAAGTGTTGTGGCTAGGGCGATTCTAACTAATGTTCACAAGTTCTTTGAGTATTTAAGCAGAAAAAGGTCCTTTAATCCCTATTATGAGTTTTTATTGTGCTACCTCATATCGACAAATTCAGAACAAATTCTGCAGTTATAATCTGATCTGCCCTCAATTCGAACTCGTCCAAGATTTAAGGCTTTCCTCATTACCTACAAAATTGTTGAGGATAAAACAAAAAAAAAAATAAATAAATAAAAATAAACTGTCTATCGCCCGGACAACATTTTCCCCATTATAACCCTTGCCATGCTGAATATTCATATATGCCACACCCACTACCGATTATCAACCAATCAGATTACTTGATGCAAACTATTGCAACAAATTCACAATCTGAATGGCAAACAATGTAGATCCTTATCAGATGGCTTCGTCAGAAGCCATCTGATCTGGATCTTCATTGTTTGGAAAATAAGGCATATCCGGGTTCAGCAGGACAAGGGTTAAGTCTATGCGGGACAAAAGGACAAGTAACTCTGACACATTTGATCCGATCTGCCCTAAATTCGAACTCGTCCAAGATTTTGTGGTTGTCCTCATCACCTACAAGTTTGTTGAGGATTACATAAAACGTAAGGTCGATACTGCCCGGACAACATTTTCCCCATTAAATAACTACGGGAGACGAAAGGGCAGGTAACTCTCAAGTGAACAATCCGATCTGACCTTAATTCAAACTTGTCAAAGATTATATGTTTGTCCCCTGCAAGTTTGAAGCTGATCCAACCAAAAATCAAGTTGCTATTGGTCGGACAACAAAATGTTAATGCCGGACGGACGACAGACGACGGCCAACAGGCTACGGCATAAGCTGACCTCGAGCAGGGGAGCTAATAATCAGGCCTCATATTTTTAAGGCATATGCAGGATTTCAGGCTTTTAGGGTTTGATTGTTTTTTTTTTTTTTTTATTTTTTCTTGATTTCAGGCTTTTTAGATTTTGATTTTTCCTCCTATATTCTGTTTAAAATGACTATTTAACACTTATCCTCTGAATAAAATTATTTTGCTACACCCATTTCTGCCTATTCACCAATCAAATTATTTGATATAATGTATTCAAGTCACACATTGCATTACAAACAGTGTAGATCCTGATCAGATGGCTTCTTCAGAAGCCATCTGATCTCGATCTACACTGTTTGCAAAGGTATTGGTTGTCATGTACAGCAGGATGAGGTTTAAGGCTGCAAAATCAGGTGTTTCAGGCTTTGAAAAGCTTGGTCAGTATGAGGCCTGAATAATGGAGCAAAAGGAGAGAATATCACCTTAAGAGAAGATACATTGCCAGATTGGACTGGAAGTAAAGGGGAGTAAGCAGGAAGTGGTCAGTATGGTTGTTTCCCTGTTGATTATTAAAATATAGATCATATGAGCCCCGCCAAGCGAATTTGTGTCTTCAAGCATTCCGTCATGACAAATTTTAACTGCGCATGCCCAGCCATTCAGAGGGATCAGGGCTATGGTTTTCTGTCTGAAGGTTCCTCTTGATTCACTGCTTGTATGAGCGAGCAGCGAATGTTCTGGCGAGACTGCGCGGATGCGCAGGCTCGCCTGAACCTTCGCTGCTCGCATAGGCGATAAGTACCAAAATCGCTTGACGCGGCCCATATGAGAAAATTAGACCAATTGTGACCATCTGATAACAGAAATACATATAGAGGATATTTGATTTTTTCAGTGTAAGATCGAATTTTATTTCATCGAATGAACACCAAAACTGTTATTGTCACGAGTGGCGTAGCCACGAGTGAAAATAGCAGTTTTGGTGTTCATGAGTGAAATAAAATTTGATCTTGCACTGAAAAAATCAAATTTTCTGTTTCTTACATGCTTCAAAAGGCAATATTTAGCGTCTTTAACGGTGTCGCTCACATTCGGAGAAAAATATCTTTGTTCCTGTTCGTTTCGCGTCAATTTAGTGGTGTCCATCGTGTTTAGTGGGTATACTATTGGGTGTAAACTAAAAGTTTGCACCTGAGAAATGGCCTGGGATGGTATTATTATGAATGATTAATGAAATAATTGAGTGAGTAGTTTTCCAAAGAAGTTGCTGGCAAGTCTAACGTCGCGCGACAAAAGACGTGACGTCAGCGTCATAAATGACGTCAGTAACGTCCCCGTCACACATGAACGGGCTATGCGTCAATTAGAACACATTTCAGTATTGTTCAGTTATCTGACAAAGATAAAATTGAAATTAGAGTTAGACTTGAAGAAAAAAGTAGTCCCAAACAGTGAAAAATAAAAAATCGTATTTTCACTGTTTGAAACAGTGAAAATATCGATTTATATTTCACTGATAAATCTCTATCATTCATTGAAAAGCATGTAAGAAATCAAATTAATTAATACATGTGTTTCTTATGTTATCATGAACCAGCTGTTACTTAATTGTTGGGAGTAATATTGACAGAGATTTTGAACAAACACTACTAGGGGTTTTAATTTAACTGAGTCACAAATGGACCACCATACCGCTTGGCTGTAAGGAGCAAATGGAAACTGCGTTTATTTTACGGGGGAGTGATTGTCTATAATTGGATGAAAATTCGGTCTAATTCGTTCAGCCTTTCAAAGGTTGTTGTTTATTTGATTTGAGGTTTAACGTCCCAGTCAACACTAAAGGTCATTTTAGAGACGTTGCTTCCAATTTTGTGGGACTTTTACCCGACATTGAGATGAAATGACATCGCAAGCCCTGTCGCCCAATAGGGTTTATTAGCATGAGCGGTCCGCCTCGCACCGCGGTTCCTGGACAGGCTTAGATCCTCTAAGCGGTTTACCAGTACTAGTCTGCGGGTTGGACTCAGCTCTGCGTGGAAGCATCATGCAGCCCATATATTTCTTCAAGCCCCTATGGGCGGGGGCTAAAGGAGCAAGTGGAAACTGCGTTTATTTTACAGGGGAGTGATTGCCTATAACTGGATGAAAATTCGGTCCAATTCGTTGTCTTTCAAAGGTTATTGAAAGTTCAATTTGGTTCAGTGATATACACTCAATCCTTACTGTATGCCAAATGGAAAACAGAACATACTCTTTGCATGTGTGTGTGTGTGTGTGTGTGTGTGTGTGTGTGTGTGTGTGTGTGTGTGTGTGTGTGTGTGTGTGTGTGTGTGTGTGTGTGTGTGTGTGTGTGTGTGTGTGAATTCGGGTTTAACATCGCTTTAAACAATTTTTCAGTCATATCACCACGGTGTCTGGTTGCGACAGGGAGCTCAATGCTTACTTTCATAGTGCTGCCTCACTGAAGTATCATGGCTCAGACACATTACATGATACCACACCTAGTCCCATAATCCTGACACTGGGCCGACCAGTCCTAGCTCTACCCCATAAATCTGAGTGCAAGCGAGGAGCAGCTAGTTCCATTTTTAATGACTTTGGTATGTCGCGGCCCGGGATCGAACCCGTGACCTCCACATACGCTTTGTAATTAAGTCGCTTCAGTTTCACAGACATGTATTGAACTGTGTCCGATACATTGGACATCTGTTGTCCCTAAAACGTCAATATTCAGGTGACATAAAATTTAAAGGTGGAAAACTGACCTGAACCTAGCCATCCAAGAAAAGCTGCTATAAAAGCACCCCCACCCCCATACAAAAGCTTGTTGCTGCTGTGACAGATATTGTCAAACAAGAATATGCAAGGTTCACGGTGAAAGAAACTGCTGGTTGTGTTGGAGTTCCATCGGGGACAGTTCATAAGAGTTTGACTCGGGGTGTTTGTGCACAATATGTCCTGGATCTCTTGACCAAAGATCGACCATCCGTGTAAAACTGGCGTAAAATCTTTTGAAAAAGTACAATATTTATTACAAACGTAGAATTTCAGAGCTCTTTACAGGTGATGAAAACTAAAGAGAAACCTGGGTCTATTATTTTGAGCCACAGAGGTGCATCAATTACAAGAAACCAAGCCTGTCGTTGCCAAAAGAATTTGTTCCTGGTGATTGAATATCATTTGACATGTCACCAGTAACGATTCAAAATTAAAAGCGCGACAAAAGTTGTCTATGCGGTATTTTTCAATTATCCCCCATTGTTCGAATTCCCGTGCAAAATACAGTAAGACAATCCATCACGCAACCATGTCTATATAGTTTTGACCCCCTCGAACCCCACTTTCATATAGTAAAACTGGGGTTTACAGGGGTAAACCGTATTTTTCTTATTTCTGCTCTAATATATAGATTGTGGGTACTTGTTAGAACCGCCTAGATGAGGCGGTTCTAACGAGTACCCACAGTCTATATTTTGAGCA
Source organism: Lucinisca nassula (assembly GCA_963580285.1). Classification (NCBI taxonomy): domain Eukaryota; kingdom Metazoa; phylum Mollusca; class Bivalvia; order Lucinida; family Lucinidae; genus Lucinisca; species Lucinisca nassula. The sequence continues at coordinate 41,873,342 of OY757018.1, forward strand.
AAAATAAGAAAAATATCACAACTTTTCATCTTAAAATTTTCGAATTTTCGGCGGTAAAATTGACATTGAATTTGTATAGGCGTGTTTTCGTAATGACAGGTAAATTTTATAAGAATGGTGTGATGTCCAAAGTAAAGGCACGCTATGAAAATCGTAGAACTGCAACCGGTTTAAGAGGTCTGTCTTATCCATGATAACGTACCTGCTCACAAGTGTGTTTTTGTCCAAGACTTCTTGAAAGAGGAAAATGAAGGTAGTACAGCTCTCTCATCCACCTTTGCCAGACCTTTGTCCCTGCGACTTTTTCCTGTTTCCTTTACTAAAGAAGAGATTCGCCCCCGCCCATAGGGGCTTGAAGAAATACATGGGCTGCATGATGCTTCCACGCAGAGCTGAATCCGGCCCGCACACTAGTGCTGGTAAACAGCTGAGAGGATCTAAGCCTGTCCAGGAACCGCGGTGCGAGGCGGAACGTCCATGCTAATAAACCCTATTGGTTTCATTGGGCGACAGGGCTTGAGATGTCATTTCATCTCACTGTCGGGTAAAAGTCCCACAAAATTTGAAGCAACGTCTCCAAAATGACCTTTACAGTGTTGACTGGGACGTTAAACATCAAATCAAACAAACAAACAAAGCTATGGAAATCGTAGAACTGTAACCGGTATAAGAGGTCTGTCTTATCAGTGATAACGTATCTGCTTGTCCAAGACTTCTTGAAAGAGGAAAATTAAGGTAGTACAGCTCTCATATCCACCTTTGTCAGACCTTTGTCCCTGCGACTTTTTCCTGTTTCCTTTACCATCACGAAAACACGCCTATATAATTTTGACCCCATTGAACCCCACTTTTATGTTTGTGGTTCTTTCCCTTTGGTGTCTTTGATGGATGTAGTAAGTTAATTGTATCGATTCCTGATCTTTGTTTTACTTCTACTTTTTATAAAGTAAAACTGGGGTTTATAGGGGTAAACCTTATTTTTCTTATTTCTGCTCTAAAATATAGATTGCGGGTACTCGTTAGAACCGCCTCGATGAGGCGGTTCTAACGTGTACCAACAATCTATATTTTGAGCAGAAGTAAGAAAATATCATAATTTTTCATCTTCATTTTTTCGGCAATAAAATGTACTCCATATTTCTATAGGCGTGTTTTCGTAATGCTAAAGAAGACCCTCTCTTGTCGCCGTTATGAATTCAGAAGTGACTTAGTAGTGCAATTTACCAGTCTTTTCAGGGTATACACAAAGGCCTACTTCTCTGTCATTACAGAAAAGATTTCGAGACTTGAAAAGTGTTTCCATTAAGGGAGACTACTTCGACGAAATGTGAATGGGATTAATAACTCGCCTTGTAGAACTGAACGCCCTTAATACAGCGCTTGAACAGCGAAAAATCACATTTTCCAAAATTTTCTTTGCAAAGTTTTGTACACTTCTTTCAAAATTGGTATTCTTTATAAAGCTTTCATTGGACTGATTGATTTGAAAGTTAAGAAACGGTTAATAAAAATATTTATAATTGCATTGCCTAAAGACAGTTTAGCTAGCGTCAGTCAGATAGGTGGCTCAGACAGACAGGTACCCACCAGATAATGACATCGTTAGTTAATATATCATTAAAACGGTGACCATTTAATATGGCAAATATGCTAAAATTTTTGCTGAAAGAAAGAGAGCGGCTGCAAAAGCTGATCGCATTCTTTTCAGCAAAAATACGAAAATTTTAAATATCATTTAATAAACTGAGCACTTACCTCTATCTTGCATGACATGCATGTAACGTAAGAAATGTTTTTTTTTTTTTTCAATTCTGAAAAGCATAAAATTATACTTTATGGTCATGTCAGAAATAGAGGCGGAGGCAATGATCAGGAATCGATACAATTAACCCACAGCTCCCATCAGAGACACCAAAGGGAAAGAACCACAAACATGAAACAACAGACCCTAATGGAAACATCAATAGCGGAAAGCCAAAAGGACAGTTACTTTCCCTAAAAATGGCCAATAGGCTATCCAAAATAAAATAAGCGACACAAACACCCCAAGACAAACCATAACAAAAATAAACCGCGACAGAAGAACCGCCTTGGAAAGGTCAGTGGTAACGAATTACACGTGTGTTGGGGGGGGGGCTTAAATCGATTTTACATTTTACGTGGCTACAATCCTCATCCTTACCTCCGTCGCGATTGTGTAGAAAGTTCGTGAAGCTCTCACCTTTCTACTTCAATATTTACATAAGTTATTTAGACAAATTGTGGATATTCCGATGGGTAAGAATTGCGTGCCCCTTGTGTTGTGGCGGCTCTGTTCTTGTTTTGTTATGAAAGAGACTTAATAATGTTCCTTTCCTTTGAAAGCCAACTGAAATCGACTTCTTGATATTTGGATGATATATTAAATATTGACAATACATATTTCGATGGTTTGATCAGTTTAATTACCCCCAGATCTTCAGTTAAATAAAGCAAATTCTTCTGATACCGAGACCTTAGTTTTTGGATTTACATCTATCTATTGTAGATAGGTTTGTTTTCTGCAAAACTTGTAAATGTGTGGAGTTTGATTTTGAGATTGTAAAGTTTCCTTTTGGGATAGTGATGTTCCTAGTGCGGCATCCTATAGCGTTTATTCGCAATTAATCCGATTTGCTAGAGTATCTAGACATGTAACTTACTTCAACACTATAACAGGTAAACGTCTTAATTAGGGCTATCGATATAATCCATAAAAAAGAATATAGTGTAAGGATTCGAACGAAAGCTAGAAATAGCTTATAACAAGAAAAACGCCAAATGACATTACGGACGGGTTTTTGAAACAAGAGGGCCATGATGGCCCTGGATCGCTCACCTGATCCATAGTGTAACAAGTGGGTCCCAGGGAGGGCCATTATTGGCCCAAGGGCTTTAATGTGCATAATGTTGAGGGAGGCCTTAAAGGTAAAGCTTCATACCAAACATCAACAAAGGCTACTCGTATAATTTGAACAATCTTGGCAAAGGTCCACTAGATGAAGCTACACACCAAATATCAAAGACCTTGGCCCTGCGGTTTCAGAGAAGAAGATTTTTATGAAGATATTCCCTACATAAGCCTATGCACCAGGGCTATATAAGTCTATGTAAAACCAAAGGGCCCCGGGATGGGGGCATTTGTGGCCCCAGGGCTATTATTTGAACAATCTTGGTAGAGGTACACTAGATTGAGCTCCATACAAAATATCAAAGACCTGGGCCTCGCAGTTTCAGAGAAGATTTTTAAAAAGTTCCCTTTATAAGTCTATGTAAAACCAAAGTGTCTCCGGGCGGCGACATTTTTGGCCCCAGGGCTATAATTTGAACAATCTTGGTAGAGGTTCACTAAATGACGCTTCATACCAAATATCAAAGACCTGGGCCATCTGGTTTCAGACGAGAAGATTTTTAAAGATTTTCCCTATAGAAGCCTATGTAAAACCAGTGGGCCCGGGCGCGAGGGCGTTTTTGGCCCTAGGGCTATAATTTGAACAATCTTGGTAGAGGTTCACTAAATGACGCTTCATACCAAATATCAAAGACCTGGGCCTTCTGGTTTCAGACAAGAAGATTTTTAAAGGTTTTCCATATATAAGCCTATGTAAAACCAGTGGGACCCGGGGCGGAGCTGTTTTTGGCACCAGGGATATAATTTGAACAATCTTGGTAGCGGTCCACTAGACGAAGCTACATACCAAATATCAAAGACCTGGGCCTTCTGGTTTCAGACAAGAAGATTTTGAAAGGTTTTCCCTATATAAGCCTATGTAAAACCAGTGGGCCCCAGGGCGGGGCCGTATTTGGCCCCAGGGCTATTAATCCATCCACTGGTTAAGCAGGAGAAGCTCTGGTGGCCATTTTGTTCACCCGGGCGGAACAGTATGAGCAATTTCGGTAGACGGTCACCAAACGAACATTCCTGTGAAATAATTTCAAAATCCATCCACTGGTTAAGGAGAAGAAGTTGTTTAAAGGTTTTTCTATTTTTAGCTCTGGCGGCCATTTAGTTCACCCGAGCGGAACGGTATAAGCAATTTTGGTAGAGGTTCCTCAAAGGAACATTCCTGTGAAATAATTTCAAAATCCATCTACTAGTTAAGGAGGAGAAGTCGTTTAAAGGTTTTTAGCTCTGGCGGCCATTTAGTTCACCTGAGCGGAACGGTTTGAGCAATTTTGGTAGAGGGTCACCCAAGGAACATTCCAGTGAAATAATTTCAAAATCCATCCACTGGTTAAGGAGAAAAGGTAGTTTAAAGGTTATTCTATTTTTAGCTCTGGCGGCCATCTTGTTCACCCGAGCGGAATGGTTTGAGCAATTTTGGTAGAAGGTCACCCAAGGAACATTCCTGTGAAGTAATTTCAAAATCCATACACTAGTTCCGGAGAAGTCGTTTAAAGGTTTTCCTATTTTTAGATCTGGTGGCCATCTTGTTCACTCGAGCGGAACGGTTTGAGCAATTTTGGTAGAGGGTCACCCAAGGAACATTCCTGTGAAGTAATTTCGAAATCCATCCACTGGTTAAGGAGAATGTGTGTGTGTGTGTGTGTGTGTGTGTGAATTCGGGTTTAACGTCGTGGTTAAGGAGAAGAAGTCCTTTAAATGTTTTCCTATTTTTAGCTCTGGTGGCCATTTTGTTAATCCGAGCGGAACGGTTTGAGCAATTTTAGTAAAGGGGCACCCAATGAACATTCCTGTGCAATGATTTCAAAATCCATCCACTGGTTCAGAAGAAGTCGTTTAAAGGTTTTTCTATTTTTAGCTCTGGTGGCCATTTTATTCACCCGAGCGGAACGGTTTGAGCAATTTTGGTAGAAGGTCATCCAAGGTATATTCCTGTGAAATAAATTCAAAATCCATCCACTGGTTAAGCAGGAGAAGTCGTTTAAAGTTTTTTTTTTCTATTTTAGCTCTGGCGGCCATCTTGTTCACCCGAGCGGAACAGATTGAGCAATTTTGGTAGAGGATCACCCAAGGAGCATTCCTGTGAAATTAGACCAAAATCTGTCCAGCAGTTTTGGAGAAGAAGTTGTTTAAAGCAAAAGTTGACGACGGACGCACGGACGACGGACAAAGACCGATCCCAAAAACTACCGAAAAGGTAAACCGGGACGCAGATGCCCGGCTGCCCGCCCGTCCGAACGGACATCGCTATTCTAAAGGACGGAATTTTTCCTTGAAAAAAAAAAAAAATCATCTCTTAATGAAATGTACCAGATATTAATGGCAGAGTGTACAGACATGTTTAAATTGATTAGCAGATTGAAATATAAGAAGAACTTCAAACAAAATTTTCAGTAACATTGTTTGTTAGAGGAAACAAAAAATAAGAAAATATCAGAAAAGAGACTTGAAGCAACGTCCGGCACGTCTTCCCCTGCCATATACTGGGGCTGTCTTTCCATCACTGAGACATCTCGAGATAATCTTCGTTCCTCTGGTTACTATACTACAGTTCAATGTAAAACAAATCATTACTAAATTCTTCTTTCATACAGACTTATCAGGGACTGGAATAATCTGCCACCAGAAGCTAAACATATAACCTCTATTGCCTTTTAACTCGGGGACAAAGTGAAACTACCTAAATTTTGTTATCGTGGAAAGCGAATATGGCAAGTCTGAGAACAAATTGTAGTGCTCTTACAGTGACCGAAACAGGAAGAATTTGTTTGAGACGACCCCTAGTGGCTGTGGTGAAATCGAAAATGCTTATCATTTCTTCTTTCAATGTGGTACATACCAGAATCATGGATTATTCCAAGCAAAGACCTTTTCACTAGAAATAAATCTAAGGACTCTGTTGTATGGTGACAAGTCAATATGTTTGGAAGAAAAATTAAGTGATTTCCGCAAGGTTCTGAAATTTATAGAAAACAGTAAACGTTTTTAGACTACTTTTCTTTCTCTCTCACCCTCTCTCGTATTTTTAGTTATTTCATGGTTAAGAGATTGTAGTAATGTCACAGTATAAAAGGTTGTCACTGTCTTAGTTAACTGCTTGGTTAACGTGTCCACTCGGGAGACTTGGTTTGGTAAGTTTACTTGCTTGACATGTCTAAATAATGTTGGCCCTAACTCATCGGGGCTTGAAGAAATAGATTGGGCTGCACGATGCTTCCACGCAGAGCTGAAAGTACTGGTAAATCGCTTAGAGGGTCTAAGCCTTCCCAGGCAAAGTGGTGCGAGTCGGGTCGTCCCTACATATAAACTTTTCTGTTTTGTTTGGGCGACAGGGCTTGAGATGTCATTACATCTTAATATTGGGTAAAAGTCCTACAAAATAGGATCCAACATCCCTAAAATGACCTTAATAGTGTTGATGGGGATATTAAACATCCTCAATTCAAACAAATTAAACCTAAATAGCCGGCCTCGGTCGCTCAGTCTGACTGCTGATCAGGAAGACGCCGGTTCGATATCTGCCGGGCTAAGCAACATTCTTTTGTGGAGATTGATCACGAAATCTTTTTTACGGTCATTCTCTCCCTTCTGCTGATTCAAGAAGGGCAGTTGTCAGTTTCTGGCGAAAGAATGTGCACTGTACTTGTAAACTGCTTTCGTATAAAAAGTAGAAGTAAAACAATGATCAGGAATCGATACAATTAACTTACTCCACCCATCAAAGACACCAAAGGGAAAGAAACACAAACATGAAGAGACCAGACCATAATGGAAACCTAAACAAAGGAAGGCCATAAGGACAGTTACTTTCCCATAAAATGGCCAAATAAGCCTGTCCAGGAAAAGTGTGGATAGGTAAACTGACCGGCTCAAAAATGACATAAAATAGTGTTGACTTGGCTGTAAAACTCCAATACAAACAAAACAAAAACATAAATAATGTTGACTGCATTATAGGAAAACGTACCTATACAGATATGTTGGAAAATTTACCACTGAAAATGAAAATGTTAAGATAATAATCTTATATTTTCATCTTTCTGATCAAAACATAGATTGTGGGTTCCCGTTAAAACCGCCTCGATGAGACGGTTCTAACGAGTACCCACAATCTATGATTTAGAGCAGAAATTAAAAAAAAAATGTTCATCCGTTTTAACCCCCGTTTTAGATATAAAAGTGGGGTTTAAGATGGTCAAAAATATGGGCATGTTTTCATGATGGAACGATCACATTGACTAAGAAAATAAACAATCACAGAGCAAAACAGTTTTCACCATTTAATAGGATCTTTCAAACCAAAACAGTTAACAACAGAATTAAACATTTTGAATTAAAACATCATTTTATGAAATTAAGCAGGAGCAAAAATGTTTTTCACCACCTGAAAGAGGTACAGAAACAAACAGTAGGTGTAGAAATCAAGTTAATCCTTTATATGGAGAACAATATTTCAACCCTTTTTGCGTAAATGAACAAAAAAGAATTAAAAAACTACAAAATCCATATCATCAAAAACTACCAGGCCTACAGCAAAAGCATTTTCACCACATGACCGGGTATTGCAAATAACAAAAGAAAAAAGTACATGTAAATAAATAAATAAATATACTTTGATAACTAGTTAGAAACGGTCATTGATGAAGGGCCACTTTATTTATGAAACAGAAAAAATTCAACATTTTTTATCAAAATGATTTTTTAAAGAATAAAGATATGCCAAATTTGTTTTCACCATCTGAAAGAGCATTAACAAGATGTGTTTGTGAAACAGTGATGCCCCCGGAAAGCGCATGTGAAATATTAAAGCCCTATCACTAACCAATCAAAAGGTATGGTCAATGTTCAAGTCTTAAAAAAGAAGGTCAAGAAGATAAAACAAGAGGGCCCAGAGGGCCCTGGTTCGCTCACCTGTGTGTCACTGTCTTGAGTACATTCTATTTTTAGCTCTTGTGGCCATCTTGTTCATCAGCAGAGTGATTTTAGCTTATTTGGTAGGGAGTAACCTGGGCAACATTCCTGGGAACTTTGAATCAAACTGGCCTTAGGGTTTAGGGGGAGTTTCCGTTTGAATCAAATTTACAATATTTTTCTATTTTTACCTCCGGTGGCCATTTTGTGCATCCGAGTGGGATTGTTTTAGCCTGTTTGGTAGAGGATCATCTAAGCAACATTGTCGCAAGGAACCTACATGCTAAATATGAAGGCTGTATCTCAAATGCTTAAAAACTTACGACAAAGTAGGTCAAAGGTCAAGGTCATGGGTCAAAAGTTTTGAATGGCTGAGAAAACCTTGTCACAAGGAACATGCATGCCAAATATGAAGGCTCTATCTCATATTGTTCAAAAGGTATGATAAAGTAGGTCACAGGTCAAGGTCACCGGTCACATCTTTATGGGTGGGAAGCCCTTGTCAGAAGGAACCTACATGCCAAATATGAAGGCTCTATCTCAAACGGTTCAAAAGTTATGACAAAATAACCTACTGATCTCCTTTTTGATTTGACACGACCCATATTCGAACTTAACTGAGATATTGTCCAGATGATCATTCTGAGCAAGTTTTATGATGATCTGACTGAAACTGTGGCCTCTTAGAGTGTTCAAAACGTTTTCCTATGATTTGACCTGCTGACCTACCTGTTGACCCGACATGACCCATATTCAAACTTGACACAGATATTGTCAAGATGATCATTCTGAGCAAGTTTGATGATGATCGGACCAAAACTTGGGCCTCTAGTGTGTTCACAAGGTTTTTCAACAATCTGACCTACTGACCTACATATTGACCAGACATGACCCATATTCAAAATTAATCGAGATATTGTCAAATGATCATTTTGAGCAAGTTTGATGATGATCGGACCAAAACTGTAGCCGCCAGTGTGTTCAGAGGGTTTTTCTATGATTTGACCAACTGACCTACTTTTTGACCCAACATGACCCATATTTGACTTGACTGAGAAATTGTCAAGATGATGATTCTGGGCAAGTTTGATGATGATCGGACCTAAACTGTGGCCTCTAGTGTGTTCAGAAGGTTTTCCTATGATTTGACCTACTGACCTACTTTTTGACCCGACATGACCAATATTCGAACCTGACCGAGATATTGTCAAGACTATTATTCTGACAGAGTTTGATGTTGATCAGACCAAAACTGTGGCTTCTAGAGTTTTCACAAGGTTTTTCTCTGATTTGACCTACTGACCTACGTTTTGACCCTATATGACCCATATTCAAACTTGACCGAGAAATTGTCAAGATAATCATTCTGAGCAAGTTTTATGATTATCAGCCAAAAACTGTGGCCTCTAGTGTATTCACAAGGTGTTTCTATGATTTAACCTTCTGACCTACTTTGTGACCAGTCATAACCCATATTCGAACTTGACCGAGATATTGTCAAAATGATCATTCTGGGCAAGTCTGATGATGATCGGACAAAAACCGTGGCCTCTAGTGTGTTTACATGGTTTTTCTATGATTTGACCTACTGACCTACTTTTTGACCCGACATGACCCGTATTCAAACTTGACCGAGATATTGTCAAGATGATCATTCTGGGCAAGTTTGATAATGATTGGACCAAAACTGCGGCCTGCAGTGTATTCACAAGGATTTTCTACTGACCTACTTTTTGACCCGGCATGACTCATATTCAAATGTGACCAAGATATTATCAAGATGATCATTCTGAGCAAGTTTGATGATGATTGGACATAAATTGTGGCCTCTAGTGTGTTCAGAAGGTTTTTCTATGATTTGACCTACTGACCTACTTTTTGACCCGACAACACCCATATTCGAACTTGACTGAGATATTGTCAAGATAATCATTCTGGGCAAGTTTGATGATGATCGGACCAAAATTGTTGCCTCTCGTGTCTTCACAAGGTTTTTTTTTTCTGATTTGACCTACTGACCTACTTTTTGACCCGACATGACCCATATTCGAACTTGACCGAGATTTTGTGGTAGTACAAATTGTGTGCAAGTTTATTTAAAATCAAATCATAAATGAAACATCTATCATGCAAACAAGACCAAAATAGGCAATTTTCGCCCTTTCAGGGGCCGTAACTCCGTAACACATGATTGGATATGACTGGTTCAAGAAGGGAACCCAGATATCATGGTGGTACAAGTTGTGTGCAAGTCTGGTTAAAATCAAATCATAAATGAAGATGCGGACAAGACCAAAATAGGCAATTTTTGCCATTTCAGGGGCCGTCACTCCGTAACACATGATGGGATATGGCTGGTTCAAGAAAAGAACCTAGATCTCATGGTGGTACAAGTTGTGTGCAAGTCTGGTTAAAATCAAATCATAAATGAAGATGCTATCGTGCAGACAAGAAATTGTTTATGCACGCACGCACGCACGCACGGACGCACGCACGGACGGACAAAATGTGATCACAAAAGCTCACCTTGTCACTACGTGACAGGTGAGCTAAAAATATGGTACCACTGAAAAGGTCTGTGACAATGAATGCTCATGTGAAATATGAAAGCCCAATCACTTACCAGTTGAAAGTTATGGCAAATGTTAAGGTTTTTAAACAAGAGGACCAAGCTAGCTAGCTTGGTCCTGTATCGCTCACCTGAGCTAACAGATTCAAAGTTTAAGGAAGTGCCAACCTTTACTGAAGGCTTTATGGGAGGACATGGTGATGACAGGGTAAGCATTTTCTGAAAATCAAGTAGAATGTAACTCTATGATAAACAGGCTGACCTCACCGGTTTTCAAACTCATTCAAGCTTTTATTCCTGACTTGCTAAGAAGATCCGATTTAAACTGAAGTGGCTATGGTGATGACAAGTTCAAAAACAAGAGTTTTCAAACTCCTCCAAGATTTCTGCCTGACTTCCTTGTTTGTAAGTTTCATGAAGATCCGTTCAAAACTAAAGGGGCAGCAGTGATGACAATGTAGAAAATAGGCATTTTCAGCAATCAAAGGCACGTCACTCTATGATAAATGTGCCGACTTGGCCGGTATTCAAACTCACCTGAGGTTTTATTCCCAGTCACCTTACATGTAAGTTTCAGAAAGATCCGATCAGACTTGGCCAGTATTCAAACTCATCCAAGATTTTATTCCCAGTCACCTCACATATAAGTTTCAGAAAGATCCGATCAAAACTGAAGGGGCTACGGTGATGACAAGGTAAAAATTTGGCATTTTTAGCAATCAAAGGGATGTTACTCTATAATAAATGAGCCGACTTGGCCAGTTTTCGAACTAATCCGAGGTTTCATCCCTAGCCACCTTACATATAAGTTTCAGAAAAATCTGATCAAAACTGAAGGGGCTACGGTAATGACAAGGTCAAAAATCAACATTTTCAGCCATCAAAGGGACATAACTCTACGATAAATCAGCTGACTTGGTCTGTTTTCGAACTCATCCAAGATTTTATCCCCAGCCACCTTACGTATAAGTTTCAGAAAGATCCGATCAAAACTGAAGGGGCTATGGTGATGACAAGGTCAAAAATCGGCATTTTCAGCAATCAAAGCGACGTAAATCAATGATAAATGTGCCAACTTGGCCGGTATTCAAACTCATCCTAGGTTTTATCTCCAGTCACCTTACATATAGGTTTCAGAAAGATTCGATCAAAACTGAAGGAGCTACGGTGATGACAAGGTAAAAATTGACATTTTCAGTCATCAAAGGGACATAACTATATAAGTAATAGGGCAACTTTGCCAGTTTTCAAACTCATCCGAGGTTTTATCCCCAGCCACCTTACATATAAGTTTCAGAAAGATCCGATCAAAACTGAAGGGGCTACAGTGTTGACAAGGTCAAAAATCAACATTTTCAGCAATCAAAGGGACCTAACTCTATGATAAATAGGCCACCTTTGCCGGTATGCGAACTCATCCGAGGCTTTATCCCCAGCCACCTTGCATAAAAGTTTCAGAAAGATCCGATCAAAACTGAAAGGGCTACGGAAATGACAAGGTCAAAAATCGGCTTTTCAGCAATCAAAGGGACGTTACTCTGTGATAAATGGACCAACTTGGCTGGTTTTCGAACTCATCCGAGATTTTATCCCCAGCCACTTAATATATAAGTTTCAGAAAGATTCCATCAAAACTGAAAGGGCTACAGTGATGACAAGGTCGAAAATCAGCATTTTCAGCAATCAAAGGAAGTTACTCTACGAAAAAAGGGCCGACTTGGTCGGTTTTCGAACTCATCCGAGATTTTATCCACAGCCACCTTACATATAAGTTTCAAAAAGATCTGATCAAAACTGAAGGGGCTACGGTTATGACAAGGTCAAAAATCGGCATTTTCAGCAATCAAAGGGACATAACTCAATGATAAATCGGCGGTCTTGGCCGGTTTTCGAACTCATTCGAGGTTTTATCCCCAGCCACATTACATATAAGTTTTAGAAAGATCCGATCAAAACTGAAGGGGCTACGGTGATGACAAGGTCGAAAATGGGCATTTTCAGCAATCAAAGGGACTTAACTCTATGATAAATGGGCCGACTTGGCCGGTTTTCGAACTCATCCGAGTTTTTATCCCCAGTCACCTTACATATAAGTTTCAGAAAGATCCGATCAAAACTGAAGGGGCTACCGTGATGACAAGGTCAAAAATCGGCATTTTCGGCAATCAAAGGGACGTAAGTCTATGAAAAATGGGCTGACTTGGCCGATTTTCGAACTCATTCGAGGTTTTATCCCCACTCAACTTACATATAAGTGTCAGAAAGATCAAATCAAAACTGAAGGGGCTGCAGTGATGACAAGGTCAAAAATCGGCATTTTCAGCAATCAAAGGGATGTAACTCTATGATAAATGGGCCGACTTGGCCGGTTTTCGAACTCATCCAAGTTTTTATCCCCAGCCACCTTACATATAAGTTTCAGGAAGATCTGATCAAAACTGAAGGCGCTACAGTGATGACAAGCATTTTCCATAGTAAGTCTATGGTACCTTGTGGTTGCCATAGGAACCAAAGTTTTAGAGCGATTTCGAAAAAAAGTTTATGTCATCAATGCCCCACCAGAGGCATGCTACAGATGAGAAATGATTGAGATCAGCCTGCAGGATACAGATATATAGCTGCTCAAAAGTGTGGACGGACGACGGACGACGGACGGACGACGGACGACCCACTATACTATAAGCTCCCCTGGAGCCTTCGGCCCAGGTGAGCTAAAAATAGGTCATATGTCAAGGTCACAAGGTAAAAAATATTGTACCATTGGAAAGGTCTACAAGGAATGCACACTTGAAATATGAAAGCCCAATCACTTACCAATCGAAAGTTATGGCCTTTGTTAGTTTTTAAAAAGTAGGCCAAACGTCAAAATCAAGGTAACACGGTCTAACATTCAGGTACCACTGGAAAGGTATTGTGTCAAGGTATGCACTTGTGAAATATGAAAGCCCTATCACGTTTTACGTTTTAAAGTAGGTCAAATGTCAAGGTCACAAGGTCAAAACTTACAGGAACACTGGAAAAGTCTTTTGATTATGGAATCGTTGGAAAGGTCTTGTGTCATAGAATGCACAAGAGAAAAATGAAAACCGTATCACTTACAAATCGAAAGTTATGGTCAATGTTAAAGTTTTTGAAAAGAAGCCTAAACGTCAAAGTCACAAGGTCAAAAATTATGGAACTGTTGGAAAGGTCTTGTGAAATAGAAAGCACGTGTGAAATAAGATAGTCCTATCGCTTACCAATCAAACGTTATTGCCAATGTTAAAGTTTTTGAAAAGTCAAGGCCATAAGGTCAACTATTCTAGTACCACTAGAAAGGTCTTGTGACAAGGAATGCACATGTGAAACATCAAAGCCCTATCACGTACATGTACCATTCAAATGATATGCCCAATGTTAAAAATTTTGCAGACAGACTGACAGACCAAAAACTATTAGCCCCACGAATCTTTGATTCCAGGGGCAAAAAATAGGTCCAGCAAGAACTTTACCCTTAGCTTGCTGAATATTCATTTAAGCCACACCCATTTCTGTCTATCAACCAATCAAATTAATTGATGTAATTTATTGCTACAAATTCATTAACTGAATGCCAAACAGTGTAGTTCCTGATCAGATGGCTTCTTCAGAAGCCATCTGATCTGGATCTACACTGTTTGTAAATAGAGGGGTTGTCGTGAACAGCAAGATAAGGGTTAAAATGACCAAGAACTTGTCTTTTTCTGTAAAAAATACCCCACAAATGCTAGTTGCTGATGTGGCCACTGGTGATTATAAAACTCAAGCTACAACCTCCATGATTATGTGACCCGGGGCACAGCATTTCCTGCCATTTACATGTGTGCCCGGCGAAGAATCGGATCAGCTTGCGCATCCATATAGTCGGACCAGAGACTTCTCTTGCTGCATGAAGGAGTACTGGGCCCTTAGCTATCATCACAACGAAGAATCTGATCAGACTGTGCAGATGCACCGGCTGATCTGAGTATATGTTGGGTGCACATGTAAATTGCAGGAAACGCTGCGCCCCGGCTCATGTAATAAAACTATTTCGTTCAGTATGGAAACGATGCTTTCAATTTTGTAGGTCCTTTACCCGATTTTGAGATGGTGTTAATAAGAAAATTAGTACATATTTACAGCACAAAAACAACAGTTTTTGAGTTATGAAAGACTGAACTAAGTCACACAGGTGTGATATTCTAATGGCTTTTAACATATTGAGACATTGAGAGACAGTACGACGGTGCAACAGAAGAGTGACCATCCATAACCGGCAAGGATTAAACAACAGAAACAATGCTTTTATATCTGATATTGTATTTACACAAATTCTGCTATGCAATATTGCACTTGAAAATAATGAATAAACCCCAGAGTAAATATTATGTTTTTCTTTTGTAGATTCTAACTATCACAAAATTCTTGGGAAGACAACTTGTCCCGCAATATAGATTTGTCACCTAGACGAAAATGTCTCAACTTTTCATTTCACTTTGTGATGTTCATCTTCGTGTTTACAGATAAGCACAGGCACGTGCGAGTGATGAATGACGTAATCACTAATACTTCCAAGAATAGTCCGTCTGATCATACCCTGTCCTCGGCTACCAACCACAATTAGGTCGACATCCTGCTCCTCTGCCGCCTTCACAATAGAGTCGCCTGGAGCACCCAGAAGTCGTTCCAGCTTATGCTCGATCTAAAGATAAAATAGTCCAGCCAGTGACTTCTCCTGCTGCATGAAGGAGCTATCTTTAGAGCGCACAACGAAGACTCTGGTCAGACTGCGCGGATGCGCAGGCTGATCGGAGTCTTCGTTGGGCGCACGTGTCTTATTGTAGGTTTTGTCATGCGCTGGCTAAAATATAACGAGAAATACATTAACCTTAAAAACGCAATGCAAAATTGTCAATTCGAAAGCATTTGACATTTTATTTTTCATTTTCTTGGAAAAGTTTGACATGCAATGTTCATCCAGACGATTACATGAAACCAGCGAGCAAAAAAAAAAAAAAAACCTAAATGATCTCTGCTAACATTAATGATTAGTTTTCTAAGGGTTAGATCAGAAGATATCCGTTCCCGTTCAATCCAGACCATTCATGAGGAAATACGCATCCTGGGGTCAGTTGTTCGGAACTAACGACGTCGTTAGCTAATGTATCGTTAAAACTTTGATCATTATTTTTTTTATTTATTTTTTTTTTGGGGGGGGGGGGTGGGGTTTGGTTTTACGGCCCTTTCAAGATTATTTCACTCATATCGAGCCGATCGTTAATCAGAGGTGGGCGAAAACCGGAGTACCCGGAGAAAAACCACCTGGCCGAGGCTTCCGTTTCAGAACTTGGCGTCTCACATGTAACTCGAGCGAGGCTTGAACCATAGCGGTGAGAGACCTAATGATCAAGAGTCAGCGCTCTTAACCACTAGGCCACGGAGGCCCGTTTTTGATCATTAAATATAATAAAGATGATAATATTCATGCAGAAAAAATGTGAGCGGCGTTTGCATCCGCAAAAGCTGCTCACATTTTTTTCAGCTAAAATAATTTTTTTTTCGATATTGTACTTGCTAGAACAGTTAACAACCCAGCAAACACTCAACGTTGAACTAACGTTGAAACAACGTTTTCAACGTTGTTTCAACGTTAGTTCAACGTTGAGTCAACATTTGGTGCCTGCAGGGAATTTGACCACTAACGAGCTAGTTGATCTAACAATGTTTTGAACAACTGGCCCCAGGTGTCTTCTTAGATACGCCTACCAAACATTCTCATGCGAAACCAAAGTCGAGAAAAGGAATACATGAGATGAGCCTCCTCTGGCTTTGCAGAAGTGCAGCTCAAATTGTCAACAAATGATGCACACTTACACTGTATTTACTTTGTCTTGAAAACATCTATATGCTATTGACTGCGTTTATCGCACCAAAAAGGATTCGGCGCGTGAACCAGCACATTTCGCGATTTTTTATTTGTAAGGTGGAACAGCAGCTACTCAAAGTCAATTTGAACAGGTAAAAAATAGCTCGTATATTCTGGCTCAGTATGAAATTGTGACTTGTGACACAGGATAACCATTTCTAGAACATATTTAGCGTCACTACAACTGTTGTCTGGGAATGTGTGGCGGCCGTAAAAAGTCTCCCTGCCCTACATCATAGTGTAGTTTATATTTTCTTGTCCTTTGGGGTCATTGATTCCATTGTGGAATTATGAATAGAAATGAGGGTCACTGATGAGGCCTAAATGGCCGAAACTAGCTAGTCTGGCCAAGAAAACATGAACACTCCATATTTTCCAGTTCTATGGTGTATTCCTTGCTTCCAAAGGATAACCCTTTCTAGAACATATGTGTCAGAAGCGATCGAGTGAACACAATTATTTAATCCAAGTGTCCGAACATTGGGAATAAGCTTTTTTTTTTTTTTTTTTTTTTGCTTTTTTTTTTTTTTTTTTGGTTTTACGGTCCTTTCAAGATTATTTCACTCATATCGAGCCGATCGTTAATCAGAGGTGGGCGAAAACCGGGAATAAGCTTTGAACAGTATATTCATGGAGTGTACAACAAAGGGCAGAGGAGTGCCTCATATGTAACGAAAAATCTAACAGCGAATGTGGATACAGGGGAGACTTCTTTTCAAGAAGAAATGTTCTGTAAATTAAAACAAAGAAATAAGAATTTTATCTAAATGGGGTGTATATATAGAAGCCCCAATAGCACACACGAGAAATTTAACAGTAAAACTGAGTTATTTAAATCAATCACAGAGATTTTTTTTGTTTGTTTGATTTGCGGTTTAACGTCCCAGTCAACACTGTTAAGGTCATTATGGAGACGTTGCTTCCAATTTTGTGGGACTTTTACCCGACAATGAGATGAAATGACATCTCAAGCCCTGTCTCCCAATGAAACCAATAGTGTTTATTAGCATGGACGGTCCGCCTCGCACCGCGGTGCCTGGACAGGCTTAGATCCTCTAAGCGGTTTAACAGTACTAGTGTGCAGGCCGGATTCAGCTCTGCGTGGAAGCATCATGCAGCCCATATATTTCGTCAAGCCCCTATGGGCGGGGGCTTTCAATCACAGAGATGAACTGCTGGAAAGAAAAATAAAGGCCTTTAAAGAAAATCAGTTTCTTTAACCCAACTTTAACACTCACTTCATTGTAACTGTTCAATTAAAACAAATACAGTAGAACTTCGATGGCTCGAACACCGATGGCTCGTTTACCATGGATGAGTCGAACCCATTCTTGAGTCCCTATCGAAATCCTCTACATAAGAAAAAGTGGGGGATAATCAAGGAGATTTTAGTCTTTTATCTTGCAAATGCATGCTATGTGTACTCATTAGAATCGCCTCGATGAGGCGATTCTAATGAGTACACACAGCATACATATTCATTAAAGAACACCGAAACAATGTCTAAAAGTATCTCGTTATGCCTCCTGACAGTAACCTCAGTGGCTCGAACTACCCCTGTCTCGAACAGAACTTCGTGGTCCCAAAGGTGTTCGAGCCATTGAAGTTCGACTGTATAAGCAGCAAATGATCACTTACCGAGTACTGCATTGTATTCTGATTGTTCATTTTTTTGTCACGAAAACACGCCTATATACTTTTTAACCCCTGGAACACCACTTTTATACAGTAACACGGGGTCTACAGGGGTAAACCGTTTTTTCTTATTTCTGCAGTCTAAAATATAGATTGTCGGTCCCGTTAGAACCGCCTCGATGAGCAGAAGCCTCCGTGGTATAGTGGTTATGCTACTCGCCTTGTAAACAAGGGATCGCAGGATAGATCCCGGGCTTCTCGAGATTTTCGGATGAGTCTTTAAACCGAGGTCCCGTCTCCGTATGACATTAGCTGTTGGTGAGACATAAAACTCAAGCATTCACTCACTCCGCCTCGATGAGGCAGTTCTGACAAGTACTCACAATATACATTGTATATACCAATTTTTCATCTTAAAATTTTCGTTTCTTTGGCAGTAATGTTTGCATTGTATTTATATAGGCGTGTTTTCGTTATCAAAGTGAAGGCCCATAAGGCTTTCCTTAACCCATTTCAGACTGGAAACCCCCAAACGGGTACCGTGGCAAACAGTGCAGGCCCAGGTCATACGCCGATCAGGGCCTGCCTACATTGTTTGCAAAAGGTTCAGCCATTTTCCCAATAGATTTTGAAGAAAACAGGACCTGTCACCCCTAAATCTTGAAATGGACTCCTGCCATATACATGTATAAGGATGAAACCATTCGGTACAAAAAGGATTAAAAGAAGTTTACATAAATCTATGGCTGAGATAACTATTTTCAATGTTCAAAGGGCCATGGCATCAAAAGTAAGTAAACCAGAATTATATGGAGCGCCGTTTTACTATTTAATCTGTATTTATAGATATCCATATTTATTTAAAGATATCCATAATTCGAATTATGGATATCCATAATTCGATTTATGGATATCATTTATTATTTATGGATATCCATAATTATTTATGGATATCCATAATTCGAATTATGGATATCCATTAATCGATCTGAATTATGGATATCCATAAATCGAATTATAGATATCCATAATTCGAATTATGGATATCCATAAATCAGAGGAATAATGGATATCCATAAATCCAATTATGGCTATCCATAATTCGAATTATGGCTATCCATAAATCGAATTATTGATATCCATAAATCGATCTGAACTAATGATAGCCATTAATCGAATTATGGATATCCATAATTCGATTTATGGATATCAATAATTCGAATTATGGATATCCATTATTCGGCTGATTTATGGATATCCATAAATCGAATTATGGATATCCATAATTCAATTTATGGATATCTATAAATACGGATTAAATAGTAAAAGGGCGCCCCATAGAATTAGTTCTCATTTTCTGCATATCACCTCATGCTGCTTCACATTCTTTCGAAGTTTACTGAAAATGAACTATTCTAATGCCTAATGGAAACTCTGATCACATGATTACTTACGTTATACTTTTTAGCGAGATCATCAATGTGTTTGAAAACCTTTTTAACATGGTCTTCATGTTCCTTCACCATTGACTGTATCACAGCTGGATTGCCCGCCATCATAGCTGTCGCTGAAATACAATTACAGTTCACTAAGACCACCTTTGAGACGGTTAAAAAGTGGTCTTAAAGCCCACTTTTGAACAGTCCCAAAGGTGGTCTCTAGCAGAGGACATAATGTCGCCGAAATACCAGTACAGTAAAATTACTATATTAAGACCACCTTTGCGACTGTTCAAAAGTGGTAATTAAGACCACTTTTGAACAGATCCCAAAGGTGGTCTCTAGCAGAGGACACTATGCAGAAAACACAAATAAAGAATAACCGCAGCCTACTAAATAAGCTTTTACTGAAAAACAGAATTAGTCTTAATTTAAGGTGGTCTTAATAGCGGATTTTTTTGTATATGTAATGACGAATGATTGACTGTGTTGGAGTTTTACGACACGTCAACCGTTGTAGGTCATTTTGTGTCGTCTGACACAGAAAAGGAGCAACGAGATAGAAGAGCTAGTAGAGTTGAAAGTAAAGGATGGGAGAAAAGAGGAAAACAAACAGAAGGCATAATAACATTCACCTTCTATACCCGTACTTGTTGAAGGACAGCTAACCTTGTACAAATCAATTGGACGCCCCAGTGACGGAAGGCATAGAGGATATTTGATTTTTTTAGTGTAAGATCGAATTTTATTTCATCGAATGAACACCAAAGCTGTTTTTTGCACGAGTGGCGTAGCCACGAGTGAAAATAGCAGTTTTGGTATTCATGAGTGAAATAAAATTTGATCTTGCACTGAAAAAAATCAAATTTTATGTTTCTTACATGCTTCAAAAGGCAATATTTAGCGTCTTTAATGGTGTCGCTCACATTCGGAGCATGTTGAACTTTTTCCTTCATTCGCCGGAAATTACCGAGTTGAATATCGATTTCCGTAGGAAATCGGCAGTTAAAGTTACCTGTATATTTTGAAGGTTTTTTATATTAAAATTATGAAGGAAAAAAATCTAAACTCCTCGTATCTTATTTATCCTTAACACTAGAAAAAAGTCACTGTTATCCTCATGTAAGAAAATTATTCAGTTTTTATTTGGTGCATTTCAAAGTGATGAATAATTTATTCTTATTGCTTCCATCTGCAATTTAATGTCATGCCTATATGCTCCATAGACGGCAATGTATTAAAAAAAAAACGTTCAGATTTCCATGTTTGGTTGCCGATATTAAATAGAAATGATTTGTTTGGAATTAAGTCACTGTTATATACTGTTAGACTGTTGTTCAAAGTTTACGATGATATAAAGTTTATTTCTACTGAAAAATGATAAATTGCTTCCCGAGAGCTTAAAAATCGTTAATAAGCTGTTTTTCAGTACTGCAGTTCATGATGCGAAAATCGCTAAGTCCACATTATATGTACCAGAAATCGTATCAAACCTGTAAAGCTTTTTTTGTTTTAATTTTGTAATTACAAGTAATAAGCACCATGCGGATAATATACATGATACAGTGGTTATATTTCTCGGATTTTTTTATTTTATTTTGTCTCAGTTTTGTTACATTTATGTTTTCATTCATTATGAATGGGCGGCAAATATGTCAAAAGGACATAAATTGTCGAAATCATTAACTGTGAAATGGCGATTAAATGGCGATTAAAACCACAATGGAAAGTTAATTTGCAGTCTGAAGCCAGCAATTGATTTTGTTTGTTTGTATTAGAGTTTAACAGCCCAGTCAACACTATTTAGGTCAGTTTTGAGCCGGTCAGTTTACCTGTCCACACTTTTCCTGAGCAAGCTTATACATAAGCGGTTAACCAGTACAGTCCACATTCGCCTCATCGAGGGGGTTCAAACGAGCACCAACAATCTATGTTTTGTGCAGAACAAAACACTTTTTGCTATTCTGTTAATTTCTGTTAATGAGTTTCAACTCAGCCTGTCCGCACAGTTACTTTGCAAACAGTGTAGAGCATTGTGCGACTGCTCAGGATGAGCCGTCTTTTCTCCAGATCTACACTGTTTGCCATTCTGTTGATGACTTTGACTTTAAAACCACCGTCAATAAAAATGGAGTTGTCTAAATTCACATTACGAAATCACGCCTATACTGACAAATTTGACCACAAAAAAATGAAAATGTTTGGATAGAAAATTCTGCTATTTTTCATACTTCTGTTCCAAAAATAGATTATAGGAACTCGTCAGAGCCGCCTCGGTGAGGCAGTTCTAACGAGTATCCACAATCTTTGTTTTTACTGTATAAAACTTATTTATCTTCACTGCAGCTGGTTCTGTGCCGTGTGGCGGCCGTAAAAAGTCTCCCCGTACATCCATCATAGTGCAGATTATATGTTCTGGTCCTTTGGGATCATTGGGTTCATTTAGAATCATTTTGAAAATAGAGTTCTGCTTAAGCCGGTGCTAGAGGGCGTGGCCGGTGTTGCCTATTTCAGTACTGGTCATGAACAGACTCAATAAAACCGAGTCTGCTATTTTCCTTTATTTGGTGTAATCTTTACTTCCAAAGGATCTAACTATTCAGAACTTATTTAAGGAATCATAATAATATAGGTGTGTTTTTGTGATGATTGCTGGATTAATCAATCATTCAAATATTTTATTCTCTCAATCCATCATACACAATGACAATATAAGGCGATACAAACAATTGTTATAATAATTCACAGATGAAAGAATCTACCTTAGTAGAAACCGTCCTCTGTCCGAATTTTCCACTATTTTCCGCATATCAAAGGTATGTCTTTTGTTTAAAGGTTAATAAAGGCATTTCTTTTGCTTGTTTGGTTTGAGGTTTGGGTCAAATAAATAATGTATACCCCTATAAACCCCAGTTGTACTATATAGAAGTGGGGTACACGTGGGGCAGAATTATATAGGTGTGTTATCGTGATGACGAAGTTAACAAACGTGCTTTAATTTAGCAATGAGTTCGCGCGTGCCCGTCGTCCCCCACTATGTGTTAATCTTTAAAGTGTCAATCATGTGTAGCCCTTAAAGTGCCAATCATAATATTGAAGATAACAATTTGATTAGTTAAATTAAATAAATAAATAAATAAATAAATAAATAAATAAATAAATAAAGTAACAGTCTCATCATTGTTCACTTTTTAGTGATTGATTTGATAGACAATTTTTGTGGTGTCTTGATTTATGTACAGTTTTATTAACTCTTAAAGTGTAAATCATAACTAGTGCAGATGACATTTTCCAGGTTTTGCGTTGATTAATTTCGAAAACACGTCTATTAAAAAATATTGAAAATTTTACCACCAAAAATGAAAGTGTTCAGATTTAAAAAAAATGCTACTTTTCGTATTTCTTCTCGAAACATAAATTGATGGAATCGTTAGTTCCACCTCAGCGAGGCGGTTCTTACGACAAACAACAATACATGTTTTAGCAGAATGTGAAAAATAATGATCCATATTTTACTTCTTAAAAGTGGGTAAAATTGGGTGTTTTTGTGATGTGATCATAAAACTATTGCAGCCAATTCACATATTAATTGCATGCCTCATTTCAATAAATAAATAAATAAATAAATAAATAAATAAATAAATAAATAAATATGCCGTATCTGTAATCACCTTCTGTGACCGACTTTTAAGGCACTTTTTATATCTTTCTTGAATTCTTAAAGTGTCAACCATAGCTCGACAAACAACATTTTTCGAAATTGTGTTAAAATTGTTTAGGACAAACATTACAGCCGAAATTTTTCGAAATTGTGTTAAAATTGTTTAGGACAAACATTACAGCCGATTTAAATATGAGTGAAATGTCCTTTATAATAAATAAATAAATAAGTAAATAGGCTTATCTGTGTTCACACATTATGTAACTTTTATGGCGTCCTTTCGATTATTCAGGGAATATCTTATACAATATACTGTATATCGGTGTAGTGTTAACTCTTAAGCTGTCAATCATGACTTGGGAAGACAACATTTTTCAAAATGTGTTTACCTATAAGTTACTTTTTATGGCGTCCATTTAATTATTCAGGAAATATCTTATACAATATACTGTATATCGGTGTAATGTTAACTCTTAAGGTGTCAATTATGACTGCGGCAGACCATCACGAAATTTGACCCCCTATAACCCCACTTTCATATAGTAAAACTTGGGTTTGCAGGGGTATACTTTATTTTTCTTATTTCTTCTTAAAAACATATATTGTGGGTACTCGTTAGATACGCCTCGCCGAGGCGGTTCTAACGAGTATCCACAATCTATGGCTTGAGCAGAAATAAGAAAAATATCATTTTTTTTTTTTTCATCTGAAAATTTTCATTTTTTGGTGGTAAAATTTACAATGTATATGTATAGGCGTGTTTTCGCCATGGAAACAAATTGGTTTTAATGTAAGAACTTTCTCATCTGAGTTCATCTCGGCTCCCGCCCATAGGGGCTTGAAGAAATATATGGGCTGCATGATGCTTCCACGCAGAGCTGAATCCGGCCCGCACAATAGTACTGGTAAACCGCTTAGAGGATCTAAGCCTGCATGTCCATGAACCGCGGTGCGAGGCGGATGCTAATAAACCCTATTGGATTCATTTGGCGACAGGGCTTGAGATGTCATTTCATCTCAATGTCGGGTAAAAGTCCCACAAAATTGTAAGCAACGTCTCCAAATGACCTTTACCGTGTTGACGGGGACGTTAAACCTCAAATCAAACAAACAAACAAAATCTGAGTTCATCTTGATCGAGTCTTATAGGCGTGTGTTCGTGATTGGCTAACATTATTTTTCATGGCGTTATTTATTTAAATAAATAGATAAAATAAATGCATAAAAAGATCGGAGTCAAGAGATTTAACGTATCATATTTGACCTTAATTCTTGTTTAAAATCACTGGACAAGAGACTGACAAGAGATATAGACATGTCAAAAAAAAAAAAAAAAAAAAATAGTAATAAAAAAAAAACAAAAAAAAACACTACTACTGCTATTACTACTAATAATATTGATAATTATATTTATTATTATTATTATTATTATTATTACGCAATTCTACATAATGTAGCTCTTCAATATGTTAAATATGTTCGTTCATACTAGATGGCTCGAAATGAAAAGGCATGGTTGTTACTTCAAGAAGTTCTTTTTCACATTTAGATAGCCTTAATTTGAGCACTATTTAAGCGCTCCTTTGAATACCTACAGGTAGATCAAAGTGTCATATCTGCAGATATATGATTAATGATTCCCTGAGGTCAGCGACTAGAGAAAAAATATTGGCTATTCTGTACCTTGATCCCAGTGGTGTACAGGGAGATAACTCGAATATCTCGCCCAGATAGGTTTTAACGGAAATTCACGACTTATTCCGATCGCCGCCTATGAAGGAAAAAGTTCGGTATGGAAAATTATCTTTGTTCCTGTTCGTTTCGCGTCAATTTAGTGGTGTCCATCGTGTTTAGTGGGTAAACTATTGGGTGTAAACTGAAAGTTTGCACCTGAGAAATGGCCTTGGATGGTATTATTATGAATGATTAATGAAATAATTGAGAGAGTAGTTTTCCAAAGAAGTTGCTGGCAAGTCTAACGTCGCGCGACAAAAGACGTGACGTCAGCGTCATAAATGACGTCAGTAACGTCCCCGTCACACATGAACGGGCTATGCGTCAATTAGAACACATTTCAGTATTGTTCAGTTATCTGACAAAGATAAAATTGAAATTTGAGTTAGATTTGAAGAAAAAAAGTAGTCCCAAACAGTGAAAAATAAAAAATCGTATTTTCACTGTTTGAAACAGTGAAAATATCGATTTATATTTCACTGATAAATCTCTATCATTCATTGAAAAGCATGTAAGAAACACGACATCTTCGCCTCACCAAAGCACCTCAGCATGAAATGAAAACCAGGGCCCACCGGGCTCAATGTTTCATTCTATTCTCTCTGCAGCATAGTGCATTTTTTCATAACTCCAAAACGGTAAATTTTCTGATGACAAAAATGTGGAATTATTCTTATTAAATTCATTACCATAACATACCCGTGCCATATTTCGCGGCCTTTTTTCACATCTCCAAAATGGCTGTTTCTCTGATGGAATCCGTGATACTTTTCTTATTTATATTGCAAACATAGGTTGATGGTGCTCACAACCTATGTATTGGGACAGAAATGAAACTATGTATACCCCAGTAAACCCCACTTTTCTCTATTTCAGTGGGGTTTATGGGGTTTCCATTTCACGGATTTGGTCACGTAATGCTGAGAAAAACATAAGTTGAAGGTGCTCCTTTCACCCTTCTAACGATTGCCCACAACCTAATTTATATCCTATAGCAAAAATACGAAAAATAATGTGTTCTCCTGTAAACTCCAGTTTTCTCTATCTAAAGTTGGGTTTAAGAGTGTGTTCTTTCACGGATTTGTTCAAGTTTTGGTTACATCTGAGGCTCCCTTGAATTCAAGAATTGCAACTGAGCGGCTTTAAATTTGTTCTATAAAAGGGTTATCCTTTCGAAGCGAGGAATACACCACAGAACTGGAAAATATGAAGTGTGCATGTTTTCTGGGCCATACTAGCTAGTTTCGGCCAATTAGGCCTCATCAGTGACCCTCAAATATTTTTTAGAATTCCACAATGGAATCAATGATCCCAAAGGACAAGAACATATAAACTACACTAAGCCCATTTTTTACTACTGTTACAATTATTATAATTTACATGTATGTTATTTTATTACAATTAACCAAATTCGTTGCATTTACAGGATTTTTTGTTAAAAAGAAGTAGTTTTTATCCTGGCTACGAGATCTCAATTCGGCTGGCATCACAATGTGTTGACTTACGTGGATATGACGACAAATGTTCCGCACAGTACGCCATTATGACGTCATCTGATTCTTTGTGGACGTTTTCTGCATACCCTGAAATATTGAAGAGAACTGAGGAACCGAGGCGAAGCTAGAGCAAATACAGCAAAATTTCTCTATCAAGACCACCTTTGGGACTGTTCAAAAGTGGTCTTAAAGACCATTTTTGAACAGTCCCAAAGGTGATCCATGACCATAAGACACTGCTTTCAAAAAATACAAAATACAAAGAAAGAATAACTGATCACTTCTCAATAAGTTTTTAAAATCAGATTTAGCTTAATTTTAGGTGGTCTTAACAGCGGAATTTTACTATAACTCAAGACAAGTGTCTCTGGGCTAAATCAAACGTAGCACATTTAACGCAAAAACGTAGATCCGTACACAGATGCTTGGGGTCAGGTCTGATTAGCTTTCTAGCCCGACAGAACAGGCCTACTATCGATAAACTTTGTTTGAAGGCCTTAAAACAATGTTTTAAAAAAGGTCCCCATCACTGATAGGCTCTTAATTAGAGCCTCTGATAGGCTCTAATTGATACTTCTAATTGAATCCGGCCCGCACACTAGTACTGGTAAACCGCTTAGAGGATCTAAGCCTGTCCAGGAACCGCGGTGCGAGGTGGACCGTCCATGCTAATAAACCCTATTGGTTTCATTGGGCGACAGGGCTTAAGATGTCATTTCATCTCAATGTCTGGTAAAAGTCCAACAAAAGTGGAAGCAACGTCCCATAAATGACCTTTACAGTGTTGACGGGGACGTTAAACCTCAAATCAAACAAAACAAAACAAGTTTTTCTGGACCAGACAAGCTAGTTTTGGCCAATTAGGCATCATCAGTGACCCTCAGATATTTTTAAAAGTCCAGAATGAAATCAATGATCCCAAATGACAAGAAAATATTAACTACACTATGATAAGGGCAGGGAGATTTTGTTCTAAATAGAGGATCTTACATGAGTGCTCATGTATTATTGAATTTATTAAACGAGTTGAGGTAAAGGGATAAAATGCGAGGCTTTGCCGAGCATTTTATCCCTTTTCCTCAACGAGTTTAATAAATTCAATAATACATGAGCACGAATGCAAGATTCTATTTATCATATGACGTTTAAAACGCATTTTATTCACGATTGTTTAACAAAAATGACAATATTCCGCCATTAGTAAACACGACGTCGTTACGGACGTGGTACATGTAACGTTACGGGACGTATCTATCTAATTTGCATATTTAATCCACTAGTGGATTATCGAAAATATTGCATGGCGTTAGTACACTCTCAGACGCGACGTCATATGATAAGAAAGGATAATATCCTTTGGAAGCAAGTGTCTATGATGTCACAGTAAGAGTGGCTGAGATGATCCCAACAGGCATATGACGTAAATTCGACGACACATTAACGTCGGAGCAATGTCTTGACGTTTATGCAACGTCACATCTATCGACGTTGATTTGACGTTGCCCTAGCAATGTGTGCCTGCTGGGACGAAGGAAGTCCGAAGTCATCCCGCCCAGAATACTGCATGTTCAGACAAGCATACTTTATGGTTCCCATGAAATATATAATCTGGTTTTGTAAGAACAAATTTAGAATGCTGTCGGCTATGACTCTTAGGACTTTAGAGGAACCTGTTGAATATTCGTATGCAATGTACCATTTCACAAAACACCGCCAATGACTAGCTTTTCTATGAATAGTGACAGTGAATGTTTTATGGAAGAGCGACATGTTATTACATATAAGCTGTAAAATAAATAGGCTTATGAAACACGAGTAAGCTACATGTACATTTAATACGATTTAGATTCATGAAATACATGGGTGTGGCTGACTGCGAGGTCTCTCTCTCTCTCTCTCTCTCTCTCTCTCTCTCTCTCTCTCTCTCTCTCTCTCTCTCTCTCTCTCTCTCATACTTTGTGTGATTTTGTTGTTTTTTTCTGTTAATCGTCTGTTTAACTGATATAAGCCGGTGGGTTTCAGACCCAGGTTCGAGCACCTGAGTTTTAAAAGGTTTTGACAAGTCAGGTGAAACATCATGTAAACAGTAAACATGCCTATATAATTTTGACCCCCTTGAACCCCAGTTGTATACAGTAAAACTGGGGTTTACGGGGGTATATATTAATTTTCTCATTTCTGCGCAAAAACGTAGATTGTGGGTACTCGTTAAGGAGTTCACACAATCTATATTTTGAGCAGATATATAAACCATATCACGATTTTTATCTGAAAAAAAAAAAATCATTTTTTTGGTGGTAAAATTTTACCAATATATTGGAATAGGCGTGTTTTCGTAATGGACAGGTCCGCGACACATTTTCTTGTGATTTGTTTCATTTGATGTTTAACTTTAAAGGTCATTTTGGAGACATTGCTTCCAATTTTGTTGGACTTTTACCCCGACACTGAGATGTAATGACATCCCAAGCCCTGCCGCTCAATGAAACCAATGGGGTTTATATGCATGAACGGTCCGACTCACACCACTTTTCCTGGGCAGGCTTAGACCTAAGCGGTTTACGAGTACTCATGTGTGGTCCGTTTTAGCTCTACGTGGAAGCAGAATGAAGCCCAATCTATTTCTCCCTTCTTGTGATTGTTTTCTGGGGAATGTATAAGCATAGCGGCTTGAATCACAAGAAAAGAGTGCAATATTAAATCAATGACCAATTACAGTGTATGTGTGTGAATTCGGGTTAAACGTCGCTTTCAACAATTTTTCAGTCATATCACGACGGTGTCTGATTGCGACAGGGAGCTCAATGCTCACGTTTATAGTGCTGCCTCACTGAAGTATCATGTCCCAGACACATTACATGATACCACACCCAGTCACATTATCCTGACACTGGGTCGACCAGTCCTAGCTCTACCCCGTAAATCTGAGTGCCAAGCGAGGAACAGCTGGTACCATTTCTAACGACTTTGGTATGTCGCGGCCCGGGATGGAACCCCAGACCTCCCGTTCCCCGGAGCGGACACTCTACCAACTGAGCTATCGGGGCCGACTGAACTCGGTGGACATTTAACAATATTTACATTTCCAGTGTAAAGTCTAATGTAGACCTATAGAAAACGATGTAGATCATACTTCCATGAACGCAACGAGTCACGTGATTTTCAGTGATGTCAAGTGACGTCTTTACGGGCGTTGGTGACGTCAACAGCTGTTCCGCTGTTTGTTAAAAATAAACAGAGTGTAAATGATTTTTAGCTTTAAAAGTTTACCCTTTAAGTATTTTTCCCAAGTGATGACGGGCAAAAAATATACATATGTAAATATAAAAAGTAAACTTATTTTTTTTCTGTTTTTCATGAAAGTATGAACGACAGCTGGTCGCTAGCAAACTTTGCACGCGTTCATACTTCCATGAAACAGACTGGTCAACCATTCGAAAAAACTTGATAACTGATTGTTTCGATAGAGTATAATAAATATATGCTCGGTCAAAAAAGTTCCTATACCTAAACATACCATTTGCGTCTATTCACAAAAGATTGGGAACTTTAGTTGCATCAGCTACGAGAAACAGGCTATCACATATTTCCTCCAATTCTTAGAAGTTGTGTGCAAATGCTGCTTTCAATGGGAACTCCATAGAAAATCGCAATCGATAGTGCTACATGCTATATGAATTTTCTGTATTTTTTACCATCATGATGAACAGCAATGGTGGACACAAAGCGGTTTTTTTTTTGAAAAAAAATGGCAAAAATTGATTGACAGGAATAAAAATTTCAGCAGTTCGAAAATTGCTATATTTTTAATTGCAAGGGAGATAATTTGAGAATTTCACAAATTAACTCACTTATAATGCGAGATTATGAGAAATTGTAAAAGTAAAGTGTTATCCGATGTTCAGAGAATATTGTCTTCCATCTTAGACAAAAAGAGCTTTATGCGCATGCGCAATGTCCATTTACTACCAAAATCTTTCTAGGCACATATTGCAAGACAACTCTGGAGCAGAAAGGTATGGGCAAATGCAAGTTTGAGCATTCTCTAGCTAAACGTCCGATTTAAATGTCTACAGCCAAATTTAGCTCAATAGCTACCAGATATCTAGTGAGTTTCACCCGAAAGTTGGTACAGTTACTGTATTATGTAGCAGCAAGTTTGACCGCGTGGACATGTCTCTGCAAATGTCATTGTTGTTTAACCGTTGATTCAAGCTTAAGCGCCTTCTAGGGGCCTATTGTGTCTTGTTTTTCCTAGTAACTGAGCATGAGATGTAGCCCTGCAGGTACTCGTTGAAACAACGTTGCATCAAAGAAGTTTACAAAAGCAGATGCCCGTCTATCATTAAATACGTTCCAAATTTACTACATGTAGAACGGTCACACTGTAGGGCGGGTAACTGAACAGTCAACGGTCCGTACCTATTACCCTAGTGGTTATCTTGCTCGCTTTCTAACCTGATGGTCGTGAGTACACATACATGCCCCTTTGAACAGTGCTAGTTATAAAATGGCTACCGTGCTGTAAAATGGCTACCTTGAATAGGCCGCGCCCCCGCCTATCGGGACTTGGAGAAATAGACTGAGCTGCATGGTGCTTCGGCACAGAAGTGAAACCGACCAATCATAATATAATGTTATTAATCAAGTAATTTCGTATTGGCCCAGGTACAGGTCAGAGGTCTGCTGTATCGGCACGAGGCCGAAGGCCGAGGCCAATACAGCTGACCGAGGACCTGTAACTGGGCCAATACGAAATTACTTGATTGATGTCAGAGGTCTGCTGTATCGGCACGAGGCCGAAGGCCGAGGCCAATACAGCTGACCGAGGACCTGTAACTGGGCCAATACGAAATTACTTGATTAATCAAGTAATTTCGTATTGGCCCAGGTACAGGTCAGAGGCCTCGTGCCAATACAGCAGACCTCTGACCTGTACCTGGGCCAATACCAAATTACTTGATTAATGACAATTTTATTAATTGACGCAATTAAAAACATGATTTATGGTTATTGAATATTGGTTGACCTGTGTAATATAGGATAATCAATTAATAAGTACTGTAAACCGCGTTGGTCTAAGCATGCCCAGACAAGGTGGTGCGAGTCGGAATGTCAATGCATGCAAACCATAGCGGTATCTTTGGGAAGTAATTTCGTATTGGCCCAGTTACAGGTCCTCGGTCAGCTGTATTGGCAATTAATGACAATTTTATTAATTGACGCAATTAAAAACATGATTTATGGTTATTGAATATTGGTTGACCTCGTGTAATATAGGATAATCAATTAATAAGTACTGTAAACCGCGTTGGTCTAAGCATGCCCAGACAAGGTGGTGCGAGTCGGAATGTCAATGCACGCAAACCATAGCGGTATCTTTGGGCGGTAAGGCTGGAGATGTCATTTCATCTCCATGTCTAGTAAAAGTCCCATAAAATCGGAAGTAACGTCTCCGAAATAACCTCAATAGTACTGGTGGGGATGCAAAACCTTGAATACATGTATGTCTTTTATTAATCCAGATAACACGGCTTGCATTAAACTTAAGGGGTCGTGGGTTTAATTCCCGGTCGGGGAACTCGACCTAACTTTCTTCTGCAAAGACACCCTTAAACAGTACATGCAAGTTAGTTTACATTATACTAATTTCTTTTAGTTCGATTGCGATTGAAGCTTCAAACTTATTGAATCGCTTTCGAACACTCATTCCGGTGTTTTCACGAGCGCGCGCGAGAGAGGTAGTCGCTTTTACACCAATGCTACCCATATACACCTGGGTGGAGTGGAGCAGTGTCATAACGTGTCTTGCCCAAGGACACTCCTCGATACCGATGGCTTGATTCGAACGCACAACCCCTCGATCATAAGTCGAACGCGTTAACCACTGCACTATCGAGGCTAACAAATTGGCAAGTTATGGAGTGACTACCTTGAATGCTAGCAGGCACATGACGTAATTGCAACGTCACATCAACGTAGGCGCAACGTTATGTCGCTTATGCAACGTCATATCTACGTCGGTGCAACGTCACACCGTTGCACCGACGTTGATTTGACGTTGCCCTAGCGACGTGTGACGGCTGGGATATATAGTTCCCCGGTCGGGACACTCGACCGATCTTTTCTTTACGGATTTTGGCATACTCCGTAATAAGAATATATGCGAGATAGGAAATGGCTACCTCAAATAGGTCTTTACGCAGCCACCCAGCCAGCAAAGAATTTTGGGCCAATGTCGGGCCGACAGCGATACGACGTGGCATCGTTGTTTCGCTGTCGGCCCGACACTGGACCAGCTATTGCGTGCCAGCTTAGCAGCACAAATTAGCCACTGGCGTTCGTTGTCGATTTTGTAGAACGTTTTTTTGCAAGCTCCACCTCACCTGGAATAACTACCAAACTATCAAAGAATGTCGGGCCGTCAATATGACGTGACAATATCGTATCGATGTCGGCCCGACGTTAGTCAGCTGTGGGTCAGTCCATGCGAACTAAAAATGGGGGCGTGGCAGAAGAGAGACCAGAATATAGACAGACAGAGGAAAATACGCACAAAGCAGCAATGCAATCAGACACGTGTCATTATCTGTGACTTACATTCAAAGGCGCCTTCCGCGTGTTTACTTCCGTCAATAGCAATCAAGACAGTTCTTTTCTTCTCGATGCTTTTCGCCTGCTGTTCCGCCATGTTGACTTGATGATCACACCGGTCACAGCAAATAAATGTGGCCCTACTTTTCGTTATATTGACACTTTAAGTGTATGTGTGACACACTGTTATTATCTATGCAGCTTTAACCTTTTGATTGTTATGTACAGTATTTGATCATAGGAAAATGTCAAAAGATATCGGGTACAACATGACAAATCAAAGAACTGAGAGTACTGGTGGGTCAATTGCCTCTGAGTGATGGCTGGGAAAATAATCCTGAACTGATGTTGTTTAAATTCCAGTTTTTAAGCAAAAAAAGAAAAAAAAGACCCTGACCAGACGCTGCGTTTTGCGTTAAACCTCAAATCAAACAAACAATCTGTAAGCAAACAGTGTAAAGGTCACGTAATTTTGCTTTTCTTTTTTTTTGATAAATACCAAACATATTTCATCTCGAGTGTCGAAAACATCAGAAGTTCCACTCGTTCTTCTCACTCGTGAAAATTCTGTTTACAACACACTCGATGAAATATTCTTGGGTTTGCACCAGTGAAAATTTTGATGAGATGACATTTTTGGGGTATTTACCATATAAAGTAAATATCCTGTATTTATAAACTCTCTATATATATATTGGCATGCTTCGCTGGGTACTATGTGATAAGTTTGTTTGTTTGTACTGGAGTTTAACGGCCCAATCAACACTATTTAGGTCATTTTTGAGCCGGTCAGTTTACCTATCAACACTTTCCTGGGCAGGCTTATACGCAAGCGGTTAACCAGTACAGTGCACATTCTTTCGCCATAACACCGGCCCGATAGCTCAGTTGGTAGAGTGTCCGCTCCGGGGAACGGTAGGTCTGGGGTTCGAACCCGGGCCGCGACATACCAAAGTCGTTAAAAATGGTACTAGCTGCTCCTCGCTTGGCACTCAGATTTACGGGGTAGAGCTAGGACTGGTCGATCCAGTGTCAGGATAATGTGACTGGGTGTGGTATCATGTAATGTGTCTGGGACATGATACTTCAGTGAGGCAGAACTATAAACGTGAGCATTGAGCTCCCTGTCGCAACCAGACACCGTCGTGATATGACTGAAAAATTGTTGAAAGCGACGTTAAACCCGAATTCACACACACACACACACACACACTTTCGCCATAAACTGACAACTGCCCTTCTTGAATCAGTGGAAGGGAGAGAATGACCGTAGAAAAGATTTCATGATCAATCTCCACGAAAGAATGTTGCCGACCCCGGCGGGAGTCGAACCCGCGTCCTCCTGATCACCAGTCAGACGCGCATCCGACTGAGCCACCGAGGCCGGCTACTATGTGATAAGTACCCATAAGTTCTTCGGTGCTATAGTCCACGCGACTTTCACTGGCT
This sequence comes from Lucinisca nassula, assembly GCA_963580285.1. Lineage (NCBI taxonomy): Eukaryota > Metazoa > Mollusca > Bivalvia > Lucinida > Lucinidae > Lucinisca > Lucinisca nassula. Next base: position 41,907,679 of record OY757018.1, read on the forward strand.
TGTGGGAAAACCCCAAACGGTTATTTATAGAAAATAGCCGCGCTATTATTATCGATATTAGGTCAGATGGTTATCTGGAATCAAGGGTTAGGCTTGGCAAATATTGTAGATCCAGATAAGACCCTGAGAAGACACTCGCAGAACGCGGCGTCTGATCAAGATCCACACTTTTTTGCTAAAAAATGGAATTTAAGGGTTCCGTTCGGGACTATTTTTTTAGCCTAAACTCAGAGACAATCGACCCACAAGTACTTTCAGTCAGGATGCGCATCACGAAAACACGCCTGTATGATTTTGACCCTCTCAAACCCCAGTTTTATATAGTTAAACTGGGGTTTGCAGGTGTATACATATATATAGATTATTCATTCTCCTAGATGAAATATGGGATTTATAAACCGAGGGAGGTAAAACAATCCGATAAAGAAACGAGTGCGAAGCACGAGTTTCTTTAACGGATTGTTTTACCTCCCGAGGTTTATAAATCCCATATTTCAAATAGGAGAAATGTATAATCTGTATATTACATGCACTTCCATAGACTCTTAGGAGAGTTTGGATCTTGAATTTTGGATCTGAATGCCCGTTCAGTTTACTGTTTACAGCTCATGTAAACGGTTCAATCAGCGAAGTGTTACAGAATCTGGATGGAAGAACAACTGGACGGGCGCCATTTTGAAAGCGCTTTCTACAGTTTTGAACAAAAATAGAAGAAACAAAGTGTTTCAGTGATAAAACAAGTAAAACGTTAGCTTAAATAAAGCAAAACTTACATCCTAATCAATGGTCATATCCATGTTTTCTTTTGTTTCAGCGTTGCACCCGACTCAAACGTCACGCATTCTGAACGTCTTTTGATATTTCTTAGACGCCATTACAATGACGTCATGAATAACGTCGCCGTGATTGAAACTTTCCCGCATTTGAATAGAACAATTTCTCTGCAAAGCGGTATCTCGTATCTTGTACATAAAGTAGTTCCAGCTGAAGGGATTTATTTCCCCGGCTAAGAGGAAATATTTCTTCTTAGCAAAAAGGAAAATACCAAGTTTATGTCTGGTAGAAATCATGGTATTTCTCTGTAATGCATGTAATATTTTTTCTTATTTCTGCTCAAAAACATAGATTGTGGGTAGGCCCTACTCTTTAGAACCGCCTAATATATATTTTGAGCAGATATAAGGAAAATATCACAATTTTTCATCCTAAAATTTTAGTGTGTGATTTTTTTCGGCGAAAAATTTACACTGTTTTACTATAGGCGTCTTTTCGTAATGGCAACAACAGATCCTGGTACCAATCGACCCAATTTTAAAACAGAAAAGCGTCGTTATATTGCTGATGTACTTGTGACTAATAGCGATTGCACGATTACCAGGTAACAGTTATTTATAGCAAAATTTGTTTTGTATTTGTGATGTTATAGTGCTGTGTAAAGAGAGCAATTTGTAAAAGATGGACTGGGCTCATGTGCTGAGACATTGCCAAACAAGGTAGACCAAGATCAGACGCCGCAGAATACGGCGTCTGATCAGGGTCTACATTGTTTGCTTAAAGTACAGTAAATAAAGGGAAATGGAGGGTTAAACGAAATAGTCAGAGTACCTATTCAGGACCATTAACACTCAGAGACTTCGTCCCCGCCCATCGGGGCTTGCAGAAATAGATGGGCTGCAGCAGAGCTGAAACCGACTGCACACGAGTACTGGTAAACCGCTTAGAAGATCCAAATACATAGAAGTGAATGCAATGATCAGGAATCGATGCAATTATCCCACAGCTCCCAGGAAAAAGAAACACAAACATGAATTAAATAGACCCTAATGGAAACACCATTAGCGGAAAGCCAAAAGGACAGTCACTATGCCTGCACAGGCAAAGCGGTGCGAGTCGGACCCTATTGGTCTCGTTGGACGGCTGAGCTTGAGATGTCATGTCATTTCAATGTCGGGTAAAAGTCCAACGAAATTGGAAGCAACATGACCTATGTAGAGGGTTGACGGGGACGTTAAACCTCAAACAAACAAACAAACACTCAGAGACAATTGAACCACTACTTTTAGCCCCCGCCCATAGGGGCTGCATGGTGCTTCCACGCAGAGCTGAATCCGGCCCGCACACTATAGTACTGGTAAACCGCTTAGAGGATCAAAACCTGTCCAGGAACCGCGGTGCGAGGCGGACCGTCCATGCTAATAAATCCTATTGGTTTCATTGGGCGTCAGGGCTTGAGATGTCATTTCATCTCAATGTCGGGTAAAAGTCCCACAAAATTGGAAGCGACGTCTCCAAAATGAACTTAACAGTGTTGACGGGGACGTTAAACCTCAAAACAAACAAACACTCAGAGACAATCGAGCCACTACTTTTAGTGCTTTGATTTGTTCACAAGGTTACGAGATTTTAGGGTTCCGTTGATTTTTTTTTACCTAAACCGTCGAGTAATTTTACGTCACCCGGTTTGACATGACACATTCATTCATATCTCCAAAACGGTTATTTTTTTCTGGTGGTAATGTTTATTTATTTATTTTTATTTATTTATTTTATTTTTTTTTTATATTTTTTGTCTCATTGTGGCGGTTTAGAGCAGACATAAGACACAATAATGTATATTCTTGTAAACCCAGTTATCTCTGTACATCACGAAAACACGCCTATATAATTTTGATCCCCTTGAACCACACTTTTATAAAGTAAAACTGGGGTTTCCTGGGGTATGCCTTATTTTTCTAATTTCTGCTCTAAAATATAGATTGTGGGTACTCGTAAGAACCGCCTCGACGAGGCGGTTCTAACGAGTGCCCACAATCTATATTTGGAGCAGAAATAAGAAAAATATGACAATTTTTCATCATAAAATTTTCATTTTTTTTTTTTTTTGCGATAACTGTGGCAATGTATTTGTATAGGCGTGTTTGCATAATGAAAAGTGGGGTTTTGAGGGGTGTTCATTACATGGACTTGTTAACGTGATGCCTGATTTTTATTGACACACGACATTCAACAAAATTTGATCTACATTCTCAGTGAATTTACAGAAAAAATGCCGGTCTCGGTATCTCAGTCGGATGCGCGTCTGACTGGTGATCAGGAGGACGCGGGATCGATGAATGCCGGGGTCCGCAATATTTTTCAATGCCGATTGATCACGGAACCTTTTCTATGGTCATTCTCTCCCTTCCGCTTATTTAAAAAGGGCAGTTGTCAGTTTCTTGCGAAAGAATGTGCACTGTACTGGTTAACCGCTTAAGTATAAGCCTGCTCAGGGAAAGAGTGGATAGTTAAACTGACCGGCTCGAAAATGGCCTTAATAGTGTTGACTGGGCCGTTAAACTACAATACAAACCAAAAAAGTAGAAACTAGAAATGCGTCCACAGGACACGGATGCCCCCGCCTGAAAATATGTCTATGTTCGTATTAATCCAAAGAAAGTTATTGACGGTGTTTATGTTTTGGACCCTTTTTACACATTTGACCTCCAAGTATGACCTTGACCTTGAAGGTAAGGACCTGGGTTTTGTGTGAGGCAGATTAGTTAAATCATATTTTATTGCATATAAACAGTGCAATGGGGTTGGGCCACAAGTTCTCACAACATTAGTTACGGTCCTTCCCCTACATAGGTACAACTAATATATTAATTTCACGAGACATGGGGATATATAAACATTCAGATCATATAATATAATATGAAATTAGACAAGGAAAATAAAACATGTAAAGTAAGAAAGAGGAAGAAGCAACATTAAGCATACACTTAATTCGTCCTGAGAGAGAGAAAGAGAAAGATGATTACAACATTAAATAAATAAATAAATAAATAAATAAATAAATAAATACTGTCAAGTGACTAGTCGTGAAACAGGGGCGTAAATATAAAATAGGAAAAATTACTGGTCAGTATTAGCAAATCTGTCAGTAACTTTTATGTAGGTTTGGACTGAAAGGAGAAGAGAAGTATTCTCCTGTATTGACAGGTTATCGTCACCGCAGAGAAGTTTTTGAAGATTGAGAGGATGATAGTTATGTGTAGAGTGAAACAATGAAATCCGCTTGTCTGAATAGTGTGGACAAATAAAAAAGAAATGCTTTGCATCCCCTACAACTTCAGCACAACTGCAGAAAGGGTTTAGACTGAGAATCACGTTTAAGATTGCTGCATCTGTTTCTAATTCTTGCGTTTAACTCTGATAAGTATCTGTCGCCACAGAGAAGGTAAGGAGGGACTTTACTGACATTGGGACGTAGCGATTTAATATTACTTTTGAATGTTGACACAGTAACAGAAGAACGGATAGTTCCATAAAGCAACAGACGAAGGGATGCAGGATTTACTGGATATTTCTGTGCGCGTAAAAGGAATATTTAGGTTGCTGTTATTGCGCAGGGAGTAGTTAGATGTTTCCCCTGTATATGGAGGGATTAAATCTGATATATACTCAGGGACAAGACCATTTACGACTTTATACATGAAAGCTAGCTTTTGTTCTTTGCGTCTTGTGCTTAGTGGGACCCATCTACATTCTTTATAAAGACAATCTAATGAGACTGACGTGGTTAAGCCAGTAACGATTCTGGCAGCTTCAGTTTGCTGCTTTTCAAGCATATTCGCGTCTTGGGCGGTGCAATTGTCCCATACTACTGAAGAATATTCCAATATTGGTAAAACATCTGATTAAGGGCTAGTACGATGAAAGAAAGGTATACTTGAGTTTTCGCATTATTCCAATAATTTTGGATGCAATGTTCATAATATTTTCAATGTGTTTGTGCCATTGCCCACTGTTACTTAAAGTAAGACCTAAGTGCTTGTGGTCTGTCACAAATGTAACTGACACGTCATCAAATAAGATTTGAGGAAAACGTTCGAAATTTTTAAGAGTGAATAACACAACCCCAGTCTTTTGAGCATTGAAGTTGATTAGCCACTGCTTTGCCCATACTGATAGATTATTCAAGTCGTGATTAATGATGCCTTGCAAATCGTTTATCGAAGATGCTGAAACAAAAAGCGAGCTGTCGTCTGCGAAGAGTCGGGTTAAGCTGAGCAGAGAATCTGAAATGTCATTTACGTATATTAGGAATAAAATAATTCATGGTTCTCTCTAATACGACGGACCGGCCTCGATAGCTCAGTTGGTAGAGTGTCCGCTCCGGGGAACGGGAGGTCACGGGTTCGATCCCGGGCCGCGACATACCAAAGTCGTTAGAAATGGTACTAGCTGCTCCTCGCTTAGCACTCAGATTTACGGGGTAGAGCTAGGACTGGTCGACCTAGTGTCAGGATAATGTGACTGGGTGTGGTATCATGCAATGTGTCTGGGACATGCTACTTCAGTGAGGCAGCACTATAAAAGTGAGCTATGAGCTCCCTGCCGCAACCAGACACCGTCGTGATATGACTGAAAAATTGTTGAAAGCGACTTAAACCTGAATTCACACACACACTCTAATACGACGGGGCGACGGCGACTTTATGACGCTAACTTCGCTTTTTTAACCTATAGTTTTAGCCCTCAGACCCGAATGTTACGCCAAAATGTATGGAAAATAATGTAACTATTAGTAATAAATTGATTTACATTTATCATATGACGTCACGTCTGAGAAAGAAATAACGTCATGCAATAAATTCTTTAATCAATATGCAAATTAATTAGATACGTCCCGTTACATTACATGTTACACGTACGCCCTCCCCCCGCCCATCGGGGCTTGAAGAAATAAATTAGGCTGCATGGTGCTTCCACGCAGAGCTGAAATCGATCACACACGAGTACTGGTAAACCTCCCAGAGGATCTAAGCCTGCCCAGGCAAAGCGGTGCGAGTCGGACCGTCCATGCTTATAAACCCTATTAGTTTCATTGGGCGACAGGGCTTGAATTGTCATTTCATCTCAGTTTCGGGTAAACGTCACACAAAATTGGAAGCAAGGTCTCCAAAATGATATACACAGTGTTGACGGGGGCGTTAAACCTCAAATCAAACAAACAAACGAACGAGGTCCTTAACGACGTCGCGTTTACGGATGACGGAATATTGACAGTTTTGTAAAACAATCGTGAATAAAATGTGTTTTAAATGTCAAATGATAAAAAGGAGCTTTGTATTCTTGCTCACGTATTTTTAAATTTATTAAACTCGTTGAGGAAAAGGGATAAAATTCTCGACGAGCCTCGCATATTATCCCCTTTCCTCAACTCGTTTAATAAATTAAGTAATACAACAACACTCATGTAAGATCCTCTATTAACTAAACGTTCACTGAACGGGTCGTGAGCAAAGTTTAAGTGAACCCAACATCGGGCAACCAGATTTCCTTTATTTCTTCAACACATGTAAGTGCATTCAGTAAAGACACACCCAAGTGCTACGTCATCACTCAGACATACTGTTTGCCGGGACTTACTGGTGGTTGGCAAAAAAAGCCTTTCGCCATGTATCGCCTTTGTAAACACGATTTTATTTTCTGTAAGTGTGCCTTTTATTTGAATTTGAAACGATGATCTTGACTTTTAAACAATTAAAATAAACATATATAAGCTTGTAATTAATGATTTCTAGAAGAATTGGGACTGTTTTGATTATATTTACTAGACCTATTTACGGAGGTTACAAGTCGGGATGGTCTTAGTTGTGTTTTAATAACAAGGGTCACTATTTGAACAATATTGATGGGCCCAAGTCCCCAATGCTACATGCCAAGTTTCATGGCAATCGGGCCACTGGTTCAAGAGTCGATTTTCGAAGGGTTTTTACATATATATGCATGGATGCCATCTTGGTCATGTGACCAAACTCTATTTTAATTTACTTTCATTTACTTGTTACTAAAGACATTTACATGGAATTTGGTTTCAAATGTCTTTGTGGTTTCTGAAGAAAATAAGTTTTAATTTTCATATCTGAATGACCTTGTGCCCAGGTCAAATGATGGCCTTGGTTTTGTTTGTTTGTTTGATTTGAGGTTTAACGTCCCCGTCAACACTGTAAAGGTCATTTTGGAGACGTTGCTTCCAATTTTGTGGGACTTTTACCCGACATTGAGATGAAATGACATCTCAAGCCCTGTCGCCCAATGAAACCAATAGTGTTTATTAGCATGGACGGTCCGCCTCGCACCGCGGTTCCTGGACAGGCTTAGATCATCTAAGCGGTTTACCAGTACTAGTGTGCGGGCCGGATTCAGCTCTGCGTGGAAGCATCATGCAGCCCATATATTTCTTCAAGCCCCTATGGGCGGGGGCCGATGATGGCCTTCGCCTTGAATACTGACGTAGTACTTTTCGCCAACCACGGCGAAGGATAATCCATGTCATACTTCAAGGGGGAGTAATTCGCACATGCGCAATGAAATGTAAACCAAGCCACGTGTCAAAACTTTGGATCCATTCTAGTCATCCGCGTTTAAACAGCCCAAATCACCACAAGTATCGGGGTTTGTAAACAACGCCACCAAGGAACTAATTCCTTGAAAATACGTGGTCATGATCTAATGTACTTGCGTATGTAACGCGACGTCTGATTGGATTACGTCAAAAATTTGCGACAGTATATTCTGCGATAGACTGTCGGAAACCTGACGTCATCACGTAACGTCGCTCCTCATTGGCTGACATATGGTTTTACGCAGCTCAACGCGCTTGGCGCCTTGTGCAAAAGAGTACGATTTATAACTTAACAACCGAATAAGTGCTTCAGAATGTGGATAACTGTATTGAAAATTGTCGTTTGGGGAGGTAAATCGTCGGTTTTACGGTCGCAAATTACGTTTTATGGCTACGCTGACGCGTCGCCGTAAAACGACATTTCCGACCGTAAAACCTCCGATAGACCTCCCCAAATGACAATTTTCAGTACAGTTATCCCCTAATTCAAAACTTTGCATTTACCATATTCTTCAAACTTTGGTTTGTTTCCCTGACCCATCAAAATATTTGCCCATCCCTTTTATGGGGATATTCCTAAAAACATTGAATAGCTTAACCTGTAAATTGCCAAGAAAAATGTAGAGCAAACAATACTATGATTTAAATATATTTTTCAGAGAAAATAAGGTGTGATACTGCATGGGAATCGTCTGTCGAGTAGAAATATAAGCAATTTTGTTTATGAAATAACGTCTGTTATGGTTTGATGGGTTAACCCTTATCTTGCTGAATATTCATCTACATGTAAGCCACACCCATTTCGTTATATCAACCAATCAAATTTCATGAAGTAATTTATTGCTACAAATTCGTAAACTGAATGCCAGATAGTGTAGATCGGATGAAGCCATCTGATCTGGATCTACTCTGTTTGCAAAGATAGGGATTGTCGTGAACAGCAAGATAAGGGTTAAAACTTTGAATCAATTGTATTCAATTTCGCATATCAACTGTAGATATATACACATTCATGTCAATATACGACAATGCACTGTCCTTCACCGTTATACACCAAGTGTTCCTTCCGGATATCAATGATGCTCGCGGCGTCTCCACATGTAGAGAGAGTTTGTTTGTTTGTTTGATTTGAGGTTTAACGTCCCCTTCATCACTGTAAAGGTCATTTTGGAGACGTCGCTTCCAAATTAGTAGGACTTTTACCCGACATTGAGATGAAATGACATCTCAAGCCCTGTCGCCCATTGAAACCAATAGGGTTTATAAGCATGGACGGGCCGACTCGCACCGCTTTGCCTGGACAGGCTTAGCTCCTCTAAGCTGTTTACCACTACTCGTGTGCGGGTCAGTTTCAGCTCTGCGTGGAAGCATCATGCAGCCCAGAAATTTCTTCAAGCCACGATGGGCGGGGGCCCCAGAGAGAGAGAGAGAGAGAGAGAGAGAGAGAGAGAGAGAGAGAGAGAGAGAGAGAGGTATCGCATGTGGCGTATGCGCGCGTAACATTGCCTCTAAGTATATGTTTTATATTACAGTTTTTATGTGTCTTTTTTATGTAATAACATGTGGCACTTACATGAAAAATTCACTGTTACTATTCATAGAAAAGCTAGTATTTTGTGTTTTTTCATCAACAATTTCCTAAGCATCAATAGCAGACTGCATTCTATTTGTGTAAATTTGTTTGATTTGATGTTTAACGTCCCCGTCAACACTATATAGGTCATTTTGGAGACGCTGTTTCCAATTTTGTGGGACTTTTACCTGACACTGCTCAAGCCCTGTCGCCCAATGAAATCAATAGTGTTTATAAGCATGGGCGGTCCGAACTGGCAGGCTTAGATCCTCTAAGCGGTTTACCAGTACTCGTGTGCGGTCGGATTCAGCTATGCGGGGAAGCATCATGCAGCCCATTTATTTCTTCAAGCCCCAATGGGCGGGGCCGTCTATCTGTGTTGATAAAACCAGGCTGTATACAGTGAAACTCCTTTAGTAAGAACACCTTTGGGTCTGTTCAAAAGTGGTCTCTAAGACCACTTTTGAAAAGTCCCAAAGGTTGTCTCCTGTATGCCGAAAACACAGAAAGAATATTGAAAACCTACTAAAAAGGTTTTCAAAGCAGAATTGGCCTTAATTTTAGTTGGTCTTAATGGCTGGATTTCACTGTGATTTCGTTGGTTTTTTTGTTTGATTGATTTGAGGTTTAACGTCCCCGTCAACACAGTAAAGGTCATTTTGGAGACGTTGCTTCCAATTTTGTGGAACGTTTATCCGACATTGAGATGAAATGGCATCTCAAGCTCTGTCGCCCAATGAAACCAATAGGGTTTATTAGCATGGACGGTCCGCCTCGCACCGCGGTTCCTGGACAGGCTTAGATCCTCTAAGCGGTTTACTAGTACTATTGTGCGGGCCGGATTCAGCTCTGCGTGTAAGCATCATGCAGCCCATATATTTCTTCAAGCCCCTATGGGCGCCATCAAGTATGCTTTTCTGAACCTTCATATAGTACTCTGGGCGAGGTGATGTCGGACTCAATCATCTCAACCCTTCTTATCGTGACATCATAGACACTTGCTTCTAACGGTTATTACTATGGCTGGCTAATCGGAGCTGAAAAGATAATCGATTATCATTCCTGTTATCGCGATCGATGATCGATTAGTAATCACTGAAGATTTGGTCATAATTTTACCTGTGTGGCTTTCTGTCTGAGCATGACTCCTACCATATGCTGTACTTTGCCATACGTATTTGAACAGACAAGCCTGAGCAAACAGTGTAGACCCAGATGAGACGCCGCGTTCTGCGGCGTCTCATCTGGGTCTGCACTGTTTGCCACTCACGCAGCTATTTTAGGCACAACTTTGGGTAAGAAATTGTACTTATCAAATAATCGATTGCAAGCAAATCAGTAATGATACTCATTTTTATGGAATTTATCGATTAAATAATCGATTATCCGATTAATCGTGCCAGCCTTAGTTATTACTCTTTTTTAGAATAAAAGTCTCCCTGTCCTTATCATAGCTTAGTTTATATTTTCTTGCCCTCTGTGATCATTGATTTTATTTTGGAATTTTGAAAATATCTGAGGGTCAGTGATAAGGCCTAAATGGCCGAAACTGGCTTGTCTGGCCCAGAAAACTTGTATGCCCCATACTATTCAGTTCTATGATTTTTTTTGCCTCCAACGAACATACTTTTTGTAAAGCGCTTTTATATAGGGTACTAAGTTACAAAATGTACCGTAAAGCACTTAAATCTGGCGAGATTTATATAGATAATTGCAACCGGTGATTTGTTGAGCAATAAATCACAGTTTTAGTAGTCAGTTAAAGGATCTCCGGTCCCCACAAGTAAATTGTCATTGCCTCATCCCATAGTCTCGGGGGCTCCACATGAGTCTTTCCAGCGGTTTTAGTGGAGAAGGTAAAATACCGAATCTTAGCAACCCAGGACAAAGGTGAGTAAACGTCCGTAACCTTTGGAATTGATATACCTCCATTCTGCTGCCACTAAAAATGTCAATTCTGATGCCACAGCCTTTGCCTTTTCTCCATAAAAAATGTCCAAGTGACCAAAGTTGACCTTGGCATAAAATATGTCAAAGTCAACCGAAGGTCATCATTTGCACAAGCATGGTAGCTCCGAGTCCCTGATGCTGCGTACTAAGTTTCAAGGCAACGGCCATTTGGTTCCTGAGAAGGTGTTTCACCATAGATGGGCTTGACGGCCATCTTGGTCATGTGACAATGAACCCAGCCAATGCAGGCTCCACGTGTAATTTGGTTTCAATTGGCCTAGCAGTTTCTGAGGAGATGTAGTTTGAAAATGTTGACGGCGCAGACGACACAGACGCAGAAAAGCTAAAAACAGAAAAACTGCAGATCATAACCGATTTTCTAGGTAAATCACAAAAACGCAATATGTAATGAATGGTAAATGTTCGACGTTTCATTCAGATCTTCCATTTAGAAAATAGCACTTACCTCCCATCTCCCATCCAAGCCACTAAATGGACAGAAACACCGACCGAACAACTTTATCATTATTCCCTGCAGGCACATGACATAACTGCGTCACATCAACGTCGGTACAACGCCATGAGCTTTATACCACGTCACATCAACGTCGGTGCAGCGTCGTCACGTTGCACCAACGTTGATTTGACGTTAGCGACGTGTGCCTGTTGGGTTAAAACGTCACAAGCGGAAAGCCAAAAGGACAGTTACTTTTCTTCAAAATGGCCAAACGGCTATGACCTCAGACCAAACCATATCTTTTGTCACTTGGACAGCGGTCAGGATCTTTACATTTACGCCAGAAACCCTCAACCAAAATTGCTCAAACCGTTCCGCTGGGGTAAACAAGATGGCCACCAGAGCTAAAATAAAAAAAAAAAAAAAACTTTAAACGACTTCTCTTCCTTAACCAGTGGTTGGATTTTGAAATAACTGCACAGGTAACCCTCTACCAAAATGGCTAAAACTGTTCCGCTCGGATGTACAAGATAATTGCCAGAGCTAAAAATAGAAAAACGTTTAAACGACTTCTACTCCTTAACCAGTGGCTGGATTTTGAAATAATTTCACAGGAATGTTCCTTGAGTGATCCTCTAGCAGAAATGTTCAAACCGCTCCGCTTGGATGAACAAGATGGCCACCAGAGCTAAAATAGAAGAAAAGAAAAACCTTTAGAAGACTTCTCCTCCTTAACCAGTGGATGGATTTCGAAATAATTTCAAAGGAATGTTCCTTTGGTGAACCTCTACCAAAATTGCTTAAACCATTCCGCTTTAATGAACAAGATGGGTGGCAGAGTTAAAAATAATAATAAAAAAAAAATTTAAACGACTTCTGCTCCTTAACCAGTGGATGGATTTTGAAATAATTTCACAAGAGTGTTTCTAAGGTGACCTTATACCAAAATTGCTCAAATCATTCTGCTTAGGTGACCAAGCTGGCCTCCAGAGCTAAAAATAAAAATGATAAAAAAACCTTTAAACAACTTCTTCTCCTTAACGAATGGATTGACTTCAAAATAATTTTACAGGAATGTTCCTTGGATGACCCTTTATTAAAATTGCTCTAACCTTTTACTTGGATGAACAAGATGGTCGCCAGAGCTAACAATAGAAAAACTTTTAAACGATTTCTCCTGCTTAACCAGTGGATAGATTTCGAATTAATTTCACAAGACTGTTCATTGGGTGACCCCCTTCCAAAATTTCTCAAACAGTTCTGCTTGGATGTACAAGATTGCCGTCAGAGCTAAACATATATAAATATATTTAAATAAAAACACTTGGGTCATCCAGAATTGCTTAAACCCCTTCCTCAACCATATATTAACAATAATTTCATTTGTACAATATGAATCAGGTGAGCGATCCAGGGCCATCATGACCCTCTTTTGTAATGATTTATTCTGCGAAATTGTCACAGTGACCACTTGGGTGTTTAAAACAATAGCCCAGGCTGGCGAGTTTACACAAACAAAAAATGTTTGGGCTTTTACATGGAAAAATGAGTCCTCTAACCAAAACAAAACAAATTTTGTGTATTTTTCATTTGCAGTAACTATGGTAACAGAAGCAACTTCATGACCGAGTATATAGTAAAACTGGGTTTACAGTGGTGTACATTATCTTTCTTATTTCTGCTTAAAATATAGATCGTGGATTGTGGTTACTCATTAGAACCGCCTTCGGTCTGTTATTAGCTAATATTTACAATTCCAGTGTAAAGTCTAATGTAAACCCATAGAAAACAATGTAGTTCATACTTTGATGAACGCACCCAGTCACATGATTTTCAGTGACTTCAAGTGACGTCAGTCTAAACCATGGTTCTCTACGGGCATTGGTGACGACAAAGCTGTTCCGCTCTGCGCAGAAAAACAGCATGCATGTAAATGTTTTAAAGCTTTAAAAGTTTGCCCTATAAGCAATTTTGGGATCAGTGATGAGGGGCAAGGAATGAAAATATAAAAAATATTTTTTTTTCTGCTTTTCATGAACAGCAATAAAATAAAATTCATTTCTTAATTATACTACTTCTTATTGTGGGATACCTTACAGCGACAAAATTATGTCTTTTATACTGTCGTTGCATATAGATGGCTTTCCGTACATCATATGAACCCCGCCAAGCGAATTTGTGTCTTCGAGCATTCCGTCATGACAAATTTTAACTGCGCATGCCCAGCCATTCAGAGGGGCCAGGGATATGGCTTTCTGTCTGAAGGTTCCTCTCGATTCACTGCTTGTATGAGCGAGCAACGAAGGTTCTGGCGAGACTGCGCGGATGCGCAGGCTCGCCTGAACCTTCGCTGCTCGCATAGGCGATTTTTTTGGGTTTGGGTTTTACGGCCCTATCAACATTATTTCACTCATATCGAGCCGATCGTTAATCATAGATGGGCGAAAACCGGAGTACCCGGAGAAAAACCACCTGACCTTCCGTTGCAGAACATGACGTCTCACACGTGATCCGAGCGAGGCTAGAACCCACGGCGGTGAGAGACCTAATGACTAAGAGTCAGCGCTCTTATCCATTAGGCCACGGAGGCCCGTCGCATAGGCGATAAGTACCAAAATCGCTTGACGGGGCCCATATTGTACATGATAATGGACTGTTTAGCTGAAAATCTTAACATCAGTTTTCATATCAGAGAGCCATAATCTGTACATATATACGAGGACTGTTCAAATATGAATGCAAGTAGAACGTTTGTCATGCACTAATGCGAAAATCACCTGGAAATAAATATCACAGCGTAGAAAAACATTTTACCTATACATTGATACCAAACCTGTTAAAATCCGTCCACTTTAGCCATGTATATCTTTCGATAAACACCGTCTGCTCTTGTATACTAATACAAAAAAATGGTTGGAAGAAGGTCAGATTACGCCGTTGAAATACGGTTCTATATTAAGAATCGTTGTATTCTTGGTATACGGTGCAAAGACATTTTTGATGAAATATGTTCGGTTTATGGGCATAATGAAATGTCTTTTCCGACAGAAATTCAGCTGTGGGCTAGGCTCAACAGAAGATGTACCACATGATCGTCGGTCGAAAAGAACAACATCTGCCAAGATGGTTGCTAGAGTGAAAGAAATAGTTACTACCGATGCACGATACACCATTAGGCAAATAGCTAGTATGGTTGGCATCTCATTAGGAGCAGCTCATACAATTCTGAAACAGGATTTGAAAATGAGAAAGATCTGTGCTAGATGGATTCCCCATCTGTTGAAAGATGAGCAGAAAAAGACACGCATTCAGTGCGCCAAGAAGTTGCTTAAAAAGTTTCCAAATTACAATGTACGGTCTTTCGCTAATGTCGTCACCGTTGACGAGACATGGGTTCACTTTTTTTAGCCAAAACGAAAGATTCAGAACAAAATATGGGCAACAAAGTATTACAAAAGACCATGCATTGCAAAGCGGACCATGAGCGTCAAGAAGGTAATGTATGCCGTATTCTTTTCAAATCAGGGCCCTGCTATTCAGGTTGCTGTGCCTAAAGGCAAATCTGTAAATGCGAAGTTTTACAAGAATAAAGTTCTTCGAAAATTGAAGAAATATTTCAAAGAATGAAGACCCGCAACTGGTTTGGCCAATGTCAGATTGCTACATGACAATGCGTCATCGCACAAGGCGTTCATTGTGCAAGACTATCTGAAGCAAGAAAAGGTTGTTGAACTCCCTCACCCCCCCCCCCCCCCCCCGTATTCCCCTGATCTTGCCCCGTGTGCCTTTTTTGTTCCCGCGGCTGAAAAAAAACCTTTCTGGTCGAAAATTTGTACAACGCAAACACCTCGGTTCTGCAAAATTCCAGTGCCTTCATAGTATACCTCGAAAAGACTACCAAAATGCATTCAATGATTGGATCAGAAGACTGAAAGTTCGTATATCTGTTTAAGGGGAATACTTTGAGGGGACAAAACAATTTTTTCATCGAAATCTATCACGGAATCATTTTTATGTGCTTAGTTGCATTCATATTTGAACCGTCCTCGTAAAACACATTTTACACATTTACACACAATCTTTGAACCATGCTGGCTTTTCCCTCTCCCGTTGCGGTAAGTCCCATGTCTGAAGCTTAACTAGCTAGTTTGGCCCAGAAAATCTTGTACACTCCATGCTTTTAAGTTCTGTGGTGTACTCTTTGCTTCCAGAGGATAACCCTTTTATAAAACATATTTAACGTCACCACAGCTGGTGTGTAGGGAATGTGTAGTTGCCGTAGAAAGTCTCCCTGCCCTTCATCATTGTGTAGTTTATATTTTCTTGTCCTGTGGGATCATTGATTCCATTGTGAAGTTTCCTAACTAATTTAGGGTCACTGATGAGGTATACATGGCTTAAACTAGCTAGGCGGGCCTTGAAAACTTGTACGGCCCATAATTTTCAGTTCTACGGTGTAATCGCTGATTCCAAAGGATAACACTTTTACTGAACATATTTGCTTTATACCCAGACTCAGGAGATTCCCGTAGACTTGTACCAGCAAGCGTACAAGATAACTGTTTGAAATGCGATGCATCTCGAGTAATCATTTTATCATAATGACGTGCTTTTAACATATTGATCCCTTTTCCAAATGATTGTCCCTGGATTTGAATGAAAGGATGTTGTCAGTTTGTTCTTTTTCGGTTGTTTTTCGAGCATTTTGCACCAGTTTACCGATTCGCATATAATTTGCCTTTGAGCTTAACCTATCTATTCCGACTGCGGATATGTTTGTCAATACGTTTCACCGAAAGTGTAGCAAAAGTATTTTACATCTCTGTTGAATATGACTGTCCCGGGGGCCATGCCTGTACTGAGATGTGGGCAGTCAAGGAAGTTCATTAGAAATGTGTTCATTTCCTGTTTGTAGTTGGCCTTCGATGGAAGCTGTTAATTGCTTTTTTGCAATGGTGACATGAACATTTCTGCTACGCTGTTTGCTTTTGGATTTTGCTTGGCTATCCTACGGTGTTTGAATCCCATGCGTTTAGCAAATTGACGGAATTCATCACTTTGGAAAGGTGATCCGGAATCTGACCTACATACAAAGGGAATTCCAAATGAGGACAATATAGCCTCTAGTCTCGAGATTACTGATTTTGCAGTAAGAAATGTTAATGTCTCTGTGATTGGGAATCTGCTGCAATCATCAATGAGAACTAGAACGTACTATGAGAAAGTCTATGATACTTCATCCCACATCTGATTAGGTAATGCAATGACTTTTACTGGTTCCGATGGGTTATGTGCTGATATAGATAGGCACGGTATACAGTTTTTTCACTTGTGAGTCAGTATATGAGAACCATTTGGGTCCCGCCAAGCGAATTTGTGTCTTCGAGCATTCCGTAATGACAAATTTTAACTGCGCATGCCCAGCCACTCAGAGGGGCCAGGGATATGGCTTTCTGTCTGAAGGTTCCTCTTGATTCACTGCTTGTATGAGCGAGCAGCGAAGGTTCTGGCGAGACTGCGCGGATGCGCAGGCTCGCCTGAACCTTCGCTGCTCACATAGGCGATAAGTACCAAAATCGCTTGACGGGGCCCATTTGTTTCTCTTAATAAAGGTTTTTGTTTTAACAATTCCCTGGTGCCCTGCATGTGCGAGATTTACAAAATGATTTTGTGAGCTAAGTGGTATTACTATCCTTGCTTCTCGCAATAATATTTCCTGTACATCGATCTCCACTACAGTAAGTTTCTCTCTCTCTCTCTCTCTCTCAAACACCCCATGTGATCTGTTAAACCGACAGTTTGCAACTCCATAGATTGTTTTTGACCGATTAGATAACACCTTGTAATGTTTTGTCTTGTTGTGTTACGCCACACACTTTCAGTGTTTAAGTATCGAATTTGAAGATACATGTGTGAGCTGTACGTAATCCTTAGTAGAGTTGTATGAATAGTCATTGAACGGCTGATGCCTCATATAATCCGATATCATAAGGCCAATTTTTTTGTATGTCACTTTCAAATCGTATTTTGCAAGACGTAATCGCTAACGTTCGGGTCTTGAGAGACTGTTGTTTGTTCTTTGATTTGCCAGTTTCAAATATGGCAGCAAGCTGTCAATGATCAGTTATCAGAATGAATGGTAGTCCGAACAGGCACAAAGGAAAATATTCAACTCTCGCTAGACATTCCCCCTATGTCTGACAGTAACGTTGGCAGGCGTAAGCAACAATATTGTTGTCCTGGGATAATATTGCTTCAAAACCTACTGGCGATGAGTCTACCAACAGTTTTGTTTCTTTGGAAGGGTCGAAGACGACCATGAAAGTGTTACTTGTTCATACAGTAGAGCTTCGATGGCTCGAACACCGATGGCTCGTTTACCATGGCGGAGTCGACCCCCTTCTTGTGTACCTGGGGAACTTCGCTACACAAGAAAAAGTGAGGGGCAAATTTAGGATATTTTTATTTTTTATCTTGCAAATGTATGCTGTGTGTACTCATTAGAATCGCCTCATCGAGGCGATTCTAATGAGTACAAACAGTAAACATTTATATTACAGAACACTGAAAAGAATTCCAAAAATTATCCCATTTATACCTCCTGGTATCAGCCCACAGCGGCTCGAATTACCCTTGTCTAGAACAGAATTCCGTGGTCCCAGTGGTGTTCGAGCCATTGAAGTTCGACTGTATGTCTTTTAATGTCTGAAATGCGCTTTCTTGCTCATGTTTAATTTTCTCTTGTTAGTCTCCGTAGAGGTTCTGTAAGGGTTGATTATCGGGGATTAGAACCTGAAACATATCCTGTCATTTCAAGAAAACTCGTGACGTCCGAGGGCGTAGCAGGCTTCTTCGCATTTTTGATGGTTCCACAATCTCTGGGTGGGATAAAATGCCACTTTCAGAGATAATGTAGCCAAACAATTCACTTGTTTCTGGCTAAACAAACAGTTGCTTTTGTTAAGTGTCAAGCTTTTGTATTTCAGGCGTTCAAACACTGCTTTTAAATTCCTATCACGCTTTTGTTGGTCTTTCCCACATGTCATCACATATATTGATATAAACTTTCAGTCCGTCTAAGGCTTTTCTGATTGCATAATTATATTTATCATATGACGTCGCGTCTGAGAGTGTAATAACGCCATGTAATATTTTCGATAATCCACTAGTGGTTTAAATATGCAAATAAGGTAGATAGGTCCCGTAACGTTACATGTACGACGTCCTTAACGACGTCGCGTTTACTAACGGCGGAATTTTGACATTTTTGTAAACAATCGTGAATAAAATGCGTTTTAAATGTCATATGATAAATAGAATCTTGCATCCGTGCCCATGTATAATTGAATTTATTAAACTCGTTGAGAAAAGGGATAAAATGCTCGGCAAAGCCTCGCATTTTATCCCGTTTCCTCATCTCGTTTAATAAATTCAATAATACATGAGCACTCATGTAAGATCCTCTATATTTACGGCGATGAAGAAATAACATAATTCAGCCGTTTATAGCGTCTTAATCCTACATGTTTAGAGAATACCGTCATGTTTCTACTCTCTGGGCTTAATTCGCACTGGTGGATGTCATTATTCATATCAAGTTCCGTAAAGATCTTTGCTCCATTTAAGTTTGCGGTGATGTCGTGGATTGTAGGTGAGATGTGTCTTTCTCGTTTGACAGCCTCATTTGCCTTCTCATATCGACATATATGCGAATGTCTCAATTTTTCCGTGGAACGATAACAAAAGGACTTACTCAGTCTGTTGGGCCGTCTACCTTTTCGATAATGTCCAAACGTTCAAGACTTTCAATTTTCTCTTTTCCACTTTTTCACGCACGCGAAACGGAAATCCGCGGTGATGTTGCGCCACGGGTTGAACGGTTTCATCGACGTGTAACTTAATTTTCGTGTCCTTCAACTTTCCGATGCTCTTAAAATGTTCTGAATATTGTCTGTCCAAATTGTTCACATTTCCAACTGAATTTTCTTAGTGTCCGGACAGAGTTTATTTCTGGAATTATATCCAGCTGAACAGAGGTGTCGTATGATAACAGAAGTCATTATTACCACCTATTATGTAAAACAATAAAGTCGATATTTTCGTGGTGTTTCAACTGGCGATGTAACGTTTCCTTGGGTTGGCAACTTTTGTTTTTGTCCATACGCATACGCTTTCGTGTCGGTCTACGAGATTCTCATTGTTCAGTCAGTAAAATGTCCGTTTTCGGCGGTTTTCTTTTCACCTGATTAATTTTGGTTTAAACAATATTTTATTCAAACTCCAGTAGATGAGCAACACAAAAACATAGATGTGGAATGTGTAATTAATTTTGACTCCAAATGAAATGGCCAAATCTGAATATTTCGACTCGTTGGCTTCACTTTCCGAGTCTGTGCACGTAACTGAGTCCAGACATTACGCAAACACACCTATACAAATACATTGCCACCTTTATCGCCGAAACAATGAAAATTTATGATGAAAAATTGTTATATTTTTCTTATTTCTGCTCAAAATATAGATTGTGGGCACTCGTCAGAACCGCCTCATCGAGGCGGTTCTAACGAGTGCCCACAATCTATATTGTAGAGCAGAAATAAGGAAAAAAGGAATACCCCGGAAACCCCAGTTTTACTATATAAAAGTTGGGTTCAAGGGGGTCAGCATTATATAGGCGTGTTTTCGTGATATATACATGTTTTACTCCATACTGCCCATGCTTACGACCGTCTTTCCTTTGCGTTTTAAGGCAAATAGAAACGAAGTGATTCTGTTTCTTAAAGTATGTACAAATGTTCTCTTTTGCAGGACAATGACATTGTTTGTGTGGAAAATCATCTCCGCAGTTACGGCATTTAACACTTTTGTGGCCTGTACTTACATTCTGATTCTGTTTGTTTTAACGCTCAGGTCTTCTTTTGCTCGGAAGGGACTTAGCTTTGTCTGTCTCTTCATAGCTGAGGTCATTGGCGTGCCCATTTTCCATTTCTGTTGCCTGGTAATTTGCAAGTTCCCATTGTTCTAGCCGCTAACAACATGTTTTCCAAAGAAAAATTGTGCTGGAGAACATTGCGTCGTAATATAGCGGATTTACTTACATCCTTGAATAACCTGATTAACTCATAATATTCCGCTTTTATCCTGAAGCGCCGCGAATTTGGGAAAAGCTGGTAACGAAGTCGCCATTTTGGGCATTGTTTTCAGAATAATGCACTGATAATGTTTGTTAAAACAACTAATTCCATGAAAATACGAAATTATTCAAAGGTAGTTACATGTATCTAGGCACTTGATTTTAATCTCTTTTATCCTCGTCGCCAGATATAGTATCGAGTAGTTAAGTATAAAACAATTTAAAACAGAAACGTTCAGGATTTGATACAATCAGATCCCAAATTCTTCCCACAAACCACTATGGAAAGGAAACGAAACATGGAGTGGCGACAGTAAACAAAACGGACATCAGGTTAACCGAGTCAGCAGCTCTTTTCCAAACAGGTGGTGACTCAGAACTAAAAAGGAGCATTCTAATGCACTTACGTATGTAACGCGACGTCTGATTGGATAACGTCAAAAATTTGCGACAGTATATTCCACGATATACTGTCGGAAATCCGACGTCACCACGTAACGTCGTTTTTCATTGGCTTACATTTGGTTTTACGCAGCTCACAACGCCTGCCGCTTTGTGCAAAATAGTACAATTTTAACAAAACAACCGAATAAGTGCATTAGAATGGGGACGCGTCGCCGTAAAACGAAATTTCCGACCGTAAAACCACCGATTTACCTCCCCAAATGACAATTTTCAATACAGTTATCCCCTAATTATAAATAATGGGGCAAAGAATTAGAATCACCAACGTGACAGACATTAAACTGGAAGGACAAACGTAACTAAAATGAACAACCAAACAGGGGGAAGAATCAGAATCATCAGCGTAACAACATACGATGTATATGATTAGGGAAAGAATCAGAACCACCAACACAAAACATGAAGGAACCAATATATAAACCTAACTAAAAAGGAGCAATATACATAATGGGGATGAGAATCAGAATCGCCAACATGACATAAATTAAACTGGAAGGACAAACATAACTAAAAGTGAACAACCATAAAGGCTGGTTTTCATTGATAATCGATATACATGCTGCAAGTGTCACCTTCGCATATCTAATTGAGTAGGCGAAACTTAGACTAACTGTTGATCGTCATAGAACAGACTATACCATAATAGACACACGTTGCCAACGCGGCAGCTAGCGAAGCCCCGACCTCCTGATCACAAGTTAGATTTCTCGTCAGAAAGGTTGCTTTCGAGAACACACACACACACACACACACACACACACACACACACACACACACACACACACACACACACACACACACACACACACACACACACACACACAGAGAGAGAGAGAGAGAGAGAGAGAGAGAGAGAGAGAGGAATGAGATCAACTTTTCCGAGACCGAACGGCTAGTTTCGGCCAATTAAGCCTCGTCGGTGATCACCGCATAAAACTTACATGACCCTGAATAGGCTCGATAACCCCGAATGCAATTAAAACTGTATCATATAACGTCGCTGTTAATTCCCAGTCACACTGTTACGTATTAAGGGCTAGGTTTTACTACATTAATTTTGCGCCGTTTTGTAGGGAAGCGATACCTAGAAATACCTACCAAAAGCTACTGAAAGGTAATGATACGTAGAATAAAACTTTTTTTTTTTGTACGTATCGGATGCGCTTCATTTACGTTTCACTTCTTTCTTCTACATTTTAGTACGTTTTACTACAAGCTTTTGCCAGGTATAAGCCACGTTTACAGAAATGCCACGTATGTTTTAACATTTTTAAACAAACATAGCTGGGTCACGTACGTGGCCATTAATAGCAGTTCGCTACGTTTTACTACGTTTATTGCCGTTCTGCTACTTTTTTTAAAAAAAGTGTAGTGAAACCTGGATATCAATACGTGACAGTGAGACTGTGGATTATGAAGCCGTATACAGTGTATAACCGTTTTTGAGCCAGCGCGCGACAAAACTTACAATAAGACAAGCATCCATATAGTCTAACCGGAGACTTTTCTTGCTGCATGAAGGACCAATGGGTCCTTAGTTATCCTTAGAGCACACAGCGAAGACTCTGATCAGACTGCGCGGATATGCAGGCTGATCTGAGTCTTTGCTGGGCGCACATGTCTTATTGTAGGTTCTGTGGTGCGCTGGCTCATTTATCATATGGCGTCGCGCATGACAGTGTAATAACACCATGTAATAAATTCTTAAATTTGCAATTTAGTTAGAAACGCCCCTTAACGCTGCATGTACGGCGTCATTAACGTCGTCGCGTTTACTAATGACGGAGTATTGATATGTTTTGTCAACAAATCGTGAATAAAATGCGATTTAATGTCATATAATAAATAGTATCATACATTCCTGCTCATGTAGTATTGAGTTAATTAAACTCGTTGAAGAAAAGGCAACAAACGCTCGACAATGTCTCGCATTTTATTTCTTTTCCGCAACTCGTTTAATAAATTCAATAATGCACGAACACTGATGTAAGATCCTCTTTGCGATGCATTTTTACTACGTTTTATTACGTATATTGCCGTTGTGTTACGTTAAAAAATAAATAAATAAAAACGTAGTAAAACATAGCCGCCAATACGTGACAGTGTGACTAGGTCCTTTTTAGTGTAAAAGTGCAATGCACAATGTAACACATGATAACTGGGGTGTATCGTCATGACATCACTGTGACAACTGTATGTTTTCTTCAGAACGATGAAATCCGATTTAAAAACTTTTTAGGTTATATGATAAATAGAATCTTACAGGCGTTGTCATTTCATATGAATGATGAGCTTAATAGATTTAATAATAAATATTTACATTTCCAGTGTAAAGTCTAATGTAAACCTATAGAAAACAATTGCGTTCATACGCCAATGAACGCATCGAATCACATGATTTTCAGTGACGTTAAATGACGTCATTCTAAACCATTGTTCTCTACGGGCGTTGATGACGTCAACGCTGCTCCGCTCTTTGTAGAAAAATAGCGTGTAAATGTTTTTCAGCTTTAACAGTTTGCCCTACATGCATTTTTTTGCCCAGCGATGAGGGGCAAATAATGTAAATATAAAAAATAAACTTAATTTTTCTCCTTTTCATGAAAGTATGAACGACAGTGGGTCGCTAGCAAAGTTTACATGAACCCCTTCGGGGTTCATTTACTTTGCACGCGACCCACTGCGTTCATACTTCCATGAACTGCAGAAAAATAAATTTCATTTCTTAAATGAACAAGAATGTAAGATTCTAGTTATCATATGACAGTTAAAACGCATATTATTCACGATTTTTTTTTTAAAAAAAAAGTCAAGATTCCACCATAGGTAAGCGCGACGTCGTTAAGGACGTCGTGCGTGTAACGTTACGGAGCGTATTTAAACTAATTTGCATATTTACCGAATTTATTTTATGGTGTTATTACATTCTCAGACGCGATGGCATATGATAAATTGGGATTTACACAAACACAAAGACGCAAGATCGAAACCCAATACATATATGTATACTAACCATTTCACTTGACATAATCAAAAAATCTATCAGCTTACAAAATAACGTTCGTCAGTCCAACATATTCTGATTGTTTTTAGTATCCATAACCGATCCTATTCAAACCTGTATCGAATTTGCTACGAGTCAAATACATGTGCATGAAAGCGCCCGGACTTACAAGGATTTTATTGCATTTTTTGTAGTTGTTGCAAAAGTAGAAAAAAAAATGTATTGCAACAAAAGCAAGTTTTATACTACGTGATTAACCGCAGTTTCGACAAGGTGAGGTTAAATTGATCATATTTGTAGATCATCAAACATACACACACCGTTTGTTTGCTAAAATTCTACATCGTAATATAACTTCGTTATGTTGTACCAACCTTCGTGTACGTGACTTGCACACTTAAATGGATCATGTTGAATCAAATCTCGTTATGTACAGCTAGTTGTGAATGGAATAAAGCGATGTTTTTGTTGATATACAGTCGAACTTCAATGGCTCGAACACCTTTGGGACCACTAAAATCTGTTCGAGATAGGGGTAGTTCGAGCCACTGAGGATTACTGCCAAGAGGCGTAACGGGGTTAATTTTGTGACATCTTTTTGGTGTTTATAATAAAAATGTATGCTGTGTGTACTCATTAGAATCGCCTCATCGAGGCGATTCTAATGAGTACACCCAGCATACATTTGCAAGTCTTCTTAATTCTCCCACACAACTTCTTATGTAGAGCAATTCTTTGGGGACTAAAAACGGGTTCGACACAGCCATGGTAAACGAGCCATGGCTGTTCGAGCCATCGAAGTTCTACTGTATGTTGAAATGCTTTTATTATATCTTAACAAATGACAACATGTGGACAGTCAACTAACTGTGTATAATTATGAAAAGATACACTGCATGGTTATGTTAGTCACAAGGGAATCAATTGGATTTCATTGACAATGGTGAACATTAAATACGTGGACTCATTAACGATAAACCCAATGTAGTGGTAAATAGTGTTTCTCGAAGCTCCGGAATAAGTTTTTCTCAGGCACATTTATGTATTTTTGTTCTTGCGTATGCAACAGAAAATCGATTGCGGGTGCATGTTAGAACTGTCTCAATGAGGCCGTTATAACAAGTACCCACAATCTATGTTTTGAACAGAAAAAAAAGGATTATCATATAATATAGGGCACGGCAGAGCTTCAATATAGCCTGACCGACCACCAAAGATTTAGATCAGTCTGCGCATGCGCGCAGCCTGAACTAAGTCTTTGCTGTTCGCAACAGCCTTCAGTAGTATTTGGACTATTTACAGATTGATAAATTAAGACACGGACCAGACGCAGTGGATGCGAAGTCTGATCTGTATCACCTTTAACAAGTCCGTATAATGAGCACAACTGTTACCCGAATTTGTATAGAGCTTATTTAGAGAAAAGAAGGGTTTACAGAGATATACATTGCATCTGTTTTTTTATTTTTGCTTAAATACATAGGTTGTTGATACTCCTTAGAACCTCAGCGAGGCGGTTCTAACGAGCATCCACAACATAAAAGGAAAATATATCACAAATATTCATCCGAAAAAAAAAATAAATACCGTTCTGTAGATAAGAACACTATTGCACGGATGTGTCACCGTAATTTGAATGTTTTCAAACAACAAAACAGATGTTTTTGGAAGGTTTACCGTGCCCCGGCTCATATTCGGATACCCTTGGTAACCTAACGTCGGTATACGTGACGGTGTCATCCGAGGTATTCCGATTTCTCTTCAGGCTCTTCAAACAACCGCCATAGGTGTAGATTTTAACTGAAAAACAAAATCGAAAGAAATAAGAAATCTGCTCGAAACGAAAGGGTGGCCGGCCTATGGAAACTCGAACTGTCTCCAAAATACACAGCGTTTACAAGTGTATTATGGGGGCGTGTTAACCCTTAAATGGCCAATCATGACATTTGCAGACACATCAGTTTTTCTCTCTATTTTTCAGAAAATAAAATGCTTGAAATACATGTGAGAAGACGATTTCGCATGTAAATTCGGGCCTTAGTTTCTCTTAAAAATAATTAAGAACATAAAATTGACGTCTGCTCTAAAACTTCTGTGGCAGTTTAAGAGTTGGGTTCTTTAAACTCAGTATAGGTGGACTGGCCAATGAAAACTAGCTTTACCACTGTACCTGTGCGTTTTATCAAATAAGATAAAGAAACAGTGGTGCATATTTTCAGATAATGGATATATATGCCTCTGCGAAAATACTGCGTGGACTGATATTGTTTTCAACTCAACGGATTTTAACATGTGGACGACTGCAAAAATTGTGTCCTTGGTGGTCATACTTTGTCTCTCTTTTCTCAGTGGAATAACTTCCTGTCTGATAGTCAATTATCTCCGCCGGAAGTATGGGATATCTAATCGTTTATTCCGTGTCATAAGCCTTTTGAACTGTTTCACTGGAGGCGTTTTCTTCGCCACTTCAATCCTGCATTTGCTGCCGGAAGCCAGAGAGAAAATGGAGGAAACTTTCGAACTCTGGGGTATTAAAACCGAATACCCACTAACAGAGGTAATGACAGGTGTGGGATTTCTGTTTATCTTGTGTTTTGAGAATATATCGCAGTACTTCTGTTCAGGGGCAAATTTTCAAAACGGTGTAGAAACAACAAATAATTTTTCCTATGATAAAGAAGGCTACAGATCTACATCTAAAATTAGTTATACAAAGGTGCCCAGTGGTGAGTGTGATACTAGTGCAGAGGAAGACGATGTACATATCGATGTCACTGAGGATGAAATAATTACTGGAAATGTTACATATCAACGTGGAGAACAGGCATATAACGCAAAAGCGTCTGACGCTGCATTGAAGCCTAAGTCCTGCTCCCAAAAGCGACAAATCCACGAACATAATACACTGAGTAAGCCGAATGGTGACGGATCAGGGGGAACGAAAACGGATGATGGCCGAAAACGCCTTCTGTCTGAAATATCTCATTCAGAAGCAGACACTTCAGATGAAATCACACAAAGGTCTAAAATTAGAGGAGTAATTCTTCTGGTTGCGCTGTCGTTTCATATGGTATTCGAAGGATTAGCTTTGGGGTTGCTAGACGAAGATAATGCCGTCTGGACGCTTCTCCTTGCCCTCTGTGTTCACAAAATTCTCGTGTTTCTAAGTATCGGTTTAGAGACATTTGAACTTTTAAAATCGTTACGCAAATCATTCTCTGTGCTTTTGTTCTTTTCAATAATCTCTCCCGTAGGAATAGTTATCGGTGTAGCAGTGACATCTAGCGAGGACACTCTGTCTCAGACTGCTGCTGCGGGATTCCTGCAGAGTTTAGCAACTGGAACATTTATTTATGTAACATTCTTTGAAATTTTACAGCGCGAATTCATCGGAGTTATACCTGATTTGTTGAAGGTAGCATGCACTGTGATAGGGTTTGCTTTAGTGGCTGCTGTGAAGCTGTTGGAAGGTCTAGATTTTTAACTTGGGGCTTCTTTCAGTGATTATCTATAAAACGAATGCAGTACATTTTTAAAGATTCTAACAACGGTGACAATTCATCGGAGTTATACCTGATTTGTTGAAGGTAGCATGCACTGTGATAGGGTTTGCTTTAGTAGCTGCTGGAAGGTCTAGATTTTTAACTTGGGGCTTCTTTCAGTGATTATCCATTACGAAAACACACCTATACTAATACATTGTAACCTCCGTGGCCTAGTGGATAAGAGCGCTGACTCTTAGTCATTAGGTCTCTCACCGCCGTAGGTTCGAGCCTCGCTCGGGCCACGTGTGAGACGCCAAGTTCTGCAACGGAAGGTCAGGTGGTTTTTCTCCGGGTACTCCGGTTTTCGCCCACCTTTGATTAACGATCGGCTCGATATGAGTGAAATAATCTTGAAAGGGCCGTAAAACCCAAACCAAAAAAAAAAAAAAAATACATTGTAAATTTTACCGCCGAAAATCGAAAATTTTAAGACGAAAAATTGTGATATTTTTCTTATTTCTACTAAAAATATAGATTGTGGGTACTCGTTAGAACCGCCTCATCGAGGCGGTTCTAACGAGTACCCACAATCTATGTTTTAGAGCAGAAATAAGAAAAATAAGGTTTACCCCTGCAAACCCCAGTTTTATTATATAAAAGTGGGGTTCAGGGGGTCAAAATTATATAGGCGTGTTTTCGTGATGCTATACAACGAATGCAGTACATTTTTAAAGATTTGAACAACGGTGACAACACCTGACGAACTTGAGTTCCTAACAATTCTTTCGATAACTCCGAATAGCAAATCTAGGGATATTTGATTGTTGTTTGATTTTTCTTCAGGACAATGTATGTTAACAGTCAACCCTCTTTACGCCGGCATTCGACAATCGACAATAATATTTCACCGACTCCTAAGGTCAAGAGTAGACAGATTAATGGAGATAAACAAGAATATTATATTTAATAATCCAATAAACAAATGTTGCGGATATTGACCGCACACGAGTACTGGTAAACCGCTTAGAGGATCTAAGCGTGTCCAGGCAAAGCGGTGCGAGTCGTACCGTCCAGTGCTTATAAGCCCTATTGATTTCATTGGGCGACAGGCATTGAGATGTCATTTCATCTCAATGTCGAGTAAAAGTCCCACAAAATTGGAAGCAACGTCTCCAAAATGACATATACAGTGTTGATGGGGACGTTAAACCTCAAATCAAACAAAACAAACAAACAGATTTATGGAATCGCCTCGTCGAGGCGATTCTAACAAATGTCCACAACATTGGGCCCGGTGTTTCTAGCACATATCCACAACGTTTGTTTCTTGGAGTTATTAGGGAAAAAACATTTTATATCTACTCTGATGCTACCCTTTTTTTTAATTCTTTATTACGGCAAATTCCTTATAATGGTCAATATTTACGGAACTGACTTAATAGAGAAAATCTTCTGTACTCGACATTCGTGGAAGATCGAATTATGTTTTTCATCACGAAATCACGCCTATATAATGTTCACCCCCTTGAACCCAAGTTTTAAATACCGAGTGCCCACAATCTATATGTTGAGCAGAAATAAGAAAAATATCACAATCTTTCATCATAAAATATGTTGAGCAGAAATAAGAAAAATATCACAATTGTTCATCATAAAATTTTCATTTTTTTTTTCGGAGATAAATGTGGCAATGTATTTGTATAGGCGAATTGCGTAATGTTAATAATCCAATAAACAAATGTTGCGGATATTTATGGAATCGCCTCGTCGAGGCGATTCTAACAAATGTCCACAACATTGGGCCCGGTGTTTCTAGCACATATCCACAACGTTTGTTTCTTGGAGTTATTAGGGAAAAAAAGCATTTTATATCTACTCTGATGCTACACGTTTTTTAATACTTTATTACGGCAAATTCCTTATAATGGTCAATATTTACGGAACTGCCGTTATAAGAGAGAATCCTCTGTCCGCAACATTTATGGAAGATCGAATTATGCTATGATTATACTAGCGCGAACAAACCCTGTTAGAACAAATGGACTAGTCCTAGAGGTGCTACCATCGCGAAAACACGCCTATATAATTTGGACTCCCTTGAACCCCACTTTTATATAGTAAAACTGGGGTTTACAGGGGTAAACCTTATTTTTCTTATTTCTGCTCTAAAATATAGATTGTGTGTACTCGTTAGAACCGCCTCGATGAGGCGGTTCTACGGTTCTAACGAGTACCCACAAACTATCTTTTGAGCAAAATATGGATTATGTGTACTCGTTAGAACAGCCTCGATGAGGCGGTTCTAACGAGTACCCACAAACTATATTTTGAGCAGAAATACTGTAAGACTTGAAAAAAAAAATGTCACAAATTTGATCTTAAATTTTCGCTTTCTTCGGCGGAAAAGTTTACAATGCATTTGTATAGTTGTGTCTTTGTAGTGTAACGGTGCTCCAGTCACAGAAGCTTGACTCTACGAGACAATAAGTGATTATGAATGATGAATGTTTTTTATACATGTTTTGACAACTTTTGTTTTGGGTGTTCAGAAAAAAACTGTTTGAGGTTGATAAATAATAATGAGGCTTGATTTTTGTACTAAATTAACTAGCTATTAACAATATCGCCAACTGCAATTAGTTTGTTTGTTTGAATGGAGGTTCAACGTCCACGTTAGCACTATTTTGGTCATTTTGGAGACTTTGCTTCCAATTTTGTAAGACTTTTACCCGACATTGAGATGAAATGACATCTCAAGCCCTGTCGCCCAATGAAACCAATAGGGTTTATAAGCAAGGACGGTCCGACTCACACCGTTTTGCCTGGGTAGGCTTAGACCTTCTGGGCGGTAAATTTGTACACATACGGTCGGGGAAGCATCAGGCAGTCCCATCTAATTCTCCTTTCCCCGATGACGCAGTTAATGATTATATATATCATACATGGTTTGAAAACTTGTACATGTAAAAAGGGGGGTTCGGAAAGAGAGTTATTGGCGTTATTGGTGCTCGTACTAACTGCAATTTTAATTTATCATTTACCCCCTATATATATTGCATCAGCACGTACTGACCTGAAAAAAGATATGCTATCTCAGGACAAGTGAGCTTTATCACGTCAACCGCAACCAGACACCGTCGTGATATGACTGAAAAATTGTTGAAAGCGACGTTAAACCCGAATTCACACACACACACACACACACACACACACACACACACACACACACACACACCACACACACACACACACACACACACACACACACATTATCACGTCAACGTGACATTGCACTTTTAGGAATGAACCGGACTACTGAAAAAATGACAAAAATGTCAGTGCTACTGGAAAAAAAAATGGAAAAAAATACTTGAAAAAAAATATCATAGGAAAATATGGTCAGTGGATACTAAATATATCGCCCGCAAGAATGCGGGGACGCACTGAGGGCCATCAACAAATGATCGTAAATTGTTAATTTAAGAGTGTACAAGGGGATGAACTGATAAATAGAATACCAGATTCGTGACATTTGATATCAAGTTTATCAGGCTCGGCTTCGAGAACGCATGTAGAATCGCTCGGCAAGCCTCGCGATTCTACAAGCGTTCTCGAAGCCTTGCCTGACAAACTTGACATCAAAAGACACGAACCTGGTATTCTCTATATATTGCCTTCGGGGTTTGCAACCAGGTACGACACAGCCCACTCTGCCTAGCGACGCAGACTAGCAAGAACCTTAACATTTAAGTCATGGAAGCTTGATTACGTGGTTGCCACTATTATACTATACAAATAGGGAACACTAACTAATCAAGGCAAGCGACGAATCATAGTCGATGCGTCATGATTTTACATCGACGTTGATATGACGTTGCATAAATAATGCATGTGCGCTTGAAAAGGTGCGCCGGCTGATGATCTGCACTTTTGTTATTTAATAAATAGATCAGCTCAAGCAGTGATTTATTATATATCACTGTTTGGAGCTCTGTTGTTCGTCTCCTTATTTGTCTTTTATATCCGTTACTTTATTCTACCCACCAGAAAGGGTGTCATCCTGTCATGCTGACAAGCCTGTGAAACGGATGCCATTGTTACCTAATTTCATCCGTGAGGCATAGTGCATTCTTTTTTCATATCTAAAAAATCCATTTTTGTTCCTGATAAATATTTGTGATATTTTTCTCACTTTAACTTCAAACATAGATTGCCTTATTGAGGCAGTTCTAACGTGTACACGGCCCCCGCTCATCGGGGCTTGAAGAAATAGATGGGCTGCATGAAGCTTCCACGCAGAGTTGAAACCGACCCGCACACGAGTACTGGTAAACCACTTAGAGTATCTAAGCACGCCCAGGCAAAGCGATGCGAGTCGGCCCGTCCATGCTTATAAACCCTATCGGTTTCATTGGGCGGCAGGGCTTGGGGCGTCATTTCATCTCAATGTCTGGTAAAAGTCCCTCAAAATTGGAATCAACGTCTCCAAAATGATCTTTACATAGATGACGGGGACGTTAAACCTCAAATCAAACAAACTAAACAATTATAACGTTTACCCACAACATATGTCTTGGCACAGAAATAAAGAAAACAATGTTTACCCCGTGAAACCCTGTTTTCTCTGTATAAAGTGTGTGTGTGTGTGTGGGGGGGGGGGGGGGGGGGGGGGTGTGCCTAGAAGGGCGTTCATCACACGGACTTGTTTACATGATGTTATCTAGTGTAAACTGGGGGTTAACCACATTTTATTTATTGCACGACCCGAAGAAAAAGAAACCGACTGAAGTCGGTTTATTTCTAAGAGTGCCCTAAAATCACCGTGTCATTCTGTCAGTCTGTCAGTCTGTCCGCCCGTCCGTAACCCGTTTGTGAAAATTGGTGATAGTGACTTAACCGCTTGGAATATTTAAATAATTTTTGGCATACTGATAGATATCAATGAGATCTAACCAATGAGGTTGAGAAATATTACATTCCATTTAGTATAGCCTCGCCGAGGCAAAAAATGTGAAATTTTTTGAACTGCTTCTCCTCGGAAACCGTTGGGCCGATTGAAGTCAAATTTCATATGGAGCCTCTATGGGATGGGGGAAACCAAAATTTGCTCATGGGGTCCAGGTCACATGACCAAAATGGCCGCCAAGCCATATATGGTCTGTCTGTCTGTCCGTCCGTAACCCGTTTGTGAAAACTGGTGATAGTGACTTAACCGCTTGGAATATTTAAACAATTTTTGGCATACTGATAGATATCAATGAGATCTAACCAATGAGCTTGCGAAATATTACATTCCATTTAGTATAGCCTCGCCGAGGCAAAAAATGTGAAAATTTTTGAACTGCTTCTCCTCGGAAACCGTTGGGCCGATTGAAGTCAAATTTCATATGGAGCCTCTATGGGATAGGGAAACCAAAATTTGCTCATGAGGTCCAGGTCACATGACCAAAATGGCCGCCAAGCCATATATGGTAAACACCCTTCAAAAATAGTCTTCTCCAGAACCACTGGGCAGATTTCCACGAAACTTGATAAATAGCATCTGGGACGTAGGCCCATCATAAATTGCTAAAATGGTGACCCTGGGTTGACCTTGACCTTCTTTGTGCCTAGGTCTAACTTTGACACATATGCTTTTGTATTGGAAAAGTGAGAATGCATTTTATCCTGCAAACGATTCAGAATACAGTACTAAAATATAAGATATATTTACGATAAGGCGCATTTTTAAGATATATTTACGATAAGGCGTATTTATTGGGGGAACCGTTTTAGGTCCAGGTCACATGACCAAAATGGCCGCCATACCCATATATGGTAACACTCATAAAGCTAAAAGCATCTGGCGGGTCGTGCACTTCAGCTGAAGCACTGGTTATTTTCTTTATTCTTGTTCAAAAACATAGATTGTGGGTACTGGTTAGTCCCGCTTCAGTGAGGCGGTTCTAATGAGCATTCTCAACCTAAGTTTTGATGCGAAAATAAGAACAAATATCAAATGATTTCATCAGAAAAGTCATCTTTATACCAAGGACGGAAAGCCTGGGGAGGCTTATAAGAATCTTATATGGGTGTGAGGGGTGGATGGAACAATCCGTCCCGAGGGTCACTGTCCGGCATCACGAGGCTTGCCGAGTGATGCCGGACAGTGATCCCGAGGGACGGATTGTTCCATCCACCCCTCACACCCATATTGGATTCTTTTTCTTGCATACCTTCCATTTCTATTGCGAATTTTTAATGCTGCTGTCACTTCGGTTACCGACGTCCGCCATTTTGTGATGACACAACAGGAATGTTTAGTGACGTCACGCATGACGACGTCGCGCATGAGGTTGTAATCAACCAGTGCATTTATCAAACACGCGATTATTTTCGATTTGGGGTCGGAACACCAGGGTCAGAACATAAATTTCTATCCCAGGGTAAAATCACGGATTTCCTTGTCTGGTGTGCAAGAATAGTCCTTCTAAGCGGTTTACTAGAACTCATGTACGCTCAGTTACTCTGCGTGGAAGCACCATGCAGCCCAATCTGTTTCTCCAAGGCCCGATGGGCGGGGATGGACCAGGAAAATGAGGAAGACTGAGGATGATTTGAGGATATTTTTCATGTCTCTCCTTCAAAACATATGATGTGGGTTCTCGTTTGCATCGCCTCATCTAGGCGATTCTATTAAAAACCTTTACATACGTGTTTGTTTGATTTGAGGTTTAACGTCCCCGTCAACAGTGTAAAGGTCATTTTGGAGACGTTGCTTCTAATTTTGTGGGACTTTTACCCGACATTGAGATGAAATGACATCTCAAGCCCTGTCGCCCAATGAAACCAACAGGGTTTATTAGCATGGACGGTCCGCCTCGCACCGCGGTTCCTGGACAGGCTTAGATCCTCTAAGCGGTTTACCAATACTAGTGTGCGGGCGGGATTCAGCTCTGCGTGGAAGCATCATGCAGCCCATATATTTCTTCAAGCCCCTATGGGCGCGGGCTTATTTACATACATGTAAACATACATGTAAGTTAGGAAAAATGTCCTCAATGCATGTGTTTGTAGGAAAGGGGAATGGGAACTCCTAGCACATTTTCCCGCCATTTTTCAAATGGAGACAACTTTCCGGACGTCCTGTTCACTTTTCTGTAGGATTAGTTCCACCGAAAAAGCGGTTCTACTCTTTAAGAGTTGACCCCCATTGACATGGGAGATAAAAGTACTTTTGCAGGAGTTGCCTCCCCTGAAGGTGTTCCCATTCCCCTTGAATATTCAACATACAATACAAATATAAATAAAACGATAAACTGATAATGATTAAAAAAAACCTATTATCTACCCTACTAGCCTAATTACGTGCAAAGTCTATTTATTTGTCCCAACAAATCAGCAATTTAAGGGGAATGGGAAAACCTTCAGGGGCGGCAACGCCTGTAAAAGTATTTTTGTCTACCATGTAAATAGGGGTCAACTCTTAAAGGAAAGAATTTGCTCCTGAGGAGAAAATTCTTTCCTTTAAGAGTAGACCCCTTTTATAGTAGGACAGGGCTTACAAGAAAGCGTACAGGAAGTCCCGAAAGTTGTCTCCCTTTGCAAAATGGTGGAAACATCGGCCAGGTGTTCCCATTCCCCTTAAATGACTTCCCAAAATGTTAACAAGTCCGTGTAATGACCAGCCCCGTAAATCCCACCTTATACAAAGGTTTACATGGCATACAATATTTTCTCTTGTTTCAGCTGAAGAACATGTTTTGGGTACTCGTAAGAACCACCTCAAGGGTGGAAATGGTCGTGGATAATTCAATTTATTCAACAGGATAAGGACTAATCAATGAATTTGAGCTTAGAAAGGCATTTAAAGAAACATGAATGCGCTGTTTTTCAGCTACCCAGAATTTATCAGCTAATAACCACTGGGACGTAGCAGCATGGTGCTTCCACGCAGAGATCCGAAAATTTTAGTGCTCGCCTCGTCGAGGCGATTCTTACAAATACCCATAACATTTGTTTCTTGGAGTATTAAATTCAGTATTCTTGATTTTGCTACCACGCGCAGAGCTGAAACAGACCACACATGAGTACTGGTAAACCGCTTAGAAGGGCTCTATAAGCCTGCCCAGGCAAAGTGGTGTGGGTCAGACCGTCCAATGAATATAAGCATTTTTGTTTCATTTGGTGGCAGGGCTTGAGATGTCATTTTATCTCAGTGTTGGGTAAATTCCCACAAAATTGGAAGCAGTGTTTCCAAAATGTCCTTTATTGTGTTTACGGGGATGTTAAACCTAAATTCAAACAAAACAAACCACCAATCAGTATAAATTATTACAAAAACACGCCTATACAAATACAGTGTAACCTTTATCGCCGAAAAAATAAAATTTTTCAAGAGGAAAAATTGCGATATTTTTCTTATTTCTGCTCAAAATATAGGTTGTGGGTTCTCGTTAGAACCGCCTCATCGAGGCGGTTCTAACGAGTACCCACAATCTTTATTTTAGAGCAAAAATAGGAAAAGTAAGGCTTACCCCTGTAAACCTCAGGAAAAATTGCGATATTTTTCTTATTTCTGCTCAAAGTATAGGTTGTGGGTTCTCGTTAGAACCGCCTCATCGAGGCGGTTCTAACGGGTACCCACAATCTATATTTTAGAGCAAAAATAGGAAAAGTAAGGCTTACCCCTGTAAACCCCAGTTTTACTATATAAAAGTGGAGTTCAAGGGGTGATGGGAGGATTGGCTGCAGAGGAGACCAGTTGCTCAAAGCCTTGTTAGCTGTTCTAGCAAGTACAATATCTAAAATTATGGTATTTTTGCTGAAAAAATGTGAGTAACTTTTGCATAGGCAAACGCTACTAAAATGAGTAGCTATATGCAAAAGCTACTCACTTTTTTCGGCAAAAATATGAGTATATTTGCCATATTAAACGATCAAAGTTTTAACAATTCATCAACTAACGACATCGTTAGTTTTGCCCCCGCCCATCGGGGCTTCAAGAAGTAGATTGGGCTGCATGATGTTTCCTAGCAGAGCTGAAACCGACCGCACATGAGTACTTGTAAACCACTTAGAGCTTCTAAGCCTGTCCAGGAAAAGTGGTGCTAGTCGGACCATCCATACATATAAACCCTATTGGTTTCATTGGGTGGAAGGGCTTGAAATGTCATTTCATCTCAATGTCGGGTAAAATCCCACAAAATTGGAAGCAATGTCCCCCAAAATGACCAGTGTTGGCGGGGATGTTATAATAATAACAAGATGTGTTTGTGAAACACTGATGCCCCCGAACAGCGCATGTTAAATATGAAAGCAGTATCACTAAGCAATCAAAAGGTATGGCCAATGTTCAAGTCTTAAAAAGTAGGTCAAGGTCACAAGGTAAAAAATTATGGGATTGTTGAAAAGGTCTTGTGACATAGTATGCACATGTGAAATATGAAAGCCCTATCACTTACCATTTGAAAGTTATGGCCAATGCTAAATTTAATAAAAGAAGGTCAAACATCAAGGTAACAAGGTAAAACTAGAGTGATGACAATGTTTCTCTAAAAATAGCCATAGTGACCTTGACCGCAAAAGTAGATCTTGCTCAAGATATTATCATAAGCATCTTTTGTGTGAAGTTATATTAAAATCTGTTAATAAATGTAAGCGGTAGAGCGATGACAAAGTTTTTCTAAAAATAGCCACAGTGACCTTTACCTTGAGGTCATGACCTTGAAAGTCAAAGCAACTCGAGATGTCATCATAAGAAACATTAAAATCCATCAATAAATGTAGGTGCTAGAGCGATGGCAAAGTTTTCCTAAAAATAGCCACAGTGACCTTGACCTTGAAAGTCAAAATCGCTCGAGATATTGTCATAAGGAACATTTATGTGAAATTATATTGAAATTGGTGAAAAAATGTAAGCGCTAAAGAAATGACAAAGTTTTTCTAAAAATAGCCACAGTGACCTTGACCTTTAAAGTCGAACTCGCTCGAGGTATTGTCATAAGGAACATTTGTGTGAAGTTATATTGAAATCAGTGAAGAAATGTAGTCGCTAGAGCGATGACAAAGTTTTTTCTAAAAATATCCACAGTGACCTTGACCTTGGAAGTCGAAATCGCTTGAGATATTGTCATAAGGAACATTTTTGTGAAGTTATATTGAATTCGGTGAAGAAATGTAAGCGCTAGAACGATGACAAAATTTTTTCTAAAAATAGCCACAGTGACCTTGACCTTGAAAGTCGAACTCGCTAGAGATATTGTCATAATGAACATTTGTGTGAAGTTCTATTGAAATAGGTGAAGAAATGTAGTCGCAAGAGCGATGACAAAGTTTTTCTAAAAATAGCCACAGTGACCTTGACCTTGAAAGTCGAAATCGCTTGAGATATTGTCATAATGAACATTTGTGTGAAGTTTTATTGAAATCGGTGAAGAAATGTAGGCGCTAGAGCGATGACAAAGTTTTTCTAAAAATAGCCACAGTGACCTTGACCTTTAAAGTGGGACTCGCTAGAGATATTGTCATAAGGAACATTTGTGTGAAGTTATATTGAAATTGGTGAAAAATGTAAGCACTAGAGCAATGACAAAGTTTTTCTAAAAATAGCCACAGTGACCTTGACCTTGAAAGTGGAACTCGTTCGAGGTATTGTCATAAGGAACATTTGTCAGAAGTTATATTGAAACTAGTGAAGAAATGTAGTCGCTAGAGCGATGACAAAGTTTTTCTAAAAATAACCACAGTGACCTTGACCTTGAAAGTCCAAATCGCTCGAGATATTGTCATAAGGAACATTTGTGTGAAGTTTTATTGAAATCGGTGAAGAAATGTAAGCGCTAGAGCGATGACAAAGTTTTTTCTAAAAATAGCCACAGTGACCTTGACCTTAAAGCCATGACCTTGAAAGTCGAACTCGCTCGAGATATTTTTGTAAGGAACATTTGTGTGAAGTTATATTGAAATCGGTGAAGAAATGAAGGCGCAAGAGCGATGACAAAGTTTTTCTAAAAATAGCCATAGTGACCTTGACCTTGAGGTCATGACCTTGAAAGTCGAACTCGCTCGAGATATTTTCATAAGGAACATTTGTATGAAGTTATATTGAAATCAGTAAAGAAATGTTGGCGCTAGAGCGATGACAAAGTTTTTTCTAAAAATAGCCACAGTGACCTTGACCTTGAGGTGGGGAGGGTGTCTGGATGGACAAAAATTATGGTACCACTAGAAAGGTCTTGAGACAAGGATTACACGTGTGAAATATGAAAGCCCTACTACTTACCAATCGAAAGTTATGGCCAATGTTAAAGTTTATAAAGTAGGTCAAACGTCAAGGTCAAGGTCACGAGGTCAAAAATTATGGTACCACTAGAAAGGTCTTGTGACAAGGAGTGCACATGTGAAATATGAAAGCCCTACCACTTACCAATCGAAAGTTATGGCCAATGTTAAAGTTTTTAAAAAGTAGGTCAAACATCACGGTCAAGGTCACAAGGTCAAAAATTATGGTACCACTAGAAAGGTCTTGTGACAATGAATGCACATATGAAATATGAAAGCCCTTTCACTTACCAATCGAAAGTTATGGCCAATGTTAATGTTTTTAAAAATTTTGAAAAAATAGGTCAAAGGTCAAGTTCAAGGTCACGAGATCAAAAATTATGGTACCACTGGAAAGGTCTTGTTTTAAGGTATACACACGTGAAATATGAAAGCTCTATCTATTACCAGTCAAAAGTTATGCCCAATGTTAAGGTTTTTGTAGACAGACAAACGGCCAAACGGACAAACAGACAAACGGACAAACAGACAGACAGACAGACCAAAAACCTATATGCCCCCGAATCTCTTAGATTCCGGGGGCATAAAATCACCAGTCGTTGGCTGCAGAGGAAAAGGTAGACCAGAGACCAGTTGTTCAAAACCTCGTTAACTTAACGAGCTCGTTAGTGTTCATATTGTTAACTTTTCTAGTAAGTAAAATATTTAAAATCAAAGCACCGAGAGTACTGGTGGGTCTATTGTCTCTGGGTGTAGTTAGAAAAAATGGGCCTGAGCGTGGACTGTTTCGTTTAACCCTTAAACTCCTTTACTGAAAGCAAATCGTGTAGACCCTGATCAGACGCTGCGTTTTTCGGCGCCTGACCCTTAAATTCATATACTCTAAGCAAGCATTGAAGACCCTGATCAGACGCCGCGTTCTGCGGCGTCTGATCTGGGTCTACACTGTTTGCCTAGCCGACCCATGATTCCAGCCCAGATTTTACAGTTAACCTTTTTACGTAAACACGCTGATCACACTGCGATAAAATTCTATAAATAATCTGCGTGGATTCCTACAAATCAGTGATAGTCACGTGGAGTCCATTACTAATTGAGGTTTTGTCCTTTATACCTTTGGGTCGATTGATAAACAATCGACCCAATTATGGAATTTTGGCTGAAATTTTTCAGCAAAATATGAGTATATTTAACAATTCATTGACTAACGACGTCGTTAGTTTTGAACAACTGACACCAGTACATGTAAACTTTCAACTTTTCTATTTAAGGACATTATGAACTCGCAAGTTCATAATGTATTATGAACTCGCAAGTTCATAATGTAGGGACAAACTCCTGATAATAAATGTAAGTAGGCCATATCCTTACACTTCAAAGTATCAAAGTACAGTATGAACATGATTTCTACTTTATGAGACACAGGCTGCTGAAATATAAAACACGCAATTTTCACCCACTTTGGTAACACTAGAATGAAGTAGACATGCGCACGTGGCCTTGGAAGTCACGCCATACATTTGATAACAAAAGTACAGTACAAAGTACATCAGACCATGTACTTACATATTTAACCTTATCGATGTTTTAACAGTGAACTTCGGCGAGGCTGATTTAAGCATAGCGAATTCTTTCCATACCAAAGCTTCAAATAAGAAATACACGTATAATGGGTGATTTAGGGCGATTTTAGGTCGATTTATTGTCAATCGACCCAAAGTTACAAAGCACAGTAGTTTTACATCGCCGATGTTCCCGTGACTATCACTGTTTTGTAAGTAATCTAGGAAACGATTATTCATAGAAAGAAGCTGAGATATTCTTATCGTTGTGAGGCTAGAGAAGAGTGTTATTTATTGATCTGGACAGGAATCATGGGTTGGGTTTGGCAAACAATGTTAAGGGCCATGTTTCCAGCCTACACTCTGAGACAATCGACTCACTAGAACTCTCAGTAGTGTAATCCTATTTAATCTTTAAAATCTATTTTGTGTGTTCACACACAACATACCGGCCCCGATAGCTCAGTTGGTAGAGTGTCCGCTCCGGGGAACGGGAGGTCTGGGGTTCGATCCCGGGCCGCGACATACCAAAGTCGTTAAAAATGGTACTAGCTGCTCCTCGCTTGGCACTCAGGTTTACGGGGAAGAGCTAGGACTGGTCGATCCAGTGTCAGGATAATGTGACTGGGTGTGGTATCATGCAATGTGTCTGGGACATGATACTTCAGTGAGGCAGCACTATAAACGTGAGCATTTAGCTCCCTGTCACAACTAGACACCGTCGTGATATGACTGAAAAATTGTTGAAAGCGACGTTAAACCCGAATTCACACACACACATTCACACACAACATATTAATACTTTTTGGAAGATTGAAGAGAGCTCAGTTTTAACGAACTACCCTGGTCTCGAACAAATCACCGTGGCCCGAACTACCCTGGTCTCGACCAAATCATCTCCATGGCCCGAACTACCCTGGTCTCGAACAAATCTCCGTGGCCCGAACTACCCTGGTCTCAAACAAAACTCCGTGGCCCGAACTACCCTTGTCTCGAACACATTTCCGTGGTCCGAACTACCCCGGTCTTGAACAAATCTCCATGGCCCGAACTACCCTGGTCTCGAACAAATCTCCGTGGCCCGAACTACCCTCGTCTAGAACAAATCATCTCCGTGGCCCGAACTCCCCTGCTCCCGAACAAAACTCAGTGGCCCGAACTACCCTTGTCTCGAACAAATCTCCGTGACCCGAACTACCCTTGTCTCGAACAAATCTCCGTGGCCCGAACTACCGTGGCCTCGAATAAATCATCTCCGTGGCCCGAACTACCCTGGTCTCGAACAATGCATCTCCATGGCCCGAACTACCCTGGTCTCGAACAAATCTACGAGGCCCGAACTACCTTGGTGTCGAAAAATCATCTCCGTGGCCCGAACTACCCTGGTCTCGAACAATGCATCTCCATGGCCCGAACTACCCTGGTCTCGAACAAATCTACGAGGCCCGAACTACCTTGGTGTCGAAAAATCATCTCCATGGCCCGAACTGCCCTGGTCTCGAACAAATCTCCGTAGCCCAAACTACCCTGGTCTCGAACAAATCTTCATGGCCCGTACTTCCCTGGTCTCGAACAAATCATCTCCGTGGCCCGAACTACCCTGGTCTCGACCAAATCTCTGTGGTCCGATTGGCGAACTACCCTGGTCTCGAACATATCTCCGTGGCCCGAACTACCCTGGTCTCGAACAAATCATCTCCGCGGCCCGAACTATCCTGGTCTCGAACAAAGCATCTCCGTGGCCCGAACTACCATGGTCTCGAACAAATCTCCGTGGCCCGAACTACCCTAGTCTCGAACAAATAACCGTGGCTCGAACTATCCTGGTCTCGAACAAATCTCCGTTGCCCGATTTGCGAACTACACTGGTCTCGAACAAATCTCCGTGGCCTGAATTACCCTGGCCTCGAACAAATCATCTCCGTGGCCCGAACTACCCGGCTGATCTCAAACAAAGCATCTCCGTGGCCCGAACTACCCTGGTCCCGAACAAATCTCCGTAGCCCGAACAACCCTCGTCTCGGAACAAATCACCGTGGTCCGTACTACTCTGGTCTCGCACAAATCATCTCCGTAGCCCAAACTACCCTGGTCTCGAACAAATCCGCGTGGCCCGATTTGGGTAATTCGCAAATCGGGCCACGCGGATTTGTTCGAGACCAGGGTCCCGAACAAATCTCCGTGGCCCGAACTACCCTGGTCGCGAACAAATCATCTCCGTGGCCCGAACTACCCTGCTCTTGAACAAAACTCCGTGGCCCGAACTACCCTTGTCTCGAACAAATCTCCCTGGCCCGAACTGCCCTGATCTCGAACAAATCTCCGTGGCCCGAACTACCATGGCCTCGAACAAATCATCTCCGTGGCCCAAACTACCCTGGTCTCGAACAAAGCATCTCCGTGGCCCAAACTAACCTGGCCTCGAACAAATCATCTCCGTGGCTCGAACTACCCTGGTCTCGAACAAAGCAGCTCCGTGGCCCGAACTATCCTGGTATCGAACAAAGCATCTCCGTGGCATCTCCTATGGTCTCGAACAAATCTCCGTGGCCCGAACTACCCCGGTCTCGAACAAAGCATCTCCATGGCCCATACTACCCTCGTCTCGAACAAATCTCCGTAGCCCGAACTTCCCTGGACTCGAACAAATCTCCGTGGCCCGAACTACCCGTGTCTCGAACAAATCATCTCCGTGGTCCGAACTACCTGGGTCTCGAACAAATATCCGTGGCCCAATTGGCGAACGGCCCTGGCCTCGAACAAATCATCTCCGTGGCCCGAACTACCCTGGTCTCGAACAAAGCATCTCCGTGGCCCGCACTATTCTGGTATCGAACAAAGCATCTCCGTGGCCCGAACTACCATGGTATCGAACAAATCTCCGTGGCCCGAACTACCCCGGTCTCGAACAAAGCATCTCCATTGCCCGAACTACCCTGGTCTCGAACACATCTCCGTGGTCCGAACTACCCTGGGCTCGAACAAATTTCCGTGGCCCGAACTAACCTTGTCCATATTGTCCCAGAGATGTTTTAGCAATCAAACTTCGATTGTAATTGACAGAAAAAAATCCAACAACATAATATGTTTTGTTGTTCTGTACGATTTCTGGCGAAAGAATGTGGACTGTACTGGTTAACCGCTTACGTATAAGTATGCCCAGGAAAAGTGAGGATAGGTAAACTGACCGGCTCAAAAATGACCTAAAATAGTGTTGACTGGGCCGTTAAACTCCAATATAAACAAACAAACAGTTTGTTCTGTACGAACAACAATTTTACCGTTTTCTGAAGAAAGACAAAAAAAAGAAGAAAAAAAAAAAAAAAAAAAATGGCATTTCAGTTATGTGTGAACCTTCCGCTCTGTGTTAATTTAAATGACGGAAATCAATACGTTATGTTTGTTTTAATTGTCGTTTAACGCCACGGTCAACAGTAT
Organism: Lucinisca nassula; assembly: GCA_963580285.1. Lineage (NCBI taxonomy): Eukaryota > Metazoa > Mollusca > Bivalvia > Lucinida > Lucinidae > Lucinisca > Lucinisca nassula. The sequence goes on from OY757018.1 coordinate 41,951,401, forward strand.
TTTTGTCACTTTTGGGACGTTGCTTCCTATTTTGTTGGACTTTTACCTGACATTGAGATGAAAAGACTTCTCAAGCCCTGCCCCCCTATGAAATCAATATGGCTCATATACATTTGGCGGTCCGATTTACACCGCTTTGCATGGACAGGCTTAGTAATCAGTCCTCGTGTGCGTTCAGTTTCAGCTTTGCGTCGAACCTCATGCAGCCCAATCTATTTCTCCAAGCCCCGATGGGCGGGGGCCTACCGTTTCAAATTATACTGTGTACGAAGTTAAAAGCAAGCAAATAAAAGAAGTGTACAGTCGAACTTCAATGGCTCGAACACCTTAGGGACCACGAAATTCTGTTCGAGACAGGGGTAGTTAGAGCCACTGAGGGCTACTTCCAGGAGGCATAACGGGGTTAATTTTGGGACATATTTTCGGCGTTCTATAATGAAATTGTATGATGCGTGTACTCATTAGAATCGCCTCACCGAGGCGATTCTTATGAGGGCACACATTATACATATGCAAGATAAAAGTTGAAAATCTCCTTAATTATTTCGCACTACTTCTTATGTAGAGAAATTCTCCAGGGACTCAAAAACGGGTTCGACTCAGCCATGGTAAGAGAACCATCGGTGTTCGAGCCATCGAAGTTCTACTGTATATCGTGTAATAGTTTTCCTTACTTTCTTGGTCTACATGATTGTCAATGTCCTAAAACAGTGCGAAAAAGTTCCTATATACAGTCGAACTCCGATGACTCGAACACCGATGGCTCGTTTACCATTGCCCAGTCGAACCCGTTGTTGTGTCCCTAGAGAATATCTCTCGTACATACAAAGTAGTGTGAAATAATAAAGGAGATTTTCAACTTTTATATTGCAGATGTATGCTTTGTGTACTCATATGAATCGCCTCGACGAGGCGATTCTAATGAGTACACACAGCATACATTTTTTATAGAACACCGAAAAGATGTCCCAAAATTAGCCCCGTTATGCTTCCTGGCAGTAACCCTCAGTGGCCCGAACTTCCCCTGTCTCGAACAGATTTTCATGGTCTCAAAAGTGTTCGAGTCATTGAGGTTCGACTGTAGTTGTTTTGGTGCTAATTATTATTCTTGCACACCAGATTTTACCCTGGGTTAGAAATTTATGTTCTGACCCTGGTGTTCCGCCCCAAAATCGAATATAATCGCATGTTTGATAAATGCACTGGTTGGTTACGACCTCGCATGCGCCGTCGTTAAGGTTGACGTCACAGCAACGTCACTAAACATTCCTGCAGTGTCAACACAATATGGCGGACGTTGGTAACCGAAGTGACTGCAGCAGTTAAGATCCGCTTTAAGAAATGGAAGGTATGCAAGAAAAAGAATGAAATATGGGTGTGAGAGGTGGATAGAAAAATCCGTCTCTCGGGATCACTGTCCGGCATCACTCGGCAAGCCTCGTGATGCCAGACAGTGTCCCTCGGGGCGAATTTTTCCATCCACCCCTTACGCTCATATAAGATTCTTATATTCCGTCCAAGATGGATTAACTTTATACAATATCAAACAGCACAAAAAAGGCTAAAAGCTTACGGTATTGGAAAAGCCGTTTAGAATAGCAGTCTCATCAGATTAATAAATAAACTAGGGGAGTTTGTTTGATTCGAGGTCTAACGTCCCCGTCAACTCTGTATAGGTCACTTTGGAGACGTTGCTTCCAATTGTGTGGGACTTTTACCCGACATTGAGATGAAATGACATCTCAGTGAAACCAAACTAGGGGAGACCAATTCAATATAGGGTTAGTATAAAGCCCTTACTACATGTACCACCGCGACCGGCCCCGATAGCTCAGTTGGTAGAGTGTCCGCTCCGGGAAACGGGAAGTCACGGGTTCGATCCCGGGCCGCGACATACAAAAGTCGTTAAAATGGTACTAGCTAGTCCTCGGTTGGCACTCAGATTTACGGGGTAGAGCTAGGACTGGTCGATCTAGTGTCAGGATAATGTGACTGGGTGTGGTATCATGTAATGTGTCTGGGACATGATACGTCAGTGAGGCAGCACTATAAAAGTAAGCAATGAGCTCCCTGTCGCAACCAGACACCGTCGTGATATGACTGAAAAAAATTGTTGAAAGCGACGCTAAACCCGAATTCACATACACACACATGTACCACCGTAACGCGTCGTTTTGTCCTGGAGACCATCACAAAACCTTTGGTGCAGTTGTTATTCTATGTAAGTGTTCTACGTAATTAATTAAGCCCCGTACACATAAGCCAATTTACATACGTAAGTAAACTTGTACATATGCAAATTCTGCATAGGTGAGCAAACGTATATTTTGCTTAGCGTTCACATGGGCTTTAAGAGTCTAACCACCCTGTACACATGCACTCATTTGCATACGTTAGTATTTATTTCCACATGATATTATAGCTGCCCATTTAGTCAATTCAATTTAGTCAAAAAAGCAGTCTGATCGACAGCCAAATTACCCGCCGCACATTGTATCAACGCTCAACCATGTGACCCTTGACATTGAATTGGCATGGCATCTCCAACTATTTTAATACTGGCAAATAGAGGTAAATCAGGGGAATTAACGAAGCTTCGTTAATAATACCTTTAGGTTAACAGAGTTGCGTAGCGTGACAGTCTATAATTTTGTGATGGGTAGTCTGATAAGAGAAGCCTCTTTATGACATCACGCATATTTAGGCTTTTTCACCATCTAAGTAATAATAACACATTTTCGAGGGTATGAGGGGTGGGGTGGCAGCTAGGGCGTGAGGGGGTGGGGGTTAAATAACTAGCATGAAAAATAGAAGTGAAGGCAATGATACGGAATCGATACAATTAACCATAAAACATCAACAATTAAGTCATAAGTCATTTGGTATCACGGCTGCTCGTTAATTTCCGAGATTTATCGTACATTCCCGGACTACTGTTTCAACCTAGTTTGAGAATAGGGTTGCTAATTTCAAACTAAAAAAGGACCAGAAAGATGTGCATTTAACTAAGTAAAATTTACATCAATATAAACGTCTGATATTGAAAAAAAAACGACCCCGACTGAAAATGATTGATCAAATCTGAAAAGCACGTTCTTATCTTTATCAATATTTTATTTCATCGTCATTTTTTTCTTCATTTTGCTATATATTTTAATCATTTCAATGGTTGTAACAAATAACCCGAAAAAAGACCAAATTGTTGTGGCGATAAAATCGCGGAAAAAATATCAGCGTACTCGGGATATAATGTAGCATTCAATGCCGACTGAAAAAAGTTTCTATCTGTAACAATAAGTTTGAAATGGATCATTAAAAAGTAGTCTCCTATCTAAATCAATGCATTTTTGTGTATCGGTCGTCCAGGTATTCAGTTATTGAAAGTTGGCCATGGTTTATTTATAGGTTCTGCACCTCAGCTTCCTGAGGGGGGATATTTCACCAAAGTTTAATGAAAATCCTTTGAGGGGTAAAAGAGATATGGAAAGAACACAAAACTGGCGTTCAAAATTCAAAATTACAGTGCTTCTATTTTACTAAGGGGAGGGCACTGGCAGATCAGCACGATTCGTATTCCGCTGACCACTGCCACGATTCGCAGCCCAGAAGCACTAAAACTTAGCCTCCTCGCCTTCATCCTCTACCACGGCCAGACGGGCAATGGCTATGGAACACGATTTGCAGGTCGGAATTGACCAGGTTCCATAGCCGCGATTGACAGCCCACAACTATTTGGAGATTATGTCAAAAACCACGGTAACTTACAGACCACTTTCACCTTTATTGCACCGTGACTGAGGCGGAGGAGTACACCGGAATTAGTGTACAACTCCATGCGAAAGCCTTTCAGAAAGTGGGAAAACTTATCCTGGACACGGTCTAGGGGTAGCCCCTATGTGCTTATAGCGCCCGGTTACCTTAAAAAACCAGTTCAGTCAGTCAGTCAGTAAGTCAACACAAAATTCAAAGTTACAAACTCGTTACCTTCACTTGTGACCTTGACCTTGAGGTGGCATGGATTATTTATGGGTTCTGCACATGAGCTCACCGAAGGGGGTATTCAATCAAAGTTTGATGAAAATCCTTTAAGGGGTAAAGGAGATATGAAACAGACACAAATTCAAAGTTCCAAACACTTGACCTTCATCTGTGACCTTGACCCTGAGTCGGCATGGTTTATTTATGGGTTCTGCACTTCAGCTCACTAATGAGGTTATTTCGCCAAAGTTTAATGAAAATCCTTCCAAGCGTAAAGGAGATATGCAACGGACAAAAAACTCAAAGTTTCAAACTCGTGACCTTCAACTACGACATTGACATTGAGTCGGCATGATTATGTGTTCTGTACATCAGCTCATTGAGGGAGATATTTGACCAAAGTTTAATGAAAATCCTTCAAGGGGTAAAGGGGAAATGGAACGGGCATAAAATTCAAAGTTTCAAACTCGTGATCTTCAAATGCGACCTTGACATTGAGTCGGCATGGTTCATTTATGGGTTTTGCACATCAGCTCACTGAGCGGATATTTCACCGAAGTTTGATGAAAATCCTTTGAAAGGTAAAGGAGATATGGCACGAACACAAAATTCAAAGGTTCAAACTGACCTTCAAATGTAACCTTGACCTGGAGCAGGAATGATTCATTTATGGTCTCTGCACATGAGCTCACTGAGGGGGATAATTGGTCAAAGTTTAATGAAAATCGTTGAAGGGTAAATGAGATATGGAACGGACACACAATTCAAAGTTTTAAACTCGTGACCTTCAAATGTGACCTTGGTCTTGTGTAGCCATGGTTCATTTATGTGTTCTGCATATCAGCTGACTGAGGGGCATAATTGACCAAAGTTTAATGCGGATGTTTGCAGAGGTAAAGGAAATATGGAACGGACACAAAATTCAAAATTTCAAACTCTTGACCTTCAAATGTGACCTTGATCTTGACCTTGAGTCAGTATGGTTCGGTTCATTTATGGGTTCTACACATCAGCTCACTGATGAAAATGAAAACTATCAAAGTGTTCAGGAGATACGGAGCGGGCAAGAGAGTGTTACGAACGGACAGCGGACAGACGGACGGACGGATGGACGAAGACCATTCCTATAATCCCCGCTCCGATAAATAAATGTACTGACTCGGAATGATGCATGATTGCTTTGAAATGGGTTTCGATCAGGGAAATAGCAAAAGCAAGCAGTTATGGAGCCAAAATGCGATTGATATTTTTTTTTCTGTTTTTTTTTTTTTTTTTTTTTTTTTTTGGGGGGGGGGGGGGGAGGGGGGTGTAACTAACGGAACAAAGTAACCTATTGCAAATGACCACATATTCATGGTAGAAATGGAATTGATGCTGTAATGGGAATCAGAGCGAGCTACCGTCCGCTGTGTATCGCTAGATGGCACCACTCGGCATCACGTTAACAATTCCGTGAAATGAGCACCCGCTAAAGCCCACTTTATATACAAAAATAGGATTTACGAGGGTATTCATTATTTTTTTTCTTATTTCAGCTCCAAGACACAGGTTGTGGGGACTCGTCAGAACCTGACGAGCGCCCACAACCTATGTTTGCAGTATACACAAGAAAATATATCACAGATTTTCATCAGAAAAATAGCTATTATAGAAATGTGAAAATATGCCATATATGTCGTTCGGGTGTGTTATCGCAATGAGACAATGGTCCTTATCAATATATCCTGTTATCCAAGTTTTCGGGGTCGATTGATTATCAATCGACTCAAAGTTACAACGCAAAGAAGTCTTGAGTGCATAAGTCAACGTGACCATCACTGATCATCACGTGAACAAGTCCGTGAAATGAAGACCCCCCTAAACCTCACTTTAAATTGAGAAAACTGGGGTTCACGGGGGTAAACATCATTTTTCTTATTTCTGTTCCAAGACATAGGTTGTGGGTACTCGTTAGAACCGCCTCAGCGAGGCGGTTCTAATGAGCTCCCACAGCCTATGTTTTGAGCATTTATAAGAAAAATATCACGGATTTTCATCAGATTAGTAGCAATTTTGGAGCTGTGAAAAATGCACTTTGTCGCACGGGTGAGTTATCGTAATGTTTGTAGGAAATCCTGATAACGGTTATTTACAGAAAATTGACAACTATTATACTGAACTGAAAGTAAGTTGAGCAATGGTTTAAATGTAATAAACATTGCCAGTATCAAACAACTGAAGTCCATGTTGTTTACGGTTTTATGTCCCACCAACCCACAGGTCATAAGAATATTACGGCTTTGTTTAAAATCTCAGCCGAAAATTTGGAAGAACGGGATTGAATCAAGTGACCCGTGGTTTACATTACGAAAACATGCCTATACAAATACATTGTCAATTTTTGGCCAAAAATTAGAAATTTTAAGATGAAAAATTGTGATATTTTTCTTATTTCTGCTCAAAACATAGATTGCGGGGACTCAATAGAACCGCCTCGACGAGGCGAACAATGTATACCCCTTAAACCCCAGTTTTACTATATAAAAGTGGGGTCCAAGGGGGTCAAAATTATATAGGCGTGTTTTCGTGATGATAAGACGAGATAACGCCCACAAGGTGATTTGTGTGTTTGTTTGAATTTAGGTTTAACGTCCCCGTCAACACTGCAAGGTCATTTTGGAGACGTTGCTTCCAATTTTGTGGGACTTCTACCCGACGTTGAGATGAAATGACATCTCAAGCCCTGTCGCCCAATGAAACCAATATGGTTTATAAGCATGGACAGGCTTAGATCCTCTAAGCGGTTACCAGTACTCGTTTGCGGGTCGGATTTAGCTCTGCGTGGAAGCATCGTGCAGTCCATATATTTCTTCAAGCCCCAATGGGCGGGGCCGGCCCATACGGTGAAGTGAACGGTTAATTTGAAGGAGCTTATGAGAAAATGTTACTCCTTGCATAAAATCCTATAAGAGGACCAGACGCCGTGTTCAAATCATAAAGCTCACGTGCTGTTTGAATATGGATTTTCAGCTTTTTATATCAGAAGATGGGCATTGTTTTGTTTATGTTGCGTTGAGCGACGTTACTTTATAGCCCTGAGTTTTTACTATGCTTCGCCTATACTATTACTGCTCGCTTTATTAACTTTCGATGTTACTGCTTACTGTATTGAACTGTTATATTTTTGGCGTGTTTTTTTTCGTGTTGTTGTTGTTCTCTATGCGAGTTGCTTTATTTTTTTTTTTTACTTTTCGAAGGTATGTACCCGAATGTTTTATGTATACTTTATAGCTATTTGCTAACATTTTCTGTCCCTACCGACCATTTTTCATGAGTCAGGCATGGTGCCCACCCTCTGCATCCGGGTCTCTATTGACACTTGAAAAGCAGTTGGATTATATCTATATCTTGGGTTATCATTTGAGCTTCTTGATCCCAGATGGGAGAGATGAAAGCCAACGTACTATTTTTTATTTATTTATTTATTTATTTATTTTTTATTTTATTATTGTAATTTTGTTCGTGTGTGTTGGCTATAGCATGTTGAGGGTACTCTTTGGAATTGCCTCGACGAGGCAATTCTGATAGGTGCCTGTGTCATGGCTTTTACGGAGATACTTAAGAATTACCTTCATTACTCTTCCAAGCTCGGCTGTGATGCTTCAGGAATCATAAAGTATTTGTTAATTTGATAATCAAGTGTTGGAGATGGGACACGGCTGCAGATTGGGTCCTCGCCTTTGTTTCAGATACCTTATATTTTCGTTTCGGTAAGGTACTTGAACTTGGCATCTGAGGACATCTACGGAGTGGGTTCAATGTCTGACCAAATGTGGTTTATAAATTGCCCCTTCAGTAAAGTTACTGCATTTCTTTACGGCTGCCACGATTAATCGGATAAGTGATTAATTGATCGATACATTCAAGAAATACGATTATTGATACTGATTTTTCGCAATACAATTATTTTTTATTTATTTATTATTATTTCTTTTTTTTTAGATGAATTTACCAGCCAAAGATGTTCCTTAAATAGCTGGCTGAGTGGCAAACAGTGCAGACTCTGGTGAGACGCTGCAGTCTGCGGCGTCTCGTCTGGGTCTACACTGTTTGCTCCGGCCTGTCTGTGCAAAACCTTACAGTGAAATTCAATATATGGTAAGAGTCATGTTTAGGATAGAAAGCCAGACAGGTAAAATTATGACCATATCTCCAGTGATTACTAATCGATTAGTGATCGCAATGGCAAGACTGATGGTCGATTATCATTTCAGCACTGATTAGCCAACTCCACATTTCTTTTTCTTCTTCTACTTCTTCCTCTTCTATCTATCTGCTTGTCCGTCTGTCTGTTTTTGCCAAAAGCACTACTTAGATGTGCAGGAGTTGACCATTCTTTGTCATGTTTTTCTGTGTATTCAGCCTGAGCAAGCGGTGTAGATCGGGATGAGCTGCTGCAAGAAGCAGCATCTCATCGGGGTCTTCACTGTTTGCCATTTCTGAGCAAGTACCCCCAACTGCACTTAATCACAACACTGGGATGTAAATTGCAAATCCCAAATATTCTCCTGTATTGTTGTCCTAAACAACCGGTTTGGATCCTTGATAGGATTGTGTCTTACCAGTATATCTGAATATCATCCATACTTTCTACAGTAGCTTCCAAAGTTTATAGCCTTATTCATGATGGTTTTTGTGTTATTTTGTTACATTCTTATTTATTACCATCTTATTTATATCATTTTAGTTTATCAATTGTTAGGTTGGCTTTGTGAATTTTGCAGTTCTGGGAAGGACAATTAGGACCCACACACTGAGGTACTAAACTGCTCAATGTAAATGGGTATATCTTTGACCCAGTGGAGGGTCTCAATTGGCCAGTTCCAGAACTGTATCACCAGTAGCAAGCTGTCATTTACAATCTCACTTAATATATTCTTAGCAACAGTATTTCTCAGAGTATTTCAGAAGATGTTTTCTTGCGCTTGTTACCATATTAACTCACTCCTAGTAATTAATTTCTGCAAGTTTCAAAGCATTATTGTAATAATGCTTCTTTTGATTCAAGCTGGAGATATTGAAATCAATCCAGGTCTTGAGAATAATTATGATCTTTCAATATTACACTTGAATATAAGAAGCATCAGGAATAAAATAGACTATATTGTTGATAATTTCCTAGATTTTAACATCCTATGCTTCACTGAGACACACCTAGATGCCAATGTGGCTACTGACATGCTTCTTTTTTCAGATTCCTTCAGCACACCCTATAGGAAATATAGAACTAATCATGGAGGGGGTGTGTTGGCTTATGTCAAATCAAGTTTATTACACACCAGAAGACCAGATCTTGAAATATTTTGCAATGAATCTATTTGGATCGAAGTTAAGGTAAAAACTGAAGATTATTTAATTGGTTTGTTTTATAGTCCTTCTACAGCTGATACACAATTTTTCAATTATCTAAACTTAAATATTGAGAAAGCACTTGAGCACTCCAAAAACCTGGTTATTGTTGGAGATTTCAATGAAGACCTTCTCAATCCCAACTATCACAATTTAAAAGATGTATTATTAATTAATTCTATGACTAATGTAATATATGAACCAACACGTCAACAAGCAATTTTAGATCCAATTATAATTTCTGAAGACTTGCCTTTTCTAGATTCTGGGGTTTTTGAGGTTCCAAATAATATAAGCGATCACAGAGCAACTTATATCTATATACCTTTTCAATATGACACAGAGGGTGCTTTTAATAGATTAATCTTCTTATATAAAAAAGCAAACTTTGTATTATTAAGGCAAAAATTATCCAACTTTGACTGGGACTGCCTAAGGGAGGGAACACTAGATAAAGCCTGTGCTAAATTCAATAATATCTTTCTAGAATATGTCAATTCTTGCATTCCTTCAAAAAATGTCCATATTAGACCTGATGACAAACCATGGTATGATTCAGAAATAAGAAGAATGTCTAAAAAAAGAAATAGATTAAAAAGCAAATTTAACCGAACAGGCAATCCAAATCTCTTAAGAAAGTATAAAGCACTTCGAAACAAAGTCAATAACCTGAAACGGCATGCAAAAGAACAGTTCTACAATAATTTGGAATTTTCTCTATTTGACTTTCATACAAATGACAAAAACAAATTTTGGAAGGTTATACGACACTTTGTTAAGAGTAATTCTAGTTCTTCTACAATTCCGCCTCTAAATTCTTTCTCTGTTACTGGCCAAAATGACTTTTGCTTTTCATCTGAAGAAAAAGCAGAGCTTTTGAACAAGTATTTTACCTCTATATCTACTATTAATGATGAAAATACGGCTTTGCCACCCCTTGAATATAAATGCCAAAAAAGATTGTCTACTTTATTATGCACTCCTGAAGAAATTACATCTCTTATCGGAATTTTGAATCCAAATAAGGCAACGGGACCAGACGGTATAAGCAATAAAATGCTTAAAGCGGTAGCAGCTGAAATATCTATACCCTTAAATATTCTTTTCAATAGATCTTTCAGAGAAGGCAAATTTGCTGAGATTTATAAATACTCCAATGTTATACCGTTACCCAAAAAAGGAGATTACTCTGATCCTTCTAACTTAAGGCCTGTATCTCTTTTAAGCAATATAGGTAAACTTCAAGAAAGAATAGCTTTTAAACATATTTACAATTTCTTACACGAGAATGATTTACTTTATACATATCAGTCTGTTTTTTTACCTAATCACTCCACCACGTTTCAACTAATAGATATATACCAACATGTCTGTCAAACTTTTGACAATAATCAGTATTCATGCATGGTTTTCTTAGATGTATCCAAGGCATTTGACAGAGTTTGGCATAAAGGGCTTATATTTAAATTAAAACAGTTAGGCATAGAAGGAGATTTACTGGAATGGATTAGTGATTATTTGAATAATAGAAAACAAAAAGTAACTATAAAAAACTGTTCATCAAGCTTAAGGAGTTTAAATGCCGGAGTACCGCAAGGATCTGTTCTTGGTCCATTACTCTTTTTAGTTTATGTGAACGACATATCTGACTCCCTATTATAAGTCTGACTAGATTATTTGCGGATGATAGTTCTTTGTACTATTCTGCATCTTCTATTAATGACATAGAAGGCATTATTAATCATGATTTGCGGATTCTAGCAAGCTGGGCTTCACAGTGGCTTATCAATTTTAACGCTCTTAAAACTGAAGCTATTCTTTTCACTTTAAGACAAATTGGATCTCATCCTGAACTTTTTCTTAATGGGACTGCCATAAAATTTGTATCGGAACACAAACACCTCGGTTTAACTTTCAGTAACAATGGGCAATGGCATAATCACATTGATAATATTATCTGCAGCGCATCGAAAATTATTGGCATAATGAGAAAACTCAAGTTTTCTTTCACCCGTCTTGCATTGAACCAAATTTATTTATCTTATTTATTGCCGGTAATGGAATACTCATGTGTTGTATGGGATGGTTGTTCAGCTCAAGATTGTAATTCTCTGCAAAAAATACAAAATGAGGCCGCACGTATTGTTACTGGCTTGACCAGATCTGTTCTCTTGTAAACCTCTATAGGGAATGTGGCTGGGTGACATTGGCAGAAAGACGCAGGCAGCAAAAACTTACCTTTATGTACAAGTCTGTAAATGGCCTAGTTCCTACTTATATATCAGATTTAATTCCACCGTCAGTTAGAGAACTTAACACCTATGCTTTAAGAAACCAAAACGATATAACAGTCCCTTTCTGTAGAACTGAGATCTCACGAAAATCATGTATTCCGTCTTCCATAGCATCGTGGAATTCTCAAAGTATCGATCTACGTAACTCTTCGTCTCTTGCAAATTTCAAATACCAGTTGAAAAAACAGCAAAACGCTCCAAAAGTTCCATCTTACTATAATGTAGGCAACCGTTATCTTTCAGTTTTACATGCAAGAATTAGAAACTTTTGCAGCAACTTAAATTCTGATCTTTACGCAAATCACCTGTTGCCCAATCCTTGTTGTAGTTGCTCCAGTGACATTGAGGATGCTGAACACTACTTCTTCATATGTTCAAAATATACTAATGAAAGAGTTACACTCTTCCGATCTACTAGACATCTCCATCCATTAAATCTTCATGTTCTTTTGGTGGGTGACGCTAATTTATCATCAGAAGATAATATCACTCTCTTTACTGCTGCACAGGCATTTATTAAAGGTACAAAGAGATTCATTAGTAATTAAGCCTTTCTCTCACACAGCCAGCCTGACATCACTTCATACTTTTATTTTATATACCTTTTTATTTTGCTAATTTACATTATTTTGCCATCATGTTTTTTTTTTTTTCTTGTTTTGTTTTGTTTTTCATGTACCTAAATGCTCAATCGTTTGCCATTACCACATGTATGCATATTGTTGTAAACATCTGTAGGGGGAGGGCCGTAACTAATGTTGGTAGAACTTGTGGCCCAACCCCTTTGCTTGAAATACGCAATAAAATATGTTTATACTACTAGCCCTGAATATAGCATTTTTTATAATCATATGATTACGTCAGGGGGTTATTGCGTAACAATATTCTAAACTAGCTGCCATGTTGCTTTGCCTGTCGCATTCGAAGAGGTTTATATGGAGCTTTTTGGCGAGCTCGTCAAAATTTGCCGTTGAAATCATTAGTCATCTAGTTATGCAAGAACAGCGCCCATCCGTGGTTACTGTATTTCATTGCAAATTTCAATTACTGCATTTCATTGCAATAACATTTGCCGGGTCCCTCGGAAGAAATTTGAACACTCGGTCTAGCGGCCTCGTGTTCAAATAGCTTCCTCTGGACCCGGCAAATATTAATTCATTAAAACCCATGGGTGATTCCAATATTATCGCACATACAGGCGACCAGCAAAGGCTCCGGCGAGTCTGCGCATATGCGCATACGCATATGCGCAGACTCGCCAGGGCCTTTAGGCCTATAGCTCATAGAAACATGGTGGAGACGTTGGAGGTACATGTAGCTTAATTCAACAATTCACGAGGCATGCGCATTTAAATACATAAATTGGAGATTGCTAAGGGTCCGCTTCTCATGTTTCGACATTTCAAATTGAGTGGCTGCAGGTTTGTAAGAGTATTTCTCCCTTGATCCGCTATGTTGGGGACATCGGGCAGTTTTTTTGTGTACAGATTTATTCATTTTTTTATTTTATTTATTTATTATTTTTATGCCCATTTATCCCTCAGTCACGGTGATAAAACACTAAAGCGGTAAACGCGCCTGCGACTGTTCTAAAGGGTTGGAAAAATAAAATAAAAAATCAAGGTTTAATCTTAATACCAAGAGCCAATGGCAGATAAATCTATTTATGCAAGAAATACATAAAAAATTCTTCTGGGTCTCCAGCAAGAAAGATTATTCTGGGATTGGGTCAGGTTATGGCAAAACAAGTTAGATGATGTGTAACCAACGGGGCTACTCAGACAAGCACGTGCATATATATTTAGTATGATCGGAATCTTTACTGTTCGCATCAGCCCAGTTTCATAGATGCTCGTTGATCCAAGCCGACCAGGCTCATCTAAATCTTGGCTTTAGCTCCCTTGATCAACCATGCTGGAGACAACGGAGAGGTTTTTGTTTTTGTGTAGAGATTTATACGTTTTTTTTTCCATTTATCGCTCAATGATACAAACACTAAAGCGGTTAACGAGACTGCGGTGGTTCTAAAAGGTTAGCAAAATGAAATAATCAAAGAGAAGCGTGTTAGCTTAGTGGTTTGTGAACTTGCCTCTGCTGCTAGAGGCCCCGGTTCGATTCCCGGCAGCGGTAATAAAAACGCGGGGTCCGAACATGCTCCACTGGCATCATTTGCAGGGATGAATGCCACAAAGTGCACCGTCCTTCGGATCGGGACGTTAACTGGAGTCCCCACCCCCCTTTCTGTGCAGGGAGAACAATCCCCTGTGCAGGTGAAAGATCCCTACCGTATTTACATGATTACTGTGTAGGCTTTGAATGACTTTCATCCTGCAAACGGAGTGTATGTAATGTACACCTGCACGTAATTCTCGCGATGGGACAAGAAGAAAGAAAGAAAGAAAGAAAGAAAGAAAGAAAGAAAGAAAGAAAGAAAGAAAGAAAGAAAGAAAAAAAGAAAGAAAAAAAGACATGTGATCATGTAGACTGTGTCGTGCAGAGTCCGAAGATCGCCAAAATGTATATTGTATTTATCATTTGAGCCCCGCCAAGCGAATTTGTGTCTTCGAGCATTCCGTCATGACAAATTTTAACTGCGCATGCCAAGCCATTCAGAGGGGCCAGGGAAATATGGCTTTCTGGCTGAAGGTTCCTCTTGATTCACTGCTTGTATGAGCGAGCAGCGAAGGTTCTGGCGAGACTGCGCGGATGAGCAGGCTCGCCTGAACCTTCGCTGCTCGCATAGGCGATACGAACCAAAATCGCTTGACGGGGCCCATTTAACGTCGCGTCACGCCGTGTATTATTTCTTTTAAAATTATTAAACACGTTGAGGAAAAGGGATAAAATGCTCGGCGTGACCTCGCATTTTATCTCATTTCCTCAACTCGTTTAATAAATTCAATAATGCATGAACACTTTTGTAAGATCCTCTTTATAAATTATCCATGACGGCTTCATCTGATAAAACTGACTAATGAAGATTTATTATGTATCGAAGTTTTCCCCTGGGTAGTCTCTTCCTACTTTAAATCAGGATAGTTTGGCGATTTTATACGTCCATGTCAGTGTAAATTCAGAAGACTGGACATTCTCTCTCTCTCTCTGAATATGTCTACGCATAGTTTTAATACGTTTGTGTGTGTGTGTGTGTGTGTGTGTGTGCGTGCGTGCGTGCGTGCGTGCGTGCGTGCGTGCGTGTGTGTGTGTGTGTGTGTGTGTGTGAATTCGGGTTTAACGTCGCTTTCAACAATTTTTCAGTCATATCGCGACGGTGTCTGGTTGCGACAGGGAACTCAATGCTCACTTTATAGTGCTTCCTCACTGAAGTATCATGTCCCAGACACATTACATGATACCACACCCAGTCACATTATCCTGACACTGGGTCGACCAGTCCTAGCTCTACCCCGTAAATCTGAGTGCCAAGCTCGGAGCAGCTAGTACCATTTTTAACGACTTTGGTATGTCGCGGCCCAGGATCGAACCCGTGACCTCCCGTTCCCCGGAGCGGACACTCTACCAACTGGGCTATCGGGGCCGGTTTTAATGCGTTTAAGAAATTCAAAAATACACGAGTACTCATGTAAGATCCTCTATTTATTTCATCGAATGATCGCGAAAGCCAGTGTTGGTGTGCATTGGTGAAAAAAAAAAAAAAAAAAAGATCCTACACTGAAAAGAAATGCTATGCTCTGTTTCAAAATACATGCTCCAAAACATAGCTTTCCTAATCGCTTGAAAAGTAACTGTGTTTCTAGAGCGTCACATCACGAAAACACGCCTATATAATTTTGACCCCCTTAAACCCCACTTTTATATAGTAAAACTGGGATTTACAGGGGTAAACCTTATTTTTCTTATTACTGTTCTAACATATAGATTGTGGGTACTCGTTAGAACCGCCTCAATCTATATTTTGAGCAGAAATAAGAAAAAATATCACAATTTTTCATCTTAAAATTTTCATTTTTTTCGCGATTAGGGTTGCAATGTATTTGTATAGGCGTGTTTTCATAATGAATTTAATGGTGATCGTGATTTCATCGTGATTTTTGTGCATAATATTGGGTGCAAAAATAGCCTTGGATGACATTACCATGAATGGTCACTAAAATAATTTAGTGAGTAGTAATAATATGTGCCGGAATGATCTAATGTCGCGCGACAAAGCACGCAACGTCAGCGTCAAAAATGACGTCATTAACGTCTTCATGATGTGTGAACGGGCTAAGCGTCAATTCTAATGCAGTTCATAATTTTCAATCATCTAATAATGAGAAAACTAATCATAAAATTAGATTTAAAAAAGTAATCCAAAACAGTAAAGAATAATACTGGTTGTCACTCACTGTTTGAAACAGGGACGATATCGTTTTCGATTTCACTGAGAAATCTCTTTATTTCATTGAAAAGCATGTAAGAAACTTTTGCAATGGCCATGTGAGGTAAAGAGAACAGCGAAGTCTCTGATCAGAATACACAAATGCTGATCTGAGCCTTCGCTGTGGGCATATGCTCGAAGCTACATTGTCACTTGGCGCGGCAATTATTTTGGCCACATTGTAGATTATAAGCTAAGCCTAGGTTCTGCGCGGCCCGCCTATACAAAAACATTGACATTTTTTTTCCGGCGAAAAATCGAATATTTAAGATGAAACTGTGGTACTTTTTCATTATTGCTCTAAAATATAGCCTGTATGTACACAATAGGATCGTCTCATCAAGGTTCTAACGAGTACCCACAATCTATATTTTAGAGCAGAAATAAGAAAAATAAGGTTTACCCCTGTAAACCCCAGTTTTACTATATAAAAGTAGGGTTCAAGCAGCAAAGGATTATATAGGCGTGTTTTCATGATGTCTCGGGTTGGAAATACCTATATCGAATCCATACTAGTAAAAATTTCTTATAAGTAGATGAATACACCATGGACCAGCACAATAACTGACCATAACTGCAGTTGCAGTTTAAGTTATTCCTTGGCCGGCGACAAGAATTAGAAGCCTCCGTGGTGTAGTGGTTACGCTTTTACGCCTTGTAAACCAGGGATCGCAGAATCGATCCCGGGCTTCTCCAGACTTTCGGATGAGTCTTTAAACAGAGGTCTCGTCTCCGTATGACCTCAGCTGTTAGTGGGACGTAAAACTTAAACACTCATTTACTCGACAATAATTATCTCAACATAAGGATAAGCTCACAATATTTTTGCGTTTATATGATTTTAATGAAGTGTAACGGCGGCCATGTTTTGATGGACGAGCAGACTGTGCATACGTTTCTATGCCTAGTCAACTTGAAATATACAGACAGCCAGAAGAGAGAATTCGTGAGAATCAAAACAGAAGTGAAGGCAATGGTCAGGAATCGATACAATTAACCCATAACTCCCGTCAGAGACACCAAAGGGAAAAAACACAAACATGAAATAACTAAACCCTAATGGAAACATCAATAGCGGAAAGCCAAAAGGACAATTACTTTTCCATCAAATAGCCAATCGGCTATCCAAAACAAACAAAATATATTAAGCGATACACACACTCAAAGACAATCTATAACAAAAATAAATCGCGATAGAAAGGACCGCCTTGGAACGGTCAGTGAACCGAATTCCACTGGGGACGTGGGGTGTGTGCTTAAATCGATTTTACGCGGCCGTAGCCCTCGCCCGTACATCCGTCGCGATTAAGACAAACAATGTGTTCAGTCCGCATGAAGGCCTCCTTACTAATCAGCGGAACATCCCCGAGAACACAAAAATCTAACAACCACAGAGATGAAACAACGGTGAGGACTCACTAAAATGCTCGAGCAAACGAAAACCAACAGTTAGACTCCGATGGAACCGAGCGTCAGGCACCAACCGAGTAAGGTTCTTTAGAATAGGGAACATAAGCCACGGTTTTGGGGGAAAATATAATGTCCTACTTATTGAGTTCCTGTTGTTAGATCTAAAGACTGGTTACCGGCAAGTTGCCATTAATGAATATGATAGAGAGAAACCTACATGTCTTTTTATAAATGCCACAACTTCCATTTTCCTAGACCAAACAAACTGTTCAGATTGAAGATTTTCATTTGAAACTTTGGAAATAATGCTTTTTGGTATTAGGAATTTTCGTTGATTGAAAGCACAGAGTATTTTCCTCTCGTTATCATTCCTTTTGCTTCTGTTAAGCTTATTCTTTGCTCCCACATATCCTCGTATTCATATTAGGATGACATGCGACACCCTGAAAAGGTAATGTTGTCTTCCACTCAACCGTAAGTAGCATTTGTAGTATTTGAGTTTGTATTTTATTATTTCTGATGCACATACATGTACTGATTATCTCCGAGGCGTTTCTAACGAGCACATGTCTCACAACTAGTATGTTTCAGCAAGAAAAAAGAACAAAATGTAAACTTATTCTATATACAAAGAAGATTTTCCACTCTTAGTCATTTTATATGAAATTTATAAAACTCGCCTTCGGCTCGTTTCATAAATTTCATTTGAAAAGACCAAGAGTGTAAGATTCTAGTCTTCATATGTCTTTAAATCGGGTTTTATTGCAAACTTAAGGTATTTTAAAAGAATCCATATAGTTGCCACGAGCGTCATCATTTCGCTACGCGCCAGTAATATAGAGGATCTTTCACTCGTGGTCATTTCATATGAAATTTATGAAACTCGCCGAAGACTCGTTTCATGAATTTCATATGAAATGACCACGAGTGTAAGATTCTATTTATCATATGACCACTTTAAATTGGATTTTATCGCCTTTGAATTTGACAGTTTTTTTTCTACAAAATGCATTGTTGACATTGACGTCGTCATGACGTTACTTAATCCCGCCGAAGTGTTTTTACACGTATGGTCACTCGCCCCCGCCTATCGGGGCTTAAACTAATATTTTGGCTGCATGATTCTTCCACGGAGAGCTGAAGCCGACAGCACACGTGTAGTGGTAAACAGCTTAGAGGATCTAAGCCTGCCCAGGTAAAGTGGTGGGAGTCTGACCGCCCATGCTTATTAATCCTATTGGTTACATTGGGTGACAGGGCTTGAGATGTCATTTCATCTCAATGTCGGGTGAAAGTCCCACAAAATTGGAAGCAGCGTCTCCAAAATGACCTAAATAGTGTTGACGGGTCGATAAACCTCAAACAAACAAACAAACAAACAAACACGTATAGCCATATGGTTTAATAACATGACGTTATCAACTCCTAATCAACGACGTGATATGATAAAATGTGTTATAACACGCGTTATCTTGTTTTCTGACATGACGTTATCTGATTATTTCAATGGACTGTAAAGGTGCCATATATCTTCAAATGGTTTTGTTAATTCGTCTGCTGATTTTCTTGCAAACATTTCAATCATAGTTTTGCATTCAGGTAAACAGTTTGGGCCCTAATCAGACAATCAGACTGTTCCTAGAGGAACAGTCTGAGGGAACAGTCTGTTCTTGGTCCACCTGTTTGCAGCAGTAACTTTTAAAGTAACCAGGCCCCGAGGTTATAAAACTTTTTTCATGCTCAACTCACTTGAGCATGAAATTTGTCCTGCTTACAAATTTTAAAATTTGTGAGCAGGACAAATAACATTCTCTACAATCTGAGAAAGAAAAATCGCTCAACTTCTTAGTATTTTAACTTTTATGAGCACCACAAGTTTCATGCTCAGCAGAGTTGAGCATGAAAATAATCTTATAACCTCGGGGCCTGGAGACAATAAAGTAGATGACATTGGTTGTGATTGGCATCCGGCACTTTCCACAGGACATTTTCCGAATATTCACGCATATTATACACGTCGCATATTCATGAAGGCAAATATCACTTATTTGTCATCTAGACGACAGCCCAGACAGTATTGTCCATTCTGGTAAAACTAATCAAGAATAAAATGCTGTCCTTGACCACCCATCACGAAAACACGCCTATATAATTTTGACCCCCTCTAACCCCACTTTTATATAGTAAAACTGGGGCCAAAGTTTGCAGGGGTATACCTTATTTTTCTTATTTCTGCTCTGAGATATAGATTGTTGGTACTCGTTAGAACCGCCTCAATGAGGCGGTTCTAACGAGTACCCACAATCTATATTTTGAGCAAAAATAAGAAATTTTTTACAATTTTTCATCTGAAAATTTTCATTTTTTCGGCGATAAATGTGTCAATGTATTTGTATAGGCGTGTTTTCGTAATGAAGGCTTTGGAAGTCAACTCTTACTCTGGTCGATCGAGACGATGCTGTTGCTGCTTCTGCTGCGGCTGCTGATGCTGAAGATGATGATGAGTGTGTTTAACGACACGTCAACCTTCTTTATGGGTCATAAGCGTCAAAAACGGTTGATGATCAAAGGACATTTAAGTATTTGGAGAATGTTGCAAGTAAAAAATCAAAGCACTGAGAGCACTGGTGGACCGATTGTCTCTGCGTCTAGGTCGAAGAAATAGTCATGGACTGTGATGTAAACTGTTTCATTTAAATACGGGTACCAATATCCTGAAGAAATGAAGTTGAACAAATGCGACCAAAACCAGGCTCGAACCGGCGACAAGGCAAATGCTCTACCGACAGCACTGTTGATGAAGTACGGGGAACCCTTTTACAGGCTTAACAACTGCACATAACACCAGCTGTTGCATATAAATACATAAATCCGTAAGAAATGAAGTTGAAAAAATGCGACCAGAACCGGACTCGAACCAGCAACCCCTTGCTTTAAAGACAAGGGCTACCGACTGACCTATCCGGGCGCTAGAATTCCGGTGTTTAAGCAAATATTGTAGATCTTGATTCCACACCGGGTTCAGTCTGGGTCTAGGCTGTTTGTCAAACCCAACCTATGATTCCCTTACGCAACACTCTGACCTCAGTCCATGCGGCTTTAGTTTGTTAAAAAGATATTCAGACAAGTCAATGATAGTTGCGTGGACTTAGTGCTGAAGAGCTATTCTGCAGTCAAACTTTAATGGCTCGAACACCTTTGGGACCATGAAAATCTGTTCGAGCCAGGGGTAGTTCGAGCCACTGAGGGTTACCACCGTGAAGCATAACAGCCTTAATTTAAGGACATCTTTTCGGTGTTCTATAACAAAAATGTATGCTGTGTGTACTCATTAGAATCGCCTCATAGAGTTCACACAGCATACATTTACAAGACAATAGGAAAAAAAAAAACCTCAATTACCCTCCCTTTTTCTTATGTGGAGAGATTCCCTCGGGACTCAAGAACGGGTTGACTCAGCCATGGTAAACGAGCCATCGGTGTTCGAGCCATCGACGTTTTACTGTACTTAGTAACTTTGCCGGCCTCGGTAGCTCAGTCGGATGCGTGTCTGACTGGTGATCAGGAGGTCGCGGGTTCGATACCTGCCGGGTTCGGCAACATTCTTTCGTGGAGATTGATCATGAAATCTTTTCTGCAGTCATTCTCTCCCTTCCATCTGATTCAAGAAGGGTAGTGGTCAGTTTCTGGCGAAATAATGTGTACTGTACTGGTTAACCACTTACATCTGTACGTATAAGCCTGCCCAGGAAAAGTGTGGATAGGTAAACTGACCGGCTCAAAAATGACCTAAATAGTGTTGCCTGGGCCGTTGAACTCCAATACAAACAAACAAAACAAAACTTAGTCATTTTGGGTCAGTTGACAAACTATCAACCCAAAAATAGCCGTGTCATTACGATAACTCACCCATACGACACAGTGCATTTTTAACATCTCCAAAATGGCTACTTTTCTGATGAAAATCTTTGCTTTTTTCTCTTAAAATGCCCAAAACATAGGTTGTGTGTGCTAGTTAGAACCGCCTCCTTGAGGCGGTTCTAACGAGTACCCACAACCTATGTCTTGGAGGATGTGTGTGCTCGTGTACCCACAACCTATGTCTTGGAGCAGAAATAAAAAAAAATAATGAATACCCCCGTAAACCCCAGTTTTCTCTATATAAGGTGGGGTTAAGGGGGGTCTTCTTTTCACGGACTTGTTCACGTGATGTAATTTGTTCCACTATAGGGTCAGAGTATTGTGTACACGTAGACTGAAATCATGTGTTGGGCCAGGCAAACAGTGTAGACCCAGATCCGACTCCGCAGAACGTGGCGTCTGACCAGAGTCGACACTGTTTACATTTGGTACGAGAACTTTAGGGTGTAGCGAAACAGCGGGACATGACCAATTCCCTACCGCCCCCGCCCATAGGGGCTTGAAGAAATATATGGGCTGCATGATGCTTCCACGCAGAGCTGAATCCGACCCGCACATTAGTACTGGTAAACCGCGTAGAGGATCTAAGCCTCTCCAGGAACCGCGGTGCGAGGCGGACCGTCCATGCTAATAAACCCCATTGGTTTCATTGGGCGACAGGGCTTGAGATGTCATTTCATCTCAATGTCGGGTAAAAGTCCCACAAAATTGGAAGCAACGTCTCCAAAATGACCTTTACAGTGTTGACGGGGACGTTAAACCTCAAATCAAACAAAACAAACATGACCAATTTCCTAGCCTGCACCCAGTGACAATCGGATTCAAACCCTCTCACCATTGAGTTTCCGGGGTGCACTCTTCCATCACTGAAGTCGGGCATGTCCATCCTACTAAACAGAGTGTCTAGCTGAATGGTAAGATAAAACTGCTCAGAGCCATAACATCAGAATCAACACTGTTTGCGTATAATAAGTATCTGTATCGGGCTGTAAGGGATATCAACATAGGGATAAACTGTACATACTATGTAGGATTACTGTCATCTATTTCAAACATACATAGGTTTCAACCGGCCCCGATAGCTCAGTTGGTAGAGTGTCCGCTCCGGGGAACGGGAGGTCTCGGGTTCGATTCCGGGCCGGGACATACCAAAGTCGTTAAAAATGGTACTAGCTGCTCCTCGCTTGGCACTCAGATTTACGGGGTAGAGCTAGGACTGGTCGATCCAGTGTCAGGATAATGTGACTGGGTGTGGTATCATGTAATGTGTCTGGGACATGATACTTCAGTGAGGCAGCACTATAAACGTGAGCATTGAGCTCCCTGTCGCAACCAGACACCGTCGTGATATGACTGAAAAATTGTTGAAAGCGACGTTAAACCCGAATTCACACACACACACACACACACACACACACACACATAGGTTTCAAACACTGAATATTAAATCTCATCTATTTCAAATATACATAGACATACCGTCATCTGTCTCAAACACTGAATTTTAATTTTAGTTCATAGGGCCTACTAATTTATTATAGTTCGATTGCGATGAAAGCTTCAAGCTTATTGAATCGCTCTCGAACACTCATTCCGAGTGTTTTCACGCGCGAGAGAGAGAGGCAGTGGCTTTTACACAACTGCTACCCATTTACATCTGGGCGAAGTGCATGGAGCAGTGTCATTACGTGTCTTGCCCAAGGACACACCTCGATACTGGTGGTGAATTTTAATTTTGAGACAATGCCACAGCAGCCGGCAAACGCAACACGCTGTCGAAATCATTCATTACCATAGCCTTGATCGATACAAATAGTGAGATTATTTTCTATTAATAACCATAACCTTGGTTTCCCCAAATTAGCGATTGTCACGTGGACAACAGCATTACTTCAAATTCTGCCTTTTATAACTTTGGGTCGATTGTAAAACAATCGACACCAAAAATAGAATGGTAATGATTAAAATTTATGAATGATTAAATCTTGTGATATAGTTCAATTAACATAAGAATGAATATTGTTCTGATCACTGGGCTCTGCCGTGGCGAGTTACATGTATGCTCCACCTGCAGTATGCTGAATATCATCATGCTAACAAGTCTGTGGAATGAAGACCCCTCTAAACCCCACTTTATATAGAGACAAACTGTGGTTTTCTCATTATTTTCTTATTTCTACTTAAAGATATAGGATGTGGGTAATCGTTAGAACCGCCTCAATGTGCCGGTTCTAACGATCACCCACAACCTATGTTTGCGGTATAAAGAAAACTATCACGGATTTTCATCAGAAAAGTGGCCATTTTGGAGATGTGAAAAATGCACCATGTCGCACGGGTGTGTTGTATTCTTGGTATAACATACCTTTTCATAGTCAAATAAGAAACATCTCCCTCCATACGAGGACTGTTCAAATATGAATGCAAGTAGAACGTTTTCTCATGCACTAATGCGAAAATCATAAATATCACAGCGTAGAAAAACATTTTACCTATACATTGATACCAAACCTGTTAAATTCACGGGCCTCCGTGGCCTACTGGATAAGAGCGCTGACTCTTAGTCATTAGGTCTCTCACCGCCGTGGGTTCGAGCCTCGCTCGGGTCACGTGTGAGACGCGTAGGTTCTGCAACGGAAGGTCAGGTGGTTTTTCTCCGGGTACTCCGGTTTTCGCCCACCTATGATTAACGATCGGCTCGATATGAGTGAAATAATCTTGAAAGGGCCGTAACCCCCCCCCCACCACCACCAAAAAAAAAAAAAAAAAAAAAAACTGTTAAAATCCGTCCACTTTAGCCATGTATATCGTTCGATAAACACAAAACATGGTTGGAAGAAGGTCAGAGTACGCCGTTGAAATACGGTCCTATATTAAGAATCGTTGTATTCTTGGTATACGGTGCAAAGACATTTTTGATGAAATATGTTCGGTTTATGGGCATAATGAAATGTCTTTTCCGACAGTTTTTCGTTGGTGTAAGAAATTCAGCTGGTGGCTAGGCTCAACAGAAGATGCACCACATGGTCGTCGGCCGAAAAGAGCAACAACTGCCAAGATGGTTGCTAGAGTGAAAGCAATAGTTGCTACCGATGCAAGATACACCACTAGGCAAATAGCTAGTATGGTTGGCATCCCATTAGGAGCAGCTCATACAATTCTGAAACGGGATTTGAAAATGAGGATGGATTCCCCATCTGTTGACAGATGAGCAGAAAAAGACACGCGTTCAGTGCGCCAAGAAGTTGCTTAAAAAGTTTCCAAATTATAATGCACGGTCTTTCGCTAATGTCGTCACAGGTGACGAGACATGGGTTCACTTTTTTGAGCCAAAACGAAAGATTCAGAACAAAATATGGGCAACCAAGTATTGCAAAAGACCATGCATTGCAAAGCGGACCATGAGCGTCAAGAAGGTAATGTATGTCATATTCTTATCAAATCAGGGCCCTGCTATTCAGGTTGCTGTACCTAACGGCAAATCTGTAAATGCGAAGTTTTACAAGAATAAAGTTCTTCGAAAATTGAAGAAATATTTCAAAGAACGAAGACCCGCAACTGGTTTGGCCAATGTCAGATTGCTACATGACAATGCGTCATCGCACAAGGCGTTCATTGTGCAAGACTATCTGTAGCAGGAAAAGGTTGTTGAACTCCCTCACCCCACGTATTCCCCCGACCTTGCCCCGTAAGACTTTTTTTTTGTTCCCGCGGCTGAAAAATACCTTTCTGGTCGAAATTTGTACAGCGCAAACACCTCGGTTCTGCATTGTTCCAGTGCCTTCATAGTATACCTCGAAAAGACTACCAAAATGCATTCAATGATTGGATCAGAAGACTGAAAGTTTTGTATATCTGTTGCAGGGGAATTCTTTGAGGGGACAAAATAATTTTTGCATCGAAATCTGTCACGGAATCATTTTTTATGTGCTTAGTTGCATTCATATTTGAACAGTCCTCGTATGTCTTATGGAGAGATGGCAAAAATGCAACTGGGACTCAAGAATGGAATGGAATCGACCATCGACTTTCGTTGCATCCAGAGGTGTCAAAATAAAATACGCCACGATCATAGTCGGCAGATCGAGCATGTGCATCGATCTTGTCATGTGAAGCAACCTCAACCCTATTCGAAGAACGGCAACTGAGACGGTTAAATATACACATTTTTGTATGGATTTGTCTACCCTGAAAGCCATAATGTTACATGTATAGATTTTTTTTTTTTTTTTGGTTTGGGTTTTACGGCCCTTTCAAGATTATTTCACTCATATCGAGCCGATCGTTAATCAGAGGTGGGCGAAAACCGGAGTACCCGGAGAAAAACCACCTGACCTTCCGTTGCAGAACTTGGCGTCTCACACGTGGCCCGAGCGAGGCTCGAACCTACGGCGGTGAGAGACCTAATGACTAAGAGTCAGCGCTCTTATCCACTAGGCCACGGAGGCCCGTCTACATGTATAGATTAATGTTATATAGAATGAAAGGTGTTACTTATAAATTAAAACAAAAAATAACAAAACAAACCAATAAATAATAATAATAATACTAATATAACGTGTTATTTTTTAAAAGTTAAATTAATGCGTAAAAAATAATGAATTTTAAAATGTATGTCACAATTTTCCCTGGGTAACCTCTTAAAGCAACCATCCTGTGCATTAAAGGTAATTTATTCCTTAACCTAGAGGTTATTTATTCAACTATGGATCCATTTATTATTGTACTGCCAGCCAATAGAATGAAGTGTTACAAAATCACCGTAGGCTTAATGTGTATATGTCTGTGTGCTAGTGTGTCAGCAATGAATCAGATATTTATGTTTTCTCTTTTTAAATCTTTTTGCTACTCCCAAATAGTCACTTTGTTATTTTCGAATGAATCGTGTTTGTGAAAAGTTTTGTTTGGGTTTAGACATCTTATGGACATGGTATACTGTTAACAGTGACATTAATTGATGCCGGTAAGTTGTTTGATCGATTGACTAGAATATTTAGTAAAATATCTTAAGCCTCTTTGTTTGTATTGGAGTTTAACGGCCCAGTCAACATTTTTGAGCCGGTCAGTTAACCACACTTTTCCTGGACAAGCTTATACGTTAACGGTTCACCAGTACAGTGCACATTCTTTCGCCAGAAACTGACAACTGCCCTTCTTGAATCAGCGGAAGGGAGAAAATGACCGTAGAAAAGATTTCATGATCAATCTCCACGAAAGAATGTTGCCGACCCCGGCAGATCACTAGTCAGACGCGCATCCGACTGAGCTACCGAGGCCGGCATCTTATGCCTCTTAACCACGTGAACAAGTCCGTGAAATTAACCCCCCTTAAGCCCCACTATATATAGAGAAAACTGAGGTTTACGGGGGTATATCTTATTTTTCTAATTTCTGCTCCAAAACAGGCTGTGGATACTGAGGCGGTTCTAACGAGCACCCATAACCTATGTTTGCATTATTAGAAAAAAATATCACAAAATGCACTATGTCGCACGGTTGAACCATGATCTTTATGTTATTGTCAGTCACTGTGAAAGATCACAAGAGTTTTTGGTCAGATGGCCAAAATCGACAATCCTGCCAAAATGGCCAAATTCGACAATCCTATAAGGCAAAAATCGACAGTCTTGTCAAAATGACAAAAATCGTGAATCCTGCTATAAGGATTGTCGATTTTTTTGCCATTTTACATGCATTTCTGACCGAACTTCAAGCTCCTGTGGAAAGACCTTAACGCATTGCAGGCGTACTGTCTAAGCAACGCAACACCTGCTCCTTTGCAAAAAGCTGACGCTTGATCTATGCGGCTTATATGACAAATGGAATCGTCACGCCTCGGGGCACATAACAAAAACACACCTATTACTTTACCGCCAAAAACCTATAAATGTTCATATAAAAAATTCTGATTTTTTTTTCACATTTCTGCTCAAGGCAGAGATTGCGGGTACTCGTTAGAACCGCCGAGCCGCCTCGGCGAGACGGTCCTAACATGTACCCACAATCTGTGCTTTTGAGTAGAAATAAAATCAATCTAAACTCATTAAAACCCGAGTTTTACTTTACAAAAGTGGGGTTTAAGGGGTCAAAATTATTTAGGAGTGTTTTCGTGATGAGGCACATAAAAGCCGCACACTGCATATACCAATTTCAGGCGTACAAGTAACTTTATTAAGCAGTGAAGACCCGGTCGCCAGAACATACAGTAAAACCTCCACTTATTATCACCTCTGTTTAACAGCCACCTCACTTAACCAGCCACACTTATTCTCCCAGAGCGTGTTTAACAACCGACTCTCTTCAGCAGCCACAGTTTTTTCCCAAAGAGCTGTTCACTATATATTCAACCTATGCTCAGCAGACACCTCTCTTCTCCAGCAATCAGCCACTTTACTAGATCCCCTTTGTAAAACGGCCACAGTTAACTCAATAGCGATAATTTGGATGTAATTATGACTTTATTTTCTGATGTGTTTATTTATCGTTTAAGTTATGCCATTGATATCGGTCCCCGCCCATCGGGGCTTGAAGAAATATATGGGCTGCATGATGCTTCCACGCAGAGCTGAATCCGACCCGCACACGAGTACTGGTAAACGGCTTAGAGGATCTAAGCCTGCCCAGGCAAAGCGGTGCGCACGAGTCGGACCGCCCAAATCAAACAAACAAAAAATGCCGTTGATATATATTCATAAATACAATGCATGTGTAAGCAAATGAAAGGAAAAATAAATGATGGAGACCTCTCCATTTCTACATTCATGTTGCGCATTGATTTTTTTTTCTGTTAATATCAATCAATAAATACAGTAAAATTCCAAGCCCCCGCCCATAGGGGCTTGAAGAAATATATGGGCTGCATGATGCTTCCACGCAGAGCTGAATCCAGCCCGCACACTAGTACTGGTAAACCGCTTAGAGGATCTAAGTCTGTCCAGGAACCGCGGTGCGAGGCGGACCGTCCATGCTAATAAACCCTATTGGTTTCATTGGGCGACAGGGCTTGAGATGTCATTTCATCTCAATGTCGGGTAAAAGTTGGAAGCAACGTCTTCAAAATGACCTTTACAGTGTTGACGGGGACGTTAAACCTCAAATCAAATAAACAAAACAAAAATGCCATTGATATGTATGCATAAATACAATGCATGAATAAGCAAATGAAAGGAAAAATAAATGATGGAGACCTCTCCATTTCTACATTCATGTTGAGCATTGAATTCTTTTCTGTTGATATCACTCAATAAATACAGTAAAGTTCCTACAATAAGACCACCTTTGGGACTGTTCAAAAGTGGTCTTAAAGACCACTTTTGAACAGTCCCAAATGTGGTCTATGACCTGAAGACACTACATGTATGCAGAAAATACAAAGAAAGAATAACTGCAGCCTACAAAATAAGCCTTTTAAAGCAGAATTAGTATTAATTTCAGGTGGTGTTAATAGCAGAATTTCACTGTACACCACCTTAACTACCCTCCTTAAGCAGGCGGTTATGGAGTTTTCCCAGGATGCCTGCTTAATGGAGGTTACAGTGCATACCAGACGCTGAGTTCTGTGTTGTTTGAATCCAGTGGATAAGTCTAGATTATTTGTCAACGTCCATTTTATGGGACTCGAGGGTGATATTGGTATTCAGTTATTATAAGAAATTTACAGTTTACACTTAATTGAATGCAAACGGTCTAGAGCCTGATCAGACTGTCAGCCAGCAAAGAACATCGAACAAACGTGGGGCGAATGTATGACCGACGTTACCCTTCTTCCCCCCACCCCCGCACTGCAAACATAATCTGCCTAGCACTCTTCTATCCACATGCAAGGAAAATAAATGAATATTTTTGTTTTACTACAGGGGCATGCTACGGAACCCGGGAAGGGACATGATTTTTTTAATATGTGGTGCTAACAAGATATTCAGTTGTGCAAACAAGATATTATCTTGTTTGCACAATATAGATCTTGGAAAATTGTGCGAAAAAGATATTATCTTGTGCCCACAAGATAATATCTTGTGCGCACAAGATATTATATTGTCCGCACAATATATTAAGTTGTGCGAAGAAGATAATATCTTGTGCGCACAAGATATTATCTTGTCCGCACAAGATCTATTTTGTGCGGACAAGATATGTTGTGCGGACAAGATAATTAACTTGTTCACACAACTCAATATCTTGTGCGCACAAGATAATATGTTGTGCGAACAAGGTAATATCTTGATTATCTTGTGCGCACACCGTTGCAGAAAGGTAATTCGTGTGCAACAGCAGCGTCTTTCATTTTTCAAAGCATTACTAATTTCTGCTCCAAACTGTAGAAGTTTGTTAAAAACGCTGTATTGAGACAGTTCTATATATCAAGTACGCAGAGGTTCCGAGGGTAATTATCATACGGCCTTGAGACATGATGAATTCCACGGTTTTGCGATGTATCGCGGTATAACGGGCGTCCGGCTGACGCTCCTATTTCGTATAAAAATTGCTTGGCTATGAACTTCTTTAGGTTTTACCTCACCATCGATACAATTTATGACATTTTGGAGACATATTTTGTGGGACATCCACATTGGAATGTAAACATACTTGTTGTTAACTGTGGTTCCATCAGCCCCCCGCCCATCTGGGCTTGAATAAATATATGTACTGCAATGCTTCCACGCAGATCTGAAACACGAGTACAGGTAAACCGCTTAGAGGATCTAAGCTTTCCCATGGCAGGCAAAGCGGTCCGAGTCGGACCGTCCACGCTTATATACCCTATTGGTTTCATTGGTCGACAGGGCTTGAGATGTCATTTCATCTCAGTGTTGTGTAAAAATCCCTCAAAATTGGAAGCAGAGCCTCCAAAATGACCTATACAGTGTTGACGGGGACGTAAAACCTCAAATCAAACAAACAAACAAAACTGTGGTTCCGTTGTTTATCACCTCTTTAAAGCAAATGAACTTAAAGGTGTACAACAAAACAAGAGTGTAGGCAAATAAATACCCTGACCTGAAATCTATGACCTTTACCTGTAAAATTATATTATGAACACAAAAAGGCAACCATCCAGGGTACATTGCAGGTTTATGGCATGTATAAGCTGTTTTATTTCCTTACAATGCAGTCTTATAAACTTCAATAGCGATATACAGTAAAATTCCTATATTAAGACCACCTTTTGGACTGTTCAAAAGTGGTCTTAAAGACCACTTTTGAACAGTCCCAAAGGTGGTCTCTGACTAGAGAACACAGAAAATACAAAGAAATAATAACTACAACCTACTAAATAAGCTTTTCAAAGCAGAATTAGTCTTAATTTTAGGTGGTCTTAAAAACGAAATTTTACTGTATTTCTAAATTTGTGAGCATGGATTTGTTTGTTTGATTTGAGGTTTGACGTCCCCGTCAAAACTGTAAAGGTCATTTTGGAGACGTTGCTTCTAATTTTGTGGGACTTTACCCGACATTGGGATGAAATGACATCTCAAGCCCTGTCGCCCAATGAAACCAATAGGGTTTTTCAGCATGGACGGTCCGACACTAACACCGCTTTGCCTGGACAGGCTTAGATCCTCTAAGTGGTTTACCAGTACTCGTGCGTGGGTCGGATTCAGCTCTGCGTGGAAGCATCATGCAGCCCATATATTTCTTCAAGCCCCGATGGGCGGGGGCCGATTGTTAGCATGGACCAGAACGAAGTAACTGAAGGAAAATTTTTCATAACGACTTAACTGGCCCCCGTCAATCTGGGCTTGAAGAAATAGATTGGGCTGCATGATGCTTTCACACAGGGCTGAGAACGACCGCACAAGAGTACTGGTAAACCGCTTACAAGGTCTAAGCCTGCTCAGGCAAAGTGGTGCGAGTCGGACCGTCCATGCGTATAAACCTTATTGGTTTCATTGGGCGGCAGCGATTGAGATGTCATTTCATCTCAATGTCGGGTAAAAGTCCCACAAAATAGCAACGTCTCCAAAATGACCTTAATAGTGTTGAAGGGGAAGTTACACCTCAACTCAAACAAAATAATAACAATTTAACACTACACCGTATCCAGTGGTTAACGGAAGGATAGTTCTTTCGCTGAGAGAAGAGTCTTTCTTTTAGTAGCGGGTCTATTGCTGGCGTATGACGTAGGACCAAATACGTATTTGGCGAGCTTCCTGTCTTGTTTGGTTTGATTTGAGGTTTATCATCCCCTTTAACACTGTGTAGGTCATTTTGGAGACGTTGCTTTCAACTTTGTGGGACTTTTACCCGACATTGAGATGAAATGACATCTCAAGCCCTGCCGCCAACTGAAACCAAAAGGGTTTATTAGCATGGACGGTCCGCCTCGCACCGCGGTTCCTGGACAGGATAAGATCCTCTAAGCGGTTTACCAGTACTAGTATGCGAGCCGGATTCAGCTCTGCGTGGAAGCATCGTGCAGCCAATCTATTTCTTCAAGCCCCTATGGGTTCATATGCACGGATGGTCCGAGACGCAACACTTTTCTTGAACATGCTTAGAATCTCTAAGCAGTTTACCAGTACTCATGTGCGGTCGGTTTCAGCTGTGCGTGGAAGCACCATGCAGCCAATCTATTTCTTCAAGCCCCGATGGGCGGGAGCCAGCGCTTCCTATAATATGCGCCGTGCCATAACACCACTTTTTCATTTGAGAACAACAAAGGTTCAGAACAGCGCCTGCGCATCTGGAGCCAGTTGTTCAAATCATCATTACGAGAGCTTAATTAGCTCGTTAGTGGTCAAATTGTTAACTGTTCTAGCAAGTATTTGTTTGATTGATTTGAGGTTTAACGTCCCCGTCAACACTGTAAAGGTCATTTTGGAGACGTTGCTTCCAATTTTGTGGGACTTTTACCCGACATTGAGATAAAATGACATCTCAAGCACTGCCGCCCAATGAATCCAAAAAGGGTCTATTAGCATGGACGGTCCGCCTCGCACCGCGGTTCCTCGACAGGCTTAGATCCTCTAAGCGGTTTACCAGTACTAGTATGCGGGCCGGATTCAGCTCTGCGTGGGAGCATCATGCAGCCAATATATTTCTTCAAGCCCTATGGGCGGGGGTGGTCTAGCAAGTATGCTATCTAAAACTCTGGAAATTTTGCTTTAAAAATGTTAGTTTTTTTTTCAGCGAAAATATTAGCATATTTATGAGGCGGTTCAACGAGTATCCACAATCTCTATTTTAGAGCAGAAATAAGAATAATATCACATTTTTTTATCTTAAATTTTTCGTTTTTTTCGACGGTAAAGTTTACAATGCAATTGTATTCAGGCGTTTTTTTTCCGTTATGATAGGGTGGCTTAGACCGTTTCTCTCCGAGACAAAAGTGTACATGCACAAATAAGATAACAGCAAGGAAAACCTTAAAAGAATTAATGCAATCAATATTTATTGTCAGAGCAGCTGCACTTCCTAAGAACCTGCTGATGAGGCAGAATAATGCGCTGATCAATAGTACAGCATTACACGCAGAATTAGATGCATTTCTGTGGATTAGCATGCTTTAGACAAAAACGCATTTGCATACAGTGAAATTTTGCTATGAAGACCACCTAAATTTAAGACTTATTCTGCTTTAAAAACATATTTGGTAGGTTGCAGTTATTCTTTCTTTGTGTTTTCTGCATAAAGTGACCTCTGGTCAGAGACCACCTATGGGACTGTTCAACACTTTTTTAGGCAACTTTTGAACAGTCCAAAAGAGGAATTTTACTGCATTTGCAAATACAATGCAAACGAAGAAAAAGATTTAGAAGAAGAAGAAGAAAGGGAAGAAGAAGAAGAAGAAGAAGAAGAAGAAGAAGAAGAAGAAGAAGAAAAAAAAACGCACATATCTGTTTGGGAATTTTATAATTTTATTTATCAGAATGTACCATATGCAGGTACGCTATTTACTCATATTACACATGTTCGTAATGAAAAGGCAAACCCCCTGATAAGTTGGCACCTTCAAAATTCCTTTCAAATTAAGGCGTAACTATACCTAATTTAGTGACACAGAGGCCTTTCTGATATTTAATCATCATCAGTGTGTCTCAACCCCAAAGTTTTGAAACCGAAACGGATGATGAATAAGACCCGGCTAACACAGCACATCATAGTGAACTTTTCTGGGTAAAAGTACCTCCTTTTAAGTGTAACCCGAATTTGGAAACGATAGCTTCGAACATTTGTTTTATAAAACTATCTTTTTGTTGTGTGCGTTCAAGTAGTCTGAGCTAGTCTGCCATCTAACTTAAAAATCTCAACAAAATATACTTATTTTGGACAAGTTTCAACAAAAACTCAATGGGCGGTCAACAAACAATGCTTGACAATCGGAATTGTGATTAAGCTATAAGATGTTGTCATCTTATCTCGCTGATCAAATATGAGGAAAATCTTGAGAAAACCCCCAGTTTTGCCATTGTGCATTTAATCCTGCGCATGCGCGCAGTCTGATCAGCTACTGGGATAGTACAGTACCTCTAGTTTTTATATTTAAAATTATAAGACTTTTGCTTGTCCGTGCCGCTGCACAGTCCGGTTTGTGTCTTATGGTGAAGGCAGGGTTTCGGGCGACAAGGCCCTGATGTAGGTATATCATCTCATCTGGTTATAGTTGTCAAGTATTGACACAAAACGTCAAATTAGTAACTTGAGAACCCTGTACTGTGTAGGTACTAGACATAGGACTTTTCTAATGTATTCACCAACCCTAAGAAAGCCAAGCAGAAAACAGTATTCAACATTTTTATACATACAGTACAACTTCGACGTCTCGGACACCGATTTCTCATTTACCATGGCTGAGTCGAACCCGGTTTTGAGTCCCTAGGGAATTTCTCTTCATAAGTAATGTGGGATAATGAAGGAGAAATTCGACTTATCTTGCAAATGTACCCTGTGTGTTCTCATTAGAATCGCCTGCAAATGTATCCTGTGTGTTCTCATTAGAATCGCCTGCAAATGTATCCTGTGTGTTCTCATAAGAATTGCCTGCAAATGTATGTCGTGTGTAGTCATTAGAATCGCTCGATTCTAATGATTACACACAGCGTACATTTTATAGAACACCAAAGATAACCGCGTTATGCCTCCTGGCAGTAATCCTCAGCGGGTCGAACGATCCCTGTCTTGAGCTTCGACTGTAGTAACATTTTCTGAAGGAATCTAATGCTCTAGGTGCGTTTGCCTCTTTATAAGGGCCAGCACAAGAAAAATATCTTATGCTAGGAAGAATCACTTCATTTGATATAGAAAATATACAGTAAGATTCCTTTTTAAGACAACCTTTGGAACTGTAGGACCACTTAAAGGTGGCCTATCACCCCTAGTTTATACTAATTTATTTAGTTCGATTGCGATGAAAGCTTCAAGCTTATCTGAATCGCTCACGAACACTCATTCGGGATGTTATCGCGTGTCTTACCCAAGGACACGCCTCGCCTCCGGTGGCCGGATTCGAATCCACAACCTCCCGAACACGCTAGCCACTGAGCTTTCGAGGCTGCCACCTTTGGGACTGTTAATAGATGCTCTTTAAGACTAGTTTTGAAAAGTCCTAAGGAAGAGGAGGATCACCTTTTGGACTGTTCATAATTAGCCATTTAGACCACTTGACCACTTAGACTCCCTATTCATTTTATCGTATTAATATTTGCTACTCGCTTTCTAGAGAACATTTGGTTTAGAAAGCAGAAATAACTGCACCCTTCTAAATAAGCTTTTAAATGCAGAATTAGTCTTAATTTGAAGTGGACTTAACAGCGGAATTTTGTTTGTTTTGAGGTTTTACATGTACACCGATTGTTTTATTCTAATTCATTCATATACTCGTACATTGTAAACTGCTTAAGAGGACAGAAAACTACAACACTTTTTTTCTCCCAAAACTGCTAAAACACTTGTGTATTTAATATGTCGATCCTAGATTGAGCATTATCTTTTAAGCTGTTTATAGTCCGGGATCGGTGAATTTTAAAACTAACACGACCTTGACTCCCTATTCGTTTTATCGCATTAATATTTGTAATGTTATTTTTCCTCCTACTTACAAGCATGTTAGAAGCCCCCATGGTGTAGTGGTTTTGCTACTCGCTTCATTAACCAGGTGTCATGGGTTCAGACTTTCGGATGAGTCTTTCATCCGAAGTCTCTGCTCTGAATCTGAATCTGAATCGTCAAATGACATCCATTCACCAGGACCTGTGAAAAGGGAAGTTAGTCCCTTGCTCTTGTCAAAGAAGTAAACTTAGCTACACTATCCTTATCACCTTTCGCGGATGAAATAACCGAATCTGGAAGGGCATTCCAATCTCTAATTTTCTGAGGGAAGAAGGATTCCTTCTAGATGTCAGTTCTTGTAGAGGGCACCTGAAATATATGACCTTAGCTGTTGGTGGGACTTAAAACGTAAACACACACGCACACGCCCACACCATACACAGACATATTTGCTTCAGCGGCGGTTCTAACTATGAACAACAACAACAACAACAACAACAAAAACAGAACTCGTTTATGTCGACTCAGAGAAACTTCATTGGAAGCAAAAGATATACAGTGTGTGTGATTTAAGGTTTAACGTCCCCGTCAACACTGTAAAGTTCATTTTGGAGACGCTGCTTTCAGTTTTGTGGGAATTTTACCCGACATTGAGATAAATGACATATCAAGCACAATGAAACAAATAGGGTTTATAAGCATGGCCGGTGAAATTCCGCTATTAAGACCACCTAAAATTAGGACTAATTCTGCGATAAAAGGCTTATTTTGAAGGGTACACTTAATTATTTTTCTTTGTGTTTTCTGCCTACAATGCCCTCTGGTCAGGGACCACCTTTGGTACTGTTCAAAACTGGTCTTTAAGACCACTTTTGAACAGTCCCAAAGGTAGTCTTACTTTTACTATACTCTTCATTTGTACTGCCACCGTTTGGGTGGTTAAGTCTGAAGCGTTTTCCGTCACTGGGGCGTCCATCTGATATTGGCATACAGTAGGACATGGCCTGCTGTCCTTGCAGCATGTTGTTATTTCTTCTGTTTTTATATTTCCATTTAATTGCTGGAGACGCCATTTGTTTGTTTGATTTGAGGTTTAACGTCCCCGTCAACACTGTAAAGGTCATTTTGGAGACGTTGCTTCCAATTTTGTGGGACTTTTACCCGACAATGAGATGTAATGACATCTCAAGCCCTGTCGTCCAATGAAACCAATAGGGTTTATTAGCATGGACGGTCCGCCTCGCACCGCGGTTCCTGGACAGGCTTAGATCTTCTAAGCGGTTTACCAGTATTAGTATGCGGGCCGGATTCAGCTCTGCGTGGAAGCATCATGCAGCCCATATATTTCTTCAAGCCCCTATGGGCGGGGGCCATCCGGAGACGACATAAAATGACCCACAAGGGTTGATGTGTCGTTAATCCCCAATCAATCAATCAATCAATCAATCAATCAATCAATCAATCAACCAACAATCAATTAATGAGTCAGTCAGTCAGTAAACCAACCAACCAACCAACCAACCAACCAACCAACCAATCAATCAATCAATCAATCAATCAATCAATCAATCAATCAATCAATCAATCAATCAATCAATCAATCCCTATTCCTCTCTTTCATCTCTATTATTTATTCTACCCGAGTTCTGCCTATCTCTAGTTGATGACACAAAATGACCCACAAAGGTTGACGTGTCGTTTAACCCCAACGATATCAAGCAAGCACTTAACATCAGCTGCAGTAAAGTGAAATAAAACTATAAATATGTGCTTGCTAGCTCAGTCGGATGCGCGTCTGGCTGGTGATCAGGA
Source organism: Lucinisca nassula (assembly GCA_963580285.1). Lineage (NCBI taxonomy): Eukaryota > Metazoa > Mollusca > Bivalvia > Lucinida > Lucinidae > Lucinisca > Lucinisca nassula. The sequence continues at coordinate 41,988,574 of OY757018.1, forward strand.
GGACGCGGGTTCGATACATGCCGGGGTCGGTAACATTCTTTCGTGGAGATTGATCATAAAATCTTTTCTACAGTCATTCTCTCCCTTCCGCTGATTCAAGAACGGCAGTTGTCCGTTTCTGGCGAAAGAATGTGCATTGTACTTGTTAACCGCTTACGTATAAGCCTGCCCAGGAAAAGTGTGGATAGGTAAACTGACCGGCTCAAAAATGACCTAAAACAGTTTTGACTGGGCCGTTAAACTCCAATAAAAACAAATAAAGCAATCTACTACCAAAACACAGCACTTACCTGCAGTAAAGTGAAATAAAGCTATAAAGATGTCCTTGGAAACAACAACTTGCATAGAAACGAAAGTTTCGGTTTTATTTAGGCTCTTCTTAAGCAGAACTGCACTTAGCAAGGTTACAGTGTGGAATATTGCAGCTTTTTCCCACGTCTCTAGAATGATTTTTCATCCAGCAAAGTACAGTGACATTCCGCTACATGTATTAAGACCACCTAAAATTAAGACTGATTCTCCTTTAAAAACATATTAAAACGGTTTCAGTGTGTTTTCTGCATTCATTGTCTTCTACAAAATGACCACTTTTGGGACTGCTCAAAAGTGGTCTTACTTTTAAACAGTCCTAATGGCGGACTGAATAAAAATTTTTACTACATATATACGTAAATATGATAATTTCTTCTTATTTTCCGCTACTAACAACCAAGAAAGCCTATGAGTGTTCGTTAAAAGCTCCTCGTTGCGGTCAAGGGTCGTTGGTTCGATTCCGAGCTTCTCCAGACTGTCGTATTGGTCTTTAAACCGAGGTCCTGTCTCCATATGACCTTTATTGTAGGTGGATTGTAAACCCGAACAACTATACACAGTCACTCTAGTACTCAAAAGGTCTTCATTTGAACAGACTTAGGGCGGATATATATCACACTGGTAAAGGCAAGCGCGCAGGGTAAGGAACAAACACACAGGATAAGGAATTTTTTCCGCTCAGGATAAGGAAGAAAATGGCGGAATCGGCATCACATGTGCAGGTTTGTTGTTGTTCTAGATCTCGTGTTAGGGTTACTAATCAATACGGCTGCTCACATTAGCTTCACGGAAGACACATATTATTCACAAATTTATCTTCGATGGTCCGGATGCGACAGGTACAGGCAGTCAAACGGAGAACCGGACACAGTGGTGATACTCAACCACGAAATCTCATTATTTTACATGAAACGCTCTCCTTGGAAGATGGCATGCACTTTTTTGTTGTTTGTAGACATACACATGATATATCGGACTCTTGCAAATACGATTTAAGGAAAATTGGAAATTGGAAGGCCCACAGTGAGAAATCCTAGTTCCATTTTCAATACAACGCCCACGGGCAAGGAAATGGGTACAACGCATATGGTAAGACACAAAATTTTCCGGGGAAAATGGTAGTTGTATGGTCGTAGCACCAGTAAATTTCCGTCTCAGATTAGGTTTTCCGATATTAATAATTAGTCCAAAATAGTTTATAGCACCAGTTGTGACCTTTAGGAAACGTTCAAAGTTTGTGTGCCTTGTCTTGGCATGTGCATTGCTCTGGTTCTAGCAATATAATAACCACCACCCACCCACCCCCTCCGCCCACTATGAATCTAGGAGGGTGTGTCCTCGGACAATTCGGCCTAGGACAATTTGGCCAGCAAAAATATTGGGTAGGACAATTTGGCCATGTTAATATATTGTCCAGTTCAAATTGACAATTTATTGTTTTGGGTTTGTTTTCATTAATGCTTGTGGAAGGAACGTTTAAAGATTTTAATCAAAATCAATTAGAAATTGTATTTTTTTTTAAACTATATCTTTAAGCCTGTGATATAATGCCTGGCAAAATCGTTAGTAGCAAAGACATAATAATTGATAACTATACAAAAATAGATAAATTTAATGATTTTGTTTAAACTTGTTGGAAGACAAGATCAATTAGCACTTGGTTAACTGGCTGACTCATTTGTTGACTGGTCATGTTTCCTTGCTTTCTTAATTAACTTTTATATACTTAAATTGTTGGTTTTGTTTGTTTGTGTATGCATTGTGATGTTTTAGCTCACCTGTCACGTAGTGACAAGGTGAGCTTTTGGGATCACTTTTTGTCCGTCGTCCGTCGTGCGTGCGTGCGTCAGTGCGTCCGTAAACTTTTCTTGTGAACATACTAGAGGTCACAGTTTTGGGCAAATCATCATCAAACTTGGTCAGAATGATAACCATGACAACATCTCGGTCAAGTTCGAATATCGGTCATGGCAGGTCAAAAAGTAGGTCAGTAGGCCAAATCAAAGAAAAACCTTGTGAACACTCTAGAGGCCTAAGTTTTGGGCCGATCGCCATCAAACTTGCTCAGAATGATCATCTTGACAAAACGAATATGGGTTATGCCGGGTCAAAAAGTAGGTCAGTAGGTCAAATCATAGAAAAACCTTCTGAACACTCACGGGGCCACAGTTTTGGTCCGATCGTCATCAATCTTGCTCAGAATGATCGTCTTGACAATATCTGGGACAAGTTCGAATATGGGACATGTCGGGCCACAAAGTAGGTCAGTAGGTCAAATCATAGAAAAACCTTGTGAATACACTAGAGGCCACAGTTTTGGCCCGATAATCATCAAACTTGCTCAGAATGATTATCTTGACAATATCTCGGTCAAGTTCGAATATGAGTCATGTCGGGTCAAAAAGTAGGTCAGCATGTCAAATCAGAGAAAAACCTTGTGAACACAGTAGAGGCCACGGTTTTGGTCCGATCATCATCAAACTTGCCCAGAATGATCATCTTGACACTATCTCAGTCAGCTTCGAATATGGGTGTTGTCGGGTAAAAAAGTAGGTCAGTAGGTCAAATCATAGAAAATCCTTCTGAACACACTAGAGGCCTCAGGTTTCGTCCAAACTTGCTCAGAATGAGCATCTTGATAATATCTTGGTCACGTTCGAATATGGGTCATGTCGGGTCACAATGTAGGTTGGTAGGTCAAATCATAGAAACACCTTGTGAATACACTAGAGGCCACAGTTTTGGTCTAATCATCATCAAACTTGCCCAAAATGATCATCTGGACAATGTCTAAGTCAAGTTGGAATATGGGTCATGTTGGGTCAAAAAGTAGGTCAGTAGGTCAAATGAGAGAAAAACCTTCTGAACACACTAGAGGCCACAGTTTAAGTTCGATCATCATAAAATTTGCCCAGAATCATCATCTTGACAATATCTCGGTCACGTTCGAATACGGGTCATGTCTGGTCATAAAGTAGGTCAGTAGGTCAAATAATAGAAAAAACCTTGTGAACACACTAGAGGCCACAGGTTTGGTCCAATCATCATCAAACTTGCTCAGAATGAGCATCTTGATAATATCTTGGTCACGTTCGAATATGGGTCATGTCGGGTAATAATGTAGGTTGGTAGGCCAAATCATAGAAAACCTTGTGAACACACTAGAGGCCACAGTTTTGGTCCGATCATCATCGAACTTGCTCAGAATTATAGTCTTGACAATATCTCAGTCAAGTTCGAATATGGGTCATGTCGGTCAAAAAGTAGGTCAGAAGGTCAAATCATAGAAAAACCTTCTGAACACACTAGAGGCCACAGTTTAGGTTCGATCATCATAAAACTTGCCCAGAATGATCATCTTGACAATATCTCGGTCAAGTTCGAATACGGGTCATGTCGGGTCATGTCGGGTCATAAAGTAGGTCAGTAGGTCAAATCATAGAAAAAGCATGTGAACACACTAGAGACCACAGTTTTGGTCCGATCATCATCGAACTTGCCCAGAATGATCATCTTGACAATATCTCAGTCAAGTTTGAATATGGGTCATGTCTGGTCAAAAAGTAGGTCAGTATGTCAAATCATAGAAAACGCGTGTAGCAGTGACACTCAGGTGAGCGAACCAGGGCCCTCTGGGCCCTCTTGTTCATTAACTCTTAACATGGACCCACAACATATTTTTAGGATTTTGTAAAACAAACCCTTGTTAGGATGTGTTCCAAAGATAATTTGGGATAAACTTCCTTATTTCTTGTAAGTAGTATATGTTGTGGCTGCACGTTATAATCGCCTGGGTTGAGGCAACAGTGTACTCTGTATCCTCAATAATGTTTGCAAACAGTGGGGAACAAGATCACTCTGCACACACACGTGTGTGAATGAAATAGACACAATTATTAAATGAATTGAAGGTATCTGAGTATTTTCTGTTTTATTTTATTTTTGTCTCCCCTATCTCTCTAGGCCGGCCTCGGTAGCTCAATCGGTGCGCGTCTGACTGGACGTGGGTTCGATAACTACCGGGGTCGGCAACATTCTTTCATGGAGATTGATCAAGAATGTGCACCATTCTGGATAACCGCTTACGTTTAGGTAAACTGACCTGCTCATTTTTGAGTCGGTCAGTTTACCTATCCACATCCTTCCTGGGCAGGCGTATGCGTAAGCGGTTAGCCAGTACAGTGCACATTCTTTCGCCAAAAATTGACAACTGCCCTTCTTGATTCAGCGGAAGGTAGAAAATGGCCGTAGAAAAGGTTTCATGATCAATCTCTACGATAGAATGTTGCCGGCCCCAGCATGTATCGAACCCGTTTCCTACTGATCACCAGTCAGACGCGCATTCGACTGAGCTACCGAGGCCGGCATAAAAATTCAGTTACCAATACATGTACATACTTTAATATTTGCCTTATATCCGACGACGAACTGCGTGCAAAGGGCCCTGCAAGATTCCCCATTATATCTCCCCGCCCCCACCCCCACTCAATATTTGTTTCATAAATGTTTTATGGTGATAGCCAAATAAAGTTTAATGAAAAGCTACAACTTCAAAGAAAAACAAATCAATAAAATTGCTTGGTCACTCACAAATAAGGTATGTTTTTTACCATGGCATTTCAGCATAAAAATTATCATAACTCCGTTCAGAGTAACGATAAATATATGTTGTTATTACTCATTTTCTTAGTTAGAACCCCGTGAATAGTTTGGTACCTGTTTCATTTTGATCCTGTAATGTTTCATTTTCATATATCTCCATGATAATGCAAGTGGGTGGGGTAACTAGATACCACTCACTTAGTGTACAAATGGTTAGCAGTGCTACCTGATAAATTATTGCGCCAGTTGAAACCTATATAATCAGGTGCTTCCACTGTCTGTTGTCTTTTTCTCTCGAAGGGATAAACTTTTATCACACTTCTCTTACTATTTTCGTCATACTCTATTAACTCAATACAGATACATCAAAAGACAAGTTATTCCGAATATACATGAAGACGAAACAATTTGTTTCTGTATGTTTCCATTAACTAAGCCTGTTAGCAAGTGAAACGATACACATTGAAGAGGATTTGAGTGGATGCCAGAAAGGAGCCAAATCATATCAGGCCCTTAAATGACCATGCAATAGGTATTTCTCACGAATTTGGCGAGGTTATCTACCTTATTTTCAGCCAAAATAACAAACATTTAATTTTCTGCCAGAAATACTGCATGGACATATATATCATTTCTCTAAATCATGATCGCGATGAACCCAATCCATCAATCCCCCATAGGGGATGATTATTTTGCTAGAACCAGAGCAATGCGCATGCCAAGACAAGGCACACAAACGTTAAACGTTTCCTAAAGGTCACAATTGGTGCTTTTAACTTAACTATGTAGGACTAATTATTAATATCGGAAAACCTAATCTGAGATGGAAATTTACTATTGCTACGACAATACAACTACATTTTTCCCCCGAAAAATTTTGTGTCTTATCATATGCGTTGTACCCATTTCCTTGCCCGTGGGCGTTGTATTTAAAATGGAACTAGGATTTCTCACTGTGGGCCTTCCAATTTCCAATTTTCCTTAAATCGTATGTGCAACAGTCCGATTTATCATGTGTATGTCTACAACCAATAAAAAAGTGCATGCCATCTTCCCAGAAGAGCGTTTCATGTAAAATAATGAGATTTCGTGGTTGAGTAGCTCCAATGTGTCCGGTTCTCCGTTTGAATGGCTGTAACAATCAAATTCGGACCATCGAAGATAAATTTGTGAATAATATGTGTCTTCCGTGAAGCTAATGTGAGCAGGCGTATTGATTAGTAACCCTAACACGAGATCTAGAACAACAACAAACCTGCACATGTGATGCCGATTCCGCTATTTTCTTCCTTATCGTTAGCGGAAAAATTTCCTTATCCTGTGTGTTTGTTCCTTACCCTGCGCGCTTGCCTTTACCAGTGTGTATATAGCCTTGTAAATATGTTCTATAAAGGGTTATCCTTTGGAAGCAGGGAATACACCAAAGAATTGGAAAATATGAAGTGTACATGTTTTCTGGGCCAGACTAGCTAGTTTCGGCCAATTAGGCCTCATCAGTGATCCTCAAACATTTTCAAAATTCCACAAAAGCCCACCTTTTCCTATAAACAGTGGGGTTTTCAAGGTACTTCGTTACTCGGCATTTGATATTGCTCTGAAAGGTTTTTGGGCACCAAAAACATGAGAAAGCAATAGTCGGAGCATATAAGTTCTATCCAAAAGCTTGCACACGCGATAGATGGTCCAGAACACCCAAAATCGTTGCGCAAAGCGAACAGGGATATTCTTGCATGTGCGCACAGCGAAGAATCAGATCAGACTTCGCGCAGTCTGATCTGAGTCTTCGCTGTACCTTTTAGCAATGACATGTTCCCTCGAGCTTCTTCACGCCGTCAGGGAAGGTGATATTCTTGGTATGTGCACAGGCCGGTTCGAGTCTTCGCTGAGTGCATATTCTCGAAGACCTGTTTTCGCTTGGCGCGGAATATAAGAATCTTACATGAGTGTGAGGGGTAGTTAGAAAAATCCGTCCCGAGTGATTACGAGGCTTGCCGAGTGATGCCGGAGGCTGATTTTGTTCTTTCTGAATGTAAGATTCTATTTTTTGATTTTGCACACCTTTCCTTTCTAAGAGTGGTTCCGCCATGTTTCGATGACAATAATGCGACGTTTTGACGTCATTGTTGGTGCTATGACGTCAGACTTAACGGCGGCAAACTCAACACGACACACAACATTCTTTCGTGGAGATTGATCATGAAATCTTTTCTACGGTCATTCTCTCCCTTCCGCTGATTCAAGAAGGGCAGTTGTCAGTTTCTGGCGAAAGAATGTGCACTGAACTGGTTAACCGCTTACGTATAAGCCTGCCCAGGAAAGTGTTGATAGGTAAACTGACCGGCTCAAAAATGACCTAAATAGTGTTGACTGGGCCGTAAAACTCCAATACAAAACCTATTCAACCAGTGCACACCAAACACGTGAAAAATCTCGATTTTACCATATCCCCGGTGGTGAGTGAGTGAGTGGGTGAGTGTTTGAGTTTTACGTCTCACCAACAGCTAAGGTCATACGGAGACGAGACCTCGGTTAAAAGAAGAAGCCGAAAGTTATGAGAAGCCCGGTATCGAGCCTGCGATCCCTGCAAGGCGAGTAGCATAACCACTACACCAAGGAGGCTTCTATATCCCCGGGTAGGATGCCCTGGGTAGGCTAAGAATATGTATCATAGGATTAACTCCAGGATTTCCTTATCTGGTGTGCAAGAACATTCCATATAAAATGCCACCGCATGCATCTCTTTTGCCCCCGCCCATCGGGGATTGAAGAAATAGATGGGCTGCATGATGCTCCACGCATAGCTGAAACCGACCGCACACGAGTACTGGTAAACTGCTTAGAGGATCTAAGCCTGCCCAGGTAAAGCGGTGCGAGTCGGCCCGTCCATGCTTATAAATCCTATTGGTTTCATTGGGCGACAGGGCTTGAGATGGTATTTCATCTCAATGTCGGGTAAAAGTCGCACAAAATTTGAAGCAGCGTCTCCAAAATGACATATACAGTGTTGACGAGAGCGTTAAACTTCAAATCAAACAACCAAAAACATGCATCTATTTCCATATTTATGCTAAACATTTTCCGACAGAACAGTTCTAATATTCATAGTCGGTACCAGCTATTAGGTCAAACAGAAATAATGCTTTATTTCTGGAAAGGGCGAAAGTAATAAGCTTACGGGTTTGCGTTATTTGCATACCTTATTTGTAAATCATCTAGACGTGATCTGACAGCATTTGAAAAGAAGCGAAAAATTTGTATGATCTTGTGCCAAAGAAGCAGTTCAAGAATGAGTAATGGCTAGGTCGAAACTTGGCACAGACAGGCCTCAGTGACCTAAATGATTAGAGCGCTGATGTTGTTCGAGCTTGACTCTGGTCACATGTCAAGTGTTTTTTGTGCGGGTACCCCGTTTTTCAACCACGTCTGATAAACGATCGGCTGGATGTTGTTGAATTTATCTTGAAAGGGTCGTACAAAACTTGGCACAGTATGAGCAAGCAAGACTGCCACAGTGAAATAAGTTTTTTCAGACAATTGCATACATGAGGCAGTTTCAACCCTGCCAGCACAAAAAAGCGGGACAAAGTCGGGTCGATAGCGATACGACGTTGCCACGTCGTATCGCTATCGGCCAGATGAAAGCCCGACATTCTTTGCTGGCAGGGTGGGTGTTCGATTCAGTTAGCATAATGGCACCATGGAACTAGATTTGACCAAATTCAAATCAGGCAATGTTGAGCGTCAACTGAGGTTGCGTCTAACCAGACCCTCTCCTGGCTGTGCATATACATGTAAACTGTTGAGATGGCTTTGGTGAACCGTATAAGTGCCATGTAAAATAACAAACATAGGAAGTTCAGATCTGTAGGCTCATCCGGGTGTTCCTGTCCCATATTAATGAGCCGTACCGAGTGAAAACCTCTCTTCTGACAGCTGCACTGAGGCATTACGAAACAAGTCGTTTGGATATAAAGTTGTCTTTTATTGATCTTGCATTTTTTCAAGTGAAACGTTGTAATTGCTTTCTTGTTTCTGCACCAAACGACAAGCTGTGTTTTAAAAGGAGTGTAATGAAAATAACGCATACGCAATGTAAACCCCACTTTTCTCTATATAAAGCGGGGTGAAAAGGGGTATTCACACCGTGATGAGAGTCTCAAATCAAGCTGCCTTATGTTACTTTGAACAAGCAATTGGTTGTTTTGCGATTGATGGCCCAGTCATCACTATTTAGGTAATATCTAGCCGGTCAGCTTACGTAACCACACTTTTCTGGACCGGCTTCATGCCTCTTAACGAATACTGAGCATACTGACAACTGATACTCAGTACATATGGGGCGCCGTTTTACTAATTATGTCTCCCCCGATTTTTTTTTCTTTTCGGAGAGACATAATGTTTTTCCCCCGGGCCTCTGTCTGTCCGTCTGTCTGTCTGTCTGTCACAAAATCGTGTCCGCTCTATAACTTGAAAACCGTTAAAGCTACCTTCACGAAAACTTCATATAAATATTAATCAATATTACACGACGTGCAGAGCGCAAGAACATAACCCTCGCATTTATACTTTCTGAGTTATTTCCCTTGGAAGTTCGTCGGTATGTATGTATGTATGTATGTATGTATGTATGTATGTATGTATGTATGTATGTATGTATGTATGTATGTATGTATGTATGTATGTATGTATGTATGTATGGGCAAATCGGACCCGGTCAATAACTTTCTTATTTTTAGATGGATTTTGAAATTACTTGGCAGAAATATTAACCACCATGAGGCGATGTGTGGCGCGCATGACGCAGGTCGGTACCTCAAAGGTCAAGGTCATACTTAGAGGTCAATGTCAAAAAAGGGGCCTTTTTTCGTGTTTGTCAATAACTTTCTTATTTTTGGATTTTTAAATTACTTGGCAGACATGTTAACCACCATGAGACGATGTGTTGTGTGCATGACCCAGGTTGGTACCTCAAAGGTCAAGGTCAAACTTAGAGGTCAAAGGTCAAAAGGGGGACTTTTTCGTGTTTTGTCAATAACTTTCTTATTTTTAGCTAGAAATTGAAATTACTTGGCAGAAATGTTAACTGCCATGAGACGATGTGTCCCACGTATGATTCAGGTTGGTACTTCAAACGTCAAGGTCATACAGGTCAAATGTAAAAAAAGGCCTTTTTCGTGTTTGGTCAATAACTTTCTTATTTTTAGATGGATTTTGAAATTGCTTTGCAGCAATTTTAACCACCATGAGACGATGTGTTGCGCGCATGACCCAGTTTGGAAACTCAATGGTCAAGGTCTTACTTAGAGGTCAATGTAAAAAGGGGCCTTTTTTCGTGTTTGGTCAATAACTTTCTTATTTGTAGATGGATTTTGAAATTACATGGCAGAAATGTTAACTGCAATGAGACGATGTGTCTCTTGTATGACCAATGCTGGTACCTCAAAGTCAAGGTCATACTAAGAGCTCAAAGGTAAAAAGGGGCCTTTTTTAGTGTTCAGTCAATAACTTTCTTATTCCTGGATGGATTATAAAATTACTTGGCAGAAATAATAACCATCATGAGACGATGCGTTGATGTCATACTTAGAGGTCAAAGGTTAAAAAAAGTTTTTATTTTGTGTCCAGTCAATAATTTTTTCATTTCTGGATGGACTTTTTAAATTTCCTTGCAGAAATGTTCACCTTCATTTGACAATGAGTTGTGTGCAAGACCAAAGTCCATACCTCCAATGCCAAGGTCATACCTAGAGGTCAAAGGTAAAAAAAGTGTTTTTTTGTGTACAGTCAATTACTTTCTTTTTCTTTGATGGATTATGAAATTACTTGGCAGAAATGTTAACCATCATGAGACGATGTGTTGGACCACAAAGGTCAAGGCCATACTTAGAGGTCAAAGGTAAAAAGGGCTTTTTGTGTACGGTTAATAACTTTCTTGTTTCTCTCTGAACTTTTTAAAGTTAATTTGCAGAAATGTGTTGCACACAAGACCCAGGTTAATACCTCCAATGTCAAGGTCATACTTAGAGGTCAAAAGGGGGTGGGGGGGGGGGGGGGCGGGGAAGACATCTGTGTTTTTGTAGAAAAAATCTAGTTATTCTCTAGTAACAGATTTCTACAATTTGGATATCCATACGCGTGATTCAAATAAATATGAATTAAATAGTAAAACGGCACCCCATATGAACATGCTTGGACACTCGCACATGTCTGAAGACACATTTTTGCTTGGGAAATAAAGTTTGTTTATGTTAAGCATTTAGGTCCCAGTCAATTTTTATTTTAATTGAGGTTTAACGACTCCGTAAACACTATTTCGGTCAATTTTGAGAAGCTGCTTCCAATTTTGTGGGACTTGAAGCCAACACTGAGATATATTGACTCTCAAGCACTGCCACTCAATGAAACCAACATGGAAGGTCCGACTCAGACCAGTTTGCTCGGGCAGGCTTACACCTTCAAAGCTGTTAACCAGTACTCATGTGCGATCTGTTTCAGCTCTGCGTGGAAGCACATTTCAGCCCAATCTATTTCTATAAGCCCCGATGGGTGGGGCCTTACATGCCCGTCAACACTTTTTTAGGCCATTTCGGAAACAGTGTTTCCGATTTTGTGGGACGTTTATCCCACATTGGATGGAATAACATCTCAAGTCCTACCGTCCAAAGAAATTGCTATGGCTTAAGGGGCTCGCACCACTTTGTCTTACGGCCCCCGCCCATCAGGGCTTGAAGAAATATATGGGCTACACGATGCTTCAACGCAGAGCTAAATCCGACCCGCACACGAGTACTGTTATACCGCTTAGAGGATCTAGGCCTACCCAGGCAAAGCGGTGCGAGTCGGACCGTCCATGCTTATAAACCATATTAGTTTCATTGGGCGACAGGGCTGGAGAAGTAATTTCATCTCAACGTCGGGTAAAAGTCCCACAGAATTGGAAGCAACGTCTCCAAAATGACCTTCACAGTGTTGACGCGGACGTTAAACCTCAAATCAAACAAACAAAAACCACTTTGTCTTGGCATGCTTGATCCTTCCAAGTAGTTTGTTCGGTCGGTTCAGCTCTGCATGGAAGCACCATGCAGCCCAGTTTTAAAAGTATTTCTTCAAGCCCCGATGGATAACTGCAGTATAATTCCGCTATTAAGACCACCAAAAATTGAGGCAAAATCTGCTTTAGGAAGCTTATGTAGAAAGTTTCGCTTTTTCTTTCTTCGTGTTTTCTGCATACAGTGTTCTCAAGTCAAGGACCACCTTTGGGACTATTCAAAAGTGGTCTTACATACCACTTTTGAACAGTCCCAAAGGTGGTCTTAATGTAGAAATTTTACTGTATTTAATCAATTAATCATGTAATCGATGCAAGTATCAGCTTTGAGAATATGTATATATAAAAAAAAACACTTCACTTGAAAATAGTTTGCTGTTGGTATGCGTCTCAAACGTCCCAAACACATAGCCATATATCAAGTTGACATTTTGTTGACCACACCAGCTCATGGCCCGCTACCAAATAAATCATGAATACTGTATATGTTGAATAATACACATACACCCTGGTGGTACACATTAGGCAGTCACAAATGTGGTGAATTCTGACCTTTAAACTGAAAAAACTGTAAGAAAATGGATATATCTGCAGCAAAAAAGCAAGTAATCTTCTAATCTAAATCTCTGTGTGAGTGCTATGTTTATAATTGGTCTCTGCTGGATTTATTAAAGTGGATCACATCATCATCATCATCATCTTCATCATCATCATCATCATCATCATCATCATCATCATCATCATTGTCGTCGTCGTCGTCGTCAATCATCATCATCATCATCATCATCATCATCATCATCATCATCATCATCATCATCATCATCATCATCACCACCGCCCCTACCACCACCATCAAAATCATCATCATTCTCATCATCCCTTTACGATCTCAATCATCATTACCACCATCGTCGTCGTCGTCGTCGTCATCATCATCATCATCATCATCATCATCATCATCATCATCATCATCATCATCATCATCATCGTCATCATCGACGCCGTCCTCCTCCTCCTCCTCCTCCTCCTCCTCATCATCATCATCATCATCACATCACCATCGTCATCATCATTTTAATCATCGATATCATTGCATAATTGTTAAGGTCGTTGGTTCACTACTGATATTAAAGTTTGCAATGGCTTTCCTCCATTTAGTGAACGATAGGATGCTAGAGAATCATAATATGTGACGATACTGTCTTCGCAGCCAACACAAAAACAACAGACCAACGTCGGGCTATACGTATCGATGTCGGCACGACGTTGGCCCAGAGTTCTATACTGCCCTGGTCTGCTTTTAACTGCTTACCTCTTCATTCGTGATGTCTGAGGTCCTCTATAGCTATTTCTTTCCTCCAGATAACTTTTTAACAGATTTTGACATCACGAAAACATGCCTATACAAATACATAGTAATTTTTTTCACCGAAAAAATGATTATTTTATAATGATAAATTGTGACATTATTCTTATTATTGCTCTAAAATATAGATTGTGGGTACACTTTAGAACCGCCTCATAGCAGAAATAAGATTTACCCCTGTAATACCCCAGTTTTACTATGTAAAAGTGGGGTTCAAAGAGGTCAAAATTATATAGGCGTGTTTCCTGATGAAATGCGTTTAATACGTAGCATGGAGCTGGTAAATTTTTAATCATTCATAAACGTATTCAAGGGCCCATTTCTTTTCTCCCGAACTTTTTTTTTCAAATGTGTTTAAAACGTAGCATGGGGCTGGTAAATTATATTTTTTAACCATAAACGCATTCGGGCATATAAAATATTCATAACTTTTAATCAGAAATCTTTAGATATTAGTCGTTAGTAAGATATATTCGACTTTCACTTTCATGTCATTAACCCTGCAATCGCAACGGAAAATCTAGATCAATTCACTTTTTTTATATATATTTTTTAGAAAAAAAAAAAAAAAATGCTTGACAGTTTATATGAAGACGGATCGCGTGTAGCCTTTATCTTCTCCAAACAAACTTTGAAAATACCGTCTGTCGACACAATTTTGCATTCCCCCTCCCCCACTTATCCCCAGTTTTATCACATTTTCAATTATGTGAGCGGGAAATATTTAGAAACCATCACGTTAGCAATAAGTTCTGAAGTTAGATCCTTTGGCAGCAAGGAATACACAGAATAAACGAAAATAGCAGACTCGGTTTTATTGAGTCTGTTCATGACCAGTACTGAATTGTGCTACAACGGCCACGCCCTCTAGCACCGGCTTAAGCAGAACTCTATTTTCAAAATGATACCGAATGAAATCAATGATCCCAAAGGACCAGAAAATATAATCTGCACTATTGTGATGTACGGGGAGACGTTCTACAGCCGCCACACGGCACAACACCAGCTGCAGTGAAAATAAAATAAAAGCAAGTCCGTGGAATGAACACCCCCAGTACTCCACTTTATAAAGAGAAAACTTTGTTTTACGGGTGTTTACATTATTTTACTTATTTCTGCTCCAAGACATTGGTTGTGTGTGCCCGTTATAACCACCTCAATTAAGCGGTCATAACGAGCACCCACGGCTATGTTTGCAGCATAAATAAGAAAAAAGATCACGGATTTTCAGAAGAAAAATAGCCATTTTGGAGATAAGAAAAATGCACTGTGTCATATATAAAAGTGAGGTTCGAGGGGATCAAAATTATATAGGCGTGTTTTAGTGATAAAGAGAGACGACTTCTTTTACTTTCATGAACAGCTGCCGAAAAATGAATTCCTACATTCTTGTTCAAAAGTTTAGATGTAGGCGCCTTCATGAGGCGGTTCTTAAGAGTACCCACAACCTTTATTTTGAACATAAAGACACTGTTACAACATGTTGTCAGAATAGTTAAAAGAGGTATATCAGAAATCGCTTTCTAAAATGGGTGTGCTATCTTATGCGGTATATCAGAAATCGTTTTCTCAAACGGGTGTGTTATCTTATGCGGTTGTCCTCCTTTTTCAGGCATACGAGTAGACGAGAAAGGATGTCTTCAGAAGAATCTCGGCGGGTGGAGGAGAAGTTGATGCAGTTCCAGTCCGACACTAAAGACGGTAAATATCAGACTCCGTTTGTTTGTTTGTGTCGAGGTTTTACGTCCCCGCCAACACTGTTTAGGTCATTTTGAAGACATTGCTTCCAGTTTTGTTGGATTTTTACCCGACATTAAGATGAAATGACATCACGCCGTTCTGCCCCAAAAACACAAATGTTTAAGGGACGGTCCGACTCGAAGCACTATGTCTGGGCAGTCTAAGCGGTTTACCAGTACGTTTCAGCACGCCAGGCCAATACAGACGCCGGCCTCGGTAGCTCAGTCGGATGCGCGTCTGACTGTTGATCAAGCGGGTTCGATACCTGCCGAGTCGGCAATATTCTTTCGATGGGATAGATCATGAAATATTTTCTACAGTCATTCTTTCCTCTCCGTTGATTAAAGGATTCTGGCGAAAGAGCGGGTAAATGCTAATTTATTTGATTTGTGGTTTAACGTCCCTGCCAATACTATTTAGGCCATTTTGGAGCCGTTGCGTTCAGTTGTGTGGGTCTTTTACCCTACATTGAGATGAAATGACATCTCACTCCCTTCTCGCCCAATGAATCCAGTAGGGTTTATATGCATGGATGGTCCGACTCGCACCAGTTTGCATCATGCAGCCCAATCTATTTCTCCAAGCCCCGATGGGTGGGGAAAAGCGTTTAACCGCTTACGTATCCTACCAATTGCAAACTGAAATTCAATAAATAGTTGTTTGTAGTAGAGTTTAACGGCCCAGCTAACACTATTTAGGTAATTTATGAGCCGATCAGTTTTCCTAACCACACTTTTCCTGGGCCGGCTTATATGTAAGCGGTTAACCAGTACAGTGCAGAAGCCCTTCTCGAATCAGCAGAAGGGAGAGAATGACCGTAGAAAAGATTTCATAATGTTACCGACCCACTGTTTACTAACTTTTATTTAAATACAGTGAAATTCCGCTGTTAAGACCACGTAAAGTTAAGACTTATTCTGCTGTAAAAGGCTCATTTAGAAGGGTGCTTATTCTTTCTCTGTGTTGTCTGCAAATAGTGTCCTCTGGTCATCGACCACCTTTGGGATTGTTCAAAAGTGGTCATTCCACGTAAATGTTTTAAGGGGCGGTTGTAACAAGTTCCCACACACTATATATCTTGTGCAGAAATATTAAAACTATCTGAATGTTTTATCTGAAAGTTTTTATCTTTTTTGGTGGTATTTTAATAGGCGTGTTTTCGTAATACGTCTTCTCATCTCTGTATCCTGCGCGTCGTAAATTCCGAAGCCTCGTGTGTTGTAAGAAAAAAAAAAAAAATAAAAAAAAAAAAAAAAAAAACACGACAGAAATTCATACAGTGCAAATATTATTTGGCTAAATACTTAACAGACTTGACGAAGACTTACCAAGTTTATGAACGGTAGTGTAAGTAATTGTAACTTGACAGATTTTGTGCATTTTAACAAAATATAGTATCTGCATAGCTGAGACAGAAAATGTGTTCGGTATAACTGATACAGAATGTCTTTAGAATCACCAGCTAAGGCAGGTTGACTGGTTTCTCGATATTAATTTAATATCATTCTACATATTACAGAGCTTTCAAATTTAGTTCGCAGCCTCCGCGTTGTAATCGGTAACGAAGCTATGTGCGTTGTATCGAAATATCAAGATTTTTCTTTTTTTGCAAAATATGTGACGAAAATTGCCTATAGCTTTTGGATTTTATTATCGTTATTCACAATTTCTCGACCAGAACACCAGCATACACGTGTAGTTACATAGGACGACCGGACCAAAGTGAAAATACAGGTGAATCTGTGCTGAATTCCAAATTTCTTTCGGGGTCATTTTTTCCATATTCCGTTTTTCAAACTTTTTCTTGCAACAGACGAAGCCGCACATTAATAGAGGGGTCCATAAGGCAGATGTCAGTATAGGGCAACGCTATACAACAGTTAGATTAACGTAAAAACAGTTTCTTACCTGCAGCGACGAAGTGTCAGCCGCCATTATTCATCGAAGCCTATGCGTCCAAAATACGAAGCCTATGCGACCGCTACGCAGCCTGTGCGTATGTATTGACCAGTGTGAATATGGGAAAATATTGACCGGTAACTTCTGTACGAAGTAAACTGGACATTTTCTGGGTATATAGTAAAAGAAGGGATTACACATATTTTGATAACTAAAGCAATGTAACTGGTTATGCTCTTACTTCAGTGTTAAATGTAATAGGTCTTTCTAACCTTTTTTCAGGAACTTTTACGGAAACCTCCACAGTAAAAGTAACTTTCGCGGAAACAAGAAAACGAAACATTGTTCTGGACGAAGAGAGATTTGAAGACACGTTTTTGAAATGCCTGATCTGCCGAGAAAACTATGACGACGACGAGAAGATGCCCAAGATGCTTCCTTGCCACCATACATTCTGTCTCGACTGTCTACAACAAATGTTCAGAGTGGAGGGCGAATTCCGACAGACACTTACCTCAGCCTTCCGCTCCATGCCAGTGGCGGTAAAGATCAGTTGCCCAACTTGCCGTGAAGGACTGATCGCGTCCGCAATGGAAATTAAGAAGTTGCCCAATGATCACACTGTGTTAGAACTGGTTGCATTCGTGAAACACATCGGCAAAGCTCAGGTAGCGTATTGTTCGCGGCACCAGTTACAACCGCTAAACTTTTTCTGTGAACCCTGTATGCAGCCTGTGTGTTGTGACTGTACTGTAATAGACCATAAAGAGATTAATGGCCATAAGGTTGAAAATGTGGACGAAGCCATGAAGAAGTACTCGCCAGCTCTGGACAGAACAATCAATCAAATAGATGAAGAACAGAAAGGTTTGGATGAAAAGCGTCGCGCGCTAGAGAAAGCGTTCGATAATGTAGAACAAATTCAAAGAGAGCTGGCGGTGCAGATTCGACAAACTTTCGACAGAATTCGCGACTCAGTGGACGAGAGAGAACGAGAGTTGTTCGATATTTCGGAGCGCGAGATTGACCGGAAGCGAACGCTTCTGCGGGACTGTATGAAAATGCTGACCAGTCGCGAAGCAGAACTTAAACAACAAAAAGGAAAATTAGTTCACGCTAAGGAGAATAAGGACTTAGTGAATATGTTTGATCTGAACCGAGCCGCCAAGGACTGTGTGGCTAAAACTGTAGATATTCCCGTGTCAAAATCTTCGGAAGATTTCGCCGTGAGCTTTCAGTTTAACAGTCGGCAAGAAACAGGCATCAGAACAAATGTAGCTAACTTTGGAGACGTTACTTTCAAGTTCGAATAAATTCAGTCAAACTCGAGCGCCTCGAACATCCGTTGGGACTTCGAAAAATTGTTTCACGCTGGCATTACGATGACTCATTACGATAATATAGTGTATTTTTTCGCATCAAAAATGGCTACTACTACGATGAAAATCCGTGATATTTTTCTTATTTAAACTGCAAACACAGGGTGTGGGTGCTCGTTAGAACCGCCACATTGAGACGGTTCTAACGAATACCCATAACCTATGTCTTGGAGCAGAAATAAGAAAAATAAACATGTATGGACCTCCGTAAGCCCCAGTTTTCTCCATATTGCGTGGGATTTAGGGGGATGTTCATTTCACGGACTTGTTCTTGTGATGTCATCAGTGTATTTTTGGTTGTCTTTGTTGAGGTTTTACGCCCCTGTCAACACTAATTAGGTCATTTTAGACGTTGCTTCCGATGTTGTGGGACTTTTACCCGACATTGAGATGAAATGACATCTCAAGCACTACCACCCAAGAAACCCAAAGAGTTTAAGGAGCCGTCCGACTCGCACCAATTTAGACCTTTTAGGTGGTGTACCAGTACTCATATTCGGACGGTTAAAGCTCTGCGCGAAAGCACCATGCGGCAATATCTGTTTCTCCAAGCCCTTGTGGGCGAGGGGCGCAACTCATCCGTGTAACATAGTGCATTCTTTCATACTTCCATCCAAAACGGTTAATTTTCTGATGCATATTATGGTATTCTTCTTATTTGTACTAAGTCGTGGGTACTCGTTAGAACCGCCTCATTTAGGCGGTTCTAACGAGTACCCACACCTTTGGTATCAGAACAGAAATAAGAAAATAATGTATGTATATCCCTGCAAGCCACATTTTCTCTATATAAAGTTGGGTTTATAGGGGTGTTCTTTTCATGGACTTATTAATATGGTAGGGTAGTTTTACCTACCGAGGTTTAATTAATTCGCCTGTTCAGGAGACATAATGGGGGATCCTTTCGGGATTGTTTCAACATTTTATTAAATGTAGATAAAATGTACTCATTAGAATAGTCAAATTGAGGCAATCCTAATGAGTACACGCACCAGCAAGTCTGTGCGATGAAAAACCATCTAAATCCTACTTTATATAGAGAAAACGGCTGGCTGTTGGTACCCACAGCCTATGTTTGCGTTGCAATAAGAAAAAATATCACAGATGTTCATCAGAAAAGTAACCATTTTGGAGATATGAAAGAATGTACTATGTTGCACGGATGTGTTTTGCGTTATGCAAACTTAACTCTCACAAATAGTATTCTGTCCAGAGCTATCGGAAACATGCCTTAGGGACCCTAGAAAAAGTTTGAATCATCTTTCATTAGAGAAGTCACCATGGTGTAGTGGGTAAGCCCCTCGCCGCATAACCTACGAGGGGGTGGGGGACCACCAAAGTTCGCTTTCGGGCTTCTCCAGACTTTCTAAAAGAGTGTGCTTCAGCCAAGGTCCCATCTCCACGTAACCTTAGTTGTTGGTGGGACGTAAAGCTGAAACATACATCACCCATGGAAAATGACCTGTCGATGTTCGAGAAGCCGACGTTTTATTGTATTAAGGTTGTGCAATCATAATTAATCATTAAGGCTTCCAAAATATTTTGTATCTGCTTCATGCAATTAGTCATTGTTCATGTTTTTTGCATGACCATTAATACCCAGTATAGTCACTGGCGAGGCGCCACATATCTTGCTTTTAACCGTAAGTTTACGGCGCCAAGAAAAAACTGCATCTGAAAATGTCGTCTGTTTATGTCGTCTGCTATATCTTCTTCCAAACTTTTCAAACATATTTTTGCATACAGGCAAACAGTGTGGACTCTGATCAGACTACTCCTGTAAGGAGCAGTCTGATATGGGTCCACAGTGTTTGCAAAAATGACTCATAAAGCAACCGGCAGACAAGAAAAACAGACACAATCTGAGAACGCATTACGAAAATATGCCTATTTCAAAATATTGGACATTTTACCACGAAATAAATGAAAATTTTCTGATGGGAAATTGAGATATTGTTCTTATTTCTGTTCAAAATATAGATAGCGGGTACCCGTTAGAACCGCCTGGGCAAGGTGGTTGTATCGAGTACCAACAACCTATGTAAGGAAAATAAAGTATACCCACGTCAATGTTTACTATATAAGACGTCAGAATTATGTTGGCGTGTTTTCGTGATGGCACTCGTATGATGCATGGCTAAATGATGAAAAGTTTTTTTTTTTTCTAATATCTGGTGCAGATTGTAAAGGATCCCCCCCAAAAAAAGCCAATATAATTTTGTCCTCCCTTGAACCCTACTTTTATACAGTAAAACTGGGGTTTATAGGGGTTAATCTTATTTTCTTATTAGTGCTCTAATATATAGATTGTGGGTATTCTACCAAATGTTCTAACGAGTACCAACAATCTATATTTTGAGCGGAAATAAGAAAAACATCACAATTTTTCATCTTAAAAAGGGTTACATTTGTATAGGCGTGTTTTCGTAATGGGAAAATACCCACATTCAGTGGTTCTGAGAAAGCACCAGTGAAACATGTTTACCCTTGTAAAAACCACTCTCCTTTCATAAATCGGTGTTTACATGCACAAGGGTAGCCATTGCATGGACATGTTATTAGGAAAATATGTTCATGTGAAATAATGGCGTCCAACATGGTGTCAGAAATGACAACTATTAAATAAAAGTTATAATATCTTTCTTATGTTGTCTTTCAACATAGATTGTGGATGTTCGTTAGAACCGCCTCAATGAGGCGGTTCTAACGAGTCCCCACAATCTATGTTTTTGAGCAAAATAAGGCAGATAATGTATACCCCGTAAACTCCATTTTCTCTATATAAAGTGGGGTTTAGAGGGGTCTTAGTTTCCAGTTTTAACGTCAGACTACCAAATGTTCCAAAGGTCTTTGAGTTAGTCATCCTACATTTTTTTCTTTATTATTATCAATATTGATTGTTGTTAAATTATAAAATTTGTGTTTGTTTTATCTTATTTTGTGTTTGAATTGAGGTCTTTTGGCCCCGTCAACACTGTTTAGGTCATTCTGGAGATGTTGCTTCCAATTTTGTGTGACGTTTACCCAACCATGATTGAGTTGAAATGACATCTCAAGCCCTAACCTCCGAACAAAACAATATGTTTATACGCGGGTATGGACCGACCAGCATCACTTTGCCCGGGTAGGCTTAGATCTTCTAAGCTGTTTGCCAGTACTCATATGTGGTCGGTTTCAGCTCTGCGTGGAAGCATCATGCAGCCGAGTCTATTTTTCCACGCCTCGGTGGGCGGGGACCAAAATGACTTTTGTTCGATTATGAAATACGGTAAAGCATTGAATTAACCATATAAATCATCATAAAACACGCCTATATAATTCTGACCCCTTTGAACCCCACTTTTATACAGTAAAACTGGGGTTTTCAGGGATAAACATTATTTTTCTTATTTCTGCTCTAAAATATAGATTGTGGGTGCTCGTTAGAACCGCCTCGATGAGGCGGTTCTAACGAGTACCTACACTCAATATTCTGAGCAGAGAAAAAAAAAAGCACATTTTTCATCCGAAAATTTTCGTTTTTTTTCGCGGTAAACTTTACAATGCATTTATATAGGCGTGTTTTCGCAATTAAATGACTTTTGTTAAATTATGAAATGCAGTATAGCATAAATATATTCATGCTGAGCTCGCTTCATCATGTTCAAATGACCTTGCCAGAACGAATGACAAGTAGTAGCTTTCTGTAAGTATGACTCTAGTGAATTGAGGTTTAACGTCCCCATCTACACTATTTAGGTCATTTTGGAGACGTTGCTTCAAATTTGTGGGACTTTTACCCGACATCGACATGAAATGACATCTCAAGCCCTGCTGACCAATGAAACCGAAAGGCTTATATGCACTGGACGGTCTGGCAGCTTTGCCTTGGCAGGCTTAGTCCTTCTAATTGCTTTACCAGCACTCATGTGTGGCTAGTTTCAGCTCTTTGTGAAAGCACCATGCAGCCCAATCTGTGTCTCCAAGCCCCGATGGGTGGTGGCGGAAGTATGAATCTAGTTGTTTAAAGTATGATTTGCTAAACGAACTCGTTCGTGGCCAAATTACTATTCTGGCGAGTACAATATAGGACACACAAATACTTTTGACGAAAAAATGTGAGAGCTTTTGCAAATACAGTAAAATTCCTATATTAACACCACCTTTGGGACTGCTCAAAAGTGGTCTTTAAGTAGAGCATTTACATGTACATTGTACGCTTTTTTAATTATTTATATACCTGTATAATTTTCATAATATAACATGCACGCATATGTGTTAAATTGTTAATTTTAATAAAGCTGTTGTTTAAACAATTAGTACTGATTACAATTTATGCGTCTTTTGGTTGCGTCAAACCCAAATGCGTCTTCCAATACGTGTGCGCACAGCTACAAATGTAGGCCTAAGATCAGTTGGCATAATTACAAATTTACTCACATCACGATATCAAATCCGTGCAATGAACACCCCTTTAAACCCCATTTTATAAAGAGTAAACTGGGGATTCATAACGCAAACACGCCTCTACAAATACATTGCCACCTTATCGCCAAAAAAATGAACATTTTATGCTGAAAAATTGGAAAAATAAGGTATACCCCCGGAAACCCCAGTTTTACTATATAAAAGAGGGGTTCAAGGGAGTCAAAATTATATAGGCGTGTTTTCGTGATGTACAGGGGTATATAATATGTTTTTTCTTTCTTATTTGTGTTCCAGTCAATGGAGGTGGTTCTACCGAGCATCCACAGCGTACATTTGGAGCATAAATAAGATAATAATATATTATCACAAATTTGCATCAGGAAGAGATATGAAAGAATGCACTTAGCCACATGGGCTCTTTATCGTAATAAGAATACATTATTTCCTGTGTACTATATAGCACAGCAAAGAGTATGACCAGACTGCGCTTTTTGCTCAGTCTGATCAGAATCTTTGCTGGGCTCTCATGTCCCATGGTATAGCCATACTTTTCTTTGTTGTGACCCATATTCTTTCCAGTATCTCTAGAATGAGAAAGAGCTGTCGTATGACAATACAAACCCACCATATTGAGCGACGACACGAGAAAACCGATCTTCCGGGTTTGCGACCGGGTTAGAGACAAACCAGTCTGCTCAGCTTCACAGACTAGGGATGGTTTGGTGAGGCAAAGGTGACGTGTATCTTGCGTCACTCGGGCGTCCAACTGATATTGGCTTACAGCTGCCCTTGCAGCAGGTAAGGGTAGAGGGGGAATGTTGTTATTTCTTCTGTTTCTACACTTCCTTTCATTTTTAGCTCACCTGTGACAAGGTGAGCTTTTGTGATCACTTTTTGTCCGTCGTCCGTCGTGCGTCCGTGCGTGCGTCCGTGCGTCCGTAAACAATTTCAAATAAGTATATCTCTAATAACCTATGGTCAATCTTGATCAAATTTCATGAGAAGCATCATCAGGTAGGGGGAAAGGCTGCATAAGGTTTTTGGGCTGATCAGATTGGAATTCTGGTTGCCATGGCGACATATAGCTCCCATAGACTTACAATGGGAAAAAATTAAAATATCTTCTTCTCTGAAACCACTGGGCCCAGAGCTTAGATATTAAGCTTGTAACAATGTCAAGTGGTCACCTACATGAATCCTGCCAATCATGCCCCTGGGGTCCAAATTGGCCACACCCTGGGGCCCCTTAACTCCTATAGACTCATAATGGAAAAAAAAGCTTAAAAAATCTTCTTTTCTGAAACCACAGGGCCCAGAGCTTAGATATTTAGCATGTAGCAACGGCAAGTGGTCACCTACATAATTCCTGCCAATCATGCCCCTGGGTTCCAAATGGGCCACGACCCGGGGCCCATTTGCTCCCATAGACTCATAATGGAAAAAAGTTTCAAAAATCTTCTTCTCTGAAACCACGGGGCCCAGAGCTTAGGTATTTAGCATGTAGCAATGGCAAGTGGTCAACTACATAATTCCTGCCAATCATGCCCCTGGGATCCAAATTGGCCACACCCCGGGGCCCCTTAGCTCCCATAGACTCATAATTGAAAAAAGGTTCAAAAATCTTCTTCTCTGAAATCACAGGGCCCAGAGCTTAGATATTTAGCATGTAGCAACGTAAATTGATCAGCTGCATAATTCCTGCCAATCATGCCCCTGGGGTCCAAATGGGCCACGCCCCGGGGCCCCTTTGCTCCCATAGACTCATAATGGAAAAAAGGTTCAAAAATCTTCTTCTCTGAAACCACAGGACCCAGAGCTTAGATATTTAGCACGTAGCATCGGCAAGTGGTCACCTACATAATTCCTGCTAGTCCTGCCCCTGGGGTCCAAATGGGCCACGCCCTGGGGCCCCTTAGCTCCTATAGACTCATAATGAAAACAAAAAGCTTAAAAAATCTTCTTTTCTGATACCACAGGCCAAGAGCTTAGATATTTAGCATGTAACAACGGCAAGTGGTCACCTACATAAATCCTGCCAATCAAAACGGGCCACGCCCGGTGCCCCTTAGCTCTTATAGGCTCATAAATGAAAAAACCTTCAAAAAGCTTCTTCTCTGAAACCAATGGGCCCAGAGCTGAGATATTTAGCATGTAGCAACGGCAAGTGGTAACCTACATAAATCATGCCCCTGGGGTCCAAATGGGCCACGTCCCGGGGCCCCTTAGCTCCCATTGACTCATAATGGAAAAAAAGCTTCAAAAATCTTCTTCTCTGAAACAACAGGGCCAAGAGCTTAGATATTTAGCATGTAGCGACGGCAAGTGGTCACCTACATAATTCCTGCCAATCATGCCCTCGGGGTCCAAACAGGCCACGCCCCCTCCCCCCTCGGACTCCTTAGCTCCTATAGACTTATAATGGAAAAAAAGCTCCAACAATTTTCTCTGAAACCACAGGGCCCAGAGCTCAGATATTTAGCATGTAGCAATGGCAAGTGGTCACCTACATAAATCCTGCCAATCATGCCCCTGGGGTCCAAATTGGCCACACCCTGGGGCCCCTTAACTCCTACAGACTCATAATGGAAAAAAAAGCTTAAAAAATCTTCTTTTCTGAAACCACAGGGCCGAGAGCTTAGATATTTAGCATGTAGCAACGGCAAGTGCTCACCTACATAATTCCTGCCAATCATGCCCCTGGGTTCCAAATGGGCCACGACCCGGGGCCCATTTGCTCCCATAGACTCATAATGGAAAAAAGTTTCAAAAATCTTCTTCTCTGAAACCACGGGGCCCAGAGCTTAGGTATTTAGCATGTAGCAATGGCAAGTGGTCAACTACATAATTCCTGCCAATCATGCCCCTGGGATCCAAATTGGCCACACCCCGGGGCCCCTTAGCTCCCATAGACTCATAATGGAAAAAAGGTTCAAAAATCTTCTTCTCTGAAATCACAGGGCCCAGAGCTTAGATATTTAGAATGTAGCAACGACAATTGATCAGCTGCATAATTCCTGCCAATCATGCCCCTGGGGTCCAAATGGGCCACGCCCCGGGGCCCCTTTGCTCCCATAGACTCATAATGGAAAAAAAGGTTCAAAAATCTTCTTCTCTGAAACCACAGGGCCCAGAGCTTAGATATTTAGAACGTAGCATCGGCAAGTGGTCACCTACATAATTCCTGCTAGTCCTGCCCCTGGGGTCCAAATGGGCCACGCCCTGGGGCCGCTTAGATCCTATAGACTCATAATGAAAAAAAAAAGCTTAAAAAAATCTTCTTTTCTGATACCACAGGCCCAGAGCTTAGATATTTAGCATGTAACAACGGCAAGTGGTCACCTATATAAATCCTGCCAATCAAAACGGGCCACGCCTGGTGCCCCTTAGCTCCTATAGGCTCATAATTGAAAAAAGCTTCAAAAAGCTTCTTCTCTGAAACCAATGGGCCCAGAGCTGAGATATTTAGCATGTAGCAACGGCAAGTGGTAACCTACATAAATCATGCCCCTGGGGTCCAAATGGGCCACGTCCTGGGGCCCCTTAGCTCCCATAGACTCATAATGGAAAAAAAAACTTCAAAAATCTTCTTCTCTGAAACCACAGGGCCACGAGCTTAGATATTTAGCATGTAGCGACGGCAAGTGGTCACCTACATAATTCCTGCCAATCATGCCCTCGGGGTCCAAACAGGCCACGCCCATCCCCCCCCCTCGGACTCCTTAGCTCCTATAGACTTATAATGGATAAAAAGCTCCAAAAATTTTCTCTGAAACCACAGGGCCCAGAGCTCAGATATTTAGCATGTAGCAATGGCAAGTGGTCACCTACATAAATCCTGCCAATTATGCCCCTGGGGTCCAAATGGGCCACATCCCGGGGCCTGTTAGCTCCCATACATTCATAATGGAAGAAAGCTTCAAAAATCTTCTTTGAAACCAAAGGACCCAGAGCTTAGATATTTAGCATGTGGCAATGACAAGTGGTAACCTACATAAATCCTGCCAATCATGCCCCTGGGGTCCAAATGGGCCACACCCTGGGACCCACTTAGCTCCCATAGACTTATAATGGAAAAAAGCTTCAAAAATCTTCTTTCTGAAACCACAGGGCCCAGAGCTTAGATATGTAGCTTGTAACAAAGTCAAGTGGTCACCTACATAAATCCTGCCAATCATGACCCTGGGGTCCAAAATGGCCACACACTGGGGTATCTTAGCTCCCAGAGACTTATTATGGAAAAAAAGCTTCAAAAATCTTCTTCTCTGAAACCACAGGGCCCAGAGCTTCGATATTTAGCACGTAGCAATGGCAAATGGTCACCTACATAAATCCTGCCAATCATGCCCCTGGGGTCTAAATGGACCACGGCCCGGGGCCCCTTAGCTCCCATAGACTCATAATGGAAAAAAGCTTCAAAAATCTGCTCTGAAACCATAGGGCCCAGAGCTTAGATATTTGGCATGTAGCAAAAGCAACGGCAAATGTTCACCTTCATAAATCCTGCCAATCATGCCCCTGGGGTCCCAATGGTCACGCCCGGGGCTCCTTAGCTCCCATAATGGCGAAAAGCTTCAAAAATCTTCTCTGAAACTGTGAAGCACAGAGCTTGGATATTTAGTATCTAGCAACATAAAATAGTCACCTACATAAATCCTGCTAACCCTGCCCCTGGGTCAAAATTGGCCACGCCCGAGCTCATCAGCTCCTATAGACTTATAATGGAAAAATAAATTAAAAAAATCTTCTTCTGAAACCAAACGACATAAATCCTGCCAATTATGCCCCTGGGATCCAAATTGGCCACACCCCAGGGCTCTTTAGCTTCCATAGACTTACAATTGGAAAAGCTTAAAAAATCTTCTCTGAAACCACAGGGCCCAGATATTAAATATATAACATGTAGCAATGTCAAGTTGTCACCTATATAAATCCTGCCACCCATGCTTCTCAATCTGGGTCAAAATTGGCCACGCCCATGGGCCCATTGGCTCCAGTAGACATATAATAGAAAAACAAGAGGGCCAACTGTCCCTGTAGCGCTCACCTGTGTACCAGAAAATCTATAGTGATGTTTAAAATGCACATCGGAGCTTGAAGACCTAGTTTTGGCTACATGGTGCTTCCACACAGAGCTGGAACCGAACGCACATGAGTACTGGTAAACAGCTTAGAGGTTCTAATATGTTCTAGAAAGGGTTATCCCTTGGAAGCAAGGAATGCATCATTGAACTGGAAAATATGAAGTGTACATGTTTTCTGGACCAGACTAGCTAGTTTCGGCCATTTAGGCCTCATCAGTGACCCTCAAATATTTTCAAAATTCCACAATGGAATCAATGATCCCAAAGGACAAGAAAATATAAACTACACTATGATGTAGGGCAGGGAGACTTTTTATGGCCTCCACACATTCCCAGACAACAGCTGTAGTGACGTTAAATATGTTCCAGAAAGGGTTATCCTTTAGAAGCAAGGAAAACATCATAGAACTGGAAAATATGGAGTGTACATGTTTTCTGGGCCAGACTAGCTAGTTTTGGCCATTTAGGCCTCATCAGTGACCCTCAAACATTTTCAAAATTCCACAATGGAATCAATGATCCCAAAGGACAAGAAAATATAAACTACACTAAGCCTACCCAGGAAAAGTGGAGTCCCTTGGGTCAAAATTCCTGAAATTAACATTACTTTGGGGCAGGTCAGCTTCTATTAAAATTGATCTATTTTTTACGGCGTAGCCGTTATGGTTTTACTTTTGTCTTACATTTTTCGTTATTCCATTGGTCAATAAAACCACATGTCCAAGGAGATGACCATTTCATTGGTCAATGATTTGCATAAATAAATCTACTCAAAAGTACGACAGTTTACTGAAGTTTTAACCTAGGAAATGTTTCGTTTTTTATGTGAGACATGAATGAAAAATATATACAGTTTCGGCTTGCTCACCGTCTTGTCCTTTGATGACCATACGTCATATGTATAATTGTGTTTCTAGTGAATTCTGTAACTGCTGCGGTGAATAGCTATTTTGGCCTAATTTCACGTGGTTGGTCTATACAGCGAAAGGAACCATTTCGCGAAAGGAAGGTTCCTTTCGCGAAAGGAAGAATTTTCTGCGAAAGGAATTGTTTGTTTGATTTGAGGTTTAACGTCCCCATCAACACTGTGTAGGTCATTTTGGAGACGTTGCTTCCAAGTTTGTGGGACTTTTACCCGACATTGAGATGAAATGACACCCAAGCCCTGTTGCCCAATGAAACCAATAAAGAGATATAGCATGACCAAAACATGTAATAATCGCATTACAAATTGACAGATGTTTAATTTACAATATATGCTAAATAAAGTTGCAGTGTATCATTTGTCTTCAGCATACTTTATGTCCTCCATTTTAACACAAAATGGACATTTTGGAATACCATTAATGTTATATAAATTCTGAAAAGGAATAAGTGTAATTTGAGTTTTAATTAGGTGCACATAAGATCAAGTTTCCGTCCGTTTGTCTGCTCGTCCGTTTGTTCGTCCGCCTATGCGTTTACGTTCACCATAGCGACAACCCGAAATGTTAACCCTAGAATTTGTCTTCAAAAACAGTAAATGATAACGTTTTCTTATTTGTTGTGCATATACTTGAGATCATATGCTCTTGAAATGAGGTCATGTTTTTAACCTTGACCTTTTACATTGACCTTAGCTCAAACAGGCGGGACACCGCCTTCTGCAATGCTATTTTTCCTCGCGTGACATCTGAATTGTTTGAATACAGTAAACCAGTTCATAGCTAGACAATTGTTGCTGTCACTATTGTAGCTCATATTGCACGACCCGCAGAAAAAGCGACCGACTGAAGTCGGTTGATTTTCTAAGAGTGCCCTAAAATCACCGTGTCATTCTGTCAGTCTGTCTGTCCGTCCGTAACCCGTTTGTGAAAATTGGTGATAGTGACTTAACCGCTTGGAATATTTAAACAATTTTTGGCATACTGATAGATATCAATGTGATCTAACCAATGAACTTACGAATTATTATATTCCATTTAGTATAGGCTCGCCGAGGCGAAAAAATGTGAAAATTTTCTAACTGCTTCTCCTCGGAAACCGTTCGGTCGATTGAAGTCAAACTTCATATGGAGCCTCTATGGGATGGGGGAAACCAAAATTTGCTCATGGGGTCCAGGTCACATGACCCAAATGGCCGCCAAGCCATATATGGTCTGTCTGTCTGTCCGTCCGTAACCCGTTTGTGAAAATTGGTGATAGTGACTTAACCACTTGGAATATTTAAACAATTTTTGGCATACTGATAGTATCAATGAGGTCTAACCAATGAACTTGCGAAATATTACATTCCATTTAGTATAGCCTCGCCGAGGCGAAAAATGTGAAAATTTTCGAACTGCTTCTCCTCGGAAACCGTTGGGCCGATTAAGGTCAAATTTCATATGGAGCCTCTATGGGATGGAGGAAACCAAAATTTGCTCATGGGGTCCAGGTCACATGACCAAAATGGCCGCCAAGCCATATATGGTAAAAACCCTTCAAAATAGTCTTCTGCAGAACCACTTGGCAGATTTCCACGAAACTTGATAAATAACATCTGGGACGTAGGCCCATTATACATTGCTAAAATTGTGACCCTGGGTTGACCTTGACCTTCTTTGTGCCTAGGTCAAACTTTGACACATATGCTTTTGTATTGGAAAAGTGAGAATTCATTTTATCCTGCAAACGATTCAGAATACAGTACTAAAGTATTAGATATATTTTTGCTCCTTACGATAAGGCGCATTTATTGGGGGAACCGTTTTAGGTCCAGGTCACATGACCAAAATGGCCGCCATACCCATATGTGGTAACACTCATCAAGCTAAAAGCATCCGGCGGGTCGTGCACTTCAGCTGAAGCACTGGTTTCTAAACAACCTTCCAATTAAATCTACGCCGCATATCTTTTTTAAAGATATTTCTTGTTTTATTTGGATTTGTAATACATACTGCCTTAATGATCAAACTGAACTATAAGACTGTTGAGAAGTAACTTCTTTTTAGACACTAACATACCAGTTGCTTTTTAAAGCAAGCAATTTGTTCTCTATATTTATAAAATGGCAAGTATGTTCTTACCATAAGAACAAAACATTGAAAAAGTTTAGAGGGAAAACTAGAGAATCCAGTTTCAGCTGCAACTTCTCTGGATTTTTATACCCCACCACATGTAGTGGTTGGGTATTATGATATACCGTGGAGTGTCTGTTCATCCGTCCGCACCATTTCCGATCGATAGCTTGCGTAATTTTTTATGATTTGTTTTTCAAATTTTGCATATATGTTTATACCGGGAATGAGTGGTGTGGGATTGTTAATGGGAAAAATCCATTAACATTTGACAGAGTTACGGCCCTTTTTAGTTCAAAATAAAGGTTTTGCGGGTGTCTCCGTTCAATAATTTGAACATTTTTTCACTGATTTTCTTCAAATTTTGTATATACATTGGTATTGGGTATGAGTGGTTTGGGATTGTTAATGGGCAAAATATGTTAACATTTAACATACATGTAGTTATGGCCGTTAACAATGTCCATTAAATAGTTTTTGGGCACTTATTCCCTTACTAAATGGAATATATGTATGGTACGTCCTTGATATATAGACCACCATAAGAAGCAGGTTTTGGATTGTTTAAAGGCTAAATGCGTTATTATTTGACAGAGTTATTGTTGTTAACAATTTCCATTAAATGGTTTTTGTACACTTCTTCCATTACTAAATGGAATATAGGGATGAAACTTCACAGATATATAGACCACTATAGGAAGAATGTTTAGTATTATTAATTGGCAAAATACGTTAACATATTCAACAGTTATGGCCATGCCATTTACAAATTCCGTTTAAATGTTTTTGGACTTTTATTTGTTTTTTTTTTTTATGGAATAATTGGATAAAATTTTGTATATATTGGTATTGGGAATGTGTGGTTTGGGAATTGCTCATGGCACAAATACGTTTACATTGGACAGAGTGAATGAGTGTTTGAGTTTTACGTCCCACCAACAGCTAAGGTCATACAGAGACGGGACCTCGGTTTAAAGACTCATTCGAAAGTCTGGAGAAGCCCGGGATCGATCCTGCGATCCCTGGTTTACAAGGCGAGTAGCGTAACCACTGCACCACGGAGGCTTCTAACATTGGACAGAGTTATTGTTGTTAACATTTTCCATTAAATTGTTTTTAAACACTTGTTCCATTACTGAATGGAATATATGGATGAAACTTCACAAATATATAGACCACTATAGGAAGAATGTTGACTATTGTTAATTGGCAAAATACGTTAACACATTCAACAGTTATGGCTGTGTACAAGTCCCATTAAATGCTTTTTTGACTCTTATTCCTTAACTTTATGGAATATACCGGTATGGATGAAACTTCACATATATGTACTATTAAAGGGAAGCATGTTTGGGATTGTTAATTGGCAAAATATGTTAACATCTTTATCAGAGTTTTGGTTGTTAACGATTCTCATTAAATAGTTTTTTTTTATTCCTTTACTTTATTGAATATTTGGATAAAAAACATAGATATATAGACCATTTATAGAAGCATGGTTGGGTTGGTTAGTGGGCAAAAGGAGTTAACATTTGGCAGTGTTAGGGTTTTTAAAATTTTCCATTAAATAGTTTTTGGACTTTTATTCATGTATTTATTTTCCATGTTAGAAATGTTTTTTGACCCATAGCTTCTTAACTATATGGAATACCCTGATAAAATTTTATAGAAAAACAGAACTCTTAAGGAAGCCTATTGTGGTCATGCATCATACCATATGGGCCTGCAGTGGTGGGGTATCATGCAGTGTTAGTGACGCTTTTATTATTTTTATTTACATTTACCGGCAAGAAGTAGCACATCTGTTATAATTCTGTTATCCATGAGGCTGCAGCATTTTCAGTGTATTTTTTTTATCTTGCAGGATCACAGATGTTGATAATCCAAACCTGGTCATCAAAGATGCTGTTGAGAGTGAACTGAACACATTGTGTGCAAATATTGATCTCAGAAAGTCACTAATGAGTCCGAATTTCAGACATAATGGAATCAAAATTTGCTCTTAAAATTCCTTGTTGAGCATTTTGCCTGAAACATTATAAGATAATTGTTTCAGTTACAGCTTATTTTTTTTTTTTTTTTTAAGAATTTTTTTTTTATTTATCTCTTAATTTATGTGTCTCCTGTACCAGGTAAGTTGCATCTGGTGAAGATATCTTGAATGATGTCTTGATCATTCAACCTTTTTTAGTATACAATGTCAAAAAAACAAAAACAGATTGTTGGTATACTGCACAGTTACCTGTTCAGGCACAATTAACTGTACAGTTAACTTACTTTTGATTACACATAACAAACATTTCACCAGTTTAATGGAGGGTCTCTTCCTTTGGGACTTAAACCGCCTTGCTGATCTATGGGCGTATCAGTATTACTGCTCTTGTACGCATGTTCGATTTGTGCCATTTTTCATTGATAACTGTTTTTGACAAATCAAAATTCAAATTGACATTTCATTTTCTATTTTTAGGTTGAAAAATTAGCAGAAGAATCATTTACATATGACATTTGTCTTGTTATTGTGGATGTACATGTTTTCAAACGTATATTATTATTGTGTTGTGTGAATTTATGAAGTGTTTGGAAAATAGTGCTCTAGGACACTATGAATTACTTTGATTCTTTTACTACTATTCCTGTGGAATTATGATTTACTGTGAAAATAGTGCTCTGTGACAGTGGATTTCAGTAAAAAATAGTGCCTTGTGACATCATATTTATATTGGATTGTAGTGATACATGTTCCTCAAGTGTGTATATTGACAAAGGATTGCTAGACTACCAATAGACAATGCCTCGTAGAAAGAATTGGAAGATATGCAAGGCACGGCAGGATTTTGAAGACACGAAGAAGCTGTCAAGTAAAATGGGTGTCGAGAATATATCAGATGGGGGTTCATCCCTGCCCACAAAACCATCTGTGTCTCTTGAAATGGGTGTCATGAATCTATCAGACGAGGGTCTATCCCAGCCCAACAAACCGTCTGTGTCTCTTGAAATGGGTGTCATGAATCTATCAGACGGGGGTCTATCCCAGCCCAACAAACCGTCTGTGTCTCTTGAAATGGGTGTCATGAATCTATCAGATGGGGGTCCATCCCAGCCCACAAAACCATCTGTGTCTGAGATTTCTGAGATCGTTGATATATCGGATTTTGACGAGATTTCTGAGATCGTTGATATATCGGATTTTGACGAGATTTTTGATATTGCTGAGATTTCTGATATTGCAGAGATTGCTGAGAGTTATGAGATTGCTCAGATTTCTGATATTGCAAATGATACATTGACTGATTCTGTAATGGAAGTTCTGCAAAGTTCAAATTACGAAGATATTAACAGACAACAAGTACAAAATATCAAAATCCATTCACCTATAGAGATTAAAAACAATGTGTTATTATGCTCTTCACAAATTGATGAAAAAACTATGTATACTGCCTTTCCTTTAACAGAACAAACTGAAACTGTTACAGTGCTGTGGGAGCCTTCTAATGGTCCATTTAACTCTATCAAATTTGAGCTGGGATCTTTTCACCAAGGTTCAGAAATATTTAGCAATGAGTCCAGAGGATATCAGTGTACTGCAAATGCACTTTGTTCATTAATATATGCAGCATATTCAGACATTTCATGTAGTGCAGATCTAGACAACATACTTTTAGCTGGAGATTGTCTGTATAATAAGATCATATGTGAATTAAATGCAAAAGGTAAATTCAGAAGTAAGTTACTTTGCTTTGATGAACTTCCAAGATTAGTTTCAATTTTAAACAAAGACGTTATTGTAAAAACATCTGCTATTGTGACAGGTCTTTGCACAGAACAGTGTGTCAGTACCAGTGTACCTTCTCTTCACCAAGCATTGTATACTGCTTTACAAAATTCTTCAAGTGTTTTGTTAATGGTAGGTTCAATTTGTTGTTCTGTGTTCAAGCGAGATTGCAAGTATTTTATATTTGATTCACATTCCCATGGTTTCAACGGATTATCTGTTCCAGAATGAAAA
The DNA here is from genome assembly GCA_963580285.1 of Lucinisca nassula. Taxonomy (NCBI): domain Eukaryota; kingdom Metazoa; phylum Mollusca; class Bivalvia; order Lucinida; family Lucinidae; genus Lucinisca; species Lucinisca nassula. The sequence goes on from OY757018.1 coordinate 42,023,455, forward strand.
TCATTGCTAGCTGCTTTCAGTTGTTTAGATGATCTAGTGACATTTCTATATGCGTTGTTTGAAAGTATGATGCATTCAATTTCCACACAGTTTGAAATGCTTTCTATAGACTTTGACATATCAAATTTTGAGCATAAGTCGGTATTTGATATTAAAAAATCATGCAGAGTGCCATACTGACACACCATGTGAATATGCTTGGAAAACTGTAACTAAAAAGAGAAAGGTTTCTGAAAGCCATATGAGGAATGCACATGCAAGAGAAGACATTAATGCTAATTCAAGCAGTGAAAATCATGCAACACTTATTGGCAGATACTTTAAGGATCAAAAGCATAAACTTGAAGAAAAAACATGTAATAGTACAAAGGTAACTAAAAATCAAAAGTTTAGAAATAAAGATACTAAAATAAACAAGAAAAAAGGTACTGAAAGAAAAGAGTATATGAGAGTTTATATGCAGAAACGAAGACAAGACTCTAATTTCAAAGGAAAAGACAAAGAGTTTACTCTTAAATCTAAGCAGAGTGCTAGACAGTCTGAAGAATATCAAAGAAAGGATAGAGAATATACACTCAAATCAATGCAGAATGCTAGACAGTCTGAAGAATATCGAAATAAGGATAGAGAATATACCCTTAAATCAAAGCAGAGTGCTAGACAGTATGAATAATATCGAAATAAGGATAGAGAATATACCCTTAAATAAATGCAGAGTGCTAGAAAGTCTGAAGACTATCGAAATAAGGATAGAGGATATACCCTCAAATCAATGCAGAGTGCTAGACAGTCTGAAGAATATCGAAATAAGGATAGAGAATATACCCTTAAATCAAAACAGAGTGCTCGAAAGTCTGAAGAATATCAGAAAAAGGATAGAGAATATACCCTCAAATCAATGCAGAGTGCTAGAAAGTCTGAAGACTATCGAAATAAGGATAGAGAATATACCCTCAAATCAATGCAGAGTGCTAGACAGTCAGAAGAATATCGAAATAAGGATAGAGAATATACCCGTAAATCAAAACAGAGTGCTAGAAAGTCTGAAGAATGCCGGAGAAAAGACAAAGCTATGACAAAGGCATGTATGAGAAGAGCCAGATTAATAGATGAATACAAAAAATGGGAATGTGAAAACAAAAGAAAATCTCGAGAATGCCATGAATTCAAACAAAAAGATATTGCAATACAAAATCTGTCAAAGAGAAAGGCACGGTCAGATCCATACATAGCAGAACAAGAAAGGGTTGCAAAACAACAGTGGAGATTAAATGAAAGAAATAAGAAGGCTGAAAACATTATAGATTGCAAAAGAAAAGCTACCAAACGTAAAGATCCATCTTTTTCACAAGCTGAAAAGATAATCGCTAAGCGCAGAAAATGTGGTTGTGACATTGATGTTTGTATTGAAAAGTTTCACAAGACTATATCAGTTGGACCTGTCTATATATATGTAGTTGTTGTCTACAGACATGGTTTGAAGAGACTGTGTCAAAAGCTAAACTATTTGTTTGTAAAGACAAGGAAAAATATTTAACAGGTGTGAAATCAGTCAATGATGAAGAATGGATATGCTGTACATGCAAAGACAATATTAAATGTGGTAAAGTCCCAAAATTGTCTGTTTTAAACGGAATGAAGTGGCCACCAAAACCGAAAGAATTGGAGCTGTTTCCACTTGAAGAACGCCTTATTGCCCTACGCATACCCTTCATGCAGATGCGAGAACTACCTAGAGGTCGTCAGTTATCAATAAAAGGAAATGTTGTTAATGTACCTGTTGATATTCAACCAGTTGTAAATGCTTTACCAAGACCTTTTGATGAAAATGTTAGTTGCAGTGAAATTAAAGAAAAAGATGTCATATAAGTCGTATGTATTCTCAGAAAATGTTCGACCTTTTCATGTGCTTTGTGCTTTGCACTGGCTAATGAGTGGTAGTGAATTGTACAAACACGCAAATGTTGAAATAGACCAGCATTGGTTAAAGAGAATCACAGAAGAAAGTAATGAAACACTGCATGCATTTTTTGAGTCACAATAAAAAGCCTGCTTTGTAACAAATAATGTAGATTTTGATGGTGTTTTGGATGAAAGTCTTCAGGATATTCCACATGATCAGAAACAAGCTGAGGTTATACATAACTTATTTGAGTCATATACAAAAGAATGTTCAAAGTATGATATTGTTGATTTTGATGGTGTTGTTAGTGATATGTGTGACAAGTGTTCAAATGATCAGATAGAAAAAAAAATGATGATATATCAAATGATAATACACCTCATGTGGAAGAACTGTATAATTCAGATGCAGAAGAAATCGCTCAGGAAAATGTGGGAAATATTGACACTCTGTTGGATGATGCAGATCTTGAAAACAGAAATTCTACTTTCACATTTGCTCCTGAAGAAGGTCAGCGACCACTCAGTATATTTCAAGATAAAGATTCTGAATATCTTTGTTTCCCAACCATATTTTGTGGGCAGAGGCGAATAGATAATGATGATAGAAAAGTGCCTGTACATTATAGTGATATTGCAAAGTGGGAATTGAGAAGTCAGGATAGGCGGGCTGCTAACAGTGTACCTAAGCCCCCGCCCATAGGGGCTTGAAGAAATATATGGGCTGCATGATGCTTCCACGCAGAGCTGAATCCAGCCCGCACACTAGTACTGGTAAACCGCTTAGAGGATCTAAGCCTGTCCAGGAACCGCGGTGCGAGGCGGACCGTCCATGCTAATAAACCCTATTGGTTTCATTGGGCGACAGGGCTTGAGAAGTCATTTCATCTCAATGTCGGGTAAAAGTCCCACAAAATTGGAAGAAACGTCTCCAAAATGACCTTTACAGTGTTGACGGGGACGTTAAACCTCAAATCAAACAAACAAACAAACAAAACAGTGTACCTAATATATTTTTTAAACTGAAAAAAATACAAATGAAGCAATTGAATGATAAAGCAAACCTTGCTGTTAGAAGGTGTCAAACTGGAACAAATAATATTACTGCTGTACAAGCAAGAAACTCAGAGTGTATTGACAATATTGTAAAAAAAATGAAGGTTACTATTTATTTAAGCAGCTAAGAAATTCTCCAGCTTATTTAGAATCTAGAAAAAAAGATGTTTATGCTATGATTCGACAGTTAGGTTTGCCAACTTGGTTTATGTCATTGTCCTCGGCTGATACAAGATGGATTGACCTGTTGAAAATGTTAGGTATCTTAAATAAAAATGTTAACTACACTGATGACCAAATTGAAAACTTGGCTTGGGAACAAAAGATAAAACTCATTCAATCTGATCCAGTCACTTGTTCTAGATATTTCGAGCATAGAGTTAAAGAATTCATCAACACAGTCCTAAAGAGTGAGCATGAACCTCTTGGAAAAGTTGTTGATTACTTTTTTAGAGTGGAATTTCAGCAACGTGGTTCGCTACACATACACATGATTTTATGGGTACAAAATGCACCAAAATTTAATGTGGATTCGGATGAAGAGTTGGCTGCTTATGTGGATCAGTATTTAAGATGTTCTATAGACAATCCACATCTTAGTGGTTTAATAGAACTTCAAATTCACAAACATTCTAGAACATGTAAAAAACGAGAAGATAAAATCTGTCGATTTGGTTATCCTTTGCCACCTCTTTCTAAAACTATGGTCTTGCAGCCTCTGGAAACTGAAAAAGACAAGTATTACAAATTGTACCAAAACATACAGAAAACAATGAACGATAAGAAAGATGGATATGATATGTCTTATGAGGGGTTTCTGACAAATGTTGTCCAAATGAGTGAGGAAGAATATATTAAATGTATCAGAAGTTCATTAAACTCTTCAAAAGTGTTTTTGAAAAGAAATCCGAGTGAGATCCGTGTAAATCTGTACAATGATAGTGTGTTAAAAGCATGGAAGGCAAACATCGACATACAATTTGTGTTAGATCCATATGCTTGTGCTATGTATATAGTTTCATATATTAGTAAATCTCAAAGAGGGATGAGTAATTTGTTGCATGCAGCTGCAAAAGAAGCAAGGAATGGCAACATGGATCTCAAAAGACAAGTTAGACATATTGGAAATGTATTTTCAAACAGTGTTGAAGTGAGTGCACAAGAGGCAGTTTATTTGGTACTGCAAATGCCATTAACTAAAAGTTCAAGGAGTGTTGTCTTCATAAATACGTCACTCCCAAACCAGAGAGTGCAGTTATTGAAACCAAAGTCAGTACTTGATGAATTGCCGGCAGACTCTACAGATATAATGTCAGACAATAAAATTAAAAGATACTCGAAGCGTCCAAAACCATTGGAAAAGTATTGTTTAGCTGATTATGTGTCCGAGTTAGAAGTATTTTATCCGGATGGCCAGAATGACAATAGAGATGAAGTGGAGCAAGATTATGAGAAAGATGCAAAAATGTCAGATGAAGAAAGCTTTGGTGATGGTGAAACTGTTTTAACTTTAAAGAATGGCATAAAAATGAAAAGATGCCGTAATTCTAAAATTATTAGGTATGTGAGATTCAATCGCAAAACAGATGAAGAGAACTATTATAGAGAGAAACTTTTACTTTTTCACCCATGGAGAAATGAAGAAACTGACTTGCTTGGAACTTTTAGAACATATAAAGAACACTATGAGTCTATGAAGCATATGATAGATCATAAATGTTCAACTTACGAACATCATGCTGAAGAGCTGGAATTAGCAAGAGATTTAGCAGAAATTGACCACGATGCATTCGATAATATTGCACTAAGTACACAACAAGTTGAAGGTGATGATGCTGAAATGGAACCAGTTCAGTCTGAAGAGTTTATATATTTTAATCCTGATAGAATTGAACATAGAGACTATGATATAGGGACTGAAATTGGATGTTATGTTTCTGCACCTCAGATTGATGTGAATGAAAATATTCTTTCAGATATTGATTACAGAAAGCTCCTGCAGTGTTTAAATAGTAAACAGAAACGGTTTTACTATCATGTGATTCACTGGATTAAAACAAAGGATGCCCCTTTATATGTATTTCTTTCTGGTGGAGCTGGTGTTGGAAAAAGTCTAGTTATTCGAGCATTGTATCAGACTTTGTTTAGAATATTAAATCTGAAAGAAGGAGAAGATGCAGATCATACCAGGGTTCTTCTTTGTGCATTTACAGGAAAAGCAGCATTTAATATTAATGGTTCTACCATCTCATCTGCATTTAAACAAAAGTATAAGCAATCAGATCAAACATTAACCTGCGACAGTCTGAATACCTTTAGATCAAAGTACCGTGATTTGTCAGTTGTGATTATTGATGAAATTTCAATGGTTAGTAATTCTATGTTGAATTTTATTGATCAGAGACTTCAAGCATTGAAAGGAACACGAACACCTTTTGGTGGTGTTAGCATTATTGCAGTTGGTGATCTTTATCAGTTGAGACCTGTGAGTGGTGATCGGATATTTAATGACATGAAACATGATGCAGCTGCTTTATCACAAAATCTCTGGAAAGACTTATTTACCATGTTTGAATTAACAGAAATTATGAGACAGAAAGATGACCTTGAATTTGCAGAATTGTTAAATAGATTAAGAGTCAATACTTTGACCGCTGAAGACAAGACTAGGTTTAAGCAGTGTGAAGTGACTACAAATGATATTGAGTATCAAAAAAATGCACCTCACCTCTTTGCAGAAAACTATTTTATGCATGTTTTTAATGATGAAATTATAAGAAATATGGCAACAGAAAAGGTTGAAATACCGTGCATGGATACATATGTCTCACCTAAGTTATCTAAAGAAAAGACAGACTGTGCACTCAAGAACCTAAAGAATGTAACAGATTCAAACCAAACAGCAAATTTACATTGCTCTTTAACAGTTGTTGTTGACATGATTTATGATTTAACAATAAACATAAAAACAGAAGATGGACTAGCAAATGGAGCATCATGTGTAGTTAAGTTTATTGAGTTTAAACTACAAACCACACAACGTCCAAGCATAATTTGGGTTCAGTTTGATGACGAAAAAGCAGGAATGGAAACAAGAATCAAATACAAAAACAGGGGACTTTATCATAGCAGGATTGATGATAACTGGACACCAATTTTTGATGTCAACAGATCATTAACTTACAACAGAAAGACCTTTCAGAGAGTTCAATTCCCTCTGCAACCTTCTGCAGGGCGTTCCGTACATAGAGCACAAGGTAGTACCCTTGAAAGAGTTGTCATTGACTTATCACAACGTAAAACCCGCAAAGTTCCACATTTACACTATGTTGCACTCAGCAGGGTAAGGTCAATTGAAAAGCTTCAGATCCTTAACTTCAATGAGAAAGCATTACAAGTTGATGATCAGGTTAAGACAGAAATGCAGCGATTGCATGAAACCGCAATGCTTCAACTGTGTGATACATCTTTAGAATTGATAGACCCAGTTTCACATTTCAAAGTTGCTTTCAATAATTGTAGATCCTTGAATCTTCATTTTGATGATGTTAGACATGACAAAAACCTGTTGTCAACCCACATATTTGGATAAGCAGAAACACGACTACATCAGCCTGATAATGATAGTGATTATGCAATAGAACACTATCGTTTGATAAGAAATTACCAAATTGGATACAGTAGTTGCAAAAGACCTCCTCATGGATTAGCAGTTTATGCCAGAAATGATATAATTATAACACAGAATAGGAAGTATAGTTCAGATACATTAGAATTTATTATGATAACTGCCAGGCATGTCTCGATTGAAAATCAGGTTGTTTTTTTGTATAAGTCACCTCAAATGTCTGACAGTAATCTTCTTTCTTGTCTGAACAAAGAACTTATTCCATATTTAACCCCATCAAAGCAATTGGTGATACTTGGAGATTTCAATATTGATGTTTTGCTGAAACATAGCATTGTTAAGAAATTAAGTGATAAGTTTTCATGCAAAATGCTTATAAATGAATGTACCACAGATCATATGACAACGCTTGATTTGATATTTTCTAATGTTGATTTTTCATATGTTGATGGTGCAGTTGGAACATGTGAAACATACTGGTCAGATCACAAAATAGTCTTTTTGCACAAAAAATCCACATAATTGAAGACTTTTTATGTATAATACCAGCCTCCCATATAAAGGTTGTTTTTTTACTAATTGTCTTGATGAAATTGGAACACAGGAATCTATTGGTCAGGTCATAATGTACTGCCTTTATTTGCACAACAACTTGGAAATGGTGCCAGGTGTTGTTTATGCTACTTTTCAATGCACTCACCCATCAGATAAAATGCAGTACTTACCTTTTTTCAAAGGTAGGTATTGCTGGTGGTTTTGCAAGATTTGGGTGGCCACCTCTTACAGACATCAGGAAATGAACACCCCTGTAAAACCCCAAATTATATAGAGAAAAATGGAGTTTACAGGGCTATTCTTTATTTTCTGTACATTATTATGTCGGAGGTGAGTGGGGACACTGTTTTTGGTGCAGATCCCATATGCAAAGACTAAATTTTTGGAATTGTGTCTTGTCTGCACCCTCTCACATGAATGAATGGATGAAATTCGGACAGACTTGGTACATTACATATCATTACAACATACCGCAGATTTGATTAGATTTTGGTGACCTTGATATTACATTCAAGGGCACATGCCCCCAAAGACTGAATTATTGAAATTTTGGCTTGTTGGCACCCTATGTCATGAATGAATTGATGAAAGGTCAACTTTGGTACAATATATATCTTTACAACACACCACAGATTTGATTAGATTTTGGTGACCTTGACATTATTTTCAAGGACACATGCCTCCAAAGACTGTGAATTTTGGCTTGTCTGCAGCTTATCTCATGAACGAATGGATGAAATTTGGTGAAACTTTGTACATTATATCATTACAACATTTCAAAGATTGTATAAGATTTTGGTGACCTTGATCTTATTTTTAAGGGCACATTCCCCCAAAAACTATGACTTTTGGCATGTCTGCACTCTTTCTTGTGTTTGCACCTTCTATTTTTGGGATCTTAACCTAGTTATTAAAGTCACATGGCTGTTTAACTTATATTTAAGGTGGGGACATTGTTTCCCTCTGAAAACATTTCCAGTTTTCCCTTTTTTTTCCACTCAAAACATAGACTGTTGGTACTTCTAAGAACTGCCTCAGTGAGGTGTTTCTGACAAGCACCCACAATGATCTCTGTTTGAAGCAGAAATATTCACTCAGAAGTATCTCACTCACAGTTTTTTTTATTTCAATGTTTTATTCTCCTTTCAGCAGACCACAGTCCCATTTCCAAATTGGAAGATAAAAAAAAATTGAGTAACAGTAGAATTTGCCAAGAATGTTCAACTTTTTCAACCTTTTTCTTAAAATTTATGTGCAAATATCAGGGTATAAAAACTCTTATATATATTTTTATAAGTTAAGATATTGAGCGACATTATGATAACATATCCCTGTGATATAGTGCCATAGTGCATTCTTTCACATCTCAAAAGCGTTTAATTTTCTGATGAATTTTTTTTTATATTTCTGTTATTTGTACTTAACCCTTTCCCACTCAGATACGTGTTTTAACCTGTCTGCACTCCCCACCCACTATTTTAAGCCCCAGAAGCACCTAAAATCTGCATTTCCTACCCCCTGGGGTAGTTATGTTTTGCTTTACGATTTGTTGGCTAAAAGAATTCCCCCCCCCTTATCCAAAAAATTTTGAATTTTGGGTGTATGGCCCAACCGGCCGCTAAAATTTATATCTGAGGGTGTCTGGGTTAAAAATGCCTCAAAATTGATGCGGATAGAACATGCTGCAAACAGTGAAAATGGCCAGTGCCAATCCCCTTAATTGTTGCCTTGACAGCTGTGTGAAGATTAAGATTTGGTCAAAAATTCATGTGAAATCACACTTTTTGCCAACTTTGAGATGCCCCCTCATTACCATGACAACAATGATCAAGTCATGAAAGGTTGCATTTGAAAGGCTACTGCCCAATGAACATTCATACAGAGTTTGGTGTAAAACAGACCATCCATTATGAAACAATGGCTAGTTGAAGTTGCTGTCAGGTGCAACACTGTGAAAATCAGCGAAATATACAAAATCCCTGAGTGGGAAAGGTTAAAACATAGGTTGTGGATGCTCGTTAGAACCACCTCGTTGAGGCAATTCTGATGAGTACCCACAACATATGTCTATGGGCAGAAATAAGAAAAATAATGTTTACCCCTGCAAACCCCAATTATTCTCTATATAAAGTGGGATTTAGAGGGGTGTTTATTTCACAGACTTGTTTAAGTAATGAAAAGTATGATTTACAAGATGAAAATACACTATGTTCGCATAAAATTTTGAAGAACTTGAAGCATCTGATAGGCTATTGATACAGTCATGGATTCAAAGATGAGTTTTTGTATATGCATATTTATATATTGGTAAATTCAATGTATGCTGTTGATGCATGTTTTGATTAATATTATTGGGAGTGAGTGTTTGAGTTTTACGCCACACCAACAGCTGAGGTTATACAGAGACGGTACCTCGGTTCAAAGTCTCATCCGAAAGTCCTGAGAAGCCTGGAATTGATCCTGCGACCCCTAGTATACAAGGCGAGTAGCATAACCACTACACCACAGATGCTTCAAAATAATATTAATGGATTGGGTTAGATATATTCCCGAATAATTTGAAAAAGATATTAATTTTTTGCTTGTATACAAATACACAAACATTTGCTATCTTCATAAATCTGTAACAAGACACTTTGTTTACAGAAGAATTGACTTACATTGTACATTCTGTCCAGTCTCCCCAATATTGTGAAGAAAAAAAAATGTACTGTATTGTTTTCTTATTTGCAACATTGTTTTGACATGTAAATCTGTTGTTCCTAGAGAAAAGTAAAGTTAAGATATTGAGCGACATTATGATAACATATCCGTGCGATTAAGTGCCATAGTGCATTCTTTCATATCTCCAAAACTTCTGATGAAATTTTTTTTATATTTTGGTTATTTGTATTTAAAAAATAGGTTGTGGATGCTCGTTAGAACCACCTCGTTGAGGCACTTCTAATGAGTACCCACAACCTATGTCTTGGGGCAGAAATAAGAGATATAATGTTTACCCCCACAAACCCCAATTATTCTCTATATAAAGTGGGATGTAGATGGGTGTTCATTTCACAGACTTGTTTAAGTAATGAAAAGTATGATTTACAGGATGAAACTACACTACATGTTAGCATAAAATTTAGTTGGAGTTGCTGTCAGGTGCAACACTGTGAAAATCAGGGAAATTCACAAAATCCCTGAGTGGGAAAGGGTTGAAACATACGTTGTGGATGCTCGTTAGAACCACCTCGTTGAGGAAGTTCTGATGAATACCCACAACCTATGTCTTGGGGCAGAAATAAGAAAAATAATGTTTACCCCTGCAAACCCCAATTATTCTCTATATAAAGTGGGATTTAGAGGGGTGTTCATTTCACAGACTTGTTTAAGTAATGAAAATTATGATTTACAAGATGAAAATACACTATATGTTCGCATAAAATTTTGAAGAACTTGAAGCATCTGATAGGCTATTGATACAGTCATGGATTCAAAGATGAGTTTTTGTATATGTATATTTATATGATGGTAAATTCCATGTATGCTGTTGATGCATGTTTTGGTTAATATTAATGGGAGTGAGTGTTTGAGTTTTACACCGCACCAACAGCTGAAGTCATACAGAGATGGTACCTCGGTTTAAAGACTCATCTGAAAGTCCTGAGAAGCCCGGGATCGATCCTTCGCTCCCTGGTTGACAAGGCGAGTAGCGTAACCACTACACCATTAGTGTAACCACTACACCATGGATGCTTCAAAATAATATTAATGCATTGGGTTAGTTGTATTCCCGAATAATTTAAAAAAAGATATTAATTTTTTACTTATATACAAATATACAAACATTTGCTGCCTTAATAATAAGATAATCTGTATCAAGACACTTTGTCGACAGAAGAATTGACTTACATTGTACATTCTGTTCATTTTCCCCAATATTTTGAATAAAAATAACGTACTGTATTGTATTCTTATTTGCAACAGTGTTTTGGCATGTAAATCTGTTGTTCCTAGAGAAAAGTTTATCCTAGCAGATGTATTTTGAAGTTTGTCAACACATTTTATCGTATTCTTGTGTGCAAGAATATTTTGACATGTAAATCTGTAGTTACTTGAAAAGGTTGAAAGTACAGGCCTCTGTGGCCAAGTGGATAAGAGCCCTGACTCTTAAACATTAGGCCTCTCACTGCTTTGGGTTCGAGCCTCGCTCGGGTCATATGTGAGACGCCAAGTTCTGCAACGGAAGGTCAGATGTGTTTTTTTTTTTTTCGGGGTACTGCGGTTTTCGACCACCTCTGGTGCCGTAAAACCAAAAACCCCAAAAAAACAAAAAAACAAAAAAAAAAAAAAAAAAAAAACGTTGAAAACAGATTCTTTTAAAAAAAATTCAAGTAACTCTTTTTCTACATATGTGCAAGATCAGGAAAAACTAAATTGCTGATCAAGAGAATAAGTTGATGCATCTGTATTCTGTTGATTGAAGTGGCTCATTTTATTTTTAGGTGTTCTTTATATAAGATTCTGTGCTTCTAAAGACACCTTTTTGGCACATATCACCCCATGGATTCTACACATATTCATTTGTCATAGTTTATGCGTTATTCTCATAATTATGTACAATGTAACATACCGTATTCGCCCTAATTACCGCACATGCTCCTATAAGCACACACCAAAGCTATTTTTGAAAAGGATTTGCATAAGCGCACACTTTACAGTAATCTCCCATTGAAGCTCTCACAGTAAATCTATAAAAGACTTACCATTATTTCTTCCAACATTGAAGGCAATGCTTAAGTATCTTTTTCCCTCCTATTAAATATCAGTATGCATCATCTTGGAAGCTGTTGTTTTCGTATCAAGTGTGCGCTAATTAGGTAGATTTTTCACCATGATTTTATGACACGATTTGAAAAAAAACTTAAGCGCATAGTGCGGTAATTAGGGCGAATACGGTAATTAATTCTTTATGGGTTTAAGATAAGATATAACAACCAAAATATTTATGATAGAATGGTAACTTTATCTATAATATGAGCCTAAAAGATCAGTGTGACTGAGTAAAAGTCAAATATACAGTCTGTACAAAACTTAGGAGACTTTGGTCTCTCACTTCTGATATGTTAGCAGCTATTTAAGATTATCAGTATTTCTTCTGTAAATTTTGTCATACCATGCAATAGTGTTGTTAACCACTGTGTCAAAACGAAATTGTAGCTACAGATATTGATTTCTTTGTCAAATTATGACTATGGCATGTGTGTGTGTGTGTGAATTCGGGTTTAACGTCGCTTTCAACAATTTTTCAGTCATATCACGACGGTGTCTGGTTGCGACAGGACTATGGCATGTACAAAGACTAACTGCATAGATTCAAGAAGTCTTGATCTACACCATGCATTTCAAGATTACATCCTGAAGAGATCAACCGGTTCAATTGATGTACAACTATATTGACAACCTTGGATCTAGAAGATATCTATATCAATCAGGTAAACAAACATGTCTCACCTTTCTTTCCAGTTTCTTTTTATGTGCCCGGTAGCGATAGCGGGGACATATTGTTTTTGCCCTGTCTGTTTGTTGGTTTGTTTGTTGGTTTGTATGTGGACAACTCTAACGTTGGTCGTAACTTTTGAACCGTTGGAGGTAGAGTAGTCATATTTGGCATGAAGTTACCTTGTGACAAGAGCTTCACAATCATGCAAAAAAATTTAACCTGTGACTCTTACCTTGACCTTTGACCTACTTAAAAGAAAAAAATAACATTGGTCATAACTTTTGAACCGCTTGAGATACAGCCTTCATATTTGGTATGTATGTTCCTTGTGAAAAATGCTTTACATTTATGCAAAAAATTGACCTGTGACATGACCTATAACCTACTTAAAATAAAAAAATAACTTTTGAACCATTTGAGACACAGACTTCATATTTCGCATGTAGCTTCCTTGTGACAAGGGCTTTACATTCACACAAAAAATTTTGATCTGTGGCTTGACCTTTGACCTACATAAAATAAAAAGTTAACATTGGTCATAACTTTTGAACCGTTTAAGATACAGCCTTCATATTTGGCATGTAACAAGAGCTTTAACATTCATGCAAAAAATGTTGACCTGTGATCTTGACCTTTGACCTACTTAAAAGAAAAAATGAACATTTTGGTCATAACTTTCAAACGGCTTAGGATAGAGCCTTCATATTTGGTATTTAGTTTCCTTGTGATAAGAGCTTTACATTCATGCAAAACTTTTTAACCATGACCTTGACCTATGACCTACTTAAAAGAACAAATAAAGTTGTTCATAACTTTCGAACCTTTTAAGATAGAGCCTTCATATTTGGCATGTAAGTTCCTTTTGCCAAGGGCTTCCCACTCAAACCAAAAATCTGTGACCTTGACTTTGAACTGTGACCATTTTTGAAAAAGTATGACCATGCTCGGAGACATGTTCGTGTTTCACAAACACATCTTGTTTTCTCTAAACATCACTTATGATTTTCTGGCACACAGGTGAGCGATATAGGGCCATTGGGCCCTCTTGTTCCCTTTCTCCTCTGTCCCACACTTTCATCTCCTCTACTTTCTCTTCAATGTTCTACCTTTCTCTGGGAGACGACACAAAATGACCCACAAGTGTTGACGTGTCATTAAACACAGAACAATCAATTAATCAATCAGCTACCCAATGAAATCTAAGATTTAGATGTATTGTATTATGCAAAACAGCGAACACTAAGGTACTGGTCAGTCTGCGCGCAAGCGCAGACTGATCAAAACCTTAGTAGTTAACAAATCGCAAAACCGGGTTTTCTAAAGACTTGGCGCAAAAATGCGCTTCCATTTTCAGACATATCGATTATGTCTCATTGTTGTAACCGAGACGAGATTGTCTCTTCATTTTGCCATCTGAAGCCAATGTAGAGGAGAATGGGAACAGCTTCAAGGGATACGATCATTTTCGAAACTATTTTAAGTCGATTAATATCTTGTTTTGTTTGTTTGACTTGAGGTTTATCGTCCCCGTCAACACTGTATAGGTCATTTTTGAGACGTTGCTTCCAATTTCGTGTGACTATTACCCGACAATGAGATGAAATGACATCTCAAGCCCTGTAGCCAAATGAAACCTATAGGGTTTATAAGCATGAACGGTTCGACTCGCACAGCTTTGCCTGGGCAAGCTTAGATCCTCTAAGCGGTGTGTGGTCGGTTTCAGCTCTGCGTGGAAGCATCATGCAGCCAATCTATTTCAGCTTCTAGCCCCGATGGGCGGGGCCGTAAGTCGATTAATTATCAAACGCCCAAAGTAACTGTTAAACTACAGAAGCTTCCTGCCTCCTATCGCCCACGTTACCGGCCTCCGTGGCCAAGTTGGTAAGAGCTTTGACTCTTAATCATTAGGTCTTTCACCAGCTCGGGTCACACGTGAGTCACCAAGTTCTGCAACGGAAGGTCAGGTGCTTTTTTTCTCGGGGTTCTCGCTTTTCGCTCACCTCTACTTAACGGTTTTAAGTGAAATGACAGCGCATTCTATCATATCTCCCAAACGGTTATTTACGGGCCTCTGTGGCCTAGTAAGTAAGAGCGCTGACTGTCTCACCGCCCTCGAACGACTCACATGTGAGACGCCAAGCCCTGCTAAGGAAGGTCAGGTGGATTTTTCTCCAGGTACTGCTGTGTCCGCCCACCTCTGATTAATGATCGGCTCGAAATAAGTAAATTAATCTTGACCAAAACAAAAATCGGCCCCGCCCGTAGGGGCTTGAAAAAATATATGGGCTGCATGATGCTTCCACGCAGAGCTTAATCCGGACCGCACACTAGTACTGGTAAACCGCTTAGAGGATCTAAGCGAGGCGGACCGTCCATGCTAATAAACCCTATTGGTTTCATTGGGCGACAGGGCTTGAGCTGTCATTTCATCTCAATGTCGGGTACGAGTCCCACAAAATTGGAAGCAACGTCTCCAAAATGACCTTTACAGTGTTGACGGGGACGTTAAACCTCAAATCAACCAACCAACCAACCAAAACAAAAGTATCCACGTGACAAGCACTGACCGTGTGCAAAATTTTCCCACTCCGTTCTCAAAGTCAATCGACCCACCATTTGATTATCTTCCATACCAAATCCTTAGCATCACGTGAACAGGTCCGTGAAATGAACACCCCCTAAACCCCACTTAATATAGAGAAAACTGGGGTTTACGGGGGTATACATTATTTTCCTTATTTCTGCTCCAAGACATAGGTTGTGGGTACTCGTTAGAACCGCCTCAGTGAGGCGGATCTAACGAGCACCTTCAATGTTTTGAACATTTATAACAAAAATATCAAGGATTTTCATCAGAAAAGTAGCCATTTTGGAGATGTGAAAAATGCACGGGTGAGTTATCGTAATGGGAGTTAATTCTTTCCTGCGAGAGCAGATCCCTGGACCATAGGAGCAAATTATTTTCTTTATGAGTAGACCACTTTTGGCGGGACTCAAACACAAGAAATTCTAAAAGTGGTCGTAAAAATCGGCGTAACACATACCAGTTGTGATAATTACCCATAATCATACACCAGGGTCGTTAGTTCGAGTTCGGGCTTCTTCAGACTTTCGGATGGGACCTGTTGTTGGGACGTTAACAACTTTTTTTCAAACACGCACTCCATACATATCCTTCAACGCGCGTAGAAACTTGGTGCTAATATTTCTATATTTTGAGGATATTTACTTTTTTGAGGTGAATACCAGAAATATTTCATCGAGTGTGTTGAAAACATCCAAATTTTCACTGATGCGAAGCACGAGTGAAATATCGGATGTTTTCAACAAACGAGATGAATTACTTTTGGTAGTCTCCGAAAAGAAGTAAATTGTCTTTTTTCTTTTATAATTTATATGGACACTTACGGTAATTGATCGATCGTATTATACGTCACAATTTTGATCTGGCTATGACATCACGAATGTCAGATTAAAAACATATAGAACAGAACAGAACAGAACAGAACAGAAATTTATTACGACTTAGACATATACAGTCTATCATCATAAGTTGCATTTAATCACGATATCATGACGGTGATATCACTTTTATGAGCACACATGTGATAACAATGTGAAAGTGAATACATATTATAATAATCAGTTGCCTGATACTTATAGATGAAGGTCTTTTGAGCTTTAAAATTTCCATCATGAAAACAGGCATATATAAGTTTAACCCCCTATAACTCAAACCCCATATAAAACTGGGGTTTTCAGGGTAAACTTTATTCCTTATACCTCTCCCAAAGCACAGACAGCGGGCACTCGATAGACCCGCCTGGTTCCATCGAGTACCCGCAATCCCCGCCGCGGGGCAGAAGTAAGAAAAATATCAGAACATTATCTGGATTCGTTTCATTTTTGTTATTTTTTTCCAAATATATTTGTATATATGCGTGTTTTCGTAATGCCTAGCTCGGTACTAGGCTTAGTTAATGACGTTATTAGCTTGTAATCTTAACTTTAATGCTTTAATGATAAATACTGCGAGATTATTAAGTGTCTTTACTTTGTCACAATTTAAAAGTTTAATAAACTTGTACATGCTGGGGTTTCTAGTGTAATAGGTAGGAATGTACCTATTCCGAAGTGTTTCGTATTTAGAGCACTTCAGGACGAAATGATATTCGTCCTCGACGTCAACGAGTTCACAAAATTTACATTTTCTGTGTTCCCTCGGTACACCGGTATAGCGTCCAGTCTCTATGAATAATGGATGAGACGATAGTCTCAGCTTTGCAATGGCGCTCCTGTACTTCTTATTTAGGACTTTGTAAAGGTACGGGGCCGGTTGGTAATTAAGTTTTAGGTTCCGAAACAGAGAGAGAGATGAAGCAGCTTCCATACCCTCTCTCCAATTTGACAGGTAAGTATCCATGAGTCTCTGTCTCAACACGGGAGTAAATCTATCACAAATGACAGAATCACGATATAACCAGGTGTCTGCGAATCCATTCGATTCTAACAAATACTTCACTTTACTGAGCCAATTCGTGGCTCCTTTAGACACATCATCGATCATAGATCTATAAACTGTGGATAATATTATATTACCACTTTCATTAGAATTGAGTTTTAACCAGTATTTTACTATCCTGACTTGCCTTTCAATAACTAGGGGGTATAAACCTAATTCACTGCATATAGCAAGATTATGAGTTGATTGTTTCACGTTAAGCATCCATCTGCAGAATTTTCTTTGCACTTTATCTATGCTAATTGCACTGGAAAACCCCCAAATTTCACTAGCATACATCAATATAGAGCACACAAATGAATTATATAAATTGATCATGATGTTTAATGGAACTTCCATGGGATTGGTTATTGAAAATAAAGAACACAGTGCTCTAATGGCTTTTCCTGATAGTGTTTTGGAAGCTTGTATAAAGGATCCACCTGGTGTAAACACTACACCCAGATAATTAAACTGATTCACTATTTCTATCTCAATACCATTATAAACCCATCTTTCCCGTTGGGATAATATTCCACCCTTTCTGAATACCATAATTTTGGTTTTACTAACATTCACGGTTAAATTCCATGTTTCACAATAATTTTGTAATTCGTTTAATGACGACTGTAATCCTTCTGGTGTTTCACTGAAGATGACAGCATCATCTGCGAATAAGATCAAATACAACGACAGTTGATCTAGCGTTATTCCAGCGTCTATGTTTTCCTGGAGCGAGTTCTCAATATCGCTGATAAAAAGAGCGAAAAGCAGGGGTGAGCATATTTCGCCCTGCATCACTCCAGTGCTGCAATCGAAGAGATCTGAGAGCGTATTCAAATGTCGGACGCACGACTTGACCTCACTATACATCGACCTTATTAAGCATAGCAATTTACCGTCTACATCACTTTTAATCAGTTTGTACCAAAGGCCATTCCTGTAAACAGAATCGAAGGCGCGTTTAAAGTCTATGAATGCGCAGTATAACCGCCTTTTATTATTAAGATGTTTTTCAATTAATGAGTTTAATATGAATATAGCGTCTACTGTGCTATGCTTGGATTTAAACCCAAATTGAGCGTCCGTGTTCGCAGGATTCTGTGTAGCCCAGTTTTGTAAGCGGTCATTCAATATACTGGAGAATATTTTCCCGAAACAACTAACCAACGTTATCCCGCGATAATTGTTCGTATCACTAAGGGATCCTTTCTTGTGTAACGGTATAATTATCCCTTTTGCCCAAATGACCGGGAATTCCCCTTTATCTAGAATTTTATTGAATAATATTTCCAAGTGTCCACATAACAGTTCTGCGCTTTCAATGAAATATTCGTTCAGTAATGTATCAGGTCCATGGGCCTTGCTGTACTTCAATTTTTTTATACTGTTCATTATCTCAGTCCGTGTAATGGGAACATCTAATTCCGGAAAGGTCGGGGTACTCTGTGGGGTTTCATCAAAAGTTCGAAGAAAGTCGTCCACTTCACCGTGCGTTATTTCGTTTACTTTCCGATGCGAGAGACTTAAAATGCTCAAAAAAATCTGAAAGTTCAATATTTCCACAGCTATTTTTGTTCTTTCCCTTGAATAATCTCCAGAACTCTCTCGGTTTAGTTTTCCGTAATTCGTTCATTTCCAAACATAACTGTCTGTTGTACTGCCTTTTGCGTTTAGTACAATAAAATTTATAATCACGTTTCTTTTCCCATAGACTTCGCCTATTTTCGTCATTTTTCATACAGTTGAAGTCACGTAGGGCTTCTAAATAAATATTTCGTTTTTGCGAGCAAACATCATCAAACCACTTTTGTTGGGCTTTATAGTCCGAGTCTTTAAATCTATTCCATGTTTTACCAGAATGGCATTTCTCGAAATATGGTTGAGCACGTGTACTACATAAACAGATCGCCATTTTGAATAGGCCTACAGCATTTTTACAGTTCAAAGAGTGCTTTTCAAGGTATTTTACAGAATTATCTTATCGATAACATAGGACTTTTATCGAGGAAATGTAGTCCGGGCTGCTACTGTGAAAAAACGAGGTCATGTTATTTTTCACAGTGTGAAAATATATATTTTGTGAAAATATCATTTTTATTTGTTTCAGTTATGCATTGGTTTCACTGCAAAGTATAAAACGTGTATGGGTAGAAAAAGAAAATGAGTGGTGTAATGATGGATTTCATTTAAAAACAAAAATACCGATAACAATAGCATAAAAGTTAAGGTCGATGCCATCTATCAGAGAATGTCTGTCCGGTTCTTTACGTATTGACGATGACATACAGTATCAGATGCCTACCAACTTTTGCTTTAAAAGACTCCTTCTCTAAAACTGCTTGACAGATTTTAAAATAATTGTTCCTTGGGTGACCCTGTACCAAAATTGCCCCAAAACAGTTCCGCTCGTATGAACAAGGTGGCCGCCAGAGCTGAAAATAGAAAAAAAAACTTTAAACGACTTCTGGTCCTTAACCAATAGTTCTAGATGGATTTGAAATAATCCTTCGCTGACCATGTAACAGAATGGCTTAAACCGTTCCGCTCGGATGAACAAAATGGTCGCCAGAGCGAAAAATGGAAAAAAATAAAATAAACAGATTTAAACGACTTTCCCTCCTTAACCAATGGATGGATTTTTACATAATCTCACAGGAATGTTTCTTGGTTGACTCTGTACCAAAACTGCTCAAACCGTCCCGCTCGAATTAACAAGTAGGCCGCCAGAGCTAACAATGGATTGATTTGAAATACATGTAATTTCACAGGAATGTACCTTGGGTGACCCGCTACCAAAATTGCTCAAACCGGAACGCTCGGAGTAACAAGAAGGCTGCAAGAGCTAAAACAAAGGTTAGATTTTTACATAATTTCACAGGAATGTTTCTTGGTTGACTCTGTACCAAAACTGCTCAAACCGTCCCGCTCGAATTAACAAGTAGGCCGCCAGAGCTAACAATGGATTGATTTGAAATACATGTAATTTCACAGGAATGTACCTTGGGTGACCCGCTACCAAAATTGCTCAAACCGGTCCGCTCGGGGTAACAAGAAGGCTGCCAGAGCTAACATTAAGAAAAAATGCCAATACAAATATATTGTAAACTTTACCGCCGAAAAAAAATGAAAAATTTAGGATAAAAAAATGTAATATTTTTCTTATTTCTGCTCAAAATATAGATTGTGGGTACTAGTTAGAACCGCCTCGATGAGGCGGTTCCAACGAGTACCCACAATCTATATTTCAGAGCAGAAATAAGAAAATACGGTTTACCCCTGCAAACCCCAGTTTTACTATATAAAAGTGGGGTTCAAGAGTGTCAAAATAATAAAGGTGTGATTTCGTGATGAACAAAGGTTAGATACCGGCCCCGATAGCTCAGTTGGTAGAGTGTCCGCTCCGGGGAACGGGAGGTCTCGGGTTCGATCCCGGGCCGCGACATACCAAAGTCGTTAAAAATGGTACTAGCTGCTCCTCGCTTGGCACTCAGATTTACGGGGTAGAGCTAGGACTGGTCGATCCAGTGTCAGGATAATGTGACTGGGTGTGGTATCATGTAATGTGTCTGGGACATGATACTTCAGTGAGGCAGCACTATAAACGTGAGCATTGAGCTCCCTGTCGCAACCAGACACCGTCGTGATATGACTGAAAAATTGTTGAAAGCGACGTTAAACCCGAATTCACACACACACACACAAAGGTTAGATTTTGAAATACCTGTAATTTTACAGGAATGTACCTTCGGTAACCCTCTACCAAAATTGCCCAAGCCGTTCCTCTCTAATGAGCAAGATGGCCACCAGAGATAAAATAGATAAACATTTAAACGGCTTCTCCTTACCGGTGGATAGATTTTGAAATAATTTTACAGGAATGTCCCTTTGGTGACCCTCTACCAAAATTGCCCAAACTGTTCCGCTTGGATGAACAAGATGGCCGCCAGAACTAAAAATAGAAAAGATCTTTAAACGACTTCTCCTCCTTTACCAGTGGGTGGATTTTGAAATAATTTCACAGAGATGTTCCTTGGGTGACGGTCTACCGAAATTGCTCAAACTGTTCTGCAAAGATGAACAAGATGGTCAAGGGAGCTAAAAATATAAGAAACAAACCTGTACACGATTTCTCCTGAACCAGTGGATACATTTTGAAATAATTTTACATGAATGTTCCTTGAGTGACCCTCTATGAAATTGCTCAAACCCTTCTGTTCGGACGAACAAGATGACCGCCAGAGCTAACAAAATTTTCCAACATATTTTGCTCCTCAGGGACCACTGAACATGATGGCCATAAGAGATAAAAAAAAAACTCTAAATACAAACCTCAAAAAGATTTTTTCTCCAATTTTGAAAAGAGAAATGTTCCTTTGGTCACCGTCAACCAAAATTGCTGATATCCTCTACTCCACCATATATAACCTACAATTTCATTTGTAAAATATGGATCAGGTGAGTTATCTAGGGAAATTATGACCCTCTTGTAAGATAAATACATGTTTTTACTAGTGCTAATAACAATTGTCTTATGCGTGTAACTAAAAATTGTTATTAAAGAAAGAGAAAATTGGACAAATGCCACAGCCTGTCAAGAGAAACAGACTAAACGAATCTTATATGGGTGTGAGGGGTGGATGGAAAAATCCGTCCCGAGGATAACAGTCCGGCATCACGAGGCTTGCTGAGTGATGCCGGACAGTGATCCCGAGGGACGGATTTTGCGCCTGATGCTCCGTCTTTGGTCGGGCCCCTCGGAGTCTAACTGTTGTTTTCTTTTGCTCCAGCAATTCTGTTGTTGTATGCTGTCGAGTCCTCAACCTTGTTTCATCTCTGTCGATTTTTTGCATGTTCTCGGAGATGTTACACTGATGAGTTAGGAAGCCTTCATGTGGACTAAACAAAATTAGTGTATACTGCGACAGAGTTAAGGGCGAGGATTATGGCCATGTAAAATCGATTTAAGCCCCCCAGTGGAATCCTTTTCACCAACCGTTCCAAGCCAGTTCTTCTGTGGCGGTTTATTTATTTATGTTGTTTGTTACTTACTGTGTGTATCACTTGTGCCTTTTTATTTTGGATTGCCTTTTGGCCATTTGTGGGAACGTGACTGTCATTATGGCCTTCCTTTGTTTAGGTTTCCATTACGGTCTGGTCGCTTAATGTTTGTATTTTTTTCCCTTTGGTGTCTTTGATGGGTGGAGTAAGTTAATTGTATCGATTCCTGATCTTTGTTTTACTTCTACTTTACTATCCGCCCCTCGCACCTATAAAGGATTCTTTTTCTTGCATACCTTCAATTTCTTAGCGCGGGTTTTGAATGCAAGCTAAAACTACGGATTTCCTTAACTGGTGTGCAAGAATACCATATCTAGGGTTAACAACTGGAAAAAAGAAGAGTAGGCAATGATCAGGAATAGAAAAAATACTTTTTCACACATTCCATTCAAGTCACAAAAGGAAAAGAAACATAAACATAAATTAACCCCACCATAATGAAAACGTTTGTTTGATTTGTGGTTTAACGTCCCCGTCAACACTGTAAAGGTCATTTTGAGACAATGCTTCCAATTTTTTTAGACTTTTACCCGACATTGAGATGAAATGACATCTCAAGCCCTGTCGCCCAATGAAACCAATAGGGTTTATTAACATGGACGGTCCGCCTCGCACCGCGGTTCCTGGACAGGCTTATATCCTCTAAGCGGTTTACCAGTACTAGTGTGCGGGCCGGATTCAGCCCTGCGTGGAAGCATCATGCAGCCCATATATTTCTTCAAGCCCCTATGGGCGGGGGCCGCTTTATAATGAAAACGTCACAAACTGAAAGCCAAAAGGACAGATACTTTCCCTAAAACTGGCCAAATGGCTATCCAAAATAAACAGATATTAGCAATACATGCATGCGAAGACGAACTATAACAATAATAAACGACGACAATAGAACCGCAATGGAACAGAAACTTTGTAAGTATGAAACATTGATTCCATTGTGGAATTTTGAAAATAATTGAGGTCTCTGATGAGGCCTAATTGGCCGAAACTAGCTAGTCTTGCCCAGAAAACCTGTACACTTCATTTTTTCCAGTTCTGTGGTGTATTCCTTGCTTCCAAAGGATAACCCTTTTATAGAACATATTTAACGTCACTACAGCTGGTGTCTGGGAATGTGTGGCGGCCGCAAAAAGTCTCCCTGCCATACATCATAGTGTAGTTTATATTTTCTTGTCCTTTGGGATCATTGATTCCATTGTGGAATTTTGAAAATACTTGAGGGTCACTGATGAGGTCTAATTGGCCGAAACTAGCTAGTCTGGCACAGAAAACATGTACACTTCATATTTTCCAGTTCTGTGGTGTATTCCTTGCTTCCAAAGGATAACTCTTTTATAGAACATTTGTAAGTATGGACTCTAGCATTGTCCTGTTGCATCAGCACAGCATACCTTTTGTATTTTTTTTCAACGCCTTTTCTGTACTGGTCCAAAATATTAGCATAATACATGTAGTCCACATTTCCAGTGGACGCGGTGAACCGTGACAAGCCCATTGTTTAGTCTGCTGTACAGTCTCAGGGGGATCATGGTGATGAAATCCAATTCTTGTCCCCGGTAACAATTCTTTCAATAAAGTCTTCCCGATCAGAATCATATCTTTCCAAAAGTGACACAGATATGGACACTCGGACAGCTTGTTGTTCTCTATACTAAGGCATTTTGGTCCCAACGCGCTGAAAGCTTCCTCATGCCCAGCCGTTCTTGTAAAAAGGTACAAACGCTACCCTCAAAAACCTCCAATGTTCTGGCAATTTCGGAAGCTTTCATTCGCCTGTCCTGCTTTACTAACGTTACCCGACCACGTTTAAAATCAGCAATCCCATTTTTAACCCTTGTCCTGCTGATCCCGGATATGCCTTATCTTTCAAACAATGTAGATCCAGATCAGATGGCTTCTGAAGAAGCCATCTGATCAGGATCTTCATTGTTTGTCATTCAGTTCATGAATTTGTTGCAATAATTTGCATCAAGTAATCTGACTGGCTGATAATCAGTAGTGGGTGTGGCATATATAAATATTCAGCAGGACAAGGGTTAACAGTTGAATATGAAGGAGCAGTCTTTCCGTAACTTCACAAAATTCCTCATCCCTATGTCAAAAAAGGTGTCTAATCACTCCTCTGTAGTCAATTTGTGAAGAAAATCCAGCAACACTGACCCCTGTCATGTTATTTTACTTCACACGGACTACAATTATTACTAGACTGACCAATAAAATTTTGTCTAACCATGTATTGGTGTCTATTATGTGAAAAGCGTGCACTTGCTACGAGTCACTAACTACTAACTGGGTTAGACCAGTTAAATATTGAACGACCCTCGTACTTTACCTGTTTCAATTTTATGCGTGTGCTTCTTAGCCTTTGGTTTCTTTGATGGAAAGCAAAATGTAACTTTAATCAATTCCTGATCATTGCCCTCACTTCTATTTCACATGACGAAAACACGCCTATTCAAATACATTACAATTTTATAGCCGAAAAAATCCCGAACATTTTTCAGATAAAACATCTTGATTTTTTTCTTACTTCTGCTCAAATATAATTGTGTGTACCCGTTGAACCGCCACTCTAAAGTTATACAAAATTTATAAGGTCGGTAGGTAAGACAGTCATTGTTTTTTTCTCGATGGTCATGAAAAATAAGGGTCGGTGGGGTAAGAGGAAACAAAGGTATTTTTCAGGCCCTATTCCCAAGTGCGCACAAGGCTTTGTTACGCGCAGCGAACAAAGTTTTGTAGGTAACAAAAATATTAAACACTTCAATCTTTCTGTTCTGTGGTCTCTTTGCTTAGGACCTTATTACAGAATAGGGCCTTATTACAGAATAATTTGAATGTGATTACAATAGCTTATAAAGGCAGTTGCCAATATGCCTGGCTATGTAAACAAAACCTTACATGTACCCCACCCATTTCTACTCCTAAATTACATGTATGTCCAATTAAAGTGTTTTTTTTTTCAACAGGAGCAACAGGCATAATTTAACTTACAGATGAAATGCTTCTGGAAATAAAACCTTTCTTTTGGCCATCATTCGATAAAATCATCGTATAGTCTTGAAATGGAGCGAAACGGACTAGATATCCAATAGTAATAAGTCTGGGTTCCTTTCTTATAACCAGCCATATACCATCATGTGTTACGGAGTTACGGCCCCTGAAAGGGCAAAAATGGCCTATTTTGGTCTTGTCTGCATGATAGATGTTTCATTTATGATTTGATTTTAACTAAACTTACACACAATTTGTACCACCACAAAATCTCGGTCAAGTTCGAATATGGGTCATGTCGGGTCAAAAAGTAGGTCAGTAGGTCAAATCAGAAAAAAAAACCTTGTGAAGCCACGGGAGGCCACAGTTTTGGTCCGATCATCATCAAACTTGCCCAGAATGATCATCTTGACAATATTTCAGTCAAGTTCGAATATGGGTGTTGTCGGGTCAAGAAAGGAACCCAGATCTCATGGTGGTACAAGTTGTGTGCAAGTCTGGTTAAAATCAAATCATAAATGAAAATGCTATCATGCGGACAAGACCAAAATAGGCAATTTTTGCCCATTCAGTAGGTCAGTAGGTCAAATCATAGAAAAACCTTCTGAACACACTAGAGGCCACAATTTATGTCCAATCATCATCGAACTTGCTCAGAATGATCATCTTGATAATATCTTGGTCACATTCGAATATGAGTCATGCTGGGTCAAAAAGTAGGTCAGTAGGTCAAATCATAGAAAAACCTTGTGAATACACTAGAAGCCGCAGTTTTGGTCCAATCATTATCAAACCTGCCCAGAATGATCATCTTGACAATATCTCGCTCAAGTTTGAATACGGATCATGTCGGGTCAAAAAGTAGGTCAGTAGGTCAAATCATAGAAAAACCTTGTGAACACACTAGAGGCCAGCCACAGTTTTGGTCCGATCATCATCAGACTTGATCAGAATGATCATTTTGACAATATCTCGGTCAAGTTCAAATATGGGTTATGTCGGGTCACAAAGAAGGTCAGTAGGTCAAATCATAGAAAAACCTTGTGAATACACTAGAGGCCACAGTTTTTGTCTGATCATCATGAAACTTGCTCCAAATGATTATCTTGACAATTTCTCGGTCATGTTTGAATACGGGTCATGTAGGGTCAAAAAAAAGGTCAGTAGGTCAAATCATAGAAAAAGCTTGTGAACACACTAGAGGCCACAGTTTTGGTCCGATCATCATCAAACTTGCCCAGAATGATTATCTTGACAATATCTCAGTCAAGTTCAAATATGGGTCATGTAGGGTCAAAAAGTAGGTCAGTAGGTCAAATCATAGAAAACCGTCTGAACACACTGGCGGCTACAGTTTTGGTCCGATCATTATCAAACTTGCTCAAAATGATCATTTGACAATATATCGGTTAATTTCGAATATGGGTCATGTCTGGTCAATATGTAGGTCAGATTGTTGCAAAACCTTGTGAATACACTAGAGGCCCAAGTTTTGGTCCGATCATCATCAAACTTGCTGAGAATGATCATCTTGACAATATCTGTGTCAAGTTCGAATATGGGTTATGTCGGGTCAAAAAGTAGGTCAGCATGTCAAATAATAGAAAAACGTTTTGAACACTCTAAGAGGCCACAGTTTTAGTCAAATCATCATAAAACTTGCTCAGAATGATCATCTGGACAATATCTCAGTTAAGTTCAAATATGGGTCATGTCAAATCAAAAAGTAGATCAGTAGGTTATTTTGTCATAACTTTTGAACCATTTGAGATAGAGCCTTCAAATTTGGCGTGTAGGTTCCTTCTGACAAGGGCTTCCCACTCATTTGACCTGTGACCTTGACCTTAGACCTACTTTCTCATACCTTTTGAACCATATGAGATAGAGCCTTCATATTTGGCATGCGTGTTCCTTGTGACAAGGTTTTCTCATCCATTCAAAACTTTTGACCCATGACTTTGACCTTTGACCTACTTTGTCATAACTTTTAAAGCATTTGAGATACAGCCTTCATATTTCGCATGTAGGTAACATGCGACAATGTTGCTTAGATTATCCTCTACCAAAAAGGCTAAAACAATCCCACTCGGATGAACAAAATGGCCACTGAAGGTAAAAATAGAAAAATATTGTAAATTTGATTCAAACGGAAATTCCCCCTTAACCCTAAGGCCAATTTGATTCAAAGTTCCCAGGAATGTTGCCTAGGTTACTCCCTACCAAATAAGCTAAAATCACTCTGCTGATGAACAAGATGGCCACAAGAGCTAAATATAGAATGCACTTGAGACAGTGACACACAGGTGAGCGAACCAGGGCCCTCTGGGCCCTCTTGTTGTGAAAATCCGTGATATTGTTCTTATTTATACTGCAAGCATAGGTTATGGGTGAACGTTAGAACCGCCCCATGAGGCGGTTCTAACGAGTACCCACAACCTATGTCTTGGAGCAGAAATAACGAAAATAATGTAAACCCCCCGTAAACTCCAGTTTTCTCTATATAAAGTGGGGTTTAGGGGGTGTTCATTACACGGACTTGTTAATGTGATAGTAAGTCCTTTGAGACCTGCTTCAAGTATATAAATAAAACACAAAATGCAAGTCACAGGCTTTTCCAAAACTAACCATTGAAGGTTATTGGTGGTGTTTGTCTAGCTCGGTGTAAAATCTCCATTAAAAAGTGATTTGTGTACAAAATTTACTTTGTAATTTGCCGTTGTAACAGGAAAACAGTGAAGTTTCATCAATTTTAATCATCCTGTGATTCATTTTCACTTTTATTGCATCAAAGTCAGCGGAAGATGCAATGTTTCTGTAATTAATGTTCTAATACGCGAATACAGGTCACGGGGCACTAAAAACTCCATGTTGCTCACCATTACAAACACACAACTATTAAAAGACATTGTAAATTTTACCGCCAAAAATGAAATTTTTTCAGATGAAAAAAATGTGATATTTGCCATATTTCTGCTCAAAATATAGACTCAGGGTACACGTTAGAACCGCTTCATCGAGGTGGCTCTAACGAGTACCCACAATCTATATTTTGATCAGAAATAAGAAATATAAGGTTTTCCCTTGTAAACCCCGGTTTCACTATATAAAAGTGGGGTTCAAGAGGGTTCAAAATTATATAAGCGTGTTTTCGTGATGCCGAGTACCAGCTTTACAAGCCATGCCATCGCGGTCGGTTGTGACCATCAGGACAACACACCTTAATTGTATGTGTGCGTGTGTGTATGTGTGTGTTTGCTTGATTTTACCAAACTCTGGAAAAGACTGCTGATGCCTGTTAGAACCGCTTCATTCAGGCTGTTCTAACACGAAACGGTTCTAACGAGTGACAACAATCTGTTTTAAGCAAATCTAAAAAATGTGCACCCTTGTAAATCCATCTTTTTTCTCTATATTAAGTTTTTACATGAACTCATTTGCTGGGACCATGACAATCGGTGTAGAATCAGATCAGACACCGCAGAAATCAGTGTCTGATCATGGTCTACACTGATTGCATAAAATATACATGTAGGAATTTAAAAGTTAAAAGAAACAGCCTATTCTAATTTCCCAGCGCAGAGACAATCAACTCACCAGTGTTGTCAGTGCTTTGATTATTTACGGTTTTGGGTCGATTGTTTGCGAATCGACCCAAAATTACTAAGCATAAAAGCTCTTCAGTGCCAAAGTCCACGTGGCTATCACCGTCTTGTCGGAAAACCAGGTAACGGTTATTTATAGAAAATAGCCTCTGTTAGGTCAGAATATTGCGTAACAAGGTTACCTATAGAATCTCGACTGGAACCATGCGCTTGGGACTTGCAAACAGTGTAGACCTAAATCAGACGCCGCAGAACGCGGCGTCTGATCAGGGTCTACACTGTATGCTTGAGGGTTATACGAAATAGTTTAAATCTCAGTCAAAGACTCAGTTCTGTGGGGATTTTTTTACTGCCCGGCAATCATTTAATCAAAGCACTGACAGCACTAGGGCTGACTAATCGGAGCTGAAATGATAATCGATTATCGCGCGTGTCATTGTGATTGATGATCGATAAGTTATCGCTGGAGTTAAATCATAATTTTACCTTTCTGGCGTTGACTCTTACCATATGTTAAACAATATCATATGCATTTCGACAGACAGGCCTTAGAAAACAATGCTGACCCAGATGAGACGCCGCAAAATGCGGCGTCTCATCTGGGTCTTCACTGCTTGCCATTCATCCAGCTATTTTAGACACAACTTTGGGTAGAAAATTATACTTATCAAATAACCGATTATTTGAAAATCAGTAACGATAATCATTTTAGAATAATTTATCGATTGATTAATCGATTAGCCGATTAATCATGCCAGCCTTAGGCAGCACTGGTTGGTCTGTTTGCGTGTAGGCTGGAAAACAGTCCTAAACGGGGACTTACATGTAGACGTTTTCGTTTAATTCTTAAATTCATGTGCTTTAAGCAAACAGTGCAGCTACTGATCAGACGCCATGTGTTGTGGCGTATGATCTTGGTCGACATTGTTTGCCTAATCCAACATACATGTATAATCTATAGATACATGTAAACCTCTTCTGCAACATCATCACGAAAACACGCCTATATAATTTTGACCCCCTTGAACCCAACTTTTATATTGTAAAACTGGGGTTTCCGGGGGTATACATATTTTTCTTATTTCTGCTCTAAAATATAGGTTGTGGGTACTCGTTAGAACCGCCTCATCAAGGCGGTTCTAACGAGTGCCCACAATCTATATTTTGAGCAGAAATTTCTGCTCTAAAATATAGGTTGTGGGTACTCGTTAGAACCGCCTCATCGAGGCGGTTCTAACGAGTGCCCACAATCTATATTTTGAGCAGAAATAAGAAAAATATCACAATATTTCATCATAATTTTTTTTTTTTCGGCGATAAAGGTGACAATATATTTGTGTAGGCGTGTTTGCGTAATGTCTGACCGTTTCTATAAATAAGCCGACTGTTGCAAACTCAACTTTTTTATATACAAATGTATAATTTAGGGTTAAAAGGCGTCCACAACACGATTCCCTCTGGCGGACTCCACAAACAATTGACCAGCTAATATAACAGCGGTCTTTTTACTAGTGATAAGTGGTTGTCTTTTGTTTTTGTTTTTTCTGCCAGAGTTACTTGTACTTCATGACGTTAAAAATCCGTGTAAAAAACACATTATATAGGAAAACAATACAGTTCTAAAACACAGTTTGTGGGTACTCGTAAGAATGGCCTCGTCGAGGCAGTTCTAATAGGCATCCACATTCTATATTTGGCGTAAATATCAGCAAATGACGCAAATTTTCAAATGAAAATGTCAGTTTTAGAGTCATTAAACAAAGCGTGTTCTTACATAGGCGTATTATTCAAATACGGAGCGTGCTTCTTGGAGCTTTTTTATACCAACATTCCTCTAGTAAGAGACCACCTTTTGAACCATCCCAAAAGTTGTCTTAACCAAATATGCCTAGCGGCCTTTTTCTGGGTTAGGCCATCCTTAAAAAATATTTTGTTTGCTGTGCTCCTACCCATCATATGTGAGGTGGGTAGGAAGGTAGGTCTTTCTTGTTTAGATCTGAAAAGATATTTGACCATTAAAGCACCATACAACAACCGGAAACATAATTTCAAATACTTATTTTCTGATTTTTCAGAGAAAATCAGACTTGAAATTTCATTTGAATGGTCTGCTAGGCAGACCATTCAAATGAAATGTCAAGCCTGATTTTCTCTGAAAAAAAAAATAATAAGATAAAACAGCAAAAAAAAAAAAAAAATAAGAATGTCATCTTCTTGAAATTTGGCTTAGTGTGTTAAATTTGAGTTTAATCAGGTTTTCAAAACAAAAATCTTTTCCTCAGAATGGTAATAAAATTTTTTGGGTAGGGGCAATCTGTGTGGGTAGGTAGGAGCACAGCGAACCCAGAATTTTTTAAGGATTGCCATACTGACAAACAGTGCAGTCCAAGTTCTGACGCCGCAATATGCGGCGTCTGATCTGGGTCTACACTGTATGCTTAAAGATCACTCATTTTTTAGTAAAATTTGTCACAAACAAAAGCAAACCTGACACCCCTATAAATAAAAATGGACCACTACAGACTTTGTTTGTTTATTTGATTTGAGGTTTAACGTCCACGTCAACACTATTTAGGTCATTTTGGATTAGGTTGAAGATTCAATTGTTATATATGGGTTTATACAGGGATTACACTGTATAACTTTTTCATTTCACAGACTCGTCCACTTATAATATGTAACAGTCGCCCACGCCCATCAGGGCTTGGAGAAATAGATTGGGTTGCATAGTGCTTCCCTCGTAGAGGTGAAACCGACCGCATATGAGTACTGGTAAACAGCCAGGGAGGTCTAAGCCTGTCCAAGTCCCTGCATATAAATCCTATTGGTTTGTTTGGGCGGCAGGCCTTGAGATGTAAGCCGGTTAAAAGTCCCACAAAATAGGAAGCGACGTCTCCAAAATGACCTAAATAGTGTTGATGGAGACTTTAAACCTCAATTCAAATATATTCACTTATAGTATGTAACAATTTACCTATTGGATCCTTTCCTGAGCCTCTATGTTCAGCTTGGCTAAACAAATCGCTCGATTATGATGCCGCCCAAGGCCTACTTCAAACGACACTTTGTGCGTTAGCAGACGACTATTAATGATCCGCATATTGGCGCGATTTACATAGCGCATGCGCGATGTTTACTTCCGTCAATGTGTCAGCGGCAAGAAAATAAAGTTATATGTCGCTTCTGGGGACAAAATGCACGATTAATGTGGGGTACTTAATCAACAGGCCATTTGCCAGGGAATTTTGGTCCATCGGTCAGCAGACGTCAAGTTTTATGGTAAGGTCTATTTGTTATATGACTGTGACAATATTTATGGAGTGCAAATATATTTGTGTGTGTAAATAAATCGTGTATATAGCTAAGATTTTTTAAACATCTGCTTTTAATTCCTAGCTTTCAATAAATAGGCCTTTGTGACCGTGGTCCACGTTTTTCACATCATTGGATAGCCTGGGAATCCATCACGAAAACACGCCTACAAAATGTTGACCCCCTTGAACCCCACTTTTATATAGTAAAACTGGGGTTTACAGGGATAAACCGTATTTTTCTTATTTCGGCTCTAAAATATACCCACAATCTATATTTTGAGCAGGGATTAAAAAAGTATCGCAATTTTTTTATCTTAAAATCTTCGTTTTTTGGCGTTAAATTTGCAATGTATTTGTATAGGCGTGTTTTCGTTATGCAAGATTTATGCCATGCTTCTTCATTTTCTCCGGTTTGGCCCCGTTATCGATGGGCTCAAAACAGCGAAATAATCTTAAAAGTTGAGGAGTGTAAAAGCCATACAACATAGCAATCTCCTATGTGTGTTTTGAGTTTTACGTCCCACCAACAGCTTAGGTCATATGGAAACGGGACCTCGGTTTAAAGACTCAGTCGAAAGTCTGGAGAAGCCAGGAATCGAACCCATGAGCCCTGGTTTTTTAGGGCCAGCAGCATAACCACTATAACAGGGATGGCTCTTCATGTAGCAATCACATGTAATGGTATTTTGGGTTAACATGACAAGGGTTAGGGATAACAAGACTACTAGGGTCTATTATAAACAGTATGCTCAGTATGCCAGTGAAATCCCCAAAGCAGTTACTAGTACATCATAGCCTCTTTATAATACTGTTTATTGGGTCCAAAGCCGAAACAGTGTTAGTTAAACATCCGTGTTTTATCAAAAAAAAAAAAATGTATAGATTATATAGAAAAATGACCAATTATGGTCATTTTAAATGGTCATTTTTCTGTATAAACTACACATTTTTGGATTCTGCAGCAAGAGATCGCCTTTGAGACTGTTCAAAAGTGGTCTGAAAGACGATTGCTCTGATCAGACCGCGCATGCGCTGTCTGATCAGAGCCTTCGCTTTGCGCATATGCCCGAATTCCCATTTTCCCCTGGCGCGGCGGAGAAAAAAGGCTGCGCGTAAAAATCAATGATTGATTGATATGTCTATTTCATCGATATGACAGTAACAAGAGAACCTGCATAACAAGAACATCTAATAAACAAACACCTTATTATATAATGACAAATTATACATATTTGACATAATTAAATAAAGTGGATCATTGTGACATTGAAGAGAGGGAAATGGTAATAGGCAATGAAGAATGAAAGGACTCGTGCAAGGGGCCCCCAACAAATGGTGTAGATTCAGATCAGCGGAACGCGGCGTCTCATCAGCGTCTATGTCGATTTTATTGATTGATTGCGTTGGGGTTTAACGACACGTGACCCTTGTCGGTCAGTTTGTGTTGTCTCCCAGCTTCCGTCCAGACTTTCTGATGCGTCCTTTAACCGAGGTGCCGTCTCTGCATGGCCTTTTCTGTTGGTGCGATATAAAACGCAATACACACACACACGCTCGCACGCATGCACACACATCCCCATTATGCCTCCTGACATTGGGTTATAATTGAAGGACAACGGTTCGAACAGCCCCTATAACAAATTTCTGTACAGTAGTCTGTGAAGTTTGACTTTACATTAAGAAAACAAGCCTATACAAATACATTGTAACCTTATCGCCGAAAAAATGAAAGATTTAAGATGAAAAATTGTGATGTTTTTCCTATTTCTGCTCCAAATATAGATTGTAGGTACTCGTTAGAACCGCCTCCTCGAGGCGGTTCTAACGAGTACCCACAATCTATATTTTAGAACAGAAATTAGGAAAATAAGGATTACATGTACCCTTGTAAACCCCAGTTTTACTATATAAAAGTGGGGTTCAAGGGGGTCAAAATAATATAGGCGTGTTTTCGTGATGATATGGGCGTCATCAAGCAGGCCTTCGAGCGTGTGCGCCCACCGAAGGCACAGATCAGCCTGTGTATCCGCACAATCTGTGTAGGGTCTTCGCAGTGCGCTATATTCATGTAGATACATGTTGACCCAATGCTGCCCTAGGGAAGACAGGCATTTTGAAATCGCGCCTATTGAAATAAAGTGAAACTTTGCCACCACAAAACGATTTCTTTTTTATGTAAAAATCTGATATTTTTCTTATTCCTGATTAAACATACATTGTGGGTACTCGTTAGAACCGCCCCGTCGAGGTGGTTCTTACGTGTACCCAAAATCTATGAACATACATTGTGCATTGTGGGTACTCGTTAGAACCGCCTCAGCGAGGCGGTTCTATCGCATACCCACAATCTATGATTTTGAGCAGAAATAATGACCTTAATGTATACCCCTGTAAACCCCTGATTTATTATACAGTGGGTCAAAATGATATAGGCGTGTTTTCTTGATGAATGGCTGTATTTTAAGTGGGTAAGTTTGTTTTGTTTAGTCTTTTTCGAGGGGCGGCCTCGGTAACAGTCCTATGTTTGATTGGTGACCAGTAGATTTCGGGCTCGATACCTGCCGGATGTAAGCAACATTCTTTCATGGAGATTAATCATGAACTACTTTCTTCGGCCATTCTCTCCCTTCCGCTGACTCAAGAAGGGCAGTTGTCAGTTTTTGGCGAAAGTTTGTTCGCTGTTTGGTTAAACGCTCATGTATAAGCCTGCCCAGGAAAGTTTGGAAAGGTAAAGTGTGACCTGCTCTATATGACCTAAATAGTGTTGACATTGCTTGAGATTCTTTTTCGCTTCGCGTAGATGATATAATCACGACGTAAAACATGACGTTTCATCACCAACTTCATTTGATAGGAACTTCCGTGGCCTTGTCGGTGAGACTTTATAATCACTAGCCCGTTGAGCCTCGCTCGTATTAGAAACCATGTTCCGACATAGAAGGGCTGTGCTTCTCATTTTGAACTGTTTTCACTGGTTTTGCCCACATACGTATATGCGCAGTCCTTTCACCCCTGAGTTTTGAAGTCACTGAGACTTTTCTGTCCTCGAGTGTGGACACACCCAACATTTCCAGGTGAGTGTGTGTGAGGGGGGGGGGGGGGGGGTTGAGGAGATAGTACTGGGAAAAATCATTAACCGAATGGCAAATTTTGCTTCATTATGAACCGTCCCGTCAGGATCAACACAGTAAAATTCCTATATTTAGACCACTTTTGGGACTTCAAAAGTGGTCTTAAGACCACTTTAGAACAGTCCCAAAATCCTGGTCTCTTACTAGAGGGCATTGGGTCTAGAAAACGGAAACCTTTTAAATTGGAGAATTAGCGTTCTACTGTATTTGCATCGGTTTACAGTGCTTAAAGAGTTTAAAACACAAAGGGTTTCAAACGCTCTCCAAGCAGTGAGATATTGTTGAAAGTCCATAAACTATAACAAAGGCATGTTTGCCGATCCCCACCGCCTACTTTACATAGTTTATGCCCTGTTTTTCAAAATATTAATACCTGCCCCATGTGTAAGAATGAATAAGTGGCTTAATCTTAAAGTTACCGGATCACAGTATTTCAAGCTTAACACACCTACACAAGTATATGTATCAAGCACCTTGATTGGATGAAAGTATTGAAAATACTATACATGTACATGTTTATAGGCGAGACGCAGACACAGGTGAATGAACGACCGACCATCCTTCAAACATACACCTGAATTTATTGACCCATAAAATGTCAATCACGACAAATGTCGTCTGTTTTGTCGTCTGCCGGTTACCATAAAAGTATTGTTTTTGCCAAACGTGTGGACCCAGATCAGACTGCTCCTGTTCTGTGCCCGCGCTGTTTGCCTGTATGCAAAAATATCTTTAAAAAGTTTGCAAGAAGATTCTGCAGACGACATAAGCAGACGACATTTTCAAATGTAGTTTTTCTCGGCGTCTTAAGTGTTTATCTACATACACATTCTTTCTTCCTTTGATCAACTATTCAATATTTATATATGTATACGTATAAGCCCAAAGTTTATTTGAGGCACACATAAATTAGCCTAATTTCACTTTAACCGATGACTTATGTTGTCAATCCTTTGTAGCATTTTTTGGTTGCAAAGGTTTTTGTTTTTGTTTTATAATCTGT
This sequence comes from Lucinisca nassula, assembly GCA_963580285.1. Taxonomy (NCBI): domain Eukaryota; kingdom Metazoa; phylum Mollusca; class Bivalvia; order Lucinida; family Lucinidae; genus Lucinisca; species Lucinisca nassula. The sequence goes on from OY757018.1 coordinate 42,059,684, forward strand.
CAGATTTTTTGACAAGGTATTTGTCTATTTATCCAGAAGAACACAACAATTTGTTCAAAGCATCTTTAGCTTAACGAGTTCATTATTTTGTTTAATAAGAGGTTTGACGTCCCCCACAACACTATGTAGGTCATTTTGGAGATGTTGCTTCCAATTTTGTGGGACGTTTACACGACACTGAGATATGACATCAAGTCCTTTTCTGGCAAAAGAATGCGCGCTGTACTGGTTAACCGCTTACGTATAAGCATGCCCAGGAAAAGTGTGATAGGTAAACTGACTGGCTCAAAAATGACCTAAATGACTGGATCGTTAAACTTCAAATAAATCTCAAGTCATGCAAAAACAAGTGCCTCCATACTTTCATTATTATTTATCCCGCTCATAATAAGCAGGAGCTTACTTCATTTAGACTAAACCCATACTAGTAGACAAATTGAAAGAATTGTCTCCCCTGAAAGCAACCATTTCTTTGTTAGGCGGTGTCAGGAGCATATAATTTTACTGCTCCTGGCGGTGTTTATTTTCCCATTCTTTTACAACGTCTTAGAGTCACCGTATTAAATTTAAGTTCATTGTGTTTGTTTGTTTTGGAGCTTGACGGCCCTGTCAACACTATTTTGGTCATATCGAGCCGAACTATTTACCTATCCACAGTTTTCTTGATCAGGCTGAAGCGACTAACAAGTGTAGTGCATATTCTTTCGCGTTGCATATTTTTAAAGTTTGCCTTCAAGCTCTCATTTGTTAGTTTTTTTACACATTTATTTTCAATCCAACTTATGCCTCTGTAGGCGAGTTGTGTTGTCTTCTGTCAGCTCTTGTTTTCTTCTTGAAAAAAAAAGGCATTAAACTGTACTTGCACTGTATTGTAGGCTTACTTTTATCTCCCTTAATTAGCACTAGGATACAAATTCTAGCAGTTCAATAAAGTATGCCAGCGCAAAACTTACCTGAAATATTCTACTTATTTGTCTCACGTACAACTGAAACACACTCACTCACTCACTCACTTATTTGTCTCGGAAAAAACAGGATTTGACATCCATGCAAATTGTCTCCTTTGGGGACAATTTGAATGAAATGTCAAGTCCTGTTTTTAGGGAGCAATGCGAAAATATAAATTTTTCTTGCACACCAGACAAGGAAATCCGTGATTTTACCCTGGGATAGAAATATATGTTCTGACCCAGGCAACTAACATAAATGCGCTTCAATTCTTTTCAACTGCCGGAACTACTTCCGCACTACTTTTATTTTGTAAATAATATACATGTGCGAGCTGTCAAAACTAAACGGAGGTGTTGTGCAAGAAAAAAAATCCAATATGGGGTTCTGTTGTAGATGGGTGTTTCCAACCCGAGGGATGACCGTGCTGAGCGGAACCTCGGCGTAGCCTCGGTTCCGCTCAGCACGGTCATCCTTCGGGTTGGAAACGCTCATCTACAACAGAACCCCATATCAGATTCTTATAGTCTAACCTAGAGAGTGTGAAAGGTTAAGGCTAATTTCAGATCAACTTGCGCAGAGTCTTTGTTGTTTACAGCCTCGACAGTTTTAACCCACTGTAGTGCTTCTTCTATTCCAGATAATTTAAACCCAAACTTAAAATGGCGACAGCTGAAAAGAACGTAGACTACAAATCTTTTAAAGGAGGTGTGATGAGTCCGACATCAAAACAGACATTTGCAGGTACCTATTCTCATTAACCCTTAAGATGCCAAGAAAAAACAGCATCAGAAAATGTCGTCTGCTTATGTCGTCTGCTGATTTTCAGTGCTATTTCTTGATACAGGCGAACAGTGTGGGCCCGGATTAAGTGGAGCAGTCTGATCTTGGCCCACACTGCTGGGCCCACACTGTTTGCAACAAAGACTTTTATAGCAACCAGCAGACGAAAAAGCAGAAGAAAGTTTTTGTGATTGGTATCGTATGGGTTAAGCTGGCACGACTTTGTAATATGTTGCTGCTTTTCATGTCTCTTCAGAGGGTTCTCAAAGACAAATTCTAGACTAATTGCGCATCCAGGATGGTACGAGTCTTCACTGGTAGCAGACGGCTAAAGACAGGTTTTTTTTTTCTCGCGCTGGTTGACGTCATCAGTTTTACATAGCTCAGGCTGCCATCGCTCGCCGTTTTGCGCAGGTCGTAATTTTGAAGAACAAAATGGCAATAGCTACATTAAGACATGGCGTTTTGGGTGGTTACTCGTCGGTATTACTGTCGCAAGTCGCGTTTACCGACATTGCTGATGCATGTATGACACCGTTTAATAAAATAAACGACCCTATAACATGAAAAACCAGCGATGTAAAGTAAAATTCCGCCATTAAGACTGAATCTGGTTTTAAAAAACTTATTTCAGTTGTTCTTTCTTTGTGTTTTATGGAAACAGTATCTTCTGGTTAGGGACTATCTTTGGGACTGTTCAAAATTGGTCTTAAAGACCACTTTTGAACAGTCTCGAAGGTGGTCCTAATATGGGAAGTTTACTGTACATCTGGTAAAGACAATTTTGAAAACAAGAACAGTCGAACTTCGATGGCTCGAACCACTTTGGGACCATGAAAATTTGTTCGGGCACCGGCAGTTCGAGTCACAGAGGGTTACTATTAGTGCCATACCAGGAGGCATAATGGAGAAAATTGTGGATATATTTTCGGTGTTCGGTATTATAAATGTACGTTGTGTGTACTCATTAGAATCGCCTCATCGAGGCGATTCTAATGAGTACACACAGCATACATTTGCAAGATAAATGAAGAAAATCTTCCTAAATTACCCCTATATCTTATTTGAAGGAATTCCCTGCGGACTCAAGAACGGGCTCGACTCATCCATGGTAAACGGGCCATCGGAGTTCGAGCCATCGAAGTTTTACTGTTTCACCTATTTCTTTTCCAGTTTGACCGCCTTTGTTTTGGTAACAATTTTTACATTCATGTGAAAGAATCTCTCACTTTGCTTAAATCATAGCTGGAATTGTCTTTTACGCGACTTTAAAAACATTATTTACATGCATTATGTTGCATACTGTTTTATTATTTCAGTCCCCGCCCATCGGGACTTGAAGAAATAGATGGGCTGCATGATGCTTTCACGCAGAGCTGAAACCGACCGGTAAACCGCTTAGAGGTACTAAGCCTGCCCAGGCAATGCGGTGCGAGTCGGTCCGTCCATGCTTATAAACCCTATTGGTTTCATTCGGCGGCAGGGCTTGAGATGCCATTTCATCTCAATGTCGGGTAAAAGTCCCACAAAATTGGAAGCAACGTCTCCAAAATGACCTTTACAGTGTTGACAGGGACGTTAAACCTCAAATCATACAAAAACAAACAATACTGTTTTATTGGAACATTTTACAGTGAGCATGTTTGCTGTTTCCATTTATTTGACATTTTCCTTGTATCGGAAGAATTCATATTAGTTTCCAACCCTTTAGCAGGATGTTGCGTTGGTGTGAAGATGCGATGTAGCTTTTTTTAGTGCCAGTATGCTCTACTGCTTTGGATCCGGCCTCGGTAGCTCAGTCGGATGCGCGTCTGACTGGTGATAAGGAGGACGCGGGTTCGATACCTGCTGGGGTTGGCAACATTCTTTCGTGGAGATTGATCAGGAAATATTTTCTTCGGTCATTCTCTCCCTTCCAATGATTCAAGAAGGGTAGTTGTCAGTTTCTGGTGAAAGAATGTGCACTGTACTGGTTAACCCCTTAAGTGTGGATAGGTAAACTGACCGGTTCAAAACTCACCTAAATTAGTGACTGGGCTGATAACCTCCAATACAGACTACTAGTTTGGCTTCAGTAGAGCAAATGCCTGCTGTGCTTGCAGCACTGATGTGCAGGATCAAGGGACGGTCTTTTAGTTTTAGTTTTTCTTCAACTTTATCCTATCTTTCCTTTTTTTCTAATGTACAATCTCCTTGGGGACGGCTTGAGATGGGCGGTTGCTTGAGGACTCGGTCTTTGGCCCACCGGTTGTGGACACTTACTGTCTTAGATCTGGGAAACACCTTAGAGCCTGCTCTAAGCCTGTCCAGTAACAGTGAATGTAACCGGCCGACCTGCCGTGGCCTTAAATGTTGACTGGGTCGTAAAACCACAACACATAACATTCTTCATGAAACAGTAGCATAAGCGGTTCCGTTATTGGATGAAAATGTTAAGAGGAATACATAATACAATGTACATGTAATCAGCTGATGATATCTGTGGGCAGTTGTTCAAAACTAACAATGTCGTTAGTTAACATATCGTTAAAACTTTGACCATTTACTTTGGCAAATATGCTAATATTTTTGCTGAAAAAATAGATCAGCTCTATTGCGTGGTTTGTCAAGTAATATATCACAGTTTGTTGGTCAGTTGAAAGTAGATAAATTACTGGCGCTACGCACTCGTGATTTGATCTGTCATACATGTACAAGTGACCTCCAAACAGTGATATATTACTCAACAAATCACTGCTAGAGGTGATCTAATTTCTTAAGCAACAGGTAAGGTTGGTATTTTCTGATAGCTGAAGTATAGCTTTTGTCAGTTCTCCTTAAAAACATATGTTGTGGGTATTCATTAGAACCGCCTCGACGAGGCGGTTCTAATGAATACCCACAACATAGGTTTATATTGAGAAATAAGGAAAACTATCCTTCATTTGTCACAAAATACCAACCTTATCTGGGGGCTTGAAGAAATATATGGGCTGCATGATGCTTCCACGCAGAGCTGAATCCGGCCCGCACACTAGTACTGGTAACCCGCTTAGAGGATCTAAGCCTGTCCAGGAACCGCGGTGCGAGGCAGACCGTCCATGCTAATAAACCCTATTGGTTTCATCTCAATGTCGGGTAAAAGTCCGACAAAATTGGAAACAACGTCTCCAAAATGACCTATACAGTGTTGACGGGGACGTTAAACCTCAAATCAAACAAACAAACAAACAACTGACCTCCCGACAGTGTTATATTACTCAACAAATCACTGCTAGAGCTAGCAACAGATGAAGTTGGTTTTTCTGATAGTTGAAGGATAGTTTTTGTCAGTTCTCCTTAAAAACATATGTTGTGGGTATTCATTAGAACCGCCTCGACGAGGCGGTTCTAATGAATACCCACAACATAGGTTTCTATTGAGAAATAAGGAAAACTATCTTTCAGTTATCACAAAATACCAATCTTATCTGTTGCTACAAGATGTATGTATCTTTTCCAGAACTGAGACAAAACCCTCCAGCTGTTACAGCACAGAAGCTGATATTCGACGAAGAGTCGTTTGAACAGTCTTTTCTCAAATGTTCTGTGTGTCACGAACGTTTCGACATTGGAGAAAGATCTGCTCGGCTTCTACCTTGCCACCATTCTTTTTGTTTTGATTGTATCAACAGATGTTACCAGAAAGAAGCGAATCACAGACAAAGTTTGGCGCCAATAGGAGGCAGCGGTGTGCCTTATGCCTTATCAATCAGTTGCCCCTCTTGCTCAGCCCCTTTTATTACCACCGAAGAAGGCCTTAAACAGCTCACAACTGACCATCGAATAATCCAGCTTCTTGATTTTATTGGGGAAACAGATAGACAGACCATAGATTACTGCTCGACTCATGCATCGCAACCTCTTAACTTCTTTTGTGAGATGTGCATTAAGCCTATCTGCCGAGACTGTACCGTAATAGATCATAAATCTTGTTCCGAGAAACAGATGGTATTTGATATTGACAGTGCAATACAAAAATATGGACCTGTTTTAGAGAGCGGTATTAAAGAAATGGATGAAGAAGCCAAATCTCTTAAAGAAAAGAGAGAAACGTGCGAAACAGCTGTTGAAAAGATGACCACTGGTAATACCGATGTTTGTAAGGAAATCAAAGACGCTTTTGAGAAGTTACGTAAAGCGCTTAATGATCGAGAGGAAGAACTCATTGATCTTGCTATAAGTCATTCTACTAAAGGTAAAGATACTATTGAAGAAAAAATCAAATTGTTGAAAGAGAAGGAAGCTTTGGTCGAAGAGAATGCCGAATCTCTTAAGAAAGCTAAGGCTGAAGGAAAAGTCAAAGACATGTTCTCAGCTCACGAGAAACTGAAAGAGTATAAGAGTGAACCACCGATTACAATAACTGATGCAAATACCAATGATCAGTCTAAATGCACATTCAGTGGAAAGGACCAGACTACATTGCTTTCAAGAATTTCAGATTTTGGCGACATTTCTGCGTCAACCTCGAAGTCAGAGCGAGGATACAGTAATGGTAGCTCTACAGGCAGCTCTTATTCAAACGGATACTTGTTAAGTAGATATAGTAGCACCTCATCTGATACATCGAGGTATGGGGGGAGCTCAGATAGATACACGGGTGCTTCATACACCAGCAGATATATTCCAAGATCATACAGATACTAGCATGGTCAAACAAGAATCAGATATGGGGATTATGTTGCAGATGGGCGCCCCAAATCCGAGGGATAACCTTGCTGAGCGGAACCGAGGCTGTGCCGATTTTCCTCTCAGCACGGTCATTCCTAGGGTTGAAAACGCCCATCTGCAACAGAACACCATATTAGATTGTTTTTCTTGCCTTTTATTTTTCGCGCACTGTGCTTATGTAGTTTGCCTAAGTAAGGACACAAGGGTTAGGAACATAATTTCTATGATCCCAGGCTTAAACCACGGGTTTCCTTGTCTGAGTCTCAAGAAATGGAAGTTATCCTATAATGTTATTAATAAAATAATTTCGTATTGGCCCAGATACAGGGCTGAGGTCTGCTGCATTGGCCTGAGGCCTCAGGCCAATGCAGCAGACCTCGACCCTGTAACTAGGTCAATACGAAATTACCTGATTAATGACAATTTTATTAATTGACACAATTAAAAAAAAACATGGTTATTGAGTGTTGACATCGGCCTAATATCACTTGACCCCCGCGGTTAATATTTGTTGACCTGGTGTTAACACGGATGGCCTCCGATCAATACAGGATAGTCAATTTCTGCAAGCCCCGATGGGCGGGGTCGCTCAACGATGTTGTTAGTTAACATGTTAAAACTGTGATCCTTTAATATAGCAAATATGCTGGAAATATTTTTAATCAATAAATGTGAGTAGCTTTTGCAAATGCAAAAGCTACTCACATTTTTGCATCAAAACTATTTATATATCAGCTACAATAAAATTCCAATATTAAGACCACCTTTGGGACTATCCAACAGTGGTCTTTAAGACCACTTTTGAACAGTCCCAAATGTGGTCTCTGATTAGAGGACACTTTATGCGGAAGGCACAAAGAAAGAAAATAAGTGCAATCTACTCAATGCAAAAGCTACTCACATTTTTGCATCAAAACTATTTGTGTATCAGCTACAGTAGAATTCCAATATTAAGACCACCTTTGGGACTATCCAAAAGTGGTCTTTAAGACCACTTTTGAACAGTCCCAAATGTGGTCTCTGATCAGAGGACACTTTATGCGGAAGGCACAAAGAAAGAAAATAACTACAACTTACTAAATAAGCTTTTTAAAGCAGAATTAGTCTTAACCCTTAAGACGCCGAGAAATACTACATCTGAAAATGTCGTCTGCTTTTGTCGTCTGCTGAATCTACTTGCATATTTTTTTTGCATACATGGACAGGCAAACAGTGTGAAACCAGATCAGACTGCTCCTAGAGGAGCAGTCTGATCTGGGTCTACACTGTTTGAAAAAATGCTTTTTAAAGTAACCGGCAGACGACAAAACAGGCGACAGTTGTCGCGATTGGCATCTTATGGGTTTATTTTAGATGGTCTTTAGGTTATGGTCTTCTAATTTCATTTGCATAAGCTTACATGTTAACATTTGACCCTGTGCGTGAGTGAGTGAGTGTTTGAGTTTTACGTCCCACCAACAAGTAAGGTCTTACGGAGACGGGACCTTGGTTTAAAGACTCATCCGAAAGGCTGGAGAAGCCCGGGATCGATCCTGGTTTACAAGGCGAGCAGCGAAACCACTACAACACGGAGCTGTATACATATGACCCTGTACCTGATAAATGATTTTCTTACCCCAAACAAACTACCACCTACAAAATTATCTAAAAAATCTAGGGTGTCATGTGGTATTTTCAAGCATTCTAACAGTCTAAGGGAGGTAACCCTGCCTCAGAGAGATACCACATGTACAATTTTTATCACAGAAAAAATTCAGGGGACGGATCCCTTTGTTTCCTTTATGTATTTACTGCATACATAATACCCTGGAAGAAAAAAATAACAGCTTATTATTACTCATCAATTTCATATTTATATCCAATCAAATGTGATTATTGTCTCATACATGGCTGAAGGTTGGGTCCCCTAACCTCTTTTTCCAGGATCATAACCTTAATAGCGGAATTAACCCACTGTATTATACTTGCTGAAAAAATTGACATTTTTAACAGGGCCTGTGTGTTGAGCTAACAATGCTTTAACCCTTATCTTGCTGTTCACGACAACCCCTATCTTGTCAAACAGTGTAGATCCAGATCAGATGGCTTCTGAAGAAGCCATCTGATCAGGATCTACACTGTTTGGCATTCAGTTGATGAATTTTGTAGCAATAAATTACATCAAATAATTTGATTGGTTGATAGACAGAAATGGGTGTGGCTTAAATGAATATTCAGCAAGACAAGGGTTAAACAACTGGACCGAGGTGCTTGGGAGAAAATAGGAACTGTATTGAATATCCATATAAAACCCTTTTTACTCTATTTAGGATGGGGATCAGTTTACCCATTGTATACTAGTGGACTCTTCCATTGCTATATGTTGGACAAGTCCATTTGTTATTGAAGGGGTGTCAGGCCTATTTATTTTTCGTTTTTTATTCTTTGCGCTGTGGTGCAGTGGTAAAGTATCGGACTCGGGATCGAGAGGTACCGGGTTCGATCCCCAAGAGCGGCAAGTGTTGTTTCCTTGAGCAAGAGACTTTATCCACATTGCGTAGTACTGGTTTCTACCCAGGAAAAGAGGGCCGAACGGAAGATTAGTACTAGTACTAAATGTGTTTCCCTCTATAAGTAAGGTCGATTATTAATATAATTATTGTTATGTTTGGTGGATAATTCTGTTAGCAAATAGTGCAGGCCCTGATCAGACGCCGCGTTCTGCGGCGTCTGATCTGGACCTGCACTGTTTGCCAAGGTATCCCTTTAGGGGCTTCCCGCTTGCAATGGGTTAAAACGTCATTCATTACCCAAATTAATTGGGCGGGAAAAACAAGTACAAGCTTGCAACAATAATTTTAGCTATGCCTATTATTATACTGTGATACTTATTGGCTAATGTACAAATATTCGTGTATTGCATTTTTGTTCATTGCAAGTACACCCATGTGCGTAAATGCTATCGTTAAGTTTCTAAACTTTTACTTTGTGTTGCTTTGTTTGTTTGTTTGATTTGAGGTTAAACGTCCCCGTCAACACTGTAAAGGTCATTTTGGAGATGTTGCTTCCGATTTTGCGGGACTTTTACCCGACATTGAGATGAAATGACATCTCAAGCCCTGTTGCCCAATGAAACCAATAGGGTTTATAAGCATGGTTCCGTGGTTCCTGGACAGGCTTAGATCCTCTAAGCGGTTTACCAGTATAAGTGTGCGGGCCGGATTCGGCTCTGCGTGGAAGCATCATGCAGCCCATATATTTCTTCAAGCCCCTATGGGTGGGGGGGAACTTTGTGTTGCGATTATACGTCCCCTTCAACATTATTTAGGTCATTTTGGTGTTGTTGCTTCCGATGCTGTCCGTTTCCATGCTGAGTGTTGAGGGGGCGTAAATATCAAATCAAACAAACAAACAAAATCCGAAGCACGCCAGACAAACATGCTCATTCAGCAAAGATTCAAAGCAACTTGGGAATTTAGTAGATCAGGGACCGCGCGCATTCTTGCATACCGCCAAAACGGATGTTTTTCCTGTATCGTTAAGGACGTTACGGGGCGTATCTTACTAATTTACATATTTAATTCACTAGTGGATGACGAATTTATTACACGGTGTTATTACATTCTCAGACATGACATCATATGTTAACCTTTTGTCATATTTTTTCTTATTTATACATAGGTCGTCTGTTCTCCTACGTCGGAAAAACAAAACAAACATATATTTTTTTGTCAATTATTAAAACAATGTCGTCAAAAATTAACATATTTTTCTGTGAATTATAAAAACCATTAGAAAAACATGTCCGTGTGAAATAATGGCATCTATAACATGGTGCCAGAAATGACAAATTTTAGGTAAAATGATAACATCTTTCTTATTTCTGCTTTCAACATAGATTGTGGCTGCTCGTTAGAACCGCCTCAATGAGGCGGTTCTAACGAGTACCCACAATTTATGTTTTTGAGCAAAAATAAGGCAGATAATGTATTCCCCCGTAAACTTCAGTTTTCCCTATATAAAGTGGGGTTTAGGGGGTGTTCATTTCACGGACTGGTTATCGAGATGACTGTCGTTTTAAATTACTCGCTTCATTGAGACAGTTCTAACGTGTGCACACGATCTATGTTTTCGAGCAAAAATAATGAAAATAATAATGAATAATCCTCTGAACTTTTCTCTCCATTAACTTGGGTTTATTCATTACACTGAACATTCTTTCTTGGAGATTGATCATGAAATCTTTTCTACGGTCATTCTCTCCCTTCCGCTGATTCAAGAAGGGCAGTTGTCAGTTTCTGGCGAAAGAATATGCACTGTACTGGTTAACCGCTTACGTATAAGCCTGCCCAGGAAAGTGTTGATAGGTAAACTGACCGGCTCAAAAATGACCTAAATAGTGTCGTCTGGGCCGTTAAACTCCAATACAAACAAACAAACAAATTCATTACACTGACCCGTTAACGTGATACAGCCTTTATATATATGTACATGTACATTGATATGACTGTCAATTAGGTTTACATTCATGTTTTAAAATTTAGTAGCATAATATTTCATGTTATCTGAATAAATTTTTAGCTTTTCAATTATTCTTTTGTATTCGACATGCCCCAAAAGTGAGTGCCATTCTCTGTTGAGACTCGCCCCAACCCCCACCCCGTATTCGACACGCCCCAAAAGTGAGTGGTGCCATTCTCTGTTGAGACTCGCCCCCCCCCCCCCCGCCCCCCGAAGTCCTTACATTTTAAAATGTACGAGTATATACTTTTTGTTCGATATTTTAACGGGACGTCCCTGTATGTCAAGCTATTGTGGTAGTCCAGTTTATCTTGTCTCTGACGGCCCCCGCCCATAGGGGCTTGGTTTAAACTGTATTTTATTTGTATCATAACATATATAACATGTAAAGATTACAAACAATATATCAATACAAATGGGATTCAGAAGGAAGTCATTTGACTTATTGTGTCTGTATCCCTCATATTACACAGTGGTAAGACAAATAACCTGTGACTTGAAATAATGACTTAACAGTAATGACTCTCTGTGATAAGGATTACAAATATGGTAATGGTATTTATGCCTAAATATTTCATAGTATCAAACTATGTTACGAGCTTGAACAGTGTACATCACAAAGTAAACCAAAGTTATTTTATATAATTATATTTATATTCCATGCTGCTGGAGGTTCCACGGGGAGGAGAAGGGTATTTACCAAATAAAGTAGGGGTGGTCATCTCAACACAAGTATCAAGAATTTTATGTAGTCACCAAGTAATGTTTTCGACTTATATATCATAATTAATCTATTTTAAGAGACATTTGACCGAGCCTGCCGACAAAAGTTATCATCGACCATTCTGTATTTAAGGAAACAGCTGAATGAAAAGATTTAGGAAGTAAAGCGCTTTGTTCTTATTATGAAGTCTTGCACAGCTAAGAAAAGCCTCGTATTTTGTTCAAAGGATAGTTCTGGATTGCCAAAAAGTAGTACATTAAGAGTCGGCTGGCACAGTTCAGATACCTTATTTAAGAGTTAGCAAAGCGATCGCATTGGAAAAAGAAGTGGTGAGTGTCTTCTACTGATCCACATGTACATGTAGGACTATCAGTGATATTCTTGGAGAACAGATGTTCATTTAATGAACTACATTTTGTTCTTAACCTAGCATGGTGAACCTGACCAAGTCTTTGGCCTGTAGAATAGTATTTGGGTGGCACATTCAAGTTGGCATTTATCTTTGATTTGAAGGCATTAAGGCTGGGTGAATCACGTATATGTTCTGGGAGATTATTCCAGTCACGAATCACAGAAGGCAGAAAGGAGTTATAATAATGCTGCGTGCTTGCATGTATTGTTCGTGTATTATTTGCGTCCCGCAACTGATAGGATGATGTTCTGCCGACAGAAGGAGGAACGAGACGGGTCAAATAATCAGGAGATAAGCCGTTTTGCATCTTATAGAATAGTTGAAGTTTATGTTTTGTTCTGCGAGACGACAAAGTTTCCCAACCAGTTTCGAGTAAAAGTGAATTAATAGAGACAAGTTTTGTGGCACCTGTAACAATTCGCGCAGCTTCATTCTGAATTTTTTCAAGTTCATTCACTTCATACATGGTGCAATTATCCCACACAACATCAGCATATTCCAGGAGTGGCCTAATAAAGGAAAAGTATATTGTCTGAAGAGGCTTTCTGTTGAGTGTAAATTTTAATTTCCGCATTACGTTAATTCTATTCCATGCTTTAGATTTTATATATTCAAGATGGTCGTGCCATGTACAGTCATTAGAAAGAAAAACGCCTAGGTGCTTATGGCTGGGGACTTCATTTATGGGAGTTTGATCCAATAATACGGGGGGATGGTAGGGTTTGTTCTGTTTCCTAGAGAAAATAACTGATTCGGATTTCAGAGGGTTAAATTTCACTAGCCATTTCTTTGCCCATTGATGCACTTTCAGCAGGTCAGAGTTTAGTTGGTCAGCAGCGAGGATGGGGTCTTCAACTATAATATAAAGGCTCGTGTCGTCAGCAAAGAGCCTTATTGTAGAATCTATATCTTCAACAATGTCGTTGATGTATAGTATGAATAGAAGAGGTCCGAGTATAGAACCTTGAGGAACTCCAGCTTTGATAGGAGACCAGCTGGAAGATGCACCCGGTAAAACCACTCTTTGTTTCCTATCCTTCAGGTAATCTGTGAACCAGTTTAGGAGAGACCCAGAAATTCCTATAGACCTAAGCTTAAAAAGAATACCTTTGTGCCAGACTCTGTCAAAGGCTTTGCTTATATCACAAAAGATTGCTCGTACTTCCTTCCCTTCATCTAGAGCTTTACAAAATGTGTTATAGATATCAATCAGCTGATTTACATTAGAGTCACCAGGTACAAAGCCAGACTGTAATGATGTAATGACATTATATTCGTGACAAAAATTAAAAACATGTTTATGAACTATTTTCTCTAATACCTTTCCAACAGTGCTAAGAAGAGAAATGGGTCTGTAGTTTGAAACATCTGATGGATCGTCCTTCTAATGAATTGGGGAGACGTTTGCTTGTTTCCAAATTTTGGGACATTTCCCGTTGAAAAGAGAGGAATTGAAAAGAGCCGACAGAGGGTGGGATAAAGGTTTTGAAAGCTCCTTGAGTAGGCGGTTGTTTATTAAATCAGGTCCAGCAGCTTTACCTGTCTGTAAGGACTGTAAAGTTAACTCAACCTCCTCAGGCGTGACAGAAAGCGTGTCCAATATAGATGGCGGAATATTGTTGGTTAAGGGGAGAGTTACATGACTCTCATCCAGTAATGTTTGTTCCGTAAAAAAATCATTTAAGATATTTGCTTTCGATAAGTCATCAGAATATGTTATTCCTTCCCTGTTTAAAGGTGGCAAGCTAGAAGTTTTATCTGATTTAATAAAACCTTTAAGTGTTTTCCACCAGTCTTTTGGGCCTGTGTTCGTGTTTTCTAACCGTTCAGACAACTTTTCCGTTTCGCGGTTTTTAGATTTACGTATCTCGCTTGTGACCGAGTTTCTTATTCGTTTGTAATTTTCAAAGTGATTTATGTTTCGCGATTTTTTATATCTATTATAAAGCCTTTTCTTTTTTCTAATGAGTCGTTTAATGTTGTTTGTGAGCCAGCCAGGGTCCGAATGTCTAACTTTTATAATTTTATTGGGAATATGTTTGTTTGTAAGATTTGTTATTGTATCTGAAATGTTTTCAGCATATACATCTATATCATCACTTTTCAAAGTATCCCAGTCTGTTTGTCGCAAGTCTGTTGAAAAAGATTGATAATCCCCTCTATCGTATAAATATACTTTCCGTTGATAAACAGGAGTTTTGATTTTATTAAAGTTAATAACACAATAAACAGGGCAGTGGTATCTGATATTCTGGTCCAGAAATGGTTCGCCTACTCCACTTAAGAGTATGTTATTTTTGTTTGCAGTTAAAAAAATATCAATAATTGAGGAGGATGTTTCCGTAAAATGTGTTGGTTCAGTTATCAATTGTTCTAAATCAAAATACTGACATAAATCTGCAATCTTTTTGTTTGAATTTTGTTTCAAAATGTCGAGATTGAAGTCACCTGTAATCAAAATGTCTTGAATATTTGTATCAAATGCTAGGCCTATAGAGTCTTCAATGGTTGAAAAACGGCATTAATGGAATTTGGTGGTCTATAGAAAGTGCCAATCAATTGTTTCCTGTTGTGAACTGCGACCTCAACCCAAACGCATTCAATATTATGTAATTCGAGGTCGGTTCGTCGTTTAGAATAAATGTTCCTTCTAACATAGACACAGATTCCACCGTGATTATCACCGGGTCTGTCGCGTCGAAATAATTTAAAATCATCTAAATGTAGATCATCGTCTGTGGTTCTTTGGTCTAGCCATGTTTCGGTTAAACATATAACATCAAAATTGCATAATTCGGCTTCGATTAAGTTGATTTTGTTTGAAATACTCTGAACATTATAATGAACGATTGAAAATTTGTCATGTATAATTTTTTCGTTAAATATTTCGTCAGAATTGGTACTGGTAGAAAGATCCAACGCTGGGCCTGGATTACGCTCTATACCTGACATTAAGAGAAGGGACATTATTATAAGGAATTCAAAAAAGTTTAGATGTCCAATACCTTTAACTTTCACTTGGCGACTATTGTGCAATCCAATCCGCATCCTATAAATCACAATTGAAATCAAGTTATACTATCAATCAACCCACGAAGCAATTTCAATGATGCGGGTATGGCATTGCTAACGTGAAATTGTGTGAGATATGAAATGACAGAATAACAATCCTCCCCGTGGAACAGCAACAGCATGAAACAAAAATGTAAATGAAAGAAATACATGTTCAACAACACAAAAACAAAACAGTAAAATGGGATTTGGAATATATGAAATATTTCACAAATATAGATATTCTATCATAACAGGTGCATGCAAGGTAGAAGAAGATTAGTAAGCTAGATTTTTGCACTCCGTACATTATGGGTCAAGATATCAGACTTAACGCTGTTGCCTTAGATGGGTATTTGACAACAAATCGATTAACAGCTCCTTTATAATGCGAGGTCATATCGATAGACTTTACTACTACTAACACTGTGTCAATTAACCCTTTTTGTACCAAATGGAATCTTCCTCCTCACGTACAGCAGGAGTCCATTTCAAAATTTAGAGGTGTCAGGCTGTGTTTTCTTCAAAATTTATTAAGAAAATGGCTGAACGTTTTG
This sequence comes from Lucinisca nassula, assembly GCA_963580285.1. NCBI lineage: Eukaryota > Metazoa > Mollusca > Bivalvia > Lucinida > Lucinidae > Lucinisca > Lucinisca nassula. Next base: position 42,075,351 of record OY757018.1, read on the forward strand.
CAAACAGAGCAGGTCCCGATCAGACGCCGCATTCTGCGGCGTCTGATCTGGGCCAGCACTGTTTGGCAATTACCCGTTTTGGGATTTCTGGTACTAGAGTGGTTAAGAAATGAATGAAATTTATATAACCTATATAGCTTTCGTCGAAGTACGAACAACACCGAGCCACGGGCGAAGTAAGTGAAATAGAAGTGGAGGTAGGCAATGAACCCCAAAAGGCTCACTTAGAACTTGTCCACTACCCGACGCCGCCCGCATCTCATCGATCGCTAAATAAATTGCCTTTGTAACTTATATTTTCTAACACTATATCAGTATTAAGAAATGAATGTAATTTATATAACTTATATAATTTCCATCGAAGTACGAACAACACCGAGCCACGAGCAAAGAAAGTGAACCCCAAAAGGGCTCACTTAACATTTTCACAGTAACAGCCCGGTCTAAGATTTTCGCCAAAGTCATAAGTTATCGATGGCATAACTCTTTAAAATGCCTTGAAAAAGCATTCATTGAACTGTAAAATACTGTATTAAAATAGCGATCTGTTAATATTTTGCAATTGACAGTTGTGAAGTCATAGCCAAGTCAAAAATTGTGACGTAAAATCCGATTGATCAATTACAGTAAGTGTCATAAAATATTATAAACTAGAAAGAAATATATATCAAACACATTTCATCTCCTGCGTCGAAAACATCAAGACTTTCACTCGTGCATCGCACTCGTGAAAATTCTGATATCTTCAACACACTCGACGATGTTTCCCTGGTATTCATCTCTAAAAGCAAATATCCTGTATTAGCATATGACGTCGCGTCTAATAGTGCAATAAAGCCAAGAGACAAACTCCGCAATCCACAGTGGATCAAACATGCAAATTAGATAAATACGCCCCCCCTAACGCCACCCGCACGACGTCTTTAACAACGTCGTGTTAACTAATGGCGGAATTTTGACATTTTTGTCAACAAATCGTGAATAAAATGGATTTCAAATGTCATATGATAAGCAGAATCCTGCATTCATGCTCATGAATTATTCTATCTAATTCAACTCGTTGAGGAAAAGGGATAAAATGCTCGGCGAAGCCTCGCATTTTATCCTTTTTCCTCAACTTGACTAACAAATTCAACCCTGTAAGATCCTCTGTACATATAAACATTAATAAAATAGGGTATACGTGTGCAGCAGATACCTCATATGACCTTATTAATTATTTACAGGCTGAGAATAGAGGTTTTTTTTAATGTATTTCCCTCACAGCGCAAGCATGGCGCCTCATTGAGACGACTCAAGCCGCCATCCACAATCAATGTGTCGAAGCCATAAAAAAAAAAAAAAAAAAACTATAACGTGGGGGTCTCTAGGGTGTTGCTATACTGGTCAGTTTGGCGCTCACAATGGTTTACCTGTTATTTTAATAACATAACAATACAATAAAACCACGCCTTAAGTGGACTATAGAGTTACAGTCTATGATTATCATGCAAGAAAGATTCATGAATGAATTTACGATAAGTAGTATGAACAGTGTTGGACCCATCATACAACAATCACATGAATAGCAACCGGAAACCAACTTGATACATTTCGCCATACCATCATGACAAAATAGATTGTGAATTTGACCGCCGTAAAAGGAAAAAAAAAACAAACAAAAAAAAACTTCAAAATGACAAATGTGATATTTTCTATCCCCGCCAAAACATAGATCGCCGGTACCCGTTAGAACCGCCTCACTGAGGCAGTTATAACGAAAACCCACATTTCATGTCTCGGGGCAGATGCAAGACAAATAAGATTTATCTCTGTAAACCCCAATTTGCTATATAAAAGTAAGGCGCAAGGGGGTCAAAACCACGCAGGCGTGTGTTCGCGATGTCTCATAGCACACATAAAATAATCAAATAGATCGACTTATGGAAAACCTACTGTATCTTGATAGCCGTATACCCAGTCTTGCGTCACACACCATCCCTAACATCCCACCCCTTACGATAACCACGCAAGAGAAGGGATAAGGCGGTGTGTTATGCATCGACTATTAATGTCTCTCCCTTTGTTCTCTCCCTTGCCGAAATCGAAATGCAAGGAAGAGAAGTAGGAGAGAATGTAAGGTAAATCATCTAAAAGTCTGGCTATTCCCAGTTGTTATAGCTCGAACAATTTGACATGAGACTGGCCTTTATGCAGGAATAAATTAATAAGTGTTATCGCCTAATACCTCGACTTTCGTAAACTTCTCGTGAATTTTCGGCATCTCATGAATTGCGACCCATGTATCGACCTCTATGTATTGAATAACAACATCGGCATCTTCGGGAGTCGGCGAAGATAAATACATACATTAAGTCGGGTGTGAAATTATACTAATGGAGTTCACTAGTCTCAGGTCAATTTGTTCGTACTATACCTTATATATCATAAATAACGAAAATCATGCGTTGAGTAGAACACTCTGCATAGGCATGGTAAAGTAGACCTTTAAACCACACTGTCAAAACAAATTCATACGCGATCGAACAATGTTACTAACAAAAATGCCATATTAGGAGAGTGATTGTCCGATCCTCACGCCCAAAAACAGCTAAGGTCACACGGAGACAGGACCCCGGTCCAAAGACTCACCCGAAAGTCCGGAGAAGCCAGGGTTCGATCCTGTGATCCCTGGTTTCCAAGGCGAACCACCACACCACGGAGGCTGCTAGCCATATGAGGAGTATATGCATATAAAACGGGCAAAGTGTAGATACAGGGATCCACTACATAGGCAGGTTACCCCGATCAGACGCCGCGGTCTCATCTGAATCCAGTCTAAATTATATTTAAATTGAATGAGAATAAATCTGCAAACATCGTAAATAGACAAAATTTTCACAGGCATGAGACTGGAGGATTACCGAAAAAAAAATCCAAAACCCGAGTTAAAAAAGTCTAAAACCCCTATAACACTTCCAAAGGTAACATTTTTTGCAACGTTCCTGAAGATCAAAACAAGTAAGACACATTTTACAACCATAGATCTCAAAACTGCCAAATTTAATTCTCATGCCTGTTTCAAATACATTTTTTCATATAACCCAAGCGTTTAATTAATGAACTATAAGCAAACAGTACAGCAAACACAGCAGACCCCGATCAGGCGCCGCGTTCTGGCGGTACGTGGTCTTGGTCTACATTGTTTGCCTAGCCAAACGCATGATCCCAGTCCTCATCTATTGGCAGTCTCCCATGCAACAACCCGACACAATAAACTACATCAACTATATCTATAAATAGCGCTGCCATGAGTGATAGTCACGTGGACAAAAGCACTAAAAAGTTAGTGATATTAATTAAATTTGGGTCGACAAACGACCCAGTAACCGGACAGCTATTCATACATCCTCGTTCAGATGAAGAGGGCCCACCTCATCGAAAATATTTCAATGCGTCTTAAAGGTATAGTGATTCACACCCGATTTGCTGGGAGGTGTGTGTGGGGGGGGGGGGGGGAGGGGGGAGCTGGGTATCTATTCAGCCCTTTCATTATGTATACATGTATGTCAAAATATAAGAGTGAGTATTTGAGTTTAACGTCCCGCCAACAGCAATGGTCATATGGTGTAAAGACTCATCCGAAAGTCTGGAGAAGCCCGGGATCGATCGCGCGACCCCTGGTCCACAAGGCGGGTAGCGTAACCCCCACACCACGGATGCTTATCATCAAAATATAAGAAATATGTTCAGTCTGCTACACGTAGCCTTAAGCTACACACGTAAACAAGCTGGCTAAATTATATAGTAAGTTTAGGAGTATAACGGTAAAATTCAAAGTACTATCTTATTTATAGTAACAGACCCTATTCTTGAAAGTATTTACAAGCAAGTGCGTGGGACACGTTTTCCCTTGTTTCGCCCCAGTTTGTGCACAAACGCAGTGAATATGTTCATCGCGTTACGTGCTGTAAGCCTTCTAAAATATCTTTGTGGGACCAAATGTATACTGTTCTAAATTGATCAGCACACTATGTTAGTTTAAATAATGGTAAATTCCCTTTGATAGCTCATACATGTAAACCATTGCCCTTATCCACTCTGCGGGTGTCCGCTAGAACCGCTTCGTTGAGGCGGCTCCAGCTAGCACCCACAACCCATGCCATTAGACAAAAGAGAACAATTTACATCCTTATAAACACCAGTCCTTACATACATGTATGCACAGCCGAACCATTAAGACAAGAACATCCTGAGGACTAACAAAGTCCGCCCGAGGCATGGATAGCCCGAACCACCAAGGATCGATCCAGAGCCAGGCTAAGAGGTACATCATGTACATGCTCCCGGTCATCTTCAAAATAAATGCATGTTGTGAGTACTCGTTTGATTCGCCTTGTAAAAGGCGATTCTAATGAGCACACACACCATACAGTTTCAGAATCAACAAAGCAATAATCTCAAGTGTATTTAGATCTGCATTTATTATTCCAGGGATTAAAGGAGGAGTTCGAAAGAGCTATGGCAAAGGAGTCATTGGTGTTCGAAACCTCGGAATTCCATCGTACATTAATAGGGCCTACAACGGCACTAATTTCAGTTATTGATATGAAATTGTCATATAAATAGCACAGATGCGTTTACTTAATTTAAACACAGCAAAATTCCCATATTAGGACCACCTTTTGGACCGTTCAAAAGTGGTCTAAAAGACCACCTTTGAACGTTCCCAAATGTGGTCTCCGACCAGAGGACATCACATGCAGAAAACACAGAAGGGATAGCTGAAACTTTCCAAATAAGCTTTTGAAAGCAGAAATAGTCTCAATTTTTGGTGGTCTTATAATTAATAGCGGAATTTACTGTATAATAACAAACAGGTTTATGTAAATATTTCTTATTGTGTTAGGGACCACCTTCGCAACTGTCCGACTGTTTTATTGTCTGTCAGAATTTTGCATTTTATGCACCATGCTGAGACTGAGATAACAAACAAATAAAAGGGAAAACTTGTTCGCTAATTTTCTGGTGGCTTGTAGGGATCGAGATCGTCCAAACAGGTCACACGAATTTTATTGCTAAGATTATCTTGGATGAAGACATTACCGTTGTACACCCACGTTTTAGTAACCGCAGATTTAGAGTCTTTTGCTAATTTCCTACATGCAAATGCTAGGTTTTTCCTAGATTTTGTCAAGTCTTCGTTAATATAAACGTTGGCTTTCTGTTCACGAAGCTTGGCTCTTCCTTTCAAGAACTTAAGACGCGCACTAGAATTTCTAAATTTAACAATTATTTCACGACCTCTGTGAGGCAATATTGGATCATCAATAATATCATTTCCATCATTGCGTCCTCTAATTCTACCGACTCGGTGTGATACGTCTATATCTTGTTGTTCAATACGCGCTTCAACTTTTCTTGCCAGGTCGAGTACAATCTTTGTAGTGTCCTCGTCTTCTTTTTCAGGTATTCCTGAGATTCGCAAACATGATCTTCTTGAATACTGTTCAATGTCATCATTTTGAACAATTGCTTCTTTAAGCTGTTTTTCAACTTTCGCTAACGATTTTTTGAGATCATCTACTTCTCTCTGAATAGGTTCTACCTTTTTTGCAACCTTCTGCTCTACAAGTTCATCAATCTCATCCCTTAATATCTGTTTCATTTTTGTCGCTATTCGCACCACCTCGTCTTCCGACAATCTTGGACTTTGTGGCAACTGCTGAATGTTTAAAGGTGGTTGCATTGTCTGAGCCATATTTAACATTTGTTGTGCTGCAAGATTCATGGCGGATGGCGGTGGCAGCATCCCGGTACCCATGAAAGCCTGACTGTTCATAAATGGAGGGATATTATTTTCACTGTGGAGTATACTTTGTGATAGATCATGACCCTGACTTAGCTCCGAAGGTCCTGCTATATTCGTAATAGATTGATCTATTAATTGACCGTTCCCAGAGGAATCCATTTCTGGATGAAGCTGTGAGAGATCTGCTGAGCTTTCTGAGTCAATCGTTTCTACTATAGACTCAAACGACTCTAGTTTTGACTGATCAGCTGTAGATTCTGTCTCTGTTATATCAGCTATATCTGTCTGATCAGATTGCTCAGATAGTTCCACTATAGACGTTTCAAGCTGGCGATGCTTTTTGGAGGTAGACACAACCTGAGGAGACGACTTATTTCTATGACGCTTTTTACTTCGCCTATGATATGGCATTACAGTGCTGTATAACTCAGTGTTACTGGATGTGTCAAATATGAGAGTCTTTACAGCATACGGTTGGCAGTTGACCCGCTCATTCAATTTTTTTTAAGCTCTAAATATCTCAAATGCCGAAATTCATTTGCAACGTTACTCTGCGTACGTTTAACAGGATCATAAATAATTGCTTACATGCCAAAATCATATTCCAAAAGTCCCAGGAAAATATTAAAATCACATTTTTTCCGAGAGAACGATTTTTCACTTCGTTCAAATCAATTCACGTCTTGAAGAAATATATGGGCTGCATGATGCTTCCACGCAGAGCTGAATCCGGCCCGCACACTATTACTGGTAAACCGCTTAGAGGATCTAAGCCTGTCCAGGAACCGCGGTGCGAGGCGGACCGTCCATGCTAATAAACCCTATTGGTTTCATTGGGCGACAGGGCTTGAGATGTCATTTCATCTCAATGTCGGGTAAAAGTCTCACAAAATTGGAAGCAACGTCTCCAAAATAACCTTTACAGTGTTGACGGGGACGTTAAACCTCAAATCAAACAAAACAATATATTACATGTACATGTAATAAAGGACTGTGGCCAGTTTATATAGATATTACATGTAATCACAGGGTTAGCATGTATAAGCCATTTAGGATACGAAATGAAAGAATGCAATTTTCAGAGGCATTAATCTATTGTATGCTAGTGGATTCTTCCATTGCTATATGTTGGACAAGTCTATTTCTCCCAGTGTAAGCTGTAAAATGGTCCTGAACGTGGTCTAAGAGTGAGTGAGTGTGTTTGAGTTTTATGTCCCACCAACAGCTAAGGTCATACGGAGACGGGACCTCGGTTTAAAGACTCATCCGAAAGTCTGGAGAAGCCCGTGATCGAACCAACAATCTCTGGTTTATGAGACGAGTGGCCTATCCACTACACCGCGTGGGGTTCTAGGCAAAGACTATTTCATATAGTCGTTAATTTCCTTTTCTTTGGTTTGAACTTTATTTTAATTTCTTCGTCTACTGTTATACAAAACGAACAAGACATTTATCCAGTTTCTCTCCAAGCAAACAGTAAAATGTACAGAAATACCTTAGATGGCCAGGAATCGCCGAGAAACTGCACTTTTTATGTTAACCAGTGCAGTTTTGAAAAATACTCTCGGTATTTGTGGCTTCTTTATTTTCTTTGAGCACTGCTCATTTTTATTTATCACGTGATTCAGCTTTATAAGTCAGTAATAAGCACATAGGCGCTCATTAGGCAGTAACATTGTCATGGACTTTGGTCCAAAGTGCCACCTAGACAACTGACGACAATTCTTGTAACACCCCCTATTTACTAAGCTTAGATACAGAGGACCCTCGTTATAACGACAGTATTTGTTCCCTAACAGTTTACCGATAAAATAATTTGCCGCTAGTAATTAATCTCAATAAGGAATAATATAATAGGTACGAAAGGGCCTTTTCCCCTCAATTTCATAAAAACAACAACAAAAAACAATGCTGTGAACGTTTGTTAGAAACGCCTCGGCGAGGCGATTCTAACAAAATCCACAGCATTTGTTGTATTTGAGAAGCAAATACAGCCTTCTTAAATAACCCATCTTGTGCTAAGGATTCTTTCCACTGAAGTTGTTCTACAAACGAGTTTTTCGTTATTTCTAACACAGCGCGCCTATACAGGCAATGGGAAGCAACTGTGTTCAACTGTTGCAACAAACCATGGGGTTGAAGAAGGTACCGAATGACGTCATTAAAAGCCGCCAATTTTATTACGTCACTCGTAGATCCTTTGAGGTTAGAAGGTGGAACGTCACGTTCTCGCACCGAAAACGTTACAAAAGTACATAAATACATGTGTTGCAGTCAATAACTTTTGTTGGATTTCATCTAACAACGGCGAAAGGTCGTGAGAATTTGAAGGAAACAACAACATTATTGCTGATTTTCAGCGTGGTAGAATCGAAATAAATCAGCTCTAGTCTGTCACTTTGTTGAGCAATAAAGCACAGTTTGTTGGTCAGTTGTAAGTAGACAAATCACGCGCGCTACAGACAAATCACGCGCGCTACGCGCTCGTGATTTGATCTACTTCACAACTGACCACTTGTAAGTAGACAAATCCCGCGCTCTACGCACTCGTGATTTAATCTACTTTACATCTGACCACAGTTTTTGTAATAAATCACAGTTGGTCGGTCATTTCTAAGTCGACAAATGACGCGCGCTACGCGCTCGTATTTTGATCTACTATACAACTGACTTCCAAACTTCGATTTATTACTCAACAAATCACAGCTAGAGCTGATCTATTTCTTAAATAAAATGTCGGTGTAAAGAGGGTTATCTGCAGCTGGCATCACGAAAACACGCCTATATAATTTTGACCCCCTTGAACCCCACTTTTATATAGTAAAACTTGGGTTTCCGGGGGTATACCTTATTTTTCTTTTTCTGCTCTAAAATATAGATTGTGGGTACTCGTTAGAACCGCCTCGATGAGGCGGTTCTAACGAGCGCCCACAATCTATATTTTGAGCAGAAATAAGAAAAACATCACAATTTTTCATCTTAATTTTTCATTTTTTCGGTGATAAAGGTGGCAATGTATTTGTATAGGCGTGTTTGCGTAATGACTAGAACTTTGAAGTGTTGATTTCAATATCCCCTCCACCAGTTATAAACCTCTCCTGCTTCGTTTCTTTCCGACATTTTAGAATGCAAAACATAATCGTCACAACTAGTCCTAGACCTATTGCTGCCCCGAATATAATGACCAGTTCCTTGTCATAGGAAACTGATTTCTTTGGTTCATTATGTTTTTCTGTAGTTATTGTATTTTGAATAGATAAAGTTACTGTTCGTTCTGATGATTTTAGAACAATTGGACTTGTCAAAATCGTTGATAATCCTGTAGTTGTATCCGGCGTCGTTAATGTTGAAGATTCTGTCACCAGTGTAGATGGGCCTTTTACTTTAAATGGTGATTTGGAAGTCAACACCGATGCACCTGAAGCCAGTGTCGATCCTTTTGGTGCAAGTTGTGATGATCCTGACGCAAACGGGGATGTTCTTGGTGTCGATGTTCCTGATACTGATGTTGATGTTCCTGATGCAAATGTCGATTGTTCTGATGCCGATGATGATGTTTCTGACGCCAACGACACTGATTCTGATGCTGATGTAACTGTTCTTGACGCCACTGTTGATGATTTTGATGCCAGTGATGCTGATTCTGATGTAAATGTTGTTTCTGAAGCCAATGTTGATACTGTGTCCAATGTTGCCGATCCTGTTGCTAATGTGGATGATCCTAGAGACCGTATTGACCTTTCTGTCGTCAGTTCGGACGAGCCTGTTGCCAATGTCGATGGTCCTCTCAATAGTGTGGAAGTGTTCAATAAATTTGTGACCGAGCTTGTTGCATTAGTATAAGAGTTCTTGGAGCTAAGTAATGCTGTTTGTTGTTTTATGGTTGGCTTTGTTTTCGTATATGCTAAAGACGAACTTTTATTAACTGTAACACCTGATGATACATTTATTGAATTTAGAGCCAAAGTTGTCTGTGGCACTGATCGAGATGCAGTAGTTGTGTCAGCAGTTGAAGTACTGAGGTTTGACATAGTTGTACTATCGTTTCTTTTCATAAACATTGATGGCGGTGATGTGGCCACATCAGATCCTTTGAATGTCGATGTGGATATCAAATCTGTTGCAGTATGTTGTGGATTTGAAGACAACGTAGATAATTTGGATGCCTTTGATCCCATCACTGTTCGGGATGTTGACGTTGATTCAAATAAACGTGTCGTACCTTTAATTTGACTGGTCTGAAAATTAAAGATTGAAAGGAGACAAAATGTGATGATGGTACATTGTCTTTAGTTTTCACATTTGTAAATAAATGTAGGCAATGTTATGGATGGCTAAAGCTTAAAGGGTGATAACTCTTGCTTCTTGTACCCTTTGTGTTTTTCCGACTCCAAAAAAGTAGGACAGCAAGAACCGAAGATATACATCACGAAAACACGCCTGTATGATTCTCAACCCCTTAAACCCAACTTTTATATAGCAAAACTTTGGTTTACAGGGGTAAACATAATTTTACTTATTTGGGCTCTAAAATATAGATTGCGGTTCTCGATGAGGCGGTTCTAACGTGTAAACACATTCTGTATTTTGAGCAGAAATAAGGAAAATAACACAATTTGTCATCTTAAAATGTTCGTTTTTTTCAGATGTATTTGTAAATGAGTGTTTTCGGAATGATTTACCCATTCATTCCTCGGACCCCGCCGAAATAGATTGGGCTGCATGGTGCTTCCACGCAGAGCTGGAATTGACCGCACATGAGTACTGGTAAACCGCATAGAAGGACTGTAGCCTGTCCAGGAAAAGCGTTGCGAGTCGGACTGCCCAGTGTATATAAACCCTATTGATTTCACTGGGCGACAGGGCTTAAAATGTCATTTCATCTCGATATCGGGAGAAGTCCCACAAAATTAGAAGCAACGTCTTTAAAATGACCTTAATAGTGTTGACGGGGACGTTAAACATTAATGCATAAAAAACAAGAGGGCATGATGGCCCTGGATCGCTCACCTGTGTTCAAGATGTTCCATAGCTTATGGAAACAAGTCCCCAGGCCGAGGTCAATTTTATCGTTTAAGCTGGTCACAGGTCAAGGTCGAAGCCAGAAGTAATTTTTACATGAGAGGAAAACCCTTGTCACAAGGGACATACACGCAAAATATGAAGACGCTACTCAAACGGTCCTAAAGATAAAGTATGTCACAAGTCAAGGTTACAGGTCTTTGTTGTCACAGTGAGTGTAAGCCCTTGTCACAAGAAACCTACATGCCAAACATGAAGGCTCTAGCTGCAATGGTTCAAAAGAAATGACGCAGTAGGTAACTGGTCAAGGCAATAGGTTATTTTTTGTATAAGTGGGAAGCTCTTGTCACATGGAACCTAGATGTCAAATATGAAGGTTCTATCTCATAAGGTTTAAAAGTTAAGAAAAAGTTAAACATAGGTCAATGTCACAAGCCAATTGTTTTGTAAAGATGAGAAGCCATTGTCCCAAGGATTCTACATGGCAAATACATGAAGGTTCTACCTAAAACGCTTCAAAAGTTGTGAAAACTGTCACAGATCTAGGTCAAGGTCAATATTTTTAATGCGAGTGGGAAGCCCTCAACTATAATCACAGGTCAAGGTCACAGTCAAATGTTTTATATGGGTGGGAAGCCCTTGTCACAAGGAACATACATGCAAAATATGAAAGCTCTATCTCATATGGTTTAAGTTATGATAAAGTAGGTCTCTGGTCAAGGTCACAGGTCAATATTTTTGCATGAGTGGGAAGTCATTGTCACAAGGAACCTTTAACATCAAACATATGAAGAAGCTATCTCAAATGGTTAAAGAGTTATGACAAAGTATGCCAAAGGTCAAGGACACAGGTAAAAAAATTGTATGAGCGGGAATCCCTTGCCACAAGTACATGCAAAATATGAAGGCTTTATATCGAATCGTTCAAACGTTATGATAAAGTAGGTTAAAGGACAAGGTCATTAGTCAAAATGTTTGTATGGGTGGGAATCCCTTGCCACAAGGAACATACATGCCAAATATGAAGGCAGGCTCTATCTCAACTGGATCGAAAATTATGACTAAGTACGTCACAGGTAAATGTGAAGGTCACATATTAAATCTTTTTGCTTGAGTGGGAAGCCCTTGTCACAAGGAACCTATATGCTTAATATGAACCCTCTATCTTAAATGGATCAAAAGGAAGGGCTAAATATGTCAAAGGTCAAGGTCACACGTCAGACTTTGTGTATAGGTGGGAAATTCTTGTCACAAGAAACATACATGCTAACTATTAATGCTATATCTCAAATGGTTCAAAAGTTATGATAAAGTAAGTCACATGTCAAGGTCAAGGTCACAGGTCATTTTTTATACGAAAAGGAAACCCTTGCCACAAGGAACCTACATACCAAATATGAAGGCTCTATCTCAAATGCGTCAAAATATATAACAAAGTAGGTCAAGGTCATAGGTCAAAATGTTTGAATGGGTGGGAAGACCTTGTCACAAGAAACATACATGCCAAATATGAAGACTCTATCTCAAATGGCTCAAAAGTTATGAAAAAGTATGTCACATGTCAAGGTCAAGGTCATAGGTCATTTTTGTATGTGTGGGAAGCTCTTGTCACAAGGAACCTACAGGCCAAATATGAAGACTCTATCTCAAACGGTTCAAAAGATACGACAAAATGACCTGCTGATCTACTTTTTGATTCGACACAACCAACATTCGAACTTGACACAGATATTGTCAAAATGATCATTCTGAGCAAGATTTATTATAATTGGACCAAAACGGTAGCCTCTGCACTGTTCACAAGGTGTTTTTCTATGATTTGATCGACTGAAATACTTTTTGACCCGGCATGACCCATATTCGAAATTGCGCGAGATATTGTCAAGATGATTATTCTGAACAAGTTTGATGATGATTGGACCAAAAGTGTGGCCTCTATAGTGTTCACAAGGTTTTTTTCTATTATTCTGAACAAGTTTGATGATGATTGGACCAAAAGTGTGGCCTCTATAGTGTTCACAAGGTTTTTCTATGATTTGACCTGCTGACCTACTTTTTCATCCGACATGACCCATTTTCGAACTTGGCCAAGATATTGTCAAGCTGATCATTCTGGGCAAGTTTTATGATGATTGCGCCAAAACGGTGGCCTCTAAGGTGTTCACAAGTTTTTTCTATGATTTGACCTGCTGCCTACTTTTTGACCAGACATGACCAATATTCGAACTTGGCCGCGATATTGTCAAGATGATCATTCTGAGCAAGATTGGTGATGATCGGACCAAAACTGTGGCTTCTAGTGTGTTCACAAGATTTTTCTATGATTGGACCTACTGACATATTTTTGGACCCGACATGACCCATATTCGAACTTTTCCGAGATATTGTCCGAGATATTCTGAGCAAGTTTGATGATGATAAGACCAAACCTGTGGCCTCCAGTGTGTTCACAAGGTTTCTCTGAGCTTCTAAGCTTGAGTTAGGACACGACCTTTCATGTTAATAGGGGGCATAGTAAATAGTAAAAATTACTAACATGATGGCGAACAGTTTTGATCATTATCAACCGTCCCATTGGGATCCACACGACTGTTCTACAAAGTTCAAATAGTTAGGAGGGAGTTTAATATGATGTCATAATACTTGATGAATGAAAATTTTATTAATTGACACAATTAAAAAATGCTACCCGTTACAATACGAAAACTCGCCTATACAAATGCATTGTACTCGTAAACTTAACCAAAGAAATAGCGAAAAGTTTACGATGAAAACTAGTGATATTTTTCTTATGTCTGCTCAAACAATAGATTGTAGATATTTGTTAGAACCGCCTTATCGAGGCGGTTCTAACGGGTACCCACAATCTATATTTTAGAGCAGAAATAAGAAAAATAAGGTTTACCCCTGTAAACCACCGTTATACTATATAACAGTGGGGTTCAAGGGGGTCAAACTTATATAGGTGTGTTTTCGTGATGAGCAACATTTTCTATTGAGAACCATATCGTAAATCATCTTCTGTGTCGTCATGATGTTTGGACTTGTATAAGCGCTTAGACAGGACGTTTTCAATCAACATAACACATCACACTACAGTAAAACCTCCACTAATGGTCACCTCTGTTAAGCAGTCACCTCTCCTCAGCAGCCATAATAATTCCTTCCATAGCATTTTGATATATTTTACCTCTACTCAGCAGCCACCTCTCTTCCCCAGCCAGCAGCCACCTTATCAAATCTACATTACCTCTATTAAATAGCCAGAGTTAACTCAGTAGCAAAAAATCAGATGTAAAAATAGGAATTTCTCTTCTGGTGAATTTATTTATTTTAAAATTCAATTTTTTCCATAATTACCATTGTGATATCTGTTATTATAAGCAAGTGAAAAGAAACATAAATGATGGAGAGGTTTCAGATGAAACCTCTCCATCATTTATTTTTCTTTTAGTACATCCATGTTGAGCTGTCTTCAGTAATCGCCATTTTATGTTTGCCGATATCAATCCATACATCAGATTTCAGACATTTCCCTCTGTTGAACAGCCACCTGCCTTAAACAGCCAGTTTCGAAGTTTTCCCAGGATGGCCGTTTAATGGAGGTTATACTGCAGTTTGAAGAGGTCCACTGGTACCAGACAAGGATGGAAGTGCACACGGTCAGGTAGTATCACTACGTGCCAGACAAGCAATTAGGACTTTGTCAAAGACAGTACATTATATATTGTATAAACACATTTCTGAGATATAATTCTAGACATTCACAGTTAATATGTGCGAAGCTGGCATTTTTGGTAAAAAAATATACTTGTACTGATTATAGCTGATTTAATCCCAGGATCAACGCCAAAAACGAGACATCTTCCACCATAGATGAGTGAGTTCGATCATCAACCGTGGTTAACCGTAGTTGACTTATACTTAACCAAACTTGGAACGAACGGCCCCTGGTTCAATGGCGGGAAAGTGATGACGTCTCTCTAAACCAGACCGAAGCGTTGGTTTCTCTCGTACAACAGTGTGGCGGCGAAAAGTATGACAATCTCTTGTCCCAAGGGAAAATACAGATTTGAAGTGTTGTTAAAGCGTGTATATTTGTAAAAAGATGTAAAATGTGCAAATATGAAAGATAGAATCGGCACTGTTGTTTCTATGGTGATCTTCCTCATCTTTCAAAAATAAAAATCGTGTAATAGAGGTTGCCATATTTGTTTACCAAAGATCTATCAGAGGTTTTTCAATCACATTTATGAAGGAACATGCGCAATTTGACTTCTGATATCATAGTCCGGTTGATAATCGAACTCGCTCGATATTACACGCTTATTCGGATACCTTTGAATGGTACATGTTACCGTTTAGACGACGTTGCAACTTATGACGTCACAGCAACGACGTCACGCGAAACTTTGCTGCACATCCGTACATACGTGTATCGTGATAAAATGTGTTTTCAGAGCAAAACGTCTGTCATCATGATGACGCAAAATGCTTATAGCTAAATTATAAATGACCATGTATGTATAATAAAAAAGGTAATTGCACGGTTATTGGTGGCTTTTGACCCAAGTTTGGATATCAAACCACGCGAGATGGTTCGCGTCCTTTGAATCCTAACTCGGGACAATATTCACCATACCACTGCATTATCACCATATTGCCGTCTAAACTGTTGCATAATATGTCACCCCCCCCCCCCCTCCCCGCCTATCGGGGCTGGGAGAAAATAGATTGGGATGCATGGTGCTTTCGGGCAGAGGTGACGAGTACTGGTAAACCGCTCAGAAGGTCTAAGCCTGCCCAAGCAAAGTACTCGAGTCTGACCGTTCCTGCATTAAGGCCTAAGCCCTATTCGTTTGTTTTGATGGTAGGGCTTGAGATGTCATTTCATCTCAATATCGGGCAAAAGTTCCACAAAACAGGAAGCAGTTTCTCCAGTATGACATAAATTGTGTTGGCGGTGACGTAAACCCTCACTTCAAACAAAACTGTTACATAATGATGTATCTTACCTTTGCACTGATGATAATAAACGCCATGACACAAAAGTTATAATAAACATCCATTCCCAAGGAATCCAGTTATTTCAAATTTTTACATGTATCCGCCAGTTATAGAATCATTGTGAAATTAACATAATATTATCAGCAGATTAACTGCCCTTCTTTCATTAATCGGGAGTTTCAGATATATGTTTAAGTGTTCAGAAGATAAAAGCAAGATTACACTTAATATGAAAAAGTTGTTATCGTTGGCTATCGCTGTTAAGCTAAAGATAGATATTGAAAATGGTTTGAGATGTGATTTTAAATTTCTTGTTCTCAACTTAATAGACATCGCCTGTAATGGGAAATATACTGCGCTGATACATGTGTACACTAAAGTTCCTATATTAAGGCCACCTTTGGGTCTGTTGAAAATTGGTCTTTAAGAGTTCAAAAGTGGCCTTTATGACCAAATCTGAAAGTCACAAAGGTGGTTCCCGCTACGTAAACACGCCTATTAAAATTTTCCCCGTGATAAAAAAAAATGAAATTTTTCAGATAAAAAATTCTGATAATTCTCATATTTCCGCTCAAAACATTAATTGTGGGTACTTGTTAGAACAGCCTCGGCGAGGCTGTTCTAACGAGTGACCCACAATCTATGTTTTGAGCAGAAATAAGAATAATAATGTATACCCATGTTAACCCCAGTTTTACTATACTGACCGGAAATAGAAACTATACACTTTTAAATTGTCTCGCCTGACAAAAACAAGTGTGAATTAAAATTTACTGATTAAGGATTTGACTAACTATAGATATGAATCTACGATAACTTTTCAACCATTGTTTAAATTTTCATTTTGTAAACAATATTCCCAACGTAAAATGATGAGTAATAACTGGTTAAAAATGGGAATCACATTCGCGACACAAAATGTTTGACTCAATGGAAACTTGAACAGCAAGATTTGGACCCTTGCTTTGAGCTGTGGCTTTACCCGTTAAATCGTAGCTATCATTAAACATTTTATTCGATAAAGCAGACATGCCACTGATGATACTTTATATAATTGGAATTCAAATTTCATTAAAATATTTTGCCAGTGACAATTTAAAAATGAGTGTATAGTTTCTATTTCCGGTGAGTATATATGAGAGCCGGGTTTAAGGGAATGAAAATTAAATAGGTGTATTTGCGTGATGTAGACAAGGGGACAGTCTATGCAAAAACATAAAGAATGAATGCCTGAACCCTAAGATTTTCAAAACACACTTACTTATTTTTACGTGGTCTTAATACGCCCCAGCCCATCGGGGCTTGGAGAAATAGATTGTGCTGCATGATGCTTCCGCGCAGAGCTGAAACCGACCGAACTTGAGTACTGGTAAACCGCTTTGGTTTAAGTATGTGCATGAAAAATGATGCGAGTCGGACCGCTCCTTAAATCCTAGCGGTTGCTATGGGCAGCAGGGCTTGAGATGTCATTTTATCTCAATGTCAGGTAAAAGTCCCGCAAAATCTGAAGCAACGTCTGAAAAATTACCTAAACAGTGCTGACGGGGACGTAAAACCTCAACTCAGACACACAGGTGTGCGCCCCAATATTTTCCAGTTCTATGGTGTATTCTTTGCTTCCAAAGGATAACCATTTCTAGAACATATACAGGTGGTCTTAATAGCGGAATTTTGCTGTAATTTCAACATTTTACAAGAGGCAGGATTTTCGTGTTTGTTTTGTTTGATTTGAGGTTTAACGTCCCCGTAAACACTGTAAAGGTCATTTTGGAGACGTTGCTTCCAATTTTGTGGGACTTTTACCCAACATTGAGATGAAATGACATCTCAAGCCCTGTCGCCCAATGAAACCAATAAGGTTTATAAGCATGGACGGCCCGAATCGTGCGCACCGCTTTGCCTGGGCAGGCTTAGATCCTCTAAGCAGTTTACCAGTACTTGTGTGCGGGTCGGATTCAGCTCTGCGTGGAAGCATCATGCAGCCCATATATTTCTTCAAGCCCCGATGGGCGGGGGCCGAAAGGATTTTCGTGAATTCCGTTCTGGCATCGCGTTCACAAATCCATGTAGTGGCTATACTAGTAACTTTTATAGTTTCAAAACGATAACTTTTTTTTCTAAAACGTATTTATATCCACTACGGTTGGTTTTAAGGGAACAAGTGGCGACCATAAAATGTCCCCTTGTCCTTCATCATAGGATAGATTATATTTTTTAGTCCGCCACCTTTTTTTATTCTATTGTGGAATTTCGAGAACACATTTGAACAGTTAAAGGTTGAGGCCTTACTCGACGAAACTGCAGTAAAATTCCGCTATTAAGACCACCTAATACTAAGACTAAATCTGCGTTTAGAAGCTTGATAAGAAGGTTACAGCTATTCTTTCTTTGTGCTTTTACATAAGAGACCACTTTTGGAACTGTTCAAAAGTGGTCTTAAAGACCACTTTTGAACAGTCCTAAATGTGGTCTCCATATAAAAATTTTACCGTAGCTAGCTAGAAACGGGAAGACTTGCACAGTCAACATTATTCAGATCTGTGGTGTACTCCTAGCTTCGCCCAAGGCTTAGAAATGAAATAAAAAAGACCATCAGTTTTTTTATCTTTTACATTAATTTTCAGGAACACTTTGAGGTTAGATAATACAGATCTAAGCTTAAGATACAGTAGTCGCTAGGCGGAGCTAGTCAGGTGTCGCCAATATATGTCAAATTCGCTGAGTTCACAAAACGAGTTGGTAGAGTGCCTTTCGCATGCTTTCTTCAAGCGGACCAAACCACAGCTTTGTCTGTGTTAAAGTTGAATTCACACAATTCGGTGACTTGGTTTACCTTTTTGTTAATTGAACAGTCCAAAGGCAGGTGCAAACGAAAGCTCCGCCTGGCCTAGTGAATTTTTTCTGCGACTGTTATAGATGCATGGACTTGAAGAAATAGCTGCATGATGCTTCCACGCAGAGCTGAAACCGACCGCACACTAGTACTGATAAACCGCTCAGAAGATCTAAACCTGTCCAGGAAATGCGGTGCGATTCGGAGCGTCCATGCTTATAAACCCTATTGGTTTCATTGGGCGACAGGGCTCGAGATGTCATTTCATCTCGGCCCACAAAATCGGAAGCAACGTCTTCAAAATGACCCATACTGTGTTGACGGGGACGTTAAACCTCAAATGAAACAAACAAACAAAATAGCTGCAGGGAAATCACACAAAGAAAACAGACTAGCCATGGACAAGAAGGGGAATGTAAATAAATATAGTTATCAGACAAGTAGCCCTTGCTTCCGAAGGGTATTGATTTTTTTTATAGAATATATTTACGCTTCCTTTCACTGTTGTCTTTATTTTTGCTTAAGCTCGCACTGAACACCTACAATCTATATTTGAAGTAGAAAATTAAAGAACAAACAGACACGTCATCAAACAACTCCCCTT
Organism: Lucinisca nassula; assembly: GCA_963580285.1. Lineage (NCBI taxonomy): Eukaryota > Metazoa > Mollusca > Bivalvia > Lucinida > Lucinidae > Lucinisca > Lucinisca nassula. The sequence continues at coordinate 42,094,608 of OY757018.1, forward strand.
TTCAGAGCCAAAGAAGAAAACACCTCATTTGTGTATGTGTTTTCTTAATCATTATATGAAAATTTTGATGACACCCTCTAAATCCCATTTTAAATAAAGAAAACTGGGGATTACGCTTACGGGAGTTAACATTATTTTTATTATTTTACTCAAAGGTAAAGGTTGCGGGTGTTCGTTAGAACCGCCCTAATGAGGCGATTCTAACGAGCACACAGAACATATTTTTTTGGGATAAGTAAGCAAAATATGACAAAATAACCCTTTTGGAGCTATATCACACAAAGTTATAGAGGATCTTACATGAGTGTTCATGTATTATTGAATTTATTAAACGAGTTGAGGGAAAAGGGATAATATGCGAGGCTTTGCCGAGCATGTTATGCCTTTTCCTTAGCGAGTTTAATAAATTCAAAATTACATGAGCACGAATGCAAGATTCTATTTATCATATGACATTAAAAACGTATTTTATTCACGATTTGATGACATAAATGTCAATATTCCGTCAATAGTAAACGCGACGCTGTTAAATAAGTCGTACATGCAACGTTACGGAGCGTTTCTAGCTAATTTGCATATTTATTCCACTAGTGAATTACGGAATTTATTACATGGCGTTATTACACTCTCAGACGCGACGTCATATGATAAATGTGTTTTCATAATGTAGAGTAGACCTCTTTAAGAAAGGAGACGCCACCTGGACAAGTACCTATAAAAATACTCCTGCACATGTAGTCTTCACTTTATGCAATGAAAAGTACGGCTTGCATGGGTTAACATTATTTCGCTAAAAACACAGATTTAGAGTTAGAGCCGCCTCAGTCTTGCGGTTCTATCATCGAGCACCATCAATCTACATAGATTGAGGGTATTCGTTTGAACCGCCTCACTGAGGCGGTTCTAACGAACACCACAATCTATTTTAGAGCAGGTAGAAGAAAGCTATTAAACGGCTCTTAAACGGTTCTAACGAACACCCACAATCTATTTTTAGAGCAGGTTGAAGAAAGCTATTCAACGGCAAGTAACAGGTGTGTTACATTATATGGATATTACGTGGTTAGTGTCTTAAACATTAAAATGTAATCGGTGAGCCTCAGACAATTTCATAGGGGCGAGCTTTAGCGAGCCCCTATAATTTTGTAGTGGCGAACCGATTATAATTTATCATTAAAGACACTAATTCGTGTACACAACACGACGACCTGGTGGATAGACGTCGGGTCGACAGCGATACGATTTGGAAACGTCGACTCTCTGCCGGACCGACGTTAGGCCAACGTTGGGGATTCACAAAGTTCAAACAAACGGTATATATTCACGTTGGTTTTGTGCGGGTCGGACTGCGATTGGCATGCTTGGTAGTTATCATCATTTTTTTTTCCAACGCTACACGTATTGGTAGCTGTGTAGGGGGAGCAATGTTTCATCAGTGGTAGTAGGGTCTTAGCTCGCGCAACGAGAACTTATGCCATAGTGAAAAAACAGCTTACCGGTGTGGTGAATTTGGGTGTCCTGGGGTGCGAAAAGTCTATCTAAAAGGCGAACCCGGAAGTGACGTATCAGGCTATGATTTCTGGGACAAAAAGCGCTATGATTTCTGGGACAAAAAGCTCGTGCAGGCGCCATTTTAAACTGAAGCTACAGGCGAGGACAATCAGTTCAGACTGTGGATAAGAGCCTAGCAGCAACGGAACTGACGACCGCCAGACCCGGTAAGTCTCAAGTTAGTTGCGGGGTGGGGTAAATGCACTTTATTATGGCGACGAGGTAAACTGGCTAGAATATTTCCAGGCATTACGTCTGCAATTTTTCTTTCACTTTCATGTGATTGCCGGTGGACATTTTTTCTCTTTGAGAAAAGTACGCTACTTCCTTCGTTTTTTTAGCGAAGGGAATAGTGAAGGGTCCAAGTAATTACCCCACACGTTGAACAAATGAGCAGGTAAATTTGGAGCTTTCAGCTTCTGGTTTGTTTCCTTATATTGTTCAACATTGCAACACCCCTCTTTATTTGGCTATTTGCTGAATAAATAATTCTTAAGGCAGTCTCAAATTAATTCAAATCATTGATTCAATTGATTTTTGTTTGTCTTTTGCCAGTTTTCTTCTTAGGGCAATTTTGGGTTTGAAAGAATTCTGAATTGACCTTTGCCAGTTAGGGATTATCTGATCGGGTGGTCGAGTTCCAAGCTGAAAAAGGCAGAATTATCCTACTAGTCTGAATTGTAGGGGAAAACGTATTTTCTTGTGTTTTCTAAACCGAAAATATTGTTTTCCTTCATTTTTCGGAGTCTTCTAGACACGAAAAAGTAAAATCTGTAGATTTCTAATCCAGAATTAATGTATTGACCTTTTTCGGAGTCTTCTAGACACAAAAAGGTAATTTCTGTTGATTTCTAATCCAGAAATATTATTTTTCGACCTTTTTCGGGGTCTTCTAGACACGAAAAGGTAATATCTGTGTTTTCTAAACCGGAAATATTGTTCTTCGACCTGTTTCGGAGTCTTCTAGACACGAAAAGGTAATTTCTGTTGATTTCTAATCCGGAAATATAGTTTTCAGCCTTTTTCGGCATATTCTAAACAAGAAAAAGTGATAACCTGTGTTTTCTTAACCGGAAATCATTTCTCGTCATTTTTCATTGTATTCTGTACATGAAGTATAGCTGGCTGTCTACATTTTTGGAGAAAAATCATTTTCTTGAGTTTTCTAAACCGAAAATAGAGTTTCTCTTCAATTTTCGTAGATTGAAAAAGCATTGGCAAACAGCCATTCATTGAAAAAGCTTTCTAACATTTTTAGGAGTATTCTATACCCAAAATTGTTAAAAAAGAATTGCTTATTGCAAAAGAGTAGCCAGCCATCTATTGAAAAAATATTGTTCTAACATTTTTAGGAGTATTCTTTACCCAAAATTGTTGAAAAAGAACAGCTTATTAATTAAGATAGACTTTTCTAGAATTTTCGCAGTATTCTATACGCGAAAATTATTGAAAAGTATCTTACCTGTCAAAAAGCGGAAATCACTATAAAATATTTCAGGAAAGGAATCTTTGGAGTATTCTATACACAAGGATTAGTCCTGAAATATCAAAAGCACTTTGCACTTGTATTTGTCACCCCTTGCAAAGATGAAAATCAACATAAACACAGCTTCTGTGGAAGATCTCCAACTAATTCCTAGAATTGGAAGGAAAAAAGCCGAGGCCTTAATTGCCTTTAGGACCCAGCATGGAAGGATTACAAAAGAAGCATTGTCTTTAACAATGATGGGTGATTTAACGGAAGAGGTTTTGAGTGTGCTAGACTTTTCTCTGCCATCTACTCCCCCTGACAGAATTTGTGGGTTGGCTATGGATAGATTACCTACTCCACCGGCCGGATTTAGTGGGTTAACTATGGATAGGCTACCTACCCCACCTAGCAGGCCTCTAGCCAGAGGAGGGACAGTGGATACAGTGGAATTTTCAGAGCTACAGGCAGAAATAGACGAAGCCCGCAGTACACTAGACCAGTTGCTTTCTTACACTTACCCAGGTGTGAAAGGTAAACCCCAGGAAACCTGGAGTGAACGACAGCAATTGAGAGCATCTCTTCCTATGCCAGAGACAGCTAAACCTAGTTCTTTTAGAACTAAGCTGAGCTTTTCAGAAAGTGAAGATTCTGACGCTGAGTCCAAGGCTGTGCTTAAACCAAATAGACGGTTGAGTGGAATGCAAGGGCAGACAAACACCTTGAAGAGCAGAACCAGACGTGACCGGGCGGAAGTTGTTTTAAGACCACCACAAATTCAGACCACTCCTGAACAAGACCAGGCAAGAGCAGAAAAGCTGAGTCTTACAGTCTTAAAGCAGATGGAGGAACAAGTTAAACAAGAAATGATGAGCTTGAAGTCCTCAACAGGAAAGGCTAGAATTATTGACCAGACTGATGGCTCGACTGGGCGTTTGGAGTCTTCTAGACACGAACGCTCTGGTCGACACTATCAGTCAGGAATTGAAGACATAACTTCAGGTGAAAGGATGAGAAATTTAAAATTGACAGAACAATACAGTGATTCTGATCATACAGATGAGTCCCCTGGGTGTTTGGAGTCTTCTAGACACAAGCTCTCCGGTCGACATCATCAGACAAAACATGAAAGAGTTGTTTCACCTGAAAAAAGGCAAGATCTGCAATCACGGGGGAAACAGTTTGATACTTATCAGACTTGTGGTCCGGTTGGGCGTTTGCTGTCTTCTGGACACAAGGGCTCCGACCGTCATCATCAGTCAACATATGAGAAAGAAATTTCACCTGAAAAATTAAAAGATCAAAGATCATGGTTGAAAGAATCTGATGTGATTCGGTTTGGTGATCGGGCTGAGTATTTGAGGTCTTCTAGACACGAAGGCTCTGCCCGACATCAGTTGGAGTCTGAGAAATTTATTTCACATGAAAAAACAAAGTCTTCAGCCTATCCTGAACTAAATAAGAATGTGCCTGATAAATACAAAAAAAAGATGGGCATAATGCCAGTGAATATGATTCATGCGGTCGTGAAAGAAGACATGCTGAGGCGAATTCGAGGACAAATTCAAGACATGGATTGTCAAGGTCCCCAAAAAGGAATGGAAGGTCAAGTACGCCTTCAAGAAGACATGAAATGTCAAGTTCGCCATCCAGAAGACATAAAATGTCAAGGTCTCCTTTAAGAAGACCTGGAATGTCAATGTCCCCTTCAAGAAGGCATGGAAGGTCAAGTTCACCTTCAAGAAGACGTGAAATGTCACAGTCCCCTTCAAGAAGACATAAAATGTCAAGGTCACCTTCAAGAGGGTACCGGAGGTCAAGTCCACCTTCAAGGCGACAGGAAATGTCAAGATCACCTTCAAGAAGGTATGAAGGGTCAAGATCACCTTCAAGAAGACAGAAAGCATCAGGGACATTTACACAAAAGCATGAATCGACACCTATTCGTAGGCATGGAAGGTCATCTCCTTCAAGAAGACCTGACAGATCAAGGACACCTTCAAGAAGGCACCAATCAAGATCTCCTTCAAGAAGGCACCAATCAAGATCTCCTTCAAGAAGGCACCAGTCAAGTTCTCCTTCAAGAAGGCACCAGTCAGGATCTCCTTCAAGAAGGAACAAGTCCAGATCTCCTTCAAGAAGGCACCAGTCCAGATCTCCTTCAAGAAGGCACCAGTCAAGATCTCCTTCAAGAAGGCACCAGTCAAGATCTCCTTCAATAAGGCACCAGTCCAGATCTCCTTCAAGAAGGCACCAGTCCAGATCTCCTTCAAGAAGGCACCAGTCCAGATCTCCTTCAAGAAGGCACCAGTCAAGATCTCCTTCAAGAAGGCACCAGTCAAGATCTCCTTCAAGAAGGAACAAGTCCAGATCTCCTTCAAGAAGGAACAAGTCCAGATCTCCTTCAAGAAGGCACCAGTCCAGATTTCCTTCAAGAAGGCACCAGTCAAGATCTCCTTCGAGAAGGCACAACAAGTCAAGATCTCCTTCGAGAAGGCACAACAAGTCAAGATCTCCTTCGGGAAGGCACAACAAGTCAAGATCTCCTTCGAGAAGGCACGACAGGTCCAGATCTCCTTCGAGAAGGCACGACAGGTCCAAATCTCCTTCGAGAAGGCACGACAGGTCCAAATCTCTTTCGAGAAGGCGCGACAGATCCGGAACTCCTTCAAGAAGACCCGACAGGTCAAGATCCCCATCAAGAAGGCATGACAAGTTGAAGGCACATAAACGACACAAGAGGTCAAGGTCACGTTCTGATTCAAGGTCAGATTCACGGCTAAGAGGGTCAAGACACTATTATATTAGTGCATCAAGGTCAAGGTCACCAACATATCGCAGTTATCATTCCAAATCATACCACAAGAGATACAAGTAAAAAATTGCTCCATGTTGGAGCAAAGGAGGAAGCGCTGCGGAAAACAACTTTTTTATACCCGCTTTTTCGAAGAAAAAAAAGGGAAAATTGTTTTCGTGTCAGAGTCGAGTGTCTATCAGTCGTGGGGTCTGTATGTATGTATGTTTGTATGTAAGTATGTGTGTGTGTGTGTGTGTACATACGTCCGTCGAGTTTCTATGGAATGGATCTCCTCTGAAACCGGTTAAGATACATTTTTCAAACTTTGCCTGTGGATAATAAATAGAATGTAGATGGCACTGGGCTACTTTTGGCGTGACCTTGACCTTAACATGGCCCCAAGGTCAAAGGTCAAAAAGTATTATTTTGCCATATCTTCTAAACTATTGGAGTTACACTTCTGGAACTTTGGTTATTGAATGACCCTTGGAATATAGAATAAATTGGGCTCCTTTTGATGTGACCTTGACCTAAACATGACCCCAAGGTCAAAGGTAAAAAAATATGACTTTGTCATATCTTCTAAACTATCGGAGTTACCCTTCTGAAACTTTGGTTATTGGACGGCCCTTGGAATATAGAATATATTGGGTTACTTTTGGTGTGACCTCGTTCTCAACATGACCCCAAGGTCAAAGGTCAAAAAGTATGATTTTGCCATATCTTCTAAACTATTGGAGTTACACTTCTGAAACTTTGGTTATTGGATGGCCCTTTGAATATAGAATAAATTTGGATACTTTTGGTGTGACCTCGACCTCAACATGACCCCAAGGTCAAAAGTTAAAAAGTAAGACTTTGTCATATCTTCTAAACTATTGGTGTTACACTTCTGAAACTTGGATATTGGATGGCCGTTGGAATATAGGATAAATTGGGATAATTTTGGTGGACTTCAAGATGATCCCAATGCCAAAGGTAAAAAAGTATGACTTTGCCATATCTTCTAAACTATAAGAGTTACACTCCTGAAACTTTGCTTATCATTTAGATTGTTCTTTGCAACTTTTTATAACTTATATATAGTTTTGGCTGGTTAATACATAGTCATTAGTGTAATTCATAGAAAAAGCGTGTATTTGCGATGGGATACCATCGACTGCGCGATCTAGTTTACCTTTAATTTCATTGAAAGATTTCATAATTGTGCATGTCTTTAAAGGGTTGGACCTAATACATGAGAATGAGCCTTTTCTTACCGATTCATTATAGGAAAGGTTTTCTAAGGCCATTCCCAATTGCGGGCAGTACAAATCATAAACAGAGAAGGTGGAAAAAGAGTATGAAACATCGCGAGCAGGTCATAAAGAGCATTTCGCCGCAAATAAGCAACAGAATACTTTAGGAATTTCGAATGACTTCAGAATTATAGCTTTGAGATCTATCTGTCACCAGTCAATGACACATTACTTAATTGTTCGTTATTATCCCCTGATTGATACCATACGTCCGTGTGTGGGTGTTTGTGTGGGTGTCCGTGTGTCCGGAAACTTGTGAACAGGATTAAAGACAATGCCATCATCGGAGAAGCATCATACCTTCCATAAATGTTCCCCATGGAGAGAAAATAAATCATATTGATTTTCAAGGTCAAGGGTCAAATGCCAAGTTAACGACATTGAAAACATTGTGAACAGGATAAAAGACAAAGCTATCATCATTGAAGTATCAAACATTGCACAAATGTTTCCCGTGGAGCGATGGTGAACACTATAGATTTTCGAGGTCAAGGGTCAAATGTCAATGTCACGATGCACCGTGTGAAAAACACTGAAGTGTCCCATGCACTCTGAGGTGAGTGACTCTATATTTGCCTTCTGGGATGACCCTAGGAAATGCTGGTTCTTCTCCATCGCTAGAGTCACATACCAGAATCAGCATTCGGAATTATTACTAAGAATACGTCAAATGCCATTCAAAGATCAGGACCTGTGAAGTTATCCCAGGCTCTCACGAAAGAGGCAAACTTAGCTTCAGTATTATCAGCACCTTCAACTGTGGAAATGATCGAATCGGAAAGAGCATTCCACTCTCTAATGGTCCGACGGAAGAAAGATTCTTTGTACATACGGGACAATTGGGATCATCATGCCTCATGTCAAATCAAGGGACTTTACCTGTACTGGCATTTTTCCAGCTCCGAAAATCCCGAAAAAGTAAAACAACCTCAAAATGACCCAATTTTAACATTGGATGAAAGAAAAATAATGGTTCTACTTAAATTTTCAGTCCCATTTTTCATTGCACAATGTGAATGTTTTTAATACTGTAGTTTAAAATCAGTATGAGAATATCAATAACCCAGCAGGCACACGTCGCAAGGGCAACGTCAGCCCAACGTCGGTGCAATGTCACGACGTTGCACCGACGTTGACGTTTGCATTAAAGTCATGACGTTGTACCGATGTTGATGTGACGCCACAATTACGTCATGTGCCTGATGGGAAGTAACCGACAATGTCGGAAATCACTGATTATTCCACTCCTCCCAGACCTATACAAAAACTCTTTTGGGTCGATTGTTTGCCAATCGACCAAAGTTACTAAGCACACAACTTTCAACGTTGCGCTCACGTGACTATCACTCTTTACCAAAGGACACCTATTCAAATACATTGAAAATTTTACCGTCAAAAACTTTCAGATAGAAGAAAATCTGATATTAATCATATTTCTGTTCAAAATATAGATTGTGATTACTCGTTAGAACCGCCTTGGCCCGGCGGTTCTAACGGGCATCTACAAGCTATTTTTAATCAGAAATAAGAAAAAATAACAGGTATCATCGATAACTCCAGTTTCACTATATAAAAGTGAGGTTTAAGGGGGTCAAAATTATATAGGCGTGTTTGTCAGGAAATCAAGGTAAGGATCATTTACAAAAAAAAACAACGCCCCCGCCCATCAGGGCTTGAAGAAATAGATGGGCGGCATGATGCTTCCACGCAGAGCTGAAACCGACCCGCACACGAGTACTGGTAAGCCGCTAAGAGGATATAAGCCTGCTCAGGCAAGGCGGTGCGAGTCGGCCCGCCCATGCTTATAAACTCTATTGGTTTCATTGGGCGGCAGGGCTTGCGTTGTCTTTTCATCTCAATGTCGGGCGGCCCCCGTCCATCGGGGCTTGAAGAAATAGATTGGCTGCATGATGCTACCACGCAGAACTAAAATCCGACCCAACACGAGGACTCAATGGTAAACCGCTTAGAGGAACTAAGCCTGCCCATGTAAAGCAGTGCAAGTCGGACAGTCCATGCTTATAAACCCTATTGGTTTCATTGGTCGACATGGCTTGAGATGTTATTTCATCTCAGTGTCGGGTACAAATCCCACAAAATTGGAAGCAACGTCTCCAAAATGACCTTTACAGTGTTGACGGGGACGTTAAACCTCAAATCTAAACAAAAAAGCCGCATTATTTACATCTTAGAGAATTATCTGTAGAATCTGGACTGCAATCATGTGTTGGGTTTTGCAAACAGTGTATACCCATATCAGAACGCGGTGTCTGTTCAGGGTCTACACTGTTTGCTTAGGGTAAAGGGTTAAACGAAACAGTTCAAATTCCCCTTCAGGGCCATTTTTTCCTATCTACACTAAGAGATACTCGACCTATCAGTGCTGTCAGTTCTTTGATTTATTTACCCTCTTCAACCCTTCCACCCCTGAGTTATCGGCGTGGGCTCTACCATCACTGACTTTGGGCACGTCCATTCTACTTAATATAGTATCTAGCTTAAAAGCGTCATCAGGATAACAAGTTATATATCCCTATAAGTTGGCTCATTATGCGCCATCTCATCAGGATCTACATGTTTGCATTAGTATCTGTGCCGGGCTTCAGGGTTGAAAGGGTTAACCTTTGCTGAAGTAACAGTCTTAACTATTGCACAGTAAACAATCATTGGAATCGAAAGGGATACGTTTAAACCGTAGATTGTACCATTCTGTGTAGAAGCACTGTCATCTATTTTAAACACACATAGACTTCTGTCATCCATTTTAAAACAATGAATTTTAATTTTGGGATAATTCAACAATGAAATATCAGGAGTATATTCAGGACTGTACTGACTGAAAATAATATAATAATCAAAACCGAATACCCTTTCGATGATTAAAACAAAAAAACATAGTTCGTTATTAAAAATCCAGAATGTATCAAAAATAGAATTCTAATGGCAAAAATTCAGATTTCAAATGTATAATTGAATGTAGTAGCAAATTAAAATTGTTAAAAAAGTGTTTTAATTTTATCAATAACGCGAACGTCTGTAGCTGACGATTCGCTTACATCATTGAAAGGTCAAGTTTCATGATTACATAGCCCGTGTCTCAAACTCATTACAAATGGCGCTGCGTTGGTACGCAGCGCAATGAAGACAGTGATGACGACTACTTTTCACATCCTGAGGAGTCTTCTAGACACTACAGAAAGGAGAAGCGTGGTGATCCTAAGAGGCCTCCAAAGAATCTTAGGTTTGACGGAAATATGAGCTGGATGTCTTTTAAACAGAAGTTTGAAAGTTACAGATCAGTGTTGGGTTGGTCTGATAGTGAATGTCGTGATTATTTAAATTGGTCTTTAGAGGGCAAAGCTTTAGATTTCTTTACAATCACTACAAGACTGGGAGAATATCTTCCCTTCCACAAGGTTATGAAGAAATTGGAAAATAGATTTGGCTCTAAAGAATTGACTGAGACGGCAAGAGCTAAATTCCAGCAGTCATTTCAACGGCATGATGAATCTTTGGAAGACTGGGCGGACCGAGTGATGACCCTTGCTACCGCCGCATTCAGGGACTTACCCGAAAGCCATCGAATGCGAGAAGCTATTTCTAAATTCTGCCAGGGATGTGCTGATAAAGAAGCAGCCAAGCATGCGTGTTTCGAACATCCAAGAAGTATGCAAGCTGCCCTTGATGCTGTGAATCATTATCAATATATATCCCAAGCTGTGGAAGGAAGAAAGCAGTCCTCTAGAAAGAGAGATGATTTTTCTGTGAATATAGTTGGCTCACTTTCAGAAGCAAGAGTGGAACAAATGATTGCTAAGGCAATAGATGGTCTTGCTTCAAAAATTCAAAAGTTGGAAAGGCCATCTACTCAAAAGTCAGAATCACCATCAAGTCCTTCAAAAATTCCACTGAGTGAGATCGAGTGTTTCTTCTGTAAGAAAAAAGGTCATATGAAGAAAGACTGTAAAGTGTTTAAAATCTGGATGTCCAAAAAGAGAAAAGATACTACAGGAGGAGGTCAAAAGCCAGATGATTTAAACAGCTAAGGGCTGGGAGGATGGGCCACCCATCTCAGCCTCAAGATAAAGAAAACACTTGTGGCCTACAACATCAAAATAAAGCAAAAGAAGATATGAGTGGCAAACAACAACAGCCTGATGAAAAAGTTATTTCAGTCTTACAAAACAAAGTAATTGCTGAGGCTTCTAGTCCGCAATTTACTAGGAAAACTAATACATATGAGCCTATTTCTAGAACATCAGTTCATCCAATAGAGCCAACAGATAACAGAAAAGTAAAGACATCAGTAAAACCAACAGATGAGATGAAGAAAACTGCTCAAACTTCTAGTCCTCCACCAGCGGCAGAAAAAATGACTTCAAGGTCCAGGACAGATTTTGTTAAACAGAATGAATCAAAGCAGAGTAGTCATAGGGTTTCTAATTCTGTGTCTACTAAAAGTGAAAAAGAAATTGAACAGGAGGAACTTAATAGAACTAGTGTACATCAGGTGTGTGCCGGTTCCTCATTTGTACAGTTGACAGTAAGCGACAAAGTGATTCGAGCAAGAATTGATTCAGGTGCAGAAGTATCAATATTATCTTCTGAAGTGTATAACAGCTTGAAAGAAAAGCCAGGAAAGATAAAGGATATCATTATGCAAACAGCAGACAAAGAAAACGTGTTGAGAGGTTTCCAGATACAACCGCTGAAGTTACAACTGGGATCGCAATCATTTGAAGAAAAGGTGTATGTTGCACCCATCAGTGATGAAATGTTATTAGGGCATGATTTACTGCATCATCTCGGTGTGTTAATAGATATGCAGTCTAATACATTGATTCTGAATGGGGAAAGGATCCCAGTGGAGACCATTTTTAAAGATGGAAAACTTATTGTGGCAAAGATAGCATTGTTGAAGAGAACAGTGGTCCCGCCCAATTCAGCTATTCGTGTGCCATGCAAGATGGACGCTAACTTTGGTGATTATTTGACAGAGCCAAGGGAAGAGCTGATGCAGAAAGATGTTCTGATGCCACACATAGTAAGATCACGTGGAGAAGAACCTGTTGTTTGTCTTGTAAATCCTACGCAGTCTTTCAAAACCTTCAAGAGAAGAGAGATTGTAGCTAATGCATACGAAATTGAATCTGTTCTGGATGAAAACACAATTTCTGAGGCGGCTTCTAGTCACTTGGGAAAAGTGTTGGAGGAAGGCATAATTTCTGAGCCGGCTTCTAGTCGTTCAGGGAAGGCTTATCAAGTTGGATCGGTTAAGGGTGAAGATACAGCTTCAAAGGAGGCTTTTAGCCCCTTTGAAAACAGTGCAAAGTGATGAAAATGAGCAGAAGTGTAAAGAAGCTTTTCGTGAACTTGAAGAAACAATAAACAGGGTTCCAGCTCATTTACAAGAGGTGTTTAAATCGTCAGTAGATCACTTAGATAGTCAACAGAGAGAGCAACTCGCTACACAATTATGTGAATATGCTGATGTTTTTGCCAAAGATGACTTTGATCTGGGTAATTTCACTGCGATAGAGCACAGTATTGACACCAAAGATGCTAAACCGGTGAAGCAGCATATGCGAAGAACCCCAGCATGTTTTGTTGATGAAGAGGAGGCACATCTTAAGAAGATGCTTGATGCAGGAGTTATACAGGAGTCAGTTTCTGAATGGGCTTCATCATCAGTGTTGATCCGGAAACGGGATGGATCAGTGAGATGGTGCGTAGACTACCGTGCACTTAATGATTTGACAGTGAAAGATACCTTTCCTTTACCGTTGATTGAAGATTGCCTGGATACACTCGCTGGAAACATCTGGTTTTCTAAATTAGATGCTAATTCTGCGTATTGGCAGGTTCGCGTAAAAGATGAGGATAAGAAGAAAACAGCTTTTCTGACTAAGTTCGGCTTGTTTGAACATGTGAAAATGGGGTTTGGTTTAACAAATGCTCCAGCCACGTTCTCGCGTGTGGTTAGCTTGATTCTCCGCGGCCTGACCTGGAAAACAATCCTGGCTTTCCTAGATGACATATTGGTGATGGGAAAGACATTTGAAGAACATCTAAACAACTTGGCAGAAGCTTTGGAGAGATTTAGAAGGCATGGTATGAAGCTTAAACCAAGAAAGTGCATCTTCTTTCAGAAAGAGTAGGAATTCCTAGGAAGAACGGTCAGTGGGAATAGTCTGTCTATGAATTTGAAAGACATAGCAGCTGTTGCTAATTGGCCAGTTCTTACATCATCAAAAGATGTGGAGAGATTCCTGAGGTTAGCTAATTATCATCGAACTTTCATCAAAGGCTTTGCCGAAATGGCACAACCGCTACATTGTTTGACAGGCAAGAACCAATTTAAATGGGGAATTAAGGAAAGGGAGGCTTTCGAAGCACTGAAGAAAGCTCTGACAACGCCTCCAGTGTTATCCTTACCCAATAATACAGATTCCTTTATTCTGGATGTGGATGCTTCTGACACGGCTATTGGAGCCGAACTTTTGCAAGTTCAGGATGGAGAGGAAAGAGTAGTGGCTTATAGCAGTTTCTCTTTGACTCCGGAGCAAAAGAATTATTGCACAACCAGAAAAGAGCTTCTAGCTATAGTGCGGTTCACCAGACACTTCAGATATTATCTTCTAGGTAGGATCTTTACAGTGAGGACAGATCATTCAAGTCTGACTTGGCTGTTGAGGTTCAAGGAGCCTCAGGGTCAGCTAGCCCGTTGGATTGAGGAACTATCTCAATACAACATGATAGTGAAATATCGGGCAGGAGCTAAACACGGAAATGCAGATTCGCTCTCCAGGATTCCAGATCCTTTGTCACCGTGTACAGCATATCTAGCTGGAATGCGTCCCGTAGATTTGCCATGTGGAGGTTGTCGTTACTGTACCAGGGCTGATATGCAATGGTCTAAATTCACAGAACAAGTGGATGATGCTATCAATTTGGCTGGTCAGGGAGGGAAGACAATCCGGAAGGTAGTGCACCCAAAGGAGGCGATTACGGGGACGAAAGGAGGCAAGTCAACAGAAGTATCATGTGTAAGGATTGCAGATTGCTCCGATTCTCTGGGAAATAGCCCATCGTCAGAAGAAGTATCTACTATGTGTATAAAGGATGGACAGATTGGTCTTCTAGATCGAACTGAGCCAGAAGTTTGTCTTCTAGACACTGTTTTGCTAGTAGATACTGTGGGGCTACAAGGGAGTGAGGCACATTTTGATATTGTCATATCTGGTCCAGACAGAGTGTGCGAAATAACTACCTGTACAACAAGCACATCAGATGAGACATGTTGGGGCTTTACTCTCGAAGACCTACAACAAGAACAGGCTAAAGACAGGGACCTAGACTTCATTCGGGATTGGTTGAAGGACGGGAAGAAACCAGAAGAGGGTACTCTTTTCCTATCAAGTCCTCAGGCGAAGTACTATTGGTTAAACAAGGAGCTGTTTAAATTGCTAGACGGGGTATTATTCCGTAAAAGATTGGGTGCAGATCAAGATCTCCTTTTAGTGATGCCTGAGGGTCTTAAGTGGACTGCGTTGCTTCTACATCACCACATACCATCGTCTGGTCATCAGGGTGTAGCTAGGACAAAGTTAAAGTTAAAGGAAAAATTCTTCTGGGTCAACCTTTCTAAAGATGCGGAGTCATATGTCTTATCCTGTTCAGTTTGCAGTAAAAACAAGAAGAATAAGGTGTATGGTAGGGTTCCGCTTACAAAATACCAAGCGGGAGCACCTATGGAGCGTGTGCACATAGATTTTATGGGGCCATTGCCAAAGACAGCAAAGGGAAATGAGCACTGTCTGATGATGGTAGATCAATTCACTAAATGGATTGAATGTGTTCCTTTACCATCACAGAAGGCAGAAGAAACGGCTAAAGCCGCTGTGGATAACTTCTTTTCGCGCTTCGGCTTTCCTTTGCAGTTATTTTCAGACCAAGGCCGCAATTTTGACAGTAAGTTGTTCGAGACACTGTGTAAAGCTCTGCAAATCCACAAAGCAAGGACTACGTCATACAGGGCATCAGCCAATGGTCAAGTAGAGAGATTCAACAGGACTTTGATGGATGCTGTCAGATGTTTCCTGGGAAAATCTCAAGATAAATGGGATGAAAACATCCAACAGATTGCCATGGCTATAAGGGCTTCAGTTAACAGGAGTACTGGTTTCACGCCTAACACACTAATGCTTGGGAGAGAGGTGAATACACCAGCACAACTAATGTTCCCCAATGCTAGAGGTGAGAGGCCAGAGGAGTATGGCGAGTATGTGTCAAAATTACTGTTGAACTTGGAAAGAGCACACACCATAGCCAGGGATACTCTAGGAGAGTCATTAAAGCGTATGAAGCGCAATTATGACCTTAAAGTTTTGTTGAGACCATATGCTGTAGGTGATATTGTGTATCTTCTAGATAGCGCCAGCACCAAAGGAAAATCTCGCAAATTAAGTTCCCCCTGGAAAGGACCTGCCATAATACTGAACAAGTTTTCAGCTTACATTTACAGGGTGAAGCTGAGGAAAGCACTTTTTGTGGTCAACCATGACAAAATGATGCCTTGCAGGGATCGAAAATTGCCTAAATGGATCATCAAATTCAAGGAATCACCGGATCATTCAGAGGATTTTCCACAGTCAGATGATGACAGTGAGGAGTATTGTTTCTGTAAGAAACCCTGGAATGGAAGATTCATGATTCAGTGTGATTACTGTGATGAATGGTACCATGGTTCATGTGTCAACGTAACGGTGACTGATGCCTTAAGCATTGACAAATACAAGTGCAAAGCCTGCAAGAGTAGGGTTTAGGTTGGCTTACGTTGCTAATGGGGTATTCTTTTTGTTTATACAGCAACCATGGCTACTGCAACAGATTTCCAAGACGTGATCGACCAGTATCTACGTAACGATGACGTATACAAGCCAGCGCAGGAGTTTATTTTCAAGATGAGCCTGTGTCAGCGCTACATCGGTGTTGGGAAGTCTAAGCATCTTCTTCCGGCAATCCTGAGGATGGTCAACTTGGTCAAGCAGAAGGAAGCTACCGCCCGCAACAAGAAATCCTGGCAACAGTGGTTGAAAGAAGCAGCGAGAGCTCTGGAAGCTTACCAGGTTGCTGACAGGGGGATGGATCAACGAGCATGTAAAGACCCTTCCGGAACGTTAGATCAAGGAATCTGCATACAACGACCCCATGGCTGGCAGACGAGACATCCGTTTCTATCCTTCTGCCACCGTGGTGGATCCAGCACGACAGGAAGATGTTCTGGAAGTGGAATTGACCAATGAAGAGGAGGACGCCCTACTAATGAGTCCTCGAAGGAGTGCCAGTCCAGCCCCATCTCCTGTTCCATCTCCAAGACGGTCCCCCAGAATTGCCAGTAGACGACGTCCAGAACCAGTGAAGGCCCAGTTATCGGAAACTTCTAGTCACGATACTGGTGCCTCTCGACAAGTGACAGTGGACCAATCACCGAGAACGTCTAGACAGTCATCCTCCAGCACTCCCAAAGCTGTGGCTTCCTCTCGCTCGGGTTGGGAGTTGGAACAACGTCATCGTTACAGATCACCTCAACAGTCATCTTCCAGCACTCCCAAACCTGTGGCTTCTTCTCGCTCGGGTAGGGAGTCAGGACAACGACATGGATCACGTCAGGAAAAGAGGAAACAACAGAAACCTCAGGACACAAGAATCACCAGCCAGGAATTCGTCTCACGGGGTCACAAGAAGTCCGTCGCAGCTTCTAGTTCGGGACTTGTGCTCCAGAGACCAGTGGAAAGAATAGTAACTCTGGGAAGAGGAATGATGATAGAGTATCCTTCATCACCGAAACCAGTTGGAACGCGCGTTGCTGAACCATTGGTGTCTACTTCCAAGAAGCAACGGTTGGATGATATTCTGTCGCCTATGGAGGAATCGGAAGAGGAGCTAGAGCAAACCGAGAGTTCAAAGAAGATGCCAAGGAGAGTGAGATACCATTCTTGTTGGGTGTCCGGATGTGAAGAGTTTCAACATAAATATGTCAAGGCCCACGCCCTCCGGCTGCACATCCCTGGGATCTTCAGCGAGACACTCCCCTCTAGTGACCTTCAAGTTCTCAGAGGCAGGAAGAAAGCACTGATGCAGGCTGCAAGATGGTTGCTGAATCGACCAGGCACACTGGATGAGTTATTGCGCTTCGTTAATATTCAACGTTTGTTGGTTCCAGCCGATAACTCCTGCATTTCTCCACTACAGAAGACGGCTATGGTGGATATGTGTAGATACCTTCAGTGTCCTGTTCCAAATGATCTCACCTTGGTGCCTGCAACTTCACCTAGTGTTTTGAGCCACTGGAAGGCCATTATTCTCATTGCCGCTAGTTTGGATGATGAAGAGAGGAGGTACTGGCGTGACAGTTACCCAGAACCGGAAACGACTGAGAAAGTGGAACGTCAGGAACCAGAGAGGACTATTCCCTTGGCCTTCGACAGTCACTTTCACCTGGACAGATCACTCCAGAGGTGTGGACTATCTCCCCATGGATCCTTGGATGATGTTTTGGCTGCTGTTCACGTGAACGAGAAGAACGTGTGCAGCTAATTGGTACCGTCGCCGTTTTCTGCGATCCGTTAACATATCCTTCGGGTCAGTGTCTTGTCGACTTACCGAATGATATGCATGTTGCAGCTGGCATCCATCCAAGACATGCTCACAGAGGGCATCGCTTCATTGAAGACTCCGTTAGGGATCTGTCCAGGCTCCTCAAGAACCAGAAAGTGAAGGCCTTAGGGGAAATTGGATTGGACCATACAGAGCCAATAAGACACTGGCATCTCCAGGTGGATCTGCTGAACAAGGTGCTTCCACTGCTCCAAGACCATCATGTGTTGGTAATTCACTGCAGAGGAATGATGAATGATTGTGGAACAGAGGTTTATCTCCTCCTACTACATGTTTTACAGCAGCATGTGAGGCCGAACCATCCTATTCATCTTCATTGCTTTGCAGGGAACCCCTATGTGCTCCAGAGGTGGTTAGAAGTCTATCCAAGGCCTACTTTGGATTTACGAACCTGGTGCAGACCTTCAGACCAGACCAGATAGAGGCCCTGAAGTCTATAGAAGAAACTCGCCTTCTACTGGAGTCAGACGCGCCCTACTTCCCAAGTATGGGGACCCAGATGTCATTACCAGGTCAGTTGTTCACAGTAGCCAAGGCTGTAGCTGAATACAGAGGATTCTCTACCGACCATCTCTTGGACATCACAGTACAGATTGCCAAGCACTTATACCAGGAACAGTAAGTGGACATGCAGTTGATTTCTAATCCTCATGGCCAAGAAGAGTAGAGGACATGGAGTTGATTTCTAATCCCCATGGCCAAGTACAGTAGTGAATATGGAGTGGGTTTCTAATCCCCATGGATAGGAAGAATAGAGGGCATAGAGTTGATTTCTAATCCTCGTGACCTATCTATTACTTGAACTTATTTCTGGTGCAGTTATTTCGTATTATGATCTTGGAGAAGATTTCAAATAGTTCCTGGAAAATGGTTGGTGATACCACATTTCTTGTTCTTGTCTTGAGGTTTCCAGAAGATAAACAGATTCGTGGGCTTCTAGTTCACATATCAACAAGGGCTTCTAGTCCTTTGAAGACTACAGATCATATTAACGTGGACTTCTAGTCCTGTTAAGACGACAGATCCCATATTAACGTGGACTTCTAGTCCTGTTAAGACGACAGATCCCATATTAACGTGGACTTCTAGTCCTGTTAAGACGACACCTGGGCTTCTAGTTCAGGAAAATCCAGATAAAGAGGGTCATCTAGATTACCGTGAGGCTTCTAGGCTCGCTCACGAATTGACAACAGGCGGCTCGTCGGTCCTCCAAAAATAAAGTGGGGAGGAGTGTGGTGAATTTGGGTGTCCTGGGGTGCGAAAAGTCTATCTAAAAGGCGAACCCGGAAGTGACGTATCAGGCTATGATTTCTGGGACAAAAAGCGCTATGATTTCTGGGACAAAAAGCTCGTGCAGGCGCCATTTTAAACTGAAGCTACAGGCGAGGACAATCAGTTCAGACCGTGGATAAGAGCCTAGCAGCAACGGAACTGTCGACCGCCAGACCCGGTAAGTCTCAAGTTAGTTGCGGGGTGGGGTAAATGCACTTTACCGGTATCCTGGAAAAATATCTATACGCAAGTGTACTGTTTCGTATCGCCCGTTTTATTACTTGGAGTTCTCTACCTAACTGCTCAAAACACTAATCCTTATTAGAAGCCTCCGTGGTGCAGTGGTTACGCTACTCGCCTTGTAAACCAGGGATCGCAGGATCGATCCCGGGCTTCTCCAGACTTTCGGATGAGTCTTTAAACCGAGGTCCCGTCTCCGTATGACCTTAGCTGTTGGTGGGACGTAAAACTAAAACTCACTCACTCACTAATCCTTATTATTTTGTTATGTCCTCGTAGCCTACTGATCTACATGTAACATTCCTTTCTTGCACAATATCACACCGGTTACCGCGGTACAACGTGACGCGACTGAGTACTACAAACGCTACTGTTTTTCTTTGACGGGAGACAAGTATGAGTACAATGTTTCCTTTATTTTGTCGAACATATCACGATTTACGTTTTTCTGTTGGTTTTGCGATAACAACAGATTGTGTTTTTGTTGTCTTTCCAAATTTTAAGCTATGACACGGTCAGAGAAGTGAAAACAAAGCCACTTATTAGGCCAAAATAGGTAGAAAAACAAAACTTTAAGTTTCAACGGTCTATCAATCAAAAATAAATGACATATACACGAGCATTCTTGGGTTTTTCATGTCTCTAGGCATCGAAGTAAGTTTATTATTTTTAATAATTCATAAAAAATACTTTAAATCAGAATCGTACCGATTTTTCTTTCCTCACTACCTTGAAACACGGGTACACCTTACCACGGATCATGTGTTGTGTTTGAGTCACTAAACACGGAACAAATAGAACAACAAACACGGATATGGAAAACCGTATTTGGACGTTTTTACCTATTAAAAGCGCCATTTTTCAAGAAATAGCCAAGAGGAACGATATATATATTGCCCTTTAGTTGAAAAATTACAATATGTAATGTGTACGCTTGCCCATTCCTAAAACAACAAGATGTGTTTGTGAAACACTGATGCCCCCGGACAGCGCCAATGTTAATGTTTTTAAAAATTTTGAAAAAAATAGGTCAAAGGTCAAGTTCAAGGTCACGAGATCAAAAATTATGGTACCACTGGAAAGGTCTTGTGATAAGGTATACACATGTGAAATATGAATGCTCTATCTATTACCATTCAAAAGTTATTCCCAATGTTAAAGTTTTTGCAGACGGACAAACGGACAAACAGACAAACAGACGGACAGACCAAAAACTATATGCCCCCGAATCTCTTAGATTCCGGGGGCATAAAAAAGTGTTTTGGGTTGTAAGGTGTGTTTATGACATGGAGACAACTTTTTACAACAGATGCTCAATACACAGCCGCTATAATCCATAAAAAATGTCACATACAAAAAAACCTGTTTGTTGTTTGAATTGAGCTTTGACGTCTCTATCAATACTATCAAGGTCATTTTGGAATTGTTTCCAATTTTGCAATTCTTTTTATCCGTCATTGAGAAGCAACGACATTTCAAACCTACCACCCAATGAGAATAATAGGGTATATGAAGTGACGGTCGGACTCGCACCATTTTGCCTGGGAAGAGTAAGACCTTCTAAGTGGTTAACCAGTAGTCCTGTGCGACGGGTTTCAGCTCTGTGTGGAAGTATCATGCAGCCCGTTTATTTCCCCAAGCAGCGGTGGATGGGGCCCAAGAATAACCTGTACATAAACATGTAAACAATATGAAAAACAGAGGGACCGTTCAAATAGCCAACAATGAGCTATACTGAGCAAAACCAACTTCAATGAGACAACACTCACAGTGCAACCACAAGAATCTGCAAAATAATTTGTGAGTAAAGAAGTTGCGCAAGCACATAGTCTGATCGCTGAAACAAGCAACGAAAGACTAGCCCCGTTTTGCAAGTTCTGGCAAACCAGACGAGGAAATCCTAGATTGTACCCTGGAATAGAAACTTTTATCCTACCTGGGTTTTCTACGAAGGGATGGTATTGAAGTCGAGAATTCGGATGTGTTTAACTCAAAGGTTGTCTGATGTGCGCTGTTTGTTTAGAAAGTCGTATACGCTATCCGTAATGCGACGTCACTAAACGTCACAATAGACGTTAGCAGTCGAAGTGACCGCATATTCAAACTCTACGTTTTAAGATTGAAGTGGTGCAAGAAAAAGAGTCTGAAAAGGGTGTGCCATGAAATGTTCTCTTTGGTAATCATTCTGTTTTACTCACCTCATTAACCAGGGGTCCTGGGTTCGATGTTTGGCTTCTCCAAACTTTCTGACGAGGCGTTTAACTGGGGTCAACTCTCTCTTAGCGGGTTGCTGGGACGTTTAACTCAAAATACACAAACGGTCATTTTCTCCCTTTCACTGACTTAAGAAGGGCAGTTGTCAAATTCTGGCGTAAGAATATGCACTGTGTTGGTTTTATAAGCCTTCAGGGTAAACTAACTGGCTCGATGTGACCTAAATAGTGTTTTCTTGGCTGTTAAACTCCCAACAAGCGAAGAAACAAGCCAGCCAAAGAAATCTGTGTGAGGGATAGATAGAGAAGTTTGTCCATCATACTCAGGGGCGTAGCTACCTGTACGCAGATACGCACTTGCGTCCACATTACAAACGTAAAAAATAGACGTTTTTGTTTGTTTGATTTCAAGTTTAACGTCCCCGCCAACGCAGTAAAGGTCATTTTGAGACGTTTCAAATTTTTTGGGGCTTTTACCCGATATAGGGATGAAGTGACATCTCAAACCCTGTCGCCCAATAAAACCAATAGGGTTTATTAGCAAGGACGGTCCGCCTCGCACCGCGGTTCGTGGACAGGCTTAGATCCTATAAGTGGTTTACCAGTACTAGTGTGCGGGTCAGTTTCAGCTCTGCGTGGAAGCATCATGCAGCCCATATATTTCTTCAAGCCCCTATGGGCGGGGGCGGCCAAAAAATAGGCGTAGAAGAAAAAGAAGAGGAAGATGAAGAAAAAAAGAAGCAGAGAAGAAGAGGAAGAAGAAAAAAAGAAGAAAATGACGAAGAAGAAGAAGAAGAAGAAGAAGAAGAAGAAGAAAAGCTGTATTTGTCTAGGATATACGCAACACTATTTATTAGCTAGCATAGTTTCGTCCTCTGCCACGGGGACCGCACTTACAGGTAAGAATTTGCTCCCATCAAGAATTTGCTCCCTGATGGGAGCAAATTCTCTCCTGTAAGAGTGGTCCCCATTTGGTAAACGGAGCTATTATTTTTAGCATTTTCTTTGGTTTGCTACGCCCCTGATATTGTTACGGCCCACAACTTCTAATCCTGAATTATCTTCCTTGGCCTATAGGTTTATAACCAATGACAACTGCGTCATGGGTACGACTCTTTGGCACAGAGTCGATTACTTTTTTTTTTAAGTTATGCTCCATTCCTTCATTATGGCTGTCATGTCGGAAGATGTTGACTCGCCCGGGATTTGATTTCTTTTCGCAAAAACGACCTCGCGTCAACATACGGACTTGGAAAAAACGGGTGAGGTATTACGGTCCGATGCACCTAACCAACATTATACCTGCCTTGGTTGATTATGCGAAGACAGTTAACTCTTTGGCTAAGTGCTTAGAGCAGTTGATTTTACCAGATCGTCCCAGCTTCAGATCTCACCATAGGCGATTATTCCCCCTTTTTTATGCCCCCAACTTCGAAGAAGTTGTGGGGGCATATTGGTTTTGCCCTGTTCGTCCGTCCGTCCTTCCGTCCTTCCGTCCTTCCGTCCTTACGTCCGTCCCACTTTTTACTGCATAGCATAACTTTAGAACCATGGGTGCTAGGTTTTTGAAATTTCATATATGGATTCCTCATGAAAAAATAATTGACCCGTGTTTTTTTTCTCGTCAGGATTATGCCCCTTTTTTGAGTTATGCCCCTTTGCAAAAAATACTATGAAATCTTGTAAGCAAGATATCTCAAAAACTGTTTGAGCTATTGCCCTGAAACTTTACATGCTGGTTGGGGATGATGAGTAGATGAACTGATTAACTTTTGAAAAAAATCCGAAATTTTTTTCTTGAGTTATGGCCCTTTGAAATTTTTCGCGTTTTAAGTTTGTAAGCAAGATATCTAAAAAACTATTTGAGGTTTTTCCCCGAAACTTCACAGACTTGTCGGGGATGATGAGTAGATGAACTGATCAACTTTTGAAAAAATCCGATTTTTTTTCTTGAGTTATGGCCCTTAGATTTTGTTCGTGTTTTCAGCTTGTAAGCAAGATATCTCAATAATTGTTTGAGCGATTGCCCTGCAACTTTACAAGCTGGTTTGGGATGATGTGTAGATGAACTGATTAACTGTTGAAAAAAAATCCTATATTTTTTTCTTGAGTTATGGCCCTTTGAAATTTTTCGCGTTTTAAGTTTGTAAGCAAGATATCTCAAAAACTATATGAGGTTTTTCCCCAAAACTTCACAGACTGGTTGGGTATGATGAGTAGATGAACTGATTAACTTTTGAAAAAAATCCAATTTCTTTTTTCTTGAGTTATGGCCCTTTGATTTTTTTCGTGTTTTCAGCTTGTAAGCAAGATATCTCAAAAATTGTTTGAGCTATTGCCCTGAAACTTTACAGGCTGGTTGGGGATGATGAGTAGATGAACTGATTAACTTTTGAAAAAAATCCGAAATTTTTTTCTTGAGTTATGGCCCTTTGAAATTTTTCGCGTTTTAAGTTTGTAAGCAAGATATCTAAAAAACTATTTTAGGTTTTTCCCCGAAACTTCACAGACTGGTCAGGGATGATGAGTAGATGATTAACTACAGCTTTTCTTGTGTAATTTCAGCATTACAGCCACATAAAAACAAGATATCTCAATTACTGTTAGGGACAAGCAGTGTTAGGGTCAAGCAGTTGGGGGCATTGTGTTTCATAAACACTGGCTCTAGTTTACAACTATACTTCACTCCAATGTTACGACATTCATGTCGCAAGAATACCAAAGTAAGAGTCTTATATTTTTTATTTCAAAAAGATCCATTATGGCTGAGTTTGAGTTTAGCGATGCTGGTCATCCAGATGACCCCAACACCATGTATACTATTGCCGAACCTAACAGTGAAACTTAGGATTGGAATGATATGCTGTCTGGTGTCTCACCTTGCAAGGTGCCGTTTTCGGTCCAGTTTTGTTCTTCGTGGACATTAATGACATTTTTACTGACATGGTGTAACAGGCGACAAAAATGCTACACATCTTTGGCCCGGTCGTGGTTCGAACCCGGGCCGCCGGATTGATAAGCAAATCTACCACGTTGCTATAAAAGCCGACTTGTATCGAAAGGCAGTACAAGTGTGCTATATACATATACCCTATGTCATTCTACCCATCCACATTGAGATTCGCCCTCGAATTTCTGGGAGTCCGAAAATCATGTGAAATAATACTCGAGGAGTTCTAATGGACGAACCCTCAATTTTCGTTTTGTTCTCTGCCTAGTTATCTGCTTAATGTATTGCATTAAACACTCATTCCGCTAACACACCCGTACGACATAGTGTATTTTTTTCACATCTCCTAAATGGCTACATCTCTGATGAAAATCCATGACATGTTTCTTTTTTATACAACAAACATAGGTTGTGGGTGCTCGTTAGAACCGTCTCGTGGAGGCGGTTGTAACGTATACCCACAACCTATGTCTTATAGCAGATATAATAAAAAAGTATGTATATCCCCTTAACTCCCAGTTTTCTCTATGTAAAGTAAGGGGTGTTCATTTCACGGACTTGTCCGCGTGATGTCATGCCACATTTTCATGCCCAGCATCCGAGTCTATCCATTTGGTTCCGAAGTTTACGTAAGTCCTCTGTAACTCTAATGTCCCGCAGCACACCCAGTCGTCTGCGAACAGTCTTATTTCTGAGTCAATGTCGGTGGAAATATGATTAATATGCAGGGAGTATAAGAGTGGACTAAAAACAGTCCCATTCGGGACCCAGACAAACAGGAACACACTCCATATATACTCGCCGTTAACTCATATTGGGTCCATGCCATTTACAAAAACTTACTATTTTCAGTAGCAAAGAAAGGAATCTATAAATTCAAGAGTCTCCCCTCCCCACCAATGCCTAAACTAAATACGTTGGGTTTCAGTTGTTCATAAGTAGGGGATGTGGTAAAAACGTTCTAGAAAGCCAAAATAAATGTGTTCAACCGTCCCCTTTGTCCAAGGTTGTTACCCAACCCTTTAAATTCGTACGTGTATTCGTTCGGAGATCATAATGAGAAATAAGAAGGCATTAAAGAGTATGCAACAGCAAAATGGATCGTTTTGAATTAAAAACAGTATCATGTATCATGCATTCGCTGGCGGATTAAAGAGTTTTATTTGAACTTATTTCGTCCCCGCCCACCGGGGCATGGGGAAATAAATTTGGATGCATGGTGCGTCCACGCAGAGCTGAATCTGACCACAAACGAGTACTGGTAAACCGCTTAGAAGGACTAAGCCTGGCCGGGCAAAGTGGTGTGAGCCAGATCGTCCAAATCATATAAGCCTTCTGGTTTCATTGGGCGGCAGGGCTTGAGAAGTCATTTCATCTCAATGTCGGGTAAAAGTCTCACAAAATTGCAAGCAACGTCTCCAAAATGACCTAAATAGTGTTGACGGGGACGTTAAACCCCAATTCAAACAAATATATCAATTTATGAAGAATATTATCCGTGTTTGTTGCACCTAAATTGTGCTGACTAACCGCGTTATGGTGTATCATAACCCGTGGTAAGGTGTACCCTAACAAAAAAATCAACCATTGAACCATCCACGGATTCAGTGGTTATTGACATGAACTGGGGCTCAAGCAAATGCATCAATTTAAGCTCTGAAATCGCAATAACATATAAATCACAAAATCATGTGCACAAAAGATGTGTTACTGTCAAAAAACATTGATCGAAGTATGCTGGGGTTGGTGAAAACACACTGAACGACAGAAAATTGTTTGTGTTTTCGTTTATAATGAACAGAATTCTCTGCAACTGTATCGGTAAATGGTAATACCATTATTCTGCAGCGATGCAAAATAACAACCCAAAAAGATTAGGATCTGGGCTACAATAAACCTTTTCCTTACCGAAAATACTGCTGTGACGGCATGATTTCTGTAGCGTTCGTTGTACTCTGTCGCGTTCGTTGTACTGCGGTAGCCGGTGTGAATATAAGCGTGATAATCGTGGCATCGTGACCGAATTTTGCCAGTGACAGTCATATATTCTCGCTACAAAAATAACTACCTTTATCATAAGAAAATTAGCAGGACAGAGCCTACAGGGTGGACGGGGAAGGATCGGTGCAGCCTGTGCGGCTTTACCGGCTCAGCGGTTTTCACGTGCCTTCGATAGTCTAGGGACTGTCTTTTGCCTGACTAGATTGACGAGCGGAATGGCGGGGGTTCTCCCGGTCTAACAGATCTTATTATGGGGTTTGTCTGCCCTTTGCTCGTCCGGTAGAGAAGAGATCCTCTGGGGGATTTTTGTTTGTCATTTTCACACACTGTGAGCTCTACATTTTTCCGTTGTTATTGTTTTGTTGTTTTATGTATAATTAGTTAAGCCTGTATGTACATGTATCTACGACCGATTCTCGTTGTCTCGAACACTGATATTTCGAACAAACTAAAATGGGGTGTGGTTTGTCATTAATGTATGTTCTCCAGTCTCGAGATGCTGTTGCATCGAACCAGAATTATTGGTTATTAGATATTGCACACGCCTCCGTCCGTTCGTGCGTCCGTAGCGCTGTCTCCTCCTTGGCCGCTGCCCTGGGTGCAGCCAGACTTGGCACATAACTTCGGAAGTCCGAGCACACCATTATATTTGGCTCCGCCAGAAGCTTTATCGACTGGGTGCTCTCATTTAGAGTTCGAAAAACGGGAGTTGTCCGTACTTACACAGCTTTGAAAATCACAATCCTTCATGCCATTTCCTTCCATCGGCTCTTAAGTTTCGTTTCGTTGAGAGCTGGGATGAAATGGAATGATGGATGGAAACGTCACTGAGCCACCCATTTTCTCAAAAAGTCCTTTTCAGTTTCGTTTCGGAAAAGGAGTGGGACTTCATGGGTGTGCTTCAAATGCATAATTAATCAGCCGTCCATCAAGACTGCTTGCCTTCAGAATCTGCTATTCGCGTCTTTCTTAACATTGACTGGTGGACCTAGTTCCGATCGATCGATTCAACAGCACAGGCCAGCCAGTGCCCTGGTACTCACAGTTAATAACATCGTGTAACATATCCGTAGTATTGTTCTGTATGCTTGTCATGTCTTTTCCAAGATAAATATGTTGCAAGTACATGAGCTGGCCAATGGGGGAAGGACCATAGACATTCTATGATTTATACTCTATCAATGCCTACGTGCAGCCACAGACCTAAATGTATTACTTTTTGGGTGGGACTACCAAACGATACTCAGCTTTTGCCTAGGATCAGCGGGGATCCGGGCGTGACCGCACTTGCGGCGGGGACCCCTGGGACCCTGCTGGACAGAAGTGGAGTGTGTGGCATTTTTCAGTGGACTGGCTTATGTGCTGTGTTGCACACTACTGTCCGTCGGGGAATGGTAGGCAGGGACGTTATTATAAACTTTGTGGCTAATGGGTCAAACGACAGAATAGATAAATAGCTGCTATCCATTTGTCGATGGATTGCAAACTGATCTATTTTGATGCTTAATTGCTTACAGCCAATGCTTTTTCTTTACGTATCGTGAAACAGGAGCTATCCTTATTGCGATCGGACTGCAAATGTTTTTGTTTTCTACGTCCTCGTCAACAAAATACAGGTCATCCTGAGGATTTTGCTTCCCGTTTTGTAGGACTTTACCCAACATTGACATGAAATGACAATGCATGCCCTGCCGCCCATTGAAACCAAAAGTCTTTTATACACTGGATTGTTTGACTCGCACCACTTACCTAGGCAGCTTGGGCCTTCTGGGCGACATGCCGGTGCTCATGTGTGGTCGGACTCGGGTCTGTGCGGGGGCGCCGTGAGGCCCGATCTTTTTCTCAAGGCCCTACTGCAATTTTGACTTTGTACACGCCTACGTTTTATATTGTCATGTATATCCGTGCTCAGGTGTATGCTTTCTTATGCATCAGTATATATGTCCATGGATGTTCGTTTTCTGGTGGCCATATACAGTCGAACTTCGATAACTCGAACACCTTCGGGACCATGCCTTTTTCCCAAAAAAGACAAGTTCGAGTTATCGAAGGTTATTGATACTACTAGCCGAGAGATAAAAGGGATGACCTAAGGATATATTATCGACGTCTTACAAAATAAATGTATGCTGTGTGTACTCAGAGGAGTCGCCAAAATGAGGCGACTCTCATGAGTACACACGGCTTACTTTTTAAATTAAAATGAGATAAACTTCCATAAATTGACATAAACACGCATTTTTCTGGAGCTATACGAACACTTTTCTAGGGACCCAAGAGTTCAAATTAGCCATGGTAAAGGAATTATCCGTATTCGAGTTATCGAAGTTTCGCTGTATATCACTCCACCCACAGACATTTTTTCTTCTTTTTACTTCCTTTGTTCCTTTTTCTAATGTTCACATGTTTTGTCTATTGTTTGTTTTTTATTGTTTATATTTTATAGCTTTGCTCCACGGGGATCGCAGCCTTCAAAAGAACATGTTGCTATGCTGTAATGCACGGTGTGAATAAGTCTTGAGCAGTCCTTTAACTGCATCCATAAAGGAAATGCGCTGTCTTATAGACTGTATAACATGAATGATATTGTAGAGTACAGGATGCGTATAGGACTGCATAACTATCGACATCTCAAATACAAAGGCTTGTCTCACTTTACCCATTTTGAACTCTTAACATTCTTGTCAATGCTTCTCGTGATGTGCGGCGACATAGAAACCAATCCAGGACCCGTACTAGATTATTTTTCACCTTTACAAACATCATTTAATCTAATTAACATGCCATTGCTGTTAGTGCGCTCAGGTGACATTGAATTGAATCCAGGCCCAACGGATCTGCGGGACGATATTAGTGTTTCCTCCCATGGATCAGATAATATTGAAGAAGCAGCTATAATGAACAACTTTTCCATAGTTCATTAAAATATTCAAAGTATTTCAAATAAAATAGATTTAATCGGGGCAGAATTAAAAAACTTTGACATTATTTGTCTCACAGAAACTTGGTTAAATCAGGGAGTAACAGATGATTTAGTCACTATAGAGGGATATAAACTTTATAGGCGTGACCGAGAATGGGATAGTCATGGGGGTATATGTGTTTACATAAAAACCAATGTATATTCACGCCGTAGATTAGACCTCGAAATTCCAGATATAGAATGCATTTGGATGGAACTCAACATTCATAATAGAAAATTCTTGTTGGGTACATTTTACAGACCTCCAAATTCTCCTGCTGCAACCCTCGCTTCCATAGAAGATTCCGCCGGTCTTGCTTTTGACACAAACATTAGAAATATTTTTATAACAGGAGATTTTAACCTCGATATTTTGAAGAAAGCAACGGGTAATAAAATACGCGACATATGTCAACATTTCAACCTGGAGCAACTCATAACGGAACCGACACACAAAACGGAGAATTCGTCTTCCGCTATTGATCTGATATTTACTTCCAACAAAAATGCTGTACTTCTAAGCGGAGTTGGTGATCCCTTTCTCGACCAAAACATTAGATATCACTGTCCAGTCTTTTTCGTTCTAAATTTTAAAAAATACATTACACGAGTCTTTCACCGGCATATTTGGCTTTTTGATCGTGGGGACTATCAATCTCTTTCGCAGGAGGCCGAAAATACTAACTGGAATGAGCTAAAGGACAATGACGTTGATACATATGCAAAAAACATTACTGAAAAAATGTCCAACCTGACTTCCAAACACATTCCTAACAAAACAGCAAAAATTCGTCAATCTGATCCTCCATGGCTAACTAATGAAATCAAGAAAATGATCCGTAAGAGAAAACGTATATACAACAAATTCAAAAAATCAAAAAGCACGGTAGATTTTGACAATTACAAACAAATACGAAATAAAATTATAGGCGAAATTCGTAAATCTAAGCAATTACAAACAGAAAAATTGGCAAACAAATTAAAGAACGAAGAAATCAAATAGAAAGACTGGTGGAAAACAATAAAACAGTTTATTAAAACCGATCAATCGTCAACACTCCCGCCCCTTTACAAAGAAGATAATGTTTATTCAAAAGTCGAAGACAGGGCTAATCTAATGAATGACTTCTTTATAGAACAGACAATGCTAAATGATGACAATGCCTCTCTACCTACTGATGTTCCTCAAGCTCAGAATTTTCTCAGCTTAATTTCAACCACTCCGGCAGAAGTTGAATTAATATTAAAGTCATTGCAATTAGGTAAAGCAGCTGGTCCTGACTCAATCAACAATCGCATTCTTAAAGAACTAGCTGTTCCTCTATCTGAACCACTCAGTGATCTTTTCAACTTCTCTCTAAGAAAGGGTAAAGTCCCAAATACATGGAAAGAGGCAAACGTGACTCCAATCTTCAAAAAGGACGACCCTTCAATCATATCTAATTATAGACCAATTTCTCTCTTAAGTACTGTAGGCAAAGTCCTAGAAAAAATCGTTCATAAGCACCTTTTTAACTTTATACGTGGCTATAATATACTAACATTTCTTCAGTCAGGATTTATTCCTGAAGACTCAACTGTTAATCAATTAGTTCATATCTACAATACATTTTGCAAAGCGCTCGACGAAGGTAAAGAAGTTCGTGCGGTCTTTTGCGACATTAGTAAACCCTTTGACAGAGTATGGCATAAAGGCCTTCTATTCAAACTACACAGCATTGGTATTTCTGGTTCGCTACTGCAATGGTTTACAGATTACTTGAATAATAGACAACAAAGAGTAGTACTACCTGGAGCTGCATCGTCTTGGTCTGTTATCAAGGCAGGAGTCCCACAAGGCTCCATCCTTGGCCCGCTTCTGTTTCTGATTTATATTAATGACATAGTTGTAGACATACATTCTTCTAGCAGGCTCTTTGCAGATGATACTAGTCTGTACATAGTGGTGGAGAACCCCATGCAAGCGGCAGCCCAGATTAACTCTGACCTGGCTAAGATTAACTCATGGGTAATGAAATGGCATGTTTCTTTCAATCCTGCGAAATCCGAGTCAATGATTTTTTCGCGAAAAATAAATAAACCCTATCATCCTCCTATATCAATGAACCAGCAACACATCAACGAAGTACATTCACACAAGCATTTAGGCTTAACTTTTTCGACCGATTGCACCTGGCACGACCATATAGACAACATCAAAACGAAAGCATGGTTCCGGATTAATATAACGCGCAAACTTAAATTCACACTCGATAGAAAATCCCTACAAACAATATATACTTATTTTCTTGAATATGCCGATGTTGTCTGGGACAACTGCACCCGATACGAGGCGAACGAATTAGAAAAAGTTCAAAATGAAGCCGCACGAATCGTTACTGGAGCAACAAAACTTGTATCAATCAACTCTCTTCTCTATGATCTTGGATGGGAAACTCTGGAAGCTCGGAGGCAAAAACACAAACTTGTACTCTATTACAAAATGCAGAATTTTCTCACACCCGAATACCTATCTTCACTAGTACCACTCACGGTAGGCAGTAGCACAGTTTACGAATTGCGAAACAATGCCAATCTACAGACTGTCAGAGCCAACTCGCAACTTTATTATACATCCTTTCTCCCGTCGGCGACTCGCAACTGGAACGACTTGCCAGATGACAAGAAAAATGCACCCTCATTAGCAGCTTTCAAGCATAAACTACAGTCTAACGAAAGGAAACCACCGTTATATTTTTGTGCAGGTAAAAGATTTGGGCAAGTACATCATGCCAGACTACTTAAGTCTTAATTGCAGCTCGTTACATGACCATCTCTTTCAAAAAAAAATATTCTAAATAACTCCTTATGTGCTTGTGGAGCGGTTGAGGACACGAATCACTACCTCATGGCCTGTGCACAGTACACGGACATAAGACAGGACATGTTAAACATTGTCTCAGCTATTTGCCAACCTGCTTTAAACATCCTTCTATACAGCAGTACTGATCTCTCTGTGAATGATAACATACAAATATTCTTAGCAGTACAATATTTTATTATTAAGTCTAAACGATTTTGTACTTCAAATTTATAATCACAGATTTCAAATGCCTTGCTGGTACTTATCAGAGATGTACAAATATGTGTAGTTTTTCTACACGGGCGCACATACATACATAAATATATACATGCACGTTCATACAAAAAAAGGTTGTGAAACACATCTACTAACTCGAGCCAAAATTAAACAGCTACAGCGTCCAATCCAACCGATCATCAGTCTTTGTCTCACATTACGATTCGAAGAGCGATACTGAGTTTCTGTAATGTATTGTTTCTCTTGAGACAGCCCACAATCACAAGACTTGATTCTTCAATGCTAATTATCTTAAAATCCATTCCCCTTGGAGCCATATGCTTTATTTCACTACTATTCATTTTGTAACCAAAATGAAATTCACTTACAATATCTTTACAATAACTTGCGAATTCGAGCAAATGTGACAATCACAATTATAATTAGTACATTGATATTGTAATCGAGGGATACAGATTTGAATAAGTCATTTGACTTTTTTCTGAATCCCTTTGTATGATACTTGTATTCTTTGTCAACATTATCTGTTTAAAAGATGTATGTATTTTACAAAGAAATAAAGTTTAAACCAAAGACACTAATCATGTATTTAGTTTATACTGCAATCCAAAAAATCATACGGTTTTGCAATGATTTAGTAAATTTCACCAACAAACACTGCATACAGTTTGGCTTGTTAAACGACATTAAATGTCTTGGCGCGCACACGTAGCATTACGTGACGTCAAAGAGTGCAACGTTTCTGACGTCACTGTGGCACAGAATTGCGGTCAATTGTGTTTGTTTGTATTGGAGTTTTGGAGTTAAATGGCCCGGTCAACACTATTTAGATCATTTTTGAGCCGGTCAATTTACCTATCCACACTTTTTATGGGCAGGCTTATACGTAAGGGGTTAACAACAGAGACGGTCAAAAACCACATAGTCGAATAAAAATTTCTCGGCGCGTTATATTCTGTTCCACATCTTTCATGCCTTTGTCCGGCTATATGGCGTTGGTACCCTTGTACAATGGTAATGAGCGTATATTGTCCCGCTTGGCTGTACTCTTGTATTGTTCGGGCCCCGCCTATTAGGGTTTTGAGAGATACATTGAGCTGCATGATGCTTCGACGCAGACGGCTGAAACCGACCACACATGAGTACTGGTAAACCGCTTAGAAGGCCTTGAGCCTGCCCAGGCAAAGTGGTGTGCACAGATAATCCGTTTTGGTTTGTGTGGGCGGCAGGGCCTGTGATGTCGTTTCATCTCAATGTTAGGTAAAAGTCACACAAAATCGGAAGCAACGTCTCAAAAATGTCCTAAAAAGTGTTGATGGGGGCATTAAACCTCAAACGCCTAACCCAAGAAAGATAATTGTTTACCTCCGTACTAAATAAGTTGTGTTCGTTTTTGTCCCTTTGAACAGTCAAAATCCAATTTCCACCATGTTACCGACTGTTCACTATATAGAGAGTAATTGGTACAGAGTTAGTGTTTGAGTTTTACGTCTCACCAACAGCTAAGGTCATACGGAGACTGGACCTCGAGTTAAAGACACAGTCGAAAGTCTGGAGAAGCCCGGGATCGATCCTGCGATCCCTGGTTTACAAGGTAAGTAGCATAAGCACTACACCGAGGAGGCTTCCTAATTGGTATAGAGTGGAATGTAGTGTGTAGTACGTCGCGGTTTGGTGGGAATTGATGAGAAGTGTACATCGCGATAAAGTGGGGGCTGTTATAGATCGTGTTCTAAGGGTGTGTGTGTGGGGGGGGGGGGGGTGGGGGTGGAGTACATCGTGATATTTGTTGGGATTGTGGAGTGGTATACATTGTGTTAAGTGGAGATTGTACATTGGTATTCATCGTGATTATAAGTGGGTATTGCGGAATGTTTTTCTTTTTCTTTTAGCGTTCTAGTTTGGTTTCGTTTTTTGCCCTTTCAAGATTATGTCACTTATTTCGAATCGATCATTAATCAAAGTTGGGCGAAAACAGGAGTACCCAGAGAAAAAAAAAACACCTGACCTTCCGTTGCAGAAATTGGCGTCTCACATATGACCTGAGCGAGGCTCGAACCACAACGGTGAGAGACCTAATGATTGAGCCACTAGGCCACGTAGGCCCGAATTGCGGAGTGGTACCGGGTATTCATGGTGTTTATAAGCGGGGATAGTAGAGTGGTATACATCGTTATTTGGCTGATTTTGGAGTAGTATAGTTTGTGTTTTAAATGGGGCATAGTGTTTTTAATCACAGGAATTAATCGTGTTTTAAGTGGAGATTTTGGTATGGTATACATAGTGTTTTAAGTGGGTATTTTAGAATGTTATTCATCGGGATTTTCAGCGGGAATTATAGAATTGTGTACAACCTGTTTTAAGTGGGGATTGTGTATTAGTTATAGTAGTCGCAGTTAAGATTGACTAGGCGGAGCTATCGTTTGTACCTGCCTTTGGAATATCCCATTAACAAAAAGGTAAACTAAGTCACCCGATTCTGTGAATTCAACTGTAACACAAGCATAGCTGTGGCGTATATGACCATTTCGTCCGCTTGTTCGGTACTCTACCGAATCTTCTGGTGGACTCAGCCAATCTGACATATATTGACAACACCTGAATAGCTCCGCCTTGTCAGTCTTATCTGCGACTACTATACATGTATGCTAAGTTGGGATTCTGGAATGTAAAGCATCTTATTTTGTAAGTCGAGATTATTGGGTGGTATACAACGTGTTTAAATGAGCAGGGTAGAATGGCAAACGTTATCTTAAAGCGACGGTCCAAAAATCACTATTCGAGCCCCGCCCAACTACTTGGCGACTGGTTTGGGGTGAAATCGGGCTGGAGTCTGGCCGGTGTTCCGCCGGATGTTGGGGCGTCGGTGGTGGTCGGGAGGGGCCCGGTGAAATTTTAATTCGCACTTAAAGTTCTCACCGAATTCTCCTCGCCTTCTAGGCCGTTGGCACATCGAATAAATGTCGATCAGAGCTCGTACCGACGTTGTAGACCCGGCCGGGATCTGGGCGGACATCTACGGAACATTGACCGATGCTCGGCCGGCTAGTAACAAACGCCAGCTATACGGCCGACGTACGGCCGGTACCCTGCAGTGCACCGACCGATTTCCGGCAAAAATCTGACAGATACCGCCAGATTCCAAGCGAATGTCCCT
Organism: Lucinisca nassula; assembly: GCA_963580285.1. NCBI lineage: Eukaryota > Metazoa > Mollusca > Bivalvia > Lucinida > Lucinidae > Lucinisca > Lucinisca nassula. The sequence goes on from OY757018.1 coordinate 42,130,276, forward strand.
CAACGGCCCCCGCCCATCGGGGCTTGAAGAAATAGATGCGCTGCATGATGCTTCCACGCAGAGCTGAAACCGACCCGCACACGAGTACTGGTAAACTGCATAGAGGATCTAAGCCTGCCCAGGTAAAGCAGTGCGAGAGTCCATGCTTATAAACCCTATTGGTTTCATTGGGCGGCAGGGCTTGAGATGTCATTTCATCTCAATGTCAGGTAAAAGTCCGACAAAATTGGAAGCAACGTCTCCAAATTGACCTTTACAGTTTTGACGGGGACGTTAAATTTCAAATCAAACAAACAAACAAACAAATGTCCCTCCAGGCCCCACACGACATACGTTTTGCCAAAACTGAGCCAGTTACCCGCTTCCGACCCCTTCTCGACTTGGACAGCTCGGACGACCACCAAGTCTAGTATACGAGCTCGGCCGGGGTACGCCGAATTTGTGACCCAGGCATAAGTAAGATGGTTAAGTGGTATACACCATACTCTAAGTGGGGATTGTTAAATTGTTCAATTTTGAATGTTTGAAATGAGGTTGTACGTCTCAGTCAGCAATATTTAGACCATTTTGGAGACGTTGCTTCCAATTTATTGGGACTTTTACCCAACATTGAGATGAAATGTCATCTCAAGCCCAACATAGTGTTTTAAGTAGTAGCGATAAACATCATGTTTTAAGTGGGGTTTGTTGATGGACATGTATCATGTTTTAAAAAGGGACTTGTAGAGGAGTATGTATAATTTCTTAAGATCCGATTGAGGAGCGACATACAGTGGAATTCCTGTATTAAGACCACCTTTGGGACCGTTCAAAAGAGGTCTTTAAGAATAGAAGAAATAAAAAAAAATATCAGGATTTTTTATCTGAAAAATTTCATTTTTGTTTGTGTGGTGAAATTTTCAATATATTTGAATAGAGGTGTTATCGTAATGCTTGTTTTTGAACACAAATAAGGAATGGACCTCAGAATCAGAATCAGAATTATTACTGGTGACACGTCAAATGGCATTCATACACCAGGACCTGTGATATGGGAAGTTAGTCCCTAGCTCTAACAAAAGAGGTAAACTTAGTTACCCGTATAAACCGCAATTTCTCCATATACATCTGGGTGGTTGGACGAGGCAAAGGCGACGTGTATCTTGCGTCACAGGGGCGTCCAACTGTTTTCAATTTACATTTGGACAAGGCCTGCTATCCTTGCAGGAGGTAAGGGTATAGGGATATTGTTTTTTTTTGTTTCCATATTTATTGACTTTTAAAACAAAACTATACAGAACACCGTTCACAATTTAAAATCATGATGGTATCTTTTGTCCAAACTTCATAGATCTTAAGGGGAATAGATACACCTTCAGGAGAGGTAACACTTTTAAAGGGACTTTTGTCTCCCTTATTAATTGGTGTCTACTCGTAAAGAAAAGAATTTGCTCATAAGGACATGTAAACAAGTCAGCCTGAGTTATTTTTTCTGTTTCTACACTTTCATTCTTTTTCCTCTTTCTCCTCTGTCCCTCACTTTCATCTCTGATCTACTATCTCGTCTATCTCTTTTCTCCCTTTCTCTGAGAGATGACACAAACTGATCCACAAGGGGTGACGTGTCGTTAAGCCCAAAACAATCAATCAATCAATCTCCATATACACATATAATGGCGGTTTTCAAGAGTATAAATTACACGGTCTGGTTCAACACTGACCTTGCGTTTCTTGTCCTTGCCCCGACTGATCACACCGAGCTATTTTTCTTTCATGGATATACAGATGACATATGTCTGATAAAAATGTGGTAGTTTTCCTACTTCTGCTCAAAAATAGCTTGTGAGTGCTTTTCAGACCCGCCAAACCATGTTTTGAACAAGAAAAGAAAACGGAAACTGTATTCACCTTATTTGCATTATCTGCTGGTTCCTAGTCTGAAGGTTATCAGTGTTGGAAAAACAGGTAACCAGACCCCCCTGACCTTAAAAGGTCAGGGGGGTCTGGTTACCTGTTTTTTCCAATATTGACAATGTGCAAGCTGGGAGCCAGCAAATAATGCAAATATGGTGAATACAAGTGCCCTTATAACTCTCTCTTCCTTTTCACCGTATTAAAAAGGGTATTCGAGCGTGCAAATTACACAGAATTGTTAACGTGAAGGGACCAAATCTCACTTTATGATATCCATGCGAAAGTGCCAAATGATTGCACGTCAAAGGATTGCATCTATATTGTATATATACGATGTATTTTCTCGTATTTTCTATGCAATGTAAAGTCACTTGATTAAAGGTACAGACACTCTATCTCAGCAACTGTGTAGACAACCCCATGTATGCACTGCTACAATGCAAAATGAAGTAATGAAGTTTTTTTTTTTTTTTTTGCGATGATACATGTAGGTGGCATACATTTTTTAATTCATTTTGCGTTGACAGTATAATGTCTGTTTTGTTTGTTTGAATTGAGGTTTAATTCAACCAGTGTCAACACTATTTAAGCCATTATGATGACGTTGCTTCCAATTTTATGGGACTTTTACCCGACATTGAGATAAAAAGGAATCTCAAGGCCTGCCGCCAATAGGGGTTATATGCATGGACGGTCCGCCTTGCACCACTTTGCGTGGGCATGCAGGCTTAGACCTTCCAAGCGGTTTACCAGTACTCATGTGCGGTCGGTTTCAGCTCTGCATGGAAGCAGCCCAATCTATTTCTCCAAGCCCCGATGGGCGGGGCCCGTCCGAGGTCTGTTCTAAATGACACACATGAGTACTGGTAAACCCCTTAGAGGATCTAAGCCTACCCAGGCAAAGTGGTATGAGTCGGACCGTTCATGCATATAAATCCTATCGGTTTCATTGGGCGCGAGGGCTTGGGATGTTATTTCATCTCAATGTCGGGTAAAAGTCTCACAAAATCTGAAGCACGTCACCAAAATGACCTATATAGTGTTGACGGGACGTTAAACCTCAAATCAAACAAATAAACAAACAAAAACAATGTTATGTCACATTATTTGCCTAGTACATGTATACTTTAATGTACGTCACGTCATGAGAAAACCTGCCTTTATCATATGCAATCAAAGGCGTGAATCAGCCTTTGTTTTCGCAACACTGGGAGCGCAACCCCACTACCTTCTAAATCTGAAATTTAAAGACTCTAACCAGACCGACCCACGGACAGGCCCAATCAATATGCTCCCCCCCCCCCCCCCCCCTCTACCTCTGCCTGCACTGCACGATCATGGAATGACTTAATGCATAGATAACCGAAAACATCAGGCATGACACCCAAATACCGTATATTATCCACTATTGCTTCCCATGCCTTTGGGTTCCTTTCGAAGAAAGATAGATTCTTCTAACATTACTTCATTTTGTGGTGATATGAAGCATATTAACGAAAAATGAAATGAATTTTACTACTGTTTTATTTCATTTCGCATCGCCTATGTTAACGCAAAATGAAGTAAAAAGAATCAAAATGAAAACAATACTTCATTACTTCATTTTGCGTTGTCACAATGCACACATCGTTGATTCAACGGTGAATCAACATTTCAACGTTGTTTCAACTTTGATTCAACGTTGAATGCCTGCTGAGAGCTAGCCATCTCTGATCTTGACATTCTTGTCCTAAACAAGACTAATGAAATCATGTGAATATGCGGTAATTAGATCATAGAGAGACACAAGATGATACGGCTCAGGGCAGCTCCGGTATAATAGATTTAGTAAGAAACAATTAACAAGATTTATCGTTTCAATCTCAGTCTCATATAGGCGATATTAGTCTGCAATAGAATTCCCAAAATGAGTCGAATATGAGACAACCAATCATGCCTTCCTAGATGGTAAAATCTAGCCTAACACAAGTAAAGCTTTTGCAAAAAGCTAGGTCTACGCTTATCACATATTAAATGTGAATGTCTAGAGTTATATTCCAAAAATGTGTTTTATACAGTCAAATGTCTTCGACCAGTCTGCACCCAGGAATGTCAAAGTTACAATGTTGTAATTTTGTCAAAACGTACTTTTTCGTCTTTAAAAAGGCACATATTCAACTTCAATATGGTTGTAACATCTTATCCAATGGACTGCTTGCAAACGGTTGAAGAAGTTAAGCAGACAACCTTCTTACACTTTAATTGAAGATTAACCCAAAACGGCGAGGCAACTTGTTTAGCTCACCAGAACCGAGCTTATAGGATAGGCAGTGGTCAGTCGTGTTCGAGAGTTTGTAGATGTATACTTTGTATAAGCCTGTACAAATATGACAGCAAATATGGGCTTGTACAAATGTGATAGCGATTCTGTGCCAGAGCTCTGCCCTGTGAATCATTTTTGTGTGTGTGTGAAAGCTTATACTTGTAATGGACCCTTTTTCTCGTTGTGAAAGCTTATACTTGTTGTTGCAGAAATATAATGGTCAACCACCATTGTGGGGTAACAAATGGCTGTACTTCCGTGTTAAACCCAGCGTCTATAATGTCTACGCCCATGTGCGTAGACAATTACATTAATAAAACAGTGCCATGAATATCCTTGTTCATTTACAGTACAAAAACACGCCTATACAAATACATTGTTAATTTTACAGAAGCAAGAACGAAACATTTAAGATGAAAAATTGAATTATTTTTCTTAATTTCGCTCAAAATATAGATTGTAGGACACGTTAGAACCGCCTTGATGAGGCGGTTCTAACGAGAACCCACAATCTATGTTTTAGAGCACAAATGAGAAAATAAGGTTTACCCATGCAAACCCCAGTTCTACTATATAAAAGTGGGGTTCAAGGGGTCAGAAGTATATAAGCGATTTTTCGTGATGTAAGGAACCAGAGCAAATCGATGACTCGCCATCGGATACCCGAGCTTTGAAAATAGTGTCACACTAAAAGGATTCAAACTCCTACGTTTTGACCGCTGGTGACCACCAGACATGCCCCGGGACAAACATTTTTACACCATTATGTTCTACACTTCATTTAATTGAATTTAACATGATTAGGCTTTACAGAATGGATTGGGCTATAACATGTATCTGTGTCAGTTTAACGATTCTCGCTCAAAAGCCTAGTACATTACGAAAACACGCCAAACAGATACTTTGTAAGTTTTATCACCGGAAAACAAACAAACGACATTTGTGATACTTTTCTTATTTCTGCTCTAAAATATAGATTGTGGGTACTCATTAGATCCGCCTCATCAAAGCAATGTATATTTTAATAAGAAATATAAGGTATACCCCTGTTAACCACAGTTTTACTGTATAAAAGTGGGGTTCAAGGGGGTCAAAATAATATAGGCGTGTTTTCGTGATGAAACGTCTGACCCCAATTCCTACTTTTAACCTATGATGTCCCCGGCTAAAGTTTTTGCACCGCTATATTCCACTCTGCACTACCTTTGATTTGATTTGACTATGTGAAGCGACTTTAGAATCTTTCCGCTACACCAAACTAACACTAACCATCAGTGACCTGCTCCTAACCCTAATCTAACCATAACCACCAGTGATCTACTCACTGATGGCACCATCCGTGACCCACTCACTTATGATTGTACAAAAAAGATTTTTGAGCCCTCGGACACATTACGATACCACACCCGTGCGACATTGTGCAAAATTCGTATCTCTAAATGGTTACTTTTCTGATGAAAATCCGTGCTATTTTTCTTATTTATACTGCAAACATAGGTTGTGGGTGCTCATTAGAACCGCCTCAATGAGGCGGTTCTAACGATTACCCACAACCTATGTTTTGGAGTAGAAATAAGAAAAATAATGTATACCCCCGTAAACCCCAATGTTCTTTGTAAAAAAATGGGGTTTAAGGGGTGTTCACGTGATGAGGGTCGGGTCCAAACCCCCAGGGGGGGGGGGGCGTCACAGCAAAAATCTGACTACGTCCCTCCAGTTCTCATTTATAAGGATATCACATGTGAAAGGTTAACGAATCCAGATAAAAAGCCTCAGAGGAGTTGTGTGACAATCGAAAAAAAGGAGCCCAAATTCTACTCTTTGACCTCTGGTTATCCCACCAGGCATGCCCTTGAGGCTACATTTTTCCACGACTGTATAATACTCTTCATTGCCTTCAATTTGATATGCAATATCACTATGTTTGTACAAAGTACAAAGCTATATTCTATTGACTGGTCATCAGTGTTATTTGTTATAATGGTTAAAAACCGGAATTGCCGGAATACTTCCGTAAGTTTATCTCACCCTCTTCGCTTACAAAATAAACATGTTTTCTAGGTTCACATGACGGTGACGTCACTTCCCTGATACAGTACATCTATTTTTGTTTGTTTTCACTAAAAGAAGGCAGATGCATCTGTTCTACGGATTTTTTCGTATCCTTAGCACGAGTGGTTGTCATAGTAAGCGATTAGTAGTTTTGTTATATATGAAATTGGAGTCCACTTTGGCTATTACACAAGTTTCCGTATATACAGGATACACATGAACAGCTTCCAATGCTATGACTACACAAATGTGTGCTAAATCGAGTCTGAAGCTTTTTGTAAAAGCTAATACTTGCCGTAAATTGTCGTAGGAACATATTGTCTGTTAACTTTGTTTTATGATTTGTTGAGATATAATAAAAATGATTCTGAACTTTATGTTGTCTCCAATGTACTTATTTCACAAACGACAAGAGACTGGAAATCCAGCCTTTAATAAATTCCAACTTAAACGGTCTAGGAGCAATGGAGTGACATTACAGAAGAACATACGGATGAACGTACATATTGTGATGGATGGATAGATGGATGGATGGATGGATGAATGGATTGATTGGCACTTAAACGCCCGCTGTAAGGAGCTACTTTGAATGGGAAAATACATACCTGAAAAGTTGCTGACCCGTCCCGTCGTAGTGCCTAACCAATGGAATAAACCACTAATAATCTTGACGGACTGAAACCCTAAACGCGTATGTTCGAACCAACCAACCAACCAGAGTATTCGACATCCGGGTTACGTTGGTAACTGAGGGAGTATTTTCGACAACGAGGATATGTCAGAGACGACGATACCATCACGAAAACACGCCTATATAATTCTGCCCCCCCCCCCTTGAACCCCACTTTATGTAGCAAAACTGTGGTTTACGGGAGTAACCTTATTTTGCTTATTTCTGCTCTAAAATATAGATTGTGGGTACTCGTTAGAACCGCTTCGATGAGTGCTAAGCGGAGTCTGAAGCTTTTTGTAAAAGCTAGTACTTGTCGTAAATTGTCGTAGGAACATAATATCTGTGAACTTTGTTTTATGATTTTGATGAGATATAATAAAAAGGATTTTGAACTTTATGTTGTCTTCAGTATATTAACTTTACAAACGACAAGAGGCGGAAAATCCAGCCTTTTATAATTTGATGGAGAATCGATGAGGCGGTTCTGACGAGCACCCAAAATCTATATTTTGAGCAGAAATAAGAAAAATATCATTATTTTTCATCTTAAAAATTGTCATTTTTGTCGGGGGTAAAATTTACAATGCATTTGTATAGGCGTGTTTTTGTTATGCACTCGCCTTCAGACGAAACTGTGACAGTGAGACGTGTACAGAGAATTAACAAGACTTCAAAGGAGAACCCTTTCTAGAACATATTTAACGTCACTACAACTGGTGTCGGCCGTAAAAAGTCTCCCTGCCCTACATCATAGTGTAGTTTATATTTTCTTGTCCTTTTGGATCCTTGATTCCATTGTTAAATTTTGAAAATATTTGAGGGTCACTGATGAGGCCTAGTGTGGCCCAGAAACATGTGCACTCCATATTTGCCAGTTCTGTGGTGTATTCTTTGCTTCCAAAAGATAACCCTTTCTGGAACATATTTAACGTCACTACAGCTGGTGTGTGGGAATGTGTGGCGGCCGTAAAAAGTCTCCCTGCCCTACATCATAGTGTAGTTTATATTTTCTTGTTCTTTGGGACCATTGATTCCATTGTTGAATTTTGAAAATATTTGAGCGCCACTGATGAGGCGCTAATTGGCCGAAACTAGCTAGTCTGACCCACACACCATATTTTACAGTTTTGTGGTGTATTATTTGCTTCCAAAGGATAACCCTTTCTAGAACATATTCAATGCAGCTAATGAAGGTCTGTTCTATGGTAATCACTCTGACGGACTCAAATGGGGATTTTGTGGAGTCGATCCATTCAGTTTGGGTGGGATAAAATGTTCTATACAAGGGTTATCCTTTGGAAGCAAGGAATACACCACAGACGTGAAAAATATGGAGTGTACATGTTTTCTGGGCCAGACTAGCTAGTTTCGGCCAATTAGGCATCATCAGTGACCCTCAGATATTTTCAAAATTCCACAATGGAGTCAATGATCCCAAAGGACAAGAAAATATAATCTACACTGCAAAACTGTGTTTTGACAATGAAAGTGCTATGGATTTTATGATGCATATTGCAGTGATACATGTAACGGGCCCCCGTGACACTAACACACTTGACTCCTAATATTTAGGTCACTCGTAACGTAGTAAGTGCAAAATGGCAACTTTTCAGGAGAGACAAAAACTGTTTTATTTAAGAATGGCATAGTAAACCATATTATAATCTGGTTTCTTAACTTCATGGCGATTTCTTTCATTTGTGTGTGATGTCCATTGTTGAATAAATGACATTTGAAAAGAAATATTTAGCATTTAAGGGTTGATACACCATTTCTGCGCTGAGTGTTTTTGGTGCAAAACGGTGTAAGTGCATTCAGCGCTAAAACGGTGTAAATGTACAAACCTTATTTCTTTGCCTTTTACATGGTAAAGCAGTAAATTAAAGGCACTGCGTGGTAATTGGTCACATTTGATACATTTTGCATGGTACTTACATGCTTATTCTGAAATATCAAGCAACAGGATTCAATATTTTTGAGGTAATAAAACACTTTGCGCAAAAAGGGGTAAGTGCATTTACACTGTTTTTTCGCCAACATTTTATTTCCAAAAGTCAGAGCAAAAACGATGTAACTGACAAAAAAAATCCAAAATGCTGAAATAATTCATGATTTAGGTAGTATCAAGCTGTAGTACTTATTTACAAAGTGTGTCAAGTCCTAATGCACCCATTTATGCAAAAAAAAACTATTTTGCCCAAAATGTCAGTTACACCGTTTTTGCACTCAGCAAACGAAATATCATTTAGCTTGTATATTTTGGTAATATTCAAGATTAAATCAATCCTATGTCCAAATGCGTCTGTTATAAAATAGCAAATTCTCACAGGAAAAAATTACTCAGATCAAATACTGAGCAAACAGGGACCGTTGAAGTCTGATTCATGTCAGTAAAAGAATTATCTGCTGTCAATCAGTCATTTGGGGCTTTTAAAGCGCTTTTAAAATGTTGTTCTGGAGAATATTAACGCGCGGGTACACTAAAGAAAGAACACTTGTCTGAAATTATCCACAGAAGAGTCTGAGGGGACAATTTGTGAAAAGTTCAAATATGCCGAGGTTAGCCATTTATACAACATGAAAACACGCATCATAGTGCAGATTATATTTTCTGGTCCTTTGGGATCATTGAGTTCATCTGGTATCATTTTGAAAATAGAATTCTGCTTAAGCCGGTGCTAGAGGGCGTGGCCGGTGTTGCACATTTAAGTACTGGTAATGAACAGACTCAATAAACCCGAGTCTGCTATTTTCGTTTATTTGGTGTATTCTTTGCTTCCAAAGGATCTAACTATTCAGAACATTTATCTTCAATGCAGCTGGTGATGTGCCGTGTGGCGGCCGTAAAAAGTCTCCCCGTACATCCATCATAGTGCAGATTATATTTTCTAGTCCTTTGGGATCATTGGGTTCAGTTAGAATCATTTTGAAAATAGAGTTCTGCTTAAGCCGGTGCTAGAGGGCGTGGCCGGTGTCGCACATTTCAGTACTGGTCATGAACAGACTCAATAAAACCGAGTCTGCTTTTTTTCGTTTATTTGGTGTATTCTGTGCTTCCAAAGGATCTAACTATTCAGAACTTATTTATAATTTTGACCCCCTCGAACCCCACTTTTATATAGAAAAACTTAGGTTTACAGCGGTAAACATTATTTTTCTTATTTCTGATATTGTGGGTACTCGTTAGAACCGCCTCGATGAGGCGGTTCTAACGAGTACCGACAATCGATATTTTAAGCAGAAATAAGAAAAATATCACAAGTTTTCATCTTAAAATTTTCTTTTTTTTCCGGCGGTAAAATTTACAATGTATTTGTATAGGCATAGGCAAAGTTAGCCATTATAAAAGCACTGGGTCGATTGTCCCTGAGTGTAGGTTAGAAGAATTATCCTGAACCCTGACTCTCTGATAATCTGTCTCTAATCGGCCCATCAGAGTGTTACTGTTGGTTTTCTTTTGCTCCAGCATTTCAGTGTTTTATTTGCTGTCGAGTCCTCGTCGATGTTTCATCTCTGCGGTTGTTTGATTTACGTGTTCTCGGATATGTTGTACTGATAAGGTAAGAAGCCTTCATGCCGACTGAACAAAGTCGCGACGTAATGTTACGTAGTGGGATACCGTAGACCTATGTCGTATAGTGTTCTTGTTTAATACTTCGCTCTTTTAAAACACAATAGAATAAAGTCTTTCAAAAAGTGTCTACGTTTTAATTTTCATTTCCATTTCATTTCCGCGACAGCCCAGAAGTTGTATCAGATTAATTTCAATCTGATACTTTCAAAAAACTGAGATCTATTATAACCAGCGTGGATCTCTCTACATCTTTTAAACCCAAATTCAGATCTAACTAACGTGTTCAAAACTGGACCTTATATATGTTCTCTGAGCATTTCTAACATTTTACAATTCACGTTTAGACCCATATTATTTGTGCAAACGTCAATCATACTGCATAGTTTCAGGACGCTACCACGCAATTATTTAAAGGTTATTGTTTTCCTAAATTCCTTTAAAAGCTTACTGCACTTGTTTAATTGAAATAACATTAAAACATACACCCCTATAACTGACATAAACCATAATATGTACTCGGGTGATAGGCATATGTATATACAAATACCCCTTTTTGAGTGGCATATCCGTATACATTTTAGAATTATGTAAGTTTTGTTTACTGCACCTGCATGTCTCTTGAAACTGATAAACACCCGGTGGTTACTGCGTAATCACATATTTCATGTCAAATGACGATTTGAACTCAGTCCAGTTGATTTGAATCCGTTCCAATGTAAACAAGACATGTAAATCAAGTTTAGAAAGTACAATGCATCAGTTTATAGCCTGTTAGCAAAAACCAATATTTTATAGAAAGAAAGATTCTTAATTAAGCTTTCACAGTTTAGATAGTAAAATAACTGTTAATATGATATGCCTTTACAACCCAGCATCACTATAGATCATACAAGGCTAGTTTCTTACGGCCCTTCAACATTATATGTCATATATGTTATACATGTTATATGCTCAGAGAACGACTATGTTATATACCTCCCCTTTTTATAATAAATTAATTTTCTTACACAGGAAAATTAATTTATAATCATAAACATCATATCTAAGATATGTCCAGTTGATCCCGTTAGTAAACAAATTAAGTATTTGTATTACACACAACAAGCTTCTAATATATGTCACACTCAAACAATAATATAATCTTTTCACAATACATGTGTGACTAGGATTATCAACACTGAAGCTTGATATAAAAATTCACATCTAGATCAATACCCTTTTCTTAAGATCACCAGGATATTTCTCTAAATGTGAGTAGGATTATCTCACATATGCATACGCATATACACATTTTCAAATGTCACTTTATAAAGTTTTCATGTCTCTTTTCTAAAGATAACACTTTAGTCTATGAGTCCTCTGGAAACATATAACTAAAAAAAAATCACACACAAGAATAAAACAACACTATAAAATTAATAACATTAATAAGAATAAAGTTTTTATCCATTTAAACATCTTCCCCTGGCGGTGTTGGCGTTGGTATTGGATATATAGGTACCCCATCTTTTTGAACCAGAACCCTGTCGTCTTCCGGTGTTGACTTCGTATGAGCATTTATAACCATGTATACTGGATACGGTTGTTTCTGCTCCTCGTCCGGCCTACCATAATACGTCTGCATGACTGTAATATCCGACTGTAAAGAAATTATGTTTAAATGTTCAAACCCTACTCTTATTTAATATCTTCACCTATGCACACCTTAAGGGTAACACACAGGACTTTACACAAACTTAAAAGTTAATACAATGTCAATCTTTGCCAGTGCATGACCTTAAGGGTCATACTAAGTACATAAATACATGTCCACATAACAGTATCTCTAACTGTTAAAATAACCAGGATTATTTGAAGTGACCTGGATTCACTAATAAACTAACAACTACAACGAGGAGGATCCTCTATATACATGTACAGATCACTGCCACTTAGGACAATTCTGTAGTCGCATCCTTGGATACAGGCCAAGCGAGTGATGCATCCGTCCGCTTGAAGGGTTTCTGTCCTTCAGAACTGTAGTGAGACGCCAAGTTCTGCAACGGAAGGTCTGGTGGTTTTTCTCCGGGTACTCCGGTTTTCGCCCACCTCTGATTAACGATCGGCTCGATATGAGTGAAATAATCTTGAAAGGGCCGTAAAACCACCACCCCCCACTTCAGAACTGTAATCGACGTTCCTTTTATCTAGCATAGCGGACATCTCTACCTCTTCACAAACACCATGTGAAGGAGAACATTTTACATTCACATTCTCAAGGTCGTGCATATTAGCCTGCCGTTTACCAATTATTTGGCTCAAATTACATGTGCTTCTATGTCTAATTATAAATACTATACTAATTATTATAAATGACAACGCGGCTACAATTACAAAAGCATATGTCCAATGGTTTGTACTTTTCTTATCATCTACCTGTACCGTTTTATATGCTCTTGTTTCGCGTAGGAAACTTTGCAATGGAATCTCTTTCAAGCCTCTCAAATGCGATGGAATATTAACTGGCTTTAATTTGTCAAGTTCAGTTTTGGAAGTGTTCATAATGAAAAACTTTGAACTATTATGCAATGACAACAAAGCCTGTAAAGGATCTGACCTTTCAAAGGCAGTTTGTTTATCAAAATATTCAGGCAGCTGTAAGTATTTATTATAGGCTCTGCAAGTGTTATTGAACTTTAAAATGTCAAATGGAGATTTAATTTTAATATCACTGACTTCATGTTTATTTAACTGACAGTTAACTGACTTCATGTTTATTTTACTGACAGTTAACTGTAAACATCAATGGTTTATCAGTCACAATTATCCACACACCTGCAAACAAGTATTTTGTGATTGGCAAAACCTGATCTAAAATAATAACTTGTTTACATAACCTTTTAATGTCATGCTTGTTCTGTGTAAATAATGCCATAACACAAAATTTATTAATGTTTGTTTGATAGTACGCAGTCTCTGGATTACAAAACTGCAAATGAAATGTATTACACATTTGATAAGTATTTTCAGACATTAACAAGCCAAACGAATAGCTAATGAGCAATGGCCAAGAGAAAAATGTAAAATACACTGTGTTCATCTGAAGTGAACAAGTAAAACACATTTTACTATTTACAAAAATTAAACTTCAACTGCATACACAGAAGAAACGAGGTCTCTTATAACATATTTGATATTAACCTCAATAACTGTTTCACGCCACTACTTTTGTTTTGTGACTGCTTTGTTTTTCTTTTCACTGTCTTACGAACTTTTTAGGCAGCTTGATCTCATTGATTGACATCTTTTCAACATCAGAATCAAGTGCACAAGAGTTATCTGAAGCGTAGATTTCGGTTTCGCCGGAGTATGGATCACTTTCAGAGTGTCTCTGATCATCACAATCCATACCCCTAGCTGATTCCTCATCGCTACTATTCTTATAATTACGTTCTCTACTCTGAAGGCGATTTCTAAGTTCCATTAAGGGAATGTCTGATTCATTGTCAGAGTTCTCTCTTTCCCTTCTATACCTTTTAACTAATTTCGCTAACGGAAGATTCTCATCCGAGTCAGAGTTAGAATCAGAAGATGCCTGAGGTGGTAAAACATAAGCTGCATCTCTCAACCTACGACTGTTTTCATCCTTGGAAATCTGTCAATCCTCAACATTTGCCAATCTTAAAATTTCTGCATGAACTTTACTAGTAGAACCGTCTAACTGATTCTTAATTACATAAGTTACAGGACCTTTCTTTTCTAAAATCCTATAATATGGCTTCCACTTAAGATCTAGCTTTCCTTTTCTTTGATTGTTTCTATAATAAACTGGATCACCAACTTCATAAGTTACAGCTTTACTTGTCCTATCTGCATGTTTAGCTTGTCTTTTCTTAGCCTTTTGTAAGTTATTTCTTACAGTAACAACTGATTTGTGCTGTTCTTGAAAAGCAATTTGATGTGATTCTTCACCCAAATATTTTCTCCAAGGTTTCATGATATTATCTACAGGTAAGACAACATCTCTGTTATAAAGCAGATAGAAGGGAGAAAACTTGGAAGATTCACTTACATTGAATCGTATTGCTGCCAAAGCTTGGTTAAGAAACAAATCCCAAGTTTTTTTGATTATCTGCAACTCATTTTGACAATACATCATGCAAGGTTCTATGAAATTTTTCTACCTTCGCATTACTTTGAGTGTGATATACACTTGTCAAAATATGATCTATCTTAAGATTCTCTAAAGTTTCCTTGACAATTTTGTTGACATTTTCCGTCCCGTTATCTGAAACGATTTGTTATATACTACCAAATCTAGGGAATATTTCTTCAATTAACAACTGAGCTACTGTATCAGCAGTTTTGTTTGGTACAGCAAAAGCTTCTGGCCAACCAGAATACCAGTCTACAAAAGCAACGATATACTTGTTACCTGATAAAGTTGTTGGATATGGACTAGAAAGATCTAGCCTAACTTTTGCCATAGGATTTGGGGGAATATCCGTTTCTTGTAAAGGTTGACTTATTTTCTGTAAAGATCTTGTCTGACAAATTGTGCATTCAGCTACATACTTATTCAGCTCTTTGAATAAGTTTGGCCAATAATATTTTCTACGAACAGAATAAAAATTTTTCTGTACACCCATATGCCCATTCTGATCATGGTACTGTTGTATGATAAACACTCTGAGATGTTTTTGAACAAATAATCTCAAATATGGATCATCATCTACATTGGATATATACTGAGAGGCAAAAGTAAGTATACAGGTTACAGAATGCCGAGCTGCGTACCAATGTCTCCCTTTCTACATACATATGAGGCACCATAAACTAATAACAACCAATTCCGCATAATTTGCAACATTTTCCGTTAAAATTGATTAAAGGATAATGAAAATGCATCGCTTGAAATGGACAGGGGTTCTGATCGAATATTTTGTCTTGAGTAGCTTCCCTTTAAACATGTGTTTCGAAAAAGTGTTATTCAATAAACGACTTTTCATGAAACAAATTCAAAGAAGGGCAACTGATTCGCCAGAATATGACACATATTGAAATTAAACACAAGGTAAAGTGCAGCATCCTTTGTCCACGAAAATGGCAGTTTCGCCTTTTAAGTTCTTCCTTTGATTGGATGCATTATGTTTCTATGGGATTTGTATTGGGGATTAACTTTTCATTGGGCAATTTTAGAGGGATCTCTATGGAGTAAGCATAAAGATGCCGAGCAAAACAATAATTATGCAAAAGTTTCGAATGAAAATCTCTTACACGATTTGAGAAAAAGACTCATTTAATCCACTATCATTTTAATTGAAAGGGAGATAATCCGGAACAGGCAGAAATTCCAATTGAATTTGAAGCGACTCATTGTTTGGCAATTTACAGCTAGCGAAAGCTTTGGGATCAAATTGATTTGAATCTAAAACAGTGACCTCATATAAGTTTTCATTAACATCAATGACATTTTGTTCCTCACTGTCCTCACAACTCTGATATACATTGTCTTTTTGTGCATTGACGTTGTCTGGAAAGTAGGTCAGCACAAGTGTTTGTGGAACCACTAATGTATTCAATAGTGCTGTTATATCCTGCCATACTCAAAGCCCAAAGTTGTATCTTCTTATTCTGCAAAGGAGATTCAAGAAGATATTTCAATGGTTTGTGATCAGTTTTAATAACAAACTGAGCATTGTGCAAGTAAAAATCTAATTTCTGAAGTGAGAAATGGATAGCATAAGCCTCTTTTTCAACCACTGACCATTTTCACTGAGATTTAATAAGTTTATGCGACAAATAATAGATTGGTTTCTCTTCACCATCATATTCTTGTGTAAGGCATGCCCCTATACAAGTATCACTAGCATCCGTATAAAGAGTGAAAGGTTTGTTTGAATCTGGATATGCTAAAAGTGGAACAGAAGCCAAGCTTTCTTTCAAATATTCAAAAGCTTTCTGATGTATCTCAGACCATTTGTAATGTCCATACTGTCTAGTTAAAGCTATTATTGGTTCAGCTATCTGAGAGAAGTTTGGTGTGAACCTCCTGTAATATGAACACATCCCAATAAAAGATCTGACTTCGCTAACACAAGTTGGGACTGGTAAAGATAGAATTGCTTCAACCTTCTTTTCATCTGGTTGAATTCCATTTTCACTAATTACGAAGCCAAGATAGTTTGTTTCTAATTCAAGAAAACTACATTTCTTAAGGTTCAGCTTTAAACTATACTGTCTGAGCTTGCCAAAAATATTATCTAAATGTTTCAAGTGTTCTTCCAAAGTTGCACTGAAAACTAAGATATCATCTAAGTATTCTGTTGCAAAGTGATTACACTCTTGTAACACAATAGACATGAGTTCCTGGAAGACAGCTGGGGCGTTAGAAAAGCCAAAGGGCATTACATTGAACTCAAATAACCCTTTGTGACATGCAAAAGCTGTTTTCTCTTTATCTTTCTCATCCATGGCAAATTGCCAATAACCACTCTTCAGATCTAAGGAACTAAAGTTTTTTGCTTTACCCAACAATGCTAAAATTTCATCTATCAAAGGTAAAGGATATGAGTTTTTCTTTGAGATTTGATTAAGCTTCCTAAAGTCTACACAAAATCTTTTACTACCATCCTTTTTGTCAACAATAACAACAGGAAATGACCAAGGGGATCGAGATCTTCTGATAATATCAGCATCTATCATTTCTTCAATAGCTTTATCAATAGCTTCCCTATTCTTAATTGACGTTCTATATGGTCTCATTTTAATAGGCTCTTGACTACCTGTATCTATTTGCATCTTAACTGTATCAGTTTGACCTAATTCTGAGTCTTTGTTTACAAATAATTATTGATTTCTTAAGACTAACTTTTCTATATGTGTTCTGTATTCCTTTGGAACATCTAAGTCCTTTAGATTTATTTTAGTAACTGCATTTTTATTTTGACATACTGTATCTACATGCATCATGTTTTCACTTTGGATGTCTGAAATTTTCGCCAAAAGACCATGCCTATAAATTTTAATAAACTTGTTTGTAATGTTTACAATTAATAAATGTTAAGATCTTTCTCTAGCTAAAGTTGAGACAGTATTAATAATTTGTAAACCTGGTTGATTAACTAAAAATCCCTTATCAATTTGTTTTACCTCATATGACTCACCAACATGTAAGTCTGGGTTTTCTCTAACCTTGCCATAACAAATCATAGCAGTTTGTGGTTTAATTACGCATTTTCTTTTCATCCTAACTGTTGATGCAATGTGTATGTCTTCCTCTAAGTTTACATAATGTTTACCGTTTATCCTGATACATTTTAGGTCAAAATAAATCCTAACATTATTCTGTTTAAGCCAGTCCAAACCCAATATCGAGTTTCTATTCAAATTTCTAATGACGTAGAAATCTTGGGACATTTCGGTACCACCGTTGCAGAATGGCACAGTAATGCATCCATCGCACTGCAGTTCAGAGCCGTTTGCTGATTGCAAGCTCACTCTTTTGCTCTGCATTTTTTACTTGTTTTTAAGCTGATCATATATTCTGCGATGAATTAATGAACACTCCGCTCCCGTGTCCACAAGAGTTCTAAACTTTTGCTTTCCTATCGTTACAAGACAAGAATTTAGACTACCTGAAACACTAACCTTATAAATTTTCTGAGGTTAAGTATCATGTATGTTATTTTTGTTACTCTTTACACCGACCTCCTCGTGTAAAGAGTGACCTAGTTTTCCTGATGACCTGGGGGTTTATTTGCTTGAAGCTTACTTGTTCCATGCCCCATAGATCTTCTATTTTTCTCCTCCTTCTTGCAGTCCCTACTAATGTGGCCTTTTTCACCACAAGACCAACATTTCATTGGTCTGTTTTGAGTAATATTTACCCTTTTATTATTATTATACGGATAACGGCGACCTCGTGAAAGGTCAACATCCATAGGTTTTGTTTTTGTGTTGGCCCCTTGCCAATTGTGATGTGACATTGACACTCTTGTCCTTAAGTTTTGTTCATTTGTGGCAATAGCCACAGCTCCCTGCAAAGTGTCGGGCTCATCCCTTAATATCTTCATCTTCAGTTGGTCATTTGTAAGACCATCTACGAAGATATCTATAAGTTGCCTTTCAATAGCATTGCCTCCCTTGTTATCGTAGGCAATTTCAGCAAATGAAAGTATTCGCTCGGCATAAACCTGTATGTTTTCGCCAGGCTTTTGCCTCACGGATCTCAACATGGACAGAGCAGTTTGTGAATCTGTCACATCTGAAAATCTCACAGCAAGTTGATGTTTAAGCTGAACCCAATTATTATCTGGGTTAGCTTGCATATAACGGTGAATGAAGCCACTCACCGCTCCACTTGACGACTGATAAGCAATTAGCTTTTTCCGTCCATCAGGTACATTTACTAAGGTCGCATACTTTTCTATTGACCTTATCCACTCTCTATAATTTAAAGACTGTGTTTGAGATTCCCTGCGCAGTCAGAGCATTTGAAACACTATTAAGTTCTAAAGTTAAATTATTAAAAACTTGAGCAATATCTGGTGGTGCTTGACATTGCCCTTCCGCCATTTTCAAAGTTAATTAAATAACCAAAACTAAAATAATTTCTATATATTTAACATGGCTAACACAAGACAGACTACATTTTATTCATTGGTAAACTTTCAGCAAACACACATGAACAGAAAATGTAACAAGTAAAATGTTCTACCTTCTGTCCCGGTTGTTGCCGACTTTCCATCCTCGTGGTCCTGTGTTTAATCCTTAGTTCAATCCTGGGAACTTTTGCACCAAATTAGATACCCAATTGTCACGTAGTGGGGTACCGCAGACCTATGTCGTATTGTGTTCTTGTTTAGTACTTCGCTCTTTTAAAACACAATAGAATAAAATCTTTCAAAAAGTTTCTAAGTTTTAATTTTCATTTCCATTTCATTTCCGCGACAGCCCAGAAGTTGTATCAGATTAATTTCAATCTGATACTTTCAAAAAAATGAGATCTATTATAACCAGCGTGGACCTCTCTACATCTTTTAAACCCAAATTCAGATCTAACTAACGTGTTCAAAACTGGACCTTATATATGTTCTCTGAGCATTTCTAACATTTTACAATTCACGTTTACACCCATATTATTTGTGCAAACGTCAATCATACTGCATAGTTTCAGGACGCTAACACGCAATTATTTAAAGGTTATTGTTTTCCTAAATTCCTTTAAAAGCTTACTGCACTTTTTTAATTGAAATAACATTAAAACATACACCCCTATAACTGACATAAACCATAATATGTACTCGGGTGATAGGCATATGTATATACAAATACCCCTTTTTGAGTGACATATCCGTATACATTTTAGAATTATGTAAGTTTTGTTTACTGCACCTGCATGTCTCTAGAAACTGATTAACACCGGGTGGTTACTGCGTAATCACATATTTCTTATGTCAAATGGCGATTTGAACTCAGTCCAGTTGATTTGAATCCGTTCCAATATAAACAAGACATGTAAATCAAGTTTAGAAAGTACAATGCATCAGTTTATAGCCTGTTAGCAAAAACCAATATTTTATAGAAAGAAAAATTCTTAATTAAGCTTTATCTAGACAGTTTCGTGCTTCTAGTCTGTCTACCTACTCTTTACACTACACTTCCTCATAATCTTATAAAAGAAAAGCTTAATGATGTAATTGAATGGGCTTTTCACAGAGAAGATTCTCTCTATCTTGCATGTAATGTCAGAAATGCATTTTTCACTTCTAAAGAGCATAAGAATTATACACTTTGGTCATGTCAGAAAGTGTGTGATGCCCTCACCTTTCTACTTGACAATATTTATATTAGATTCGGTACTAAGTTATTTAGACAAATTGTGGGTATTCCGATGGGTACTAATTGCGCACCTCTTGTGGCTGATCTGTTCTTGTATTGTTATGAAAGAGACTTCATTTTGTCGCTTTCCATTGATAACCAATCTGAAATTATTGAAGCTTTTAGCTCTACTTCTAGATATTTAGATGATTTATTAAATATTGATAATACCTATTTTGATGGTTTGATCAGTCAGATTTACCCCCTAGAACTTCAGTTAAATAAAGCAAATTCTTCTGATACCGAGGCCCCGTTTTTGGATTTACATCTATCTATTGTAGATGGATTTGTTTCGTGCAAAATTTATGATAAACGCGATGACTTTGATTTTGAGATTGTAAATTTTCCTTTTTTGGATGGTGATGTTCCTCGTGCGCCATCCTATGGCGTTTATATTTCGCAATTAATTCGATTTGCTAGAGTGTGTAGTCATGTAACTGACTTCAACACTCGTAATAAATTATTAACGGCTAAACTCCTTAATCAGGGTTATCGGTACCATAAACTACGCAAAGCCTTTTCAAAATTTTATAGACGCCATTCTGATTTAATTTCAAAATTCAATATTGGACTTAAATCTCTTCTGCAACAAGGTCTATCGGAACCCGAATTTTATGGTGACTTAGTATATAAATTCAGAAAAATATATAACCGCAATGACTTCAGCACCCAATTTCGTAAAATCATTCTTCGATATAAAAAGATTGGGTACAACATGGATATTATACGACAGACTGCATGCATGGTAGTTAACCCAATCACGGTTGGCAACTTTGCTTCCCTCTTTAATTGCACGCCGGTGGGTCAGGCCTCAGATTCTATGACGGCTCCAACGTAAAGGCTTATTGAAAATTAAAGAGATAATGTTGGTTGGTGCCTGATGCTCTGTCTCTGGTCGGGCTCATCGGAGTCTATCTGTTGGTTTTCTTTTGCTCCAGCATTTCAGTGGTTTCTTGCTGTCGAGTCCTCACCGTTGTCTCACCTCTGTGGTTCTTTGATTTCTGTGTTCACGGAGATGTTGCACTGATGAGTTAGGAGGCCTTCATGCGGACTGAACAAATTATTTGTCTAAATCGCGACGGAAGTAAGGGCGAGGATTGTGGCCACGTAAAATCGATTTAAGCCCCCCAGTGGAAATCTTCCACTGACCGTTCCAAGGCGGCTCTTCTGTGGCGATTTATTTATGTTGTTGTTTGTTACTTACTGTGTGTATCGCTTGTGTCTTTTAATTTTGGATGGCCATATGGCCATTTTGTGGGAAAGTAACTGTCCATATGGCCTTCCTTTGTTTAGGTTTCCATTATGGTCTGGTCGCTTAATGTTTGTATTTCTTTCCCTTTGGTGTCTTTTATGGATGGAGTAAGTTAATTGTATCAATTCCTGATCTTTGTTTTACTTCTACTTTTAACAGTTTAGATAGTAAAATAACTGTTAATATGATATGCCTTTACAATCCAGCAACACTATAGATCATGCAAGGCTAGTTTCTTACGGCCCTTCAACATTATATGTCATACATGTTATACATGTTATATGCTCAGAGAACGACTATGTTATAGTAAGTAAGGGTGATGATTGCGGCCGCACCGCCCCCTGCCCCCTCTCCTCCCCCCTCCAGTGAAATAGTTTTCACTGGCCGTTCCAAAGCGGATCTTCTGTCGCGGTTTATTTTTGCTACGAGTTTGACTTCGAATTTGTGTATCGCTTTTTTGTTAGTCGGTGAAATCACTTTCGTGATTTCGCGGACTTAAGTTGTCGTACGATGCCGTTCCATTCAAATCTATATTAGCTATCGTATGTGTCTTCCGTATTGCGTGCGCAATTCTTTCGGCCAATTATTACTTTATTTATGAGTCATCAACAGATGATACCTTGACACCCAGATGTTTAGAAGTAGTCAGCTTATATAGTTTCTGGCATTTACATCTCAAGACAATAATTTAACTTCAATTGTTTAAAACTAGCAGACCAATGTCCATAATTGTGAAATGCCTATGAAATGTTGGGTGATTATTTCTGGTATTGGATAAACAATCGGTCATTTTGTGGGAAAAGTAATTGTCTTTTTGGCTTTCCGCTTTTGATGTTTCAATTAGGGTCTAGTTATTTCATGTTTGTGTTTCTTTCCCTTTGGTGTCTCTGATGGGAGCTGTGGGTTAATTGTATCAATTCCTGAGCATTGCTTCCTCTTGTATTTTATACCATGTTGTCAATCCCGGAAATTCATGTGACTTTAAGCAGTGTAGTCCCTGATAAGTCGCCGTGTTCTGGATTTACACTGTTTGCTTTTGATCGTAGGCAAATTTAGAATAAAGAACGCGGTTGCGTTATTTTCATTTCGCTTTGTCTATTTAACAGTACATAAAACCCGTTTACTAGCGCGCGGTTCAGTTGTATTGGTCAGTGGTGGTCACATGGACAACAACAGTATACCGGCTGTTGTACTGTTAACTTTGGGTCGATCCACAGACCAATTTACAGAACTAGAGATCCCAAAACGGGTCATTGGCAAAAAGTGCCGGCCAAGATCAGACGCCGGATCATGCGGCGTCAGATCAGGGCCTTGGACTGTTTGCATAAAGTTCAACCGTTTTCTGGAAAATTCTAAAAAAAAATGACGCTGACACCCGTTGATTTAGAAATGGACTTCTGCTGTATACATGATATGGGGGTATTCCATTCAGTATAAAAAGCATTGGAGGTTTCGGGGCGAATTGATGCAAATAGATACAAATTCAGGGCGGCAAACCCGTTCAAAATGTTTTGTCACACTTATGGAAAGGGGTCTGCTTGGGAAGGAAATGGTTTTTATCAGTCAACCGCTATATTGATTGCATTGCAGCACATTGACCTGATAAAGATATGCTATCTCAGGACAAGTGAGCTTTATCACGTCAACGTGACATTGCACTTTTACGAATGAACCGGACTACTTGAAAAATGACAAAAATAGTATTTTTACTGGAAAAGAAATGAAAAGATTACTTGAAAAAAAAACAACAACAACATATTCTAGGAAAAATATAGTCAGCTGATACTAAATATATGGCATGTTCTTATTTCTGGCCTGGCTTGGTCTGGCTCGGTCTAGCTTGGTCTGGCTCCTTATGACCAATTTAACTCAGATGACATAATACGTCAGGGCCAGCCAGGCCAGGCCAATATTTAAAACCAACATCTGGAGGGGTGTTCAGGTCATGAACCTTGACACTCCATCCCTTGAGACAAGCTGCTTGTTGTTGCCATTGATTTACTCCAGTAATCAGAGATGTGTACACGAATACCTGTTTATGCCGAGCAACCTATATATAAATGCGACTTTGAAAAACAGTGCAGGCCCATATTGTTTAATTGTCACGGAACACGTCATCTGATCAGGTTCTACACTGTTTGCAAAAAAAATGTAGCGCTTTGGGGAATCAAAGTACTGGAAGTACTGAGGAAAGTTGATTTATGAGGTATATTCACCATGATAAAATGGTAGTGGTAGATTAAACAGTTCTCTAAGTATCTTTTTGACAAGGTTGAAAAAGGAGTTTAACCAGGTTCGACTAAGAAAAAAATTCCTGTTGCTTGTTATTGTCCTCGTGACAATCACTGACCATCTGACTGGCGCCGACCCTGAACAAAATCCAGGTATTGGTTATTGATAGCACCCCTAAGATGTCAGAGCGGAACGTCAGAAGAAAATTCTGGACTGTGCTTGTTTGTTTGTTTGTTTGTTTGTTTGTTTGTTTGTATGTTTGTTTGCTTGTTTTGATGTTTAACATCCCCGTCAACACTGACTAGGTCATTTAGAGACGTTGCTTCCAATTTTGTGAGACTTTTACCCAACACTAAAATGAAATTACATAATTATCAAGCCTGTCGCGCAATGAAACCAAATAGGCTTATGGCATGGACGGTCCGATTCGCACCACTTTGCCTGGGCAGGCTAAGATCCTCTAAGCGGTTTACCAGTACTCATGTTCGGTCGATTTCAGCTCGGCGTGGAAGTATCTTACAGTCCGTCTATTTATTCAAGCCCTGATGGGCGGGGGCGGTAGGACTGTGCTCGTGCATTTGGCCATTGGAAAACAGAACCTTCAAAATCAGACGCCACATAATGCGGTGTCTGATCAGATCTAATGTACCTGCTTAAACGAACAGTCCGATTCTCAGTTCATGACTATCCTCCAAACTTACATTCAGAGACGATCGATCCACCAGTTCTCTCAGCACTTTGATTAATTGAGTATTTACGCAAATACGCTGTTTATCTGGAGCACTGGACGGGAGTGAACTTTAAATCCTATTGCTTTCTTTCGGCGAGTCATGGGTCTCCAAAAATGAAGTGTACATTGCTTTCGGAGACGTTACAGCAGAGCCCTTTAATTTCTACATTTTAAACAGATTTAAACGACTTAGATTCGTCTTCCCAAGTGTCTATAAAACGAGTGTAGATGCACCCAAAAACTGCAAAGCTTCCTTTTATAACACTGAGGGGTCTGTTTCGAGGTCACAGAATGAGGTGTCTGATCAGTGGCTTCTGAATTTGCTTAACCAATATAAGACAATGGAATTGCTTAACCAATATATGACAATGGAATCTTCCAACAAATAAGTTCGGAACAGGATTGACAGATTTGTTTTCTTAAAGGTAGGTTTTGCAAGAATATATGTTCTTAGCTATCAATGGAGCATCAGATCAGACGCCAAGTTGTGCTGCGTCTGATCTGGGCCTACAATACTTACATGCCATAAAAAGTGATGCTAGTTATATATGGGCTAATGTCCAGTTCGGAAACCGAGGGGTGAAAGGGAAGGAACACCTGTGGAATCAAGTCCGCCTTGATATAAAAGGATACACCGAGTATCAAAGCTGGAAAAGTCCAGTTCGGCAACTGAGGGGTGAAAGGGAAGGAACACCTGTGGAATCAAGTCCGCCTTCAGCGCAAATGTTAAGAAATCAATGCGCTGGAAAGGGAAATGAGGCAAGTGCTTAATTTGGACTATTTTATGCAGCGAACGAACAGCGGAAGTGTAGTAACGCGGTCCAGTACCGGAAGTAGAAATGCAATGACATATAAACTTGATACAAGTATCAACTTTCAAAAATAAAAATTGTGATAGATGTAAGTTTATTTAAAGTCGCATATCCAAAACAAATATACAATAAGCTCATGCGCATCCTTTTATAAATTCTTACCTTTCCTTCATTTATCTTCCTAGGACAAGGGATAAATAAATCTTTTTTAATGACTACTGGCAATAGGTGGCCTTTGTTTGTTCGGCTGGATCCCATTATAGATCCTGATCAGATGTACATCACTATCTGACATCTGATCTGAGCCTATACTGTTTGCTTATATCCCAGGGCATGATCAGAGTCAATGTTTTACAGGAAAAGTTCTTTCCACAGCACAGTGCTTCCCTGTCCATCACTTTATCCCCTCTACTATATCTCTTTTCTCCCTTTTTCTGGGAGACGACATTTTCTGGGAGACGACACAAAACTGTCCACAAGGATTAACGTGTAGTTAAACCCAAAACAATCAAGGTCAACCGAAAGTCTGGAGAAGCCCGGGCTGCAATCCGCGACCCTTTGGTTAATGAAGCGAGAAGCTTAACGAGGCTCCTAAAAGAATGTGTACTGTACGGGTTAACCGCTTTTGTAGAATCCTGCTGATAAAATGTGTGGTATGGTAAATAACCCAAATCGATATAATCTAAATGGTGCTGACTGGGCAGTTGAAATCCGACTAAACAGAAAAAAAAAAACAAATGTAATGAAATGGATATCGTGGTTACTCAGTTGTTTGTTTGTTTGTTTGTTTGGTTTTAGGTTTAACTTCCCGTCAACACTGTAAAGGTCATTTTTGAGACGGTGCTTCCAATTTTGTGGGACTTTTACCCGATATTGAGATGAAATGACATCTTAAGCCCTGCCGCCCAATGAAACCAATAGGGTTTATAAGCATTGACGGTCCGTCTCGCATTGCTTTGCCTGGGCAGGCTTAGGGGATCTAAGTCTGTCCAGATAAAGCGGTGCGAGTATATACTGATGCCTACATGACTATATCGGTTGTTTATAACTGTGCTGTGTGTGTGTATTTACGTTCCATCAACATCTAAGGTCTTACAGAGATGAGACCTCGGTTTAAAGACTCATCTGAAAGTCTGGAAAAGCCCGGGATCGAACCCACGACCCGTGGTTTATGAAGCGAGTAGCATAACCACTACACCACGGCGGCTTCGTTTATAACGGTGCTGTTCTTGTCTTTGTGATGCAGGAAGTAAGACTGGGCGGGAGAGTTGGGTTGAACAAACAGTGTAGACCAATATCAGGAGCTGTAGAATGGGGAGGGGTCTAACCAGTGTCTATAGTGTTTGCTTAAAGGACAGGAACTTACTGTAATACTGCCATTTTCACAGCCTCATCACAGAAACTAGCCTGCAATGGGTGTCTAAATCAATAAAATTACAATCAAAGCACTGACAGCACTTGTTTGTTGATTGTCGTGAAAAAATATCATAAAAAGGGACTAAATTAGGCTGCTTCATTTTCGTTTAAATTCCTTAACTGTATGCAAACAATGTAGGGCCTGATCAGACGCAACGGTCTTCGCCAATTGATCTGGGTCTATACTGATTGCCTATGTCCCAACAAATGCGCAGATTGAATGTTTTTCAATAAGCTTTCTTTAACACAGCACTTTGTTGTCACAGAGACTAGAATAGCGTGGCTATATTCTATAAATAACGGGTCTCCGTGGCCTAGTGGATAAGCGCACTGACTCTTAATCATTAGGTCTCTTATCGCTGTGGGTTTGAGCCTGGCTCGGATCACATGTGAGACATGTTCTGCAACGGAAAGTCACGTGGTTTTTCTCCGGGTATTCCGGTTTTCGCTTCTGTGCTAATTAGCACTGAAGAGCTTCTGTGCTAATAACATTTAGTCGATTGACAAATAATCAACCTAAAATTGACCAAAATCAAACTGCCAATCAGATCCAGAAGAAATGACTGTCATGAGCTATCTCATGCGCGTCTGATTGGTGATCAGGAGGACGCTGGTTCGATACCTGCAGGGGTCGGCAACATTCTTTCGTGGAGATTTATCATGAAATAGTTTCTACGGTAATTATCTCCTTTCCGCTGATTCAAGAAGGGCAGTTGTCAGTTTCTGGCAAAAAGAATGTGCACTGTACCGGTTAGCCGCTTACGCATAAGCCTGCCTAGGAAAAGAGTTGATGGGTAAACTGATCGGCTCAAAATTACCTAAATAGTGTTGACTGGGCCGTTAAAATCCAAAACAAACATGAGCTATTTCATCCGGGCCTACATACTGCTTGAAGGTCAATTTGAACTGTAGGACTTGAAATATTGACCACTCTAAGTCAGCCTACTGTTGCTAGTCCTAGATAAGACGCCACAGAGTGCAGCATCTGATCAGGGTCTCCGCACCGACCTTACACTCAAGAGATGATCCACCCAACCGGTGCTGTCAGTGCTTTGTTTTATTTTGTCTGTAAATCATTGTTAAACAGGATAGCTTGATGCTCAAAATAATTACCAATCCAAATCCATTTATAAAGTTCTTTTTCTTTCAAATTAAATCAAAGATAAATTATAAAAACAAAGAAACAACATCTCAGCCATACCATTGCTAGAATAGCAACCTGTGGTTTTATTGACATTATCATGATTACCTGTACACTGTAGTAGTAAATTAGTGCCAAAAGCAAGTAACTTGTCTCAAGGGATGGAGTGTCTAGGTTCTTGACCTGAACACTCCTTCTGATGTTGATTCCAATACTGGCCTGGCCTGGCCCGGCCCGAAGCGTTATGTCATTGAAATTAAATAGGTCGCGAGAGGCCAGACCGGGCCAGACCAAGCCAG
The DNA here is from genome assembly GCA_963580285.1 of Lucinisca nassula. NCBI lineage: Eukaryota > Metazoa > Mollusca > Bivalvia > Lucinida > Lucinidae > Lucinisca > Lucinisca nassula. The sequence goes on from OY757018.1 coordinate 42,158,513, forward strand.
ACCAAGCCAGGCCAGAAATTAGAACATGCCTAAATATATCGACCGCCAGAATGCTGGGACGCACTGAGGATCATCAATAATTGATCGTAAATTGCTAATTTAAGAGTGCAAAAGGGGATAAACTGATAAATAGAATACCAGATTCGTGTCATTTGATATCAAGTTTATCAGGCTCGGCTTCGAGAAAGCATGTAGAATCGCTCGACAAGCCTCGCGATTCTACAAGCGTTCTCGAAGCCTTGCCTGATAAACTTGATATCAAAAGACACTCACCTGGTATTCTCTATTACTCAACCGTGGTCTACTCTCTATGGATCGAATCCCACCTGGAAAGAGAGTTCTTTCCTTCAGCCGAAGAACTCAGATAAACTTGAAAGCAAGGAGTGTCACAAATTTGCCTCCCTTGTACAATCAAATTTCAATCACTCGAACACCTTTGGGACCACGAAAATCTGTTCGAGACAGGGGTAGCTCGAGTCACTGCGGGTTACTGCCAGGAGGCATAACGACATACTTTAGGACATCTTTTCGGTGGTCTATAATGAAATAATGTATGTTGTGTGTACTCATAAGAATCGCCTCATCGAGGCGATTCTAATGAGTACACACAGTATACATTTGCAAGATAAGACGAAAATATCCTAAATTTTACCCTCCCTATTTCTTATGAAGAGAAATTGCGTAGGGACTCAAGAACGGGTTCGACTCAGCCATCGTAAACGAGCCATCGATGTTCGAGCCATCGAAGTTCTACTGTAACTAATCTAAGAAATAGATCGGCTCTAGCAGTGATTTGTTGAGTAATATATCACAGTTTGTCGGTCATTTGAAAGTGGGCAATTCATTCTAACTACGCGCTCGTGATTTTATCTACTTTACCACTGACCTCCAAACTGTGATTTATTACTCAGCAATTCAACGGTTCACACACCAGAGTTGATAACATACTAAAAATCGACATTAGGTTTGTTGTTTTCATTGTTACATGAAGAAATAATATCGTCAGAATTACTGTCTGTAACACGTCTTTTCAGCATCTAACGTCATAAAACCTACGAGTGACGTCATAAAACGGCGGCTGGGATTTATGGCAGACTAAAGTTTTCTTTCCATTGCCTACAGTGCTGTAGGCTAATACTACGCACTTAAAAGTTTGAACTTTGTTTTCATTTATTCAAAATGTTGCAGCACTATATTATATGTGCACTATACTATACTATGTTTAATATTCGATTGTTAAAAGGCAACATCAACAAAAACTATCTCTGTTGCAAGTATGTTGGGGTCTGTCTTTAATCATCAATTTTGTCTGCTAATTCTGCGCACCCGAAAAAAATTGCATCCCCTCAAAACACATGTATAATGTTTTACGAGGGCCATTTCAGAAATAATGTAACTAGGCCTGCATCTGTGTTATATGTGACACAATAGTAATACCTCGGCTACAAAATAATATGATCAAAAGTTGAACAGCAAGATTATCGTAAATACATTTGGATGGTGAAAATACACTGGACCAAAAATCCTCAAAGACCGGAAGAACGATTTGCTGGTATAGACAAATAAAACTGTTATATTCCGTCATATTGGGTGATAAATTATCAAATATTTCATTGGAATCATTACGCAAACACGCCTATACAAATACATTGCCACCTTTATCGCCGAAAAAATGAAAATTTTATGATGAAAATTGTGATGTTTTTCTTATTTCTGATCCAACTATAGATTGTGCGCACTCGTTAGAACCGCGGTTCTAACGAGTACCCACAATCTATATTTTAGAGCAGAAATAAGAAAAATAAGGTATGCCCTCGGAAACCCCAGATTTACTATATAAAAGTGGGGTACAAGGGGGTCAAAATTATATGATGGTATCCACGATGCTAAGTTTGTTAAGTGACCTGTTTTGTGTGGATTTATTATCATTATTTGGACAATAGGCATTTTCCATGTGACCTCACTTCCAGAAAAACGACAATTTCCGTCAATGTCCAATTTCTAGGGACCATGGTTTCACTAAATTTAATTTGATTTTGCATATCCAATAAACATTATGTCAGCCTTAATTCATTATGTATTTAGTCCTGATTCAGTAATCACCTCGGATTCGGCAATAATTATTCTTGGGCTAACCCCTTTAATTTGATTAAGCTTGAACAACTGGAAAATACCGCATCCATTTTTTTTTTGGCCGCGCTTTTAATTCTTTTGGCTTGGTCTTTTCAAAGCCAATGCTTGTTATATACCACGCGGTATGGTGGGTCATTAGTAACACAGCTGAATGAACGCCCCTCGTACATACTGTTTGCATGTGCACTTTTGAACAGTCCTAGAGGTGGTCTTAATAGCGGAATTTTACTATATTACATAACGTAAACACGCCTATATAAATACGGTGTAAATTTTACCGCGGAAAAAATGAAGAAAATTATAAATGAAAAAGTGTGATATTTTTCTTTTTCTTATTTCTGCTCAAAACAAAGATTGTGGGTACTCGTTAGAACCGCCTCATCGAGGCGGTTCTAACGAGTACCCACAATCTATATTTTAGAGCAGAAATAAGAAAAATAAGGTATACCCCCGGAAACCCCAGTTTTACTTTATAAAAGTTGGGTTCAAGGGGGTCAAAATTATATAGGAGTGTTTTCGTGATGATATAAGTCCATATCATGTTTACAAGTCATTGAAATAAAAACTTTTTTGAACTCGACCTTTAGCTTGGTTTATTAGCTTGACCCTTATTTCTGCTCCATACTACTTAAGAACCGCCTCAATAAAGTGGTTCTAACGAGCACCCACAATCTATATTTGGGGTATAGATAATCAAAATAACGCAAAAAAATGGAATACAATACTTACAAGAGTAGCCTACGCGGTGTAGTTGTTAAGCGACTCGCTTCATAAGCCAGGGGCCAAAGGTTCGATTCCGGGCTTCTCCAGACTTTAAACCGAGGTCCAGTCTCCGTATAACCTTATCTGTTGGTTGGACGTAAAACGCACGCACGCACACACACACACGCACGCATACACGTACACAGAAGAAGGTATATTAGACCAAAATAGAAACTCAAATCGTCCTGCGCATGGGATTCGTGTCATCGCTGACTCATGGGGTTTCAAAGCCTCTGGGCTGTCAGAAGAGGCTACTTTGCCTAGTTTCTTGTGGCACAGATATTCTTGTATATACATCACGAAAATACGTATATTCAAATACATTTTACAATTTTGCCACCAAAACAACGAAATATTTCCGATAGAAAAATCCAATATTTTTTCATATTTATGCTCGAAACATAGATTGTAGGTAGTCGTTAGAACCGCCTCGGCGAGGCGGTCCTAACGAGTATCGTTCTAAACAGAGATTGATGGCACTCGTTAGAACCGCATCGGTGAAGCGATTCTAACGAGTACCCACAATCTATGTTTTCTTACCAGAAAAAGAAATAATGTATACCCTGTAATCCCGAGTTATACCGCATAAAAGTGGGGTTTGGGGGTGTCAAAATTATATGATGAGGCTTTGTAATACACTTACTCAGCATCATGAAAACATGCCTATATAAATTTGATCCCTTGGAACCCCACTTTTATACAGTAAAATTTGGGTTTGCAGGAGTAAACCTTGTTTTTCTTATTTTAGCTCTCAAATAAAGAGTGTGGGTACTCGTTAGAACCGCCTCCATGAGGCGTTTCTAACGTGTACCCACACTCTACATTTTGAGCAGACATAAGAAAAATATCACAATTTTTCGTCTTAAAATTTCCGTTTTCTTTGGGGTAAAGTTTACAATGTATTTGTATAGGCGTATTTTCGTGATGGGATAGTCGCGACATACAGTGAATTTCAACTAGTAAGGCCAGCTAAGATTAAGACATGTTTCTTTGAACACTTTGGATGCGGGAACCCCATATAGGGGTACTTTGGCAAACAGAGCAAACAGAGCAGAACGCGGCGTCTGATCAGGGCCTGTGCTATTTGCTAACAGAATTTTCGGTCACAAATAGAATAAAAAGAAAATAGCTGACACCCGTTATATGACAAATGTACTTGACCAACACATAGCAATTGAAGAGTCCACTACATGCAGTATTCCATGGGTTAAACATAATAAAATTGTTTCAGTATTTCTTTCTTTGTATTTTCTACAACCACTGACCTCTAGGCGGCCCCCGCCCATAGGGGCTTGAAGAAATATAGCGGCTGCACGATGCTTCCACGCAGAGCTGAATCCGGCCCACACACTAGTAGTGGTAAACCGCTTAGAGGATCTAAGCCTGTCCAGGAACCGCGGTGCGAGACGGACCGTCCATGCTAATAAACCCTATTGGTTTCATTGGGCGACAGGGCTTGAGATGTCATTTCATCTCAATGTCGGGTAAAATGCCCACAAAATTGGAAGCAACGTCTCCAAAATGACCTTTACAGTGTTGACGGGGACGTTAAACCTCAAATCAAACAATCAAAAACTGACCTCTAGGAATGTTCACCTTCAGGACTGTTCAAAAGTGGTCTAAAAGATCATTTTGAAGAGTCTTCTCCATGGGAGTCGTAATATACATGCAGGAATTCCTACGGTATAAGTCCTGTATATGGCCCCCACCCATGGGGGCTTGAAGAAATAGATAGGCTGCACGATGCTTTCACGCAGAGCTGAAACCGACTGCACACGAGTATCTGGTAAACCGTTTAGAGGATCTAAGCCTGCCCAGGCAATGTAACACAGTAGGGGTTCTTGTATGTATTGTTTTTTCTTATATTAGAAATGACCTATATCATATAGGTAGGGTCAGGCGAGAAGACAATCCCAGTACATTTTTTTAACAGTAGATGAAAACTGCGAAGTAATATCAGACCATAATTGTGACCAACACTCACATGACCGGTCAAAGTCAGGTTAATTCCGTTTAATGACGGATTGAGATGAAAACTGCGAAGTAATATCAGACCATAATTGTGACAAACACTCATATGACCGTTCTAAGCCAGGTTAATTCCGGTTAATGACGGATTGAGTGCTCATATGACTAGCCCCCGTGCGATAGCTGTCATGTGAACCCGGTCAAATTAAGTTTAAATACCGTTTAATGACTGATTAAGTGCTGATGCATGGATGTGGCATGTTCTTATGATCAGTTATGAAACCTAGGAGATGTATATAAACTGGGGTTGTTTTCTAGTCGGCAGTCAGTCTTTCACTCCGCTTGGTAAAGAGCTGAAATAAAGCAAGTTGAACATTTTCCGTGTGTTCTTGTTTCCTTGACTGTGTGACAGATAAACGAAGTGGTGAACCGTGACCAGATCTGAAGAAAAAGAAGGAGAAGAGGAACTAAGGTAAGTGTCTTTTTGGTTATTGCTTTTCTTGTAATGGCGTTAGGAAATCAGTTGCCAGATGTTGATCAGAATGCTCAAAATGTTTTATTTCACAATGAAGTCACAAACGCTTTTCGGCAATTAACAGAACAACTTGGGGCTTTATCAAATTCGGTTGGTAATGCTAGTATAGGGCAGTTTATTTCACCTTTTGATGGGAAAAACAGTAGAGAATTTCATCCTTGGGTAAAACAAGTAGAGAAATTTTGTAAATTGACAAATGTACCAGCAAACGGCGTGAAACTTGTAGCGTACAATGCTAGCAGAGAGGCTGTTAGTAATTTTCTTGCTAGATACTTTACTCAATTTCCCGCAGCAACTTGGGACATGATAAAAATAGAACTTTCTCGCAGGTTTTCCACTATTATTGACCCCTCCCATGCGTCCTGTTTATTACGGCGCATTCATCAAAGGGACTCAGAATCGGTACAGTCTTATGCAGAAAGGCTGATTGAATTAGCGGAACAGGCTTCCACAGGTTTGGACAACGCTGCGCAGCAAGCTTTGGCTACGCAGTTGGTGGGGTATTTTATTGATGGGTTAACATCAGACCAAATTAAAATGAAACTTCTTAGGGTAAACCCACCCACTCTGGATGAGGCGGTAAATAGTGCGATATATGAGGTAAATTTGAGAAAACGGTTCAATCTCCGCGCAGGCAGAGATATGCAGCCTGATCGGCCTGGTCATGAGCCAATGGATATTGGTCATATTAGACCAAGACGATGGCAAAACCCAAGACGTGAAAGGGGAGGTAATTTTGACCAAAACACAAGGCGTGAAAGGGGAGGTAATTATGACCAAAGAAGGCAGGTCAACGTAGTAAGCAATCAAGAGAGTTATTATAGCCGAGGGCAAAATTCTCAATACAGACAGCAAGGTCATGAGCTAGGTCATAAGACCAGATTCAATATGAACGGAAGGCGCTGTTATCTTTGCAATTCGCCAAATCATTTACAAAGAGAGTGTCCTGAGAAAACTCGACCTAAAAGCGCAACCCAAGATGAAACCACTCAGGAACAGAAAAACCATTTAAACTAAAAACCTCTCTCTATCGTAAGGCGGCAGATAGAGGGAGAAATAGCACATCAACATTTAAAATTTCTTTGGCTGGAAATCCAAATTCATGTTGTTTAACATTAGAGAAAAGAAAACTAAGAGCTTTGGTAGATTCAGGAGCTGAAGTAAGTCTAATAAATTTAAAAACTTACCAGTCCTTAAAAGTAAAATCCCCTTTAAGAAAAATAAAAGTAAATCTGCAGTCAGTAAATGGGGAACAACTAAAGGTGCATGGCATAACTAATTTAAACTTTTCGCTCAAGGGCACAAAATTGAACCATAATTTTTACGTAGTTTCTAACATGAATAGGAACATTATTTTAGGACAAGATTGGCTGATAAAAAATGGGGTCAGAATGTATTACGACTTAGGCTGCCTGAGGGTAAATAACACTTATGTTCCTTTAGTTGAAGATATACATATAGCATCAATTGTACGGTTAAAGTCTACACTGGTGCTTAAACCACACACTGCCTATGTTTGCAAGGGCAGGGTGAAAAACAACCCACAAATATCAAAACAACGCATTTATCAAGTGTCCGCAATTGAGCAGAGCTTCATTAGCAATGAACCAGGGATAGAATTGACAGATGCTGTCATAAAATTAGATGACTCAGGGTCATGTCCAGTCCGCATAGCTAATAACACAGGTAAAACATACAAATTAAAGAAAGGATGTGTCATAGGAAAAGTTAATCAGGTGAATGAGGAATGCATTCAGCAAATAAATTCAATAAGCAGTAATGTTAACGATCAGTACACCCATGAGGAGCTATTGACAGAACTCAATTGTCCTGAGCAACATAAGGATCTGATAACTAATCTTTTGCAGCAAAATAGGGATATATTGGCAAAGAAAGACACTGATTTAACGCCAACAGACACGGTTACCCTAAAAATCGAAACCAATGACCATCCTCCCATAAAACTGAGGCCCTATCGCACACCCCTAAATACCCGAAAAATTATTGACAAGGCCGTAGATGAAATGCTAGAGGCAAATATCATTGAAAGATCTAGGTCAAGTTGGGCGTTTCCGGTTATCATAGTGGAAAAGAAAGATGGTAGTAGTAGGTTCTGTATAGACTATAGAAAGCTGAATAAAATAACAAGGCCAATGGCTATAAACTTACCTCTCATTGACGATGTAATAAACCGACTATCAGGGGCCAAATACTTCACATCTATGGACCTTCGGGCGGGTTACTGGCAGGTTAAGTGCCATGAGGACTCCCAAGACCGTACTGCATTCACGTGTCACAGGGGCCTTTTCTCCTTTAAGGTCATGCCATTTGGCTTGTGCAATGCGCCGGCCATCTTCACTGAGCTCATGAGTGAGGTGTTAAGTGGCTTAGACGACTTTGCCGCAAGCTATTTAGATGATGTGTTAATTTGGTCAAATAGCTTGGAGGAACATTTGAATCATATCCAACAAGTATTTGATAGATTTAGACAGCATAAACTAAAACTAAAGCTTAAAAAGTGTAGCTTTCTCCAAAAAGAAACTTCTCATTTAGGGTTTGTCATAAGCAAGCAAGGGGTAAAACCGGATGAGAATAAGGTACAGGCAATACGGAGCATGCCTCCACCTAGTAGTGTCAGGGAAGTAAGGGGTTTTATTGGTGCTATGTCTTGGTATCGGAGGTACGTGCCAAACTTTTCAAAGATAGCTGAACCTTTAATTGCCTTGACAAGAAAACATGCTAGGTTTAAGTGGACACCTGAATGTCAGACTGCTTTCGAATTTCTTAAAGAAAGTTTGTCGGTCATTCCACTGCTTGCCTATCCGGACACCAATTTGCCATACAAACTATACACAGATGCAAGTGCAGACTGCATAGGGGCTGTCCTGTCCCAGGAACAGGAAGACATTGATGAAGACGGAAATGGAACGGGCAAGATGGTCGAAAAGCCCATTTATTTCCTGTCGCATAAACTCAGCCCTACGCAATGTAGGTATTCCACTATTGAAAGGGAATGTTATGCCATTTATTATGCGCTGCAGAAGTTGCACACCTACTTGCACAATGCCCAGTTTGAAATCTTCTGTGATCATCAACCCCTGAAATACCTCCTTGGGAGCCCAATGATGAATAAAAGGGTACAGATGTGGGCCCTTACCATACAGGGGTACAATGCAGAGATAAAATATATAAAAGGAAGCTCGAATTGCTTGGCCGATATGCTTTCGCGACTTCCGGGAAGCGAGGAGGATAAGGTGCCTCAAGGCCAGTCAGTTACCGAGGAAGAAATAGTCCCTGACGTATCTGACCGGTCATATGAGATAGGGGTAATTAACTCCAACGAGGCTGACCTAAATAAATTTGCATCATGTAAATTTCAAGAAAATGACAAGTTAAATAAACCAGACACTTTGGGGTTAGACATGGTTGCTGAACAATTAAAAGATCCAGAAATATATACCATAAAAACTCAGCTAGAGGCGGATAGTCAGGCCCATAAGAAATACATAGTATTAGACAATGTACTATACTATATTTCCCATGTTGACGAAGACCCAGTAGTACGCCTATATGTCCCAACTCACCTCACTGAAAAGGTAATAGCAAACATCCACAGTGTAGTACATTTGGGGTTCGATAAGACCTTTGACGCCATACGGTCAAAATATTTCTGGCCGAACCTATATAAACATGTATATGACTATGTTTCCAAATGTGTAGATTGCCAGACCCGCAATATGCAGAAGGTTAAGTCCCCCTTAAAAGAGGTCGACACACCCCCTTTTCCATTTGCAAAAATGGCCATAGATATGGTGGGACCCTTACCCAAAACCTTATCAGGGAATCAGTACATCTTTACGGCCATTGATTGGTACTCTGGTTACTTAGAGGCGTGGCCACTACCTGATAAAAAGGCTGACGGCATCGCTCATCTCATACTAGATGAGTTATTTCCCCGATATGGGTGCCCATTAGAGGTGGTGTCGGATAATGGAAAAGAACTGTGCAATGCCACCCTGGAGAACCTCTTTAACAAGTTAAACGTTCGTCACAGGAAAACGAATGTTTACAGCCCAAATGAAAACAGGGTCGAGCGATCCCATAGAACGTTGTTAGACGTGTTGTCCAAAAAGGTAAAAGACAACCCGCAGGCATGGGATTTGTACTTAAATCAAGCCCTAGCAGCTATACGGTTCAGTGAAAATGTGTCAACCAAGCAATCCCCCTTCTTTTACTTGTTCCAGCGAGACCCCGTCTTACCCATTGATAACTTGCTCAAACCCCGACGAAAGTATTATGGTGATGACATCATAGAAAGGGGCTTAGAACAAACTCATCAAGCCTTCGTATTAATGCACCGTAGGCGTAAACAAGCTCATAGAAGACAGGCAAAATATGCAGACAAAAACCGTAAGACAACAGACTTCAAAGTAGGGCAACCTGTGTATCTTAAGAAACATAAACGAAACAGCAAAATAGACAAAAAATGGAGTCCATATTTTAGGATAATAAAGCAATTAGGGGACAAGACTTGGGAGTTAAGAGATCAATTAACAGGGGAGATCCTAAAAAGCAGTGCTGACAATATGAGGCTAGCTAACATAGATGAGTGGGAGATACCAAAATCCCAGAGCCAGCGAAGGTTTCGCAGAGCCCACTATGTCATGACCCCTGAAGGTACAGAAAACGAGACCGCGACATCCGACACTGATTCAGAATCAGAAGGTCCGGACATTCGTTTAGCTAAGAAGTACCGGAGGGTAAGGTCAGACTCCGAGGAAGAAGAACACATTCCTCTGGCCGAGCTTGCCCGCAGGCTAAAAGCTAGGAAAGCTAGGCTAAGACAAGAAAATGCAGACCTAAATTCAAGGGAAACAACCCAGAAAAGAAATATCATGAAAGATAAGAGTAGTGGGTCCGAAACAGCTTCTGAACATACCAGCTCTTCAGACAATGAAAACAGCGGCCTAAGTGGCCCTGAAAGAAGCTCTGACGAGGGCAGGGTCAGAAACATGGAAGTAGATAACGTCATCAGAAACAAACAAAAGAAATTCCGTAGAGTTAAAACGGAAAAGAGTAAAGTTAAAACTTTGCTCGAGAGCCTTGTTGATGTGCTATAAAGCTGCCTGAACATTGTGTAAATAATAAAAATAAAAATAATGGAAGATGATAAAATCATAATAATAATACCCATACCGTTAATAGACTACACGAAACAGATGGATCTATATAAGGTTTATAACTTACCCTTACCCATAAGCACGGTTTATCGATCCAATAATAAGACAGAAACGGAAATGTTAACACACTATACACTTGAATCAGAATATATCGCTATCAACCCTGAACGCACTCAGTACATGCTCTTGAGTCAACATGATAGGGATGTATGTAAAGTGGGGTTTCCTAAGCTATGCACTTTAAGAAAACCAATTCATCATACAAATTTAGCCAGAATGTGCCTCTTAGCCGTATTCAGCAATGATAAGGAAAAAATAAAACGCCTGTGTACTACAGTCGTAACTTTTAGCCAAGACCTTCCACATGTTCAATACTTAAGCGACGATACATATATCATTATCACTAGGGTTCCCCTGATATTTAATCTGGCATGTCAAAACGAAGTACGCCAAAAGATTGACATCTCTGTACCTTATGGATTCATTAGGGTCAGGAAGGGTTGTAAAGCGACTTCTGACAGGGTAACCCTTACGGGGTCTATGAACATGGGTCTTCCCATACGATTCACAATAATGCATTGAGTATTTTGCAAGCTTACAACTTCACCAACCTAAACATTTGGGAGCCATTTAAGGCAAACATGCCCAACTTGAGGGGCGCTGTGAGATTACCTCAGAAACTTAAGCATCTTAAAGAAGTTCCGGTGGATCAGCTTCTCGAAGGGATAAACCAGGTGGGTCCAGTCAGACCCATGAAGGTCCTACATTTTCCTTGGTGGGGTTACGGTTTAATGATTCTTGGTAGTGTAACTTCAGTTATTATGGGCATTCTGATCTATCATAAGTGGGGCAATGCTGTTGCTGGTTCCTTGCCTGCCGCCTGCAGGAAGAGTGGTGATCGAGGGGCACGAGCCAGCGTTCCGTACTCCGACGACCCTGGTCAAGAGATGGCTGAACTAAATCATGGAGAAGAGCGCCACTCTCGCATTATCTACAGACGGGAGAACATAAGGGGAGATGACGACATGTTGCAGCAAACGAGAGCTTTGCTAGAGAAAGATAAACCGACAAGCCATCCAGACAAGCAAGGGTCAGCAGGTAGGATGATACGACTACTCCCACTACAACCCACCAACCAGTCAACAACTGCTAGAGAACAGTAACTATGAACATTATTGTTAAATAAAATTATGGTCAGTGGACACTGTGAGATTATCACGAAATGAACTTCAGCAAAATGTGCTTGAATCCACATGACTAGTTAATTAGAGCAGTGATAGTCAAGACTTTACCGTTAGTTTAATTCTCCGTCTTAATCTTCAGTCATGTCTGTCTAGACATAACCTGATACGAGAACCGATAGGATACATGTCACACATGGTCAACACGGATGAAAAGAAAGAAAACACAACGCGTAATCCGAAGAAACCTATACGATCACATGGTACAACACAAATGGTACTATACCATAATGGTACGACATACTGGTACGTCACATGGAACAACATAAATGGTACTACACGACAATGGTACGACATAGTAGTACGACTCAATGGTACAACCGACATGGTACTACTCTGGTACAACTACTATGGTACGACTCAATGGTACAACCGACATGGTACTACTCTGGTACAACTACTATGGTACGACTCAATGGTACAACCGACATGGTACTACTCTGGTACGACTAACTATGGTACAACTTAATGGTACTACGTGACACGAGAAACCAGCTGTGAACGTTATTAACAGAATAGAAGAAATATTCTATTGACTAGAGACTGCTAATTGTGATAGCTTGTGTATATAATAAAGACTTGAGAAACTCAGACATACTGAGTATTGTATACAGAGACTGTTTTAAAGATGTTATGAATTAATGACTTAACCTTACTGTGTTACTGACCATTACAAGTTGAGTTGAATTGTTATAAAAAAGGAATATGCTAACAAATGGTAGCATATTTCTTTTTAAAATACGTTAGGGGGGGATGTAACACAGTAGGGGTTCTTGTATGTATTGTTTTTTCTTATATTAGAAATGACCTATATCATATAGGTAGGGTCAGGCGAGAAGACAATCCCAGTACATTTTTTTAACAGTAGATGAAAACTGCGAAGTAATATCAGACCATAATTGTGACCAACACTCACATGACCGGTCAAAGTCAGGTTAATTCCGTTTAATGACGGATTGAGATGAAAACTGCGAAGTAATATCAGACCATAATTGTGACAAACACTCATATGACCGTTCTAAGCCAGGTTAATTCCGGTTAATGACGGATTGAGTGCTCATATGACTAGCCCCCGTGCGATAGCTGTCATGTGAACCCGGTCAAATTAAGTTTAAATACCGTTTAATGACTGATTAAGTGCTGATGCATGGATGTGTCATGTTCTTATGATCAGTTATGAAACCTAGGAGATGTATATAAACTGGGGTTGTTTTCTAGTCGGCAGTCAGTCTTTCACTCCGCTTGGTAAAGAGCTGAAATAAAGCAAGTTGAACATTTTCCGTGTGTTCTTGTTTCCTTGACTGTGTGACAGCAAATCGCTGCGCGTCGGCCTGTCCATGTTTATAAACCCTATTTGTTTCATTGGGCGACAGGGCTTGAGATGTCACTTCATCTCAATGTCGGGTAAAAGTAACACCAAATTGGAAGCAACGTCTCCAAAATGACCTATACAGTGTTGAGGAGGACGTTCAACCTCAATTCAAACAGACAAAATAAGTTCGCTGTATTGTGCCTTTCGTTCATTTAGAGGCATCTTGAACGAGCGCTAAAATCTTGTACCGAATTGCCTATAATTGTCATTTTAGCGTTCTTTATGTCGTCTAGACACCTACTTATATCCAGTAGTTGTTGATATAAGGTTTATAGCGGACTTGGGTATATTACCGAGAACTTTTTAGTAGAAATATGATCTGAGAACAATGATATTTATTGACTTTTTGCATCATAACCGCATTAGCAAGTCTGTGATATTACCAAAATCTTACGTAATTTAGCATCACATCACTGTCCAATAATTTTGATTTTATACCGCAATCAGGCATTCTAGTAACATAATAAAGTAGGGTCGAATAACTTCGCGCTATAATCGCTAGTGACCTATAATACCTTCTACAGACCTATAATAGTCTAGTGACCGTTTGTCATAGGCTGCGTTTTTCTATTGCATTTAAGATGCCTCGATATCTATCCAGGCCCGTCCGCAGCGCGACGATATAGAATCGCACAATATTTTAGACCCCTGTTATGGCGTACCGCATTAGCATGTATTATCTTTTGCCGTGACGTGTCCTTTTGCGTACATACCTGCCCGTCTAATATCCAAACAATGCATGTATCGTTGCATGGCCACCCTTAACAATATTCATGCATGTTAAGCATGCTTCACTGCACTTACGCCATGTTAGCTATACAGAGAAGTTCTATACTTCTCCCCCATTAATGCTTTGAGGATATTTTGAATATATTTTATATATATTTTCAGGTATGTACTCTAATGTTATTTTGTAATTGTTAGTTTAATGTGAAATGCTAATTAGGCTATTTGAATGAATATTTAGCGAGCAGATATGTCATGATATTTGTGTTGGAAACTGCAAGATAGAGCCTTCAGGGTCTTTCCATTGAACCGTACCATATTTTATGGCAGTCCCGTCGGTAGCCTATGTCAGTATATTATATATTTCATTATATTTGAAGTATTTGATGTACTGATGTATAGACCGGACCTACTTTTCAGGTCCCTAATTTGCAAGTGAAGGCAATAACATGCAATCTTTTATACCCGGAAAACAACCAAACTGCAAATAATCTTTGCAATATTTAATAGATTTTCAGTAATTTTGGCTAGATTCTTACCTTCTCGGGCTTTCCTGGTTTGAATGGGCCGTTGGAATGATCGCATAATGCTACTGCGGTAGCGTCTAAACCTCGAAAATAATTAACAAAGCTAAAATAAACTACTTATTTGCAAATTTTCAAACAGAATGTAAAGCTCTGAGAAACTTTTATTCGAGCGTCCATGTTGTTTCTTTCGTCTCTGTGGCGAGGTGACATCAGAAACTTTGCACTCCTTAACGTCAAATTATATGTTCCGTGTGCGCGCCATGGCGCTGAATAACGTTTAACACGGCACGCTGTCTGCTGTCTTTTTTTTTTTTCGTTAAAGTTGCTAAATTATTGCAAACCCCCTTGATTTTTTCGATTGCGGTATAAACTAAATACATGATTAGTGCCTTTAATAATAAAATATAATCGGTTCGCCGCGACAGTTTTATAGGGGCTCGCTAAAGCTCGCCCTTATAAAACTGTCTAAGGCTCGCCGTTTATATTTTATTATTAAAGACACAAACCATGTAATTACTTGGCGGGTTGGGGTTGTTTTCCGGCAATCATTATTATGACGTGTAACGCAATAGGAGTGTGGAACCGTTTCCATGCACATGGATGTAAACAGCGGCGTCTGAGTGATTCAGACAATAAGAAAGTCCATAAAAGCTGTTCCAAGTACATTTGATAGTTGAAACAAAATGTCTGTATGCTGGTACATGTACATGTATTGGTAATAAAGTGTTGTTTAGACAATATTTAAAACTATTGCCCCCTAGGTGTTGTGATGCACTATTATCCGAGTAGTTAACCCGTGTCCTGCTGAATATTCATATATGACACGCCCACTACCGATTATCAACTAATCAGATTACTTCGTGCAAATTATTGCAACACATTCACAATCTGAATGGCAAACAACGTAGATCCTGAGCACGTCAGAAGCCGTCTGATCTGGATCTTCATTGTTTGGAAAATAAGGCATATCCGGGCTCAGCAGGACAAGGGTTAACATTCTATCGTGAAGATTGATCATGAGATCTTTTTTACGGTCATTCTCCCTTCCGCTGATTCAAGATGGGCAGTTGTCAGTTTCTGGCGAAAGAATGTGCACTGTACTAGTTAACCGCTTACGTATAAGCATGTCCAGGAACGACCTAAAATATTGTTGACTTGGCCGTTAAACTCCAAAAACAAACAAACAAACACACACACAAACAAAATGACCTGTTCCCTTGACCTTGGCCTGTGACCTACTTAACTTTAAGTTTTGAAACATTTGAGATATAGCCTTAATATTTGGTTTGTGACAACATATCATTAACCATCTGAGATAAGGATAAAGAGAGCCTTTATATGTGGCATGTATGTTCCTTGTGACAAGTGCTTCCCATCCATAAAAAATTTTACCTGTGACCTTCGTCCTACTTTGTCATTACTTTTGAACCATTTGAGATAGAGCCTTCATCTTTCCACTCATACAAAAACAAGTTTGACATAAAACAATTGATCTGTGACCTTGACCATCTGTGTCAAAACGTTTGAACCATTTATGATAGAGTCTTCATGTTTGGCATGTTGGTTTCTTGTGACAAGGGCTTCCCACTCATACCAAAAATGACCTGTGTTCTTGTCCTTGACCTTTGCCATAAGCTTTGAACCATTCGGAAAAGAGCCTTCAATTTGGCATGTAGGTTCCTTGTGGCAACGGCTTGCCACTCATACAAAAATATTTTTACCTGTGACTTTGACCTTGTCCTGTGACATACTTTATCATAACTTTTGAACCATTTGAGATAGAGCCTTCATATTTTGCATGCATGTTCCTTGTGACAAGGGCTTCCTACCCATATAAAAATATTGAACTGTGACCTTGACCTTCGACCGACTTTGTTATGACTTTTGAACAGTTTGAGATTGAGCCTTCATAGTTGGCATTTAGGTTTCGCGTGACAAGTCTAGCCCCCTTCCTATCCCCACCCCTTGTCATCACGAGGTATTTAACTTAGACTAAGCAGGTCCATCATCTCATTCCGGTGCACTAGGATCTCATCACGAAAACAAGCCAATATAATATTGACCCCCTTGAACCCCACTTTTATTTAGTAAAACTGGGGTTTCCGGGGGTATACCTTATTTTTCTTATGTCTCCTCTAAAATATAGATTGTGGGTACTCGTTAGAACCGCCTCGATGAGGCGGTTCTAACGAGTGCCCACAATCTATATTTTGAGCAGAAACAAGAAATATATCACAATTTTTCATCATAAAATTTTCATTGTTTCGGCGATAAAGGTGGCAATGTATTTGTATAGGCGTGTTTGCGTAATGCTGACCCGCAATGTCCACAAGGTAACCAGATAGTGACATACAAATCAGTTCTGTATTGCCACCACGAAACATTGTAAGTTAGACTGAGACGATTCATCTCTATATGATGCACTAGGACCTGACCCTCAATGTCCACCCAAGGTGCCCAGGTAGTCACATACAAGTCAGCTCTGTACTTTCAATGGGAATTTTTTAAGACTTCAACCTCAAAAAGAAGACGTTTCGAAGGAATGTTCCAGACATGGGTGAACCTCTGACAAAATTGCTCGAAATTGCCTTCCACTAAACATGACAGTCACCAAAACTAAAAACTATAAAACCCTTAAAATGACTTCTACTCCTTGATATTTGAAATAATTTCACAGAAATGTTTCTTGGGCCACTGTCAACTAAAGTTGCACAAACCAGCCACTCCACCTTATTTTACCTACTATTTATTTTTTCAATAAGGATCAGGTGAGTAATCCAGGGCCATTATGGCCCTCTTGTTCTTGTTGACGGTTATTTCCTCTCGAAGCTGATTCCAGGAGGGGAGTTGTCGGTTTCTGACGAATGAATGTGCAATGCAACGTGTGTGTGTGTGTGTGTGTGTGTGTGTGTGTGTGTGTGTGTGTGTGTGTGTGTGTGTGTGTGTGTGTGTGTGTGTGTGTGTGTTTTACGTCCCACCAACAGCTAAGATCATACGAAGACGGGACCTCGGTTTAAAGACGGAACCGAAAGTCTGGAGAAGCCCGGGATCGATCCTGCGACCCCTAGTTTACAAGGCGAGTTACGTATCTACTACACCACGGAGATTTCTGCACTGCAACGGAATATGAATCTTACTAGGATTTTGTAACAGGAATCCCAGAGCTATGTTGCTGTCCCACTCTGTAACTCGGCAGGAATTTGATAAGGACTTCATTACGAAAATATGCCTATTCAAATAAACTGAATTTTTTACGGAGCGCTGTCACACCGTACAACCGGCTGCGTCGAAGACAGATTACTGTCTCTAAGACAGATCGCGAAAAACGTTTCATAGAAAGGGTAGGTGATTTTTTTTTTGTTTGTATAAATCGAGAAGGCAATCTGTTGGCTTATGCTGCTATTGGAGAAGAAACTAAATGCCTGGAGATACCGCAGCAAAATTCTGACTGTATTTCAAAGCCAGATAAGGCTTTTTCAGTTCGTTGAAAAATATTTTCATCGAAAATTTTATGAATTTTTGTTTTCGGCGTCAAGTGCACGTCTACGGAACAAAATATGTTACATTGACTTACTAATGCTAAAACTACGATTATTCAGCAGTATTTCTGCCAAATTGGACCGTATAACTCGGTTAAATAAACAAACTACGCACCCCGAAAGAGACCAGGTGTCCAAAAAATGCTGTCGCTAACTACAGATTGTTTTTTATACGACTGTCCCCAAACACAGATCAGAGATTTCGAAGGCTAACATTGATGACAGATCAGAATTTCGGTTACATCTTCAATAAAGACGAATTCTGGACGACTTAACACGGCAACTTCGGTGGAAACTATTTCTTGCTAGCTCCAGGGCATTACTTGTAATAATGCTGCAATTGAGTAACATAGAGGCTGCTCTATAATCATTTATATTTCCTGTCAACACACAAATTGTGAAATCAGTAGAAGCCTCCGCGGTGTAGTGGTTATGCTACTTGCCTTGTAAACCAGGATTCGCGGGATCAATCCCTGGCTTCTCCAGACTTTCGTATGTGTCTTTAAACCGAGGTCCCGTCTCCTTAGGTGACCTTAGCTGTTAGTGAGACGTACAACTCTCTCTCTCTCTCTCTTTCTCTCTCACTCTCTTGTGAAATCAGTAAACATCTGAGGCGTTATTTGTTTAATTTTCTTCTGCCTGTACTTTTTCGTTCCTAGATGTCACACGGCTCAGCGATTTCTGTGTTGTAATTTGTTTGTTTGTAACGTCCCCGTCAACACTGTAAAGGTCATTTTGGAGACGTTGCTCCCAATTTTGTCGGCCTTTTACCCGACATTGCGATGAAATGACATCTCAAGCCCTGTCGTCCAATGAAACCAATAGGGTTAATTAGCATGGACGGTCCGCCTCGCATCGCGGTTCCTGGACAGGCTTAGATCCTCTAAGCGGTTTACCAGTACTAGTGCGCGGGCCGGATTCACCTCTGCGTTGAAGCATCATGCAGCCCATATATTTCTTCTAGCCCTTATGTGCGGGGGCGACACTCTGTGTTGTAATTAGTTAGGAATTCGATATTAAAAGTAAACAGCTGACGTTCGTGCGAATATCTGGTTGTGCCATTTTTGGACGGGTTTTTAAAAAAAATCCGTCCTTTAAAATAGCGATGTCCGGGCGGGCGGGCGGGCGGGCGGGCGGGAGGGCGGGTGGGCGTCGTCCCAGGTTTACCTTTTGGTTAACCTTTTTTCAAAGTGATATTTTTCATCTATTCTGCAGCAGATTGTTTTAATATCAGGACTGATGCATAAGTGGAGGTACCGCTTTCATGTATTATCCATAAATGGCGCAAAAGACTAAAATTTTGGCGGAAATTGTCATTTTTCAAACTTGCGTTTTTCAGGTTTACCTTTTGGTTAACCTTTTTTCAAATGCCAGTGTAGTGGATAGAGTGCTGGACTACGGATCCTATTGTTGACTATGAATCTGAGGGGCGTGAGTTCAAACCCCGGTGGAGACATTTTTTTTTTTTTTCTGTTCTTTTTTTTTTCTGTTCTTTTTTTTTTTCTTTATTTTTCTTTTCTTCTCCATAAACACATATGAACAATTATTATCTTCCTCCCCTGATAGTTGCTAGTAATAATACATACATGCATGCACAGGCATGGAATTTTCTTTTCTTTTTTTTTTTTTTTTTTTTTTCGTTCTTTTTTTAGCTCACCTGAGCACGAAGTGCTCAAGGTGAGTTGATGTCCGTCGTCCGTCAACAATTTCTTTAAACGACATCTCCTCCTGGGATAATGGCCCGATTTCAAAATTATTTTACAGAAATGTTCATTAGGTGACCCTTTTTCAAAATTGCTAAAATCAGTGGCCACTAGAGCTAAAAATAGAGCTAAAAATAGAAAAAACTTTATTTTTTTTTCTTCGTAAAACACATAAACAAATCCCCCCCCCCCACACACACACACAAAAAGTTGTTACTGGGTTAGGATATTGCATTTGTTCTGTACATACATGCATACTTAGTTTTACATACATACCCTACCCACCCCACCCTACCCTAGCATACCCTACCCTACCCCACAACCCCACCCCACCCCCATCCCAAAACAACCCCAATCCACCCCCATCCCAACCCCATCTCACCACTCCCCACCTTACCCGACCTCACCCCATCCAACCCACCCAAGCCCACCCCACAACCCCACCACACCCCACACCCCATCCCACCACAAATTCCACCCCGTCCCGACCGACTCCTAACCCATTCCACCCCACCCTACCCCACACCAGCACACCCAACCCTACCCCACCCTACCCCAACCATGCCACCACCATCCTAACCATACTGAAAAAAAAAACCCGTCCATAATGCCATTAGGCATTTTTCTTGTTTAACATCAAATGCCATGTATTTTTATTGCACGAACAATTTGCACAATGCAATATTGAACATTAAATAGGTCGTTATGCAAAGGGTGCAGAGGCGACCATGAACAACAAGATGGTACGTGCGTCTGAATTAACCAATTCAGTACCAGAAACCCCTAAAAAGGTACCTTTGCAAACAGTGCAGGTCCAGATCAGACACTTCAGAATGCAAACGGTGCAGAGGCGACCATTTACAACAAGATGGTACGTGCGTCTGTGTTAACCAATTCAGTACCAGAAACCTCAAAAGAGGTGCCTTTGCAAACAGTGCAGGCCCAGATCAGACACTTCAGAATGCGGTAATGCGGCGTCTGATCAGGGCCTACACTGTTTGTAAAAAGCTGAACCATTTTCTGAATAAATTCTGAAGAAAACACAGCCTGCCAGCCCTAAATAACGAAATGGACTTCTGCCATATATAAGGTGGAAGATTCCATTTGGTTCAAAAAGGGTTAACTTTAATTCACTCGGCGCCGCTTGTAGGTTATATTCCCATACAAGACAAGAGCCATAATCTGAGTAACACTGAGGCTGTGGTTCTCATTACGTTAAGTCCGTGTGATGAACACCCATCTACAACTTGCTTATATAGAGAAAACCTTTGTTTACAGGGGGACACATTATTTTTCTTATTTCTGTTTAAAGACATAGGTTTTGGGTTCTCGTCATACCTTCTCAATGCAACAGTCCTCACGAGCACCCTCAACATATGTTTGGAGTATAGAAAAGAAAAACAGCACACTTTTTCACCAGAATATACCGTTTTGGAGGTATGAAAGAAAGCACTGTATCACACGCTGTGTTATCGTAATGTGATCTGTTTGTGTAGCTTTGCAGTTTAGTTTAGCACTTGTTAAGGGAAGTGCTCCATGTTAATGTGGCTGAATCAAATAATGTACTACTTTCCTCTATATTTGGCATTAGGACTTTTGTTTTACGCTTCACTAAAATGAAAAAGTAAACTCTACAAGTTGGTCCGTGTTTGAATGGAAAAACTTCTTTAGTACGAGTAAACATGATGATAGTAATCTGGTAATAGGTTTTTTGTTTGTTTGATTTGAGGTTTAACGTCCCCGTCAACACTGTATAGGTCATTTTGGAGACGTTGCTTCCAGCCTTGTGGGACTTTTACCCGACCTTGAAATGAAATGAAATGACATCTCAAGTTCTGTCGCCCAATGAAACCTATTGGGTTTATGAGCATGGACGGTCCGATTTGCACTGCTTTGCCTGGGCAGTCTTAGATCCTCAAAGCGGTTTACCAGTACTCGTGTGCGGTCGGTTTCAGTTCTGCGTGGAAGCATTATGCAGCCCATTTATTTCTTCGAGCCCCGATGGGCAGGGGCACTTTCGCGTGCGTGCGCGCGCGCGTGCATGCGTGTGTGTGTGTTCCACCAACAGCTCAAGTCATTCGGTTTAAAGACTCGGCCGAAAGTGTGGACATAAAAAAAAAGACGCCTATAAAAATACAATATAACCCACAAGTGGCGCCGAGTTAATTAAAGTTAACCATTTTTGTACCAAATGGAATCTTCCACCTTATATATGGCAGGAGTCCATTTCGATATTTAGGGGTGTCGGGATGTGTTTTCTTATAATTTACTCAGAAAATGGTTCAGCTTTTTACAAACAGTGTAGGTCCTGATCAGACGCCGCATTACCGCATTCTGAAGTGTCTGATCTCGGCCTGCACTGTTTGCAAAGGTACTGAATTGGTCAATACAGACGCACGTACCATCTTGTTGTACATGGTCGCCTCTGCACCATTTGCATAACGACCTATTTAAGGTTCATTATTGCATTGTGCAACCTTGTTCGTGCAATAAAAATACATGGCGTTTGATGGTAAAACATGGCACAACCAGATATTCGCACGAACGTCAGCTGTTTACTTTCAATATCGAATTCCTAACTAATTATAACACAGAAATCGCTGAGTTGTGTGACATCTAGGAAAGAACAGGTACAGGCAGAAGAAAATTAAACAAATAACGCCTCAGATGTTTACTGATTTCACAAGAGAGTGGGAGAGAAAGAGAGAGAGAGAGTTGTACGTCCCACTTACAGCTAAGGTCACCAAAGGAGACGGGACCTCGGTTTAAAGACACATCCGAAAGTCTGGAGAAGTCCGGTATCGATCCCGGGAATCCTGTTTTACAAGGCAAGTAGCATTACCACTACACAACGGAGGCTTCTACTGATTGCACAATTTGTGCGTTGACGGGAAATATAAATGATTATAGAGCAGCCTCTATGTTACTCAGTTGCAGCAATATTACAAGTAATGCCCTGGAGCTGGCATGAAATAGCTTCCACCGAAGTTGCCGGTGTTAAGTCATCCAGAATTCGTCTTTATTGAAATTGTAACCGAAATTCTGATCTGTCATCGATGTTAGCCTTCGAAATCTCTGATCTGTGTTTGTGGACAGTGGTATACAAAACAATCTGTAGTTAGAGACAACATTTTTTTTGGACACCTGGTGTCTTTAGTGGGGCGTAGTTTGCTTATTTAACCGAGTTATACGGTCAAATTTGGCAGAAATGCTGCTGAATAATCGTAGTTTTAGCATGAGTAAGTGAATGTAACATATTTTGTTGCGTAGACGTACACTTGACGCCGAAAACAAAAATTCATAAAATTTTCGATGAAAATATTTTTCAACGAACTGCGAAAGCCTTATATGGCTTTGAAATATAGTCAGAAATTTGCTGCGGTATCTCCAGGCATTTAGTTTCTTCTCCAATAGCAGCAAAAGTCAACAGATTGCCTTCTCGATTCAAACAAACAAAAAAACTTCACCTACCCTTTCTATGAAACGTTTTCCGCGATCTGTCTTAGAGACAGTAATCTGTCTTCGACGCAGCCGGTTGTACGGTGTGGCTGTGGCGCAGTGGTAATGCATCGGATTTGAGATCGAAAGGGACCCGGTTCGATCCCCGCAAGCGCCAAGTGTTGTTTCCTTTAGTAAGAGACTTTATCCACATTGCTTAGTATTGGTTCCTACCCAGGAAAAGAGGGTCAAATGGAAGATTAGTACTAGTACTAAATGTGTTACCCTCTATAAATAAGGTAGATTATTATTGCCACTTAAAAAAATAAATAATAAAAAAGTTCAGATAACAATATCTGATACTTTTCATATTCTGCTTTAAACATAGATTTTGGGAACTCGTGAGGCGGTTCTTACGAGTACCCACAATTTATTTTTGGGCAGAAAACTATAAATAATGTATACCGCTGTAAACCCCAGTTTTACTATGTAAATGTAGGTTTTAATGGGGTTAAAATTATAAAGGCGTGTTTTTGTGATGAGGTGTCCGACTGCCCAAATTAAGAAAACATGGCTGCAAGTTAGAAGTTAATAAGAACACTGATGGGGTTGGATTAGATAAACTGATCCTCTGGACGTGGCCAGACCTACACGTGGGACTCGGAGCAGTAGTTAAAAAAAAGAGAAATAGAAAATTCCACGCACGTTCTGTCGGAGTTTTAAATAGGTCTCAATAGGTATCAAGAGTTCAAATGTCTTAAGAACACGGTTAACCCATTCAGTACCAGAAACCCCTAAAGGGGTACCCTGGCAAACAGTGCAGGCCCAGATCAGACGCCGCAGAACGCGGCGTCTGATCAGGGCATCCACGGATTGCTAAAAGTTCAGCCATTTTCCAAATAAATTTTGATGAAAACACAACCTGACACCCCTAAATTTTGAAATGAACTCCTCATATATATGAGGTGGAAGATTCCATTTGGTACAAAAAGGGTTAAGTGAAAAATAATGTAGACAATGAAACGACAACGCATTGCATCCACGCAGATGTAATGAAATAAAGAGCAATCCCGCTGATTGTATCTAGACGCTTGATTGTTAAATTAAATTTAAAGCAATTAAAATTTGTTCTCATTGTAGTTAAGAGTGGCATGAGGGCGAGATATGAGACCGCCATAAGAGAACATGTTTTATGTCATTTTATGCCCCCCAACTTCGAAGAAGTGATAGGGCATATTGGTTTGGCCCGTCTGTCCTACCGTCCGTCGGTCTGTCTTTCTGTCCGTCCGTCCGTTATACTTGCATACGGGCAAGCATGGTTTGAGGTAGAATCCTGAGATTTCATACCTAGCATCAGCAAGAAAATATTATCTCCCAATCGTCCGCCATTGTTTAATGGAATCCCGCCAATATAACTGACTTTACCTTTTTTCATAACATATCTGATATAAGAAAACGACGTTACATCATCTAACGTCAAGATAACAATGAATTACGTCATGATTCTGTATGATTTGAGGTTTAACGTCCCCGTCAACACTGTAAAGGTCATTTTGGAGACGTTGCATCCAATTTTGTGGGACTTTTACCCGACACTGAGATGAAATAACATCTCAAGCCCTGTCGTCCAATGAAACCAATAGGGTTTATTAGCATGGACGGTCCGCCTCGCACCGCAGTTCCTGGACAGGCTTAGATCCTCTAAGCGGTTACCAGTACTAGTGTGCGGGCCGGATTCAGCTCTGCGTGGAAGCATCATGCAGCCCATATATTTTTCCAAGCCCCTATTGGCGGGGGCAACCAAAAATGACGTCATGACACGGGATAAAAAGGCGACTGATTGCGTCGCGCTCTTCCGCCCAGTGATTTGTCACTCGCTATATCACCAGATTTTAATATTTGCTATATAGGAGGCCAGTGTTAGAATTGTTGATATTTCTGATTTAGGTCAAAAAGAATAAAGCATGTCAAGGATTAGAGCCTTCCACTGTAATATTCTTGGTATGAATTATTCATAAAGATATTTTCTTAACTAGAGAATCGATTGTTTGGATTCATTGTTATATTCCTTGCTTACATTTTGGCGGAAAACTGATTATTACGTTAAACTGATAGAATTTATTGGGAGAATTTTACTGTTCTTGATCGCAGCCAGAAATATGAGAATTGAATGCCGGAGTTAAAAGAGAACATGAATTTAGTAATGGTTTTGAAACTTATATTACCATGATTACCCTGAAGATACGGACACCAGAAATAGGTCATAAAATACGCCTGAGCAAAGGGTCTATAATAAAATCAGACTGCTGCTGAGAGCAGTCTGATCAGGGTCTATACAGTTTTGCTACCAAATTATATTGATAATTCTTGCAAATCAGATAAGGAAATCCATAGTTTTAGCTTGGGACAGAAATTCTGTTCTAATCCTGGTGTTCTTACCCAAAATCGAATATTCTCGCCAGTTGAATACGACCTCATATGTGCCGTCGTTAAGGTTGACGTCACAGCACGTTACGTAACATCACTGAAGTGTCATCACAATATGGCGGACATCGGCAACCGAAGTTAATAAATTAAAAATCCACGCTCAGAAATGGAAGGTATGCAAGAAAACGAATCCCATTGCATGGTTGTAAGTGGCGGATAGAAATATCGGTCCCTCGAGATCACTGTCCGGCATCACTCGGCAAGCCTCGCGATGCCGGACAGTGACCCTCGGGACGAATATTTCCATCCACCACTCATACCCATATGATGCCCAACTTGAAATTGGTTTTCGTGTCAATCACTGTAATGTAACTGCCTTGTGGGACATTTACATGTATCAGCTAATCATATTGGAAGGTGATCATTTAGTGGGTGTGGTTTAGAATGCTATAAAGTAGGTCAGCATATTTTCAGGATGTTTTATGCCAAAATGCAGGTTAAGTTTATGTTGGATTTAAACTATGTTATTAATAGTTGAATTTGAATACATTTTAACTAAAATAATCTTAATTGTATCATTTATTCAACAGCGTTCTGATAATTGGCTATGTACCTAATAATTAGGTTACAAATAGTTAACAAGTAAAAGCTTTTGTAAAGCTTCCAATTCTCAGTTCTATCGATAATTTTCGGTTCGGTCTGGCAAACAGCGTAGACCCAGGTCAGACGCCGCGTTCCTGAACAGGGTCTATACTGTTTGCTTGCATTGCAAAAATGCAGAATGTATTTCACAAAACATGCATTCAATAAATACACCTTTACAGAGTCAAATCCGACACCATTTAAGATACCGCAAACTATATAGAGGCTCTTACATGAGTGTTCATGTGTTATTGAATTTATTAAACGAGTTGAGGAAAAGGCATAAAATGCGAGGCTTTGCCTTTGCCGAGCATTTTATCCCTTTTCCTCAACGAGTTTAATAAATTCAATAATGCATGAACAGGAATTCAAGATTCTATTTGTCATATGACATTTAAAACGCATTTTATTCATGATTGTTAAACAAAAATGTCAATATTCCACCATTAGTAAACGCGACGTCATTAAGGACGTCGTACATGTAACGTTACGGTGCGTATCTAACTAATTTGCATATTTAATCCACTAGTGGATTATCGAATTTATTACATGGCGTTATTACACTCTCGGACGCGACTTCATATGATAAAACATGTTATAAAACATGTTTTTACTTTTCTCTTGTTATCCAGATATTCAATCCAATGACTGGGGAAATAGATCGGGCTGCCTGAACTGAAATAGCTGACATAGCCGAACATACGTAGTGGTTAACCGCTTAGCCGGTCTGAGCCTGCCCAGGCAAAGTGGTCGAGTCGGACCGTACCGTCCCTGCACATAAACGCTAGCAGTTTGTTTGGCGGTAGGGCTTGAGGTGTCATTTCAAACCTGGTCGGGTAAATGTTCCACCACTAATTGGGTGCGCCGTCTCCAAAATGACCTAAATAGTGTTACGTAGACACAAACAAAGAATCCAATTATAACTTGTTCATACCTTTATCCTTGGTGGCTCAGGCAGACAAGCATCCCAACAGGCAAATCACGTCAAATCAACGTTAAAATTTGTGAGCAGGACATATTTCATGCTCAAGTGAGTTGAGCGTGAAAAGGGTTTTTTAACCTCGGGACCAGTTCTACGTGTTAGGTCATCAGAAATAGGCCACACCCGTTGAAACGAAAGAAAGAACATGTAATATCAAATAAAGGCGTGTTAAATTGTATCATCATGTTATGGGCCCACGTCCATCGGGGCTTGGAGAAACAGATTGGGCTGCATGGTGCTTCCACGCAGAGATGAAACCGTCCGCACATGAGTACTGGTAAATCGCTTAGGAGGTCTAAGCCTGCCCGGGAAAAGGGATGCGGGTTGGACTGTCCCTGTCGGGTAAAAGTCCCACAATATTGTAAACACGGTCTCCAAAATGACCTAAATGGTGTTTATGGGGACGTAAAACATCAATTCACAAAAACATTGTATCATCATGTTTTCTCTTTTTTCGAATATACAAGAAATATTGGCAAACAGCGAAGGCCCTGATCTAGGCATGCACTGTTTGTCGATACGTTTTTATTATTATTATTATTATCATTATTATTATTCGTCTTCTTCTTTTCGAGGGCCGGGGATCATTGGGGGTTTACCGTCGGAATTGGGGCAAATATTTTCAAATGAGAATTGCTCTACTTAATCAATTCAGAGTATTCAAATGTAACGTGCACTTTGGTTCGAAAGCGCTAGAATGCCATTACAGAATTCATTAAGCTTAACCATTCATTTTCCTAAGAAAGGATATTATTGAATTGTCCAACAGCACGCTGTATTTTGATCATGGTCTGTTGTGACTTTCGTTTTGTATAATAGGCGATTTATTCCTGTATCTATCAAGGTTCACTTCGTCGGGTTTTTTTTTCTCTTGGTTTTGGTTTTACGGCCCTATCAAGATTATTTCACTCATATCGAGCCGATGTTAATCAGAGGTGGGCGAAAACCGGAGTACCCAGAGTAAGGACACCTGACCCTTTTGTTGCAGAACTTGGCGTCTCACATTTGACCCGAGCCAGATTCGAACCACAGCGGTGAGAGACCTAGTGATTAAGAGTCAGCGCCCTTATCTGCAAGGCCACAGAGGCCCGTACACTTCTTAGCTAACTCGAACACGGGATGGTTATGTTTTATTTATTTCTAGCGCAGTGTCCGGCACAGTGTCTGGTGTACGGGGTCGTTGGTCATTTGTCTTGCGTCGTCCATTACATGTAACGCTTGCTTGTGAACACACTAAAGGCTACAATTTTAGACCAATCTTCATTAAACTTGCTCCGTATAATCACTATAAAAAACAACTCCAGGTCGGTTGTGTCGGCTTAAAAAGTAGGACAGTAATGATTGGAAAAAAGAAGCTGTGAATACATTAGAGTCCACAGATTTAGCCTAATATGCGCAACATTTGCTCTGAATCATAACAAGGGCAATATTCTAGGTCAAATTTAAATATGGGTCATGTCCGTTCGAAAAGAAGGTCAGTATATTAGCTCGTAGAAAACGTGGCCATAAGCTCTGACACAGTCTCTATGATACTTTACCCGAATGTTCATCTTCAGAAACTGTACATGTAGGTCAAGCTCAAATATAGGACGTGTACATGTAGGTTCTAAAAGTCGCTGAAATCAGAGGAAAAGCTTGTGATCATACTAGAGGCCACAGTTTTTGACCCAATATTCGTGAAATTTACAAAATCATAGGTCATAGGGTCAAAAATTACCACGGGGTCACTTTTATTACAGACCCACGTAACGAGCACCTTAAAAATCGTCTTGCCTAAAACCAGTAGGCCAAGAACCTGGATTTGGTACACAGTTTTATATACATGTAGACAGTAGACCTCTAGTAGGCTTGTTCAAATCATAGTCCTGGGGTCAAAAATTGTCTAAACATGGCCCCGTCCCTGTGGATCCTTTTTAGTATATGGGGAAAACCTTTATACGGGGTTTCTCGTCGGAAACCAGAAGAACCAGGCACGGTATTTGGCACGCATCTTCCGGTGGACTTCTGCCCAGAGTATTGAAAATGTAGTCCTGAAGCTAAATAAAGAATATATATTTCATTCACCTTATTTGCATTATCTGCTGGTTCCTAGTCTGAAGGTTATCAGCGTTGGAAAAACAGGTAACCAGACCCCCTGACCTTAAAAGGTCAGGGGGGCTGGTTACCTGTTTTTCGAATATTGACAATGTGCAAGCTGGGAGCCAGCAAATAATGCAAATATGTTGAATAGTAAATACTGTTAGCATAAATGCTCTTGTATCTATCTTTGAAAACAAAAATCGCCTAAGAAAACTTGTTCAGAAAGAGTGTACTTTGTACCTCATTACCTATTGTCAATCTCAGATGCAACTTAGCATGAACGGCATTCATGTCATCTATACTTCTGCAATGGATTATGGATTAGTCCCAAACTGGATTCCAAATATTTTGCCGACCATCAGATATTTTGACCATAAGGTTTTTGTGACCAAAGAAAGAAAACGATCCTACCATAAACCATTCTGTTGTTTCCCTTTTGGTGTTACCGTAATGATCCTAAGTACCGGTATTGGGGCAGATAGACTGAAGCAAACAGTGCAAGAAGGAGCAGTCCGATCAGGGTCTACACTGGTTGCCATTCCGTCCGCACCTTTTTGGACTCCTTGCTAGATCGTGAAACAAATTTGTTAAAATTTAAAAAGGATTACAGCACGTTCTCAAGGTGTCCGTTTGGATTGTTTCGGTAAGCTGCATGATGCTTCCAGCCAGAGCTGACTCTGACCCACCCACGAGTACTGGTAAACCGCTTAGAGGATCTAAGCCTGCCCAGGTAGGTAAAGCGGTGCGAGTGTCGGACCGTCCATGCTTATAAACCCTATTGGTTTCATTGGGCGACAGGGCTTGAGCTGTCATTTCATCTCAATGTCGGGTAAAAGTCCCACAAAATTGGAAGCAACGTCTCCAAAATGACCTATACAGTGTTGACGGGGACGTTAAACCTCAAATCAAACAAACAAAGACTTAGGGGCAATGATAGAGATAATTTATGACCGAATTTAAAAACCCTCTAAAATGTTCGTCATTAAGATTTTAAAAGTTGAAATGATCAAAACTGTACACAAAAACATGTCTGGTGTCTCCAACATGGTGGACCAAGGGAAACTAATCTTACCAAATTACATCGTGTACAATCGTTCAATACAGCAGACCCCGTCTGCATGAAAAAGATTTGGCTCAAGGGGCATCCGCAAAGCACACAGTGAAGACTGGTCATACTGCGCGCAGTCTGATTACTTTTTGCTGGGCGTATGTTGCAGTCCGGTAACATAGCGCAGATTAAGGTTAAATGGTTATGCTGGACTTTCTCCAGTGCAGTGTTCAAAAGCCACAATAAAAACTGTTACAATGCTTCCTTTTCCAGGACATGTACCTCCAACGACGAAAAAGCCTCTGATAATGTTATCGCATAGGGCAAGCATAATTGTAATGCACTGCCCCGACATTGCGCATTATAAATGTTGTGCGCTAATAAAACACGAAGACTGTCTGCAATTAATTACTGATTAGGTCCAATGCAATGCTGTCAGACGCAACAATAATGAACATTTTGGCTACTATTAAACTCAGGCTTGCTTTCGGAAATTGGAAATTTTTTACACATCGTCGTTATTTAAACCAAAATGCCCAAATATTGAGCAAAGCAAAACTGGTAATGAGAGGTAGAGATCATCGCGAAAATTTTCCTATTTCGGCTGAAAACATAAATTGTGGGTACTGGTCAGAAACGTCTCATCAAGCCGGTTCTAACGTGTTCCCACAATCTATATTTAGAGCAGAATTAAGAAAAATATCAGAATTTTTTATCTGAAAATTTTCATTTTTTTTTTTTGGTCGTTAAATTGTCGGCGTATCTTCGTAATGTGGAGAGGCTGTGAATGTAGGGTGCGCAAAATAATAGACCACGCAATGTTACCGGATTTGACTACACCTATCCGAAAACACAATTTTGCTTGTCTCTACTCAGCGAGGCGGTTCTAACGAGTACCCACAATCTATGTTTTTTGAGCACAAATAAGTAGGGGTTCATGGGGGTCAAAATTATATGCATGTAGGCGTTTTTCGTGAAGAGCACGTTTTGCAGTACGACACCATGGTAGTGGAACTGAAGTGCTATACTCTAAAAAGCACATTACGAAAACATGCCTATACAAATGCATTGTAAACTTTACCACAGAAAAATTGAAATTTTTATGAGGAAAAAGTGTGATTATTTTCTTATTTCTGCTCAAAATATTTTAGGGCAGAAATAAGAAAAATAAGGTTTACCCCATATAAACCCCAGTTTTACTATATAAAAGTGGGGTTTGCGGGGGTCAAAATTATATAGGCGTGTTTTCGTGATGAGTAAGATTTTCGACAAACACCGCGCTACTCTAGATTAAGCTAGATAGAACTTTTTTCCCAGTTGGCTCTAAATTGTATGCAATATCAGAAATGAAGACATCTATCAGCTTTGTTGGCAAATAAAAGATGACTTCAGGGAATACGAGTTTGGGTTCATACATACTTCATTTCCTGTCACTTAGAAAGGACTGTTCACTATTCAGAATTAATAATTGATAAAGATTCTGATTCCCTTCGTAATAAATATTGCCTTTGATGTACACATAGATACATTAGATTTTGAAAGTAACCTGGCTTCCAAGGACACATTAGAGCTACAACGAGTATAAATAGAATGGGCGAGTGTCCTATCTTTGTTGAATCTTTCATAAGCAGCGCTTAAAGTTCGCAAACAGTTTACGACCTCTAACGGATTCTTGAACAGAGACATATATGCACGGACAGTCAGGAAAAATAGAAGTAAAGGCAATGATCAGGAATCGATACAACTTACCCACGCCTCCCATCATAGACACGAAAGGAACATGAAATAACTAGACCCTAACGGAAACATAAAAATAGAAGTAGAGGCAATGATCAGGAATCGATACAATTAACCCACAGCTCCCATCAGAGACATCAAAGGGAAAGAAACACAAACATGAAGCAACAGACCTAATGGAAACATCAACAGCGGAAAGCCAAAAGGACAGTTTCTTTCCTACAAAATGACCAAATGGCTATCCAAAATAAAATACTATACCAACCACTTGTTTTACTTCAACTCTTTACCAAATTTTCGAGGGTCTCCCCTCTTCATCAGGATTATATGGACACTTCACTCTACATTTAACTCTAAAATGTAGAGTGCAGTGTCCATATAACCCTGATGAAGAGGGGAGACCCCTCGAAAATTTGGTAAAGAGTTGAAGTAAAACAAGTGGTTGGTAATTATTATTCCCTTATGGAAAAAAATCTACAATAAAATAATATAAGCGACACAAACACCTAAAGACAAACCATAACAAAAATAAACCGCGACAGAAGAACCGGCGGAAACGAATTCCACACCGGAAGCCAAAAGGACAATTACTTTCCCAAAAACTGGCCAATTGGCTATCCAAAACAAAAATATATAAGCGACACACACATTCAAACACGAACTATAACAAAAATAAACCACAACAGAGGAACCACTTTGGAACGGTCAGTGAAAAGTATTTCACGGCCACAATCCCAGCCCTTTCTTCCGTCGCGATTAGACAAATAATCTGAGAACACAAAAAATTTAACAACCACATAAATGAAACAACTGTGACTCATGGGTCATTTTGTGTCGTTCCCCACAGTTTGTTTGTTTGTTTGATTTGAGGTTTAACGTCCCCGTCAACACTGTAAAGGTCATTTTGGAGACGTTGCTTCCAATTTTGACGGACTTTTACCCGACATTGAGATAAAATGACATCTCAAGCCCTGTCCCCACTAGAACCGATACGTTTTATAAGCATGGACGGGCCGACGCGCACGCTTTGCCTGGGCAGGCTTAGATCCTCTAAGTGGTTTACCAGTACTCGTGTGCGGGTCGGTTTCAACTCTGCGTGGAAGCATTTTGCAGCCCATCTATTTCTTCAAGATGGGCGGGGCCGTCTGAGCTACATGTATCCGCCGAAAGATTCTATTGTCATATATGGGCTATGTTTTATTAAAAACAACAACAACAACAAAAAACACACACACACACACACACACACACACACACACAAAAAAAAAAAAAAAAAAACAACACGCTTTCCAAATATATTGGAAAAATCTTATCGCCAAAAAATGAAAATTTTCCGATAAAAATTCTGATATTTTTTAACATTTCTGCACAAAACATAGACTGTGGATACTCGTTAGAACCGCCTTGGTGAGGCGGTTCCATCGAGTACCCACAGTCTATGTTTTGAGTGGATACTCGTTAGAACCGCCTTGGTGAGGCGGTTCCAACGAGTACCCACAGTCTATGTTTTGAGCAAAAATAAGAAAAAAAACAACAACAAAAAAAAAAAAAAAAAAAAAAACAAACAGTGTATACCCCTGAAAACCCAAGTTTTGCTATATAAAAGTGGGGTGTAAGGGGGGTCAAAATCATATAGGCGTGTTTTCGTGATAAAGACGTGGAAAATATTGAATTGATTGTTGTATAAATCACCAAGGTACTTTCAGAACTGCCTTCATGATTAATTGCCTCCTATTATTATTCTGGTAGTCTGTATATCCGCAACAGTTGCTTCTGACGCTTTGTGTCTCATCACGTGATCAAGTCCGTGAAATGAACACCGTCCTAAACCCCAATTTATATAGAGAAAACTGGGGTTTACGGAGGTATACATTAATTTTCTTATTTCTCCTTCAATACATAGGTTGGGGGTACTCGTTAGAACCGCCTCAATGAGGTGGTTCTAACGAGCACCCACAACCTATGTTTGATGTTTTTTTTTATGCTTTGTTTGATTTGAGGTTTAACGTCCCCATCAACACTGTATAGGTCATTTTGGAGACGTTGCTTCCAATCTTGTGGAACATTTACCCGACATTGAGATGAAATGACATCTCAAACCCTATCTCCCAATGAACCCACTAGGGTTTATAAGCATGGACGGGCCGACTCGCACCGCTTTGCCTGGGCAGGCTAAGATTCTCTAAGCGGTTTACCAGTACTCGTGTGCGGTCGGTTTCAGCTCTGCGTGGAAGCATCATGCAGCCCATCTATTTCTTCAAGCCCCAACGGGCGGGGGCCGTAAATCACCAAGGTACTTTCAGAAATGCCTTCGTGATTAATTTTCTCGTATTATTATTCTGCTAGTCTGTATGTCCGCAGCACATTACGAAAACACGCCTATACAAATACATTGTAACCTTTATCGCCCAAAAAATGAAAATTTTAAGATGAAAAATTGTGATATTTTTCTTATTTCTGCCGAAAATATAGATTGTGGATAGTCGTTAGAACCGCCTCGGTGAGGCGTTTCTAAAGAGTACGCAAAATAAGAAAAAAAATAGTGTTTACCCCTGAAAACCCCAGTTTTGCTATGTACAAGTGGGGTTTAAGGGGGTCAAAATCATATAGGCGTGTTTTCGTGATAAAGACGTGGAAAATATTGAATTGATTGTTGTATAAATCACCAAGGTACTTTCAGAACTGCCTTCATGATTAATTTCCTCCTATTATTATTCTGGTAGTCTGTATGTCCGTAACAGCTGTTTGTGATGCTTTGTGCCTGATTCTTCAATTTATTGGAAAAGACGGATTGGAAGTTTTGTCTTCCGTGATAATAGTTTTTAGCAAAATATTTTGTCTAGCATTACCGTAATGCCGCTGCATTTCAAGAAGGTGGCTTTGTTACTCTTATAATAATAAGACCATCATAAAACAGCACTCGTTTAGCCATGTTCGAACTGGTTTTATCATATGAGCCCCGCCAAGCGAATTTGTGTCTTGGAGCATTCCGTTATGACAAATTGTAACTGCGCATGCCCAGCCATTCAGAGGGGCAAGGGATATGGCTTTCTGTCTGAAGGTTCCTCTTGATTCACTGCTTGTATGAGCGAGAAGCGAAGTTCTGGCGAGACTGCGCGGATGCTCAGGCTCGCCTGAACCTTCGCTGCTCGCATAGGCGATAAGTACCAAAATCGCTTGACGGGGCCCATATGACGTCGCGTTTGAGAATGTTATAATGCACTATTGTCCGAGGTCTTCGGCCTTCGGTGCTGTGGACAGCCTGACATGGTCAAAAATAGGCATTTTCAGCAATCAAGCAGACGTAACGCAATGATAGATAGGCTGAACTCGCCAGTTTTCGAACTCCTCTGAGCTTTTATCCCTGACTTACTTATATGCAAGTTTCAAGTTGATAAGATAAAAACTAAAGGAGCTACGGTGATGAGAAGTTCGAAAATGGGCATTTTCATTTAAGAAGGGGAAGCAACTCTATGACAGACAGGCCGACAGTTTTCGAACTCATCCGAGCTTTTATCCCTGACTTTCAGGAAGATACCATCAAAACTGAAGGGGATAGGTTGATAGCAAGGTCAAAAATAGGCATTTGCAGAAATCAAGGGGACGTAACTTTACAAATAATGGACGGACCTTGCCAGTTTTCTAACTCATCCGAGCTTTTATTCTCATTCAACTTATATATAAATTTCAGAAAGATCTGATCAAAACTGAAGGTGCTACAAGGATGACAAGCATTTTCCATTTGAAAGTCTATGGGACTTTGTGGTTGCCATAGCAACCACAGTTTTCATTCGATTTCGATAAAAAGCTTACATCATCAACGCCCCATCAGGGGCATGCTACATATGAGAAAAGATTGAGATCAGCCTGCAGGCTGCAGAGATAAAACTGATCAAATGGTGGACGGACGACCATCCTATAGGCTCCCTTGGAGCCTTCGGCACAGTTGAGCTAAAAAGATTTTTTTTTTCTGAAAGAAACTCTGATTTATTTTTCATAATTCTGATCAAACTATAGATTGTGGGCATCCTATAGAGAAGGTTCCGACGGGTACCCACAATGTACGTTTCTGAGCAGAAATAACAAAATGTATTCCCCTGTAAACCCAAGTTTAACTATATACTAGTGGGGTTTAAAGGGGTCAAAATAGAATAGGCTTGTTTTCGTGATGGAAAATGACTCCTGCTATATACGTGTACAGTGAGTTGAAAAAGGGTTTGAAGAAAATTAGAGTTTTCTACGGAACCCGGGAAGGGACATGATTTTTTTTTTATTTTATAAGTTGTCCGCACAAGATAATATCTTGTCTGCACAACATAGATCTCGTGTCCGCACAAGATAATATTTTGTCCGCACAACTTCCCAAGATCTATGTTATGCAAACAAGATAATATGTTGTGCGACAAGATAATATCTTGTGCGCACAAGATATTATGTTGTGCGAACAAGATAATATCTTGTCCGCTCAAGATATTATCTTGTTCGCACAACGTAATAAAAATAAAGAATCATGTCCCTTCCCGGGTGCCGTAGTTTTTACTCTGATGGTGTGTTGTCCGTGTAGTGTCGTAATTATATACATGTAGATTATAATGGAAAACTGCATTTTGGGATAATAAAAACAGGTAATACACATATTCTTTAATCATTTAATGATGAAAATGCTGCTTCATATATTTTCTCCTGAAATTGCAGCATACATGTAACAATTTACACGTGTGACACATGAAGGGGATGAGACGATGTACTACCATTAGTGTGAAATAATGGCGTGCAACATGGTGTCAGAAAAGACAGAAATTAGGTAAAAACTGTAACATCTTTCTTATGTCTGCTTTCAACATAGATTGTAGGTACTCGTTAGAACCGCCTCAATGAGGCGGTTCTAACGAGTACCTAAATGAGGCGGTTCTAAAGAGTACCTACAATCTATGTTTTTGAACAAAAATGAGACAGATAATGTATTCCCCCATAAACCCCATTTTTCTCTATATAAAGTGGGGTTCAGAGGGGTCTTCGTTTTATGGAAACGTTATTGTGATGCTATTACGCCTTCATATCCCTAGAAGTAGCAAATTTACAGACGTAGGTTTTTGATATACAGTAAAATTCCTATATTAAGACCACCTTTGGGACTGTTCACAAGTGGTCTTAAAGACCACTTTTGAACAGTCCCAAAGGTCTTCCCGGAACTGAGGACATTGTAGGCAGAAAACACAAAGGAAAAATCAGTGTACCCTCCAAAATAAGCTTTTTATGGCAAAATTAGTCCTAATTTTAGGTGGTCTTAATAGCGGAATTTCACTGTATTTTTCTTATTTCTAATTCAAACAAAGATTTTGATGGCCCCGCCCATCGGGGCTTGAAGAAAATATGGGATGCACGATGCATCCACGTAGAGCTGAAACCGACCTGTACACAAGTACTGGTAAACCGCTTAGAGAATCTAAGCCTGCCAAGGCAAAGCGGTGTGAGTCGGCGCGTCCATGCTTATAAACCATGCTGGTTTCATTGGGCGACAGGGCTTGAGATGTCATTTCATCTCAATGTCGGGTAAAAGTCCCACAAAATTGGAAGCAACGTCTCCAAAATGACCTTTACAGTGTGGACGGGGACATTAAACCTCAAATCAGACAAACAAACAAACAAAGATTATGGCCGCTCGCTGAGGCAGTTCTAACGAGTACCCCACAACCTATGTTTTAGAGCAAAAATAAGGAAAATAGTGTACAGCCTTGTAAACAATTGTATTTATATAAAGTGGGATTGAGAAGGGTGTTCATTATAGAGTCATGTTAACATGATACAGAGTATAAAGAAATTTGAGCCAGCGCACGACAAAACCTACAATAAGACATGTGCGCCCAGTGAAGACTCAGATCA
The DNA here is from genome assembly GCA_963580285.1 of Lucinisca nassula. Taxonomy (NCBI): domain Eukaryota; kingdom Metazoa; phylum Mollusca; class Bivalvia; order Lucinida; family Lucinidae; genus Lucinisca; species Lucinisca nassula. Next base: position 42,196,435 of record OY757018.1, read on the forward strand.
GCCTGCGCATCCTCGCAGTCTGATCAGAGTCTTCGTTGTGCGCTCTTAGGGTAGCTAAGGGCCCAATGCTCCTTTATGCAGCAAGAGAAGTCTCTGGTTAGACTATATGGATGTGCAGGCTGATCTGATTCTTCGCTGGGCGCACATGTAAGTTGCAGGAAATGCTGTGCCCCGGCTCATTTATCTTATTCTAATGGGAATGCGCAGCCAATAGGACTATACCCATGACCTCGAACATGTACATGTATGCAAGTAACCATTTAAGCAATAAAATAAATATAAATAGAAAAACGACCTAAGCGATCAGTGAAGACTAAGATTAACATATGCATAAAGCGAGTCTAGCCAGTCATCTTTTTCGCTCTGTGAATAGCCCAAGGTCTCACCACGTGAACAAGTTCGTGAAATGTACACCCCTTTAAACACATTATTCTTCGCTCCAAGACATAGGTTGTGGGTATTCGTTAGAACCGCCTCAATGAGGCGGCTCTAACGAGCACCCACAACCTATATTTGCTGTATTGATAAGAAAAATATCACGGATTTATCCCGAGAAAAGTAGCCATTTTGGAGATGTGAAAAAATGCACTATGTCGCACGGTGTGTTATCTTAAAGTGTAGAAGGCTCACATGAACAACGAATGTGCCGACTCATCTGAAACTTCGCTGGTCGCAGGCTTTTTTTATGTTTTTGGGGGTATGTTTTGTTGTGCATCAGCGCATGAAAGATTGGCCGTTGCTTTGTCTGCGCCCTGCACTGTACGTCCGTCTTTCCCATTGGTGTCTTGGACGGAAGGTATTAGGTACTGTACATGTACAATAAAATTCCTATAATAAGACCACCTTTAAGATCACTTTTGAACAGTCGCAAAGGTGGTCACTTATTCGGAGAAACTGGGTGTAGAAAACACAAAGAAGAAATAACTGAAACATTTAAAAGCAATAAAACTCGCCGAAGACTTGTATAATAAACTTCATATTCTACAATATATGGTCTGGCCCCCGCCCATCGGGGCTTGAAGAAGTATATGGGTTGCATGATTCTTCCACGCAGAGCTGAAACCGACCCGCACACGAGTACTGGTAAACAGCTTAGAGGATCTAAGCCTACCCAGGTAAAGCGATGCGAGTCGGCCCGTCCGTGCTTATAAACCCTATTGGTTTCATTGGGCGACAGGGCTTGAGATGTCATTTCATCTCAATGTCGGGTAAAAGTCCCACAGAATTGGAAGCAACGTCTCCAAAATGACCTTTACAGTGTTGACGGGGACGTTAAACATCAAAACAAATCAAACAAAACAATATATGGTCACCTGTGTGATAGTCTTTAAAATCAGGATACCGTCAAAAGAGGTGTTACAGCCGTTTGATAAAGACCATAGTCCCTTCATTTGATGCATGTTACAATCACTAAATGTGTTGGATACCAATGTAATATATGCTCACAAAAATCCCACTTTATTCATCATAATTCATTTAACCCTTATCTTGCTGTTCACGACAACCCCTACCTTTGCAAACAGTGTAGATCCAGATCAGATGGCTTCTGAAGAAGCCAACTGATCAGGATCTACACTGTTTGACATTCAGTTTATGAATTTGCTGGAATAAATTACTTCAAGTAATTTGATTGGTTGAGGGACAGAAATGGGTGTGGCTTAAATGAATATTCAGAAAGATAAGGTTTAAGTCAGACAATGGCAACCAGCAAACACACACACCTTCCATTCTCCTCAGACTCTGGGTGCAACACTGAAGCTATTGAAGGCTTACACAATCTGATACAGGTAGGTACGAGTACAGCTAAAGGCAATACATGCTCACAGCAAAGTGCATGATCAGCATGTGTGGATGTGAAGGCTGATCTGAGCCTATTTTAGCTGCGTAGGTCTTCATATAGGTTTGCCGTTTCATTCTCTATATTATGGATAATCATCATCAGCGATTGCTGGTTTCAATCATCTCGTTGAGGCAGTTCAAACGCATGCCCACAACGCAAGTTTTAAGCACATTTAAGAAAGAATATCAGTTTGGGTCGATCGTTAATCAGTCGACCGATAAAGAAGTTTTGCTGCGATTGTCCGCCTGACTATCGCTGACATGTGCTTTTGCATGTAGCTACGCCATGCTTGTCGAGGTCATAATGTTCAAAAGTCCGTATAATGAACACCCCTCAAAACACAACTTTATATAGAGAAAACTGGATTCACAGTGGTAACTATTATTTTTATTATTTCTTCTCTAACACATCACATTAACAAGTCCATCTAATGAACAACCCTATAAAACCCACTTTATCTAGAGAAAACTGGAGTTTACATGGGTAAACATTATTTTTCTTATTTCTTCTCTAAGACAGGTTGTGGGTTCTCGTTAGAACCGCCTTAACGAATAGAGGCGGTTCTAACGTTTGGAGTACATGTACAAATAAGAAAAATCTTATAAATTTTCACCAGAAAAGTAACCATTTTAGAGATACTATGAAATGTATTATATCTCACGGATGTGTTATATTAATGTGATGTCAGAGTGCCGCGTAAAGAAAGTTATCTGTAAAACTTGGAGTGGTTGGGCATTAGCGAACAGTGTTGAGTCAGATCCAACGCCATAGATCGCAGTGTCTGATCAATGTTTACACTGATAAAATACATGGATTGCAAGACGTACATGTAAACTAGACAGTCAAAGTTCCAGTTCAGGAAAATTTTCCAGTCCATCACGAAAACACGCCTAATTTTGACCCCCATGAACCCCACTTTTTTGTAGAAAACTGGGATTTACATGTACAGGGGGTTCGAAACGAACAATTTTAAGATGAAAAATTGTTATATATTTTTTTTTAATTTCTGCTCTAAAATCTATATTTTGAGCAGAAATAAGAAAAAAATTTAACAATTTTTCATCTTAAAATTTTCGTTATTTCGGCGGTAAAGTTTAATATGTATTTGTATAGGCGTGTTTTTGTAATATCCATCTCAGAGACAACGACCCGTCTGTGATGGCAATGGTTTGAATATTTATCAGATGAGCACCTTTTTTGGAGTTTAAAAAAATAGCACTATCTGTTTTAATTGCACGGTTTTATATGGCAGTGTGGTTTTAAACTGGTTAATAAATGTTTAGCTATATTGCACAAATATGTAATAGTATATATCAAACAAGTAAAATGACACAATCTATAGACAGATATCACTTTTCAGTTGGAAAACAAGGATTCAGCATTATCGTAAAATGTTATGGGCTAGTGGCAATCAATGTGTCTGGTGCTTATATTAAAATTGAAACAAAACACCCGTGATTGCTTTGCAGTTGGCGAAGCACAATGACAAGTCTATGTGTTCATAAAATATAAGGAAATTCACATGTAGGAGCAAATCTGGGTGATCGTATCACATGCACATGTATGTCACATGCAACTGTGTCACATACATGTAAAATGCGTTATTACAGATTTTCATCCGACGAAAATGTGTTTTTGGTTTGTCTTAGTTCAGTTCTAAACATAGATTGTGGACACGACGTTAGCACCACCACATTGAGGCGATACTAAAGCGCATACCAAGAACATACAGTAGAAAAAAAGAAAAATAGTATATACCCTTGTAAACCACAGTGCTCTTTATATGTGTGTAAACAAGACTGTGAAATTAACAACCCTTAAACCCAATTTTATATAGAGAAACTGGTGTTTACGGGGGTATACATTATTTCTCTTATTTCTGCTCTAAGACAAAGGTTGTGTGTACTGGTTAGAACCGCCTGGTTCGACATGTAAACCTATATTTTGAGTATAAATTAGAAACAAATAAGAAATTTTTATCAGAAAAATGACCACTTTTGAGGTATGAAAAAATGCTCTATATCACACGGAGGTGTGAAAATATGGTAATGAAAATACTTTTGCAGGAGTTGCCTCCCCTGAATTTGTATCCATTACCCTTAAAATCGGATTTGAATTACCCATGGTAAACGAGTTATCCTTGTTCGAGATATCGAAGTTTCATTTCATTTGATAGGTGTGTTTTTTGGTAACGTCTTAGAAGCGCCTCGACGGGGGCCTGTTCTGCAGTCATAGGACGCTTTTGTTTGTTTGTTTGATTTTGATGTTTAACGTCCCCGTCAACACTGTAAAGGTCATTTTAGAGACGTTGCTTCCAATTTTGTGGGACTTTTACCCCACATTGAGATGAAATGACATATCAAGCCCTGTCGCCCAATGAAACCAATAGGGTTTATTAGCATGGAGGTCGCCTCGCACCGCGGTTCCTGGACAGGCTTAGATCCTCTAAGCGGTTTACCAGTACTAGTGTGCGGGCCGGATTCAGCTCTGCGTGGAAGCATCATGCAGCCCATATATTTCTTCAAGCTTCTATGGGCGGGGGCTTTTCATAGGACGCCTTACATTCTTTTAAGCAAGTGCAATACAAAATTAATGTATAATTGAGATATGAACATGTACATGTACTTCTATTTATACTCAAAACATAGGTTGTTCGTACTCGTTAGAACCGCCCCATTGAGGCGGTTCTAACGAGTACCAACATCATATGTCTTGGAGCAGTAAAAAAGAAAATTATGTACACGTGTATTTCCCTGTTAACCCCCGTTTTTTTTCTATACAAAGTGGGGTATTTAGGGGTGTTCATCATACGGACTTGTTTACGTGATGGCAAGCGTTGGATGATAGACTCATTCATCAAAGCAGAAAACAAGTTTTCATTAAAAAAAAAAAAATAATAATAAAAAAAAACAACAACAAAAAAACTTTATCTTACATTGAATTGGCCGACCTAAGAAAAGTTGGTTCTAGTGCTCAACTTTTACTTTTTGGCATTCAACACGAAAACACGTCTATATAATTTTGACCCCATTGAACCCCACTTTTATATAGTAAAACTGGGGTTTCCGGGTGTATACCATATTTTTCTTATTTCTGCTCTAAAATATAGATTGTGGGCACTCGTTAGAACCGCCTCATGCCTTATTTTTCTTATTTCTGCTCTAAAATATAGATTGTGGGTACTCGTTAGAACCGCCTCGATGAGGCGGTTCTAACGAGTGCCCACACTCTATATTTTGAGCGGAAATAAGAAAAATATTACACTTTTTCAACATAAAATTTTCATTTTTTTCGGCGATAAAGGTGGCAATGTATTTGTATAGGCGTGTTTGCGTAATGAGCACTTCCATTCAGACTGAAAATCCCATGAGCGTTTTCTGCAAAGCATACAGTTGCAGGAATACGGTTTCACGCACGAGTATCATAGAAACTAGGATAAGCCTCCTATGCTGTAAGTCCTCCTATGATGTAAGTTTGAATATTTCAGTTTTGTTTGTTTGATTTAGAGATTAAAGGCCCAGTCAACACTGTTTTATGTTATTTATGAGCTGGTCAGTTCACCTATCCACACTTTTCCTGGGCAGTCTTATACGTAAGCGGTTAACCAGTACAGTGCACATTTTTTTGCCAGAAACTGACAACTGCCCTTCTTGTATCAGCAGATGGGAGAGAATGACCGTAGAAAAGATTTCATGATCAATCACAACGAAAGAATGTTGTCGACCCCGGCAGGTATCGAACCCGCGTCCTCCTGATCACCAGTCAGACCTGCATCTGACTGAGCTACCGAGACCGGCTTGAACATTTCAGTTACAAATGTACTATGACAGCATTGGTTTGACGTAATTTCTTCCTTCTCTGCAATGGTATGCAATATAGATTTTCATCCAAATTTTGGCCAGTAAAAATGTCTCAAATTTTGGCCAGTAAAAGCTCAATTAAATCTTTGTTATATGTATCACTATATTACCCCCAAATTTGACAGTTTGGGGATCCTGTGACCTTGAAAATGAAGTCATTCTAATCAATTTTTTACCAACTCCTAGTGATGTAACCATACACGTTCGGTAAGAATCCACTGATTGGTACAGGAGATACTGTAACAGTGCGTCGGCTGTTGCCAGTGCTACCGCTTACGCCAACACCGACGCCCAGCGCAAACAGGATTCGCACAAGAACAATATGTTCCCTCCCCTAACCTCCCCTTCGGCGCAGGGGCATAATGACACTTTAACTTTGAAGCATGCATAAACTAACGTATATACTGCAAACATGTATCTGAAAAAGTTTCACAAATAACTTTTTTATTTGAAAATTGTCATTTATAATGCATAGATAGTTATAAGTATGATGTCATTAGCCACGGCAAGGGGCGGTGTCGCCAGACATGTGTCGTCAGCGAAGATTTCAAATGAGCCTCTGTAGTCACGCTTTACCTGACCTTGAATCAAAGGCTATCCAAATAGCGCTGGGCGAAGCCATTGATCAGCCTGTGGTATGCGTTCATCACCAGAGCTGTCATCGCTCGTATATCATTGCGATGACACCTCCGAGTAACATTAGGAAAACATGTTCATCTGAAATAATGGCTTCCAACATGGTGTCAGAAATGACAAATATGGCGCTACAAATATTAGGTAAAAATTTGTAATATCTTTCTTAATTTTGCTTTCAACGTAGATTTTCAATGATCGTTAGAACTGCCTCATTGAGGCAGTTCTAACGAGTACCCAAAATCTATGTTTTTGAGCAAAATTAAGCCAGATATGTTTACCCCTGTAAACCCCAGTTTTCTCTGTATAAAGTGGGAGTTATGGGCTGTTCATGTCATGGACTCGTTCACGTGATGATGGTGCACTCATCCTTGGTTCAAAAACAGACCTTTTTTCTGTCGAAAAATGAACAGTTTTCTTATTTATGCTACAAACATAAATTGCGGGTGCTCGTCATCACGTGAACAAGTCCGTGATATGAAGACCCCCCACACCTATACCCCACTTTATATAGAGAAAACTTGGGACTATGGGGGTGTACATAATTTTTCTTATTCTTGCTCCAAGACATAGGTTGTAGGTACTCATTAGAACCGCCTCAACCGCCTCAATGAGGCGGTTCTAGCTAGCACCCACAACCTATGTTTGCAGTTTTTATAAGAAGAATATCACTGATTTTCATGAGAAAAGTAGCCATTTTGGAGATAAGAAAATGCACTATGCCGCACGAGTGTGTTATCGCCTCAATGAACAGACAGGTTCTAACGAGTGGCAAAACATCTTTCGATCAAACCAGGGAAAAATAATCTATACCCTCGTAAATCGGGGCTTATAATGGGTTTTATTTCACTGACTTATTTACATAATGTTATGTAATATGCAATAACGAATATTCAATAGGGGCGATGATGTAAAGATGGCGTTAGAGATAATGGGAATGTTAGTGGACCCATAATATAGACTATGGAATGTGTTGAGTAATATAACATTAAGTGTAAAAACCAACTGTAAGTCTCCGTCCTGAATATTGCACGTAATTATGAGCTATTTACATTTTCCCCAGCGTTTTCCTTAATTATAAATTCATAAGTTGCAAACACGTTGTCCTTGTTCAACCGCGGAATTACTTGCAGCTGTTGCTGTTCTGCGAGTCTTTGCAGGCACGAAAAGGTGCAACTTAGAATGTTGGAGCAGTGCATATTTAATCAGCCTGGGCAGCCAAGCAGCCATGTCAACTTTCTCACTTTTCACAATACGCATGCGCGAGGATTTATATATTAATCTTGTGACTTGCAAAGACACTGAGCAGCCTGCGAGTCCGCGCAGACTGATCAGAGTATTCGCATGTACAGCACATGCTATTTTGCATCTTTTTGTGTGGCTTCGCAGGCTTATATAGGCGTTGCAACTTGTGTATGAAGATAAGAATATCCTGCTCTAGTGCTTAAAATTCATCATCCGAAATAACAGCATCCGTACACAATCCAAACTACGTTGTATTAAATGTTTTTATCCATCTCCCCGCTCATACGGATATAAAACCATCCGGCAACGCACTTTCCACTGCATTGAAAACGTTGAGCACAACTCGATTGAAAAATAATGTAACAGTGCCTTTCTTATATCACCTGATTGAAAAGACACAACTAGTCAATAAACTCAGTGTAACCGAAACAAACAGTGTCCACCATCTTCTTGTGGACACTTCACCACTCTTGGCCTCTCCGGCAGTGCCTGAAAAAAAAGAGAGGAAAGAGACCCATTAATGAAGCTGAGTTTAGTCGTTCAAAACCAACGGTGTCTTTGATTACTGTATCGTTAATGCAATCCACTTTGATAACGTGCCACAGTGGCCTAGTGAGTAAGAGTGCTGACCTTCTCTCCGCCTTGCTCGGGACACACGTGAGACACTAAGATTTTCCCGGGTACTCCGGTTTACGCCCACCTCTGATTAACGATCGACTCAAAATAAGTGAAATTATCTTGAAAGGACCATAACCCCAACCCCATAAAACAACACTTTGATAATTTAATATGGCATAAAAGCAAATATTGTTGCTTAAATATGGGTAGCTGCAACAGCTAGTTAGATTTTTTTTCACCAACAATAACTTAGTATTAAATATTGTCCTTACAATGTAACTTATTGACCACTAACGAGCTCGTTTAGCTAACGTTGCTTTGCCGAAACAACCGGGCATAGCACCCACAACATATGTTTGCAGTACAAATAAGAAAAATATCATTGATTTTCATCCGAAAAGTAGCCATTTTGGAGATGTGAAAAAATGCACTATGTCGCACGAGTGTGTTATCGTAATGACTCGGACCAAGTACATGTACCGCCCCCACCCATAGGGGCGTGAAGAAATATATGGGTTGCATGATGCTTCCACGCAGAGCTGAATCTGGCCCGCACACTAGTACTGGACAACCGCTTAGAGGATCTAAGCCTGTCCAGGAACCGCGGTGCGAGGCCATGCTAATAAACCCTATTGGTTTCATTGGGCGACAGGGCTTGAGATGTCTTTTCATCTCAGTGTCGACCGCATAGGAGTACTGGTAAACCTCTTAGAGGATCTAAGCCTGTCCAGGCAAAGCGCAAAGCGGTGCGAGTCGGACCCTCCATGTTTATAAACCCTATTGGTTTAATTGGGCGACAGGGATTGATATGTCATTTCATCTCACTGTCGGGTAAAAGTCCCACAAAATTGGAAGCAACGTCTCCAAAATGACCTTTACAGTGTTGACGGGGACGTTAAACCTCAAATCAAACAAAAAAAAGTACATGTATATGTATATTTTAGGAACACAGATACATGTGAGGTAGCGCAATCTGTCAGTGGTAAAGGAGTGACATTTTTGCAGAGAAAGCACCTAATATGCAGACGTGGATGGGATTGTAGGAGATCGACATTGAAGAGGTTCTTATGAGAACACCCAATACATGGGTTTGAAAGAAATAAGATAAAAGCAATGTATACCCGTATAAACCTTACTGTTCTCCATACAACATGGACTTGTTGACCTGATGTGCAGCAAATTAATCGAAATGTACAGAAAACCGATTTCTTCAATAAAAATATTTGCGTATGAAACTAAATACATACGTACCTCGCTTGCCAGTATTTGATTTTTCTTCTGAAAATAGATAAAAATAAATATATTGCTAAAATTCACAATTTGAAAGTAATTACTTTAAAAGCATTTTAGAAAGTTTTAAGTAAATTTTCTTTGTGTTTTCTACATCCTGTGTGTTCTTGTGGAAGACCAACTTTCTGACTGTTCATAAGTGGTCTTAAAGATCACTTTCGAACAGTCGCAAAGGTGGTCTTTAATACGAATTTAGCTGTATCTTGTTACCATCCTTTTAATATGCATTTAGTTTAAGGAAGAGTCTATTTGCAGTCAACTGCAAATAGCCAAAAAACGTTAAAATGGCTATTTGCAGTCAACTGCAGATAGCCAAAAAACGTTAAAATGGCTATTTGCAGTCATTTTATATTCCTGCCATTTACACGTGCGCCCATCGAAATTCAGATCAGTCTACGCATCCGCGCTGTCTATTCATAGTCTTCGTTGTGTGCTCTTCGCATCAGGTTAATAAGTCCATGAAATTATGGCTCCTCTAAACCCCACTTTATATAGAGAAAAGCGGGGTTTAGGGGTAATTATTACCATTCCTTATTTTGGTGCAAACACATAGATTGTGGGTACACGTTAGAACCGCCTCATTGAGTCTGTTCTAACGAGCACATTCAATCTATGACTAGAAATAAGGAAAATATACATCATCTTCATTCAAATAAGAAGGCCATGATGGCCCTGGATCGCTCAGCTGATCCTTATGGCAGGTAATATAAGGTGGAGTGGGCGGTTTGAACAATTTTTTGCTGACAGTGGCCCAAGGAACATTTCTGTGAAATTATATCAAAATCAATCTAGCTATTAAGGAACTTAAGTCATTTTAAGGGTTATATATTTTTTTCTGGATTGGAAAATTGTCAGAGTGGCACTCATGGAACATTCCTTCAAAATCGTTTTCTTTTTTGGGGAAGAAGTCAGCGCTGACTTGTATGTCACTATCTGGGCACCTGTCAGGACCTAGTGCACCAGACGGAAATGAATGGGCTCATTTTAACTAACTAACACTAATTCATGGTGACAAGGAGGGGGGCGGTATCCATCCATTTGACAATACAGAGCTGACTTGTATGTCACTATCTGGGCGCCTTGTGGACATTGAGGGTCAGGTCCTAGTGCACCAGACGGAGATGAACAGGCTCAGTCTAACTAACAATGCCTCATGCTGAAGGTGAAAGCGGGGTGGGGGTGGATACCTTTGACGATACAGAGCTGACTTTGTATGTCACTATCTGGGTATCTTGTGGACACATTGAGGGTCAGGTCCTAGTTACAGTCTCAGTCTAACAAACAATGACTCTTGATGTGTTTGAGGGGGGAGAGGGGGAGTGGGGTGGATCACTTTGACAATACAGAGCTTACTGGTATGTCACTATCAGGGTACCTTGTGACATTGAGGGTCAGGTCCTACTGCACCAGACAGAGATGAACGGGCTCAGTCTTACTAACAATGACGCATGGTGTGTGTGTGGGGGTGGGGGTGGGGGTGGGTGGAACCCTTTGACGATAAAGAGCTGGCCTGTATGATAATTGGACCAAAACTGTGGCCTCTAGAGTGTTAACAAGGTTTTGTTTTGATTTGATCTGCTGACCTACTTTTTGACCCAACAGGACCCATATTCGAACCTAACCTAGATATTGTTATGATGATCATTCTGAAAAAGTTGATGATGATTGGACCAAACTGGCCTCTAGAGTGTTAACGAGATTTTTTCTTCGATTTTACCTACTGACCTAAGTTTTGACCCGACATGACCCATATTCGAACTTGACCTAGATATTATTATGATGATCATTCTGGGCAAGTCGAATGATATTTGAACCAAAACTGTGGCCTCTAGAGTATTAACAAAGTTTTTCTATGATTTGATCTGCTGACCCACTTTTTGGCCCAACAGGACCCATATTCGACCCTAACCTAGATATTGTTATGATGATCATTCTGAGCAAGACTGATGATGATTGACGAGTGTTAAGTTGGTTCCTTATTCCTTATTCCTTGTTCCTTATTCCTTGTTCCTTGTTCCTTATTCCTTGTTCCTTATTCCTTATTCCTTGTTCCTTATTCCTTGTTCCTTGTTCCTTATTCCTTATTCCTTATTCGATTTTCAACTTCATAGTACTTTGCCACGCGGTGTAACAGAACATTTGCGTATGTCCTAATCATCATCATTTTTACTTCTAAGCATGATGGTATAGGTTTCGAAATCCAGCAGGTATCAACGGCGAATAAGGAATAAGGAACAAATCCAAATTTTCCTTATTCCTTATTCGATTTTCAACTTCATAGAACTTTGCCACGCGGTGTAACAGAACATTTGCGTATGTCCTAATCATCATCATTTTTACTTCTAAGCATGATGGTATAGGTTTCGAAATCCAGCAGGTATCAACGGCGAATAAGGAATAAGGAACAAATCCAAATTTTCCTTATTCCTTATTCGATTTTCAACTTCATAGTACTTTGCCACGCGGTGTAACAGAACATTTGCGTATGTCCTAATCATCATCATTTTTACTTCTAAGCATGATGGTATAGGTTTCGAAATCCAGCAGGTATCAACGGCGAATAAGGAATAAGGAACAAATCCAAATTTTCCTTATTCCTTATTCGATTTTCAACTTCATAGTACTTTGCCACGCGGTGTAACAGAACATTTGCGTATGTCCTAATCATCATCATTTTTACTTCTAAGCATGATGGTATAGGTTTCGAAATCCAGCAGGTATCAACGGCGAATAAGGAATAAGGAACAAATCCAAATTTTCCTTATTCCTTATTCGATTTTCAACTTCATAGTACTTTGCCACGCGGTGTAACAGAACATTTGCGTATGTCCTAATCATCATCATTTTTACTTCTAAGCATGATGGTATAGGTTTCGAAATCCAGCAGGTATCAACGGCGAATAAGGAATAAGGAACAAATCCAAATTTTCCTTATTCCTTATTCGATTTTCAACTTCATAGTACTTTGCCACGCGGTGTAACAGAACATTTGCGTATGTCCTAATCATCATCATTTTTACTTCTAAGCATGATGGTATAGGTTTCGAAATCCAGCAGGTATCAACGGCGAATAAGGAATAAGGAACAAATCCAAATTTTCCTTATTCCTTATTCGATTTTCAACTTCATAGTACTTTGCCACGCGGTGTAACAGAACATTTGCGTATGTCCTAATCATCATCATTTTTACTTCTAAGCATGATGGTATAGGTTTCGAAATCCAGCAAGAATCAACTGCGAATAAGGAATAAGGAACAAATCCAAATTTTCCTTATTCCTTATTCGATTTTCAACTTCATAGTACTTTGCCACGCGGTGTAACAGAACATTTGCGTATGTCCTAATCATCATCATTTTTACTTCTAAGCATGATGGTATAGGTATTCGATTTTCAACTTCATAGTACTTTGCCACGCGGTGTAACAGAACATTTGCGTATGTCCTAATCATCATCATTTTTACTTCTAAGCATGATGGTATAGGTTTCGAAATCCAGCAGGTATCAACGGCGAATAAGGAATAAGGAACAAATCCAAATTTTCCTTATTCCTTATTCGATTTTCAACTTCATAGTACTTTGCCACGCGGTGTAACAGAACATTTGCGTATGTCCTAATCATCATCATTTTTACTTCTAAGCATGATGGTATAGGTTTCGAAATCCAGCAAGAATCAACTGCGAATAAGGAATAAGGAACAAATCCAAATTTTCCTTATTCCTTATTCGATTTTCAACTTCATAGTACTTTGCCACGCGGTGTAACAGAACATTTGCGTATGTCCTAATCATCATCATTTTTACTTCTAAGCATGATGGTATAGGTATTCGATTTTCAACTTCATAGTACTTTGCCACGCGGTGTAACAGAACATTTGCGTATGTCCTAATCATCATCATTTTTACTTCTAAGCATGATGGTATAGGTTTCGAAATCCAGCAGGTATCAACGGCGAATAAGGAATAAGGAACAAATCCAAATTTTCCTTATTCCTTATTCGATTTTCAACTTCATAGTACTTTGCCACGCGGTGTAACAGAACATTTGCGTATGTCCTAATCATCATCATTTTTACTTCTAAGCATGATGGTATAGGTTTCGAAATCCAGCAAGAATCAACTGCGAATAAGGAATAAGGAACAAATCCAAATTTTCCTTATTCCTTATTCGATTTTCAACTTCATAGTACTTTGCCACGCGGTGTAACAGAACATTTGCGTATGTCCTAATCATCATCATTTTTACTTCTAAGCATGATGGTATAGGTTTCGAAATCCAGCAGGTATCAACGGCGAATAAGGAATAAGGAACAAATCCAAATTTTCCTTATTCCTTATTCGATTTTCAACTTCACAGTACTTTGCCACGCGGTGTAACAGAACATTTGCGTATGTCCTAATCATCATCATTTTTACTTCTAAGCATGATGGTATAGGTTTCAAAATCCAGCAGATATAAACTGCGAATAAGGAATAAGGAACAAATCCAAATTTTCCTTATTCCTTATTCGATTTTCAACTTCATAGTACTTTGCCACGCGGTGTAACAGGACATTTGCGTATGTCCTAATCATCATCATTTTTACTTCTAAGCATGATGGTATAGGTTTCGAAATCCAGCAAGAATCAACTGCGAATAAGGAATAAGGAACAAATCCAAATTTTCCTTATTCCATATTCGATTTTCAACTCTTGATTTCGAAACCTATACCATCATGCTTAGAAGTAAAACTGATGATGATTAGGACATACGCAAATGTTCTGTTACACCGCGTGGCAAAGTACTGTGAAGTTGAAAATCGAATAAGGAATAAGGAAAATTTGGATTTGTTCCTTATTCCTTATTCGCCGTTGATACCTGCTGGATTTCGAAACCTATACCATCATGCTTAGAAGTAAAAATGATGATGATTAGGACATACGCAAATGTTCTGTTACACCGCGTGGCAAAGTACTATGAAGTTGAAAATCGAATAAGGAATAAGGAAAATTTGGATTTGTTCCTTATTCCTTATTCGCAGTTGATTCTTGCTGGATTTCGAAACCTATACCATCATGCTTAGAAGTAAAAATGATGATGATTAGGACATACGCAAATGTTCTGTTACACCGCGTGGCAAAGTACTATGAAGTTGAAAATCGAATAAGGAATAAGGAAAATTTGGATTTGTTCCTTATTCCTTATTCGCAGTTTATATCTGCTGGATTTTGAAACCTATGCCATCATGCTTAGAAGTAAAATTGATGATGATTAGGACATACGCAAATGTTCTGTTACACCGCGTGGCAAAGAACTGTGAAAGTGAAAATCGAATAAGGAATAAGGAAAATTTGGATTTGTTCCTTATTCCTTATTCGCAGTTGATACTTGCTGGATTTCGAAACCTATACCATCATGCTTAGAAGTAAAAATGATGATGATTAGGACATACGCAAATGTCCTGTTACACCGCGTGGCAAAGTACTATGAAAGTGAAAATCGAATAAGGAATAAGGAAAATTTGGATTTGTTCCTTATTCCTTATTCGCAGTTTAATTCTGATGGATTTTGAAACCTATACCATCATGCTTAGAAGTAAAAATGATGATGATTAGGACATACGCAAATGTTCTGTTACACCGCGTGGCAAAGTACTGTGAAGTTGAAAATCGAATAAGGAATAAGGAAATATGGATTTGTTCCTTATTCCTTATTCGCCGTTGATACCTGCTGGATTTCGAAACCTATACCATCATGCTTAGAAGTAAAAATGATGATGATTAGGACATACGCAAATGTTCTGTTACACCGCGTGGCAAAGTACTATGAAGTTGAAAATCGAATAAGGAATAAGGAAAATTTGGATTTGTTCCTTATTCCTTATTCGCAGTTGATTCTTGCTGGATTTCGAAACCTATACCATCATGCTTAGAAGTAAAAATGATGATGATTAGGAGATACGCAAATGTCCTGTTACACCGCGTGGCAAAGTACTATGAAGTTGAAAATCGAATAAGGAATAAGGAAAATTTGGATTTGTTCCTTATTCCTTATTCGCAGTTTATATCTGCTGGATTTTGAAACCTATACCATCATGCTTAGAAGTAAAAATGATGATGATTAGGACATACGCAAATGTTCTGTTACACCGCGTGGCAAAGTACTGTGAAGTTGAAAATCGAATAAGGAATAAGGAAAATTTGGATTTGTTCCTTATTCCTTATTCGCCGTTGATACCTGCTGGATTTCGAAACCTATACCATCATGCTTAGAAGTAAAAATGATGATGATTAGGACATACGCAAATGTTCTGTTACACCGCGTGGCAAAGTACTATGAAGTTGAAAATCGAATAAGGAATAAGGAATAAGGAACAAGGAATAAGGAATAAGGAATAAGGAACAAGGAATAAGGAATAAGGAACAAGGAATAAGGAATAAGGAATAAGGAACCAACTTAACACTCGTTGATGATTGGACCAAAACTGTGGCCTTTAGAGTGTTATCAAGGTTTTTCTATGATTTGACCTACTAACCGACTTTTAAGCCTGACATAACCCATTTTCGAACTTGACGTAGGTTTTATCGAGATGGTCATTCTGAGCACGTTTGGTGAGGATTGGACTCAAATTGTGGCCTCTAGAGTGTTAGTGGGGCTTTTCTATCATTTGACGTTTTGACCTACTTTTTGACCCGACTTGACCAATATTCAAACCCTACCGAGATATTGTCATGCTAATCATTCTGATCATGATTGGACTAAACCTGTGGCCTCTAGAGTGTTAACAGGCCTCCGCCCACAGGGGCTTGAAGAAATATATGGGCTGCATGATGCTTCCATGCAGAGCTGAATCCGGCCCGCACACTAGTACTGGTAAACCGTATAGAGGGTCTAAGCCTGTCCAGGGACCGCGGTGCGAGGCGGACCGCCCATGCTAATAAACCCTATTGGCTTCATTGGGAGACAGGGCTTGAGATGTCATTTCATCTCACTGTCGGGTAAAGGTCCCTCAAAATTGGAAGCAACGTCTCCAAAATGACCTTTACAGTGTTGGTGGGGACGTTAAATCTCAAATCAAACAAACAAAAATCTAGAGTGTTAACAAGAAAAGTTTACGGACGACGGACGACGACGCCGGACATCTCACAGTCACAAAAGCTCACCATGACCATGACCTTCGGTCAGGTGAGCTAACAATCTAAGCTCTCGGCCTTATGGTTTCCGAGAAGAAGATTTTTGAACTTTTTTCCAGTATAAATCAATAGGAGCTAATGAGCCCTGAGGCGTGTCCAATTTTGTCCCAAAGGGCATGTTTGGCAGGATTTATGTAGGCGACCAATTTATGTTGCTATATACAGTAGAGCTTCGATGGCTCGAAGACCGAAGGCTCGTTTACCATGGATGTGTCGAACCCATTCTTGAGCCCCTAGCGAAATCCTCTACATAAGAAATAGTGGGGGACAATTAAGGAGATTTTAGTCTTTTGTCTTGCAAATGTATGCTGTGTGTACTCATTAGAATCGCCTCGATGAGGCGATTCTAATGAGTACACACAGCATGCATTTTCATTATAGAACACCGAAAAGATGTCTAAAAGTATCTGGTTATGCCTCCTGATGAGGCGATTCTAATGAGTACACACAGCATGCATTTTCATTTTAGAAAACCGAAAAGATGTCTAAAAGTATCTGGTTATGCCTCCTGACAGTAACCCTCAGTGGCTCGAACTACCGCTGTCTCGAACAGATTTTTGAGGTCCCAAAGGTGTTCGAGCCATTGAAGTTCGACTGTACTAAATATCTGAGGTCTGTACTTCATGGTTTCAGAGAAGAAGATTTTGAAGCTTTTTTCCATTATAAGTTTATTGGGGACAAGGGGCCACAGGATTTGGCCAATTTTGATCCAAAGGGCATGATTGGCAGGATTCATGTAGGCGACTACTCGACGTTGCTACATATTAAATACCTAAGCTCTGGGCCTTATGGTTTCAGGGAAGAAGATTTTTTATTTTTTTTTTTCAATTTTAAGTTGTTTTTTAAGTTGTTTAGTGTATGGTAGCTACTAGGCCCTAGGGCGTAGCCAAGTCTGACCCAAGGGGCACTGGCAACGCTGTATCATTTCGCTATCGAACAAGCCCCTACAGTAGCAGAATTTATTTTCTTTCAGTGTAATTTGTTTCTTTTTCTTCCAGTATGTATTGATACAATATTTATCTTACTTCTAGTCAAAACATATATTGTGGGTCCTTATTAGAGCCGCCTCACCGAAGCGGTTCTAACGAGTTCCTAGAATTTTATGTTTTGAGCAGGAGTATGAAAGATATCAAAATTTAGTACATGTATCTGAAAACTTCCACTTTTTGGTGGTAAAAGTTTCACTATATGTGTGATATAAACGTGCATGTCAAAATTCAAATTCTGTAAATATGAGCCAGTCCATGTTGTATGATAAATCTTTTCTTTCGGTGTTTTTTTATGGGTCACATAGGAATAGGAAACTCTTTATGCATAATCAGTACATGGCATTTGAGCAGGTCTTCGCAAAGACAGTTTTTCTCATGGTGTGGTTCATTATACAATTGTGTTTGTATAAAGGCGTGTGGAGACCCCCGGGGCTGTAATGTTGACCGCATATCTATTGTAATCCTATTGAAAGATATTGTATCCTATTGATGACATTTATTAATTCAACCCTTGAGGTGCTAAGAAAAACTGCATCTGAAAATGTCGTCTGCGTATCTCGTATCTCATCTATTTCACATGTTTGCTGTCCAAAAGAATATTTAGGCATACAAGCAAACAGCGTGGACCCCGATCAGATTGTTCCCAGCAGTTTGATCTGGATCCACACTGTTTTCAACAATAACTTATTAATGTAATCAGCACACAGCAACTCAGATGACAATTGTTGTGATTGGCATCTTAAGGGGTTAAAACAGTCGAGAAAAATATAATGACACAACGAGTGAATATTGCCCCTACAAATTAAAACAAAGGCTTTAAATTTTCAGTGACAATTGATATCATTCAGTATATGCAACCCATACATTATTTAAAAAAAAATATTTTTCTGCATTCTATTCACAAATTCATAACAAACCCTGCAGATCCTGATCAGATGACTTCCTGATCTGAATCGACATTGTTTGCAAAGGAAGCGTTTGTCTTAAAAAGCATTATAAGTGTTAAATACCACAACAATTACAATTATTTTAGCCACGCCCATTGCGAATATCAAAGAATGACATTACTCCATTTACTGTATTTATTCAGTTCACTTCTTCATGACAAACACTGTAGATCCTGATCAGATGGCTTCCTGATCTGAATATATATTGTTTGCAAAGGTAGAGCTGACTTTTCCAGCATGGTAATGGTTAAATACCACACCACGCCCGTTCATTTTATAGTGAGTGTTTGCCACAACGTTGCATCGACGTTACTTAGACGTTACCGGCACATAGAGTGCCTGGTGTACACCATGCAGCGCATTCTATTTCTCCAAGCCCCGATGGGCGGGGGCGGATCATTTGTTTGTTTGAATTGAGGTTTAACGTCCCCATCAACACCATTTAGGTCATTTTGGAGGCGTTGCTTCCAATTTTGTGGGACTTTTACCCGGCGACATTGAAACGAAATGACAACTCAAGTCCTGCCGACCAATGAAACCAAAAGGCTTATATGCATTGGACGGTCTCATTCATTGAGTAATTTTGTGTCCTGTCCCTAAGAAAGGGAGGAATGGGATAGAAGAGATAGCAGAGATGAAAATGAGAGACGGGTGAGTAAGAGGAAAACGAATGGAAGTGTACAAACAGAAGAAATAACACCATCAGAAGAAATAACTTCACCCCCTCTCTACCATTATCTTAACCAACTGTAAGCCAATATCAGATGGACGCCCAGCTGAGTGACGCAAAACACACGTTATCTTTGCCCCCCCCCATCCCCCACTCCCTACCAACCTCTCATGGGCTTTACAAATTAGATATTTCATTAAATAAGCAGAGAACATTGCTAAACAGTGAAACAAAAATATAAACAATATGTGATTTAAAACTATAGGTGTCATATGTTCACACAAAATATAGACTCTATATAGCCATTTTATAGTCCCCGGCCATCGGGGTTTGGAGAAATAGATTGGCTGCATGATGCTTCCATCCAGAGCAGAAACTGCCTGCACATGAGTACTGTTAAACCGTTTAGAAGAACTAAGCCTGCTAAGGCCAAGTGGTGCGAGTCGGTGCGTCCTAGGCACTATAGGTGTCATAGGCTTCAGATGTCTTTACGTCTCAATCTGTGGATAAAGTCGCACAAAAATGGAAGTGACGTCTCTAAAATGTCCTAAATAATGTTGCAGAGCACGTAAAACATCAAATCAAACAAACATAGCCATTAATGATTAAGAGTCAGAGCTCTAATTAACTACTAAGCCGCAGAGGCCCGTTCCATTTTAAAATATTTTGAACATCTCCAGGTGGCCTTAATAGAATGACTGCAAATAGCCATTTTAACGTTTTCTGGCTATTTGCAGTTGACTGCAAATAGCCATTTTAACGTTTTTTGGCTATCTGCAGTTGACTGCAAATAGCCATTTTAACGTTTTCTGGCTATTTGCAGTTGACTGCAAATAGCCATTTTAACGTTTTTTGGCTATTTGCAGTTGACTGCAAATAGCCATTTCAACGTTTTTTGGCTATTTGCAGTTGACTGCAAATAGCCACTCCGTTAGTTTAATTAATGCACTTGTACACTGTATAAATGTATGCTTGTTTCCTGGTGTTGAGGTTTTACGTCCCCATGAACACTATATCTGTCTATTTTGGAGATTGTGGGACCAGACATTGACATCTTAGCCTTACCATCTCAAGAAACCGCGGGTCCAACTCGCACCACATTTCCTGGACAGATTAAAACCTAGGCGGGATACGTGTACCACTGTGGGTTTCAGCTATGCGCGGAAGTGCCATGTACCCCAGTCTATATCTCAAAGCCCTGATGAGCAGGGACCCGTATACATATGAGCCGGGGCACAGTATTTCCTACAATGTCCCCGCCCATAGGGGCTTGAAGAAATATATGGGCTGCATGATGCTTCCACGCAGAGCTGCATCCGGCCCGCACACCAGTACTGGTAAACCACTTAGAGGATTTAAGCCTGTCCAGGAACCGCGGTGCGGGGCGTCCATGCTTATAAACCCTTTTGGTTTCATTGGGCGCCAGGGATTGAGATGTCATTTCATCTAAATGTCGGGAAAAGGTCCCACAAAATTGGAAGCAACTTCTCGAAAGTGACCTTTACACTGTTGACGGGGACGTTAAACCTCAAATCAAACAAAACAGTATTTCCTACAACTTACATGTGCGCCAAACGAAGAATCGGATCAGCATGCGCATCCATTTAGTCTTACCAGATACATCTTTTGCTCTATGAAGGCGCATTGGGCCCTTACGTATAACTATCCTTAGAGTGAACAACGAAGACTGATCAGACTGCGCGGATACGCAGGCTGATCTGAGTCTTCGTTGGGCGCACGTCATATTACAGGTTTTGTCCTGCGCTGGCTCATATATGACCGTATATCGTTGGTACTTACATGTAACAGACACACATCATGTTATCAAGTCCGTGTAGTGAACACCCCTCTAAATCCCATTATACATAGAGAAAATTGGGGTTTGTTTTGTTGTTTGTTGATTTGAGGTTTAACGTTCCCGTCAACACTGTATAGGTCATTTTGGAGCCGTTGCTTCCAATTTTGTAGGACTTTTACCAGACATTGAGATGGTCAAGCGAAACCAATAGGATTTATAAACGTAGACTTAAGTTTATATTATTAAGTCATTTCTATGACCCTCACCGCTTTATGGGATACACATTATTTTCTTTATTTTTCCTCACTGAGGCGGCGATTCCAACGTGCATCCGCAATCTATATTTGTACTAGAAATAATAAAAGAGGCCATCTCAAAGTGCTACGTCTAGAGGTAAGAAAGACGATTTCTTACATGCTTTTCAATGAATGATAGAGATTTATCAGTGAAATATAAATCGATATTTTCACTGTTTCAAACAGTGAAAATACGATTTTTTATTTTTCACCGTTTGGGACTACTTTTTTCTTCAAATCTAACTCTAATTTCAATTTTATCTTTGTCAGATAACTGAACAATACTGAAATGTGTTCTAATTGACGCATAGCCCGTTCATGTGTGACGGGGACGTTACTGACGTCATTTATGACGCTGACGTCACGTCTTTTGTCGCGCGACGTTAGACTTGCCAGCAACTTCTTTGGAAAACTACTCTCTCAATTATTTCATTAATCATTCATAATAATACCATCCCAGGCCATTTCTCAGGTGCAAACTTTCAGTTTACACCCAATAGTATACCCACTAAACACGATGGACACCACTAAATTGACGCGAAACGAACAGGAACAAAGATTATTTTCTCCGAATGTGAGCGACACCATTAAAGACGCTAAATATTGCCTTTTGAAGCATGTAAGAAACAGAAAATTTGATTTTTTTCAGTGCAAGATCAAATTTTATTTCACTCATGAACACCAAAACTGCTATTTTCACTCGTGGCTACGCCACTCGTGAAAATAACAGTTTTGGTGTTCATTCGATGAAATAAAATTCGATCTTACACTGAAAAAATCAAATATCCTCTATATTTTAGCACACATATGATGTATACATGTACATGTAATATGGAGTACGATTACATTTTAAAACAAACAGAATTTTCAGACAATAATAATAGCAACGGAATGTTTTTGACATTCACGCTAAGTAAAACGAAAAATCAGTGCAAGTAAATTAAATTCTGTAGTTTTCTCAGCGTATAATTCGGTAGATCAAAAATGTCTTCTAGATATAATCCTTTTGAGACATATTGTTGTTGTTGTTATGAATAATTTATAAACCCGTCTGAAGAGGCTTAAATAAAGTCGATTGACTTTAATGTCATTTCTATTTCTTGGTAAATGTCAGAGAAAATAAATGTCTTTACATCACTTAAGCGCATTTAGGCATAATATCTGAGTTTATACGGACATTTTAAGATTGTAAATGCCGTAGTGTTTTGACCCGTGTTTGTGTTGTTAATGCAATAAATTTTGTATTATATGAAGAAAGCTTAAATGATTATGTATGAGTTAGGACGAAATGGTCGGAAACACTCCCATCACGTTAGCAAGCCCGTGTAACGAATACTCTACCAAAGCCTACGGTTTCCTTACCGTTTGCGGAAAAAATCGTAGTTCGTGGGTCCTTTGTAGTATCGCCTCAATGAGGCGATTCTAACGGGGGCCCACAATCTATTGTTATGTACAAGATTATTTTTTCTTGCACACCAGACAAGGAAATCCGCGATTTTACCCTGGGATAGAAATTTATGTTCTGACCCTGGTGTTCCGACCCCAAATCGAATATAATTGCGTGTTTGATAAATGCACTGGTTGATTACAACCTCATGCCCGGCGTCGTCATGCGTGACGTCACTAAACATTCCTGTTGTGTCATCACAAAATGGCGGACGTCGGTAACCGAAGTGACAGCAGCATTACAAATTCGCAATAGAAATGGAAGGTATGCAAGAAAAAGAATCCAATATGGGTGTGAGGGGTGGATAGAAAAAATCCGTCCCTCGGGATCACTGTCCGGCATCACTCGGCAAGCCTCGTGATGCCGGACAGTGTCCCTCGGGACGGATTTTTTCAATCCACCCCTCACACCCATATAAGATTCTTATAATACATCACACCTTCACCCATGGATTATATTTTGTTTGCTCATTTCTTACTGTGAAGGAAATATCTAGAATTTGAGTCAGACAATAATAATAGTTGGTAAATATTGAGACGATATAATTTTAACCCTTGTCCTGCTGAATATTTATATAGGCCACACCCACTACCGATTATCAACCAATCAGAGTACTTGATGCAAATTATTGCAAAAAATTCATAATCTGAATGGCAAACAATGTAGATCCTGATCAGATGGCTTCGTTAGAAGCCATCTGATCTGGATCTACATTGTTTCAAAGATAAGGCATATCCGGGATTAGCAGGAGAAGGGTTACGGACATTTAAAAACAGAGCTCAGTAGAAATTTGTTTCTTTCTCAATTCATTGTATTTAAAAAAATGTTAATAAATGTTGTTAATTTTCTAAGACTGATTTGTTTGCTTATATGCTTTCAAATCCGTCTGCTACCTTGGTTCGTACTACTATGAGTGCCCACAATCTATGAAAAGAGCAGAGATAGGGAAACATATCAAACGTGTTCATATGAAAAAAAGAAAGATAGAAACAGCAACAACAACAAAAAAAAAAAAAAAAAAAACACAAGAAAACCCTAATGGTGCTATAACGCTCACATGAGCTAAGACATTTACATACTTAATATTTAAGTTTCACAAGTTAAATTGTTTTAAGACTTTGTATAAATGTTTTGACCATATGGGGTATTTTTTAACAATCCTGATGGCGGTCCATTAGGCGAAGCTACAAGCCAAATATCAAATGCCAATGCTTTCTGGTTTTAGAATAGAAGGTTTAGATGAAGCTACATACAATGTACCAAATATGAAACAAAGGCCTGGGCCTTCTGGTTTCAGACGAGAAAGGATTTCACTATACACGTCTTAAATAAGTGGGCCCCTTGGAGGCACCATTTTTGGCGCTAGGGCGATATTCTGAACAGTCTTGGCAGGGGTCCATAAGACGAAGCTGCATACCAAACATTAAAGGCCTGAGCCTTCTGGTTTCAGAAGAGATTATTTTTTTTTTAATTTTCCATATATAAAACATAGAAGTGGAGGCAATGATCAGAAATCGATACAATCAACCCACAGCTCCCATCAGAGACACCAAAGGGAAAGACACAAAAACATGAAACAACATACCCTAATGGAAACACCAACAGCGGAAAGCCAAAAGGACTGTTACTTTCCCACTGAATGGGTAATAGGCTATTCAAAATAAAATAACATAAGCGAAACAAACACCCAACGACAAACCATAACAAAAATGAACCGCGACAGAAGAACTGCCTTGGAACGGTCAGCAGAAACGCATTCCACTGGGGGGCTTAAATTGATTTTACGTGGCCACAATCCTCGCCCTTACTTCCGTCACGATTTAGATAAACAACTTGTTCAGTCAGCATAAGGGCCTCCAAACTTCAGACGAAGTAAAAGTAAAACATTGATCAGGAATCGATACAATTAACTTACTCCACCCATCAAAGACACCAAAGGGAAAGAAACACAAACATGAAGCGACCAGACCATAATGGAAACCTAAACAATGGAAGGCCATAAGGACAGTTACTTTCCCACAATATGGCTATATGGCCATCCAAAATAAAAAAGACACAAGTGATACACACAGTAAGTAACAAACAACAACAGAAATAAACCGCCACAGAAGAACCGCCCTGGAATTGTCAGTGGAAAGATTTAGATTTCCACTTGGGGACTTAAATCGATTTTACGTGGCCACAATCCTCGCCCTTACTTCCGTCGCGATATAGACAAATAATTTGTTCAGTCCGCATGAAGGCCTCCAAACTCATCAGTGCAACATCTCCGAGAACGCAAATAATAAAAAAAACACAGAGGTAAAACAACGGTCAGGACTCGATAGCAAGAAACCACTGAAATGCCGGAGCAATAAAGCCAACAGTTAGACCCCGACCAGAGACAGAGCATCAGGCACCAACCAACATTACCTTGAATTACATCTCTCTAATTCTCAATAAGCCTTTACGTTGGAACCGTCATAGAATCTGAGGCCTGACCCACCGGCGTGCAATTAAAGAGGGAAGCAAAGTTGCCAACCGTGATTGGGTTAACTACCATGCATGCAGTCAGTCGTATAACATTTATGTTGAACCCATTTTTTTTATATCGAAGAATGATTTTACGAAATTGGGTGCTGAAGTCAGTGCGGTTATATATTTTTCTGAATTTATATACTAAGTCACCGTAAAAGTCGGGTTCCGATAGACCTTGTTGCAGAAGAGATTTAAGTCCAATATTGAATTTTGAAATCAAACCAGAATGGCGTCTATAAAATTTTGAAAAGGCTTTGCGTAGTTTATTGTACCGATAACCCTGATTAAGAAGTTTAGCCGTTAACAATTTATAACGAGTATTGAAGTCAGTTACATGACTACACACTATGGCAAATCGAATTAATTGCGAAATATAAACGCCATAAGATGGCGCATGAGGAACATCACCATCCAAAAAAGCCAAATTTACAATCTCAAAATCAAAATCATCGCGTTTATCATAAATTTTGCATGAAACAAACCCATCTACAATAGATAGATGTAAATCGGTATCCGAAGAATTTGCTTTATTTAACTGAAGTTCGGGGACGGGGTGGGGGGGGGGGGGGGGGTAAATTTGACTGATCATACCATCGAAATAGGTATTATCAATATTTAATAAATCATCCAAATATCTGGAAGTGTAGCTAAAAGCTTCAATAATTTCAGATTGATTTTCAGCAGAAAGGGACAGCATGAAGTCTCTCTCATAACAAAACAAAAAACAGCCACAAGTGGGGCGCAATTAGTACCCATCGGAATACCCAGAACTTGTCTAAATAACTTAGTATCCTATGTAAATATTGTCAAGTAGAAAGGTGAGAGCTTCACATACTTTCTGACATGACCATAAAGTATAATTTTTATGATCTTCAGTGAAAAAAGCATTTCTTACATTACATTCAAGATAGAGGGAGTCATCCCTATGAAATGTCCCATTCAATTAAATCATTAAGTTTTTCTTTTATAAGATTATGAGGAAGTGTAGTGTAAAGGGTGGAAAAAGCATAAGTAGACAGACTTGAAGCACGAAAACGCCTGGATTTCAATTTATTTAAAACTTCATTAGATTTTTTTATAGACCAAAACTGATTTCTACCTGATCTTTTGAACACTTTGTCGCAATATATTATCACATGTTGTTTGATGGCAGTAAAATATGAAGTTAATAATTTGGAGAGTTCAGTGGTGGTACAAGAGCTTGTATTTGCAATAAACCGTGCTTTGCATGGTCTTTTATGAAGTTTGAGTAACCAATATAACGTAGGAAGCTTGTCTTGGCCTTCTGTAACACAGACAGCAAACTTGGTGGGTGAATGACAAATGTGGTCATCAACTAAAGCCCTCTCTACAGCTAAAGGCAGAAGTTCATAGGCCTTAGTACCACCAAGTTCTTGCTGAGTATGTGTGTGTGTGAATTCGGGTTTAACGTCGCTTTCAACAATTTTTCAGTCATATCACGACGGTGTCTGGTTGCGACAGGGAGCTCAATGCTCACTTTTTATAGTGCTGCCTCACTGAAGTATCATATCCCAGACACATTACATGATACCGCACCCAGTCACATTACCCTGACACTGAATCGACCAGTCCAAGCTCTACCCCGTAAATCTGAGTGCCAAGCTCCTCTGAGTGCCAAGCGAGGAGCAGCTAGTACCATTTTTAACGACTTTTGTATATCGCGGCCCGGGATCGAACCCATGACCTCCCGTTCCCCGGAGCGGACACTCTACCAACTCAGCTATCGGGCCGGTAAGTTCTTGCTGAAGAGTGTTAACATAGTGAAGCCGTCAAACAACGACCACAGTGTTAACGACCACATTGCTTTCACTTCTATTATCAGTTGGAGCCAAACCCTAGTTTGAAAGTTGAAACTATGGTTTAAAGAATTATTGGGCAGTTTTTCTTTAAAACCGTGGTTTCAAGTTTTCAACTCCTCCTTTGAAAACTTTAAACTGGGGTTTAAAGTTCAAAATGTGGTTCAAAGATTAATTGTGGAGTTAGCTTGCCATAGTAAACGTTATTGAAATACTTATCGTGCAAATAGCATCTTAATCAGAGTTTTAAACTTCAAACAGTTGTTTGCTTTAACCTTCAAACAGTGGTTTGAAGATTTATTGTACATTTGACCTTGAAACCGGGGTTTTAAGTTTTTTTAACTAAGGATTGAAGTAAAGGTATAAGAAAATAAATTAAAATAGAAGTGAAGGCAATGATCAGGAATCGATACAATTAACCCACAGCTCCCATCAGAGACACCAAGGGACCCCAGTTTGAAAGTTGTAACAGTGGTTTAAAAAATATTGTGCAGGTTTTCTTTGAATCCGTAGTTTGAAGTTGTCGAACCCTAGTTTGGGGTATTAAGTTCAAACCGTTGTTTAACGATTTATTGTGCACTTCGCTTGCCATACATCGGAGTTGGACCCATTGAAGTTTTACCGTGTATTCCACTTACCGTTCAACACTTGAACTCTTTTACTGGCTATTAACAGTTCTGAATTTCTACAGACGTAAGTACCCGAGTCCTCTAATTTACTGTTCCATATTTCTAATACACTGTTTAACTTTTTCTTTGCGATCGAGATATCTTTGGAAATAGATATCTTTCTACTAATTGGACGCAACATATGTCCATTTTTAAACCAGTCCAGGCCTTGTGGGATATCAGTGTCACCGGAAACATTGCACACTATTCTGATAGTCTCGCCGCTGGTCACAAACGGTTTGCCGCTCACTACTATATCTGAAAACAGAATAAAGAGGATTGCTTTATGGGTGTGCGGCCCTTTCAAGATTATTTCACTTATTTCGAGCCGATCGTTTATCAAAGGCCGGCGAAAACCGGAGAACTCGGAGAAAAATACCTGACCTTCCGTTGCATGACTTGGCGACACATGTGGCTCGAAACACAGTCGTGAGAGACATAATCCGTCAGTCAAAGAGGTATTTGCATGTGGGTATTTGAAATCTATGAAATAAAACCACCAGTCAATCAAACACCGATAACTCGTTCACAATTATTGTTATTTTTCTCATAACTCCAGATTATAAGAATCTTACATGGGTGGATAAAATGTCCGTCTCGAGGTCACTGTCCGGCATCACGAGGGTTGCCAGACACTGATTTCCAGGGACGAAATTTTCTATCTACCCCATACAACAAGGTATGATTCGTTTTCTTGTATACCTTAAGTTTCTGAAAATGGATTTTTTTCTAATGCAGTCACTTCTTATGTCGAGGTCCACCATATTTTGATGGCAATAATACGGCAGTGACGCCCTACTTGGCGTCGGCGTATGTGACATCCGATTCAACAAGTGCACATCAAAACGTAAAATTTCTCGATTTTCATCCTTTGCCTGGGTAGGATGACCTGGGAAGAATTTCTATCCCAGTGTTATGCCCAGGTAGAAACATGTAGTAATATATTTGGAACAATAAGTTTTTTTTTTTATTTTAATCTGACAATGTGTTTGGTGTACATGTATATACTCAGAACATTTGGGATAATTAAGGGAGGATTTTCTTATTTTTATCATGGAAATGTATGTGGTGTATACAATGTCATGTTCTCAGAATATTTGGGGCAATTCAGGGAGAATTTTCTTATTTTTATCCTGAAATGTATGTTGGGTGTACGCATTAGAATCGCCTCGATGTGGTGATTCTAATGAATACACACAAAATACAAAATATATGTGGTGTGTACTCATTAGAATCGCCTCGTTGAGGCTTTTTTATGATTACACACAACATTCCTTTAATTTAAAGAAAACCAAAAATATACCCCTTTATACTTAGGATTATAGCACCTGATTCGTTGATATGACTCACTCTCAGTGGGCCGAACTCATGATCTCAAACAAATTCGAGAGCCGGCCTCGTTGGCTCAGTCGGATGCGCGTCTGACTGGTGATCAGAAGGACGCGGGTTCGACTCCCGCCGGGGTCGGCAACATTCTTTCGTGGAGATTGATCATGAAATCTTTTCTACGGTCATTCTCTCCCTTCCGCTGATTCAAGAAGGGCAGTTGTCAGTTTCTGGCGAAAGAATGTGCACTGTACTGGTTAACCGCTTACGTATAAGCCTGCCCAGGAAAGTGTGGATAGGTAAACTGACCGGCTCAAAAATGACCTAAATAGTGTTGACTGGGCCGTTAAACTCCAATCCAAACCAAAACCAAACCAAACAAATTCGCATTTTTGCATAGATGTTAGAGCTATTGAAGTTCGACTGTATATTTTTTGCTCAGAGTGCTCGGATCCGCGGTTTGATCAGTAACTTCGTTGTTCGAATGACGTGACTCATGACGTGACTCATATGAAATACACGTGTCAGTGAGTGCTTGAGTTTCACGTCTCATCAACAGCTAATGTCATACGGAGACAGGACCTTTCCGAACGTCTTGGAGAAGCCCTGATGAAATACATGAAATAAACATATAAGAAGAATTCTCATTACGATAACACACCCGTAGTGCATTCTTTCATATCTCCAAATTGGTCATTTTCTGATGAAATTTTGTTATGTTTTTTCTTATTTCAAAACTTAGATTTTGGATGCTCGTTAGAACCGCCTCAATG
Source organism: Lucinisca nassula (assembly GCA_963580285.1). Lineage (NCBI taxonomy): Eukaryota > Metazoa > Mollusca > Bivalvia > Lucinida > Lucinidae > Lucinisca > Lucinisca nassula. The sequence continues at coordinate 42,226,340 of OY757018.1, forward strand.
AGTCGGGCCTAACGAGTACCCACATCCTATATCTATGAGCAGAAATAGGAGAAATAATGGTTACCCCTATAAGCCCCGATTTTCTTTATATAAAGCGGGGTTTAGAGAGATGCTCATTATACTGACTTGTAAACATGATGCAGAGTGTTTTTACCTTATATTATCATGGTAGCCATATTGGCCATGTGACCAAACTTATATTATTATTGTTTCATTTTCTTGTTTCTGTAAGGTTTTGTATAAAATATGGTCACAAGCGGCCCAGAGGTTCCAGTGAAAAATAAGTTTTAGTCTTCATATATGAAACGCCTTAGGTCAAGATCAAGGAATGACCTTGACCTTGAATACCCACGTAGTTTCATTCACTCATTTAGCTATCTGCATCTGCCAATTTTTATATCAGAGACTGTAATAGTTTCCGAACAAGAGCTCCGCAAACGGGGCATAATACGCCCGTGGCAATAAGTAAGATGGAGTATATATATACTGACTGTTGTACAAGTTTGTGTTTGTGAAATGTAACCAAGGAACAGTGTGCTCCATATATTCTTACCTGGCACTATTAATAACCCTCAATGGCTCAAACTACCTGTCTCCAACAAATTTTCATTGTCGGTAATGTTTAGTGGACCATAACCTCAAAATAATATAGGCATAACTCTGGCCATAAGCGGTTGATTGTAACCTTGAAATAGTATGCGCTGTTCCACATCATAGTCTAACTATACGCAGAGTTTCAGCTTCATCAGATGTTAAATGTGGGAGGCATTATCCGGAAACAAAATATGTTTAGAAAAATATGTGAAAGGGGAATAACTCTGGTAATATTTGGTGGACAGTAACCTCAAAATAATATGCACTGTTCCACATCTTAGTCAGAACGTGTAAAGTTTCAACATCATCGGATCAAAAATTTAGGAGGATTTATCCGGAAACAAAATGTTTACAGAATTTATTATTTGGTGGACCGTTATCTCGAAATAATATGCGCTGTCCAACATCTTGGTCTAATTATACATGAAGTTTCAGCTAAATCGGATGCAAAATGTAGGAGTCATCCGGAAACGAAAAGTTTATATAAAAAAAAAATTCAAGCAGGCATTACTCTATTATTAATCAGCCCATCAGTTCCGGATAAGATTTTTGAAGTTTTTTTGTTTTGTTTTTTTTTCATATATGAGCATGGTGTACATCTTGATCATATGACTTGGACCCGGCGAACAAACTTTCTTTCCCCCATCCAATGGACGTCCCATATGAAATTTGACTTCAATCGGCCCGTGGTTTCAGAGGAGAAGATGTTTGAAAATGTTGACAGAAAGACAGACAGACAACAGCAACGGAGCCATGCCATATGAGCTCATCTATTGGCCTTCGGCTCAGGTGAACAAATAAAAGATACTAACCTGGCATTGAATAGGATGGATTGTGTGGTTCTGAAAAAAAATAAATAAAACACACTATCAGATACATGTACATTTGTAAGCGTGAAACTTTCATAGTTACGATGCCACATCAAGTTGGCGTGACAAGTATTAAATACCCTTGTTTACCCCAATATTATGTTGAGAAAAAGCGGGATTTACATGGAATTACTTTTTCCTTTGTTCTTGCTCATACATGTAAACACACTAACTAGAACCGCCTCGATGAGGCGGTTTTAACAAGCATTAACAATCTTTATTTGCAAGAAAAATGAGGAAATATATCACAAATTAGTATCAAGATTTTGGGCTCATTGTTTTTGCTGATTGTTTATCATGTCACATTAACAATAATACTCATTTACATCACGAAAACACGCCTATATAATTTTGACCCCCTCGAACCCCGCTTTTATATAGTGAAACTGGGGTTAACCTTATTTTTCTTATTTCTCGATGAGGCGGTTCTAACGAGTACCCACAATCTATATTTTGAGCAAAATTAAGAAAAATATCACAATTTTTCATCTTAAAATTGTCATGTACAATTTACATGTATCCCATGTGTCTCTGCGAGAACTTAATTTGTTTCCTTTTCAGGTGTTAGCCATCGCAACCCCGTAGAGCGGTACAGATGCATGTATCTGTGCAAACAATGTAGTTAAAGATGAGATATGCTCACACACCAAATATACATATACAATTAACATGTGCGCGCCCGCCGATCGGGACGGGGAGAAATTGATTAGGCTGCGTGGTGCTTCCGAGCAGAGCTGAAACCGACCTAACTTGAGTACGGAGAAACCGCTTGGAACCAGGAAAATTGGTGCGAGTTGGACCCAGCGGTTAAATCCAAGCGGTTCCTTTGGGCGGTAGGGCTTGGGATGTCATTTCATCTCAAGGCCGGGTAAAAATCCCTCAAATTGGAAGCGACGTCTCCAAAATGTCCTAAATAGTGTTTACGGAGGACGTTAAACAGCAATACAAAAAAAAAAAAAACAACAACAAAAAACAAACAAACACACTTGACATGTACATGTATCCCACGTTTTCTGTAAGAACTTAATATGTCCCCTGTTTCAGTCTTCTGCGAGGTAGAAAAACCCTCAACGGCGGTAACCTTTTCAATATAGCCACCTGTCCAAGCAATGTAGATCCAGTTGAGATGGCTCAAAATGAGCCATCTAATCAGGATCTACCCTACTTGGCAACTTGTTTCAGATTATCACCCAATCGCAATATTTAATAGAATAGACGTGTTCAAATTCAAATATAAAAAAATAGTATACTCTTAAAACGAGGGTGGGGCGGAGCGGGAAGAGGTAGGGTGGGGTTTTAAGGGTTAAACATAAATCAAGCAAACAGTGATATGAGAAAATAAATCTTACGTGGACTGGCAGTTCGAAGAGGTTTCCCATAAGCTGTAGCTGAAGAAGTAAAGAAAAGAATAACTAAAGTGTGAGTGTCTGATTTTAACCATCACCATGCTTAATATTTAAATAAACTACACTCCTCCACGGTTTTCAGTGATTTTCAATTTTTAGCAGACTGGGAAACACTAGAGAGCTTGAAAAGCTGAAGAAGCCAGCTGACCTGGTTCTATACCGTTTTCAAACCAGATAATGGTCCTATATCGCTCTGGTGGTCCTTTTGTTTGTTTGTATTGGAGTTTTACGGCCCAGTCAACACTATTTAGGTCATTTTTGAGCCGGTCAGTCTACCTATCAACACTTTCCTGGGCAGGCTTACACGTAAGCGGTTAACCAGTACAGTACACATTCTTTAGCCAGATCTGGTGGTCCTATATCGCTCTCCTGGGCGAAGGTAATATTGAAGTTTCACACAAGTAGACTGCATTTAACAATATACAGTAAAATTCATTTATTAAGATCACCTTTGAGACTGTTCAAAATGTTGTCTCTCATTAGGAGATCCTTGGTGTAGAAAACACAAGTAATGAATAACTGAAATCCTCTCAACAAGTTTTCAAAGGACAAGAAAATATAAACTACACTGTGATGAATGGTAGGGAGACTTTACGGTCGCCACACATTCCCAAACACCAGGGGCCAGTTGTCCAAAACTAACGACGTCGTTAGTTAACGTATCGTTAAAACTTTCATCATTAAATATGGCAAATATGCTGAAATTTTTGCTGAAAAAATGTGAGCAGCTTTTTCGGACACAAAAGCTGCTCATATTTTTTCAGCAAAAATACCAAAATTTTGAATATTAAACTTGCTAGAACAGTTAACAATATGACCACTAACGAGCTCGTTAAGCTAACGATGCTTTGAACAACTGGCCCCAGGTTTTTATTATTTTTAATAAAATCCTGAGAGACAAAGGAGGTAAAATGTCATTATGATAGCACATCCGTGTAACATAATGCATTCTTTCAAACCTAAAAAAAAATGTATTTTTTTTTTTCTGATGAAAATTTGTGATATTTTTCTTATTTAAACGCTAAACATAGGTTGTGGATGCTCATCGAACGAGTACCCACAATCTATGCTTCTGAACAAAAATTAGTAAAAAAAAATGAATACCCCCGTTTGTTTGTTTGTTTGATTTGAGGTTTAACGTCCCGTCAACACTGTCACATGTCATTTTGGAGACGTTGCTTCCAATTTTGTTGGACTTTTACCCGACGTTTAGATGAAATGACATCTCAAGCCCTGTCGCCCAATAAAACCAATAGGGTTGATAAGCATGAACGGTCCAACTTGCGCCGCTTTGCCTGAGCAGGCTTAGAGCCTCTAAGCGGTTTACCAGTACTCGTGTGTGGGTCAGATTTAGCTCTGGAAGCATCCTGCAGCCCATATATTTCTTCAAGCCCCGATGGGCGGGGGCCTGAATACCCCCGTAAAATTCTACATAAACATAGAGGGTGTTTTTTTTACACGCATTTGTTAAATGGATGTTAAAACTTCAGTCATGCCAAAAGATTCTGTAGCTGAGTGCAGATAACTCTTCACCCTATGTCTCTGATGAAGATTCTATCATCTTTGAATCTAGAAATTTCCATTGTGTCAATAGGGGGTTTTGGTCAAAATATGGCATGTAGTTTATGGAATGAAAAACAGTATAGATTCGGATGAGACGGCTCAGGAGCCGTCTCATCCGAATCTATACTTTTTGTAGTAAGGGAATCATTTTATCAACTAAATTATGCTGGTAATTATAAAGGAAGCCGGATCAAGGTCGCCAAAAATTGATAATATAGTCAAATATATCTCAATTACTTACACTTCATGTACACATGTACGTTTTATAAAACATATCCAGTAAAAATATGCAATACCAATATACATATGACCTAATAATTATGTGACCTTGAAAATATGGTCAATGTCACCAAACACAATCAAGTTTTTTATGGTGTTGTTTCTCGTGCGGTGTCTTATGGCGTTTATATTTCGCAAATAATTCGATTTGCAAGAGTGTCTAGTCATGTAAATGACTTCAACGCTCGAATTAAATTCATTTGTTAGCTGCTGAGCTTTCTAAATCAGGGTTTTCGGTATCATAACTACACAAAGCTTTTTCTAAATTATATATATGTCACTCCGATTTAATTTCAAAATTTCCAAATTCAATGTTTGACTTAAATCTCTAGTTTATTTTTTAACTTTATTTCTATGTACATATGTTACAATACTGTATACATGTACATGGTAACACAATGTGCAACATTCGAAAACATTGTACAAAAGGGATTCAGAAGGAAGTCTGAAAGACTTTTTTGAATGACAGTCAAGGCATAATATTGACACAGTGATCTTATATGTTGTACTGGATTTTGATAGTTTGTGATAACATTTGTATAATTTATGTCTGTCTCAGATCTCCAGCCAAACAAGAATTGTGATAGCAAAATTCTAAGTCCTCCACGGGGACGGAGGTAAGGGTATATACATATAATCAGTTATATAAAATAGCACATACTCATACTGGAGCCCAACAGTTACACAAACGCCAAACAGCTTCGAGACAACGTTGACTCGATGCTGCCTTGGCGCCATACGAGTTATCTGCTGTGGGATTAGTAACATTTTACTTTTTCGTAAGAGGTTCAAAGTATTGGTGGGTAAGCATCGGCTCATTCCACAGTGAAACGTTTAGATTTCGAGATAAATAATTGAACAGCTTTAAAAACCTGCACATTTTCATTAAATGAAAGAGTTTGGCTACCAAACAGCAGCACGTTAAGGGTTGGTTCACATATTACCGAGACACTGTTAATCAGTTCAACTCTTATGTGTTGGTAGCGATTGCAGATAAGCAAAAAATGCCGCGTGTCTTCTATTTCACCACAGGCACACAGTAGACAAGGAATAATGTTTTTTAAAGTAGAGATGTCGATTGAGTTCGCTGCAATCAAGTCTCAGACGTGTACGGTGAATCTGATACAATCTATCCCCAGTTAGATAATAAGGTGGCGGTCGAGTAATATTGGAGTTAAGTCTGTATTTAAAGGAGACCATAGTCTGAGAATCTTGGAGCTCACGAGGAAGTTCGTTCCATTCTCTGATGGCAGACGGTACGAAAGAGTAATAGTAGAGTTGGGTGTTTGTATTGATTGTTCTTATATCACTAACGTTTCACAAATTGTATTGAACAGTGGAGCCGACATTGGAGGGGACGAAAAACTTAAGTAGTCAGGGCACAGGTTATTCCTCATTTTGTAGAACATAACTAATTTGTGCTTGTTTCTTCTTGCAGATAGTGTTTCCCAGCCAGTTTCAGTAAGAAATGAATGAATAGACGTCAGTCGTGTTGCTCCAGTAACGATGAGTGCAGCCTCGTTCTGATTTTTTTTCTAACTCGTTTGCATCATTCTGTGAACAATTGTTCCAAACTTTGTCCGCATATTCCAAAATGGGTCGTATGAAGGAGAAAGAAATAGTTTGCAGAGATTTGCTGTCCAATTGAAATTTTAGTCGACGCAATATATTTATTCATGTCCATGCTTTACTTTTTAGCTCACCTGAGCCGAAGGCTCCGAGGGAGCTATTTGGATCGGTTACCGTCCGTCGTCGTCGTCGTCGTCCGTCCGGATGTGCATCCACAATTCCTTTAAACGACAAATCCTCCTAAACCACTGAACAGATTTTGACCAAACTTAGCAGAAATGATCTTTGGGTGGTCCTCTCTCAAAGTTGTTCAAAGAATTCCAGTCCATGCAGAACTCTGGTTGCCATGGCAACATAAATGGGAAAATAAGAAAAAAACCCTTTAAAAATCTTCTTCTTTGAAACCAGAAGGCCTAGGTCTTTGATATTTGGTATGAAGCTTCGACTAGTGGACCTCTACCAAGATTGTTCAAATTATAGCCCTGGGGCAAAATGGTTTTAGAAAGGCTTATATAGGGAAAAACTTTTAAAAATCTTCTTGTCTGAAACCAGAAGGCCCAGGTCATTGATATTTGGTATGAAGCTTCATCTAGTGGACCTCTACCAAGATTGTTCAAATAAAAGCCCTGGGGCCAAAAACGGCCCCGCCCCGGGGTCCATTGGTTTTATATAGGCTTATATAGGGAAAACATATAAAAATCTTCTTGTCTGAAACCAGAAGACCCAGGTCTTTGATATTTGGTATGAAGCTTCATCTAGTGGACCTCTACCAAGATTGTTCAAATTATAGCCCTGGGGCCAAAAATGCCCCCGCGCCGGGGCCCAATGGGTTTACATAGGCTTATATAGGGAAAGCCTTTAAAAGTCTTTTTGTCTGAAACCAGAAGGCCCAGGTCTTTGATATTGGGTATGAAGCTTCGTCTAGTGGACATCTACCTAGATTGTTCAAATTAAAGCCCTGTGGCCAAAAAACGACCCCGCCCCTGGGCCAACTGGTTTTACATGGCCTTATATAGGGAAAACCTTTAAAAAATCTTCTTCTCTGAAACCAGAAGGCCCAGGTTTTTGATATTTGGTATGAAGCTTCATCTAATGGACCTATACCAAGATTGTTCAAATTATAGCCCTGGGGCCAATAATGCCGCCGCGCCGGGGCCCACTGGTTTTACATTGGCTATTATAGGGAAAACATTTAAAAAATCTTCTTGTCTGAAACCAGAAGACCCAGGTCTTTGATATTTGGTATGAAGCTTCATCTAGTGGACCTTTACCAAGATTGTTGAAATTATAGCCCTTGGGCCAAAAGCCGCTCCACCCCGGGGCCCTCTGGTCTCATATAGGGAAAACATATACAACATCTTCTTGTCTGAAACCAGAAGGCCCAGGTCTTTGATATTTGATATGAAGCCTCATCTAATGAACCTCTACCAAGATTGTTCAAATTATAGCCCTGTGGCCAAAAACGTCCCGGCGCCGGGGCCCACTGGTTTTACATAGGCTTATATAGGGAAAGCCTTTAAAAATCATCTTGTCTGAAACCAGAAGGCCCAGGTCTTTGATATTTGGTATGAAGCGTTATCTAGTGGAACTCTATTAAGATTGTTCAAAGTATAGCCCTGGGGCCAAAAATTTCCCCACACCAGGACCCCCTGGTTTTATAAAGGCATTATAGGGAAACCTTAAAAACTTCTTGTCTGAAACCAGAAGGCCCAGGTTTTTGATATTTGGTATGAAGGTCTAGTGGGCATCTACCATGATTGTTCAAATTGTAGCCCTCAGGCCAAAAATTGCCAAGCCTGGGCCCACTGGCTTTACATGGACTTTCATAGAGAAAGCATTTGAAACTCTTAATGGGGGGAGCTGGGGGTGGGGGGGGGGCAAAATTTACCCCACCACGGGGCCCACTGGTCTTACCTAGACTTATATAGTTAAACTTTTAGAAATCTTCTTGTCTGAAACCAGAAGGCCCAGAACTTTGATATTTGTTATTACGCTTCATTTAGTTGACCTCTACCAAAATTGTTCAATTTATGGGACTGAGGGCACCCGCATATAAATCTCTCAGCTTAGGTGAGCGATATAGGACCATCATGGTCCTCTTGTTATATACTCTATATGCTCATGCCAGGAATAGTCATTAGAAAAATATAGCCCAAAGTGTTTGTGTGGAGTCACTTCTTGAATCTGCTGATAGTTAATAAACAGGGATGGGTGATAGGGTTTATTTACTTTCCTAGATATTAAAAGAGATTCAGATTTTGCTGGATTAAAAACAACAAGCATTCGGATGCCCATCTTTGGATTTTGTAGAGATTAGAATTTAGAGTTATGCCAGCGGTTACTGAATCGTCAACGACGATAAAGAGACTAGTGTCGTCCGCGAACAGGTACACAGAAGACTTGGTGTCATCGACAATGTCATTTATGTATATAATAAATAAAAGACGACCATGAATGGATCCATGGGGAACACCAGCTCTAATAGTTGACCTGTCTGAGGTTGTTCCTGGAAGAACAACTCACTGATGCCTGTCTTGAAGGTAGTTTGAAAACCATGAGAGTAAAGAACCGGTAATTCCAGCTCTTCTAAGTTGTAAAGGAGACCTCTATGCCACACCCGGTCGAAGGCCTTACTAATGTCACAAAGGATAGTTCGAACTTCTTTCCCTTCATCCAGAGCTTTGCAAAACGTGTTGTATAAATCAGAGAATTTATTGACAGTGCAGTCACCTGATACAAAGCCAGACTGAAATGTTGTAATGATGTTTTTATCTCTGCTGAAGTTGAAAACATGTTTATGAACAATTTGTTCTAGAGCTTTTCCAAGAGTATTGAGTAGCGAAATGGGCCTATAGTTTGATACTATGGATGGATCGTCTTGTTTGTGAACTGGTGTTATATTCGCTTCTTTCCATGCTTTCGGAACTTTCCTAGAACGTTTAGAAGAATTAAAGAGTTCAGCACGAGGCTCAGCCAATGGCACTGCTAATTCTTTTAACAAACGATTATTGATAGATTCGGGTCCCGCTGCTTTGCCAACAGAGAGAGTCTTTAAAATGGACAGAACTTCATCTGCAGTAGTATCGATAGAGTTCAGGGTGTTATCGTGATGTAGTGGAGCGGCTGGAAGAGATGCATTTGCTTCATCAAAAGTTGTATGCTGTGCAAAATAGTCATTCAGTAGATTTGCTATGTCTGTCTCATCTTCAAGAACCGTATCTTCACTTTCAAGTGGTGGTATGGAAGAAGATTGTTGCGGTTTGATAAACTGCTTCAAAGTTTTCCAGTAGTCTTTGGGTTTAAGGGTGCTGTCCGATAATTTTTAGCAAATTTATCCGTAACAGTTTTCTAAGATCGTCTGCTTTCAGCGGTTACTTTGTTCCTGAATTGTTTATACGCAGAAAGATTTGCTTCGTTTTTTGTCCTCTGATACTTATCATATAGACGTTTGCGTTTACGCATCATTTTCTTAATATTGCTAGTTAGCCATTCTGGATCGGAATATCTAATAATTGTGTTCTTATTTGGTATGTGTTTTTGGCAGTTTCTAGTCTGGCCTAGAAAATATGTACACTCCATATTTTCCAGTTCTGTGGTATATTCCTTGCTTCCAAAGGATAACCCTTCCTTGAACATATTTGACGTCTCTGCAGCTGGTGTCTGGGAATGTGTGGCGGCCGTAAAAAGTCTCCCTGCCCTACATCATAGTGTAGTTTATATTTTCTTGTCCTTTGGGATCATTGATTCCATTGTGGAATTTTGAAAATATCTGAGGGTCACTGATGAGGCCTAAATGGCTGAAACTAGTTAGTCTGGCCCAGAAAACATGTACACTCCTTATTTTCCAGTTCTGTGGTATATTCCTTGCTTCCAAAGGATAACCCCTTCTAGAACATATTTGATAATGTGGGTGGTGTAGGTATCAATATCTGGACCTTTAAGATATTACCAAACTGTATTGGTAATTTCTTCACGGAGGTCGTTGTAATTCCCTTTGCCATACAACCAAATGTATCTACTAAACGATTTTGTGATAACTCTGTTGAATAATAGAAGTGGGGGCAATGATCAGGAATCGATACAATCAACCCACAGCTCCCATCAGAGACACCAAAGGGAAAGACACACAAACATGAAACCACAGACCCTAATGGAAACACAAAAAGCGGAAAGCCAAAAGGACAGTTACTTTCCCACAACATGGCCAATAGGCTATCCAAAATAAAATAACACAATTAAGGCGTAACTATACCAAATTTAGTGACACATAGGCCTTTCTAATATTTAATCTTCACCAGTGTGTCTCAACCCCAAAGTTCTGAAACCGAAACGGATGATGGACAAGACCCGGCAAACACAGCACATCCCCCTCCGAGCACACACCGACCGACGTAGCTCATGAGACAGGTCAACTGGAGGCATAAGGCAACAGATGCCTACCCGCGGACTTATAGGGGTCTCCCACCGAGCCAACATCAGCAAACATGGCCCACACTCCACGGAAGTCCCGGGCATCAGGAAGGAGATGTCCAAAGAAGCGATACTTGCGAAATTCAAAATATAACAAAAAGTGGCAACCAAATCCGCTAAGATACATGTCGCACCTGACAAGTCAGTCTTGGTTTTAGAAAAAATAGAATTTAATACTGCAAAAATTAAAGATATAATATAGTTATTTAAATCAGTACTTGAGTACTGACGTCAACACCGCAGTATCAACCTCAGCACTAAGGAACTGATACTGAGCTGATGATACCCTCGGGGACGAACGAATCATCCACCAGCAGAGATTCCACCCCAGTGGTTGCAATTAAGGCGTAACTATACCAACTTTAGTGACACATAGTGCTTTCTGATATTTAATCTTCATCAGTGTGTCTCAACCCCAAAGTTCTGAAACCGAAACGTATGATGGACAAGACCCGGCAAACACAGCACATCCCCCTCCGAGCACACACCGTCCGACGTAGCTCATGAGACAGGTCAACTGGAGGCATCAGGCAAAAGACGCCTACCCGCAATACTTATAGGGGTCCCCCATCGAGCCAACATCAGCAAACATGGCCCACACTCCACGGAAGTCCCGGGCATCAGGAAGGAGATATCCAAAGAAGCGAGACTTGCGAAATTCAAAATATAACAAAAAGTGACAACCAAATCCGCTAAGATACATGTCGCACCTGACAAGTCAGTCTTAGTTTTAGAAAAATAAGAATTTTATACTGCAAAAATTAAAGATATACGAGTCGTTATATAGTTATTTAAATCAGTACTGTGTAACACCGCAGTATCAACCTCAGCACTAAGGAACTGATACTGAGCTGATGATACCCTCGCGGACGAACGAATCATCCACCAGCAGAGATACCGACCCAGTGGTTGCAATTAAGGCGTAACTATACCAAATTTATTGACACATAGGCCTTTCTGATATTTAATCTTCATCAGTGTGTCTCAACACAAAAGTTCTGAAACCGAAACGGATGATGGACAAGACCCGGCAAACACAGCACATCCCCCTCCAGCACAGCACAAGCGACTCAAACACCCAAAGACAAACCATAACAAAAATAAACCGCGACAGAAGAACCGCCTTGGAATGGTCAGCGGAAACGAATTCCACTTGGGGGGGGAGCTTAAATCGATTTTACGTGGCCACAATCCTCGCCCTTACCTCCAGTCGAATACGCAAAAAACAGGACAATGGTATTTATGTCTTGTTCCAGGAAGGGCTTATCAACGCCACTGAGAAGTACACTTTATTGGTGAGATGTTAACATCAGATCAATGGATGAAGAAGACGTTTCTGTAAAGTGTGTAGGTTCAGCTACTAAACTAGTTATATTAAACTGTTGACATAAATGTTCAATTATATTTCTTGAAACTTATTTGGAAAGGTCCATATTGAAGTCACCAATAATGCAAATGTCGTTTATATTTGTATCATAGGCTAAACCAACAGAAGTTTCTATTGATGGGAGAGCAGAGGCTGGCGAGTTTGTTGGTCGATAAAAAGTGCCTATAAGAAGTTTACGATGGTTACTTATAACCTCAATCCATACGCATTCTATGTCAGGGAGTTCAAGGTCCATCCTGCGTTGAGCATGTATATTGTCCTTGACATAAACACAAACTCCTCCATGATTGTCACCACGACGGTCCCTCCGAAAAGGCAGTTGGTAGTTGCTCATTCTGATGGCAGTACTGTTTGTGCGTTCGTCTGGCCATGTTTCCGTTAGACAGATAATACTAAAGGTGTTAAGCTCAGATTCTAATAGGTTGAATTTGTTAGATAGACTTTGTATGTTATAATGGGCAAGAGAAAATTTCCCTCTAATGATACTTTCGTAATCAAGTGGATTAACAGACGACACATTGTTTGTATCAAAATTGTTAGACGAATTCTGTCCATGGCCTGGTTTGGGTTCTACATAGCCGAATTTCAAAAGAAGCATTGGTAACATAAGCAAAAGTTCGAAACCAGTAAAGTGATTAATACCTCTAACCTTCGAATGTAGACCGTAGTGCAGACCGATTCGTGCCCGGTGCATTACAATGTCAGCTAACATTTAGGTTATACAATCTACCAGGGCACGAGCAAGACCTGTCACTATGGGTTGGAGTATGTAACTGACATTGGTGTTTGATAGACAAACTAGAAAAAGCGACCAGTGGGTCACGTATACCCCCGGCCAGCGCCACCCTCTGATATATCTTTCGAGCTTGTATGTAATATGAATAAAGAAGTAAAGAAGCTATAAGAATCAATGAATCTAAATGGGTTGGGGCATCAATGTTACTGAAGCAGCAGGGTGGATATGTATCAATGAAATCTTTAGACCAGTATGTAACTTCATTGTAAGTATCAACTCAATCTATCAAAGGGTTCAGAAGATAAATCTCTTAGAAACTTTAACGCAAAACTGCAACCAAATGTAAAATTTCTAAGTCTGTGACCTTGACCTCAAGGTCACTGTGGGGGTGGGACATGCATCAAAGAAATCTTTAGACCAGTGTGTTACTTTAAAGTAAGTATCAACTCAATCTATCAAAGGGTTCAGAAGATACAATCTCTTAGAAACTTTAGAAACCTTGACCTCAAGGTCACTGTGGGGGGGGGGGGGACATGCATCAATGAAATCTTTAGTGTAAGTATCAATTCAATGTATCAAAGGGTTCAGAAGATACAATCTCTTAGAAACTTTAACGCAAAACGAAAAAGCGACCAGTGGGTCACGTATACCCCCGGCCAGCGCCACCCTCTGATATATCTTTCGAGCTTGTATGTAATATGAATAAAGAAGTAAAGAAGCTATAAGAATCTTTGAATCTGAATGGGTTGGGGCATCAACGTTACTGAAGCAGCAGGGTGGGTATGTATCAATGAAATCTGTAGACCAGTATGCAACTTCATTGTAAGTATCAACTCAATCTATCAAAGGGTTCAGAAGATAAATCTCTTAGAAACTTCAACGCAAAACTGCAACCAAATGTAAAATTTCTAAGTCTGTGACCTTGACCTCAAGGTCACTGTGGGGGTGGGACATGCATCAAAGAAATCTGTAGACCAGTATGTTACTTTAAAGTAAGTATCAACTCAATCTATCAAAGGGTTCAGAAGATACAATCTCTTAGAAACTTTAGAAACCTTGACCTCAAGGTCACTGTGGGGGGGGGGGACATGCATCAATGAAATCTTCAGTGTAAGTATCAATTCAATGTATCAAAGGGTTCAGAAGATACAATCTCTTAGAAACTTTAACGCAAAACTTTAACCAAAATGTTAACGGACGGAAGGACGGACGGAAAGACGTCCACACGGACGGACAGACGGACAGACGGACGGACGAACGGCAAGACGAAAATTATATACCCCCAAAGCATATTTCGTATGCCGGGGGTATAATAAATGACAAAATGTAGCAGTGTTCCGCGTGGAGTGATAACGAATAATGAGAATAAAAAAGGAAACGTGTTGATAAGTGTTTAAGAAACTAAATGTGAGATTGGGTAATTTGGAGTTACAAGCTGAATCAGTATACAATACCATATCTACCAAAACATGAAAGAAATGATATCAATAATACATTAATAAATACAGAAAGAGCAATTTGCTACAAGTGTTGAACATATTGTCAGCCCTTGGTCAAAAGTCATCATAAGTGTATCATACGTTTGATACATCAAACGATCAAAACCACCTGCTTTAACATCTGCTACAACCATTTCATATATGACCATAGTTTCTACGCAGTAAATCTCTTCTGCAACAATGTCTATGGGAGCCCGAATTTTATGGTGACTTAGTATATAAATTCAGAAAAAAACATATACTTGCAATCCTTTCAGTACCAAATTTCGTAATATCATTCTTCGATATAAAAAGAATGTGTATAGCATAAATATTATACAGCAGATTGCATGCATGGTAGTTAACCCAATCCAGCCCCTCTCCATCGGGGCTTGAAGAAATAGATGGGCTGCATGATGCTTCTACGCAGAGCTGAAAACGACCGCACACGTGTACTGCTAAACCGCTTAGAGGATCAAAGCCTGGCCAGGCAAAGCGGTGCATGTCGGACCGTCCATGCTTATAAACTCTATTGGTTTCATTGGGCGACAGGGTTTGAGATGTCATTTCATCTCAATGTCGGGTAGAAATCCCACAAAATTGGAAGAAGCGTCTCCAAAATTACATATACAGTGTTGACGGGGACGTTAAACCTGAACACAAGCAAAAAAAAAAAAATAATAAATAACCCAATCACGGTTGATAATATTGCTTCGCTCTTTAAATGCATGCTGGTAGGGTTAGGCCTCAGATTCTATTAAGGTTCTAGCGTAAAGGCTTAATTATGTAATGTTGGTTGGTACCTGATGTTCTGTCTCTTGTTGGGCCCATCGGAGCCTAGCCCCCAGTGAAATTCTTTTCACTAACCGTTCCAAATGGGTTCTTCTGTCGCGGTTTATTTTTGTTATTGTTTGTCTTGTTTTAGGTAGCCAATCGGCAATTTTGTAGGGAAATAACTGTCTTTTTGGCTTTTCGCCATTGATGTTTCCATTAGAGTGTAGTTACTTCATATTTGTGTTTCTTTCCATTTATTGTCTCTGAGGGGAGGTGTGGGTTAATTGTTCCGATTCCTGACCATTGCCTTCACTTCTATTTTGTTATGTTGCCACGAAGTGTTGTAGAAGTCTTCAATCTGTTCAAGAAATGTGGTGCAGAAAAAGCAAAGACTGAACAATCTGTGTAAGAATGAAAAGTAGGTCAAGGTCACCACATTCTTATTAAGTCTTCTGTACATGTATATTGAACTTATGTAACATACCAAATATGATGGGGATTCTTCAATTGACATGGCAGATATAGTTGTACGTTGACCGCCTTTGCACTCGTATGATTTACAAATTAACCCAACGTCACCAAAATCTAATCAAACATTTTGGTTGTCGCAATTATATACTGTTTCGCTCCCGCCCATCGAGGCTTGTAGAAATAGATGGGCTGCATGATGCTTTCACGCAGGGCTGAAACCAACCGCATACGAGTACTGGTAAACCGCTTAGAGGATCTAAGCCTGCCCAGGCAAAGCGGTGCGAGTCGGACCGTCCATGCTTATAAACCCTATTGGTTTGATTGAGCGACAGGGATAGGGATGTCATTTCATCTCAATGTCGGGTAAAAGTCCCGCAAAATTGGAAGCAACGTCTCCAAAATGACCTGTAAAGTGTTGACGGGGAGATTAAGCATATAATCAATCAAACAAAATGATATACTGTATCAAGTCAACTTCGGATTGTCCCGAAGAAAAGTATGGCATGTAGTTTACAGAATGACAAACAGTGTAGATCCTGATGAGACGTCTAATGCTAATGAATCGAGCAGAACGGGATAAGGGAATCATATTCACTAATTCTATTATGCTTGTGCCTGTACTCAGTAACTATGTTTTTACCGCTTGTATTTGCTAATTAGGATTATATCAATAAACTAAATTATTTACAATATATGGCGCTAGAAGTGTATTTAATCATTGTTAAATCCCACCAGGGAGACCATCTGGCCAATTAAACATTAATATTTCAAACCAAATAGCATGTGCTTTACCTCTATAGTCTTTTTCATTGATAAAAAAGCTTATTGAGTGCCATAGGATGCATGTTACACTGGCGTTAAGGCGTCATTCTCTCGGCAGCATGCGTATGAAAATGCTCTTAAGGATACAGACCCATCTGGGATTATCGAATATTTCATGAGTATATATGGATTCGATTTTCCAACCTTCGGGATGGTCTGGATAATAGGAACCTCGGCTCAGCATCGGTTTCGGGATAATCAGAATATCGGCTTAGCCTCGGTACTGGGCTAAGCGGAACATCTGGTATGCCTCGGTACCGGGTTAAACAGAACATCTGCTTAGCCTCAGTACCTCGCTAATCGGAATCTCGGCTACAGTTATAGGTATTCCTTGACCATCGCCATAGAAGCCTCCGTGGTCGAGTGGTTACGCAACTCGACTTGTAAACCAGGGGTCGCAGGTTCGATCCCGGGCTACTCCAGACATTCAGATGAGTCTTTAAACCGAGGTCCCGTCTCCGTATGACCTAAGCTGTTGGTGGGACGTGAAACTGAAACACCAACCCACTCAGTTGACCGTCGCCAAGAGTTATTCCACCATTAGGATAAAATGCAGTTTAAGGGGAATGGGAACACCTGGCAGATTTTCCGCCATTTTTCATAGGGAGACAACTTTCAGGACTTCCTGTTAGCTCTGTCACACGGAAAAAGGGGTCAGCTCTTACAGGAAAGAATTTGACCCTCGGGAGCAAATTATTTCCTTTAAGAGTTGACCCCTATTGGCATGGGAGACAAATATACTTTTGAAGCAGTTGCCGCCCCTGAAGGTGTACACTTTCCATTTAATACTAAGTTTCAGCTCACGACTTTCTTTCCTGTTTACATGAATTTTACATGTACATGTAAGTAGTGAATGTATGTGCTTTAACAGTGGCTTGGCACTGTTTCTTCTGGTTGTCTGAGGTAATGGCCAAAAATAGATATAGATAGATAGATAGATAGATAGATAGATAGATAGATAGATAGATAGATAGATAGATAGATAGATAGATAGATAGATAGATAGGTAGACGTTTTGTTTGGTTCGAAGTAGATGCGGCTTTATTCCTCAGAACTGGGAAATAACATCCTCACCGCTGTCCAGGAATCTTGCCCTTAAGTTTACAGCCTATACAATTTTAGCATCTGTCTTTTAAATACTTTTATCATATGACGTCGCGTCTGAGAATGTAAAAACGCCATGTAATAAATTCGATTAATCCACTAGTGGATTAAATATGCAGATACGATCCGTAACGTTACATGTACGACGTCCTAAACAACATCGCTTTTACTAATAGCGGAATCGTGACATTTTTATTGTACAAAATAGCGAATTAAATGCGTTTTAAATAGCATATGATAAATAGAATCTTGCAATTCGTGCTCATCTAGTACTGAATCTATTAAACTCGTTGAGGAAAAGGGATAAATACTCAGCGAAGCTGAATACTCTCTTTTCCTCGTCTAATAAATTCAATAATACATGAACACTCATGTAAGATCCTCTATTTATTTACGAAAATGCTTTGCAAGTAGGGCTCAACAGGTTGAGATGACGAGGTCCGAGGGTGAGATAAACAGGATGAGATAAGAAAATCTATACCCTGTGTAAATTCTGGATATTCTTATAGGCCCTATTGTGCATCACTTGAAGAAGTCCGTGAAATGAACACACCCTAAACCCCACTTTATATAGAGAAAATTGTGGTTTACGGGAGTGAAATTTATTTTGCCTATTTCTGCTCCGAGACATAGGTTGTGGGTACTCGTTAGAACCGTCTCAATGAGGCGGTTCTAACGAGCACCCACAACCCGTGTTTGCAGTAAATAAGAAAGAAATTACAGAATTTCACCGGAAAAGTAGTCATTATGGACATGTGTAAAAATGCATTATATTAGTGCTGCCGTGTAATTGCAATGTGTGCAACCCAGGTCTTGGAGAGTAAATACGAACAATGATGTACATGTATATCCAAGTAAGTCCCACTTTTCTCTATACAAAGTGGAATGATCAGGGATGTTAGTTACACAGACATGTTAACGGGAACTAATTACAAAAACATACCTATATAATTTTTACCCCCTCAGACCCCACTTTCATGTAGTAAAACTGGTGTTTAGTGGGGTATACAATATGTTTCATTTTTCTGCTCAAAAACATATTGTCGGTACTCGTTAGAACCGCCTCAACAAGTCCCCAGAATATATGTTTAGAGCAAAAGTATGAACAATAGCAGAAATTTGCATCGATTGTTTTTTCGTTGATGGCGAAATTCTCAATGCTTTTTTTTTTAATAGGCATGTTTTCGCAATGTGCAGAAGTTTTTGTTTTGTTCGATTTGAGGTTTAACGTCCCCGTCAACACTGTATGGGTCATTTTGGAGGCGCCGCTTCCAATTTTGTGGGACTTTTACCTGAAATGACATCTCAAGCCCTGTCGCCCAATGAAACCAGTTGGGTTTATAAGCATGGACGGGCCGACTCGCACGGCTTTGCTGGGCAGGCTTAGATCCTTCTTAGCGGTTTACTAGTACTCATGTGATGTCGATTTCAGCTCTGCGTGGAAGCATCATGCAGCCCATCTATTCCTTCAAGCCCCAATGGGCGGAGGCGGAATGTGCAGAAGTACTTTCCCATTTAAAATTGGCAGAAACAATGCCGGGCGTATCCATTGCCCTTAAATGCCTATTTTATTACAACTATGCATTAAAGTAAATTAGCATCTGTTGCTTAGCTGTATTATAAAACTGACATGTGACAGCTATGGCATTGCATTGTCTCTGTAGAGCAATAAATAAACTTAATAATGCATAATATGTGTACTCTTCGATTTGGCGTTCAGTCAGAAATGTTTCATAAAGTATTCATACGACAGTGTTGTTGTTTTTTTTGCTTTTTTTGCCTGTTGGTTCTACATAGATGATTGGCTTTCCATTACGATAACACACCCTTGCGAAATAGTGCATGTTTTGACATCTCCAAAATGGCCATTTTTTCTGATGAAAATCAGCTATATTCTTATTATTTATATTGTTAACATAGGTTGTGGGTGCTCGTAAGAACCGCCTCGTTAAGGCGGTTCTAACGAGTACCCACAACCTATGTCTTGGAGCAGAAATTAGAAAAATAGTGTCTTCCCCCGTCAACCCCAGTTTTCTCTACATAAAGTGGGTTTAGCGGGGTGATCATTTCACGGACTTGTTCACGTGATGCGGATTCAGCATGTAAAGTTGGTGAACTGAATGATGGTTACATGTTCTTGATCACTATTTTTAATGTTCATAGGTCATAACGCCAGAAATAGGTTAACCGGAGTTACAGTTCTTGTGTTCTGCACCTAGTTTCATCAAAATATCTAAAATGGTTTAAAACTTACAGAGCGAACACGAGCACGTGGCAGAAATGGCTATTTTCAATTTTAAACACAGTTAAGGCTTTTGTGTTTTGTGAAACATTTCAGAAAATTATTTCAAATGTTTTTTTGTTTGTTTTTTTTTTGCAGGGGGCGGGGGCGGGTTGTTTTTATCTTGCAATATTTTAGCCATATCGAGCCGATCGTTAATCAGAGGTGGGCGAAAACCGGACTACCCGGAGAAAAACCACATGACCTTCTTCCGTTGCAGAACTTTGCGTCTCACATGGGACCTGAGCCAGGCTCAAATGGTTTTAGCTTACAGAGCGGGCATGAGTACATTGCAGAAATGGTTATGTTCATTGTTCAAAGGGCAATAACTCCAAAAGTCGACAAACCAGAGTTATGGTTCGTATGTTGTGTATGTCATCTATTGGTACTGTACAGTTGGATGCATTTTCTTGAAAATATCTCGCTTGGCGTCAGAGTTAGGGAGCGGACACGAAATTATGAAGCACTGATAGACGGATGGATGGATGGATGGATGGATGGATGGCGTTAAAATTTACAATGCATTTGAATAAGCGTGTTTTCGTAATGACGTAACGAATACTCTTTTATTTCGCCAGAAATTGAAAACTGTAGTTAACAAGACACATGTATGCTTATAATCAACCGATTATAAAGTCTCCCAAACGACCTCCCCCACCTCCACACTCAGATGAGCACCCATGTGGACGCTGTATCTGTATTATGAAGTGGATGCGGGATGGGGCATTGCCCCGGGGACAACAGGAATGCCACCCTTGGTGTTACTGAATGTATCTTATCATAAGGACAAATAATATAAATGGTTTAAGGGGGGGGGGGGGGGAGGAAGGTGGATCTGAATGGTTTCTGAGATATGAGGCCTTTTTATGAGTTGGAAAGGTGGGCAATGGCTCCGACTCCCATGTTGGTTTTGTTTGATTTGATGTTTAACGTCCCCGCCAACACTATATAGGTCATTTTGGAGACGTTGCTTCCTTTTTGTGGGACTTTTACCCAACATTGAGATGAAATGACATCTCAAGCCCTGTCGCCCAATGAATTCAATATGGTTTATAAGCACTGACGGTCCGACTCGCACCGCTTGGCCTGGGTAGGCTTAGATCCTCTAAGCGATTTACCAGTACTCGTGTGCGGGCCGGTTTCAGCTCTGCGTGGAAGCAACATGCAGCCCATATATTTCTTCAAGCCCCGATTGGCGGGGGCCGTAAAGTGGGCTTTAAGAGGGTGTTAATTTCACAGACTTGATGATACGTGATGATAGAAGTGAAGGCAATGGTCAGGAATCGATACAATTACCCCACACCTCCCATCAGAGACACTAAAGGGAAAGAAAGGGAAAAAGAAACAATCAGACTTGCAGATGAAACGATTCCCATGATCACCGAGAATCTATGCTGGAAGAAGGCATAAAAAAGTTTTACATTTTCACCAGAAAAACTTCACACTTGGAGATATGAAAACAAACGCTATGATCGTTAATCTTAATAATGTACATGAATGAGTGAATAACTTACCATTGACTTTTAAAAGGACATGCCGGATGATCTTGTTCCTTGAGCTAACCTGACATTCGTAAACTCCCGAGTCGGACACTTGGACATTCCGAATCAAGAGATTAAATTCTCTCCTCTCTCGCGAGAAGCTGATGTTATATCTTTTGTCTGTAGAAAACATGAGTTCACCGATACTGATGGGATTTGGCTCGGAGGCTTTCCGCCATACAACCTGTAAACAGAACATTTCATTCATCACGATACATGTAACAAGATCGCTGTATCCGTTCGACTACCATAGCGTATTTCTGCGTAATTGCTGCTCAACACTTTTTGAACGACTGCTCAACACTTTTTGAACGATCATTTTCATTCACATTTTCAACCACCTTTTTGATGAGGCTGTTTCGGAATACGTTATTCCCACACATCACGAAAACACGCCTATATAATTTTGACCCTCTTGATAGTAAAACTGGGTTTTACATGGATATACCTTATTTTGTTTTTCTTTCTGCTCTAAAATATAGTTTGTGGGTACTCGTTAGAACCGCCTCGATGAGGCGGTTCTACCGGGTACCCACAAACTATATTTTGAGCAGAAATGAGAAAAAATCACTATTTTTCATCTTAAAATTTTCCCTTTTTTTCGGCGATAAAGTTTACAATGTATTTGTATACGTGTATCTTCGTAATGAACTAATCTCAGCGTGCATATCAGGTCTCTAAGACATACTAGAAGACGTCCAGAAGCTTCCAAAACTAGCCAAAAAGACGAAAAAATAGACTCTGAAATTTTCTTTTTGACCTACTTTTTTTAGACGGCGTGCTGTCTATACCAAACAAGTGACAGTCCGAAAATAGAAGAAAGAGAGAAGAAGGTACATACGAGAAAAAGAGAGTACAGGGGAAAAAATAGGTAGAGAAAAAATAAAAAAAATGTCCTTACGCATGTTTGAGCATAATGTGACCCCCGCGCCATGACCTATGACGTCATCAGAAAGTGTGTTTTTACCATACCGACTAAACATACCAAGCCCTGCCGCCCATCGAAACCAAAATGCTTATATGCACTGGACGGTCTGACTCGCATCACTTTGCCTGGGCAGGCTTAGTCCTTCTAAGCGGTTTACTCATGTGTGGGCAGTTTCAGCTCTGCGTGGAAGCACCATGCAGTCCAATCTATTTCTCCAAGCCCCGATGGGCGGGGGCGAAAACAATATAGCATACAGCTCAGAAGGACTAAATAGAAGTGGAGGCAATGATCAGGAATCGATACAATTAACGCACAGCTCTCATCAGAGACATCAAATGGAATGAAACACAAACACGAAACAACAGACCCTAATGGAAACACCAACAGCGAAAAGCCAAAAGGACAGTTACTTTCCCACAAAATGGCCAATTGGCTATCCAAAATAAAATAATATAATTACCCAAAGAAAAACCATAACACAAATAAACCGCGACCGAAGAACCGCCTTGGAACGGTCAGCAAAACGAATTCCACTAGGCGGGGGGGGGGGGGGGGGAGCTCAAATCGATTTTACGCGGCCACAATCCTCGCCTTTACCCCCGTCGCGATTTAGATATAGATAATAATTTGTTCAGTCCGCATAACTCATCAGTGCAACATCTCCGTGAACTTAAAAATCAAACAACCAAAGAGATGAAACAACGATGAGGACTCGACAGCAAGAAACCGCTGAAATGCTGAAGCAAAAGAAAGCCAACAGTTAGTTTCAGATGGGCCCGATCAGGGACAGAGCATCAGGCACCAACCAACATTACAATGAATTAGACCTCTGTAATTCTCAGTAAGCCTTTACGCTGGAACCGTCATAGAATCTGAGGCCTGGCAGTTAACAATTTATTACGAGTGTTGAAGTCAGTTACATGACTACACACTCTGGCATATCGAATTAATTGCGAAATATAAACGCCATAGGATGGCGTACGAGGAACATCACCATTCAAAAAAGGAAAATTTACAATCTCAAAATCAAAATCATCGCGTTTATCATAAATTTTGCAAGAAACAAACCCATCTACAATAGATAGATGCAAATCTAAAAACGGAATCAGAAGAATCTGCTGTATTTAACTGAAGTTCTGGGGGAGAAATTTGACTGATCAAACCATCGAAATAGGTATTGTCAAAATTTAATAAACAATCCAAATATCTAGAAGTCGAGCTAAAAGCTTCATTGATTTCTGACTGGTTTTCAGCAGAAAGGGACATCATGAAGTCTCTCTCATAACAAAACAAAAATAGATCAGACACAACGAATGCGCAATTAGTACCATAGGAATACCCACAACTTGTTTGAATAACTTAGTACCAAATCTTATATAAATATTGTCAAGTAGAAAGGTGAGAGCTTCACACACTATTTGACATGACCATAAAGTAAAATGTGTATGCTTTCAGAAGTGAAAAAAGCATTTCTTACATTACATGAAAGATAGAGGGAGTCTTCCCTACGTATGAAATGCCCATTCAATTAAATTATTAAGTGTTTCTTTTATAAGATTATGAGGAAGTGTAGTGTAAAAGGTGGAAATATCATAAGTAGACAGACTTGAAGCACGAAAACGCAAGGATTTAAATTTATTTAAAACCTCATTAGAATTTTTTATAGACCAACACAGATTTCTACCTGATCTTCCGAAGACTTTGTCGCAATAGTTTATCACATGTTTTTGATGCCAGTAAAACATGAAGTTAATAATTTGGAGAGCTCAGTGGTGGTACAAGAGCTTGAATTTGCAATAAACCGTGCTTTGTATGGTATTTTATGAAGTTTAGGTAACCAATATATCGTGGGAATCTTGTCTTGGCCTTCTGTAACACAGACAGAAAACCTGGTGGCTGAATGACAAATGTGGTCATCAACTAAAGCCCTCTCTATAGCTAAAGGCGGAAGTCCAAAGGCCTTAGTACCCCCCAAGTTCTTGCTGAAGAGTGTTAACATAGTGAAGCCGTCAAACAACGACCACATTGTTAGCGGCCTTATCAGCTGGAGAAATACGTTTGTTCACTAATTTCAGAATGTTTCCATTCTTTACTAGCTTTATGCTCAACATACTCTCCTTTACACCATCGATTACCAAATTCATTCAAGGCAGCAGCGATTTCATCTATACATTTATTGAAATAAATTTTAGAAGGAAATCGATATTTCGGTCCTTTAGAAAATATATTACGTATCCTAGAATCAGGAATAATTTTTAAATTGCCAGTAATAATATGAACAGCAGCAAAATAGCAATACACTGAATTTTTACAATCACAGGTATCAGAAGTGTCAGTGTCAATATCAAGATCAGAAACAAGTTTATTGAAATTAGAAATGATAGATCGAACAGGTTTATTGTATTTATAGCAACTTATGGGTGTTTTAGTATTTTGAAAATAAGCAGGAATGAACTGAACCGGAAGATACTAGGTAAATCTGTAAAATCCAAACTCTTTTTAATGAAGGATATTTTTAAGGCTACCCATTTAAAGTGGTGCGAGTCCGGTCGCCCCTGCATATAAACTCTATTACTTTGTTTGGACAGTAGGGCTTGAGATGTCATTTCATTTCGCCGTCGGGTAAAAGTCCCACAAAATTGCAAGCAACGTCTCCAAAATGATCCAAATAGTTTTGACGGTTACGCAAAACCTCAATTCAAAAAGAAAACAACAGTCTGAGCTGAGTCTAAGCTGGGTGCATATGCTTGAAGTCCCCTTGATTTGCTTTTTCCAGTCTTCTTGTATTTGGAAATGTCAGAACTGTCACATTATACTAATATTCAGACGATTCATGTCCTTTGACAAATCACAAGCTGTGATCGCGTCAATAACTGATCTCAAGGCATCATAAATCAAACTTCTATTAACGCGTTTTTTGTCTTATAGCAATAGTCGTCTATATTCGTCTGTCTTCAGTGAAACATTCAATAATGTTGCTGTAATCATATGAACCGGAACTCATTGCCACAAGGCTGCAATTTCACCATATGCCATATGTCACAGGCCCTCGTAAGTCCTTTCGCGCAAGGATATTATACTAAATGCCGTTTGATTATTTCTAAACAAGCCTCTTATTGCGTAATTCCTTCATGGCCAAAAAACAATCGATGCAGATCCAGATTAGATGGTTCATACATGTAATAAAGCCATCCCAGCTGCTTCTACACTGTTTAAAGCGTCTTTATCATCTGGCAATAGCGCTTTTACGAAAATCACCGAGGCGGTTGAGCAGAAATATGAAAAATATCAGTTTTTTTTTTTTCTGAAAGTTTTCATTTTTTTTTTGATGGTAAAAATTCTAATATATTTGAACAAGCGTGTTTTCGTAATGTTTGTTTGCTTGTTTATTTGTTTGTTTGAGTTGAGGTTTTACGTCCGCGTCAAAACCGGGAAGGTCATTTTGGAGGCGTTGCTTTCGATTTTGTGGCACTTTTCCCGACATTGAGATGAAATGACTCAGGGGTATACATTATGTTTCTTACTTCTGCTCAAAAACACAGATAGTAGTAACTCGTTAGAACCGCCTCGCAGAGGCAGTTCTGACGAGTAGGTACTCGTTAGACCGCCTCGCGCAGGCGGTTCTAACGAGTTCAAAGATCTATGTTATGAGAAAAAATATGAAGAATATAAGAATTTTTATCTGAATATTCTCATTTGTGGTGGCTTAAGTTTCAATATAATTGCATAGGCGTCTAAAGAGTTGACCCCTTTTGACATGGGAGACAAAAATACTTTTGAAGGAGTTTCCTCCCCTGAAGGTGCATTCCCCTTAAGTCTTGACTAGAAAAAATACACCACAATTTTCAGTTCTGTGTTATTGCTTACAAAGGATTATCTTTTTATAGAACATATTTGACGTCACCAAAGCTACATGTAGTGTTAAAGGAATTTGTGGCGGCGTAATATGTCTCCTTGCCCTTCATCATAGTGTGGGTTATATTTTTCTAGTCATTAGGGATCATTGATATCACTGCGGATTTTGACAGATACGGCATAATTGGCCGAATGTAGCTAATCTTGACGAAAAAAAACCTTGTGCACTCCACAGTATTCGGTCTGGGTTGTAGTCCTTGCTTTTAAAGGATGACTTTTATTCACCTTATTTGCATTATCTGCTGGTTCCTAGTCTGAAGTTTATCAGTGTTGGAAAAACAGGTAACCAGACCCCTCTGACCTTAAAAGGTCAGTGGGGTCTGGTTACCTGTTTTTCCAATATTGACACTGTGCAAGCTGTGAGCCAGCAAATAATGCAAATATGGTGAATAAAGAGCATATCTGACCACTGCAAAACAGCAGAATCAAACTATTTTATACTTAGCAGTGAAAACAAAATAAAACTGATATAAAAACACTAATGAAATGATCGCGTTTCATTTCACTAGAGACAGATACATGTACATGTACCATTTATATTGTTTCATTGTAGCGAGCCGGGACTCCTTTTTGGTTTATATACACTATACATGTAGCATTCTGCACAGTTTTTCGCCGGATGCCAAAAAATTTCGCCTCGTGTGCTGCACACTCGATATAATACTTAGGTACCCAACTTAAACACGTCGCTAGGGCAACGTCAAATCAACGTCGGTGCACCAACGTTTATGTGACGTCACAATTTCGTCATGTGTCTGCTGGGTATACTTTATATATCCTACCAGTGCTCATGAAAATAAAACGCTTTCATTCTGATGAGAACGCTAGAAAAATGTAAGTAGATGCTGTTGACTATGCGTGGGCGTAAAGACTCTGATTCCTCAGGAGAGCTTGTGTCCAGCACAAGATTAAGAGGTTGTCATCGTTTTAATTTCCGGTCTGATAGCTGTAACCTGGGGAATAACATGATTTCATTAGTGGCTTACTGAAAACGTTTATGTCGTTTTAATCTGCTTTATTTAATGTCACTTTCGGCTTGCAGTGATGTAGGAGCTGTTTTTGTTGGCGTTAAATGGCCCAGTCAACACTGTTTAGGATATACCGAAACGGTCATTTTCATGAGCAGGCTTAATGCAATGTTAACCATTACAGTGCATGTATTTTTTGCCAGAAATTGGCAAGTATCGACCCGCGACCTACTGATCACTACTCAGACGCACATAGTGCATTTGGATATTGCACACATGTTATGTAATGCATTTTTGTATTGTTTTTTTCTCTCGGAAATGACAATTTTCATAGAAAAAATGTATTTGAGATGTTTCTTATTGCTATTCCAAACATTAGTTGTTGCTACTTTGACCACGACTCATAATTTCACGCAGGAAAGTTACTTTTCGCCAAACTGTGAACATTATTTAGAGATTGTGACCTTGAAAATATGGTCAAGGTCTTCTCGTCAAGTCTTTGGTGGTTTGCAACATTATAATTGCACCGAGTATGACGACAATAAATATATTTGTTTTGCGAGATGGAATGCAGACAAACATTTTAATCGAAAGTTGGACCGTGAAATGATATCAAGGTCACCGTTGTCACTCGCGTCTTTGGCAGGATGCAACTATGTATTGTACCAAGTTTGACCCAAATTCATAAATTTGATCAAAAGAAAGGGTCTTTTGGCCAAAACATGACAGTCTTTATGAGACTGCCATCTTGAAAATAAGCATTACG
The DNA here is from genome assembly GCA_963580285.1 of Lucinisca nassula. Taxonomy (NCBI): domain Eukaryota; kingdom Metazoa; phylum Mollusca; class Bivalvia; order Lucinida; family Lucinidae; genus Lucinisca; species Lucinisca nassula. The sequence continues at coordinate 42,254,261 of OY757018.1, forward strand.
ATAACACAACCGTGTGAAAAAGTGCTTTTCTCCAAAATGACTTTTTTTCTATGAAAAAATAGTGATATTTTTCATTTTCTCTAAACACAGGTTGTGTGTGCTCGTTAGAACCGCCTCATCGAGGCGGTTCTAACGAGTACCCACAACCTATGTCTTGGAGCAGAAATCAGCAAAAAAAATGTATACCGCCGTACCGTAAACCCCAGTTTTCTCTATATAAAGTGCGGTTTAGCGGGTGTTTATTTCACGGACTTGTTTCGTATTGTTAATATCACCAATATCTAATCAAGAACATGTATTAAGTCGGATGTAATGATATGCTGTATCGAGTTTGACCACAATTCATAAATTTGTTCAGGAGAAAGGGTGCAGACAACAATATTCGTTGTTTTGTTTGTTTGTTTTATTGGATGTTTAACGTCCCCGTCAACACTATATAGGCCATTTTGGATACGTTGCTTCCAATTTTGTGGGACTTTTACCCGACATTAAGATGAAATGACACCTCAAGCCCTGTCGCCCAGTGAAACCAATAGGGTTTATTTGCATGGACAGTCCGACTCGCAACACTTTGCCTGGGCAGGCTTAGATCCTCTAAGCGGTTTACCAGAACTCGTGTGCGGTCGGATTCAGCTCTGGGTGGAAGCATCATGCAGTCCATTTATTTCTTCAAGCCCCGATGGGCGGGGACCGACAATATTCGCTGTGTCTGCTGGTGTGTCTGTCCATTGGAAATGGGCAAATGCTCCCATTGTGGTCAGAAGAAGCGTTGCAAGGACACCCTAAAGCCTATGGGGCGCCGTTTTACTATTTAAGCCGTATTTATGGATATCCATAATTCGATTTATGGATATCCATAATTCGATTTATGGATATCCATAAATCAGCCGAATAATGGATATCCATATTTCGAATTATAGATGTCCATAAATCGAATTATGGATATCCATAATAAGATTAATGGATATCATTAATTCAGATCGATTTATGGATATCCATAATTCGATTTATGGATATCTATAATTCGAATTATGGCTATCCATAATTCGATTTATGGATATCCATTATTCCTCTGATTTATGGATATCCATAATTCGAATTATGGATATCCATAAATCAATATAAATTAATGATATCCATATTTCGATTTATGGATATACATAATTCACCGCAAAAGCCTTTGGTTTAATGATATCTCCCTAAGATCTCCAACCAAGTCTATCAAGCATGACTGTAACCCTTGACCTTGTGTCTCAGTTACTGGTGGTCCAGCTTTGGATTTTTTTTCTAACTGGAGCAGCTTGGTTCGAGTAAAGGGGTCCCACATAGGTGCTGCATACTCCAGCTGGGACCGTACCTGAGTGTTGTAGGCAGTCTCTCTAACCCTTGGAAAGTTGGTTTTGATATTTATTCTAAGGAATCCAAGGGTCCTGTTTGCATTTGCAGTTATCCTGTCTTTGTGGGAGTTCCAGGACAGGCCACCGGATATGTCCAGCCCCAAGTACCTAGAACTGGTTACCACCTCCAGGACCTGCCAATACAGGTGATACAGTACGTTTATTGGCCTCCTGGAAGTAGCCACCCTTACCACATGGCACTTCGAGGTGCCCTGAGGCACTCCTGACGAACTGGGACCGAACCCGATCCCTCACCCGCAAGGATTACCGACTGTGACCGATTTCCTAAGAAGGCGCCGATCCAACCCAGTGCTTTCCCTTCTTATCCCGTACAGGTGGAGTTTCCAAAGGAGCTTCGAGCTCAATGTAGGCTAAAAGTCCCACAAAATTGGACGCAACGACTCCAAAATGGCCTAATGAGTGTTGACGGGGACGTTAAACCTCAAATCAAACAAAGAAAAACAAAACATATCTCTCCCAAACCATAGGCCACAACTAAACATACCCTACTCTTCCTCCACCTCCCCGCCCCCGCCCATAGGGGCTGGAAGAAAAAGATGGGCTGCATGATGCTTCCATGCAGGGGTGAAACCGATAGCACAGGAGTACTGGTAAACCGCTTAGAGGATTTAAGCCTGTCCAGGCAAAGCGTTGCGAGTCCCGGTCATGCTTATAAACCCTATTGGTTTCATTGGGTGATAGGGCTTGAGATGCCATTTCATTTCAATGTCGGGTAGAAGTCCCACAAAATTGGAAGCAAGCTCCAAAATGACCAAAACAGTGTTGACGGGGACGTCAAACCTCAAATCAAACAAACAAACAAACAAAACCTCCACCTCCATCCCGGCTTTTATTACCCTCTAAAATTGGAAACCTGACGGGAATAGTCGAGAGTTTTCATTTTTTTTTTTAATATTTGTTTTTGCAAAGGGAGCAGTAATTCTTCATTTGGTTTATTTGCAGAGGAGAATTATGGATATCCATCATTCGAATAAGTGATATCCATAAATAGACCGATTTATGGATATCCATAATTCGAATTATGGATATCCATAAATTGTTCTTAATTAATGATATCCATAAATCGATTTATGGATATCCATAATTCGATTTATGGATATCCATAAATCAGCCAAATAATGGATATCCATAATTCGATTTATGGATATCCATAAATCGAATAATGGGTATCCAGTATTCGATTTATGGATATCCTTAATTAAGATTGATTTATCGATATCCATAATTCGAATTATGGATATCATAATTCGAGTTATGGATATTCATAAATAATTATGGATGTCCATAAATAATAATGGAGATCCATTAATTGAATTATGGATATCCCTAATTTGAATTATGGATATCCATAAATGGGGACTAAATAGTAAAATGGCACCCCATAAGCCTCCCTCAAGGACTTCAACATACCATCAGAGTCGTGGGAACAAATTGCATAGGACCAAGCAAAGTGGTGAGGCCTCATCAGAAGGGGAACTAGTGAATATGAGGCATAACAATCAGCGAAGCCGATCAGAAACTTGAACAGCGCAAAGCCTGTTCTAAGGCATCGCCAACGGAGCTGTCTTTCTCTAACGTCTATTGCTCTATATGTAACAGACAGTTCAGAGATAGAATTGGTCTCATCAGCCATCTTAAAACACACAAATATTAGCATTTCTCGCAAACAATTAAGATTTTTCATTGTCAGCAATGAAAGACGAACTATATATACAATGTGTAGGCCCCTAGGCAGGGAACACAATATGTTTACAGGTAGCGTATTGTGTTGGAAGGGTACAAAATATGCTCATCGAGGGAGCACAATTAAAGGTCAGGGGCCAGTTGTTCAAAACTAACGACGTCGTTAGTTAACAAATCGTTAAAACTTTGATCATTAAATATGGCAAATATGTTGAAATCTTTGCTGAAAAAATGTGAGCAGCTTTTGCGGATGCAAAAGCTGCTCACATTTTTTTCAGCAAAAATGCCAAAATTTTTGATATTGTACTTGCTAGAACAGTTAACAATATGACCACTAACGAGCTCGTTAAGCTAACGATGCTTTGAACAACTGGCCCCAGTACTCTAAAAGTTTTTTTCAGATACGCTAAAGAATGTTTGTCCAATTTATGACACCGAAGTCTGTGTCAGCTTAAAAAAAAAATGCTTGTTATAATGATGTGAAAGACAGCATTTTAGGACAGTGATGTGTTATCGTTATCATCACGAAAACACGCCTGAATAATTTTGACCCCCTTGAACCCCACTTTTATACAGTAAAACTGGGGTTTACATGGGTATGCCTTATTTGTCTTATTTCTGTTCTAAAATATAGATTGTGGGTACTCATTAGGCGGTTCTAACGAGTAACCACAATCTATATTTTGATCAGAAATAAGAAAAATATCACATTTTTTTTCATCTATAAATTTACGTTTTTTTTTCGGTGGTAAAGTTTATAATATAATTGTAAAGGCGTGTTTTCGCAATGGTTTAGGACGTTATCATCCAGAAATTCCAGGATCTCCTCCATCATATACATGTACATGTATTTGCGTTTCAGTAGCCACAAATGTGCACAGACTATCAAAATGCACTCCATTCATTATGCAAACACGCCTATACAAATACATTGCCACCCTTATCGCCGAAAAAATGAAAATTTCATGATGAAAACTTGTGATATTTTTTTTATTTCTGCTCTCAAATATAGATTGTGGGCACTCGTTAGAACCGCCTCATCGAGGCGGTTCTAACGAATCCCCACAATCTATATTTTAGAAATAGAGTATACCCCCGGGTATACCCCGGAAAACCCAGTTTCACTATATAAAAGTGGGCTTCAAGGCGGCCAAAATCATATAGGCGTGTTTTCGTGATGTTCAGCCTCCTTTATATTCATTCAGCTTTTCTTCCAATTTTATGGGATTTTTACCCGACATTGAGATGAAATGAAATCTCAAGCGCTGTCGTCAAATGAAACCAATATATAGGGTTTATAAGCATGGACGGTCCGACTCGCACTGCTTTGCCTGGGCAGGCTCAGATCCTCTAAGCGGTTTGCCGGTACTCATGTGCACGTGTGGAAGCAACATGCAGCCCATCTCTTTCTTTAAGCCCCGATGGGCGGGGCTGTCCATAACTCTGCCAAATTCATAAAGACAGATAAGGAGAAGTAACAACACGCCTATTCAAATATATTGAAAAAAATATCAGCAAAAATGTTTTTTTTTTTTTTTCAGACAAAAAAATGATTTTTTATATTGCTGCACAAAACATAGATACAATGTAGTGGATACTCATTAGAACCGCCGAGGCGAGGCGATTCTGACATGTGTCCACAACACACATGTATGACTACGACCCCCGCCCATCGGGGATTGAAGAAATAGATGGGCTGCATGATGCTTCCACGTAGACCTGTAACCGACCCTAGACGAGTACTTGTAAACCGCTATGAGGATCAAAACCTGGCCAGGCAAAGCGGTGCCAGAAGGACCTCCATACTTATAAACCCTATTGGCTTCATTGGGCGACAGGGCTTGATGTCATTTCATCTGAGTGTCGGGTAGAAGTCCCACGAAATTGGTAGCAACGTCTCCAAAATGACATATACAATGTTGACGGGGACGTTAAACCTCAAATCAAACAAACAGGTATGATTAAACAGAGACATCAGAAAAATATCTGGAAATTATCTCATGTCTAACAAATGACCACTTTATGAAAGGTCAGAAAGCCAATGACATGATATGATGATGACGGCTTCGCCCGTTATCACAACTTACATGCTGTGACTCTGTATGTGTAATACGCTAAGCCACAACACGCAAAACTGTGTATTCGCGCATGCGTGTTCAATGGGCAGTCAAATAAAACTGTGAACCGTCTCCTTACAATCAGGCTATGACTTCATCACGTTAAGAAGTCCTTTAAACAGAGGAAATTGGGGTTTACGGGGTATACAATATGTTTTCCTATTACTGCTCTAAGATTTTTTGTTTGTATTGATTCATGTTCAACGTCCCCGTCAAAACTATTTATGTCATTTTGGGGACGTTGCGTTCAATTTTGTGGGACTTTTACCCGACATTGAGAGGAAATGAACTCTCAGTCCATGCTGCCCAACGAAACCATATAAAGCTTATATGCGTGGACGGGCCAACTCACACTACTTTGCTCGGGCAGGCTTGGACCTTCTAAACGGTTTACCAGTGCACATGTGCAGTCGGTTTCAGCTCTGCGTGGAAGCATGACGCATCCCAATCTATTTCTTCAAGCCCCGATGGGCGTAGGCTAGCTCTAAGACATAGGTTGTCGGTTCATGTATTTTTGAAGTGCAAAAAAAAAATCAAAAAAAATCACAAAGCCTTGTCAGAAACAGGACCGTTTTAAAGATATGAAAGGCTGTACTATGTACCCGTTAATCACTTCATCATATAATTTTTACCCCATTGAACCGTACTTTTATATAGTGAAACCGGGGTTTAAAGGGTAACCATTATTTTTCTTAAACAAATCACATTTTTTCATATCAAAATTTTCATTTTTTCGGCGGTAAAATTTACAGTGTATTTGTATAGGCACGTTTCCGTAATGGTGACACGGATCTGTTATCGTAATCTGAGGAAACACTGAGTAAAGTCGTATCCGTGCAGAGCACATCGACAAGATTGATCGAAGTATAGAATGGAGCGTGATAGCACTTGCCTCTGATACTAGCGGTCCCGGGTTCGATCCCCGGCAGCGGCGATAAAATTCCGGTGTCCGAACACGCTCCATTGGCATCATTTGCAGGGATGAATGTCATAAAGTGCACCGACATTCGGATCGGGACGTTAACTGGAGGCCCCCTGTGCAGGGAGAACCATCCCCTGTGCAGGTTAAAGATCCCTTGCGTACATGATTACTGTGTAGGCTGTCATCCTGCAAAGCTGGAGTGTATGTAATGTACACCTGCGGTAATGGTCAAATGTGACCGACGTAGTATCAGTAGATAGATAGATAGATAGATAGATAGATAGATAGATAGATAGATAGATAGATAGATAGATAGATAGATAGATAGATAGATAGATAGATAGATAGATAGATATATAGATAGATAGATAGATAGATGCGGATGCGCAGGCTGGGCTTACGCACATGTCTATAGACATACTTTTGCAAGGAAACAGCCATTTTGTTCATTGATTGGATCGCTTTATACAATTTACATCCTTTTCTGAATTATTCGAATTTATCGGAGCGTCTTTACTGTGCCTAACAATTTCGCATTAAATAACATGTCTGATATATGAAAGACGAAACTTGCAGAAACTTAATTCAGGATACTTTATGGCCCGGGAAATAAAAGCCTGGCCTAGAAACGTTTCCGCCAAAACATTAGAAATCATTCTTTGTGATTTATCAATATCTCTACCAGACATGACAATTTGCTATTATCTCTCTATTACAAGAATAACGATGCTCCTTGAATTTGATAAACCAAACATGGATGCATTTTATTAGGATGCCGAAAAATGACAACGTATTTACAAGTTCTTGAATTGAGGAACCCTGGATTACAAGGATATAAGTAGTTTTCTTCTTTCTGCCTCAAAGCATATGTTGTGGGAGCTCGTTAGTACAACCTCAATGCAAATCCAAAAACTGCTCACATTTTTTGCAGCAAACATACCACTATATTTGATACATGTTCAGCAAAACGTTGTTTTGCTGAAGAAACGCCATGCTGAGGCTTGCTACATGCGCCCGAGCGTTATCCTGTTGAAACTTAACGTTGTGCCGTCGTACATATGGAACAACTACCGGGCGTAAAACGACGTAAACGTAACGCTGGGCCGTCAGAGATCCACCAATGAATACCAGGGGCGTTCTATGACCATAAGATATGCCAGCACACACCATCAGCCCACCGCCTCCAAATCGATCACGTTCAACCAAACAACTGTCACGATTACTCTCTCCGTCACGTCTATACACACGTTGACGGCCGTCAGCTCTGTACAACAAGTACCTGGACTCGACAGAAAACATTACGTTACGCCACTGACGAAGGGGAAACAGGTTTGGCCTATGTTGTGTGAGCCACGCCATTCTAACCTGACGTCGTCGTGGTGTTAATGGCATACCAAGCTACGGACGACGAGGACGTAAGCCAAACTCTCGAAGGCGATTCCTGACAATATCTTATTCGATTGTTGTGCGTTCCTGGTGTCACATGAGACGTCTCGACGGCTGTACGGAACCGATTAAGAAGTTGGGTTAGACGGATGTATCGGTCCTGTCGACGTGTCGTTGCGCGTGGACGTCAACTTCTGGGCCGGTCATTTGTCATGCCCGTTTGACGTAGACGCTGGTACAAGCGTATTCACTTGGAAGCTCCAGGCGATGACAGCCTGAGACGTCCCACGCAAAAGCGTCAAACGTACAATATTCCGTAGAAAAATTTTATCGGACTTTTGAAACCTAAACTCCAGGTAACACCATTTGCCAATATGATGAGGTTACTATATACATTTAATGTATAGTAGTCGCAGATAAGATTGACTAGGCTGAGCTACGGTTTGTACCTGCCTTTGGAATGTTCTATTAACAAAAATGAAAACCAAGTTACCCGATTGTGTGAATTCAACTGTAACACAAATAAGGCTGTGTCGTATATATGGTCATTTGGTCCGCTTGCAGAAAGCATGCGAAAGGCACTCTACCGAATCTTCTGGTGGACTCAGCGAATTTGACATATATTGACAGCACTTGAATAGCTCCGCCTAGTCAATCTTATCTGCGACTACTATACTGCACGAGGAAATGTTGAAAACAACGAATTGCCAAGTGGAACGTTAAACAGTACAGATATCGACCAAATGTTTTCTGCATAAGAAAGTTAAAAAAGTATAAATTTAAGTAAATCGCAAAATGATTTTTCAGTCAACCTGATGGTTGCATGAAAATCTTGTGGGTTAAAAAGTAGCGGGTTTTTTTCGGTTCAGTATAAGGGCATTACGCCAACACATCCTTGCGACATTGTGTATTATTTTAGACCTCCAAAAGAGTTGATTTTCTGATGAAAACATATAGTATTATTTCTATGTATGCTTGTGGCTGATCTGTTCTTGTTCTGTTATGAAATGGACTTCATGAGCGTTTCTAACAAGTACCCACAACCTATGAGTTGGATGGGTTGTAGCTGTTCATTAGGACCGCCGCATTGAATGAATGGATTGTTTGTGCTCATTAGGACCACCACCATACCAAAAAACGTTGATATGGAGCAGAAATAACAAACAAATAATGTATACCCCTGTAAACCCCAGTTTTATCTAGTAGAGATTACGGGGGTGTTCATTTCACGATGTTGTCAGATTTGGAGCAGAAATAACAAAAATAATGTATACCCCGCAGACCCCAGTTTTCTCTGCATAAATTGGGGTTACGGGAGTGTTCATTTTACGGAGTTGTCAATGTGATGTCTATCATTTTTGTTCTCCATCATCACGTTTCAAAGTCCATGTAATGAATGTCTTTGCAATCCCCTCTTCAAACAGAAAAAGTGCATGTAATGGTTTCTTTACCTTCTCTTATTAACAGACAGGTTGTGAGAGCTCGTAAACACCGCCTTACCGAGGCGGTTCTACGGAGCACCCCCAAAGAACTTTTGAAATAAAGATTGCACTTGTACGTATTCGTTAGAACTATTCTTATGAGCACACACATACGCAATGGTTGAAATTTAAAGAAGTAAAAAGTCCAAATGTCAACCGATCTATGTCATTTCTGACACCGTATTTAGACATATGGACATGCTATCCTAATGTTTCTGTGATTATCTCGAGTTATCAGCAATATGTAATTTACTGTCTGCGATGCTTTTATGCCCACAGTGTCTGCCTAATTGGAACTAATCTAAATCCGTGGGAGCCTTTTTCATGTCTGCAAAAAGCACCGTTTTGAACAACAAAGCTAATATTTTTCAGGCGTACCTATTTTCTTAAAAGGCAAGTAAATCAATCTTCACGGCAAACAACTCTTTCAAAACTATTTGTTTCCCTCATCACTTAGGGTTACACTGAGTGTTGTCTCCCTTATCATTAGGTTTTCTCTTAAAGTTGTCTCCCTTATCACTAAGGGTCCACGGTGTGTCTGCCTAATTGGAAAGTATCTAAATCCGTGGGAGCCTTTTTCATGTCTACAAAATGCACCGTTTTGAACAACAAAGCTAATATTTTTCAGGCGTACCTATTTTCTTAAAGGCAAGTAAATCAATCTTCACGGCAAACAACTCTTTCAAAACTATTTGTCTCCCTCATCACTTAGGGTTACACTGAGTGTTGTCTCCCTTATCATTAGGGTTACTCTTAAAGTTGTCTCCCTTCTCACTAAGGGTTACTCCAAAAATGTAACAAAGAGTTACACTTAAATCCCTTAAAACTAGCAGTTACTCTTTAAAGTTGTCTGTCTTATCACTAAGAGTTACTCTTAAAGTTGTAATTCTTATCACTAAGGGTTACTCTTCAAGATGTCTCTCTTATCACTAATAGTTACTCTTACAGTTGTCTCTAGTATCACAAAGGGATACTCTTTAACTTGTCTTTCTTTTCACAAAGGTTTACTCTAAAAGTTGTCTCTAAGGGTTATCCTTACAGTTGTCTCTCTTATCACTAAGGGTTACTCTTAAAGTTGTCTCTCTTATCACCAAGGGTTACTCCTAAATTTGTCTCTCTTATCACTAAGGCTTCCTCTTCAATTTGTCTCTCTTGTCATTAAGGGGTTCTCTTAAATGTGTCTTTCTTATCACTTATAGTTGCTCTTAAATTGGTCACTCTTATTGCTACGTGTTACTCTTAAAGTTGTCTCTCTAACCACGGATGGTTACTCTAAAATTTGTCTCGCTTACGAGTTACGAATAAAGTTTCCTCCCATATCACTTAGTTGTCTACCTTTTTACTAACAGTTACTCTAAAAATGTTTTCTCTGTTATCACTAAGGGTAACTCTAAAGTTGTCTCTCTTATCACTAATGGGTACTCTCAAAGTTGTCTCTCTTATCACTAAGGGTTATTCTTACCGTTGTCTCTCTTATCACTAAGGGTTACTCTTAAAGTTGTCTCCCTTACCACTAAGATTTGCTTTTAAGGCTGTCTCCGTTAACACAAAAGTTACTCATAATGTTGTCTCTCTTATCACCATTGGTTATTCTAATAGTTGTCTCCCTTATCACTTACACAAACAAGTACACTTAAAGTTGTCTTCCATTTCACCATGGGTGACTCTGAAAGTTGTCTCTCTTATCACTAAGTATTATTCGTACCGTTGTCTCTCTTATCACTAAGGGTTTCTCTTAAAGTTGTCTCTCTCACCACTATGATTTGCTTTTAAGGCTGTCTCCGTTATCACAAAAGGTTACTCGTAAGGTTGTCTATCTTATCACTAAGGGTTACTCTTAAATTTGCCTCTCTTATCACTAAGACCTACTCATAAAGCTGTCTTCTTTATCACTAAGGTTCACACTTAAAGTTGGCTCCTTAATCACCAAGAGTTGCTCTTAATGTTGTCTCCGTTATCACTAAGGCTTTCTCTTAAAAGTTTCTCTTTTATCACTAAGGGCTTCTCTTTAAGTTGTCTCCCTTATCGCTATTAGTTAATCTTACAATTGTGTCTCTAATCACTAAGGATTGCTCTTAAACTTGTTACTCTTATTACTAATAGTTATTCTTAAATTTGTATCTCTTATTACTATGAGTTACCCTTGAAGTTGTCTCCATTATCACTAAGGTTTACCTTTACAGTTGTCTCTCTTATCGCTCAGGGTCACTCTTAAAGTTGTCTCCTTCGCAGAAACATTCTCTCTAAAAGTATCTCCGTTATCACCAAGGATTACTCTTAAAGTTGTCTCTTTACTCACAGTAACTCTTACAGTTGTCTGTTATCACTAAGGGTTACTCTTAACGTTAAGAAAATGAGGCGTCTATTTTGTTCTGTAAGTGTAGTCTCTTTATACAGAGGTTGAAAAGGCAGAAGGGGAAGACCCAAAACTTGTCTCTCCCTTGTTAATCAAAGCACGGACAACATTGGTGGGCCGAATAACTCTGAGTTTAGGCTGGTAAAATAGCATGGAACAGTTTTAGACAGCAGAAGTGACAAAAACTCGACCTAAGACTGCCAGGACTGGTGACATTGTTGAGCAGGTGCGACAAACAGTTGAAGGAACAAAAAGAAGTTCCGTAAGAAAAGTATTAATATATATTTTAAACGTAAAGCATAACGACTCCACTATCAAGGAAAGGTGTCAACTGAGAAGACAGAAGCCTCCGTGGTGTAGTGGTTACTCGCCTTGTAAACCAGGGGTCGCAGGATCGATCCCGGGCTTCTCCAGACTTTCGGGTGAGTCTTTAAACCGAGGTCCCGTCTCCGTATGACCTTAGCTTTGGCGGGACGAAAAACTCAAACACTCACTCACTCACTCACTCAACTCAGAAGATTGTTTGTTTCAGCAAGATGGTGCTGCTTCCCATACAAGCAACGCTATGCTAGATTTTTTTTTCAATAACATTTGGTACACAGCTGTTTTCACTAAAGACAGCTATCGAGTGGCGACCCCACTCCTCTGATTTAAACCCAATGGACTGTTTTCTCTGGAGACATCTAAAGGGCAATGTGTATGACCAAAAGCCACGGTGTCTGACTTAACTGAAAACTGCTATCCGCCGAGAAATGAGGAAAATTACAGCGAGCACCTGTCGAAATGTAATGGAAAATTTTCGACGTCGCATGACGCTGCTGAAGCTAAAAGATGGTTGACATTTGGAAAACATATTATGAGGTAACCATTCTGTTTAATATGACGTGTACAAAATATTTGTAGTGTTGTTACAATATCCAAATAAGATAACCACTGTTTTTGATAGTTTAAAAGTGTGATATATATTTATGGACACCCTGCATTTATTTATGCCATCGCGTTAACAAGTCAGTGAAATGAACGCCCTACTTACCCTACTTTAAATACAGGGAAAACTGGGGTTTGCAGAGGTGTGCATTGGTTTCTTGTTTTTGCTGCAAGACATATATGAGGTGGTTCTAACGAGCACACACAGCATGTGTTTGCAGGATGCATGGATAAAATATAGCAGATTTTCAACGGAGAAGTAGCCATTTTTGAGATGTAAAACTGCACAATGTCTCGTAATGTTATGTTGAATGTGTATATGTGCATTTTTTTGTATTGAGTATCTCTACATGCAAATACTGTGGATTAGAGCGCCTCATGGAAGATTTATAGGTTATTGACTTTATATTGTGAAACATTCGGCACGAGTTCATACGGCGAAGGACGCACGAGCTTGCGAGTGCGTCTCCGCCATATGAACGAGTGCCGAATATTTCACAATATAAAGTCAATAACCTTTTTATTATATACCCAAACTTGTACTCTGTGCCAGAATTCAGGATTGCCTGGCATGGAAATTTGAACGTAAAATGAGATTTTCCATATTTAAGTGCTTTGGTATGGAAAATAATGCAGTTCGTTGAGTGTCTTCGTACACTATGAAAAACCACACCCAATGGCGCACAAAATGAAGACGACGTTAACGTCGGTTGACGTGACGTTATTACAAACATTGACGTTTCTCAACGCAGGACGCCATTTTACAGACGTGTTAGTTTTGTTTCTTTCAAAATACTCTTGATATTCTGAAGTAAATTATTAAATATCCGAACAGATTGCAGGTAGGTCATATTTGCTAGCATAAAATGCGATGTTTGCACCTTGTCACAGCCTATATATTCGTTATGTTTTAGGTTATTTCAGTCGATATTTACAAGATGGCTGCACATTTTTAGTATCGAATTAGACAAATTTAAAAGTAGTTATATTTTGAACGTGATTGCTTATCTACGGGCAATATGAACTTGACTACGTCGATATGGAAAAATATTGACCGGGTTTCCTTCTGTACAAAGTAAACGGGTCATTTTCTGGGTATATAATAATAGCTTGTTATTGCTAAATGTGTTACCCTCTCAAAATAAAGACGATTAATATTATTATTATTATAATTATTATTGTTTACGGGGGGTTCCTTATTTTACTTATTTCTGCTCCAAGACATAGTTTGTGTGTACTCTTTAGAACCGAGCACCTAGAATCTATATTTTAAGTATTTATAGGAAAAATATCACCAAATTTCATCAGAAAAATATACCTTTTTGGAGGTATGCACTATATGAATGCACTATATATCGTAACGGCTTGGAATTGTCCAAAAACACAGACAGAAATATGCTAAATGCTGCCATTTCGCCTATAAGGTCGTTACGACATACATGTCCAATAAACGCTGAAAGTGGGATTTTCATTAACACATATTTTACGTAACTACATTGACTATGTCTTTAAGGGAAGAAGCCTTTGAAGTTGAATGTAATCTGTAGAAGCTACAATTCAATAAGGCTGTGATATATACACTAATTCGCTAAAGGCTGAAAGCTTCAGTTCTGATTGATTATCAATAGGTTCTTCAAGAATCTTGTAACTGAATGAGTTACGCTACTAAGTCTCCTTTTATGTCTATTCTCTAGATGCTATGAAAGAAGGAAGCAATAGCATGAAAGACTTTGATTAAGCCACTGACTGTTTTTGATTTGTGTTTTAAGCCTTTTCCTGTATATATACATATACATGTAGGCTACTTGTATATAAAATGCAAAGTACAAGGAATACATTTAACAAGAGCTGCCATCATATAGCATAGCTCGGTTGGAAACGTGTCCTGAGGTCCATTACGTAAACACGTCCATTCAGATACGTTGCAATCTTTACCGCCGAAAAAAAGAACATTTTAAGACGAAACATTGAGATAGTTTTCTTATTTCTGCTCAAAATATAGGTTGTGGATACTCGTTAGAACCGCCTCAATCTATATTTTAGAGCAGAAATAAGAAAAATAAGGTTTACCCCTGTACGAAACCAAAGTTTTAATATTTAAAATTGGGGTTTAAGCGGGTCAAAATCACATACTAGGCGTGTTTTTGTGATGGAAAGCTTCAGTTCTAATTGATTTTCAATAGGTTCTGGAAGAATCTTGTAACTGAATGAGTTACGCTACTAATAAAAATAAAAAATGAGGTCCTTTAAGAGCAATGAAAACGTTCATAAGAAAGAAGATGGGTCATACTACGTAGTTTCGGCTAATAAAGCCTCATCAGTGACCCTGTAATGATACGGCAAAGAAAGCCAGAGGAAACATACTGCAATTTTGCGAATTTCGAATAGGCAGGCGATTCAAGACTGATATAAATGAAAATGGGGTCCAAATAATTAAAAACCTGTCTAGAATATGAGTATAAACCAAAAATTTATTTCTGATTTCTCAGCATATTCACGCTGATCTCAAAAGACCAAACGTAAAATACAAACTGCACTATGGTCCCTTTAATGCCTATTCTCTTGATGCTACAAAAGAAGGAAGCAATAGCATGAACTACTTTGATTAAGCCATTGGCTCCTTTGATTTGTGTTTTAAGCCTTTTCTTGTACATGTAGATATACATGTACATAGAGGATCTTACATGAGTGTTAATGCATTATTGAATTTATTAAACGAGTTGAGGAAAAAGGATAAAATGCGGGGCTATGCCGAGCATTTTATCCCATTTCCTCAACGATTTTAATAAATTCAATAATACATGAGCACAAATGTAAGATTCTATTTATCATATGACATTTAAAACGAATTTTATTCACGATTGTTTGCAAAGAAGTCAATATACCGCCGTTAGTAAACGCGACGTCGTTAAGGACATCGTACATGTATCATTACGGGACGTATCAAGCTAATTTGCATATTTAATCCACTAGTGGATTATCGAAAATATTACATGGCGTTATTACACTCTCATACGCGACGTCATATGATATATATGTATAAAATGCGAAGTATGAGGAAACTTTTTAACAAGAGCTGCAATCAAACAGCGTAGCTCGCCTGGAAAAGTGTATTTGAGGTCAATTACGAAAACAAGCCTTAAGATATAAATTATAATCTTTACCCCCGAAAAAAACGTATATTTTAAGACGAAAAATTGTGCTATTTGTCTTATTTCTGTTCAAAATATAGATTGTATATACTCGTTGGAACCGCCTCATCGAGTACCACAATCTATATTTTAGAGCAGAAATAAGAAAACAAGGTTTACCCTGTAAACCGTTGTTTTACTATTTAAAAGTGGGGTTTAAGGGGATCAAAATTACATAAGCGTGTTTTTGTGATGGTAAGCTTTAGTTCTGATTAATTATCAATAAGTTTTGAATACCCACAATCAATATTTTAGAGCAGAAATAAGCAAACATCACGTGAACAAGTCCGTGAAATGAAAACCCCCTAAACCCCACTTCATACAGAGGAATATGGGGTTTACGGGGGTATTCATTAATTTTCTTATTTCTGCTCCAAACATAGGTTGTAGGTACTCGTTAGAACCGCCTCAATGCGGCAGTTTTAACGAGCACCCACATCATATGTTTTGAGCATTTATAAGAAAAAAATATTAAGGATTTTCATCAGAAAAGTAGCCATTTTGGAGATGTGAAAAATGCATTATGTCGCACGGGTGAGTTATCGTAATGATATGGGCGTATTTTTGTGATGGAAAGCTTTAGTTCTGATTGGTTATCAATAGGTTCTTGAAGAATCTTGTAACTGAATGAGTTACGCTACTAAGTCTCCTTTTATGCCTATTCTCTAGATGCTATGAAAGAAGGAAGCAATAGCATGAAACACTTTGATTAAGCCATTGACTGCTTGGATTTGTGGTTTAAGCCTTTTTTCAAAAATATTATACATATACATATACTACTCAAAGTTTGATAGGGATCACTTTTTATGTACCAAATTTTGCACAGAAAATTTATAAGTTCTTGACAGAATTTGTACTCGGTATATTGATAAATATCTTAAGCAGAAACTCGTGTGCAGTTCAGTACTCATAAAAGTGTACACTTCTCACACTTCGCAGATGAATTCATGCACCCCCAAAATCTTGCGTAGCACTGCTTTCCAACAGACCAATCAAACTTGTCAGTGTTCCTTTACCAAGCGTAAAAAGGACTTCATTTGATTTGTGAAACATTAAAATGCCTAGGGGGACAATTAAGAAACCGTCTGAGCCCGAAGAAATGAATCGTTGCGTCGGAATGTTGGAATCTTGCGTCTCTCAACGTCGTGTTGCTGGGATTCTGAATGTGTCTCAGAGCGTGGTTTCACGAATGTGGAGTCGGCATCTTACCCACGGAAATCCTTCACACCTGCGGCGGGGTCGAGAAAGGGCTACAACTCA
The DNA here is from genome assembly GCA_963580285.1 of Lucinisca nassula. Lineage (NCBI taxonomy): Eukaryota > Metazoa > Mollusca > Bivalvia > Lucinida > Lucinidae > Lucinisca > Lucinisca nassula. The sequence continues at coordinate 42,271,002 of OY757018.1, forward strand.
ACGTCAGTGCCGTTTCTTGTTGATTCAGTCTCGACGTCATCGTTTCCTGAACGCTACGCGTTTGCATAACGAGCTTATGAACGGAACTGGAGTACGAATTTCTACACAAACTGTCAGAAACGGACTCCACGAGTTCGGACTTAATGCCATGAGGCCTGCTGTACGTGTCCCGTTGACGAGACAGCACGTGCTAGACCGGTTAGACTTTGTCAGAACTCACGTCAGGTGGACGGTTCGTGACTTGACGCCAGTACTGTTTACTGAGGGGTCCAGATTCTGTCTAGACTTCACTTATAAACGTCAATTAGTGTGGTGAATGTCTAAACAGCGATTCGATGACTTGAATGTGGCAGAGCATGATCGCTATGGAAAGGGGTCAGTCATGGTTTGGGCTTGGATAAGCGTGAACGGTAAACCTGACTTGTACGTCGTTGAAAACGGAACGTTAATGGCAGTGAGGTACTGTAATCAGATTCTTGATGAGTTTGTGAGACCATATGCAGATGCTATCGGCCCGGACTTTATTCTGATGGATGTTAATGCCCGTCCCAACCCTGCCAACGTCACTGATTCCTACCTTGAACGTGAGACAATCGTTCGTACGGACTGGCCTGCTCGGTCACCGCACTTAAATCCGATTGAGCATGCGCGGGACATGCTACAGAGTGCTGTTTCAGCCCGACCTGTGCATCCGAGGACTTTACAGGAGCTCAAAGATGCATTGGTTGCTGAATGAAAGCTGATTTCACAAAACCGGATACAGACTCGGATTACGAGCATGCGCAAGCGATGTCGTACTGTAATTGATACCCTTGTACGCCATACACGTTATTAAGCACGTTTGTCTAAACAAATTTGGAAATTCGTGAAAAATCAGGTGTCCAAATCCCTTCGTGTTACGGCAAATTTTGGGGGTGCTAAGACGTTTGCTGTTGTCACGCTTGAATGCAGTACCGGTTGACAAAATTAATCACTAGGTTTTGTGAAGGATACGTTTTCTATCATTATGTATCAAATTTGGATTCAGCTGATTAATTCATCCAAAAATTATTTTGCATTAAAAAAGTGATCCCTATCAAACTTTGAGTAGTATATATTTGTGTATAAAATGCTAAGTATAATGGAGCTGCCATCAAATAGCGTAACTCGCCCGGAAAAGGGTCCTTGAGGTCCGTTGCCTTGACATTGAGGTCATGGGCAATGGCACTGCTGAATATAATGAGGGCCTATATCTATCATCACACCGAATATGAACGAAAATCACCATACGGTTTGGAGAAAACTAGCTCTAAAATTCACCTTAAAGATTTGAAAGTCTGTGACTTGATCTTGAGGTCACTGGTATAGGCGAGGCTATTGCAGAAAAAAATCTGTGGTTCTATAACTATATGTATCATTGCATTGCAACATGAACTTTATCCAAGATACGGTTTGGAATGTATAAGTCATTTAAAAACTTTTCAGTCCGTGACCTTGACTTTGTATAACCTTATTTTTCTTATTTCTGCTCCAAAATAAAGATTGTGGGAACTCGTGAGAACCGCCTCGATCAGGCGGTTCTAACGAGTTTCCGCAAGCTATATGTTGAGCAGAACTAAAAAAAAAGGAAGAGTCTATTTGCAGTCAACTGCAAATGACTGCAAATAGCCAAAAAACGTTAAAATGGCTATTTGCAGTCAACTGCAAATAGCCAGAAAACGTTAAAATGGCTATTTGCAGTCAACTGCAGATAGCCAAAAAACGTTAAAATGGCTATTTGCAGTCAACTGCAGATAGCCAAAAAACGTTAAAATGGCTATTTGCAGTCATTTTATATTCCTGCCATTTACACGTGCGCCCATCGAAATTCAGATCAGTCTGTCCATCCGCGCTGTCTATGCATAGTCTTCGTTGTGTGCTCTTCGCATCAGGTTAACAGGTCCATGAACTTATGGCTCCTCTAAAACCCACTTTATATAGAGAAAAGCGGGGTTTAAGGGGTAATAATTACCATTCCTATTTTGGTGCAAACACATAGATTGTGGGCACACGTTAGAACCGCCTCATTGAGTCTGTTCTAACGAGCACATTCACCCTATGTTTAGACTAGAAATAAGGAAAATATACATCATCTTCATTCAAATAAGAGGGCCATGATGGCCCTGGATCGCTCAGCTGATCCTTATGGCAGGTAATATAAGGTGGAGTGGACGGTTTGAACAATCTTTGGCTGACAGTGGCCCAAGGAACATTTCTGTGATTTTTTTTTTCAAAATCAATCTAGCTATTTAGGAACGTAAGGGTTATATATTTTTGTCTGAATTGGAAAATTGTCAGAGTGGCACTCATGGAACATCCCTTCAAAATTGTTTTCTTTTTTGAGGAAGAAGTCAGCGCTGACTTGTATGTCACTATCTGGGCACCTGTCAGGACCTAGTGCACCAGACGGAAATGAACGGGCTCATTCTAACTAACTAACAATAACTCATGGTGACAGGGGGGTGGGGGTGTGGGGTGGGGGCGGTATCCATCCATTTGACAATACAGAGCTGACTTGTATGTAATTATCTGGGCACCTTGTGGACATTGAGGGTCAGTTCCTAGTGCACCAGACGGAGATGAACAGGCTCAGTCTAACTAACAATGCCTCATGGTGAAGGTGAAAGGGGGTGGGGTGGATCCCTTTGTCGATACAGAGCTGACTTTGTATGTCACTATCTGGGTATCTTGTGGACACATTGAGGGTCAGGTCCTAGTAACAGGCTCAGTCTAACAAACAATGACTCTTGGTGTGTATGTGTGTGTGTGTGGGGGGGGGGGGGTGGATCACTTTGACAATACAGAGCTGACTTGTATGTCACTATCAGGGCACCTTGTAGACATTGAGGACCAGGTCCTAGTGCACCAGACGGAGATGAACGGGCTCAGTCTAACTAACAATGACCCATGGTGTCTGTGTAGGCGGGGGGTGGGCGATCCCTTTGACAATACAGAGCTGACTTGTATGTCACTATCTGGGCAACTTGTGACATCGAGGGTCAGGTCCTACTGCACCAGACAGAGATTAACGGGCTCAGTCTTACTAACAATGACGAATGGTGTGTGTGTGGGGGTGGGGGGGTGGGGGGGTGGAACCCTTTGACGATAAAGAGCTCGCCTGTATGTCACTATCTGGGTACCTTGTGGACATTGGGGGTCAGGTCCTAGTGCACCAGACGGTGATGAACAGACTCAGTCTAACTAACAATGTTGACAAGGGATGGCCCTTTGTAAAAGGTACCACTCTATTCATAAAATACCTCTCCTGACCAAGGTATTACAATTCTGAGCAATTTTGATGATGATTAGACCAAAAACTGTGGCCTCTAGAGTGCTAACAATGTTTTTTCTATGATTTTACGTACTTTTTGACCCCACATAACCATATTCGAAATTGACCTAGATATTGTCAAGATGATCATTCTGAGCAAGGTTGATGATTGGTTGGTTGATTTGTGGTTTAACGTCCCCGTCAACACTGTAAAGGTCATTTTGGAGACGTTGCTTCCAATTTTGTGGGACTTTTATCCGACATTGAGATGAAATGACATCTCAAGCCCTGTCGCCCAATGAAACCAATAGGGTTTATTAGCATGGACGGTCCGCCTCGCACCGCGGTTCCTGGACAGGCTTAGATCCTCTAAGCGGTTTACCAGTACTAGTGTGCGGGGCGGATTCAGCTCTGCGTTGAAGCATCATGCAGCCCATATATTTCTTCAAGCCCCTATGGGCTGGGGCCAACGAGGTTGATGGTGATTAGAATAAAATTGCGGCCTCTAGAGTGTTAGCAAAGTTTTTCTATGATTTGACCTACTGACCTACTTTTGACCCAGATTACCCATATTCGAACTTGACCTAGATATTATTATGATGATCATTCTGGGCAAGTCGAATGATAATTGGACCAAAACGATGGCCTCTAGAGTGTTAACAAGGTTTTTATCTATGCTTTGATCTACTGACCTACTTTTTGACCCAACAGGACCCATATTCGAACCTAACCTAGATATTGTTATGATGATCATTCTGAGCAAGTTGATGATGATTGGACCAAAACTGTGGCCTCTAGAGTGTTAACAAGATTTTTTTCTACGATTTTACCTACTGACCTACTTTTTGACCCGACATGACCCCTATTCAAACCCTACCGAGATAGTGTCATGATAATCATTCTGATCATGATTGGACTAAACCTGTGGTCTCTAGAGTGTTAACAAGAAAAGTTTACGAACGACGGACGACGCACGACGACGCGGGGACATCTCACAGTCACAAAAGCTCACCATGACCTTCGGTCAGTTCGGTCAGGTGAGCTAAAATCTATGCTCTCGGCCTTATGGTTTCCGAGAAGAAGATGTCTGAATTTTTTCCAGTATAAGTCAATAGGAGCTAATGAGCTCTGGGGCGTTGCCAGTTTTGTCCCAAAGGGCATGTTTGGCAGGATTTATGTAGGCGACCATTTTATGTTGCTATATACTAAATATCTAAGGTCTGAACTTCATGGTTTCAGAAAAGAAGATTTTGAAGCTTTTTTCCATTGTAATACCCCGGTCACACCTTTACGTTTCGACCCGCGTAAGCGCTACGTTTCTCAATACGTGGCGAAACGAAAGGTACGCCGCAGGAACGTAGCTCTTACGCCGAGATACGTAGCAGGAACGGCTCTTACGCGAGGCTGCCACGTAAAGAAGTTGCATGCAACTTCTTTACGTCGCACATACGTGGCAGGTTCGAAACGTCGTACATACGTAGCAGAACCGCAGTGCAAACGAAAGGAACGCAGCAGCAGCGTAGCACAAACGCCTCTTACGCCGCACATACGCCACTCAAGACTTACCACGTAAGTGTGGCGTACGACACGTTGTCGCTGCGTAACAGCGACGTTCCTTTCGTATCTACGGCGTATCTGTTACGTTTTAATTTTAAATACGGCGTATCATAACGTAAGCATGGCGTAAGTACTACGTAGCTGTCGTATGTGCGACGTTATTGCTGCGTATGTACGACGTAGTAAAAATAGCTGTGGCGTTTCAAGTTTACCTGCGGCGTAATAGCGACGATTGTGGCTTTTGTTGAGTTTCAAATGAGGTCAAGTGGCATCGCATAATACATTTTAATCTCGATCAAGTGGTCTCATATATAAATTATATATATACAACAGCAAGCATTCGGGTCCTTCGCATTCATGTCAAAGCTATCATGGATTATTATTCTGAAGAACAGATTGTTGTTAATGGTTTACTATGGACCTTAATCGAGACTGAAAAGAAACGGCAAGTGGGCAGGAGGCTGCGAGCGATTAGAGTTGGCCAAGGGATTGTGAGAAGGAGTCTGAATATTAACCGCAGGGCTGAGATTAGGCATCGAGCTTCTCTTTGCCCCGGTCTTGCAAGTTGCCTTTCCTCTCTTCCTTTTCATGTTGTTACTTCGATGTCACTTGAATGAATGACAACAATACTATTACCACATACGTTTTAAAACGCCGCTGTTACGCAACAGCAACGTCGCAGGTCAGAATGAAACGCAGCTCCTACGTAACAGCAACGCGATATACGCAGCACTTACGTCACGCAAACGCCGCGATACGTGGGTCTTACGCCGCAGCTTCGCAGTAGAAACGTAGCTCATACTCCATGTACACAACAAGACATCTAATTTGCATAAACAACGCAGCAGGTTGCGACGTTTGGCCACGTTTTGGGTTTTTGTCAGAAACGTGGTGAAACGTAGCAGAAACGTAAAGGTGTGACCGGGCTATAAGTTTATTAGAGTTAAGGGGACACAGGATTTGGTCAATTTGGATCCTAGGGTCACTGGCAACACTTTATCATTTCGCTATCGTACAAGCCCCTACAGTAGCAGAATATATTTTCTTTCAGTGTGATTTGTTTCTTTTTCTTCCAGTTTGTATTGATACATTATTTTTCTTACTTCTAGTCAAAACATATATTGTGGGTCCTTATTAGAGCCGCCTCTCCGAGGCTGTTCTGACGAGTTCCTACAATCTTATGTTTGAAGCATGAGTAAGCATTACGCAAACACGCCTATACTAATACATTGCCACCTTTATCGCCGAAAAAATGAAAATTTTATCATGAAAATTGTGATATTTTTCTTATTTCTGCTCAAAATATAGATTGTGGGCACTCGTTAGAACCGCCTCGATGAGGCGGTTCTAACGAGTACCCACAATCTACATTTTAGAGCAGAAATAAGAAAAATAAGGTGTACCCCAAGAAACCCCAGTTTTAGTATATAAAAGTGGGGTTCAAGGGGGTCAAAATTATATAGGCGTGTTTTCGTGATGAAAGATATCAAAATTTAGTATCTGAAAACTTTCACTTTTTGGTGGTAAAAATGTCACAATTTTTCATTTTCAAATTTTCGTCCTTTCGGCGATAAAGTTTACAATGTATTTGTATAGGCGTGTTTTCGTAATAAGCGACAGAATATATTAAGCAAACGCAAAATGTCTTGTAAAATGAATAAAATTTCAATAATTTTCAGATTAGTAATGCAACAAAGAAAAGACAGATATATGAAGGGAAATACAATATTATTTTCTGTACTATAATGACAGACAGTAAAATGAAAATTATTTCTAAGCAATAGTTCAAGAGACTTAAAATAAAGCCAACTTTCATTCAATACATTGCATAACGACACATCTCGTTAAAAAGACACTTCAATGGAGAGACGTCTTTGTTCAAAATGCGACGGATTAATTGAGATATTTAATAATATCAGGAAACAAGCGTTGTGGATTTACGTTAGAATCACATCGGTGAGCAGATTTTAACAGATGTCCAAGTGCTACGTTTGTTCCTTGGGGTAATACAGAGAAAATCCCTTTTACACGCGTACATGTATCCATTACAAATGCCTTATTGACTAATTCACTGATGAGGCCTAACTGGCTGAAACTACCTCGTCTGGCTCAGAAAACATGTAAACTCCATATTTGCCAGTACGGTGGTGCATTCCTTGCTTCCAAAGGACAACCCAAGTTTTCTAGAACATATTTATAACCCGGGCAAGGAGCTTCAGCCTTCAGCCCTTTGAATTTTCAAGGGTAAACAGGTGTTTTGGTCCTAACGAGTTCGACCATCTTTAGATACATGCATCACAAATGTCCATCATAAATATAGGGATCAACCATGGTTTTTCATGCATTAACATTCGCCGGGTCCCGAGGAACTTGTTTGAACATGATGCCGCCAGGCCGAATGTTCAAATATCTTCCGAGGGATCCGGCAAATGTTAATGCAATGGAATAACCATGGAATATCGCTGTTCTTGCATAACTTAAGATTCCGACAGTAAATTTTGACGAAAACGTCCAAAAGCTCCATATAAACTCCATATCAATTCTTCAAATGCGACCGGCGAACCAACATGGCGGACAGTTCAGAATGTTGTTTACAATGACGTTGTTACGCAGTAGCCATCTGACGTCATCATAGAACCCTGAAACGCTACATTCGGGGCGATAACGCGCTCAACGTAACGTAAACAAAGCCGGTCCGCCTTGTGATATCAAAGCTCAAAATCTATGTACAAACAGCACGCGAATTTCATGATTTGAACATGGTTTTTGATGTTTGAGCACGGCTTTCGGTCCATTTGACAATGGCTTCAAACAACCATGTGCATAGATATTTATGCAAGAACAATAATTCTTCCTGTGATCATTGTCGCTTGTTGCTATTCTTGAATGTTCAAACAACAAACCCCATGTTCAAATCATGAAATTCACGTGCTGTTTGATGGATTTTGGTTTAAACGTATTTATGAGTTCATACACTACATGACAAGACAAATGATAATGCTTAGAATATGTTAAAGGATTTGAAGGGACGCTGCATGCAGCTTATGGTGTTCAACTCCTGACAAATTGAAATAAAACGTTTGAATTTTTTACAATTAAGCGCAGATGACGAAAACGATAAGCTTTACATATTTATAACAACAAAAGCAATGAATGAGCGAAAAAAAAAAGAACAAAAATATAGGATAAACAAGAAGTAATGAAAGAAGATGATGAGACAAATTACAACATGTGAAAGTAAAAATACATTACGAAAACACGCCTATACAAATACATTGCCACCTATATCGCCGAAAAAATGAAATTTTAAGATGAAAAATTGTGATATTTTTCTAGTTTCCGCTCAAAATATAGATTGTGGGCACTCGTTAGAACCGCCTCATAGAGGCGCTTCTAACGAGTGCCCACAATCTATATTTTAGAGCAGAAATAAGAAAAAATAGGTTTACCCCTGTAAACCCCAGTTTTACTATATAAAAGTGGGGTTCAAGGGGGTCAAAATTATATAGGCGTGTTTTCTTGATGAGGTCGAGATGGTAATCGAAAGAGATTTTCAACATTCCGGCCCTAGCTGCGTTCATGTGCAGAATGGATGGGGAGAATGCTTCATGTAATTACATAGACTTTTCTTTACATTCAAACCTTTAACTAGCTTCTATAAATGCCAATAGGTGAGGGAAAATTTGTTATCTGTTCATTGTCTTCAACACTTCTTGATGCATCACCATATAAGAGTACTTTCAGATTTATACTGCGTAAAAATGATAGATCACGGAGTAGTTGGTTGCGTTCACTTTGGTAATATGCACATCGAAAGAAATAATGGTATGCGTTTTCGTCGAGCCCGGGGCGGGGAGTAAGTCACTTTTAAATACTGCAATTAGTTCTCTTGCGAGGATGCATGACTTGCCATTTGCTCTTTCCTTAATAATAAATTTTTTGTATTTTCACCCGGTCTCCAGGGATGTTTCAAAATACGCTGTGAAGTTGTTTCCTTAGCATGATGGTGGAAACAATTATATTTCCTGACAACCGAAGGTAAAAGAAACACATAATAATGATGGATTTTGAATTTTTGATATCATAGGATGGGCCTTGCTTTGTTTTCGTTACGATGAGCCACATCATGTTGTCGCCCTGGATGTAGCATTTTAAAATGTTTTGGTGAAACTGAAGAAACTGACGTCATTGTTTCATTGCGAAACTGACGCCATTGCTAACACATGTTCTGAACTAGCCGCCATGTTGGTTTTACGATCGCATGTGATGATTTTACATGGAGTTAAGGTTTTTTTCGTTGCAGTTTGCTACTGTAATCGTTAGCTTCCATTCACATCATCGGAATACACGTGACAAAGCCGTGTGGCATTGTTGAAAGGTTTATGGCTCCTAAATGACATATTCCTTCTACAAAAATAGATTGTAGGTGCTCATTAGAAACGCCTCTAACGAGTACCAACATTCAATGGTTTTGATAAAAATTAAGGAAAACGACGTATAGCCCTGCATTCCTCAATGGCTCTATATAAAGTTGGGTTTACAAGCTTTTTAATGTATTCATACCACGGACTTGTTTACGACTCCAAGAAAATAGATTCTATAACAATCCTTTCATAATACGCTACACTTGATCGATAGATCATATCTGATTGTTGCCCTCGTTATTACTTACAAATTTCTTGCCAAGATTTTCTATAGAACACTGAAGGACTGCTGTCTGACCTTTTCTGTAAGTGACATTATTTGGTTGAGGGATGAAATACGTTGGTCCACCTAGGTCGTCATCTTGATACGCTGAAAGAAAGAAAATATAAATTCATTAAAAATTAAGCTGAACAAAACAAGCCCGCGCATAGAAAAAGCAACCAGCGCCTACATGAGTGCGCATGCTGACCACAATCTTAAATTGTATTCGCATATGCAACACTGTGCACCATGCACAGTATATTTTCGTGTGCACAGTGCACCTTTTGTGTACGTGTTCAGTTATTTCACAGAAAATCTTTTGCCAAGTAAAACTATCACGCTAATAAAATTGTGCTATCAATACCCATGTAAAGCCCACTTTGTAAAAAGAAAACGTACGACATGCGCCATGTATCACATCTTTTGAGCAAGTCCACGTAATAAACCCCTTGTAAACCCCACATTAAAAGAGTGAAGCTTACAACTGTATATTTTCCCCTAAATTTTCATCAAAATATAGATTGTTGGTACTCGTTATTGAGGCGGTTCTAACGAGTACCAACAGTCTATGTTTGAAGCTGAAATAATTTATAGAGAATGCCAGGTTCGTGTCTTTTGATATCAAGTTTATCAGGCAAGGCTTCGAGAACGCTTGTAGAATCGCGAGGCTTGTCGAGCGATTCTACATGCGTTCTCGAAGCCGAGCCTGATAAACTTGATATCAAATGACACGAATCTGGTATTCTATTTATCAGTTTATCCCCTTTTACACTCTTAAATTAACAATTTACGATCAGTTATTGATGATTCTCAGTGCATCCGAGCATTCTAGCGGTCGATATATTTAGTATCAGCTGACCATATTTTCCTATGATATTTTTTTTTCAGGTATTTTTTTTCAATTTTCCAAGTAACAATAACATTTTTGTCATTTTTCCAGTAGTCCGGTTCATTCGTAAAAGTGCAATGTCAGGTTGACATGATAAAGCTCTCTTGTCCTGAGATAGCATAGCTTTATCAGGTCAGTGCGTTACAATGCAATATATATTTGGGGTAACAGATAAAATTATATAACATGCTCAGAGAAAAACGTGATTTGAAACCTTTAAAGAATCACTACAATGTCACACGGGTGCCTTGTCGAAATGTGAGTGAGTTTTCAAAGTGCACTGCCGGGGTTTAAGGAGAATGTGTACTCCTTCATGGCTAACAACTATTTCAGGAATATTTGTCTCCCTTACATATATCGAAAGGGGTTTATGTATAAAAGGAAAAAAAAAAACACTGTTCCTGAGCAGCAAACTACATTGTATATATTCATAGCAACAGAGAAGGTGCGCATTTTGTGACAACTGAATGGTAGTTTTTCTTATTTCGCCGTATACACCTTTGTTGTGGTTAATGAATATCCACAACATAGGTTTTTGGGTCGATTGCTTATCAATCGACCCAAAGGTATAAAGGACAAAACCTCTATTAGTGTTGGAGTCCACGTGACTATCACTGATTTGTAGGAATCCACGCATAGTATTTATAGAATTTTATCGCAGTGAGGTCAGCGTGTTCACGTAAAAAGGTTAACTGTAAAATCTTGGCTGGAATCATGGGTTGGGTTAGGCAAACAGTGTAGACTCAGATCAGACGCCGAAAAACGCAGCGTCTGATCAGGGTCTACACGGTTTGCTTTCAGTAAAGGAGATTAAGGGTTAAACGAAACAGTCCACGCTCAGGCCCATTTTTCCTAACTACACCCAGAGACGACCGACCCACCAGTACTCTCAGTGCTTTGATTATGGAGAATTGGCAAAAACTATCCTTCAGTTTTCACAAAGTACCGACCTTATCTGTTGATATGAATTTTTAATATCACATAGAATCTTTCACCTGACAACTTTAGACTGGTCCATTTCTAATTTAAGGAGTGTGTGATTTATTGTATTTCATCACGAAAACAAGCCTATACAATTTTGATCCCCTTGAACCCCACTTTTATATAGTAAAACTGGGGTTTACAGGGGTAAACCTTATTTTTCTTATTTTTGCTCCAAAATATAGATTGCGGGAACTCGTTAGAACCGCCTCATCGATGAGGCGGTTCTAACGAGTACACACAATCCATATTCTGAGCAGAAATAAGAAAAATATCGTAATTTTTCATCTTGAAATCTTCATTTTTTCGGCGATTAAGGTGGCAATGTATTTGTATAGGCGTGTTTTCGTAATGTGTTGTAAGTTTATCGAGTTGGGGAGTGGCTTAGTTAACACTAAAAACAGCTAACCGGAAATCCCAAATCTTGCCTTTCTTGACCAAACCGGCGAAAAGAAAAATGTCCGGCAAATGGATGCCCCTCAGTAAAGACAGTAGTCTCAGTTCTCTCTCAATAGCCCAAAACCCATGATCAAAACATTAGCAGCACTGGTGGATCGAGTATTTTCAGGGTACATTACGATAACACGCCCGTGCGACATAGTACATTTTTCACATTTCCAAAATGGCCACTTTTTTAGATATTATTCTTATTTATACTGCAAACATAGGTTGTGGGTGCTCGTTAGAACCGCCTCATTCAGGCGGTTCTAACGAGTACCCACAAACTATGTCTTGGAGTAAAAATAATACAACTAATGATTACCCCAGCAAACCCCAGTTTTCTCTATATAAAATGGGATGTAAGGGGTGTAAATTTCACGGACGTGTTCACGTGATGAGGCACAACTTGGACTTGGATTGATTTGTATAGTGAAATCAAACCACTGCGAGAACTGGTGGATCGACTGACTCGGAGTATAGGCTGTGAAAATAGTCCTGAACTGAGATTTAAAGTGTTTCTTTTAACCATTAAATTCAAGGTTTATAAGCAAATAGTACAGACCCTGATCAGACGCTGCGTTCTGCGACGTCTGATCTGGTTCTACACTGTTTGCTAAGCTCAACTCATAATTCCACTCCAGATTCTATAGATAACAATCTTACACTGTGACACTTGCCTCACCGCAGCTATTTTCTATAAATAACCGTTTGAAAAGTCAGTGATAGTCACGTGGACTTTAGCGATAAAGAGCGTTTATGCTTAGTACATGTAACTTTGGGTCGACTTACTAACAACTAACACTTCCGGTACTTGCCGGTCCTTCATTTTCATTCCGCCGCTTTGGAAACAATGTGCATTTATTTTCTTAGACTGCAGTTTGTGACGTTTCTTCTCTTTCAGCCAATCAGAAGTCGTTTCTGCTGCTGACTATATTGTGAAGAGACCTTCTTAATGATTAAGAAAGGTTCATAACCATTAAGAAGAATTCTTAACACATTAATCAGCCCAGATGCTCCTGAGTGTCTGAAAAGCAATAAAACTTCACCCTGTACCTGACAGAGAAATCAAGCAAGATGATTTTAATGTCCAGTGAATTATCTATGGTCTATCTTTTTTCTGGAATATCAAACCGAAATTAGCAGAAATTGACAAACTGACAGTTCAAAAGAAGTAGGAGAGTCAATACAAAGCATGCATAGCCAAAGTCTCACAATAAATGAAAAAAAAAAAAAAAAAAAAAAAAAAACAGGTTTACTTCTTTAACCCTTTTGTACAAAATGGAATCATCCATCTTATATATAGCACGTACAGGTCCATTTTAAAATTAGGGTTGTCAGGTTCTGTTTTCTTCAAAGTTTGCAAATTGGCTGAACTTTTTGCAAAAAGTGTAGGGCCTGATCAGAGGCCGTGTTCTGTGGCGTCTAGTCTGGGACTGCACTGTTTGCCAATTAGCCGTTCAGGTGTTTCCGGTACAAAATGAGTACACTTCCAAGGGAGGCTTCAGTTTGTCAGAACAGCAACACTTTTTTTCTTGTTTTAACAAAACTCTTATCATACAAAACACATATTCCAGACCAGAGCTTGTGAGTGAGACTAAGTCAAAAATTCAAAATAAAACAAATTTCATACCCGACAACAACCATCCGAATGATGAACAACCTATAAACTCCTGTTTTACTATACTTCGCAGGAACAGAAAAAATGTTGCTGATGATAGGCCTATTTCAAACTCTTGAAATCCAGACCGTGTCTCCCATCTGACATTTTTTTCTTCAAGTTCAAATTAATAAAAAAATGAAAATAAAAAGACACCTTCTTATGGTAGCTTCTCAGTGAAGAGCAACTAAGTGAATGGATGAGAGTAAAATAAAATTTTGAGCATAATTAATGTAATCTCAAGAGACCATCAGTGGACATAATTCAAGAAAATTGACAGCAGTCTAAGCCAGTTAGAAATCATAAAGAGATTTCTTCACAGTAAGAATCTGCTACGCTTCGCTTCGCAGATTCTTACTTGTGAAGAAATCTCTTCATGACTTCTAACCTATACATAAACAAGCCAGTTTAAACCATACATGTCCAACTTATACGATTAATTGATTGCTAGTTTTGTGTTTAACGACACGTTGGTCATTTTGCAATGTTTAACCCTCACCATGCTTTGTTTGTTTGTTTGAATTGAGGTTTAACGTCCCCGTCAACACTGTAAAGGTCATTTTGGAGACGTTGCTTCCAATTTTGTGGGACTTTTACCCGACATTGAGATGAAATGACATCTCAAGCCCTGTCGCCCAATGAAACCAATAGGGTTTATTAGCATGGACGGTCCGCCTCGCACCAGGGTTCCTGGACAGGCTTAGATCCTCTAAGTGGTTTACCAGTACTAGTGTGCGGGCCGGATTCAGCTCTGCGTGGAAGCATCATGCAGCCCATATATTTCTTCAAGCCCCTATGGACGGGGGCGAAACCCTCACCATGCTGAAGCTGAATTCTTTTTGGGTCGATTGGTTTACAATCGACCCAATGTTAGTTTAGTTTATACTAATTTATTTTAGTTCGATTGCGATGAAAGCTTCAAGCTTATTGAATCGCTCTCGAACACTCATTCCGGGTGTTTTCGAGCGCGCGCGAGAGAGAGGCAGTGGCTTTTAACCACTGCTACCCATTTACACCTGGGTGGAGTGGGGCAGTGTCATTACGTGTCTTGCCCAGGGACACCCCTCGATATCGGTGGTCGAATTCGAACGCACAACCTCTCGATCGTAAGTCGAACGCACTAACCACTGCGCTATCGAGGCTGACCCAATATTATAAAGGACGGAAACTGAATTCATGTTGTTGTCACGTGACTATCGATATCAATGTAACTTATTTATAGAAAATAGCAGAGTAAGTTCAGCGTGTTGCGTACGAGTCTGGGCTGGAATCATGGTTTGGGCTTGGCAAACTGTGTAGACCCAGATCAGACGCCGCAGAATGCGGCGTCTGATCAGGGTCTGCACTGTTTGCTTACAGTACAGGAATTTAAAGGTGAGCCACAAAAAAAGCAGTGTCTGATCAGGGTCTACATGGTTTGCTTACAGCAAAGGAATTGAAGGGTTAAATTTCTAAGTATAAGTCCTCGTTCCAAATCTACACTCGGAGACAATCGACCCACCAGTACTCTCAGTGCTTTGATTTGAAAACAGTATCGACAAAGATCAGTTCGGAAGTAGGAAACCAGCTTTAGAAGCCAGCTGTTCAGGATATATGCTTTTTTCAATCCTGCTTCTGAATCCATGGTGAAAATTTAAGTCATGCAACACAAATGGCTGAAAATCGGGGAGGAGTGCAACGTATTGAAATATTCAACATGACAAAGGTTAAATAAGAATATTCCATCAGAGTGCAAGACACGTGTTTTCCCTTGTTTTCTTCATTGAGAGGAATGGCAGGACCTTCAGGGTAGGCAACTCTTTTAAAAGTAGTTTTGGTCTCCCATGTCTACAGGGGTCTATAAACAAGCCAGTTTAAACCATACATGTCCAATTTGAGGCATTTATTCTGTAACAGTAGGACACACCGTGTGTCAATAATTGTTTTATTGCCCTCTGGTGTATAGGAGGTTTTTTCGTGACGTACTTCCGGTTCTAAAAATAGAACGGGAAAAGCCCTGGCCGTCAATTAGTCGTATTGCTTCAAGGCAGTGGGGGCAAATAAAGTGTTAATTACAGCGAAAAACAGTGAATTCTTTGAAAATTTTGGCGAAATGCTGCCAGGTGTGAAATTTCTCTTTACGAAAGCATGCATGTACAAATACATTATAAATCTTTCGGCCAAAATATGGAAATTTTACCCAAATTTTAAGATGAAATGTTGTGAAATTTTTCTTTTTTCTACTCAAAACATAGATTGCGGGGGCTCGATAGAACGCGGCCTCGTCGAGGCGGTTCTATCAAGTACCCACAGTCTATTTCTGAGCAGAAATAAAAATAATATTTACCCCTGTAAACCCCAGTTTACTATATAAAAGTGGGGTTTGAGGGGATCAAAATCGCAAAGGCGTGTTTTTCATGATGGCAAACCCGAAGTGTAATTATTTTAGTTAACTGCTCTTAAAGATATATTGTACGTATGACCCAACAGGGCCCTCTCTCTCTCTGAGTGTGTCATGACCTAGACGTTGCTCTCTCTCTCTCTCTCTCTCTCTCTCTCTCTCTCTCTCTCTCTCTCTCTCTCTCTCTCTCTCTCTCTCTCTCTCTCTCTCTCTCTCTCTCTCAGCGTACCAGCAATTAGCGAACGTAGGTAAATGTAAATTACAGTTTGCCGTTATACATGTATAACTCCACGTCAACCTACATGTAACGTGTCAACAACGTCGTGTCTACACCAAAGCAACATCAAAGCGATGCACTAGCTGAATTGGACTTTGCAACGTCGATGAAACGTCGATGAAACGTCGGAACGTTGCGTTGGCGATAATACGGCGTTGCTTAATAAAATGTTGTTTGCCAAGTGCTCGGACCCATCAAGACTCATTGCGGCCCCCGCCCATTGGGGCTTGAAAAAATAAATGGGCTGCA
The DNA here is from genome assembly GCA_963580285.1 of Lucinisca nassula. Taxonomy (NCBI): domain Eukaryota; kingdom Metazoa; phylum Mollusca; class Bivalvia; order Lucinida; family Lucinidae; genus Lucinisca; species Lucinisca nassula. Next base: position 42,287,408 of record OY757018.1, read on the forward strand.
TGATGCTTCAACGCAGAGCTGAAACCGACCCGCACATGAGTACTTGTAAACCGCTTAGAGAATCTAAGCCTGCCCTGGCAAAGCAATGCGAGTCGGTCCGTTCATGCTTTTAAACCATATTGGTTTCATTGGGCGACAGGGATTGAGATGTCATTTCATCAGTCCCACAAAATTGGAAGCAACGTCTCCAAAATGACCTATTTAGTATTGACAAACAAATAAAATCAAAACTACAAACGTAGAACACCCTTTCAGTGCATGAGAATGAAACACTCCTTCGCAAGTGCAAGATTTTACATTAAAATCTGGTAGATTTGTAGATTTGATAAACCTGCCCAGCCCTTACATTAACCCATTCGGTACCAGAACCCCTAAAACGGGTTCCCTGGCAAACAGTGCAGGCCAAGAACGCGGTGTCTGATCAGGACCTACACGGTTTGCAAAAAGTCAAGCCAGTTTCCAAACAAATTTTGAAGAAAACATCCTGACGACCCTAAATTTTGAAATGGACTCCTGCTACAAAAAGGGTTAACGGCTTATTAGCTTATCTCTGCAATATCTTCTAGTCAAACCTCTCTCTCATCCCAACGGTCACGTGACATTGAAGTGAGTTGGAGTGGGTTTCGACGGCATGGCGTCGAGCCAACGTTGACTCGACGCCCGTCTGTCAGTACACTCATTAGTTTTTCTCGACTGTCAGTGTGTTTGTTTGTCTGACCAACTGTTCATCCATTTAGTCAGTCGGTCTGTCTGTCTACTGCCAGTTTGTCAGTCAAACCTCTCTCTCATCCCAACGGTCATGTGACATTGAAGTGAGTTAGAGTGGGTGTCGACGGCATGACGTCGAACCAACGTTGACTCGACGCCCGTCCGTCAGTCCATCCATTAGTTTATTTCGACACATAGATAGATAGATAGATAGATTAGATAGATAGATAGATAGATAGATAGATAGATAGATAGATAGATAGATAGATAGATAGATAGATAGATAGATAGATAGATAGATAGATAGATAGATAGATAGATAGATCTAAGTTCAGCTATACTTGGATAGCGAATAAAACGAAAAGTTACGTAAAAAAACTCATTTTGTAAGTAAGCTTTCGTGAATAACGGTATCTCAAGCCATTGCCATGGGTCATTCACGAAGAGATATTCGTCAATTAAAAACGGATCCAGGATAAATGAATTCCAGTAATAAAAACAAAATATCATTCTTTCCTTCTCAAGGCATTATTTCAATGTAAACGGGTATATTTTCTCTCAAAATGTCTGAATAATGTTAGCTTTTAAGTTCCGCCAATGCATTTGAATAGCGATGGCCGTTTCAACTGACGGCCAGTGCTTTGCGCATGCGCAAGAATGACGTCATAAACGGAATTCCTAAAACCTCCTATACTGTCTATAGCAGATCAAAGCGCCCCTTAATAAGGTGATTAGTAGCTCTTGTTGAATCCCCTAACTGAGACACTTAAGGGGAAAACCAATAATGTACACCAGTCAACAGTAAGTATATTATTGATTTTCCCAAAGGAGGCCCCCTACCTGTTGAAGACAGGGGATTCTCTTCTGTCAGCACTGAGGGCTACATAATATTACGCAATGAAATGATAGTCCTCAATAATCAAGAATAAATGCCTTTAAACGATTGATTGTTTTGTGTTTAACGACACGTTGGTCATTTTGTATAGTCTCGCAGAGAAAGGGAGAAAAGAGAAGAGAAACGATAGTAGGGGATATGAAAGTTAGGTACAGGGGAGAAAGAGGGAGCTGACATTACGATAACACCCCCGTGCGTCATAATGCATTTTTGTACGTCTCCAAAACGGTCAATTTTCTGATGAAAATTGGTGATATTATTCTTAATCATACTCAAAACATAGATTGTGGGTGCTCGTTAGAACCGCCTCATTGAGGCGGTTCTGACGAGTACCCACAACCTATGTCTATGAGCAGAAATAAGGAAATAATGTATACCCCCCTAAACCCCAGTTTTCTCCATATAAAGTGAGGTGTAGGCGGGTCTTCATTTCACGGACTTGTTCACGTGATGGAAAAAGCGAAGAAACAGAAGAAATGAGCCGGGGTACAACATTTCGTACAACTTACATGTACATGTGCGCACAGCGGAAAATCAGATCAGCCTGCGCATCCATATTGCCTAACCAGAGACTTTTCTTGCTGCATGAAAAAGCATTGAGCCCTTTGCTATCCTTAGAGAGCAAAACGAAGACACTGATCAGACTGCGCGGATGCGCAGGCTGATCTGAGTTTTGATTGGGCGCACATATGTCTTATTGTAGGTTTTGTCATGCGCTTGCTCAAATATAAACACTCCTCCTCCACCCTTACCTGCTGCGATTCATCACGTGAACAAGTCCGTGAAATGTACGCCCCCTCTAAACCCCACTTTTTATACAGGAAAAGGGGCTTTATGGGGGTATACATTATCTGCCTTATTTATGCTCAAAAACCTAGATTGTGGGTACTCGTTTGAACCGCCTCGATGAGGCGGTTCTAACGAGCACCCACAATCTATGTTCAAAGCAGAAATTAGAAAGCTGTTATCATTTTTACCCTAAATGAGTAACTTCTGACACCATATTGGACGCCATTATTTCATACGGACATGTTTTCCGAATGGCTCAACTGTAAGCCGATATCAGTGGGGCGCTCAAGTGACACAAGATACATCATGAAAACACGCCTATATATTATTTTGACCCCCTTCAACCACACTTTTATATAGTAAAACTCGGGTTTAAAGGGGTTAACCTTATTTTTCTTATTTCTGCTCTAAAATATAGTTTGTGGGTACTCGTAAGAACCGCCTCAATGAGGCGGTTCTAACAAGTTCTCACAATCTATATTCTGCTCTAAAATATAGATTGTGGATACGTGTTAGAACCGCCTCCATGAGGCGGTTCTAACAAGTTCCCACAATCTATATTTTGAGCAGAAATAAGAAAATATCACAATTTTTCATCTTAAAATTTTCATTTCTTCGGCGACTATGATAAAGGTTACAATGTATTTGTATAGGCATGTTTTCGTAATGCGTCGTAATGCGTAATATTTGTGTCACCCAACCATCCCCTCCAACCTAAAAGGACAGGATTTAAAAGGAAGCGGCGGCCTCCACCCACCGGGGCTTGAAGAAATAGACTGGACTGCACGAAATAATACCGACCGCATATGAGTACTGGTAAACCGCTTAGATGGTGTAAGCATGCCCAGGCAAAGTGGTGCGAGTCGGACCGTCCATGCAAATAAACCTATAAGTAGATGTCACTTCATCTCACTGTCTGGCAAAAGTCCTGCAAAATTGGAATTAACGTCTCCAAAATGACCTATATAGTGTTCACGGGGACGTTAAACCTCAAACAAACAACAAACAAACAAGCAAAAACGCTTATATGGATAATCTCTTGAAACTGTTCTGCTTGCAAACCCTTGTGTGCCTAGCGTAATTGCAAATGATGAAGAGTGAAGACCCTACTGATCAGACGTCGCATAACGCCACTTCATATCAGAGTCTTCATATTTAAGCGATTTACGTACCAGTACCCGTGTGTGGTCGGTTTCAGGTCTGCGAGGAAAGTCAAGCAGCCCAGCCCCGACGGGCGAAATACGAACCGTATGTCCACTGATAATTGTATATCTATCTATCTATCTATCTATCTATCTATCTATCTGCGTCGGTCACATTCAGTGACATTACATACACTCCAGGTTTTGCAGGATGAAAGCCTACACAGACAGTAATCATGTAATTACGGTAGGGATCTTTAACCTACACAGGGGATGTTTCTCCCTGCACAGGGGCGGGGGGGGGGGGGGGGGGGCACCAGTTAACGTCCCGATCTTAAGGACGGCGCAATTTATGACATTCGTCCCTGCAAATGATGCCAATGGAGCGTGTTCGGACAGCGAAATTTTAACGCCGCTGCCGGGGATCGAACCCGGGGCCTCTAGCATCAGAGGCAAGTGCACTTACCACTGAGCTATCATGCTCTTCAGAAATTTTTGACATGTCAAGCCAATAGATACATCTAAATGTATGTACATAAGCATAATTATTCTTGTGTTAATGTGATACTATGTACATGTAAAAAATTAATGTTTTGTCCAGAAATCATTAAGAAAACATGTCCGTAAGAAATAATGGCGTCCAACATGGTGTCAGTAAATGATAAATATTAGGTACAAATGAAAGCGTCTTTATTATTTCTGCTTTCAAAATTGATTGTGGGTTCCCACAATCTATGTTTTTGAGCAGATAATGTATACTCCCGTAAACCTCCCTTTTCTCTGTATAAAGTGGGGGTTTAGGGGGGTCTTCGTTTCACGGACTTGTTATCGTGATGTAAAAGTTAAATAAAGAAAATTTTCTCGGTACGTGGCTAATAAAATTTTGGTGCCTAAAGGTAATCGCAATCAAATCATACTAGAATAACCAAAATATACTCAATAAATGTATAATGCCATTTTTTTTTTACAAGACCATTCTTTTATATACAGTTCTAAGCGATTTCAGATTCGATGAAATATATTACTATCAGAAGTAATTAGTAATGGCTTTTGCACGGATCATTACCGGAAAGAATCATTTACCTGACATTTTTAACAGGTGAATTTTCTATCCAAAGTAAATCAACAACAAAAACTTATTTGCTAGATTAATTTTGCAATTGCACTTAGTTTGCTTTTGATCTGTGCATTTATTGACTTCTTGGTGAGTGGTTGTTTTTGTTGTTGCGGTTGTTGTTGTTTTTGTTGACGCTCACGTCAACAAAGTCAAATACGTTTAATGCAACCCGACTGTATAAAACTGGGACTGTTTAGGGGATAGTTGTTTTGAGGGGTTAACTCGGCGGTTTTACGGTCTGAAATTTAGTTTTACGGCGAGAATTTGCGACCGTAAAACCGACGATTTACCTCCACAAATGACAGATTTCAATACAGTTAAGTTATCCCCATTCTGATGCACTTTAAGTCTGTAGTAAAATAGCGTTAACAGTCCAATTAGCCAATATTAGACGGACGACTGCCAAACGGAACATAGCCAAACAATTTAGGGCCTGATCAGCATTCCTCAAGTGCCTTTAACAAGACAAAGCTACAGAAAGTAAGGATTAACAAGGGCAAATAAATGTTGTTGTTTTTCTTTTTTATGTACTCTATGGGTACATGTAGGAATCGCCCGGATGTGACATAACATTGCGATAAAATACGCTAATGACGCCTTTTCTGTATCTAAAATTTATTTTAGATTTTCAGATGAAAATATTTGGCATTTTTCTTATTTCTACATAAAATATATATTGTGGGTGCTCTTCAGAACCGCCTCAAGGAGGCGGTTCTAAAGAGAACCCGCAATCTATTTGTTTAAGCAAAAGTAAGGCAAATAATGAATACCCCCGCAAACCCAAATTTTCTCTATATAAAGTGGGGTTAAGAGGGGTGTTCATTGCACAGACTTGTTAACTACGATGCTGATGGGAAATAAAGATAATAACGTATATTAATCGTTACCCTTCATTATCTGGAGGTTTTGTTTGTTTGTTTGTATTGGAGTTTAACGGCCCAGTCAACACTATTTAGGCCAGTTTTGAGCTCGTCAGCTTAACTATTCACATCAGCCCTCGCCCATCGGGGGCGATGAAGAAATGGATGGGCTGCATGATGCTTCCACGCAGAGCTGAAACCGACCTCACATGAGTACTGGTAAACCGCTTAGAGGATCTAAGCCTGCCCAGGCAAAGCGGTGCGAGTCGGCCCGCCCATGCTTATAAACCATATTGGTTTCATTGGGCGACAGGGCTTGAGATGTCATTTCATCTCGCTGTCGGGTAAAAGTCCCACAAAATTGGAAGCAACGTCTCCAAAATGACCTATACAGTGTTGACGGGGACGTTAAACCTCAAATCAAACAAACAAACAAACAAATAAACTATCCACACTTTTCCAGAGCAGGTTTATACGTTAGTGGTTAACCAGAACCGTGCATAGTCTTTCGCCAGAACTGTCCTGAAGGAAGAGAATGACCGTAGAAAAGATTTCATGATCAATATCCACGAAAAGATTTCATAATCAATCTCAATGTTGCTGACTCCGGCAGGTATCGAACACGCGTCCTCCTGATCACCAGTCAGTGCACATTCTTTAGCTAGAAACTGACATCTTCCCTTCTTGAATGATCGGAAGGGACACAATGACCGTAGACAAGATTTCATAATCAATCTCCACTAATGAATGTTGCCGACACCGGCAGGTATCAAAACCGCGCCCTTCTAATCACCAGTCAGACGCGCATCCGACTAAGCTACCGGGGCCAGCCTTATCTGGTCTGGAAGTATGCGAATGTACTAGGATTTTAATCAGCCTATCTCATAATATAGTTCATAATCAAATAAGATCAAACATGACAAACCATCCCAAACTCAAACACACTCCCATGATCTCAAAGCTGTTCGGGCCATTGAAGTTCCAATGGCTACCACGGGTAAGCAAGTACAGCTTGAATATAACCTGTTTGACTTTCTCGCAGATAAATTAACTGTCTCAAAAGGACGCTAATATAATTTCCTCATTCCCCTATGGACACGTGTGTTTGTAACCCGTTCTATACGGAAAACCCAAACACGGGTCACTCACTGGCAAACAGTGCAGGCCCAGATCAGACGCCGCAGAATGCGGCGTCTGATCTGGGCCTTCACTGTTTTCAGAAAGTTTACCCATTTTCTAAATAAATTTCTAACAATAAATGAACCTGACACCCCTAAATTTTGAAATGGACTCCTGTTGTTTTTAAGGTGGGGTGGGGGAAATAACTGTGTTTTATTCTGCAACAAATCACAGCTCGGAAGAGCGTGACGAGTGACGTCATTAAAATTCCCAATTTATGACGTCACTAGTCGATTTCCTTGACGTTAGACGGTGTAACGTCATTTTCTCGCATCAAAAACGTAAGAAAAGGATATAAATGCATGTGTTTCAGTCGATAATTTTAGCGGGATTTCTTATAACAATGGCGAAAAGGTTGTGAGATTTTGAAGGAAACAACAACATTATTGCCGATTTTCAGCGTGTTAGAATCGAAATAGATCCGCTGTTGTCTGTGATTTGTTGAGTAATACCGGAGTACCCGGAGAAAAACCACATGACCTTCGTCGAAGAACTTGGCGTCTCACATATGACCCGAGCGAGGCTCGAACCACAGCGGTGAGAGACCTAACGATCAAGAGTCAGCGCTCTTAACCACTAGGCCATATATAGTTGTTTCTCGTGACAACCTGAAAAGCAGGGTAACAAGTATCTTTGACAATAGTGGTGGCCAGATGAACAGCCGATCACAATTTCCGCTCGCATGTCACTTAAGAAGACATTGCCCAGTCTAGAACATTGTCGCACTTGAACTATTTACAATGTTGCGCCGAGTTGCGAAAAAAATGACGATAAAACAAATGGTTCAGATTTAAAATATCTGTAAAAACAAGAGGCCCTTGGGCCACTATACCCACCATAGTTCAGTTGAGTTCTGCCCCATGGAAGACATGCGTTTCATTAAGCTATTAAGGCTAGAAAAATCTAAGTAGAGGCCCACCCAAGGACTATGCTGCGAAATTAGGTTTCTAGCGTTTCTTGTTCTTGTGAAAACGTTGACAAAACATTAATATTGGCCCAATTTTAGGGAGAAGATTTAAAGAATAGATGAACAAACAAGCTGAAGATGCTTATTGCCTTTTATACAATATAAGCTATCATTATTGCATTTCATACAAATGTTCTAGAAAAGGGTAATCCCTTTGAAGCAAGGACTACAAGACAGAACTGAAAACTGTGGAGTGTACACGATTTTTTTATGGACCAGACTAGCTAGTTTCGGCCAGTTAGGCCGCATCACTAACCCTCAAACATTTACGAACCCCTGCAGTGGCATCAATGATCCCAAATGACTGGAAAATAAATCCACACTTTGATGAAGAGCAGATAAACATTTTACGGACGCCAAATATTCCCATAACACCAGCTACGGTGAAATATATTACTTTCTAGAAAATGTAATCCTTTGGAAGCAAGGACAACAAGAAAATAAAAATAAAGGCACACTATGATAAAGAATAAAGTTTCAACATTTTATAGTTCCTAGGAAATTTTTGATGAAATTTAACTTAGACCTATGATAGAGAGAAAGAATTAAAGTAAAGATGAAATGGGATGTCAAGAAAAACACTGCCTCTTACACTATGTAAGTTATCATCCCAACTGCATATGAAAAATAGAAGTGAAAGCAATGATTAGGAATCGATACAATTAACCCACTGCTCCCATCAGAGACACCAAAGGGATAGAAACACAAGCATGAAATAACTAGACTCTAAACATCACTAGCGGAAAGCCAAAAGGACAGTTTCTTTCCAACAAAATGGCCAGTTGGCTGTCGAAAACAAAAGGATATAAGCGAATACTGGTAATCACTTAGAGGGTCCAAATTAGAAGTAGAGGCAATGATCAGGAATCGATACAATTAACCCACAGCTCCAATCAGAGACGCCAAAGGGAAAGAAACACAAACATGAAACAACATACCCCAACGGAAACACCAACAGCGGACCGTTACTTTCTCACAAAATGGCCAAAAGGCTATCCAAAATAAAATAATACAAGCGACACAAACACCCAAAAGACCCAAAGCCTGCCCAGGAAAAGTGGTGCGAGTTGGACCGTACATGTGTATAAAATAGAAGTAAATGCAATGGTCAGGAATCCCTATTTGTTTCACTAAAGGCATTGCTTGAGATGTCATTTCATCTTAATGTTGGATAGAAGTTCCGAAAAGATTGGAAGTAACGTCTCTAAAATGACCTAAGTGCTGTTGACGGGGCCGCTCAACCTCAATTTCAACCAAACAGGCATCATCATTTCATATGTTTATGCCGTTCGTACTTTTTTTGCGTATCGCGCGAAAATAGTAGACGTTTTTCTTTTATCTTTGTAGTTGAGACGTTATTTGTTTTGTTTTTGTCAATATATCAGCCGGTGCAAGACAAATGCTAAAATATGACATGTGCGACTAGTGAATACCTAGACCAGTCCATGCATCTGATCGGTGTAATATTTCGCTTTTGAAACAATAGTGAGCTATTACACTACTCACACCTGCTCGTTGTACGGACGATTCTTAATCCTAACCAACCGCACAAGTCCAACAGCAGATCCTGAACAGCGTAACGAGAAAAAAAATGTAATTGGGGCCTCGATAAGGATCGGTTTATACAACAAGCAGGTGTGGGAAGTGTCAAATATTACTACTGTTTTTAAAACTTAAGAATACACCGATCAGACTGCCCGGGTACGCAAGCTGATCTGGGTAGTCTATCGTCGAACATAAATTGCCTTATTGTAGCTTTTTACTTGCACCGGCTCATTAATTAAAATAAATAACGTTGAAACTACACAAATTTTAAATGCCTACTTTTTGTGGGTGTTATGCCAAATACTGCATCGAGTGAGGTAAATGTCAAATTAACGTTACAAAAAGTGTTACTCTTTTCATTAAAACTGTGCTACAGTGTACAATATTGTTTTTTGGTCGACAAACGTTACTAAGCAATGGAGCTTTTTTTTCAAAATAGTGCTTAAGTCCACCTGACCGTCACTAAAGGTAGCTGTTATTTATAGAAAATAGCCGCCTTATTCTTATAGCTATGAGGACGGCGTATTCAATAATATGGTTATCAATAGAATCTGGACTAAAATCGTGTGTTGGGTTTAGCAAATAGTGTAAGCCCTAACAAGACGCGACAGAGCGCGGCATCTGATCAAGGTCTACACTGTTTGCTTTTTGTACACGGATGTAAGGAATAAACAAATGTTTACAGTCTAAGTCACCGTGTATTTTTCAAACCCACCCAAGAGACAGCTGACTCACCGGTTCTATTACTACTTTGATTAAAGTAAGTAAGTTTGTTTGTATTGGAGTTTAAGGGCCCAGTCAACGATATTTAGGTCATTTTTATCCCGGTCAGTTTACCTATCCACACTTTTTCTGTGCAGGCTTATACGTTAACCAGTACAGCGCACATTCTATCGCCAGAAACTGACAACTGCCCTTCTTGAATCAGCGGAAGGGAGAGACTGACCATAGAAAAGAGTCCATGATCAATCTCCACGAAAGAATGTTGCCGACCCTGGCAGGTAACAAAGCCGCGTCCTCCTGATCACCAGTCAGACGCGCATCCAACTGAGCAACCGAGGCCGGCTTAAATAAAGTAAGATAATGCCTTTTTATAACGAGCAGATCATTGCAAGAAGTTTAGTTCTCAGCCACAACATTATTTTTCCACACATGTAAGAGACCATTGAGGACCTCAAGAGATGTCTGCCTATTCTTCGTTAGCCTGTATGACTCTTTTTTATTTTCAGAGATAAATGTAAACCTAATTCTGTTGTTTTATACCTCAACGCAAGAACAACAATGCTCCAGAGTGTGCTATATCACATTACAACTGCCTGTTCATCTGGCCACCATTATTGTCCATATTACTTGAAACCTTTGGAGAATTTGGCGCCTTTTACCCTGCTTTTCAGTTTGTCACGAGCAACAACTATATGCTGATTTTCAGAGTGTGTACGTATCTCTTTTCAGATCGAGTGTTAACGATACCATTTACTGAAAACGTCTTATAAAGTTCAAAAAGTTTAATTTTAATACAAATAAACACTTCTATGGTATTTTCTTCTGAAAAAGTCGTGTACTCGTTACTTGAGGATTAATGAAAACACTGCGCTGCTTCATATAAATGATTTTCATATCCAGAGTGTTGACGAATGGATCGCTGAAATTAACTAAATCCGACGTGTTCAGCCATACTACTTGTAGCTTGCCTCAATTTCTTTTTGCGGACAAAACATTGTAATTTTGCCCGTACTCTGCGATAATAGCTATGTCAAGATTGTGCGTAAAATATATGTTTAACACAGAAATACTTACCGAAGCGAGAGTTCCTTTCAAGATGGCGACCGCCTTGGTGTAAAAATTGTGACGTCATCGTGACGTAGGTTTCCCCCCTTGTGTTTCGTTTTTTTTTTCGGCGGTAAAATTTACAATGTATTTGTATAGGCGTGTTTTAGTAATGCAAACTGCAAATAAGGAAAAGGGAAATAAAACAAAATTTCCTTTTTCCTCATTGGATTTTCAGATCCATAGAATTTTTGGAACCCAATCGAACACTATCATATAGTTCATTCCTGACCAGTTTTACTTATAAACAAACAAATATAGTTTACGAATTTCGAGTGTTCAAACTGATTAAAATATATTGAAATAGATGCCCAGGAAAAGCCATGATCAAAGAGTATAAGAATCCTACATGGGTGTGAGGGGTGGATGGAAAAATCCGTCCCGAGGACACTGTCCGGCATCACGAGGCTTGCCGAGTGATGCCGGACAGTGATCCCGAGGGACGGATTTTCTATCCACCCCTCACACCCATATTGGATTCTTTTTCTTGCATACCTTTCATTTCTTAGCGCGGATTTTTAATGCTGCAGTCACTTCGGTTACCAACGTCCGCCATATTGTGTTGACACTGCAGGAATGTTTATTGACGTTGCTGTGACGTCAACCTTAACGACAGCGCATACGTGGTCGTAATCAACCAGTACATTTATCAAACACGCGATTAAATTCGATTTGGGGTCGGAACACCAGGGTCAGAACACATATTTCTATCCCAGGGTAAAATCACGGATTTCCTTGTCTGGTGTGCAAGAAAATAAAAGAATCACAAACAGCACAGGAACTTGCTCTCTCTTCCCAACAAGAGGTGTACAAGGTGTAACAGGCAAAATTAATGACAATTAGATAAATAATATCAATAATTATAATACTAATACCCAACCATAACCACATAAACCGACAATTAAAATAAACAGCGTTGGAACATCGCCTAAAGACGTCAAGGGCGAGAACCACTTTGGAGTTTTTAATCGATTCTAAGGGTCAAACCTTCACTCTAGTTTCCAATATGATTTACTAACTAACACCATCAATAGACCATCAAAGAATAACATACAAATAAGAGAAAACTGAAATACAGATCATATTGAATAACTGTGATGAATTAAAGATGAGGGCTCGTAGCTTCTTCTACACACTGTAAGCTGGAGCTAAAGATAACCACTAGGTAGACAACGAAAAGTCTTTTTAAAGTTTAAGAAAAACAATCACCTCTAGCATTGAAGTTTTGAGTTCACTGTTTCGAGGCCAGTTGGAAGCATGCTTGGTTTGTCTTATTGCAACTACCACGCGAACAATGAATTATTACTGAACAATTCAATGCTCGAGCTGATCTATTTTGATTCTAAAACGACAAAAATCGACGAAATCTCTATCGCTCCCTTCAACGTCTCCAATCTTTCCAACACTTTTTGACGAAAATTCCGTCAACACTTCAGACCGTGGGAAGGGACATTAAAACTTACAAATGGCGGCTTTTAACGTTGCACTTCTCCGTCACAGTTTGTCGTTGAGTTGTGCATAGGTAAATCACTCGCCCTAGGCGTTCGTGATAAGATATATTTTACAACTGACCTCCAAACCGTGATTTTATTACTCAACAAATTACTGATGGACTGATCTGTTTCTTAACCAAAAAAAAAAAAAAACATTAAACGTCATATTGAATGCGCTTGGATTATCCACATTAAAGGATGACAAGACAGTGACTTCAAACGGAAAATTAAACGGCAGAAGTAAACTGGAGTTTACTGGAATAAAAAGAAAAAACAACAAAAAGCGTAGAATATGTGATATCACTGAAACAGCACTAACATGTACATGTGTTAATTGAAAAGAATATCAGATAAACTTCTCCGATAGGTCTGGTTTGCATGGACGGCATTCAGTATGGCATCTGTGCACTAATATAAAATGCCCATCAATACTTACCTTCCTTCATATATAATATTATATGTACTAGCGAAATAATGTCATTTCATGTTTATTATATGACGTCGCGTCTGAGAATGTTATAATGCCAGGTATTAAATTCGGTAATCCACTAGTGGATTAAATATGCATATTAGTTAGATACGCCTAAAAACGTTACACATACGAAGTCCTTAACGGCATTGCGTTTACTATGGCGGAACATTGACATTTTTGACAAACATCGTGAATTAAATGCGTTTCAAATTTGGTATGATAAATAGAATCTTGCTTTCGTGCTCAAGTATTATTGAATTTATTAAACTCGTCCAGTAAAAGGGGTAAAATGCGAGGCTCTGCCGAGCATTGTATCCTTTTTCCTCAAGGAGTTTAAGAAATTCAATAATAGAGGAACACTCATGTAAGATCCTCTATTAAAAACAAACAAAAACATCGTGTGCTGTCATTATTTACGTATCAAAGTTTTAGGTAACAGAACCGTCTTTTTGTAGACCTAATTAATAGATATAGCATATCGTACTGAGCAGAAGTGAGTGTATATTTCAAATGACATTTAGTACACGTGTTGAGTTTCACATGGAATGTTATAAGAGGACAACATATGGTAAGAACATAGCTTTAACAAACAAGTTGTAAAATCCGGCACATTTCGATTTTGTTAAACAGTAGATATACAATTTAAAAGAGCAGTCCGTACTACTACACATCTTTGCAGAAAATACAGCATTAGAAACAATTGCTCCATCAACCGGGACGTCAAATGTAAAGGCTTAGCGATTCAATTTGCCGAATTGCAAGGCATATCTTCAATTCAATAGATCCAAAAGTCCCATGTTTAGATGTACATTTGTCTATTTTAGATAAGTTTATTTCATACAAAATTTATGAGAAACGCAATGATTTTGATTTCGGGATGGTAAATGTTCCTTGCTTGGGTGTGGATGTTCCTCATTCGGCACCCTACGGTGTTCATTTATCGCAACTAATTCAATTCGCTGTTACACTCGTTATAAATTATTAAAATTTCTAAATCAGGGTTTCACTTCTAAAGAGCATAAGAATTCTACACTTTGGTCATGTCAGAAAGTGTGTGATGCCCTCACCTTTCTACTTGACAATATTTATATTAGATTCGGTACTAAGTTATTTAGACAAATTGTTGGTATTCCGATGGGTACGAATTGCGCACCTCTTGTGGCTGATCTGTTCTTGTATTGTTATGAAAGAGACTTCATGTTGTCGCTTTCCATTGATAACCAATCTGAAATTATTGAAGCTTTTAGCTCCACTTCTAGATATTTAGATGATTTATTAAATATTGATAATACATTTTTCGATGGTTTGATCAGTCAGATTTACCCCCCAGGACTTCAGTTAAATAAAGCAAATTCTTCTGATACCGAGGCCCCGTTTTTGGGTTTGTTTCGTGCAAAATTTATGATAAACGCGATGAATTTGATTTTTAGATTGTAAATATTCCTTTTTTTGATGGTGATGTTCCTCGTGCGCCATCCTATGGCGTTTATATTTCGCAATTAATTCGATTTGCTAGAGACTGTAGTCATGTAACTGACTTCAACACTCGTAATAAATTATTAACGGCTAAACTTCTTAATCAGGGTTATCGGTTACATAAACTACGCAAAGCCTTTTCAAAATTTTATAGACGCCATTCTGATTTAATTTCAAAATTCAATATTGGACTTAAATCTCTTCTGCAACAAGGTCTATTTTATGGTGACTTAGTATATAAATTCAGAAAAATATATAACCGCAATGACTTCAGCACCCAATTTCGTAAAATCATTCTTCGATATAAAAATATTGGGTACAACATGGATGTTATACGACAGACTGCATGCATGGTAGTTAACCCAATCACGGTTGGCAACTTTGCTTCCCTCTTTAATTGCACGCCGATGGGTCAGGCCTCAGATTCTATGACGGTTCCAACGTAAAGGCTTATTGAGAATTAGAGAGATCTAATTCGAGGTAATATTGGTTGGTGCTTGATGCTCTGTCTCTGGTCGGGCCCATCGGAGTCTAACTGTTGGTTTTCTTTTGCTCTTTTGATCGATTCCTGATCTTTGTTTTACTTCTACTTAGGAGGCCTTCATGCGGACTGGACAAATTATTTGTCTAAATCGCGACGGAAGTAAGGGCGAGGATTGCGGGCGCGTAAAATCGATTTTGCCCCCTCCCCCGATCTATTCTTCTGTCGCGGTTTATTTTTGTTATGGTTTGTCTTGAGTGTGTGTATGGCTTATACTTTTTTGTTTTGGATAGCCAATTGGTCATTTTGTGGGAAAGTGACTGTCCTTTTGGATTTCCGCTATTGGTGTTTCCTTTCGGGTCTAGTTGATTCATGTTTGTGTTTTTTTCCCTTTTGTGTCTCTCATGGGAGCTGGGGGTTTATTGTATCGATTCCTGATCATTGCCTTCTCTTCTATTTTATCGGTATCATAAACTTTTAGTTTCAAACATCTGCAACATGGCTTATCGGAATTGAATTTATTTATGGTGACTTTGTAAATAAATTCAGGAACACTATATTCATTCCATGATTTCAGCATGTCACCATTTCACCAATATAGAAGTGAAGGTACATGTAGATACAATTACTAACACCATCCAAGACACCAAAGGGAAATAAACACAAACCTTAGCAACGGTAACGTAATTAAAACATTATAAAACAGAAAGCCGAAAAAAACAACTTCTTCCCCCGAAATGGCCATCCGAAACAAAATATACTACTACTATTAAAATACATGGCAAGACAAACAATGCCTGCGAAAAACACATCAGGAGCTTGCTTTGGAATGGTCAGTAAAAGATTTACTGAGCGCGGGGGGGGGGGGGGATAAAGCGGTTATTATGCGGCCAGAAACCCACCTGTTGTTCTGTCGTGATTTGTTCAATCCCCTTAAAACGTTTTTAATTCTCCGAGAACATTTAAAACAAATTCAGAGATAAAAAACAACGACGATTTCTCGACAGAATTATAGAAATGCTGAAGCAAAAGAAAACCAATTGTTGTCACCGGTAGGCCGCATCAGGTACCAACCGGGTTTGGTTTTTTAATAATGAGCCAGTCCACGACAAAACCTAGAATAAGACGTGTACGCCCATTGTACATGTACGTTTACTAAAAAGGAGAGAACATAGCACATTCAAAAACAAGGGATTATATGATTCTTGTGGAGGCTGACATGACATTTTGTGATCATGAAATTGAGCAAGCGCATGACAAAACCTATAATAAGACATGTGCGCCCATCGAAGACTCAGATCAGCATGCGCTTCCATATAGTCTAACCAGAGACTTTTCTTGCTGCATGAAGTAGCATTTGGCCTTTAGCTATCCTTAAAATGCACAGGCTGATCCGAGTCTTCGTTGGGCGCACATACCTTATTGTAGGTTTTGTCATGCACTGGCGCGATTTTCATGATCACAAACTGTCACGACAGCCTCCACAAGAATAATATAATCCCTTGTTTTTGAATGTGCTATGCTATAGTAAACGTACATGTACCAACAGACACGTGATTGGCCAACAACAGACAACAGCAAGTGTGTGTGTATGTGTGTGTGTGTGAATTCGGGTTTAACGTCGCTTTCAACATTTTTCAGTCATATCACGACGGTGTCTGGTTGGACAACAGCATGTAGAATAGTTAAACTGTATCAAAAATTCTACATATTACCATATTACCAATCAGTGGTCGAACTAATCAGTGCTATAAGATTACCAGTGTCAAATACATTTAATTTAGCAGAAACTCTGAGTTCTCGTAACATCACTTAAACAAGTCCGTGAAATGGACACTCCCTAAATCCCACTTGATATAGAGAAACTGCATGTGGTTTACGGGGGTGCACATTATTTTTTTTCTGCTCCAAGGCATAGGTTGTGGGTTCCCGTTAGAACCGCCGCAATTGGTTCTAAGGAGAACCCGTAGCCTATGTTTGCAGTATGAATAATAACAATATAACGGACTTTTATCAGAATAATGTCCATTTTGGGGATGTAAAACAAAACCGCTATGACGCACGGGTGTATTATCGTTATGACATCGTGCTTGGCATTTATAAGTAGACACGCCCCATGCTTGCAGTATGCATTAGAAATCTGTAAAAGTGTGTTTTCCTGTGACTGGAAAGATACAATGTAGACTTATATCGAACATGAATGTCACGGCAATGCTTCAAAGAAAGCACGGTCATATACTCCGCTCGTACATGTATATGACACACGAGGACTGTGTAACCATTGTTACAAAAACCGTTGATACGTAACAATTCATCAAAATATTCTCTGTAATCAGGTGCAGAGGTAATGAAGTCATCATATGTTAGAGTTTTTTTTTAATTTTACTATTTGAAAAAAGTAAGTTTACAACAGGATAACAAGTCTGTGTAATAAACACTTTATATTACACAAAACATAGATATTGGGAAACAAATAAACGCCTTAATGAGGCGGTACAGTCAATATTCAGTAATATAAACAAGAGGGCCAAGATGGCCCTTAATCGTTCATCTGATATCTAGTTGCCACATAGCTTCTGAAAGTCATGTGGGTGACCGCCATTCCATGAAGCATAATTGTACATTCCTATGAAGTTTGTATGAAACTGGCCCAAGGGTTCAGAAGTTCGTGTTTGAAACAAATTGACGACATTTTTGGCAGCCATTTTGTTTGTCAGATCAGAACGCTTTTAGCTTTTTTGGTAGGGAGTCACCAGAGCAACACTCCTGTGAAGTTTGAATCAAATTGCCTCAAGCATTTAAGGAGGAAGTCGCATTTGTAGCAAATTTACGTTTTTTGTTCTATTTTTATCTCTGGTGGCCATTTTGCTCACCTGAGCAGAACGATTTTAGCATTTTGGTAAAGGGTCACTTAAGCAACATTTCATAGAAGTTTTAATTAAACTGACCCGAGACTAAAGGAGGAATTTTCATTTAAAGATTTAGTTTTCTATTTTTAGCTCTGGTGGCCATCTTGTTCGTCAGAGCAGACCGATTTTACCTTTTTTGGTAGGTAGTGACCTAGGCAAATTCCTGTGAAGTGAATCAAATTGGCAAAAAAGAGTTTAGGATGAGTTCGCGTTTGAAGTAAATTTACGATGTTTTTCTTTTATTGTTTTAGCTCTGATGGCCATTTTGTTCATCAGGGTTGAAGCGATTAGCTATTTTGGTAGATGGTCATCGAAGCAACATTCCTATGAAGATTGAATAGAATTGGCCAAAGGGTACATGAAGAACTGTCGTTTGAAGAATTGTTTCTATTTTTAGCTCCGATGGCCATCTTGTTCGTCAGAGCGGAACAATGTAAGCTATTTTGGTAGGGAGTCACCTAGGTATCATTCCTGTGAAGTTTGAATCCAAATGGCCCAAGTGTTTCCGAGAAGTACGCATTTGAAGCAAATTTACGATGTTTATATTTTAGCTCCGGTGGCCACGTTGTTTATCGGAGCGGAACCGTTTTAGCTATTTTGGTAGAGAGTCACCTAAGCAACATTCTTATGTAGTTTAAATGAAAATGGCAAAAGGGTACAGGAGTAGTTGTCGTTTGAAGAGGTTTTTTTTTTATTTTTATCTCTGGAGGCCAGCTTGCTAATAATAATAATAATAATAATAATAATAATAATAATAATAATAATCAACCTTATTTATAGAGGGTAACACATTTAGTACAAGTACTTATCTTCCATGTGGCCCTCTTTTCCTGGGTAGAAACCAGTACTAAGCTTACGGAAACAACACTTGGCGCTTGCGGGGATCGTCAGAGCGGAACGATTCTGGCTAGTTTGGTAGGGCGCCACCTAGGCAAACCTGTGAAGTTTAAATTAAATTGGCTCAAGGGTTGAGGAGGAGTTCCCGGTGGAAGCAAATTTACGGTTTTTCTATTTTCAGCTCTGGTGGCCATTCAGCTCATCGGAGCGGGATCTTGTTAGCTATTTTGATAGAGGGTCATCTAAGCAACATTCCTATGAAGTTTAAATTAAATTGGCCCAATGATGCAGGAGAGATTGACGTTTGAAGGTTTTTCTATTTTTATCTCTGGTGGCCATCTTGTTCGTCGGAGCAAAACGATTTTAGCTATTTTGTAGGGAGTCACCTAGGCAGAATTCCTGTGAAGTTGAATCGAATTGGCCAAAGGGTTTAGGAACAGTTCGCGTTTGAAGCAAATTTACGATGTTTTTCTATTTTAGCTCATCGCAGCGGAACCGTTTTAGCTATGTTGGTAGAGAGTGACCTAAGCAACATTCCTGTGAAGTTTGAATGAAACTGGACCAAGGGTACAGGAGGAGTTGGCGTTTAAATCTTTTTCTATTTTTTAGCTCTGGCGGCCATATTGGTCATCGGAGCGGATCAATTTTAGCTATTTTGGTTCGAAGCCCCTGTGAAGTTTGAATCAAATTGACCCAATGGTTTAGGAGGAGTTCGCATTTCAATCAAATAGTTGACGACGGACCACGGACATTCACTGATCACAATAGCTCACCCTGAGCACTGAGCTAAAAAATAATTTGATGGGAAAATACCATTTCTAGGTGAAATGACAGGTGGCAGTGTCTCACATTGGTGTCATTATCCGGTAGATATTCACCATATTTGCATTATTTGCTGGCTCCCAGCTTGCACATTGTCAATATTGGAAAAACAGGTAACCAGACCCCCCTGACCTTAAAAGGTCAGGGGGTCTGGTTACCTGTTTTTCCAACACTGATAACCTTCAGACTAGGAACCAGCAGATACATGTGTAATGCAAATATGGTGAATAGTTTTAAATACCACTTACCTATTGTGGTCATCAGTGTTGATAGCACGTAAATAAAAATAATACACATGATAGTACATGTGTTTATAGATATTCCGATGAAACATTCACACACCATTACTGAATTGTTTTCATCCAGAAGCATCTCTTGATAGCACATTTATACCCTTATGACTACTTATATCCTTCAAAAATCCAACATTATTATGTATTTTCAAGATCCAGATGTATGCCGCCTGTAGGAATGAAATTGAAATCACATTCTGGCAAGCACTTTATCACGCTTACTTTTCAAATAATCTCGATTTCAGAATACCTTGTTTCACACATCCTTGTTTCACATACTCTTGTCCACATCCGAAAACTGTGCAAATAGATGGAAATAGCGCAGTTTAATAAATCCTACGGTTAAAGTTTGAAATAAATCCATTTTTAAATTGGTGAAATTTTAATTATTTCGTTTCTTGCAAAAGTTGTGATTTGTTTGAAATAGAAATAGAAACCTGCACTTCAGACACCGATTTTAATACCCGCAGGTGAAAATAAAAAAAAAAACAACATATTTTATTATCAATTCAAACACTGCTTTGAATAACTGCTCATGATAATTGCCAACATACATTCACTTGATATAACAAAATGCTAACTTAAGTATAAACAATACATATAACACTGCTTTATTTCTCTTCGATATATGTTTTTCACTAACAACCGATATACTGTTTCATGCGGTGAATACACCTATATATTAAAAGAAACTGATCTTCAATATTTTCCGATCACAGTTTTAATCCTGTTGTGGAAACAATGATGAATATATTCTCTGCATTGGCTTTTGGACCAATTATCGGCAAACATCACTTTCACGTTAGAAATGTAACAAATTATCTAATCAGTCTCCAGCGTTGCTTTCTCCGTCTGGTTGTGGCTGTAATTGACAATGAGAAAAATATTAACCCATTTTGTACATGTACCATATGGAGTGAGTGAGTGTTTGATTTTTACGTCCCACCAACAGCTAAGGTCATATGGAGACGGGACCTCGGTTTAAAGACTCATCCGAAAGTCTGGAGAAGCCCGGGATCGATCCTGCTACCCCTGGTTTACAAGGCGAGTAACGTAACCACTGCACCACAGAGGCTTCTATGTACCATATGGAATCTTCCTCCTTATATATAGCAGGAGTCCATTTCAAAAAGAAGCCTCCGTGTTGTAGTGGTTATGCTACTCGCCTTGTAAACCAGGGGTCGCAGAATCGATATCGGGCTTCTCCAGACTTTCGGATGAGTCTTTAAATCGAGATCCCGTCTCCGGATGACCTTAGCTGTTGATGAGACCTAAAACTCAAACACTCACTCCATTTCAAAAGTTAGGGGTGTTAGGTTGTGTTTTCATCAAAATTTATTTGGAAAATGACTGAACTTTTAACAAATATTGGATGCCCTGATCAGACGCCGCGTTCTGCTGCGTCTAACCTTGGCCTGCACTGTTTGCAAAGGTGCCCATTTAGGGGTTTCTGTTACTAAATGGGTTAAGTTTACGAATCTTCTTCACCAACTGATCAATGGTGTAATCTATAGGAGAAGAAAGGAGGTGTTTTTATGCCTCGCTTGCGCGATATAGGAGTCCGGTTTTCCGTCGGTTCGCCCGTATGTTTATCCACCAACTAAGCGTCAACCCTATTTTTTTTAATGTTTTGTACCAGATTGAATCTTCCTTTTTATATAAACAAGGAGTCTATTTCAAAATTTAGGGGTGTCAGGTTGAGTGTTCTTCAAAATCCACTTGGAAATTCGGTGAACGTTTTGCAAACAGTGTAGGCCCTGATCAGACGCCGCAAAACTGCGGCGTCTGATCTCGGCCTGCACTGTTTGCCAACTACCTGTTTTGGGGTTTGGCTAAGACGATTTATGTGCAACAAGCATTTGAAAAAAAAATGTTTTATGTCTCGTTTTTATTTTTACATTCAGATCAAAACATAAGACAACACGCTTATGACATAGTGATTTTGATGGCTCCAAAATTTACACTATGCTGATTAAAATGTGCAATATTTTTTCATATTTTTGCTGCCAACATAGATTGTGCGAGCGTCGTAGAACACCAGTCATCGAACTCAGAATGAGGTGGTTCTAAAGAGCACACCAATCTGTGTTTACAGCAGTAATAGCTCAAAACATATATTGTTGGTACTCGTTAGATCCCCACAATTGGTGTTTTGAGCAGAAATATGAAAAAGATCACAATTTGTATCTGAAAATTTTCATTTTTGGTGATAAAATGTTCAATATAAATGTATTTGAATAGGTGCGTTTTCGAAATGAAATGGCAACGAATGGACAAACATCTATCCTAAAGACAAAAAAAAAAAAAAAAAAAAAGCCAATCATACACCGCGTGTATCGATTCCCTTTCAAGCTTGTTTCATCACCAATTTTGCCTGCATGTCGGATAACGATTCAATTTCGATACGTTTAGCGCGCATGGCTTTTGTAGTTTCAATTAAGCGCGATAATTTTGCCTCTTTTTTAAGTTAAATTTGGACTCCCACAGGGATATCTAGTGTGTTCAGCAGAGTGCAGTAATTAAAGGAAGCTGCTTTTGATTGCTCTAATTTGTTTAGTTGCGGTGTTCTAGGCTATAGTACGCAAATGGCATGATTCGATGCAATTTATTAGCGGGCTCATTTTCAGTTTCTTTCGAAGCGGAAAATAAAGTACTGTGTACAGAAATACACTACAGAATATTAGAATCTTATAAATTGAGTGTGAGGGGTGGGTGGAAAAATCTGTCCCGAGGGTCACTGTCCGGCATCACGAGGCTTGCCGAGTGATGCCGGACAGTGATCCCGAGGGACGGAGTTTTCCTTCCACCCCTCACACCCATATAGTATACTTTTTCTTGCATACTTTCCATTTCTTAGCGCGGATTTTTAATGCTGCAGTCACTTCGGTTAACGACGTCCGCCATGTTATGATGGCACTACAGGAATGTTTAGTGACGTCGCGTAACGTGCTGTGACGTCAACCTTAACGAGGGCGCAAATGAGGTCGTATTCAACCAGTGCATTTATCAAACACGCTTGCATATTCGATTTTGAGTAAGAACACCAGGGTTAGAACACAGTTTCTTTCCCAAGCTGGAAGTATGGATTTCCCTATCTGGTGTACAAGAAAACAAATCAATTTAGTGTAAGGAAAGTTAATCCAGTACATCCGTGTATTGAAAAATGGGGTTAAAGGAGCAAATATAGTTTTCGTATTTCTGCTGCAAGGATCCAGATTTGGGTCAAAAAAGAATATGATCCGTTTGATAGTCTTATTAGAGCTGTGACAGACGTGGAATGTAACATGACGCACTCAATGCCACCATGTAATTGACTTAAACACTCATAATTAACTGTTATCTGCTTAACTTCTTAATGAGGGTTATCGGTACCACAAACTGAATTCATTCCGATTTTCATAATTTAAAGTTGGACTTAAACCTCTTTTGCCACAAGGTCTATCGGAACCCGAAATATATGGTGACTTAATATATAAATACTTGCTATGACTTCAGTACCCAATTTCGCAAAATCACTGTTTGATATAAAAGATTGTACCTCAGACAGCATGCATGGTAGTTAACCTAATCACGCTGATTTTTTCCCTGTTTAAATGCACGCCCGTTGGGTCAAGCCTCAGATTATATGATGACTACAGCGTAAACGCTTACTTAGAATTAAAATGTATCTTTATATAGTCGTACCTGGTGCTCTGTATCTGGTCGTGCCCATCGGGGTCTAACTGTTGGTTTTCTTTTGTGCCAGCTTTTCAGTAATTGCTTGCTGCCGAATCTACACAGTTGTTTCATCTTTATGGTTGTTTGATTTTTGTGTTCTCGTAGATACAGCACTGATGAGTTCGGAAGCCTTCATGCGCACCGAACAAAGTATGTGTCTAAATCGCGACGGAAGTAAGGGCGAAGATTGCGGCCGCGTAAAATCGATTAAAACGCCAAGAAGGTTTCTTCTGTTGCGGTTTATTTTTATTATTGTTCGTCTTTAAATGTGTGGTTTTGTTACATAATGTAGTTTGTCTTTGAATGTGTGTATCGTTTATATCTTTTTGTTTTGGATAGCCATTTTGTGGGAAAGTAACGGTCCTATTGATCTTGCCATTAGGGTCTAGTTTTTTCATGTTTGTGTTTCTTTCCCTTTGGTGTCTCTGATGGGAGTATCGATTCCTGATCATTGCCTTCACTTCTGTTTTGTGGCAAACACTACTTAAACACCCGTGTGACATTCTTTCATATTCTCAACATTATAACTTTTCGAGTGAAAATTTGTGATATTTTCGTTGTTTAAAGGTTTTCAGTTCTCGTTGAACCGCGATTCTAAAGACTTCTCACCAAGCTTATTCTGTGTTTTCGACTGTTTTGGGCAGCATATCACATAAATATGGATCAATATAGAAACGTTTCCACGTATTACGTACATAACCCAGCAGGCACACGTCGCTAGGGCATCGCCAAATCAACGTCGGTGCAACGTCACGACGTTGCACCGACATTGATTTGACGTTGCATAAACGTCATGACGTTGTACCGTCGCTGTAAAAGTCATGACGTTGTACCGTCGTTGATGTGACGTCACAATTACGTCATGTTCCTGCTGGGAAGTCTCTGTCAAAAACAAGCGTCTTAGCCTAACTTTACAAAAGGAGAATGGTATTTACCAAGGTGTTTGTTATTATTTCTTTCGAAACAGTTCCAAGCTATAGGAGGTTTGAACGTCTAGTCATTTTTTTTGTCTGTATTAGAAATATCGGTTTCATCTTTAACTGTATGATCTTTCCAGGAACTATAAAAACCGCAGGCAGTAATAAGCATATTGAAGACAAAAGAACCTTAATCGATAAATCACCTGTAGCGATAGATATCTTCAGTTAGATCTTAATTAAAGTTTTGAATAATTCACGGTGAACAGCCATTGAAAAACTGCTATCATTCACGAACAGCATAACAATGATACTGATGTTCACTTTCAGCGCCTTGGTTCAGACGGTAATTTTTTATTCTGCGAATCTGAAAAAAGAAAAGTTTGACAGAATCACGCTAATGAAATGATCTCGCCCGCGCCAAGCCAAAATCAAAGCACTGAGAGTACTGGTGGGTCGATTGTCTCTGAGGGTAGATTGGGAAAAGGGCCTTAACGGGGACTTAGACTGTTTCGTTTACATGTAATCCTTAGATTCATGTACTGTAAGCAAACCGTGAAGACGCTGATCAGAGGCTGCGGTTTTCGGAGCCTGGCCCTTAAATTCCTGTACTGTAAGCAAACAGTATAGACCCTGATCAGACGCTGTGTTCTGCGGCGTCTGATCTGGGTCTACATTGCCGTTTGTCAAGCCCAACTGCAAAGAAATTTTATATGCACTTCTGACGACATCCGCTACAAAAGAAGTCTTTGGAAAACATTGCATTACTGTACCAAATGGCAAAAAGATTTCCAGTATAACAAATTCGTTATTTTGACATTGGATCACATTCCGTGCCTGATATCGATATTTAACCTTGCCTAACGGCTCGAGTAAATACATCACCAGGAAAATTAATGCGAGTCCGACCGTTCCTTAAATACTGGTGGTTTCTGTTGGTGGCAGAGCTTGAGAAGTCATTTCATCTCATCTCATTGTCCGGTCAAAGTCCAACCAAATCGAAGGCAAAGTCTCCAAAATGACATAAATAGTAATTACCGGGATCCAAACCTCAACAAACCGACTCTTTCCTCTTTTTAAAATATATATAAACCGGTTTCAGTTTTCTCACGTTTTTTCCACATTGTGTCTTTTTGTAAGAGAAAAATATTGGGACTTAGTCATTAGATCTCGTACAGCTGTGATTCGACTCTCGCTCGGGCCACATGTGAGACGCCAAGTTCTGCAACGGAAGGTCAGTTTTTTTTCTCTCCAGACACTTGAGTTTCGCTCACCTCTGATTAACGATTGACTCGAAATAATTACAATAATCTTGAAAAGGTCATTGGAAAAAATCAGCACAACTATTAAAATTTACTACAAACTAGTTTCGGACTTTAATCCTTCTTCAGTGCATGATATGATTGAATGTTATAAAAATAAATAAATAAATAAATACGTTATCAAGAAAATAAATGAATAAATTAATAAATCTAACAAGATGTGTTTGTGAAACACGAACATATCCCCGGGCATGGTCATTTTTTATTCAAAGTTGCTCACAGTTCAAGATTTTTGTTTGTGTGGGAAGCCCTTGACACAAGAAACTTACATGTCAAATATGAAAGCTCTATCTTAAACGGTTCAAAAGTTATGAACAATAATATTTTTTTCTTTAAAGTAGGTCAAGGTCACAGGTAAAAAAAAATGCATGAATGTAAAGCTCTTGTCACAAGGAACCTACATGCCAAATATTCAGGCTCTATCTTAAACGGTTCAAAAGTTATGAACAATTTTATTTTTTCTTTTAAGTAGGTCAAAGGTCAAGGTCATGGTTCAAACATTTTGCATGGATGAAAAGCTCTAATCACAGGGAACCTACATGCCAAATATGAAAGCTCTATCCCAAACGGTTCGAAAGTTATAACAAAATTGTTTATTTTTTTAAGTAGGTCAAGGTCACAGGTCAAAATTTTTGCATGACTGTAAAGCGTCTGACACAAGGAACCTACATGCTAAATATGAAGGTTGTATCTCAAACGGTTCAAAAGTTATGACCAATGTTAACTTTTTCTTTTATGTAGGTCAAAGGTCAAGGTCACAGGTCAAAATTTTTTGTGTGAGTGTAAAGCTCTTGTCACAATGAACCTACATACAAAATATGAAGGCTCTATCTCAAACCGTTCAAAAGTTATGACCAAAATGTTATTTTTTTATTTTAAGTAGGTCAAAGGTCAAGGTCACAGGTCAAATTGTTTTGCATGAGTGAAAAGCTTTTGTCACAAGGAACATACATGCTAAATATGAAGAGTGGATCTCAAGTGGTTCAAAAGTTATGACCAATGTTATTATTTTCTTTTAAGTAGGTCAAGGTCACGGGTCAAATTTTTGTGCATGAATGTGAAGGTCTTGTCACAAGGAACCCACATGCAAAATATGAAGGCTCTATCTCAAACCGTTCAAAAGTTATGACCAAAATGTTATTTTTTTATTTTAAGTAGGTCAAAGGTCAAGGTCAAGGTCACAGGTCAATTTGTTTGCATGAATGTAAAGCTTTTGTCACAAGGAACACACATGCTAAATATGAAGGCTGTACCTCAAGTGGTTCAAAAGTTATGACCAATGTTATTTTTATCTTTTAAGAAGGTCAAAGGTCAAGGTCAAGTTCACAGGTCAATTTTTTTTGCATAAATGTGAAGGTCTTGTCACAAGGAACCTTCAGGCCAAATATGAAAGCTCTATCTCAAATGGTTCAAAAGTTATGGCCAACGTTAAAGTTGTCCACGTACAAACCAACAAGTAGAAGTAAAACAAAGATCAGGAATGGATACAATTAACTTACTCCATCCATAAAAGACACCAAAGGGAAAGAAATACAAACATTAAGCGACCAGACCATAATGGAAACCTAAACAAAGGAAGGCCATATGGACAGTTACTTTCCCACAAAATGGCCATATGGCCATCCAAAATTAAAAGACACAAGTGATACACACAGTAAGTAACAAACAACAACATAAATAAATCGCCACAGAAGAGCCGCCTTGGAACGGTCAGTGGAAGATTTCCACTGGGGGGGGCTTAAATCGATTTTACGTGGCCACAATCCTCGCCCTCGCCACAAACCTACAAACCAACAAACAGACAGGGCAAAAACAATATGTCCCCGCTATCGCTACCGGGGACATAAAAAGTTCATCCCAACTAACCACAAAACATATACATGTCCGTGTAATAATAATTTCATACTTGATCGTTGGAGGCAAAAAATCAAACGAAATTGAGTGTATGTGTATAAACATTGATACAACGGACATAATAGCATAGACTGCATATACATGTATCTGCATATTTAGCAGTCATGTGTCATAATGGCAAGCTAGAATTATGCATTGAAGCCAGCGGAAGACAAAACCTTCCGCTGACGTAAGAAGGGCAGTTGTCAGTTTCTGGCGAAAGAATGTGCACAGTACTCCTAACCTCTTATCCCAGAAAAAGTGTGGTCGGCTCGATATGACTGAAATGTGTTCACTAGGCCGTTTAACTCCATAGAAACAGCAAAATAGAGGACTTTACACGAGTAGTCATACATGATTAGGGTCTTTAATAATAAAATATAATCGATGGGCCTTAGACAATTTTATACGGGCGTGAACGTTTGTGACGTCACCTTGCAACCATTAAGTGAACAAGTCCGTATGCAGCAAAAAGAAAAGTAGGTCCGGCCTATAAACGGTCACTAAACGTATTATAAGTCAGTCGATGGTATTATAGGTCACTACCGATTATAGCGTGCCATTTTAAAGGTCACTAGAATGGCTAATTGCGGGAAAATGCTTTTTATGACATGACGTTATCTACTAAATAACAGTGGCGTCAAATGATAAAATATGATAAAATTTATCAGGTTGTATTTAATATAACTTCATGCTCTGGATAAGGTTTAAACCATGTTTCACAAGTTCTGTAAACATCATTAGCAATATTATGTGTCTTAGATTTCCGATCTGAATACATGAGCTACATGTTGTTCATGAGAAAAAGATACTTATCGCATAAACCCAGTCTTGCCAGAGCGATTCCTTCTCGCCGCCATGTTGAAAGGGCCCTGAGAATCTTCTCGTGCGAAGTTCTAACTTAACCTTATCAGCTGGAGCAATCGGAGAACAACTATCGGAGAATGCTCCTTGTTTGGGCCGTTTTCCCATGGACCGACACATACAGTGTGTTTTATATTTCTTATTTGAATAATTGTAGCTGAAATAATGTAAATATGTTGTATAATGTTCCACTGGTTAATGTGACACAAAGAACAAAGCTACCTATTTACATATTGATACTCGCACATTCTAAACTTAAAAGTAAATGGTCGGTTCACGCATTGCTCGTTCGGGCTCGTTCAAGCCGAGAAAGTTTTACTATACTCCCAGAGGCCCCTGTCCATCAGGGCTTGGAGAAATAGATTGGGCTGCATGATGCTTCCACGTAGAGCTGAAACCGACCACACATGAGTACTGGTAAACCGCTTAGAATGACAAAGCCTGCGCAGGCAAAGTATGCGAGTCGAACCGTCCCTATATATCAACCCTTTTGGTTTGTTTGGGGGGCGGCAGGGCTTGATATGTCATTTCATCTCATTGTCGGTTAAAAGTCACACAGAATTGGAAGAACGTTTCCAAAATGACCTAAATAGTGTTGATGGGGACGTAAAACCTCCAAACAAACAAGCAATAACTATTTACATATTGATACTCGCACATTCTAAACTTAAACGTCAATGGTCGGAACACGCACTACTCGTTCGGGCTCGTTCGAGCCGAGAAAGCTTTACAATAACCCCAGAGCCCCGCCCCCCCACCCGCCCATCAGGGCTTGGAGAAATAGATTGGGCTGCATGATGCTTCCACGTAGGGGCTGAAACCGACCACACATGAGTACTGGTAAACCGCTTAGAATGTCTAAGCCAGGCAAAGTATGCGAGTCGAAAAGTTTCTATATATCAACCCTTTTGGTTTGTTTGGGCGGCAGGGCTTGAGATGTCATTTTATCTCAATGTCGATTAAAAGTCACACAAAATTGGAAGAAACGTTTCCAAAATGACTTAAATAGTATTGACGGGGACGTAAAACCTCCAAACAACAAGCAATAACTCCAGATATCAGCATTTTCAAATTTCTTATTCTATTTTCAAAATGTATGCTGTGCGAAAACATTAGAATCGCCTCGATGAGGCGATTCTAATAGTGCACAAAGCATACATTTTATTTTGCTGTGTGCACTCATTAGAGCAGCATCGGGGCTATTTTCTATCAATCATCAGTTCCTTGATTTCCTGCAAATCAGTGATTAGTCGGACATCGACAAAGAAAAGCTTCTGTGCTTGGTAACTTTGGGTCGATTGTCAATCGACCCAATAATGTGCTTACAATGTTAACAGGTACGTGTAAATCCCATTCTGTGCAGAGAAAAGTGGGGTTTATAGATGTTTATTATTTTACTTTTTTTCTATTTATTATTTTTTTTTCTTTACCTCTAAACATAGCATGCCGGTACTCGTTAGAACGCCCTATAGACATCCTTCTATGGATGAAAGCAGGGTTTACAGGTGTTTTCATCATTTTCCTAAATATAGCGTGTGTGGAGACAGCTTTAACGAGTATCAACAATTCATGTTTGCAAAAGAAATAAAAAAAAAACGCCATTTTTTTTCATTACGAAAACACGCCTATACAAATACACTGTAAACTTTACCGCCGAAAAAAGAGAATTTTAACATGAAAAAATGTGATATATTTTTCTTATTGCTGCATAATCTATGTTTTAGAGTAGAAATAAGAAAAATAATGTTAATCCCTGTAAACCGCAGTTTTACTATATAAAACTGGGGTTGAAAGGGATCAGAATTATATCGGCGTGTTTTTGTGACGTTTAAAGAAATCGGCCTAAAAACTGAAGGAAACATATGACCAGCTTCATATAAAACATCAAAGTGGAATAACCAATTAAAAACAAAAATAATAGCGTAATTTTCCATGACCAGATTACTCATACTGTTTCAAACAACCTTGCCAAATTGTGTTTCTGTTATAATCTTAGAATGGAATCGTTTTGTACATTAGCCAATAATACATAATGTCTTTGAACTCCCTATGTGGTTTTCAACATTACATAATTGTCTTACAGCTAGTCGTAAAACGGTCAAAAGCATTTGCACTATTTTACAAATCATTTATGAATTGAAGCGGGTTTTAAGTAGACCTTGACCCGGCGATTCGTCAGCCATGCTGTCGTTTCAGTGTTTATAACGTACATGTATCGTCAAAATTTTGGCCCTTTGATATGGCAAACTTTACGAATAAAAAAAACGTCTGTTCAAATACAAAGGAAATTTTACCACGGAAAAAAAAGAAGAAAGAAAAAAAGAAAAATGAAAATTTTCAGATACAAAAATCTAATAGCTTCGAAATATATGCTCCAAACATAAATTGTGGGAGCTCGTTAGAACCGCCTCAGCGAGGACCCACAAGAGTACCCACAATCTATGCTTTTGAGCAGAAATAAGAAAAATAATGTATACCCCTGTAAACCTCAGTTTTACTTTAAAAGTTGAGTTTAAGGGGGTCAAAATTGTATAGGCATCTCTTAAAATATTTGTGGCATTAAGATAACATATCCGCTTGATCTAATGGTAGCTTTCACTGATCCTAAAGTATCATTTTATTCAGGTAAAAAAAAATGTTTTTATTATTTCATTTCTGCACCAAATATAGATTGTGGATGCTCTTTAGGACCGCCTCAATGATATGGTTTCAACGAGTACCAACAATCTATGTTTTTGAGCAAGAATGGGAAAAATAATTTATGCACATGCAAACCCCAGTTTTCCCAAGTATATTGGGATTTACAGGGGTGTTCATTTCACGGACTTGTTTACGTGATGAAAGAACAAGGGCATATATAACCTGTAGCTCACTGAGAGTCTAATGAAAGACACAACATATTTTTTGGTTCGATTATTTATCAATCGACCAAAAGTTATAAAGCGCAAGTAGCTCTTCAGTGCTAAAGTCCACGTGACTTTTACTGGTTTGTAGGTAATCCAAGTAATTTTTATTAATACGCATGTAGAAAATAGCAGCGTTTGTTCTTATCGCCGTGCGAGAAGAGTGTTGAATAAGAGGGTTATCTATAGACTCTGGACTTGAATAATAGGTTTGGCTTGGCAAATAGTGTAGAACAAGATCAGGCGTCACACAACGCGGCGTCTGATCAGGGTCTACACTGTTTGCTTACAGTACAGGTATGTAAGGGTTAACTGTCTAAGTCACCGTTCAGTTTTCCAGCCTAGACTCAGATACAATCGATCAGCCAAACCTATCGCACTTGGGTACTGGTAAACCGCTTCAGAAGGTCTAACCCTGTCCAGGCAAAGAGCTAGGAGTCGTACCGTCCCTGCAAATAAACCCTATTGGTTTCTTTGGGCGGCAGGGCTGGAGATGTCATTTCATCTCAATGTCGGGTAAATGGCCAATAGAATTGGAAGTAACGTCTCCAAAATGACCTAAACAGTGCTGACGGGGACGCAAGACCTCGAGCCTGTCTAATATATCAACGCAGCGCATCCACTTTACATTAACTGGCACCTGTTTTATAACAAATGTAAATAAAGGGTACGGAATTGCATTTTTATTCCCATGTGCATAAGCTGCCTGTTAGCAAGCGTAACTTAATGGCAGTTTCAGATGTAAATTAGTCATCGCCATATGATATTTTATAGACTTTTGATTTAAAATTCAGCTTTAAATGCGATTGATTTGACTCATGAGAAAATAAAATGGTATATGTTCAGACAAGCATGCTCAGAAGCCTCTTGAAGCCCATTAGTTATGCACATGTATTCGAATCCAAATGATTCATGCCGTTGCAGAACCTGGTGTCTCACATGTCACACGAGCGGGGCTCGAATCACAGCAGCGAGAGATATAATAAAAGTCAGCGCTCTTACAAAGTGGGCCAAGGAGGCCCTTGCTAAAAGACAGTGCAGATAGGTTATTCTTCCACACCAGACAAGGAAATCCGTGATTTTACCCGGGGATAGAAATTTATGTTCTGACCCTGGTGTTCCGACCCAAAATCGAATATAATCGCGTGTTTGATAAATGCACCGGTTGATTACATGCTCGTATGCGCCGTCATTAAGGTTGACGTCACAGCATGTTCCGTGCCGTCACTAAACATTCATGCCGTGTCAACACAATATGGCGGACGTTGGTAACCGAAGTGACTGCAGCATTAAAATCCGCGCTAAGAAATGGAAGGTATGCAAGAAAAAGATTCCAGTATGGGTGTGAGGGGTGATTACCGCCGTTTGTTATTATAAGAATCTTATATGGGTGTGAGGGAAGGGTAGAAAAATCCGTCCCTCGTGATCACTGTCCGGCATCACTCGGCAAGCCTCGTGATGCCCGACAGTGTCCCTCGAGACAGATTTTACCATCTACCCCTCACACCCATATAAGATTAATATAATAACAAACGGCGGTAGTCATATATTTTCGGGGCGATTGCTTATCATTCGACCCAAAGATGTTCAGTATAGGTCTTACATGTAAGTGCTTAAGTCCACGTGACTTTCACTGATTTATAGGAAATCCGGGTATCTTATTGATAGCAGCGTTTATTTTATCTCAGTGAGATCAGCGTAATAGGGTCATCGATAGAATCTGGGCTAGAATCATGTGTTGGGGTTGCAAACCGTGTACACCCAGATCAGACGCCACAGATCTACATTGTTCGTGTACAGTCTAGAAAATGAAGTGTCTGACGCCGCAAAACGGAGTGTCTGATCAGGATTTACACGTTTTGTTTTAAAACCTGAATTTATAAACGAAATCCGTCCAGGACTGTTTTCGCAGCCAACACTCAGACCAGTACTTACAGTGCTTTGATGTTTTGTTTGATGGTGTGCGCCTTGTCTTCTAAAAACTATTTCTATTTAGAATATAGAGTTTTAGAAGGAACATTCATGATATAAGATTACAGTGTCAATGTTTGTCGGACATTGTTCTTCCTTCTACATGTGGCAAAACTATAAATGATACAACCATCTGTTACCGACTTTCAAAACGGAGCAATTACATACGATAATTGAGTTTTACACTGCTGATTAATAGCCTCATTTAATTTCTATAACACCATTCCTACAGCAATTCAAAGCATTTTATTTGTCCGCGACCGCCAAACCGTGAATAACATGGCACAACTGGATGCACCAGTTTGACTTTCAGTGAATCGAAATTTTAGGTGTGGAAGTTTCGTGGCGTTTGGATACGGCATAAGGATAACGTGCCCATGCGTACAGTTTTGTTTGTTTGTTTGTTTTGAGGTTTAACGTCCCCGTCAACACTGTAAAGGTCATTTTGGAGACGTTGCTTCCAATTTTGTGGGACTTTTACCCGAAATTGAGATGAAATGACATCTCAAGCCCTGTCGCCCAATGAAACCAAGAGGGTTTATAAGCATGGACGGTCCGACGCACCGCTTTACCTGGGAAGGCTTAGATCCTCTAAGCGGTTTACCAGTACTCATGTGCGGGTCGGTTTCAGCTCTGCATGGAAGCATCATGCAGCCCATATATTTCTTCAAGCCCCTATGCGCCATGCGTTACAATACAGTAAAATTCCGCTATTAAGACCACCTAAAATTAAGACTATTTCTGCTTTAAAAAGCTTATTTTGAAGGGTTCATTTATTGTTTCTTCGTGTTTTCTGCACACAACGTCCTCTGGTCAAGGACCACTTTTGGGACTGTTCAAAAGTGGTCTTAAAGACCACTTTTGAACAGTCCCAAAGGTGGTCCTCATATAAGATTTTTACTGCATGAAAATACAATTTTGGCGTAAATTCTGTGTATATAGCTGTTTACTCTTGATAGGGTCAGAAGCCGTACCCATGTTCAAACCATACAATTCACGTGCTGTTTGAACATGGGATTTGAACTTTTGGAATTACAAGATGGGCCTTGCTTTGTTTACGTTACGCTGAGCGACGTACATTGTGACGTTGTCACCCGAACGTGTCTGTGGAGTGGTTAGTGCACTTGCCTCTGATGCTATAGAGGCCCTCGGTTCGATCCCCGGCGGTGGCGATAATTTCGGTGTC
The DNA here is from genome assembly GCA_963580285.1 of Lucinisca nassula. Taxonomy (NCBI): domain Eukaryota; kingdom Metazoa; phylum Mollusca; class Bivalvia; order Lucinida; family Lucinidae; genus Lucinisca; species Lucinisca nassula. The sequence continues at coordinate 42,321,993 of OY757018.1, forward strand.
CGAACAGCCTCCATTGGCATCATTTGCAGGGATGAATGGCATAAAGTGCACCGTTCTTCGGATCGGGACTTTAACTGGAGCCCCCCCCCCCACACACACAAACCCACAAACACACACACACACTGCAGTGAAAGCAATCCCCTGTGCATGTTAAAGTTAAAGAAACCCTGTCTTAATTACATCATTAGCGTGCAGGCTTTCATCACGCAAGTAATATACAGCGCCTGTGTCCCCTCCTGGGGTTAAAGCGAAATTGCAAGATAGAAAGAAAGAAGGAAAGAAAGAAAGTAAACTTTTAAAGTTTTATGATGACGCCACAACGTGATTGAGGAACTGGTGTCAATGTTGACAACGTTCTGAACTAGCCAATATTTATAGGTTATTGACTTTATATTGTGAAATATTCGGCACGAGTTCATATAGCGAAGGACGCACGAGCTTGCGAGTGCGTCTTCGCCATATGAACGAGTGCCGAATATTTCACAATATAAAGTCAATAACCTTTTTATTATATACCCAAACTTGGACTCGTTGCCAGAATTCAGGATTGCCTGGCATGGAAATTTGAACGTAAAATAAGGTTAGACATCTTTAAGTGCTTTGAAATGGAAAATAATGCACATTGTTAAGTGTCTTCCTACACTATGAAAAACCACGCCCAATGGCGCCAAAGTGAAGACGACGTTAACGTCGGTTGACGTGACGTCATTAAAAACATTAATGTTTCCCAACGCAGGACGCAATGTTTACCGACGTGTCAGTGTTGTTTCTTTCAAAATACTCTTGATTTCCTTAAAGAAATTATTGAATATCTGAACAGATTGCAGGTAGGTCATATTTGCTAGCATAAAATGCTCTTTATGCACCCTGTCACAGCCTATATTCATTTTGTTTTAGGTTATTTCAGTCGATACGCACGACAACATGGCTGCCGATTTTTAGTATCGAAGTGGACAAATTTGAAAGTAGTTCTATTTTGAACGTGACTGCTTAACTACGGGCAATATGAACTTGACTACGGGCAATATGGAAAAATATTGACCGGTAACTTCTGTACAAAGTAAACGGGACATTTTCTGGGTATATAATAAGTTTGTTTTCCGGGTCGAATTTGAAGAGTTTATGTGGAGTTTTGGGTCGTTTTCGCCAAAAGTGTGCAAGAATTACGAACATCCACAGTTTTTCGTTACAATAACATTTGTCGGTCTTATGAACATGCTTTGAACACTCGGCCTAGCGACCGTCTGTTCAAACAGATTCCTCGGGACCCAGCAAATGTTAATGCATGAAAAAATATGGGCGATCCCAAATTGTTCTTATAAAATTTTACATGTCAAATTTGATTGATTCATACCTTTTGAATGCTCTGTGTACGCATTAAATCGCCTCATGAGACGATTCCTATGAGTACATAAAACATACCTTTTCAAAAGAAAATCAGACAAGCCTCCCTTAATCATCCTGAATATACGGATGGATGAGTAATTCTCAAGGGACACAAGTCCGTGAAATGGACACCCCTCTAAAACCCACTTAATATAGAGAAAACTGGGATTAATGGAGGTATCCAATGTTTTTCCTCATTCCTGTTCCAAGACATATGTTGTGGGTACTCGTTAGAACCGCCTCAGTGTGGCGGTACGAACGAACGCCCACAACCTATGTTTGCAGTGAAAATAGGAAATACATCACGGATTTTCATCGGAAAAGTAGCTACAGTAGAGCTTCGATTGCTCGAACACCGATGGCTCGTTTACAATGGATGAGTCGAACCCATTCTTGAGTCCCTAGCGAAATCCTCTACATAAGAAATAGTGGGGGATAATTAAGGCGATTTTAGTCTTTTATCTTGCAAATGCATGCTGTGTGTACTCATTAGAATCGCCTCGATGAGGCGATTCTAATGAGTACACACAGCATACATATTTATTATAGAACACCGAAAAGATGTATAAAAGCATCTCGTTATGCCTCCTGACAGTAACCTCAGTGGCTCGAACTCCCCCTGTCTCGAACAGATTTTCGAGGTCCCAAAGGTGTTCGAGCCATTGAAGTACGACTGTATTTTTGAGATGTGAAAAACATGCCCTTTGTCGCATGGATGTGTTATCGTAACTGGGTGAGTTCCAATTAACCCTAGTAATCGAAATACCCGTGTTCGAGTTATTCAAGTTTCACATTATTGTGGTGCACTCATTATTTGATTCCAACGAGTTACCAATATTTCCGTGTGGCATAGAGCATTCTTTCCTATCTCAAACATGGTTCCTTTTTCTGATAAAATATGGGATTTTTTTTATTATTTATACTGTAAACATAAGTTGTGGGTTTTAACGAGTACCCACAACCTATCCCTTGGAGCAGAAATAAGAAAAGTAATGTATACCCTTCCCTGTAAACCTCAATTTCCTCGTTCGATCTCGGGCCGCGACATACCAAAGTCGTTAAAAATGGTACTAGCTGCTCCTCGCTTGGCACTCAGATTTACGGGGTAGAGCAAGGACTGGTCGACCCAGCGTCAGGATAATGTGACTGGGTGTGGTATCATGTAATGTGTCTGAGATATGATACTTCAGTGAGGCAGCACTATAAAAGTGAGCATTGAGCTCCCTGTCGCAACCAGACACCGTCGTGATATGACTGAAAAATTGTTGAAAGCGACGTTAAACCCGATTTCACACACAGACACACCTCAATTTCCTCTATATAAAGAGGGGTTTAGACGGGTGTTCAGTACACATACTTGATTGCGTGAGGTAGCAAAACAGATATTCCCTTGCAAAACCCATCATACATGTAGTGGTGGACTTCATGATGTTCCTTACACTTGACAACTACAGTCGAAATGCAATGGCTAAAACGAAAATCTGTTCGAGACAGGGGTAGTTCGAGCCACTGAGGGTTACTGCCAGGAGGCACAACGGGCATCTTTTCGGTGTTCTATAATAAAATGTATGCTGGGCTGCATGATGCTTCCACGCAGAGCTGAACCCTTCCGCACACTAGTACTGGTAAACCGCTTAGAGGATCAAAGCCTGTCCAGGAACCGCGGTGCGAGTCGGACCGTCTATGCTTATAAACCCTGTTGGTTTCATTGGGCGACAGGGCTTGAGATGTCATTTCATCTCAATGTCGGGTAAAAATCCCACAAAATTCGAGCAACGTCTCCAAAATGACCTATACTGTGTTGACGGGGACGTTAAACCTCAAACCAAACAAACAATGCTGTGTGTACTCATTAGAATCGCCTCGTATGGGTGTATGGCGTGTTTGTATGGGTGTATAGGGCGTGCTGTTTAGACATCGGTTTCCGTCACGCGCCCCTCGCCCCACCAGTTGTTTTTTAAATGTACTAAAATGCTGAGTCTGACGAGGACAGGAATTATTCCAGTGCGATCTTTAACACGATTTTTATGAGGGTGTGTCTCTGTACCGTGTTATTTTGTCAAAACCGAAGTACTATTCATGTCAACTTCAGTTCCGAAATTTATTCAGCTCAAATAAATGCAACAATGAGAACCATATGTTAGACTAGCACACTTGCCAAATATGTCATCCTCTTGAAATAAAGTTATTATTATTATTATTATTATTATTATTGTTATTATAATTGTTATTATTATTATTATTATTTATATTACTATTAATATTATTATACATTTGCAAGATAAAAGTCTAAAATTTCCTTAATTATTCCACACTACTTTGTATGTAGAGGAATTCCCTAGGGACTCAAGATGGTAAACGAGCTATCGTTGTTCTACTGTAGATGGTAAGATAGTTCCCCTGGCATCACGTGAACTCGTCCTTGAAATGAAGACCCCCTTACACCCCACTATATATAGAGAAAACTGGGGTGTACGGGGGTAATCATTATTTTTCTTATTTTTACTCCTAGACATAGGTTGTGGGTACTCGTTAGAACCGCCTCAATGAGGCGGTTCTAACGAGCACCCGCAACCTATGTTTGCAGTAAAAATAAGAAAAGTATCATCGATTTTCATCAGAAAAGTAGCCATTTTGGAGATGTGCAAAAATTCACTGTGTCGCACGGGTGAGTTATCCTAATGAACGAGCTATGGTTGTTCTACTATAGATGGTAAGATAATTCCCCTGGTTAGCACTGTTCTGGAGACACAGCAATCTGTTAAAGAACATCTGAGTTGAGCGATTAAGTATGATAAATGAGATTTAATTTACAGATTAAAGGCATCATTAACATTCCATTATGCTACTCTAGTGGCAGTTCTAAGCATTTCATTCATCAATGTCCGTCTAAACGCCAATTGGCAAACGCGGTACGATACCCTAATATACATAGAACCAAGTTTTAATCTGCGCCCCTGTCTTTGTTAGTTTAATTTATCAAACCGAGTGTTTCTTGCATATATTGAAAGGAGAAAGATAGATATAACCATAGAAACAAATACAGTAAAATTCCTTTATTAAGACCACCTTTGGGACTGTTCAAAAGTGGTCTTTAAGACCACTTTTGAACTGTCCCAAAGGTGGTCCCTGTTCACAGGACATTGTGTGCAGGAAATTCGAAGAAAGAATAACTGCAGCCTACTAAATTAGCTTTCTAAAGCAGAATTAGTCTTAATTTTAGGTGGTCTTAATAGCGGAATTTCACTGTACAATGTCAGAGTGAGGGAACAGTACAAAACGGTGAAACTAATCATGGTATCATGGCAAATTGCTATGCAGATTCTTCAGAGAGTTTGGATTCAGCTGCAGAGTCAAGTCGAATATGGATTCTCCAATCTAATACTATGTCACTGATCTGTCACAATCAAGTAAACAGCTAGAGTCATGTCAGGTCATGTCAGGCGGGTGGGTTATCTTCACCTTTGGCCATTTAAGCATAATGTCGAAAACACGCCTTTACAAATTCATTGTAAACTTTACCGCCGAAAAAAAAAAAAAAAAAAAAACACGAAAATTTTAAGATGAAAAATTGTGATATTTTTCTTATTTCTGCTCAAAATTAAGAAAAATATGGGGTTAACCTTCTCTAAACCCCAGTTTTACTATGTAAAAGTGGGTTTTAAAGTGGTCAAAGTTATAAAGTCATGTTTTCGTGATGGCGGTTTACCAGTATTTCGTGAGATCGCCCCTACAGTAACTGACGAGTCCTCAACAACCGCTCATCTCAAACTGTTTCCCAAGAGATTGGGCATTCAAAAAAGGAAATATAGGATAGAGTAGATGAAAAAAATATAGGATAGAGTAGATGAAAAAAAAAACACTAAAAAAATGTTCCCATCACGCACCTGCAGCAAGCTAAACAGGACCTTTTTTTGCTGAAGCCGAAGCAGTTGAACATCCGGCACTGAAAGTTACACAGCACCTTCACACCGACCATACATGTATCTCTCAGGTTTCTGTAGTTTACATGCACTCTATCTACCGAAATACCTGGACCTTATATAAAGTGAAACTGCAATGGATCGAGTTGATGTTGCCCTGATGAGGCAGGAGGCCTTCATGCGGACTGAACAAATTATTTGTCTAAATCGCGAGGGAAGTAAGGGTTAGGATTGTAGCCGCAAAAAATTGATTTCTGTTCCTCAACGAGCACCTCAACCTATGTTTGGAGTAAAAATAAGAAAAATATCACGGATTTTCATAAGAAAATAACCGTTTTGGAGATATGAAAGATTGCACTATATCACACGGGTGTGTTATCGTAATGTCGAACAATATAACGGTCCCAAAACTATTCGAGAGTTTGGAGTTACTATGTATTATGGTATATGGTTTGTTGCGCGTGTCCGAGGTTTTGGACGCCTCTGTCCGAATGGTCGGACCAACAAGCCTAGCAAATCTGTGTATGTAATACAAGGCAATCTGTAGAGTAGGATACGATCCTAATAAAGAGATAAAATGTAAATGAGTCAAGATGCTTCCGGAACTTTTTTAATTAAACATTTGTATTGCCTTCCGGAACTGGTCGAATCATAATCCAAAGCCTGTCCCAAAAGCAAGTGAAACCACACAAACACATCGTAACAACAACATCACAGGCGACAAGACAAATAAGCAGCCCTTTCCCAAACAGTTGCCAACTCAGTTACTTTTTCTGTACTAATGATTTTGACACAAAAAGTGTTAAAAATAAAACACTTAAAACTTGAACAGACTATACATAAAAGAACTCAAAATGCAACCAAAGTACCACCTTTGGACGGCCAAAAATAATTATACATGTACCTGTTTTACGGGACCCAACATTCATCTTCACTTCACGGCGCAGTTTACAAACTTTAGCTTGTTTTTCGGTTGCCTTTTTGGATTAAAGAACAACTGCTAAACAGAAAATGAGAGAATCTCTGCATAAGCAGTATGTTACAAGTCTGCTAATGCCCCCTTGCGAGAGCAGATATGCAGCCTCTATGTTCAAGCATAATTCTGTGATGTTGCTACAAAACCACCAAGAAAACACGCCTATATTATTCTGACAACCTTGAATCCCACTTTTATATAGTTAAACTGGGGTTTATTTCTGCTCAAAATATAGATTTTAGATACTCGTTAGAACCGCATCATTTCTTATTTCTGCTCTGAAATAATGATTGCGGGTACTCGTTAGAAACCCCTCGATGAGGTGGTTCTTACGAGTATCCAAAATCTATATTCATCGTAAAATTGTCTTTTTTTTCGGCGGTAAAATTTACAATGTATTTGTATAAGTGTGTTTTCGTAAACTGCTAATGCCCCTTGAGAGAGCAGATATGCAGCCACTGTGTTCAAGCATAATTAGGTGGCGTTGCTTCAAACCAAACTCTGAGCTAAGGATGCTTGAATAGCTCAATGGCATTTAGTGTTAGAGCTACGTGTTCTAACCCCTTCTGCTGCTCTGGCATTACGAAAACACGCCTATACAAATGCATTGTTAACTTTGCCGCCGAAAAAAAAACAACAACGGAATTTTAAAGATGAAAATTTGTGATATTTTCTTATTTCTGCTCAAAAATAGATTATGGGTATTCGTAAGGACCGCCTCATCAACTTGAATGCGGTTCTAACGAGTACCCACAATGATGAGGCAGTTCTAACGAGTACCTACAATCTATATTTGAGAGAAGAAATAAGAAAATAAGATTTTTCCCCTGAAAATCCCAGTTTTTATATGTAACAGTGGGGTTCAAGGTGGTCGAAATTATACAGGCGTGTTTTCGTGATGGCAGACTGTGACCTGAAGAAAACAAGTCCCATATTCTTTGTTGAAAATGAGATTAAACTGGTTAAAATATGTGCAACACGATCAAAGATATAGTAGTAGTAATTTAAAGATTTGCTTCTTGTAACATTAACAATGCGTATTACGTAATGTAAACATGCAAACTGGCCGATATTGTAAACACTGCGCACATTTATGGGACCGTTTATGGCTCGAGAATCCGTTTTGTTTGCTATAGCTATTGTAAAATACATAATAGCCTTCAAGAATAAACAAATATATTTATATTGACACTTTGTATACTACACTGGAGCACGAACCAGACTCACAAATTAGAGGATGGCGCAGAACAATATAACCAGATTGTAGGAAACTTGAAAGTTGTCATTTACATTGAGAGCTTAAGATTTTGGATAAAGACCGCAACAGAATGTGTTTTGAGTCTGAAATATAGCATTGCAAAATGATGTAGACTACCTTTGGTGTTTTAAATGCCACCAGAACAAACCTTAACCTTGTAAGCCAAAATAAATGCACATCAGTTGTGAAAACATTCCAGTGTGCGGCCCGTACATGTAACACAATGGTCTTCATATTTTCTTTTCTTTTTTCGCTTCTTGTACTTACATGGACACTATTGAAAATTGGAACAATCTGAACCAAGTCCGCAGTAGTAAGAGTGGGAGGTTGGGTTGATGTAAAGCAGAATGCGCCGTGTAGCTTCCAGTAATGGGGAGTTCTACTGCCGTGACTTCAGGAGCTGTTTGTTATTGTTTGAGAGGACGGTTACTTGAGGACTTGGTCGTTGGCTCACCGGCTGTTGTCACTTACTGTCGGTGACGGTGGAGGTGCGATCTCACAAAGTACTTGTTACCGCTCAGATGGTCGAACCTATCCAGGAACAGTGAAGGTAACTGGCCGGCCAAACATGACCTTTGTTACTGACTGGGCCGTAAAGCCAATACACAAATTACATATCCTTGCTGTGTTATAACATAAGAAAGAAATAGTTCTATAACACTTTCCTATGATACATGTTCAATGTTTTCATTCATGGTTGTATAAAGGAGTCTTTTTATGAATGTTTAACGTTTCTGCTTGAACATAAATGTTTGATTCGCCTTTGCACGAAATTAGAACACGAATGAGGCAGCTGTTGAGATCGTTGACATTTTAAAATTGGTGATGTGGACACTATAAGAATCCACTATGGTATTCTGTTGTCTTAGATGGGCGCTTCCAATCCGCGGGATGACCGTGCTTGGAGGAACCGAGGCTGCCGAGGTTTCTTTCACCACGGTCATCCCGAGGATTAAACGCCAACCTACAACAGAACGCCGTATTGGATTCTTTTTTCTTGCCCAGGCCCACCGAAAACTTTCATTTTTCTTCATTTAACATTTTCGCACACCTTACTAATGTACAATAAAAGCGTCGCTAACACTGATCCCCCACCACTGCAGGCCAATATGGTATGATCCATGACCACAATAGGCTTCCTTAAGTGTTCTATATATCTGTAAAATTTTATCAGGGTATTCCATATAGTTAAGCAGCTATGGGCCAAGAAACATTTCTTGCATAGAAAATAAGTACATGTATAAAAGTCCAAAAACTATTTAATGGAAATTGTTAAAAACCCTAACTCTGCTAAATGTTAACTCATTTTGCCCACTAACCATCCCAACCATGCTTCAATAAATGGTCTATATATCTATGAATTTTTATCAAAAAATTCCATTAAGAAAAGGAATTAAAAAAAAAAACATTTAATGAGCAATGTTTATGACCAAAACTCTGATAAAGATGTCAACGTATTTGCCAATTAACAATCCCAATTATATAATAGTATATATATATATGAAGTTTCATCCATATATTCCATTTAGTTAAGGAATAAGAGCCCAAAAAGCATTTAATGGGACTTATACACAGCCATAACTGTTGAATATATTAACGTATTTTGACAATTAACAATAGTAAACATTCTCCCTATAGTGGTCTATATATCTGTGAAGTTTCATCCATATATTCCAATATCTGTGAAGTTTCATCCATATATTCCATTTAGTAATGGAATAAGTGTTCAAAAACCATTTAATGGAAATTGTTAACGACAATAAATCTGTCAAATGTTAACGTATTTGTGCCATGAGCAATTCCCAAACCACACATTCCGATACCAATATATATACAAAATGTCATCCAATTATTCCATAAAAATAAACGAATAAGAGTCCAAAAAACATTAAATGGAAATTGTTAAAGGCACGGCCATAACTGTCGTATATGCTAACGTATTTGTCTATTTCTAATACTAAACATTCTTCCTATAGTGGTCTATATATCTGTGAAGTTTCATCCATATATTCCATTTAGTAATGTAATAATGGAATAAGTGTTCAAAATCAATTTAATGGAAACTGTTAACGACAATAACTCTGTCAAATTGTAACGTATTAATTTTTGTGCCATGAGCAATTCCCAAACCACACATTCCCGATACCAATATATATATACAAAATTTCATCCAGTTATTCCATAAAATAAACGAACAAGAGTCCAAAAAACATTAAATGGAAATTGTTAACTGTCGAATATGTTAACGTAATTGCCAATTTCTAATACTAAACATTTTTTCCTATAGTGGTCTATATATCTGTGAAGTTTCATCCGTATATTCCATTTAGTAATTAAATGGAAATTGTTATCGGCAATAACTCTGTCAAATGTTAACGCATTTTGCCTTTAAACAATCCAAAACCTGCTTCTTCTGGTGGTCTATATATCAGGGACGTACCATACATATATTCCATTTTGCAAAAGAATAAGTGCCCCAAAACTATTTAATGGAAATTGTTAATGACCATAACTACGTTAAAAAATAACGCATTTTGCCCATTAACAATCCCAAACCAATCATACCCAATACCAATGTATATACAAAATTTGAAGAAAATCCGTGAAAAAATGTTCAAGTTATTGATCGGAAACACCCCAAAACCCCTTATTTGAACTAAAAAGGGCCATAACTCTGTCAAATAGTAACGGATTTTGCCCATTAACAATCCCATACCACTCATTCCCGGTATAAACATGTATGCAAAATTTAAAAAAAAATCATGAAAAAATTACGTTATCGATCGGAAATGGTGCGGACGGACGGACGGACGGCAGACACTCGACGGTATATCATAATACCCCCACCACTACGTATGGTGGTGTATAAAAATGTAGTTTGCATGGGTAAGAACATCAGGGTTAGAACAGAATTTCTTGCACACCAGACAAGGAAATCCGTGATTTTACCCTGGCATAGAAATTTCAGTTCTGACCCTGGTGTTCCGACCCAAAATGGAATATAATCGCGTGTTTGATAAATGCACTGGTTGATTACGACCTCGTATGTGTCGTCGTTAAGGTTGACGTCACAGCACGTTACGTGACGTCACTAAACATTCCTGCAGTGTCATCACAATTAAGCGGACGTCGGTACTCGAAGTGACTGCAGCATTAATAATCCGCGCAAAGAAATGGAAGGTATGCAAGAAAAAAGAATTCTATATGGGTGTGAGAAGCGGATAGAAAAATCCGTCCCTCGGGATCACTGTCCGGCATCACTCGGCAAGCCTCGTGATGCCGGACAGTGACCCTCGGGACGGATTTTTTCATCCACTCCTCACACCCATATAAGATTCTTATAATATAATTGGAATATTTTTGGGAGGTTTTCCTGATTTGATCGGTAAAAGGTACCTTAATCTTATAGTAGAGCGTAGAGGTCATTGTACTTCATGACCTGAAACTATGATTAAACCTAAATAGTTCGAACTACTACTATTTGGAACAGATATAATGGTCCCAAAGGTATTCGAGCTATAGAAGTTCGACTGTATGTTTATTAATTAACGTCGCTGTTTTTAGTGGATAACGTAACAAAACCACTGTGTGACAGCGAGATAAGACGTTATTACTGGTACGTAACGTCATTACGCCGTCCGTGACAATGCTGTTCTCAATTGAAATTCGTTTGAACTTCTATGGCAATAAAATTCGATCCATTAGGAAAGCATGTCCGTGAGAAATAATGGCGACCCACGTGGTGTCAGAAATTACAAATATTCGGTAAAATATGACAACAATGGAAACAACTGTATTATTTCTGCTTTTAACAAAGATTGTGGGTGCTCGTTAGGACCACCTCAATGAGTCGGTTCTAACGAGTATATGTACCCACAATGCGTGTCTTTGAGCAAAAAATAGCCAGATAATGTGTACCCCAATAAACCCAACTTTTCTCAAGATAAAGTGGGATTAGGGGGGGGGGGGTCTTCGTTTCACGGACTTGTTACCCTGATATAAAAACGTTATTTGATAACAGGATCTAACATCTATGGTCATTTGATAAGAAATGTATGCAACTCGCCAGAGGTTGGTTTCATAAAAGGACCAAGGCAGTCATCTCACAGGCACGGAAAGTTGACTAAACAATTCTTAAAACACAACAAAAATGGAACCTCGATAAGCAAATTCATCAAGTGTTGCTTGGTATCGACGCATCATGTTTCGAGTTAAACGCTGAATCTGGTCTTGTGTGATTTTGTCCCATTCTTCCTGTAGCGCCATGGCAAGCTGCTGACGGTTGACTGGCGGATGACCTCGGGTGTACGCACGTTTTTCGAGCTGGTCACAAAGGTGCTCTATTGGGTTTAAATCCGGCGAAAACGCATGCCAAGGAAGAACTTGCATACAATTTTGCTTGAAAAATCCATTGTTAGCCTCGCAGAATGAGCACGTGCATTGTCCTGTTGGAAAAGCGTAACGTCACCATTATTGTGTAAAAACAGTACCACCTCAGCCTCTGAGATTTCATCGATGTACCGACGTGCCGTCAAATTGCCATCAATAACGACGAGTTGGGTTTTGCGGCGCTAGGAGATTACTCCGAACACCATTACGCTACCACCACCTCAACGAGACACCTGTTTAACACAACAGTTTTGAAATCGCTCCCCACGTCGACGACATACTTTAAGCCGCCTATCAAACATTTCAACACACAAAAGGGACTCGCCCTTGAACAGTACACCACGCCAAGTTGTTGTGTCCATCGGATACCCTATCGACACCAATTAAAGCGAGGGATTCGACGTTTTGCCGTCAAAGCGTTCCCCCTATACGTCTTATTTCTAGAAATACCGCATTCCTGGAGACGCTACAGTTAAGGCACTTACGCGTAGGTTATGGGTTCCCAATGTCTCCTGGACAGTTTCCACAGACGTCCTGAATCAGTCGCGTAAATGACTCGAAACAATGCACCGGTCCTGCTGACGTGTAGTAACACTTTCACGTCCAGGGCGTTGTATCTCGGCCACAGACCCCATAGCGTTGTGCCTTTCTACCAATCAAGCAATCGTAGTGTGCGAACAACCCATACGCTCTGCAACTTGGCGGTATGAAAGCCCACCTTCAACCATACCAAGGGCAGGATGACGATCAGCGTTACTTAGACGTACCATAGGCTTGGTCTTATGACATGTTTTGTTGGCTTTTTAACGTAAAGAATCCGGACCTTATAATGACAGTAAAGAAAGTACCAAAAATATCGTGATTACGAAAATTTTGCAATTTTTGCATTTTGCACGTGCACATGCACATGACAATCACGCAGTATTCGAGTCAAACAAACTCATGCTTGGGAGACACCTTTACAACACCGTATTTAGCAGTTGAAAAAGTCAGTCATTTTACCATAAACTGAAGAAATCAAAAGTCTATAAGTGGTGCGTTTTCATTGAACCTGGGTATATTATGCTCGAAACATAGACTTTTTTTGCATTTGAAAATCACCACATTGAGCCAGTTCTGATAAGGATCCACAAGCAATTTGTTTAGCAAATAAAGGTCAGTCTAGCATACTCTAATTGTCCCTTCTTTCTAATTGTAATGTAGTTTTTTTCCTGCACGAACGTTTTATAGTCGTCGCAAATAAGACTGACATGGCGGTCTTATCTTTTTTTTTTTTTTTTTGGCACATGCCTTTAGAATATTCTATTATAAAAGTAAACCAAATCAAGCGGTTGTGTGAATTCAACTGTAACACAAATAAAGCCATGGAGTAAATGGCCATTTGGTCCGCTTGCAAAAAGCATGTGAAAGGCACTCTACAGAAACTTCTTGTGAACTCATCGAATTTTCGAATTTGACATTTATTGACAACAACTGAACTGCGACTCCCTGCCAGTATCTCTGCGAGTTCTATACCTTTACGGTTACAACTGCAGTTTGGGTCTCGGATTAGCCAGAATAATATCTGTTTCATCTGCAGCGCCAACAACAATATCCAAAACGAAATGATGCCAAACAGTGCAGTTAATTTTAATCTTCAGTGCCTGTCAAGTTTACAGCTGTGAGTGTTCGTCGGAAGTGCCGAGCTAAATAAATCAACTGCTGAGCACTGATTACTCCTGGATTAACAGTATACGGTTCATTGGTAACTGTATAAAATGCATGTATCCACGTGCAAATGCATGTATCCACGTGCGCATTTCACGCATACATGCTACATGTATAAACATTGCTTGATGGTGATTCTTAGAATCGCATAAGTCGGGCGGTTTCAATGTGTTTAAAATTGTTTGTCAGCCGTGGTACACATTACGAAAGCACGCCTATATAAATGCATTGTAACCTTTATCACGTGAACAAGTTCGCGAAATGAAGACCCCCTAAACCCCACTTTATAAAGAGAAAACTGGGGTTTACGGGGGAATTCATTATTTTTCTCATTTCTGCTCCAAGACATGGGTGGTGGGTACTCGTTAGTTCTAACGAGCACTCACAACCTATGTTTTGAGCACTTATAGAGAAAATATTAAGGATTTTCATAAGCCATTTTGGAGATGTGAAAAATTCACTGTGTCGTACGGGTGAGATATCGTAATGTATTGCCGAAAAAAATGAAAATTTTAAGATGAAAAGTTGTGATATTTTTCTTATTTTTGCTCAAAATATAGATTGTGGATACCGAGGTGGTTCTAACGAGCACCCACAATCTATATTTCAGAGTAGAAATAAGAAAAAAAGGTTTACCCATGTAAACCCCAGTTTTACTATATAAAAGTGGGGTTCAATGGGGTCAAAATTATATAGGTGTGTTTTCGTGATGCAATTCTGTAATTATTTCGTTTCTTTGAATGCAGCAGGGTTTGTCTGGAGCTATAACATTGGGTTCCGGTTAAGCCCATGAAGTGTTGCTCCACTGGTTGTTACCATTCAGCAATATTGACAACTGTGCGTTTGTTTGTTTAAGTGTACTGCTAATTGCTATTATAGTACAGTTCACTCGTACAATTATCTTGACACGTGGTTCTGTCTGCTTGCTCTTATTCATATTTTATTAGTGATGATAGAAAGAAACAAATCCTCTAATATTTTTTTTAAATTGGATTTTCTAACACAACTTCCAACTTTTGAAGCTATTTCTGAGTGTCAACACGTGTGGTCGGCAAGCATTATAAAGAGATGCGCCTCATATTATGATCAGTGATTATGCCTCAGTCAAGATGCTCTTAAAATGTAAATAAAATAAACGATATTGAAAGGTTGTTGATAACCTGGGGATTTCTTCCCAGAGCATGAGGTTTACCACTCTTTACACTACACTGCCTCATAATCTTATAAAAGAAAAGCTTAATGATTTAATTGAATGGGCTTTTCACAGAGAAGATTCTCTCTATCTTGCATGTAATGTCAGAAATGCATTTTTCACTTCTAAAGAGCATAACAATTATACACTTTGGTCATGTCAGAAAGTGTGTGATGCCTTTCTACTTGACAATATTTATATTAGATTCGGTACTAAGTTATTTAGATAAATTGTGGGCATTCCGATGGGTACGAATTGCGCACCTCTTGAGGCTAATCTATTCTTGTATTGTTATGAAAGAGACTTCATGTTGTCGCTTTCCATTGATAACCAATCTGAAATTATTGAAGCTTTTAGCTCCACTTCTAAATATTTAGATGATTTATTAAATATTGATAATACCTATTTCGATGGTTTGATCAGTCAGATTTACCCCCCAGAACTTCAGTTAAATAAAGCAAATTCTTCTGATACCGAGGCCCCGTTTTTGGATTTACATCTATCTATTGTAGATGGGTTTGTTTCGTGCAAAATTTATGATAAACGCGATGACTTTGATTTTGAGATTGTAAATTTTCCTTTTTAGGATGGTGATGTTCCTCGTGCGCCATCCTATGGCGTTTATATTTCGCAATTAATTCGATTTGCTAGAGTGTGTAGTCATGTAACTGACTTCAACACTCGTAATAAATTATTAACGGCTAAACTTCTTAACCAGTGTTATCGGTACCATAAACTACGCAAAGCCTTTTCAAAATTGTATAGACGCCATTCTGATTTAATTTCAAAATTCAATATTGGACTTAAATCTCTTCTGCAACAAGGTCTATCGGAACCCGAATTAAATGGTGACTTAGTATATAAATTCAGAAAAATATATAACCGCAATGACTTTAGCACCCAATTTCGTAAAATCAGTCTTCGATATAAAAAGATTGGGTACAACATGGATATTATACGACATACTGCATGCATGGTAGTTAACCCAATCACGGTTGGCAACTTTGCTTCCCTCTTTAATTGCACGCCGGTGGGTCAGGCCTCAGATTCTATGACGGTTCCGACGTAAAGGCTTATTGAGAATTAGAGAGATCTAATTCAAGGTAATGCTGGTTGGCGCCTGATGCTCTGTCTCTGGTCGGGCCCATCGGAGTCTAAATGTTGGTTTTCTTTTGCTCCAGCATTTCAGTGATTTCTTGCTGTCGAGTCCTCACCGTTGTCTCACCTCTTTGGTTCTTTGATTATTTGTGTTCACGGAGATGTTGCACTGATGAGTTAGATGGCCTTCATGCGGACTGAACAAATTATTTGTCTAAATCGCGACGGAAGTAAGGGCGAGGATTGTGGCCACGTAAAATCGATTTAAGCCCCCCAGTGGAAATCTTTCCACTGACCGTTCCAAGGCGGTTCTTCTGTGGCGATTTATTTATGTTGTTGTTTGTTACTTACTGTGTGTATCACTTGTGTCTTTTTATTTTGGATGGCCATATGGCCATTTTGTGGGAAAGTAACTGTCCTTATGGCCTTCCTTTGTTTAGGTTTCCATTATGGTCTGGTCGCTTAATGTTTGTGATTCTTTTCCTTTGGTGTCTTTGATGGGTGGAGTAAGTTAATTGTATCGATTCCTGATCTTTGTTTTACTTCTACTTTACTTTTTTTCTTTTCTGAAGAGCATAAAAATTATACTTTATGGTCATGTCAGAAAGTGTGTGAAGCTCTAACCTTTCAATTTGACAATATTTACATAAGATTTGGTACTAAGTTATTTAGACAAGTTGTGGATATTTCGATGGGTACGAATTGCGCACCCCTTTGGCTTATCTGTTCTTGTTTATTATGAAAGAGACTTAATGATGTCCCGTTCAGTTGAAACCAATCTGAAATCAATGAAGTCTTTAGCTCGACTTCTAGATATTTGGATGATATATTAAAAATGACAATACCTATTCCGATGGAATGTTCAGTCAAATTTACGCCCCCACCCCAGAAGTTCAGTTAAATAAATGCAAATCCTTTTGATACCGAGGCCCCGTTTTTGGATTTACATCTATCTATTGTAGATAGGTTTGTTTCCTGCGAAATTTATGATAAACGCGATGATTTTGATTTTGAGATTGTAAATTTTCCTTTCTTTGATGGAGATGTTCCTCGTGTGGCATCCTATGGCGTTTATATTTCACAATTAATTCGATTTGACAGAGTGTCTAGTCATGTAACTGACTTCAACACTCGCAATAAATTGTTAACCGCTAAATTTCTTAATCAGAGTTATCGGAAACATAAACGTACTGTAACTTCCCTACTGGAAACATCAATAGCGGAAAGCCAAAAGGACAGTTAATTTCCCACAAAATAGCCAATTGGCTATCCAAACAAAATAAAATATGCAATACACACACTCAAAGACAAACAAACCCAGAAAGACAATATTTCACTAGGATACTACTGTAGAAACTAGACAGAGTTGTAATGACGAGATGGCGAATACAGAAATTGAATAATCTATTTTACCGTACCTGTGACATTGCGCAAACATGCCTATACAAATACATTGTAACCTTTTTAGCCGAAAATCGAAAGTTTTGAGATGAAACATTGTGATATTTTTCTTATTTCTGCTCAAAATATAGATTTTGGGTACATGGTAGAAACTCCTCAGTGAGGCTGTTCTACCGAGTACCTACAAATTGAGGCGGTTCTAACGAGTACCCACAATATATATTTTACAGCAGAAATATGAAAAATAAAGTTTACCCCTGCAAACCCCAGTTTTACTGTATAAAAGTGGGTGCAAGGGGATATAAATTATATAGGCGTGTTTTCGTGATGGTTGTTATGACAAGCTGGTGGCAGATGCAACAGTAGACTGATTTGTTCATGCATATAGTTGGACACCCATTATCTAACTTATGAATCATGTTATAGCCAATCGGCCATTTTGTGGGAAAAGGACTGTCATTTTGTCTTTCCGCTATTGGTGTTTCCATTAGGGTGTAGTTATTTCATGTTTGTGTTTCTTTTCCTTGGTGTCTCTGATGGGAGCTGTGGGTTAACTGTATCGATTCCTGATCATTGCATTCACTTCTATTTATTATGTATCATTTCAAGTTAATTATGCTTATGATACATGTAACATCTCTTGAGCGATTCTATAAGTAGTATTGGCATCTGTTTCTTGGTTCGGCTGTTGTCACCTATGCTGGTGTGCATTATGCGACTGTTAAGAATGTCCGGAGGCGTTAATGGATGCACGTTTAATTTTAAAGGGTTTGCCGCACGCCTGCACAATATTGCTTGTAACACATTTTCAAATTAATAACCTTTTCCAAACCAGACAGTGGTAAAATACCTCTATATAAGGCTCTGTAATGCACACAGTCAACAGATTATGCAATAAGTAGCGATATTATTTAAGTATTTTGCACTGCACAGGACGGATTGCCATTTCTATATATTACTGCTTTTTGCATTAACTAAAGAGAAGTAAAGGCAATGATCAGGAATCGATACAATTAACCCACAGCTCCCATCAGAGACACCAACGGAAAGGAAACACAAGCATGAATTCTTAGACCCTAATTGAAACATCAATAGCGGAGAGCAAAATGAGTTACTTTCCCACAAAATGGCCAATAGGCTATCCAAAACAAAATGAGAAACGCGATTCCCACACTCAAAGACAAAGCATAACACACACAAAAAACAACAACAGAAGAACCGCCTTGGACCGGTAAGTCTAAAGCATTTCACTGGGGGTGGGGGTGGGGGGGAGAAGGCTTAAATCGATTTAACGCGACCGCAGTGTCAAAATTGCATTTAGTAACCTATATTGTCAAGCAAGCTGTATATTGTCAATCAAAAAAGTGTTAAAAAGTATTTTTTTTTAAAGTTATTACTTATGGCTAACTGAATGTTTGTTTGGTTTGTAGAAAAACATGATTTATATGGTGCGGGTTCATTTTAAAACCGTTCGCAGATTCAACAGAACTGCATGATATGTTGAACACATCGATTTTCTCCTAAAAATAGGTGTGACCTCTTCTTTGAAGTATACCGGCCAATGAACTAGATAATAGAATTTGGCAGAAATACTCTTAGGGTGTCACAACTAGGTTTCGGAGAAAAGCGCCATGTTAAACATATCCTATAGGCCTCTGCTTACTTTCAAATCTTGTCGCAGTTTTTTTTTTCAATCATAACAGAAGCGGTAGGGTAGTCGTGAGTTCGATATGGGACTAATACCCCAAGGCATTCCAGCCAACAGAACTTGATCTATAAATTATATATTAAAAAAAAAAAACAACATAAAAATAAAATAAAGACCAAGCCACAATTACAAGACGTAGCCCACTCTCGACACATGATGACACTTTTCTCAGGAACTTTATGGAACAAGAACAAACCTATATTTGTCCATTGAACGATTTGAATTTTTTTACAGTTTGTAGCTAGATATTTAGAAAACTTAGACATTGGCTATATTCTAAATATTTACAATTTCAACCCTGTAGACAGGTAAAGATATGTTTGAAAACAGTGCAGATGCTGATGCATCACGTAAGCACGACTATATAATTTTGACCCCTCTGAAAATAGAAGTGGAGGCAATGATCAGTAATCGATACAATCAACACACAGCTCCCATCAGAGACAACAAAGGGAAAGAAACACAAACATGAAACAACAGACCTAATGGAAACATCAATAGCTTTGTATAGTATTCTTATTATTCTTATTTCTGTTCCAAAATATAGATTGTGGGAACGCGCTAGAACCGCCTCGTCGAGGCGGTTCTAACGAGTATCCACAACGTTTGTTTTGAGCAGAAAATAGAAAAATATAGAAATTTTTCATCTGAAAATTTTCATTTTTTTGTGGTAAACTTTAAAATGCATTTGTATAGACCTGTTTTCGTAATGTCCTGATGAGATGGTCATAATATACCCAGTTATCTGGTAATATACCCGATGTAGATCCTGTTGTGATGGCTCAAAATTAGCCATTTCGCCAGCATAATCAACGCTTTCATCCTGCTTATGGTTGAGATAAAATAAACCTATTTACAAGAGCGGACATTTCTCAATTAAAAGATGGAAGAGTCATATTTCATAAACAGTGGTGAAAAAGTAAAGAAGTCATTGGATGTTCATTTTAGTACAGAAAAAAATTCTATACTCAGTTTGTTCAAAAGTGGTCATGAAGACCACTTTTGAACAGCCCCTCAAAAGTGGTCATGAAGACCACTTTTGAACAGCCCCGAATGCAGTCCTTACCCGAAAACACTGGGCGTAGAAAACACAAAGACAGAATACCTGAAACCTTCTTAACATGCCTTTAAAAACATAACTTGTCTTAATGACAGCGAAATGTCACTTTTCACGAAATGCTGCAACACTACTTAGGGCGTAACGTTTTATGCAATGACACAATAGTCGCCATTGATTTATTGTTTCCATAAATCTGTAGATCATTTTAACCCATTTACTTAACAGTTGGTGGCTGTCTGCTTGTAAGTACTCATCCTAATCGAAATGTACATGTAATTTATTGCCAGACTTCTGTTTAATATATTGATGCAAAAAACTTCTGCTGACGAAAGAAAGGAAATAAGCTATGTCTGAAACGAGCTTTACAGAAGATAATTCCCGATAGCAACTTTGTAGATCTAGAAACATCAAGTTTGCCACATCTAATATCCCTTGGGTTGTCAGTTGTGAAGCTGATAAACATCGAAATATTTTAAATGCATAATGATGCAGAAAAGTAATTATGTTATTTTGGGTCTATACATCAAGTGTTTTGAACAAATGTACTTTTAGCGATGTCAAACGGTAAACAAAAAAGTCGAGATGGAAATTCTTAAGTATATATAATGCTAAGGGTGGTTGTTTAAGTCAAACGTAGATTTGTGAATAGCAGCTGGTGGAATAGATGACGGGCTTGGAGAAATAGACTGGGCTGCATGATGCTTCCACGCAGAGCTGAAACCGACCACACACGAGTATTGGTAAACCGCTTAGAAACATAAGAAACGTAGCCATTTTGGAGATGAGAAAATGCACAATTTTGCATGTATGACAATACTATTATCACCGTATACATCAGGCAACAACTTGGGATTCTTGGGAATCAATGAGGCGGATCAATTGAGTATACACATAACCTTTATTTCACAAAAGATCGAAAATATATCTTTAAGTGATCCAAATTATGCATCAAGACCTGGCTCTATAATTAAATTTCAGTAGTTCGAACTACCTCGTATTTCGAACATATTTACATGGTCCCAAAGATGTGCGAAGTATTGAAGTTCGACTGTTTGGAAAACAATGTGGTGCTGTTTGTGCAGTCAGTACAGTCAGTACCTCGTCGCACCGGGAGATCGCCGTGTTAAGCATTATGACCTACTTGCAATTTTGAAAACATTTGACGGTCACTGATGAGGCTTAACTGGCCGAAACTAGCTAGTCTGGCCCAGAAAACATGTACACTCCGTACTTTTCAGTTCTCTCTTCCGAAGGAAACCTTTTATAGAACATGTTCCTACTTTCCATTGCCTGTGCATTACTGACGAAGCAGTCAAAGGCAAAAATGACGAGTTCAAAGATAATAATAGTGTCGCGTTCAAGAATTTTCTTTCGAATGTGATAGGTGTGCAATAAGTAAATATGTCATGTATCTGGGGGACTTACAAGCTACATTATACCTCATAAATATTCATAAGCTATTCCAGAATTTTGATTGGTCAAGACCATGCCACGCGCAGGGCCAAAATTATCATATTCCCCTGCAATATTCCCCTATGACGTCACTGCTAAAAAGGATAAAATAAAAGTGAAGGCAATAACCAAAAATCGATACAATTAACCCAGAGCCCCCATCAGAGACACCAATAGGAAAGAAACACAAGCATAAAATAACTAGACCATAATGGAAACACCAATATCGGAAAGCTAAAAGGACAGTCACTTTTCCACAAAATGACCAATGACCATCCAAAAATATAAGCGATACACATACTCAAAGATCGTTATATCAAAATACCGGGACAGAAGAACCGCCTTGGAACGGTCAGTGAAACGAATTCTACTAGGGGCTTAAATCGATTTTACGCGGCCGTAATCCTCGCCCTTACTTCCGTCGCAGGTCTCGTAACTTATCAGTGCAACATCTTCAAGTGCATTCAATGTGGTATCTCCAGACGTCACACGCAGGACCATAAATTATCATATCCCCCTGCAATATTCCCCTCTGACGTCACTGCTCAAAACTAGAAGGGATCTCTAGAAGTCAGGAGTTGATACAGTAAATCAAGAGTTGCCCTTGTGTAAGAGGAATATGACGATGTGTTCACTCTTGACAGGTAACATTGCCCTATTGCCCTTGTGCGTCGCTTTCTGACACTATTATCTGCTCGGGTAAACAAATCGAAATATTTCCCTCAAACAAGGGCAATAAATCAATAGTATTGCACACTGTTGTAGACAATACTTTCGTCTATATAAAAAGCATCCACGGTACGGGCTGTCAATGGCAATCTAAGGCTAAGTATTGCCCCCCCACCCGCCCATCGGGGCTTAGAGAAAAAAAGGGCTGCGTGATGCTTCCACGCAGAGCTAAAACCGACCGCACATGAGTACTGGTAAACGGCTTAGAGGGCCGACAAAGTGGTGCGAGTCGAACCGCCTCTACATATTAACCCTTTGGTTCGTTTGGGCGGCAGGGCTTGAGGTATGATGTCATCTCAATGTCGGGTAGAAATCCAACAAGATAGGATGCCATCACGAAAACATGCCTATATAATTTTGACACCCTTGAACCCAAGTTTTATATAGAAATAAATGGTTTATCAGGGGTAAACCTTTTTTCTGCTCTAAAATATAGATTGTGGGTACTCTTTAGAAGCGCCTCGATGAGGCGGTTCTAACGCGTACCCACAATCTATATTTTGAGCAGAAACAAGCAAAATGTCACAATTTAATAGTATAGTTTATATTTTCTTGTTCTTTGGGATCATTGATTCCATCGCGGAAATCTGAAAGTATTTGAGGGTCACTGATGAGGCCTAATTGGCCGAACATAGCTAGTCTGGCCCTGAAAGACCTGTATACTCAATAATTTTCAGCTGGTCAGTGATTTCTTGCTTCCAAATGATAACCCTTTTAAAGAACATATTTTGAGCTGTTAAAAATTTCGCCAGGAACTCCCGATTCCCAAAAATTCATAGTTAATTCGTTACAAATTAGTGGTGAATTCGTAGTCATCATAACTCATTCGTAAATGATTTGCAAGCATTCGAATGTATTCTTAAATAATACGGGGATTTGTGCGTGAATTGGTGGATTGACCATGAATCGGCTACGAATCTATCACGAATACATATCGAAGCAGGCACGAAAGAAGTACGATCGATCTTGAGAGAAAACCCTAGGAATTGTCAAGAATAGTCACGAAAACATTTTAATCGTGCAGAATTCGTACATGCATTCGACGCATTCCTTGCTGACTTCTAATCGTTTACGTTGTGGCTGTTCCGTCAGTCTTCTTAAACATAATGAAGGTTATAACCATCTAGACTTACTACACAGACGCATATGGCAACAGGTTGACATTATATTAACTATTATTATTGTACTGATGAAATACAAACCGCATTAGTTAGTAACTGTTGATCAACAGATATGTAACAGATGGGCCTCACCTCAAGAGGACTGTAGAACGCAAACACGTCGAAAGTATAATAACGATTTATTAATGCTCATTATGTGTAACGCAAAACCGGTGAAAAGACATTTCAGTCCATATATTAGGTGACCTTGAGGCTTACAATGATATTAATAGGAAACGTTAGTTGGAAGGGCAAGCTTTAATAATGTTATCTCTACTTCAAGGATTTGCGATTTAGTATTCTGCGATTTCGAGTATCACAGTCCGTATTTGTATCAGATATAGGATAAAATAATATATACCATATCCAGAGGTCTTATAAACAATGAATTAGTTTGTATCTAGGAGCAGAAATAACATTGATTTTGAATACCCAGTACATAGAATTTTATTGCATCATATTTGGTTATGTCAGACAATGAAGTTGTCATTTACTTCGGGTGGAGGATGCTAGAAAAAACAAAAACAAAAAAAGCAGCAACAACAAAAACAAATAAATAAATAAATCATGCATACTTAGACTATTAATAAGCCACAGACGTCCCTCGGCATAACAACAGTTTTTGTTTTCTAAACTTTAAAGATTCTTGTAAGATAAGAAATTTGTAAGATTCTTTTTTTTCCATACCTTCCACCCCTTAGCACGGGTTTTGATATGCAGGCACTTTAATTACCAACGTCCGTCATATTGTTTCAGTAACGTCACGTAACACGCAGTGGCATTCAACCTTTAGGTATTCGACCAGTGTACATCAAGCATCAAGCACGAGAGTATATTCGATTTTAATCTCGTCCTTAGGTAGGATTACCTTGGCATCATAAGAATTACTATTCTCGTGGTAAAATCAAGGATTTCCTAATCTAGAGTACAAAATTTATGCTATCAGATTATGTACAATCACTAAACACATAGGACGATTAGGTTCCTGATAAAATTCGACAGGAAAACGAGGCTTTAATTAGCCGTATTTTAATTGACTGTGTTGAATTTTCACCGCTTCAAAGCTAATACTGTCTTTACAACAAGTGTTTCAAGATGATGTTGGTGTTAATGTTAACAGATTTAATTAATTAGATTTTTAAACATGGCCTTAAAGTTTTACGTTCAACATTTTCATAATACAAATACCTTTTGATCAGCAGCTGGCGCTTATAACCAACACATGGAAAGTAGAAGTAAAACAAAGATCAGGAATCGATACAATTAACTTACTCCACCCATCAAAGACACCAAAGGGAAAGAAACACAAACATGAAGCGACCAGACCATAATGGAAACCTAAACAAAGGAAGGCCATAAGTACAGTTACTTTCCCACAAAATGGCCATATGGCCATCCAAAATAAAAAGACACAAGTGATACACACAGTAAGTAACAAACAACAACAGAAATAAAAAGCCACAGAAGAACCGCCTTGGAACGGTCAGTGGAAAGAATTCCACTTGGCGGCTTAAATCGATTTTACGTGGCCACAATCATCGCCCTTACTTCCGTCGCGATTAAGACAAATAATTTGTTCAGTCCGCATGAAGGCCTCCTAGATAATCAGTGCAACATCTCCGTGAACCCAAATAATCAAAGAACCACACAGGTGAGACAACGGTGAGGACACGACAGCAAGAAACCACTGAAATGCTTGAGAAAACCAACAGTTAGGCTTCGATGGGCCCGACCAGAGACAGAGCATCACGAAGTCTCCTTTTCGAGTAGATCTTTATATATCAGGAAAGCACCTCTTATAGAGTTGCCTGATCTGCAGGAATATCATTTATCAAAAATACGAAAACATTTCTGACTTTTCCCTGCCCTACATCATAGTGTAGTTCATATTTTCTTGTCCTTTGGGATCATGGATTCCATTGTGGAAGTTAGAAAATATCTGAGGGTCACTGATGAGGCCTAAATGGCCGAAACTAGCTAGTCTGGCCCAGAAAACATGTACACTCCATATTTTCCAGTTCTGTGGTGTATTCATTGCTTCCAAAGGATAACCCTTTCTAAAACGTATTGATTATACAGCCTGTCGAAACCAACAACAACAAAACACACACACGCACAGACACACTGAATGAGTAAACATGGTGAATTGAAAGACTTTATATAACCGCAATGACTTCAGCAAATTCATCAAATCCACCTTCGATATAAAAAGATTGGGTTCAACATAAATGTTATACGACAGACTGCATGCATGGTAGTTAACCCAATCACGGTTGACAACTTTGCTTCCCTCTTTAATTGCACGCCGGTGGGTCAGGCCTGAGATTCTATGACGGTTCCAGCGTAAAGGCTTACTGAGAAGTAGAGAGATCTAATTCTATGTTATGTTGGTTGGTTAGTGATGCCCTGTCTCTGGTCGGGCCCATCGGAGTCAAAAAGTTGGTTTTCTTTCGCTCCACCATTTCAGTGGTTTCTTGCTGTCGAGTCCTCACCGTTGTTTCATCTCTGTGGTTGTTTGACTTTTTGTGTTCACGGATATTTCACTGATGGAGGAAGCCTTCATGCGGACTGAACAAATCGCGACGGAAGAAAGCTGACGATTGTGGACACGTAAAATTGATTTAAGTCGACCCCCCCCCCCCCACCCCGCAGTGGAATTCGTTTCACTGACCGTTTAAAGGCGGTTCTTCTGTCGCGGTTTATTTTTGTTATTGTTTGTCTTTGGGTGTTTGTGTCGCTTATATTATTTTGTTTTGGATAGCCAATTGGCCATTTTGTGGGAAAGTAACTGTAATTTTGGTTTTCCGCCATTGATGTTTCCATTAAGGTCTGTTGTTTCATGTTTGTGTTTTTTCCCTTTGGTGTCTCTAATGGGAGCTGTGGGCGAATTGTATCGATTCCTGATCATTGCCTTCCCTTCTATTTTATGTAATATTTGGCATTTCATTGCAATGAAATCAATGATAAACTGCTCTTCTCTTATTACAAGTATTACTTAATTGTAAGATTTGATTCGTTGAAGTGATTTAATTGCCAGGTATGGATGGCATTAACCCGTATTAGGCCTTCTTCATGATTTCAGAAAGTGGAATTTTTCGCTTGGATTTTGGACTTACAAAAAAAAAAAAAAAAAATCAACTCATTTTTGATTTTTATACACCTTGTTGCTAGCTACATGTATGTGTACATGTAATTGTAGATTAATTTATTGAAATCATTTCAGTAATAGCATACCACATAGGTTCCGATGAGGCGGCTCCTTATCCAGATACCCACCAATTAAATTGAAATATATCTGTATCGGTTTGCTGGATGGAAAGGGCTAATGCATCACATTTGCTATTCAATTTAATAATGTAAGAAATAATTAACATGAACATCATAGGTTTTAAACTTAAATTTCTTCTGCAAATAGGCCTATCGGAACGCGAATTTTTATGGGGACTTAGGATATAAATTCAGAAAACAATATGCTTGCAATAATTTCAGGGTATTTCAGTAAATTCATTATTCGACATAAAAAGACTGGGTACATCAAAAATGTTATACGATAGCATGATACAGTCCAACCTGTGTTAAGCAAGCACCTCAGGAATAATGAAATATGCTTGCTTAAGACAGGTGCTTGCTTAATACAGGTGAATGTTAGTGCATTTGCCTTTTGGGGAGCTAAATGCCCGCTTGCTTGTGACAGGTTGCTTGCTTAATAGAGATGGCCACTAAGACAGGTTTGACTGTAGTTTAACCCAATCACGGCTGATAACTTTGCTTTAATTGCACGCCGACAGATCAGGTCTAAAGTTCTATGACGGCTCTAGACTAAAGGCTTCCCTAAATGTTTGGGTAATATCTGCTGGTATATGACGCTCGGACTCTGGTCGGGTCCACCGGAGTCTAACTGTTGGTTTTCTTTTGCCCCTGCAGTTCAGTTATTTCATGCGGTAGAGTCCTCAGCGTTGTTTAATTTCTGTAGTCGTTTTTTTTCATGTTCTATGAACTGTAGCACTGATAAGTTAGAAAGCCTTCATGCGGACTGAACAATTTTTTTGTCTCAACCATGACAGAACCAAGGATTTTGACCGCGTAAAACGAATTAAGCCCCCAGTAGAATAATTTTTACTGATAGTTCAAAGGCGGTTCTTCTGTCGTGGTTTACTTTTGTTATAGTTTGTCTTTGCATGAACGAATTGCTTATATCTCCTTATTTTGGATAGCCGTTTGGCCATTTTGTGGGAAAATAACTGTGCTTTTGATGTTTACATGAGGGTTTAGTTACTTCATGTTTGTATTTCTTTCCATTTGGTGTCTCTGATTGTAGGTGGTGTGTAGTTTATCATTCCTGATCAATACCTTCGTTTCTTTTTATTCTTAATACGACACTTTAACCCTTCTCTTGCTGAATATTCAGTTAAGCCACAACCATTTCTCACTTTGAACCAATCAGATTACTTGATATAATGCATTCGTACAAATTCATTAATTGAATGTCAAACAGTGTAGATCCTGATCAGATGGCTTCTTCAGAAGCCATCTGATCTGGAGCTACACTGTTTGCAAAGATAGGGGTTGTCGTGAACAGCATAATAAGGGTTAAATCGATATTGATAGGCATTATGTTGCAAATACGCCAGATTGTTTTAATCAGATGAAACATGAGCGGTATATTTATTATCTTGGTAAATCAGTCGAAATCTTATCAGGTTAACAAATGAAATCATCTGCGGAATCTTAACCGAAATCAAACACATCAATGTTAGGTTCATTACAAACCTTTTTATAATGGCGTTAGCGGTAGCGAATGCCAGCACTGTAAAAATATTTTCGTGACACGTTAAGGTCACCTACTGCTTTTGAAATCAGGACCACGGGCGGATGCTCGGAAGAATCGCTTTGTACACCGTTGCTCGGAAGAACAGCTGTTTTGAGGCGGTTCTTAGGACTACCACCGATCTCTGATTTAAACGAAAAAGATCGAAAAAATGTACTCCAGTCGTTCTTATAAGGTTAACAAATGAAATCATCTGCTGAATCTTATTCGAGATCAAACATTTTAATGTTATGTTCATTACAAACCTTTTTATAATGGCGATAGCAGTAGCGAATGCCATCACTATAAAAAGATTTTCGTGACACGTTAAGGGCACAGACTTCTCTTGAAATCAGGACCACGAAGAATCGTTTTGTACGACTACCTTCAATCTTAAACAACAAAAACAGCAACAACTCCAACAACAACAACAAACAAACAAGAGCACCGCATGCGGGTGCAAACGCTCGGCTGCACCCCCTTTTCATAATGAACAACTAGTCCGAGTTTCAAGTAAATATTTTCAGTAATGGCAGGGATATTACAAAATGTTCAAGTTTTTGCACGACGACGCAGACGACGCCAGAGCTATGACAATACCTCGTCGATTTCTTCGAAAACAGCCGAGCTAAAAATCGGAAAATGTACACCGTTGCTCGGAAGAACTGCTTTGTTAAGGCGCTTCTTAGGACTTCAACCTTCAATCTCTGATTTAAACAGAAAGTCGGAAAATATCACTATTTCATATAACACTTTCATTTTTGTAAACTGGTGTTTACAAGGGTATTCAATAAACGGATTCAACCCTTGTCCTGCTGAATATTTTAATATGCCACATCCACTACCGATTATCAACCGATCAGATTTCTTGATGCAAATTATTGCAACAAATTCACAATCTGAATGACAAACAATGTAGATCCTTATCAGATGGCTTCTTCAGAAGCCACCTGATCTGGATCTACAATGTTTGGAAATAAGGCATATCCGGGCTCAGCAGGACAAGTGTTAATTAAGGGGATGGTAAGTTGTCAGCTGATGTAAATGTCCTCCAGCAGGCAATATTAAAGATACGTTTTGTACTTAGCCAACCCATATAGTCGACAAATACTCGTACAACACGAGATATATCGTTTGATGTTTAGTTCGGAAATGTCATTTACAGAATCATAAAGGATATAGACATCTTAATAAAATATTCACGTTTTACAAAAATCAATGATCGTCTAAATAGTTTATTTGGAAAAATTCTGTCACCTTAAATACATGTAATAAAAGTAAACCGAGAGTCAAAAGAAAGTATTCGTTTTAAATTAAATTGCATTTGTACTTGCTTGCTTCATAAGTTTTGAAAGGCGTGCATGTAGTATTGTTTGTATAGGGATTTTACGTCCCTGTTAACAATATATAGGCCATGTTTCCGATTTTGAGGGACGTTTACCCGAAATTGAGTTGAAATGACGTCTCAAGCCCTACCGCCCAAAGACATCACTAGGTTTTAAGGAGAGGTCCGACACGCAACTCTTTTCCTGGACAGGTTTAGACCTTCAGAGCGGTTTAGGAGTACTCATGTTCGGTCGGTTTCAGCTCTGCGTCGAAGCACCATGCAGTCAAGTATATTTATCTAAGCCCCAATGGCCAGGGCGAAATCGATTACAGATTATTTGAGACAAGTAATTTAGCCGCTGAAAGAACAATCGTTTTTTGACTGACCAGTGTGTAAATCACGACATTAATAGAGCGGGTGAGTGTTTGAGTTTTAGGTCTCACCAACAGCTAAGGTCATACGGGGTCGGGGCCTGGGTTTAAAGATTCATCTGAAAGTCTGGAGAAGCCACGGATCGATCCTGCGATCCCTGCTTTACAAGGCGAGTAGCATAACCACTACACCACCGATGCTCCTCCCGTGTAATAGACAAGCACGGTAGTAAACTCTAGTTTATATAGAGAAAAGCTACATTGAGAAGGGTATAAATAATCTTCCTCAAACTACAGGCTGTGGAAACTCGTTAGAGCCGTCTTATAGCGGCAGTTCTAAGAAGCACCCACAATCTATTTTTAAAGCAGAAAAAAGGATAGTTATCTTAAATAATCACCCGAAAAAAGCTGTCAGTAATATAGGGGGATTGGAAAGAACCGCTGTTTTATCCTAATGTGTATGAATCAGGAAAGACATCTGGCAAATAGTGGTGCGGACATATTCAAAATGTTTAACGTAGCTGCTTTATATCTGCTTCACTGTTCAGGCATTTGAAACAGCATACCTCAGCTAGAAGCATCAAATCTGTGCAGCAATATAAAATAAGGGAATGGGTATCCTTTCAAGTGAGGCAACGCTTAAAAAATAATTTACCAGTGTTTTTTTCTTAAAAACGAATTTGCTCCTATAGATAACATTACAACAATAGGCCCGAATGATATAGTGCATTCTTCCATTAGGAAAACATGTCCATGTGAAATAATGGGGTCCAACATGGTGTCATAAATCACAAACAAGAGTTGTCAGAAGACAACATAGCTCGCCTTTGGGGGCCTAAGATGGATGAGGGCAAGTTATCAAAAAAGTTCTTCTGTAAAACAGCCCAATAGACTGCAGGACATGAAAGAGAACCAAAATGTACCCCTTATCATCCTGTTTTCAAGCCCTTCCACTGCAAAAAAAAAAATGAAAAAGAAATCTATATTTGATAAAAAAATCTACAACTACCAAGTAATAACAAGGCATCACAGACGATACAAATCCCCTCGAGCAAGACAAATTAAAAAAAAAGCCTAGACTAGCATTTGTGTAAAATTACATTATATCCACCAATAAATGTACGTACTTAAGAATTATGACAAAGTTTTTCTAAAAAAAGCCACAGTGACCTTGACTTTGAGCCCAGACCCTGAAAGTTGAACTTCATACCCAACATTTGTATGAAGTTATCCTAAAAGCCATCAATAAATCTGGACCCTAGAGCAATGATCAAGTTTTTTCTAAAAAATAGCCACAGTGACCTTGACGTTCAGCCCCTGACCCGGAAAGCCAAAGTCACTCAAGATATCATCATAACAAACATTTGTGTCAAGGTATATTAAAATCCATCAATAAATGTAGGCGCAAGAGCGATGACAAAGTTTTTCTAAAAATAGCCACAGTGACCTTGGCCTTCAGCCCCAGACCCTGAAAGTCAAACTCGCTCAAGATATCATCATTGCCAATATTTTTCTGAAGTTATATTAAAATCCATCCATAAATGTAGGCACTAGAGCGATCACAAAGTTTTTTCTTAAAATGGCCACAGTTACCTTGACCTTCAGCCCCGGAACCTGAAAGTCGAACTTGCTAGAGATATCATCATGCCCAACATTTGTTTGAAGTTATATTAAAATCTATCAATAAATTAAGGTGCAAGAACGTTGACAATGTTTTTCTAAAAAATAGCCACAGTGACCTTGACCCCGTGACCCTGAAAGTAGTGACCTTGACCTTAAGCCCCGGACCCTGAAAGTCAAAGTCACTCGAGAAATCATTATACCCAACATTTGGGTGAAGTTATATTAAAATCCACCAATAAATGAAGGCGCTAGAGCGATGACAATTTTTTTTCTAAAAATAGCCACAGTGACCTTGACCTTGAGCCCCAGACCCCGCTATGTTTAAAAAAAAAAAAAAAAAACCTTCCTCCCCCGGGATTTGAACTCACGCAGCTTGCAGGTAAACTTTAACAAAGGGAAGTAAGGGATGTATTACAGAGAAAATATTAACTTCTCAAAAAGTCCAATTTAAGCCAAAAAATCTGTAAAATGAAGTAGAAGGATAATGTTAAATATTGTTTTTTTTAGCAAGTATTAATTATATATTCAAAATAAAGTTGTAAAACATCACATATAAGAGCTTGCAGGTAAACTCTAACCAAATACGGACGCCGACGCCGACGCTGACGCCGACGCCGGACGCCCGGGGGTATGGCAATAGCTCCCCCTTACTTTCGTTAAGCGAGCTATTAAAAGTAATAAGTAAAGAAAAAGTAATATCTGTCTTATTTTTTTCTTTCAACATAGACTGTTAGAACCGCTTCTTTTAGACGGTTTTAACGAGCACCCAAAATTTATGTTTCTGAGCAAAAATAGGGCAGATAATGTACACCCCCGTTTTTCTCTCTATAAACTGGGGTTTAGAGGGATCTTCGTTTCACGGCTTTGTTATAGTGAGACATGCCTCCAAACAAGTCATTTTTCTGGTAGTATTTTCAATATTTTTCTTAGTTATACTCCAAACATAGGTTTTTCAGACGAAGGGCCAAAAACGGCTACACTGGCAAACAGTGCAGAGCAAGCCCAGACGCGGCAACCATTGTAGGGAAAGGCCTGAAACTACATGTATCTCACTCCTAAGCCCCTCTATTTCGAGATGGTCCCTTGCTACATGTAGACATAGCGAGAAAGATTCCATTCCGTTGCAAATTGGTTATATTTCGGAAGATCTTATTTCACAAGGAAGCCAACAGAAAGAATGAGAAGTTGTTTTTCACAAGTGCAATTTTCACATCTCAAAAATGGCTACTCTACTGATGAAAATCCTTGATATAATTCTTATTTATACTACAAACACAGGTGCCGATGTCTTCGATCAGAAATAAGATAAATAATGTATTCCCCCTTAAACCCCACTTTCCTTTGACAATTTTGTCTTTGGGTGTTTATTTAGTGATGGAAAGAATAAAATGTTGGCTCTGTGTCAATTCCCCTTGAATAAACGCAGAAAAATCTACAACTTGCAGTCATATATTACCATGTCTAGAAACATTTTTTTTCTTGCAAAGCATTCATGACAAATGTCTTTCTGCAGCTTAAGATCAATTCAAACAAACAAAACAAAACAAAAAAATGAAAAAAAAAAACCGAGGCGGAATTTCGTTGATATTGCTATCTGCCTGGCTGAAACTGTCCGCACACGAGTACTTGCTAACTGCTAACAAGGCTTAAGCTTGAACGGCAAAGTGGTTGACGGGGTGGTTGCTGTGCTCTGTGGAATTAATAACCTTCCGATGACCCTTGACCAGACGTCCTGGGCCCCCGCATTGAACTTGTTGAGGCAAATGACAAGCAAAAAAGTATTATTTTTTTCTTATGACATGGCTCAATAAATGATATAAAGGTTGTCTCAAAGCAAATGAGACGATCACGAGATACGTATACCTCTCTGGCACCAGCCACCTATAGAAATATAACGTGGATACACATGCAGCAGCTCCTTCTGCCCTTTCTGAGGCCAAAGTGCTAGCAAAATCAATGATTTACAAAATGTAGGGTACGAGCGTTCGTATTTTGAGTTTTACGCCCAGTCAACTGCTAGGGTCATATGGAGACGGTGCCCGCGTTACAAAACTAGTCCGAAAGTCTGAAGCCCGAAATCGAACCATGGGTATCTGGTTTATAAGGCGAGTAGCTTAACCACTTCTCGTAAGACATGGTAAGCCAAAAACGAAATTACAGTCCACAGCCACTCCCGTTACCTTTTCCCTCTCTTCTCCCATAAATGTTATCACAGTTCTTCCAACAATGCGAGATCCCTGTGCTTTTGTGGAGGTTTTGCGTCTCCGTCAACATTATTTAGGTCATTTTGAAGATGTTTCTCCGATTTGTTTGGGATTTTTATCCGACATTGAGATGAAATGACAGCTCAAGCCATGCCGCCAAAAGAAACCGCTAGGGTTTAAGGAACAGTCCACCTCGTAGCACTTTTTTCTGGGCAGGTTTGGATTTCTATGCGGTTTACCAGTACTCAAGTTCGGTCGGTGTCAGCTCTGCGTGGAAGTACCATGCAGTCAGATCTCTGTCTCCAAGTCCCGATAGGCTGGAAATTAAGAAATTCTGTAAACAGAAACAGTCGGTTGTAAATAGCGATTTAAAACACAAAATCACTATTCACAAATATTTGTCAATAGCGAATATAATGTAAAATTGCTATTGACAATTCCCCATCGTGTAATAGGATGTGTGCTACATTGCAAAATTGTGTCGCTCACTTCTCCAGATAAAAGCTTAGTATACTTTAATATGTACCCAGGCTTTTCCAGACTTTCGGATGAGTCTTCAAACCAAGGTCCCGTCTCCGTATGACCTTAGCTGTTGGTGAGACATGAAACTCAAAATCACTCGCTCAACTTAATATATAACTATACCCGAATTTTATGGTGACTTAGTGTATAAATTCAGAAAAAAATCAGAAAAATATAAACTTGCAATGACTTCAATACCCAATTTCCTAAAGTCATTCCTCGATATAAAAAGATTGGGTACAACATAAATGTTAAACGACAGCCTGCATACATGGTAGTTTACCCAATCACGGTTGATAACTTTTCTTCCCTCTTTAATTGCTTGCCGGTGGGTCTGTACTCAGATTCTATGTAAAAGCTTACTTCGAATTAAAATCTAATTCTATGGAATGTTAGTTAGTTGCTCTGTCTCCCGGGTCGAGCCCATCGAAGTCTAACTGATGTTGTTTTTTTGTTTTTTTTTGTTTTTTTTTGCTCCATCATTTCAGTTACTTCTTGCTGTCGCGTACTCACCGTTGTTCCATCAATGTTTTTTTTTTTTTTTTGTGTGTGTGTTCTCGGAGATGTTGCACTGATGAGTTAAGCCCTCCCCCGCCCCCCCCACCCACCACCACCCCCGCGCCTCCCTGAGTGAAAATCTTTCCATGGATCGTTCCAAGGCGGTTCTTCTGCCACGGATTATTTTTGTTATGGGTCTCTATTTAGTTCCTCTAAGGGGTTTACCGGTTTCAGCTCTGCGTGAAAACATCATGAGGCTCATCTATTTCTTCAAGCCCCGATGGGCGGGGCCATTGTTGGAATGCATATATCCTTTTCATCAAGAAAATACGCCCTTATAATTTTGACCTCCTTGAACCCCACTTTTATATAGTAAAACTGGGGTTTCCGGGGGGTATACTTTATTTTTCTAATTTCTGCTCTAAAATATAGATTGTGGGTACTCGTTAGAACCGCCTCGATGAGGCAGTTCCAACGAGTACCGCCTCGATGAGGCGGTTCTAACGAGTGCCCACAATCTAAATTTGGAGCAGAAATAAGAAAAATATCACAATTTTTCATCATAAAATTTTCATTTTTTCGGCGATAAAGGTGGCAATGTATTTGTATAGGCGCGTTTGCGTAATGTTGTTTTCCGCTATTGATGTTTCCATTAGTTTCTAATTATTTCATGTTTGTGTTTCTTTCCCTTTGGTGTCACTGATGGGAGGCGTGGGTTAATCGTAACAATTCCTGGTAATTGCCTGCATTTCTGTTTTTGGCATATGAAAATTTGTCATACCTTTCTTGTTTCAAGTCCAAACATAAATTGTGTGCTTAGACCTAAAAAGAAATAGCCGTGTTTCCGCTAACCCGACCGACCCTGCTTCGGACAGCCCTCCCCCCCCCCCCCCCCGACTCTACTATTTTTATCAGTAAAAGAACAAAATAAAAAATAAACACCGATCTACCATTTTCAAATCTTTGCGTTTCCCCATAGTAATTTCGCGTTTTAAGTACATTTTTGTAGTTTTTTGGCATCTAGTACCTTCTAAATTACAGAGTTGACTCTTTTTGAGTATCTAAAATGAATTATGATATACAGTGCAAGTATCAACAAGATAATGTTATTAACAAAAAATGTACAAAAGCAAAAACACATAAAAATACAGGCCGACCCTGTTTGTTTTCAGGAGAAAAAAATGAAACATCACGTGAACAAGTCCGTGAAATGAACACCCCCTTACACCCCACTTTATATAGAGAAAACTGGGGTTTACGGGGGTAAACAATATTTTTCTTATTTCTGCTCCAAGACATAGGTTGTGGGTACTCGTTAGAACCGCCTCAATGAGGCGGTTCTAACGAGTACCCACAACCTATGTTTGCGGTATAAATAAGAAAAATATCACAGATTTTCGTCAGAAAAGTAGCCATTTTGGAGATGTAAAAATTGCACTATACCGCACGGGTGTGTTATCGTAATGTAATAAAATAAAGTTTCTCCTACCTGCCGACCAATTTATTTCCATATGTTCGTAGAAACACAGCTTTTTTACGCCTTATCGAGGCGGTTCTGGCGTATACACACAATCAAAAAATCTGAGTTCTAAGCAGATGTAAAGGAAGGAACAGTGTAATATTTTTACTGACCGTTCCAAAGTGGTGCTTCTGCTGTGATTTATTATTGTCATTGTTTGCATTTGCATGTATGTCCTTATCACAAAAACACGCCTATATAATTTTTACCGCCTTTAACACCACCTTTTATGTAGCAAATTAAACTGAGGTTTACGAGTTCCGTATTTCTGCTTAAAACATAACTTATTCTATTTATCCAAGCCCCGATGGGTGGGGGGCCCGTGCCACAGTTACTAAGAGCACTGACTCTTAATCATTATGTCTCTAATCACTGTGGTTTGAGTCTGGCTCGGATTAAGGTTACATGCAAGACGACGAAGTTCTTCAACGAATGAACAGGTTAGTTTTCTTCGTGTGCTAAGATTTTTGCCCACCTCTGATTACCGATCGGTTCGATATAAGTGAAATGATCTTGGAAAGGTCGTAAAACGTTGCGCAATGAAATTAATAGATCGGCATGTACCGGGAAGTTGTATTTCAATATTGCATTGTCTTATGTCAGGACTATTCGCCAGACCTAAACTAAGGGCTGCTTGAAAGTGCTTTGGTTCATACTACGATATAATTCAACAACAGTACCGACTTTAGTACGATTCCAAGTCGCTCTATGAGCGACTTCGAATCGTACTCAAGTAGGTTCTACATGCCCCAGAACTTCAGTTAAATAAAGCAAATTCTTCTGATACCGAGGCCCCGTTTTTGGATTTACATATATCTATTGTAGATGGGTTTGTTTCGTGCAAAATTAATGATAAACGCGATGACTTTGATTTTGAGATTGTAAATTTTCCATTTTTGGATAGTGATGTTCCTCGTGCGCCATCCTATGGCGTTTATATTTCGCAATTAATTCAATTTGATAGAGTGTGTAGTCATGTAACTGACTTCAACACTCGTAATACATTATTAACGGCTAAACTTCTTAATCAGGGTTATCGGTACCATAAACTACGCAAAGCCTTTTCAAAATTTTATAGACGCCATTCTGATTTAATTTCAAATTCAATATTGGACTTAAATCTCTTCTGCAACAAGGTCTATCGGAACCCGAATTTTATGGTGACTTAGTATATAAATTCAGAAAAATATATAACCGCAATGACTTTAGCACCCAATTTCGTAAAATCATTCGTCGATATAAAAAGATTGGGTACAACATGGATATTATACGACAGACTGCATGCATGGTAGTTAACTCAATCACGGTTGGCAACTTTGCTTCCCTCTTTAATTGCACGCCGGTGGTCAGGCCTCAGATTCTATGACGGTTTCAACGTAAAGGCTTATTGAGAATTAGAGAGATCTAATTCAAGGTAATGTTGGCAGGTGCCTGATGCTCTGTCTCTGGTCTGCCCCATCGGAGTCTAACTGTTGGTTTTCTTTTGCTCCAGCATATCAGTGGTTTCTTGCTGTCGAGTCCTCACCGTTGTCTCACCTCTGTGGTTCTTTGATTATTTGTGTTCACGGAGATGTTGCACTGATGAGTTAGGAGGCCTTCATGCGGACTGAACAAATTATTTGTCTAAATCGCGACGGAAGTAAGGGCGAGGATTGTGGCCACGTAAAATCGATTTAAGCCCCCCCCCCCCCAGTGGAAATCTTTCCACTGACCGTTCCAAGGCGGTTCTTCTGTGGCGATTTATTTATTTATGTTGTTTGTTACTTACTGTGTGTATCACTGATATCTTTTTATTTTGGATGGCCAAATGCCCATTTTGTGGGAAAGTTACTGTCCTTATGGCCTTCCTTTGTTTAGGTTTCCATTATGGTCTGGTCGCTTCATGTTTGTGTTTCTTTCCCTTTGGTGTCTTTTATATAGTGAAACTGGGGTTTACAGGGGTAAACCCTATTTTTCTTATTTCTGCTCTGAGATATAGATTGTTGGTACTCGTTATAACCGCCTCAATGAGGCGGCTCTAACGAGTACCCACAATCTATATTTTTAGCGAAAATAAGAAAAATATTATAATCTTTCATCTGAAAATTTTCATTTTTTCGGCCATAAATGTGTCAATGTATTTGTATAGGCGTGTTTTCGTAATGAGCTAGCTACCATAGGTCCAACCGAAGCCGCTCATATATGCTCTGGTGTGAACGATATTGCACGAATGTTTACTCATTGTCTCATAAATGTCTGCTGTTTATATTAGGACAATTCGTTGCGTATATATTAGATTAATGTTTTCGTTCAACCGTAAATAATCATGCTGCCGAGTATAAAACTTGATATATTGCTTCATTAGTTTAATGGAACACATGTAAGCTAGCATAACCAGAGGCTAAAGAGCTCTGTCCTTTGAGAATTGCATCTGTGGTTCATTACTCAAATATTTATTTGTCAAATCTACTCACTTAGTCTTGCCCCGCTTGGAGAAGTAGATTGGACTGCATGGTGCTTCCAGGCAGAGCTGAAACAGACCGCACACGAGTACTGGTAAACCATTTGGAAGGACTAAGCCTGCCCAGGCAAAGTGGTGTGAGTCAGACTCCCCAGTGCATATATGCCTTTTGGAATCGTTGGGCGACAGGGCATGAGATGTCATTTCATCTCAGTGTCGGGTAAAAGTCCCACATGTTCAAAATGACCTAAACAGTGTTGACGGGACATTAAACCTCAATACAAACAAACCATTTCTCTTAGTGTCATTAACCCTCGTATGGCTATGGAATCTTCTACTCATATGGTTAGAGTGACCGATTTCCAGTTTCAGGGGTAGGATTTTCAGTTTCAGGATTTCTTCTATATATGGTAAGTGTTTGGACAATATAAAAATACCTGTATTTTAAGCAAACAGTGAAGACCCAGATCTAAGGTAGGCGTCACTGCTTGTAATGTCGAAAAATGAGACGCTAGGCACTCGTTTATGCGTTAAATATATTTGAGAAGTCCAAACGTGCTTTCAAATTGTTAAACAATACAGCAAAGTGAGTGAGTATTTGAGTTTTACGTCCCACCAACAGCTAAGGTCATTCGGAGACGGGACCTCGGTTTAAAGACTCATCCGAAAGTCTGGAGAAGCCCGGGATCGATCCTGCGACCCCTGGTTTACAAGGCGAGTAGCGTAACCACTACACCACGGAGGCTTCTAAAATACAGCAAAGACATACCCCGATAAAGTGATTTTGATCATGCCATGAATCGGCAGATTTTTATAACGTCACTCGTCAGCGATTAGCTGCATAATAACTAACAGTTCCTTCACATTGCCTATATGGGTGAGCTGTGGTATATAGTCCGGTCAAACAGTGTGGGGACCTAGACAAAATTGCAACACAAATG
Organism: Lucinisca nassula; assembly: GCA_963580285.1. Lineage (NCBI taxonomy): Eukaryota > Metazoa > Mollusca > Bivalvia > Lucinida > Lucinidae > Lucinisca > Lucinisca nassula. Next base: position 42,361,684 of record OY757018.1, read on the forward strand.
TGTTTTTTAGTTTTGACCACCTCTGATATATGTTAATAACATATAAAAAGTAGGACGGAATCGGAGGATATGAAATTTGATTTTTTCCTTCATTTATATTTATGGGTGATTTTATCACTGGGAAACTATTATAACTTGAGTTGTAAGCTTGCATAGCTCACAGTTTAGTTATGAAATGGATTCTATTGCATATATGTTGATAATAAAACTTTCATGTCATGTTCTATCAATTAAGTCTATGTTTAGTATGAAAAGGAATGTGTTACAAGCCAATGCTTTTAAATATTCGTGTTGGTTTACCCCACCCACTAACGCAATTTTGATTTTGCTTCGTTTCTTGGGCAGTTTTAGTGTCAGCGTTTTCACTGTGAAGAGATTATTATAGGTCCTTTAAACTAATTTCTCTCTTTCAGTATAAACATATTTTATTGCAACTAATACATATATATGTGTACAATGGGGTTGGGTCACAAGTTCTCTCAACATAAGTTACGACCCTTCCCCTACAAAATGACATCAATAAATTATAGTCACGTGAAAATGATATGAACTAACAAATAAATAAATGAATAAATAAATAGTGTGCGCCTTCTCGGATGAGCATGGAGTGGTTGGCAGCTACTAAAATACTAATCAGAAAATAATGTTGTGCTTTTAATGTAACTCCTGACAGCTCTAAAAAGTGTAGTATAACTTTCGAGGGATATGCAATCATCTCCAAATAAAATCTGGTTGATACTCAAAGGATGAAACTTGCGCGTTTCATGGAGAAATCTCAACCGTTCGTTTTCATATTTAGAGCATCAAAGGAAATAGTGATCTGCATTTTCTATTTCTTGATTACAGGTACAAAGTGGATTCATTGTTAAATGGTTAATATACAAAACTACAATTGTTTCTAATTCTAGAATGCATAACTGACAAATATCTGTCATCATTAATATAGTGAGGCGATACTCTTTGAACATCTAGATGGTGTCTTTTTGTCTGATATTTAAAATGAATTTAAGGAGGGGGTGTTGCGTAAGTTTTCGTCCAGAGAATTCCACAACGTTATTCCTGATGGAATACAAGATTTCCTAAATAGTTCGGTACGACAAAACGGTTGAGTAATATTATTTTGATTTCTCAGATGATAATTGGTGGTTTCCCTTATAACAGGAGGGATTAAATCAGTTATGTAGCTTGGAACTAACGCATTCGTTGATCTATACATGAAATTCATCTGCTAATGATGGTCAGCCACATTCCCTGTACAAATTATCCGAAGAAACCAATCTCGTCAGACCAGTTACTATTCTAGCAGCCTCATTTTGAGGCTTTTCGAGAGCATTTGAGTCTTGGAGAGAACATCCAGAATTTCCGAGGCTTTTTCGATATTTGCATTAACAGTATTAAAGAAATTACTATCTGCTGTGGTTGGACTTTAAAATAAACCTATCAATAAGCTATCCTGATCAACATCGACTTCTGTCCAAATTGATTCCTCTCAAAATATTTTTAATTAGGTCTACGTCGGTGACTGAGACTAGAACTTATAAACAAGAGCAATCCACCTCCATACATATTCCTGTCTTTCCTGTACGGGTCACTAAAATATTTTGAAATAGTAAGTAGTTCAGAGGATACGTTTACGTCGAGATGCGTCTCAGAGAAGCATATTAAGATATTAAAATCCGAAAGATGGTCTTGAAGTAGACAATTTTGTTTCGTATGCTCCTAATATTTAGATAAAGGATAGATAACGAGTGCTCATTGTCTGGACCTGGATTGCTCTTGGCATCTCCAGCTTCTAATAGTAGAAGAAACAAAACTAGAGAAAAGTGTACATTACAACGAAGATTCAAACAGCTGCAGACACATGTAACTGGCGTATTTAGCTAAAAATAAAAGCTTTGTCAGAAGCATCCACCAAAAACTCAGTAACCTATATCTAATCATGAAGGTCTGATAGCTGCCGATAGTGCAACAATGAAATAGGACTATGGAGACATATGCACCTGCAGAAAACTGGGGTCGTGCAGTGAAAGGTGACAATTTGCTGGCGGTACATACAGATAAACCACTAGCACCTGAGAGGCTGCTCAAGGTCGTCCGGTGTAAATGTAAGGCCGATTGCAAAACTCTTCTGTGCACTTGTCGCAAGCATGGCCTTACATGCTCCCAAATGTGTGGAGTATGCAAGTGAATTAGCTGTCTGCATTCCATTCAGATGGATAATGCAGATGACACTGAAGACTGTGATTAGAATCAAGCTTTAGCAGAACAGTGTATTGAAGGAAAAGATGTACATCGTGTCTGTATTGTGATTTGACATAAAGGGTCTAGTAATATGAACATTCATGTAGCAAAACCAACAATTTGGTATGTGCACCCACTAAAGCTTCACATCTCCCCAGGCATCTGACCAGTCTAATCACAGTCTTGGATGTGCACTAAATGGGTAGCTGAGGATCCTAGCTTAGTTCAAGTGTAGACTGATTTTGTTTGATTTTAGGTTTAACGTCCCCGTCAACACTGTAAAGGTCATTTTTGGAGATGTTGCTTCCAATTTTTAGGGACTTTTACCCGACATTGAGATGAAATGACATCTCAAGCCCTGCCGCCCAATGAAACTAGGGTTTATAAGCATGGACGGCTGGCTCGCAATGCTTTGCCTGGGCAGGCTCAGATCCTCTAAACCGTTTACCAGTACTCGTTTGCGGATCGGTTTCAGCTCTGCGTGGAAGCATCATGCAGCCCATATATTTCTTCAAGCCCCGATGGGCGGGGGCCATCAAGTGTACACTGAAGGATGTTTAGACCAGATGGATGACCAGGCTTAGATTAGTCTGATTAGCTTTTGATTGCATGATGTAAAACCCACCACTGGGTTATATGTGTATAAGGATAAGAACCTTGATATTATCATTTGGGTGATCTAATTATGGCTTCAGTCCAATTTTAGTGTTAAAGGATTTCAGCGAGTAAAGAAACATTGATCATGACAGTTCGTTTTTGTTGTACCTTGGAATTTCCAAACATTTGCTACTATTTGTATCGGAAGTGAAATGTATTCTGTGTTGTTTCTTGGTGTTTTATCCTTTAAGTTTCAATGCAGTAGTCTTGCAGGTTTTTGGTATGCATTTGATAAGTAACATCATCATTAGTCGATATAAATTGTTTAGAATTCCATCACAAGGGCAAAAAAGTGGGTGGGGTAATTTTACCCCTGTTTTATCCATATAGGTCATCATGTAATTAATTAGAAAACTTGTTTAACCATTTTACATGAAAAAAAGTTCCATTCTGGTGCAGAAAGATGATATTTGAAGAAATAAAACTCAGCAATACCTTGTCAGATAGCAAAATATTGAATTTTAACACTAAATTGCTTGCCAAACCTAGGTGCTTTCAAAATGCTAAAAAAACAAATTTCATATCGTCCGATTCCGTCCTACTTTTGATATGTCTTTAAGGGAAGGTACTCCAGTACAAAAATGCTAAAAACATTTGTGTTGCAATTTTGCTTGGGTCTAGGCCAAATATCGCTAGTTTGCCTGGACTAATACTCAGCAAAAGCAAACAAGTAATCGATATGGAACGCCACAGCTGTCTTAGGTTGACCAAATGTAAGACATGATGTCATTATTTCGTTACTTGATGTCCGCTGTTCTTTATATGATGCCCATTGTTCTTTATCTGATGCCCATTGTTCTTTATCTGATGTCATAACTTCTTAATATGGTGATGTATTTTCATTATATGATGTGCACTTTTCTTTATATGATGTGCACTTTTCCTTATATGATGTGCAGTTTTCTTTATGTCATGTCCATTCATCATTATATCTTGTCAATGTACATTTATATTATGTCTCACGGTCATTTCATTATGTCTGTAATTGCTTATGTTCTGTGCGATTGTCGTTTTATTTTGTGAGTTAGCCATTCTATGTTGTGGCAAATCACCAGGTTTATGTGTTGTCAGTTGATGCTTATGTCCTGTCAGTTTAACATTATGTGGTGTTGTAACTTCATTCCATGGTGTGCTAACTTCATTATGATGATGACTAAACTAGCAACCTTAACCAGGACAATTCTTGCAGTAGAAAGTTTTACAACAACACCTGCAAAGCGTTTCTCTTGATTGATAACTTGAGTTTTTTTTTCACGGATTTTCTTCAAATTTTGTATATGCATTGGTATTGGGGGGATGGGGTTAGGGGTTATCGTTAACATTTGGCAGAGTTTTAAGTGTTAACAATTCCCATTAAATGGTTTTGGACACTTATTCCTTTACTAAATGAAATGTATGGATGAAACTTCAGATATATAGACCACTTTAGGAATCGTGTTTGGGATTGTTAATATGCAAGATGTGTTAACAACTACGTTAACTTTGACATTAGCAATTCCCATTAAATGGTTTTTGGTCGTTATTCTTTTACTAATGAAATATATGGATGAAACTTATCAGATGGATGGACCACTATAGTAAGCATGCTTGGGATTGTTAATGTGCAAATCTATTAACAAATACATTAACATTTGACATGTTAAATTCCCATTAAAAAATAAAAACAATTCCCATTAAATGGTTTTTGGACACGTATCCCCTTACTTAATGGAATATATGGATGAAACTTCACAAACATATAGACCACTATAGGAATCACGTTTGGGATTGTTAATAGGTAAAAAGTCCATATAATGGGAATTCTTAATGGCCATAACTCGTCAAAAGTTAATGGATTTTGCCAATTGATGATCCGAAATATGCCTTCTTTAGTGGTTTATTTATCTTTGAAGTTTCATCCAAATATTCCATAAACTAAATGAATTAGAGTTAAAAAAAAACATTTAATAGGAATTGTCAACGGCCATAAGTCTCTCAAATGTCAACGTGTTTTGCCCATTAACAATCCAAAACACGCTTCCTTTAGTGGTCTATATATTTGTAAAGTTTTATTCATATATTACAGTAAGTTAAGGAAGAAGAGTCCAAAAGCCATTTGATGGGAATTGTTAACGGCCATAACTCTGTCAAATGTAAACGCATCTTGCCCATTAACAATCCCAAACATGCTTCCTACAGTGGTCAATATATCTGTGAAGTTTTATTCATAGATTTCGTTTAGTTAAGAAATAAGTGCCCAAAACCATTTAATGGGAATTGTTAACTTCCATAACTCTGTCAAATGCTCACATATTTTGTCCATAAACAATCCCTTAAGCACACACACCCAATACAAATTTATATACAAAATTTGAACAAGTTTCATCCGAATATTCCATAAAGTATTTAGGAATAAGAGTACAAAAACCATTTAATGGGAATTGTTACCGGCCATATCTCTGTCAAATGTAAACACATTTTGTCCATTAACAATCCAAACATGATTCCTATTGTGGTCTATATGTCTGTGATGTTTCATCCATATATTCCATTAAGTAAGGGGATACTTGTCCAAAAACCGTTCAATGGGAATTGTTTTTAATTTTTAATCGAAATTTAACTCGTCAAATGTCAATGTACATGTATTTGTTAATAGATTTGTACATTAACAATCCCAAGCATGCTTCTGTTAAATTTCATCCATATATTTCATTTAGTAAAAGAATAACGACCAAAAATCATTTAATGGAAATTGTTAATGTCAAATGTTAATGTATTTGTTAACGCACTTTGCATATTAACAACCCCAAACACGCTTCCTAAAGTGGTCTATATATCCGAAGTTTCATATCCATATATTCCATTTAGTAAAGGAATAAGTGTCCAAAACCATTTAAAGGGAATTGTTAACGACTAAAACACTGCCAAATGTTAACGATAACCCCCCCCCCCCCCCCCCCCAATATCAATGCATATACAAAATTTGAAGAAAATCTGTGAAAAATACACAAGTTATCAATCAAGAGAAACGCTTTGCAGGTGTTGTAGTAAAATTTTCTACTGCAAGAATTGTCCTGGTTAAGTCGCTAGTTTAGTCATCATCATAATGAAGTTTGCACATCATGAAATGAAGTTACAACACCACATAATGTTAAACTGACAGGACGTAAGCATCAACTGACAACACATTAACCTGGTGATTTGCCACAACATAGAATGGCTAACTCACAAAATAAAACAATAATCGCACAGAACATAAGCAATTACAGACATAATAAAATGACCTTGAGACATAATATAAATATGCATTGACAAGATATAATGATGAATGGACATGACATAAAGAAAACTGCACATCATATAAGGAAAAGTGCACATCATATAAAGAAAAGTGCACATCATATAATGAAAATACATCACCATATAAAGAAGTTATGACATCAGATAAAGAACAATGGGCATCAGATAAAGAACAATGGGCATCATATAAAGAACAGCGGACATCATGTAAAGAAATAATAACATCATGTCTTACATTTGGTCAACATAAGACAGCTGTGGCGTTCCATAAATCGATCATTAAAATTTAACTCACTACGAGCGTACGTTAACTGAAAACTTCGTTTGGCCCAACTGCATAAAGCGAAAACTAAGGTTTACAGTGGTACATGTACATGTAAACACAAAGTTTTCTTACTTATGTTCTGTGGCATATGTCGTGGATTAGAACCGCATCAAGGTCCTGGGGCCGATTGCATAAAGCCGACGTCAGCCTGCATCATTACGCAAACACGCCTATACAAATACATTGGCACCTTTATCGCCGAAAAAATGAAATTTTTATGATGAAAACTTGCAACAGTTTTCTTAGTTCTGCTCAAAATATAGATTGTGGTTACTCGTTAGAACCGCCTCGATGAGGCGGTTCTAATGAGTACCCACAATCTATGTTTTGGAGCAGAAATAAGAAAAATAACGTTTTCCCCTGTAAACCCAAGTTCTACTAAAAAACAGTGGGTTCAAGGGGGACAAAATTATATAGGCGTGTTATCGTGATGTGTCGTACAATTGTCCTAGAAATTTGCGCGGTATGGACAAACGAGGCGTTTCGCTAACATAGTCGTAAACTCACTCATAAAGTCACGTCTACTAGTCAGCAGACTCAACTGAACTTTCGCTGTCAATTGGTGTAAAGCCCGATTGTCGCCATTTGCCTATGATAATGCGAAGTTAAATTATCATTTTAATGTTCAATCCATTAAATTGCTTGTTTTTATCTTAAAAATCTAGATGAGATCATATCAAGTGCCAATGCTCTTAACTGGCAGCGACAGCAAACATGCAGCTGCAACAAAACTTCAACTTTGTTATTTGGCATGTACACGCTATCAAAATAACCGAAATTGCTTTTACGAAGCCTAGTTAGTTTTAATTATTGTTTCAATTATTTCACGAAATTGTTGAATTCAGTAATATATGACTGGTGTTCATTGAGGAGACGTTGCAAACCGCATAACGCCAGAGAAAGGGCTGTTTGGCTTAAACTATATTTATATTTGAATCACAACATAAGATTACAAGCAATGTATCAATACAAATGGGATTCAAAGTATCCGTATCACGCAGCCTCGCTGCATGATGCTTCCACGCAGAGCTGAAACAGTCCGCACACTAGGACTGGTAAACCGCTTAGAGGATCTAAGCCTGTGCAGGAATCGCGGTGCGAGTCGGCCCGTCCTTGCTTATAAACCCTATTGGTTTCATTGGGCGACAGGGCTTGAGATGTCATTTTATCTCAATGTCGGGTTAAAGTCCCACAAAATGGGAAGCAACGTCTCCAAAATGACCTATACTGTGTTGACCGGGACGTTAAACCTCAAATCAAAGAAAACAAACATGGTGGTAAGACAAATAACCTGACTTAACTAAGCCGTTTGACCAGTCTTTCCTGCTTGCGAAGCGTACACGTGTTTTTGTAACACCTAAAAGCAATTAACCCATTGAATAATAGTGAACTCTTCCATTGCTGTATGTATATGTTGGCGGTCCCGCCTATCGGGGCTTGAAGAAATAGATGGGCTGCATGATGCTTCCATGCAGACCTGAAACCGACCGCACACGGGTACTAGTAAACCGCTTAGAAGATCTAAGCCTGCCGAGGCAAAGCGGTGCGAGTCGGACCTGTAACTTGGACAATACGAAATTACTAAATTAATGACAATTTTATTAATTGACACCATTTAAAACATGATTATTGATTTTTTTACCTCAGTATTGATACGGATGACCTCCGAACAATACAGGATAGTCAATTAATAATTACTGGTACACATTGGAACAGCACTGGTAAATAATTCACGGCCGATTCGAAGTCTTCCTTGAGACCTTAAGGGTATCCAAATAACAAATATTTATGGATAACCTCTCGATAACACACCACATGTTACATACTGCTTCCATTTATATATTGGGCACCGCCAATCGGGGCTTGAAGGAATAGTTGGGTGGGCTGCCTGATGCTTCCACGCAGAGCTGAAACCGACCGCACACCTGTATTGGTAAACCTATTAGATGATCTAAGCCTGCCCAGGCAAATCCATTACGAAAACGCGCCTATACATTTTAACCTTTATCGCCGAAAAAATGAAAATTCTAAGATGAAAATTTGTGATATTTTTGTGACTCGGGCTGTTGACTACCTACCTCTTTATAGTCACTAATATAGTTTTCAATACTTCAACATATTAATTCTACACGAGCTGCTTACACAATCTATTAGTTGAACTGTGTATTTGCATTGCAGTTCAGTAAGAGAAAAGGATTTGTATGTCACATTTATTGACAGCAATTAAATGTGTTTCCATAGACACTTTGTGTGTGCGTGTGTGAATTCGGGTTAAACGTCGCTTTCAACAATTTTTCAGTCATATCACGACGGTGTCTGGTTGCGACAGGGAGCTCAATGCTCACTTTTATAGTGCTGCCTCATTGAAGTATCAAGTCCCAGACACATTACATGATACCACACCCAGTCACATTATCCTGACACTGGGTCAACCAGTCCTAGCTCTACCCCGTAAATCTGAGTGCCAAGCGAGGAGCAGCTAGTACCATTGTTAACGACTTTGGTATGTCGCGGCCCGGGATCGAACCAGTGCCCTCCCGTTCCCCGGAGCGGACACTCTACCAACTGAGCTATCGGGGCCGGTCGACACTTTGTGAAAAAAAAAAAAGATTGGGTCTGATTATTTTGGATAGAATATTAAAAGATCATTTGACGGATATTATGAGGGTGCTTGAGAAACGTAGTGGACTCAGTACCATTGGCGTTTTTGTATGGGAAGTTGTGTTTCAAACCTGTCAACATGTGCATTTTGCTGTGCCCTGATTTATGAGAGAAGCGATACAATATGCTAATTTATAAGATGTAGCACTTTAGTCACAAAGATAATATATAGCTATCCACACAAAGATAATATATAGCTGTCCACAAGATATCGTTTTAGTATGTTTCTTGTAATATTTTTTAGTTATTTGTTTCAAATGAAGTTTATAAAAGTTAAATGAAAGGGACTTAAAACAATTTGCTATTCACCCACAATTATTCTGTGTAAATGGCATTTCTCTAACGAAATTGCGGGTTGAAATATAGATCTTATTTTTCTTGACATAAGGGTATTACATGAGATTGTGAACGTGATGAAAATAAAATTGGATACAACTAGCCAATATGGTCTGTATGAATATACATAAATAGTAATAATAATAATAATAATGATGATAATAATATAACTACGACTACTAACACTACTACTACGACTACTACTAGCACTGATAATAATTTTAATAACGAATTTATGATAAATATTATACTGTTACTACTTTTTTCCACTACTGCTACTATCATTGGGCCCCACCGATAGGGGCTTGAAGAAATAAAGTTGGCTGCAAGATGCTTCATCGCAGAGCTGAAACTGACCGTACATAAGTACAGGTAAACTGCTTAGGGGGTCTTAGCTTGCTTAGGCAAAGTGATCTGAGTCGGACCATCCCTGTATAATAATCCTTTTGGTTTGTTTGGGCGGTAGGGCTTGAGATGCCATTTCATTTCAATGTCGGGTAAAAGTTTAACAACTTGGAAGCAAAGTCTCCAAAATGACCTTAATGATGTTGTCGGGAACATAAAATCTCAATACATGTACAAACAAACAAGCCACTACTACTGATGATAACGATAATAATAATTTCTAAAATAAAAATGATGACGATAATAATAATACACTTCCACTACTGCAACTCAGTATTGCAATAATAATAATAATAATAATAATAATAATAATCAAAACGATAGTAATAATACTTATATCTTGCTACTACTCCTAATTCTATTACTGCTAATAGTACTACTGCTTCTATCACTGTACTACCACCACTACTTCACTTATTATTATTATAATTATTAAGACCAGACTTTTTTTGCTAAGGTCAATCATGGTCGAATTCAACTCTGTGAAATATACATTGTTAGATTCAACACCGGTTTATACGTCAATTTAGATATTCAATCTATGGCATTCAACAAAAACTAAAAAATGTACAACCGGTATTTGATACTGCAAATTCAGTGATCATGTAATTCTATGTATAAGGTTATTACTAAACGGCTTTAATAATGAGATATCATTGCCCTTTTCTTTCCAAAATGGATAAATACAATCACAATCGAGTTACCTGATATGGCACTGTGTGTGTGTGTGTGTGTGTGTGTGTGTGTGTGTGTGTGTGTGTGTGTGTGTGTGTGTGTGTTTGTGTGTGAATTCGGGTTTAACGTCGCTTTCAACAATTTTTCAGTCATATCACGACGGTGTCTGGTTGCGACAGGGAGCTCAATGCTCTCTTTTATAGTGCTGCCTCACTGAAGTATCATGTCCCAGACACATTACATGATACCACACCCAGTCACATTATCCTAACACTGGGTCGATAAGTCCTAGCTCTACCCCGTAAATCTGAGTGCAAAGCGAGGAGCAGCTAGTACCATTTTTAACGACTTTGATATGTCGCGGCGGCACTTTGTGACATGTCTTTTCTTGTTTTTATTTCTGCTAAAATATAGGTTGTTGATACACGTTAGAACCGCCTCATCGATGCGGTTCTAACGAGTACCCACAATCTATATTTCAGAGCAGAAATAAGAAAAATAAGGTTTATCCCGGTAAACCTCAGTTTTACTAATATTTAAAAATGGGGTTCAATGGGGTCATAATTATATAGGCGTGTTATCCTGATGTTAATTATGTAGCATCTACAACTACCCTCTATGATGATAACAGATACATAAACGTTTTTTTCGTCCTGCAAACAGAGACTGTGGCTGCTCGTTAGAACCACCTGAGTCTAACCAGTATCCGTATTCTATGCGTTTGCGCGAAAATAAAGACGTTCATTAAAGTGGGGTTTCAAGAGTGTTCCATACTCGTACTTTTGAATGTTTTTAAGAATATTTAGAAATGAAAAAAAAAATCCATTTACAAAACTCGCCTATACAATTACAATGTTGTTGTATATCTATAAGGAATTTTATCGCTGCCTATAATCTCCTGATTACAATGTAAACTTTACCGCCGAATAAACGAACATTTTAAGATGAAAATTTATATATTTTTTCTTATTTCTGCTCACAATATAGATTGTGGGTACTCATTAGAACCGCCTCACCAAGGCGGTTCTAACGAGTACCCACAGTCTATATTTTAGAGCAGAAATAAGAAAAATAAGATTTACCCCTGTAAACCCCAGTTTTATTATATAAAAGTGGAGTACAATGGGGTCAAAGTTATATAGACGTGCTTTCGTGACCCCCGTTGGCCATCATTGTTTAGGATGAATTGCAAGAAAACGTTGAATGCCAAGAAAAAATGCTAAGCGTCTGACACAGTGTCATTGCAATAAACGATGTTTTTGATATATGGCAAATAGAACATAACACATTGTTTTGATATGTTTTGATAATAATGCCAAGCAAATATTCGCAGAAATGAACAAAACGTAAAAAGTCAAAATACTGCATCCATCAACATTAAGTATACGTACACTTGGGTTAAATCTACCTACGTGCTTATTGTTTTCGATCACTGTTTTCGATTGCCGGCCTCGGAACATGTATCTCAGTCGGATGCGAGTCTGACTGGTGATCAGGAGGACGCGGGTTCGATACCCTCCGGGGTCGGCAACATTCTTTCGTGGAGATCGATCATGAAATCATTTCTACGGTCATTCTCTCCCTTTAGCTGATCCAAAAAAGGTAATTGTCAGTTTCTGGCGGAGGAATGTGCACTGTACTGGTTACCCGCTTACCACAATCTATGTTGTGAGCAGAAATAAGAAAAATATCAGAATTTTTTATCTGATAGTTTTCAGTTTTTTTTGTGGAAAATTGTCCTATATATTTGAATAGGCGTGTCTTCGTAATGCAATGTATCAGCCACATGACCAAAATTGCCAACATACCCCTTATATGGTTAAACCTTTGAAAAAATTCTTGTCAGGAACAAATTGCTGGCGACCTTGGAACTTGGTATAAATCCTTAGGGCTCGGGCCCTTCCAAGTTTGTTCAAATGGTGATCTTTGGTTGACTTTGACCAAGATTACATTCGGTCACTTGAGATTTTGAATGGAAAAAGGCAAACATAAGATTTTGCAGCCTCTGACATCAGAGCTGATACATGCACTCAGCTTAATTATCCTGGGGCCATCAGATTTTATACTTTTAACTTTTCGAAAGCTTATTTGCTGGCTGAAACCAAATAACATATAAGGCATCAGTCAGATTAAAAAAAAAACAAAGTTTGTTTGAGGATTCAAGGTGGTTGTCATGCCCATATGTGGTAAAAAAAGGATTTAAAATTCTTCATCTCAGGTACTGAAAGACGTGGGGTGCTGCACTTTGGAACTCTGATCCTTCCAAGATTTTTCAAAGTTGACCATGACCTATATATGCGGCGACAGCAAAAGCCAATGGATGAGTTTAAGATAATCTGGCAGCAATGATCCATGGATCGACATTTGCTAAGCTACGGTGGTTTGTTTAAAAAACGGCCACTCAGAGGTGGGGCGCTTTATGCTCATTTGAGCTATGATGAGCGTAGTGCCTCATGGGCCTCATGTTTATAATTGTGTGTCCAGAGTAGTTATTATAATAGTCATTTAACCCTTATCCCGCAGAAGACCACAGCCAATATCTTTTCAAACAGTTTGAATCCAGATCAGATGACACTGATCTGATTTATGAATTGAACAAGTTTAATATATCAAATAATTTGATTGGCTGATAGTCAGAAATCGGTGTGACTAAGTTAGTGTATCGGTATAATAAAGATTTTTGGCAAGCTTTGACCATATTTAATTGCCTTTGTCATGATTAACTTTGGTAGTGAGAGCCTTAAAACTCATTATTTTATTGCTTACGTGTAGTTGCATTTAACACCCTTCATAAACAGTTAATTCGATGACCAATGGTAGTTTGGTATCAAGTTACCATGGCAGCAATACCTCTGGAAGATCGATAATATTCAGGCGAGATAACCACGCCCCTCCCACCATATCAGTCGTCAAAAGGTTGACTGACTTTCGTGCAGCATTTCATGGTAGAAGAAAAGACGAATTTTAATGAACAATCCAGCCTCATTTTGACTGAAAGTCCACAATAACACAGAAACAAATACCGCATTAGATGGAATAACTGCTGAGATGTTTGAGAGGTTGAATGCTCTGGATTTGTAACATAATTTTGCACTAGAAAAGGCTATTCAACTAAATTTAAAATTTTGTTATCAGAATCTAATTCTCCAACTTTGGATTTGATGTACCCAAGCGTATTTTCTGATTGAATGACTGTGGTGTTGGTCTCTTTAAAACATTACTCGTTTGATCTGTTGGCAAATATGCACAATTTGAGGCCAACAACGTGTAAGACCCAGAAAAACGTCACTCGAGAGTCTTTGTGTTAGAGCCAGGGTGTGCGCGTAAATTTTAGAAAATTTGAGGCAAACCAATTCAAAAAGACTATAATTCGTTATAAATTTGGAAATCATGCGACATACCGCACGTATGGTTGTCGACCGAATCACGGTAGACAGCTATGCTGTACTCTTTGACTGCACGGCGGCGGGTCAGACTCCATGACAGCTACGACATAAATCTTTGTTAAAAGAGGGTTGAGGCCTGATGCTATGTCTGTCGCTGGGCTCATCGTGGTTTAACTAATGATTTTCTTTAGCTCTGGCAAACAGTGTAAGGGGGATCGGCTAGCAGCCCTCATCTTTGCTTCATCTCAGTTTGAATATGATTTATGTCTCTGTGATGATGCATTGATGGAGTTTGTTTGAATGATTTGAGGTTTAACGTCCCCGTCAACACTGTAAAGGTCATTTTGGAGACGTTGCTTCCAATTTTGTGGGACTTTTACCCGACATTGAGATGAAATGACATCTCAAGCCCTGTCACCCAATGAAACCAATAGGGTTTAATAGCATGGACGGTCCGCCTCGCACCGCGGTTCCTGGACAGGCTTAGATCCTCTAAGCTGTTTACCAGTACTAGTGTGCGGGCCGGATTCAGCTCTGCGTGGAAGCATCATGCAGCCCATATATTTTTTCAAGCCCCTTTGGGCGGGGGCCAACATTGATGGAGTTAGGATATCATTATGCAAACCGAATACTTAATGTTTATTGTTGGGAACAACACCCTAACCTAATGCGAAGATTCGGCCGGTAAAAGATCTTTAAGCCCCCCCCCCCCCCCCCCCCACACACACACACACATACACACCCCAAGTGCCATATGCTGCTGACCGTTCTAAGGCGGTAGTTTTGGTGTTGGTCTTTTACTGTCACTTTTTTGTATGTCTGCGAATTTGATGTGAGTTGTTGTTTAGTGTTTTCTAATGGTCTGATCACCCCGTGTGTGGAAGAGAGGGCTGAAATTAAAAAAAAGTGAAACGTTTACAACGCTCCCTACTGGTCTGCTTGAAATTGGCACACATCGGAAATCGGGCCCCTTTATAGTCGAGCGACAATAAGTGGACGCCGGCAGGAAACCGGTCGGCGATCGAGCGGCGACGGCCGAAACAGGATTCGTCGAGCGGATTTCACTTGATTACCTGTTGGGCGCCGGCCGGACGTCAGCCAATTGCTGCCCGGTTATCTTATTGGTCGGGGTCCGCTCTACGACCACCGGATGCCAGCCGATGCCATCGACATCGCCCCGACGGCGGTACTAGGTCTCTCACCGCTGTGGTTCGAGGCTGGTTAGGGTCACATGTGATACGCCAAACTCTGTAAAAGAAGGTAACTAAAGGTGTTTATTTTTTCTCCATGAATACCGTTTTTCGCCAGCCCCTGATTAACGATCATAAGTGAAAAAAATCTTGAAAGGGCCGTTAAACCAAAACAAAGTCATAATTGAGCCAGTTATGTGGGCCCAGCGCAGCCTGAACAGAGTCTTCGCTGTGCGCTCTAAGGATAACTAAGGGCCCAGTGCTCCTTCGTGCAGCAAGACAAGTCTCTGGTCAGACTACATTGATGCGCAGGTTGATCTGCTTCTTCGCTGGGCGCACATGTTAATTGTAGTAAATGCTGTGCCCGGCTCATATTGGATAGAAAATATGGCAGATGTACTCATTACCCTTTTTGTATCAAATGTTATCTTCCATCTTATATATAGCAGGAGTCCATTTCAAAATTTAGGGGTGTCAGGTTGTGTTTTCTTCAAAATTTATTTGTAAAATGGCTGAACCTGACGCAAACAGTGTAGGCCCTGATCAGACGCCGCGTTCTGCGGCGTCTGATCTTGGCCTGCACTGTTTGTACTGGTACCCGTTTTGGGGTTTCCGGTATCAAATGAGTTAAACGGAACAAATTTACTTTTCCGCACCAAGAACATACTTGAACTCAACCCTTTGCAAAAAAAAACTCGACTCTCCTGATAAGAATTCCTCAGATCACACATAAATAGCAAATTATATTAAGCTGTAGTGTGAAGACATTACTGCATGCAGTACGAGTATCATCGGGTACAAAAATACTGAATAGAACAGCCAAGAAACGGGCCTCCGTGGCCTAGTGGATAAGAGCGCTGACTCTTAACCATTAGTTTTCTCATCGCTGTGGGCTCGAGCCTCGCTCGGGTCACATGTGAGACGCCAAGTTCTGCAACGGAAGGTCAGGTGGTTTATCTTCGGCTTCTCCGGTTTTCGCCCACCTCTGATAAACGATCGGTTGGTCCATTTCAATGTTTGAAATGCCTTGTTTATTTAACAGAAATCCTGTATTTGAACCCATTTTATACAGTGAACCCAAACGGGTCTGTGGTAAGCGGTGCAGGCCCAGATCAGACGCAGCAGAATGTGGCATCTGATCAGGACCATCACAGTTTGCAGAAAGTTCGGCAATGTTCTAAATACATTTCTATCAATAACTCATTCTGACAGGTCAAGCGGCTTTGGAGACAAAACCGATCAAAATTAATAATGACGATCATAGATGTCGCAACCAAGAGCTGTCACCGGAGAGCTTTTCTAACGGACTTGCTATCGTGACATCTGTTGTTAAAAATATACGTCTTGGAAATTTTTGACATTACACTATTTAAAAAAGAAGAGACATAAACTGACACGAATATATGTGACATTCAGAACAAAAGATGTATATGTGAAAGACAAACACGTCCCCGGGCCAAGGGTAGCATAAAAGCAACAACAGTACAATATTACATGTATAGAAATGAAATTCAGGAGTAAAGTCGTTTGACTTTCTAGGAAATCTGAATCCCACTTTGCTTATAGTAAGGACACTATTGATGTGTGATTTAGCTTGTAAACAAGACCATAAATAATTTATTTAAGGGATGGGTGTTTCAACCTTCCTTAGGAATTACATAATCTGCTGCAGGTCAAGTACAGGTGAAGGTCACGGGACAAAAGCCCTTGTCAGAATGAACCTACATGTCAAACATGCAGGCTCTATCGGAAACGGTTTAAAAGTGATGGCTAATGTCATTTTTAAGCACTTCATGTCAAGGTCAAGTTCATAGGACATTTTTTTGTATGAGTGGTAGGCCCTTGTCACAAGAAACCTACATGCCAAATATGGAGGCTCTATCTATGCCAAATATGGAGGCTGTATCTGAAACGGTTCAAAAGTCATGACCAAAATGAATGTTATTTTTTTTTCTTTAAAGTATGTCAAATGTCGAGGTCAGAAGTCAAATGTTTGTATGAGTGCGATGCCTTTGTCACAAGGAACCTATATGCAAAATATGAAAGATCTTACTAAAACGGTTCAAACGTTATGACCAATGTTTTTTTTTAAGTAGATCATAGGGCAAGGTAAATGCCAATGGTCAAGGTTGTTTGTATGGGTGGGAACCCATTGTCACGAAGAACATACATGCCAAATATCAAGGCTCTATCTGAAACGGTTATAACGTTATGATCAATGTTAAAGTTGTCCAACCAACCAACCAGCCAGCCAGCCAGCCAACCACCAACCAAACAAACAAATAAGGAAACAGACAGGAAAAAAAACAAACAATATATGCCTCAGCTTTCTGTATATAAAGTGTGGGTTAAGGGAGGGGGATTCATTTCACGGAAATGTTCGCGTGATGGCATTAGGAAATTATGTCCGTGTGAAATAATGGCGTCCAACTACTGACGTTCCAGAAGGCATTACGATAACACACGTGTGACATAGTGTATTCTTCCATATCTCCTAGATGGCTATATTTCCGATGAAAATTTAAATTTTCTTAATTTTACTCAAATCATAAGTTTTGGATGCTCGTTAGAACCGCCTTACAGAGGCGGTTCTAACGAGTATCCGCAAGCTATGTCCTGGAATAGAAATAAGTAAATAAAAATGTATATCCCCGTAGCCTTCTATATAAAGTGGGATTCAGAGGGTGTTCATTTCACGGACTTGTTCACTTGATGGACGTTCTAGAGCGCATACATGGGCAACGTTAACGTTTCATTTATAATAAATTGGGCTCAATGATCGCAAAGAAAATAAAACATAAGCTCCACTATAAAACCATACGCCACCCATTACGGTAACACCCCACGCGACATAGTGCATTTTTCACATCTCCGATATGGCTACTTTTCAGATGAAAATCCGTGATATTTTTCTTAATTATACTGCGAACAAAGCATCCCGTAAAACATCCGTGTATTGAACACCCCTAAACCCTACTTTATATTGGAATACGACTCGGGTTTACTGGGTATACATTATTTTTCTTACTACTCGTTAAGTCGTGAGAATTGAGAATTGAGGTGGTTATGGATTAGAATTGAGAACGTTAAAATCGTACCTCTATTTATCATATGACTTCGCGTCTGAGAATGTGGATAACGCCATGTAATATATTCGATAATCCAGTAGTGAATTAAACATGCAAATTAGTTAGATACGCCTCGTAACGTTACACATTCAACGTCTTTAACGACGTCGAATGGCGGAATATCGATATTTTTGTTAAACATTTTGGATAAAATGCGTTTTAAATGTCATATGATAAATATAATCTTTGATTCGTGCTCATGTAATATTAAATTTATTAAACTCGTTGAAGAAAAGGGATATAATGCTCATGTAAGATTCATGTGAGATCCTTTAGTTCTTAACAAAAAAAAAAAGAGATTATATAGCGCTTTATAAGACTGTGAATAAATTATAACAGCAATGGCGGTTGTGGCTGGTAGTGATTCTAGCTCGTTATATTGAATAATGTAATTTGCCTCCACAGACTAGATGAATTGCTTTACAAAGAATATGTAGCAGTCAGTACATGCTCATATATCACTAAAATGAAGACACAAATCAAATCAATATTTCTCAAGAAAAGAATGAAGGACATAACCTGATTAAGTAATTGGAACAGTAGGCGAGGTTAACGTGTACTCGGTCTATCCATTTCGAAAACATGCCTATAGCAATACATTGTAATCTTTATCGCCGAAAAAATGAAAATTTTAAGATGAAAAATTGTGATATTTTAAAAAATAAGATATACCCGCGGAAACCCCTGTTTCACTATATAAAAGGTGGGTTCAAGGGGGTCAAAATTATGGAGGGGTGCTTTCGTGATGGTGCACTCGGTCTGTCTAACGTCGAATGCATTTTCCAGTACGTTAAAATAATAGGTGTACTGGGCCTCCATGGCCTTGCGGGTAAGAGCGCTGACCTTATAGATGTCATAGTTTTGCTTCAATCTTTATCAAAGTGATTATCTTGATAATATCTGGGTCAAGTTCGAAAATAGATCATGTCGGAATAAAACCTACGTCATTAAGTCAAACTGCTTTAATAGAAGCGAAGGCAATGATTAGGAAGCAACACAATTAACTCGCAGCTCCCATCAGACAACAAAGGGAAAGAAAACAACACATGGAACGACCAGACCCTAATGGAAACATCAATAACGGAAAGCCAAAAAGACAGCAACTTCCCACTTTTTCACCCTCTACAGTTTTACTTCAATGTCATGGAATTATACCAGAATATTTAGTTTGATGCTACGTATCTGGGACAGGCTTGAATATGGGTCAGGTAGGATCAATGCGGAAAAGCCTTGTTTACTCTCTTCAGACCATAGTTTTGCTTCAACCATCATTAAACTGTACAAGAATGTTTGCCTTGATGATATCTTGGTCAGGTTCGAATATGGGTGATGTCGAATTAAAACTAGATTACTAGGTGAAATCGAGTTAAAACACTTTTCACCCTCTAGAAGCCACAGATGAGTTTTTTTTTATCTTCACGAAACTGTTCCAGAATGTTTGAAAGTCCAGTTCTAATATGGGTTATGTCGGGTCGAAAACCCGGTAACTAGTTGAAATTGCTTTAAAATAGAAGTGGAGGCAACGATCATGAATCGATACAATTAGCCCCGCCCCCATCAGATACACCAAAGGGAAAGAAACACAAACACGAAACAACAGACCCCAATGGAAACATCAACAGCGGAAAGCCAAAAGGACAGTTACTTTCCCACACAATGTCTAATAGGCTAGCCAAAATAAAATTATATAAACGACACAAACACCCAAAGACAAACCATAACAAAAATAAACCGCTACAGAAGAACCATCTTGGAACGGTCAGAGGAAACGAATTCCACCGATTTTACGTGGCCACAATCCTCGCCTTACTTCCGTCGCGATTTAGATAAATAATTTGTTCAGTCAGCATGAAGGCCTCCTAACACATCAGTGCAACATCTACGTGAACAAAAAAACCTTTTTCACTCGCTAGAGATAATTTCAAAATGGTTGTCTCGATGATATTTTTGATAAGTTCACATATGGATCATTTTAGAATAAAACTAAGGTCACTTGGTCAAATTGCTTTAAAATTCTGTTCCTTTTGGCCAGTTTTATTTCGATCTTTACAGAGGTAAGGGCGAGGATTATGGCCATGTAAAATCGATTTAAGCCCCCCAGTGGAATTGTTTCCACTGACTGTTCAAAGGCGGTTCTTCTGTGGCGGTTTATTTATGTTGTTGTTTGTTACTACTTACTGTGTGTATCACTTGTGTCGTTTATTTTGGATGGCCATTTGGCCATTTTGTGGGAAAGTAACTGTCCTTATGGCCATACTTTGTTTAGGTTTCCATTATTGTCTGTCGCTCCATGTTTGTGTTTCTTTCTCTTTGGTGTCATTGGTGAGTGGAGTAAGTTAATTGTATCGATTCCTGATCTTTGTTTTACTTCTTGTTTATGAACATTTCGTAGAATATATGACTTCATACAAGTTTGAATATTGGTCATTTGATTTAAACCTTATTTTATTTGTATAGCTAATACAGTTAAGCACATAAAATCTACAAAAGAACAATGATATAGAAATGAGATTCAGGAGAAAGTTATTTGAAATTTTAGGAAATCTGCATCCCACATTGCTTATAGTAAGGACAATAGTGATGCGTGATTTAGCCTGAAACAAGACCCTAAATACTTTATTTCATTGATGTGTGTTTCAGTCTTCCTTAGGAATTACATAATCTGTTGCAAGCTCCATGGGAAGTAGACATGTTCTTATTCCAATGCTTTGTATTTTGTCGAGGGCAAAAGCTCACAGATTTACGCATGTTAACAAAGATAAAATTTTTAGTACACGTACGTAATCAACATGTTCCGTTCTAATGTGTATTCCTTGCTTCCAGAGGATAGTCCTTTTATAGAACATATCTAACGTCACTAGAGCTGGTGTCTGGGAATGTGTTGCGGTCGTAAAAAGTCTCCTTGCCCTACATCATAGTGTAGTTTATATTTTCTTGTATTTTGGGGTCATTGATTCCATTGTGGAAATTTGAAAATATTTGAGGGTCACTGATGTGGCCAAATTGGCAGAAACTTGCTAGTCTGGCCCAGAAAACATGCATAATCCACATTTTTCAGTTCTGGTGTGTATTCCTTGCTTCCAAAGGTAACCCTTTTATTGAACATATTGGAGCGGTTTACGCCTTTAGAACGTTTACATTGCAGCATTACTTTAGAAGGTATCATAACTGATAGATGAGTTTACAACATGAGCCAAACAGAACGAAAAACACCTTTAGTGACTTCCAAATGGTCATTTCGGATCAATAACTAGGTTACTAGGTCATATTACTTAAACAACTTGTTCATCCTCTAGAGGCCACAGTTTTGCTTTAATCTCTTTGAAACCTAACCATAACGTTAGTCTTGATGACTTGTCGGACAAATTTGACTACAGGTTATGTCAAATAAATGGTCACCAATTCAATACTTCGAAACATTGTTCCCTCACTCCAGGACCCAGGTTTTTATCAATCTTTTTGAAACTTAACTAACTTGTCTCACTTAATAAGACTAATAAAATCAAAAATAAGTTCCCGTTAAGAGCAACGAAAGCATTCATAAGAAAGAAGATGGGTCATACTACGTAGTATCGGCTAATAAAGCCTCATCAGTGACCCTGTAATGATCCGGTAAAGAAAGCCAGAGGAAACATACTGCAATTTTGCGCATTTCGAATAGGCTGATATAAATCAAAATGGGGTCCAAATAATTAAAAACCTGTCTAGAATATGAGTCTAAACCAATAATTTATTTCTGATTTCTCAGAATATTCACACTTATCTCAAAGGACCAAAAGTAAAATATAAACTGCACTATGGTTGATGTACGGGGAGTCGTTTTTGCGGCCGCCACACGGCACAACACCAGCTGCAGTTAAGGCAAATAAAAATCAAAAATGAGTTCCTTTAAGAGCAATGAAAACATTCATAAGAAAGAAGATGGGTCAGTTTGAATATGGCTCATCCTCATATTGAGTGAAACACAAGGTCAATTGGTCTTATTTCTTTAAAAATGATTGTGCACTCTAGAGGCTAGAAATAACTCAGTCGGGCGATTAAGGTCCATCTCGGCCGTCTTGTTTAATTATGTGTGCAAACATTTTTGACAGGGATGGTCGGCCAGTTCCATAACTGAGTATGTTGGCATCAGTGAAATAGTATGTACCTCTTTCATGAAGCTGGTGTTTTGTTTCGGGAGTAATGTGTTCAGAAATGCAGACGTTAGCCTTACATAAAGAACCCAGGGTGTTTCGTGACACGTCATGCAGGCGTGAAAACAACATGCGACGAAGAATTGTTTTATACTGGAATATAGGTGACCTTGAGAAACAAAACTGAAAAAAATGTGAAACTAATAAAATGTTTGAATTAGCTTTATTGCACTGCTGTTCGGCGATGATAGGGTGACCTAGATAAAGTATTTTTCCAGTCTAGGAAAAGTGCATGCTACGAATAATCCTAATGCAATAATATTGTAAAGTGGCAAAGTTAAGTAGAAATGTATGTATTTCATTCATGCAACAAGATTCACACACTGTACAGAGGAAGCGTAACACGTAATTACTCGTTAATCTGGAGAAATACAAAAGATTTCTCATTGATATGATAAAAAAAGAAAGCATCCAGTATGGCGATAAAACTGTGAACCTTCCGGTGCGTTAAATTAAATTGCACGTATTTTCTCAGCAAGCAAAACACGCTTTCGCCAAATTAGCCTCTGTCACAGCAAATTCAGAAACAAGAGCACCGCATGCCGGTGCCAACGCTCGGCTGCAAAAATTCTAAGTTGAAAAAGGGGCAAAGCTGTGCCAAAATATTTTGAGGGTTACCTCACCTATTGGTATGAGTTCCTTTTTTTATAATGAACAACTAGTCCGAGTTTGAAGTAAATATGTTCAGTAATGACAGAGATATTACAAATTGTCCAAGTTTTTGCACGACGACGCAGACGACGGCGACGACGACGACGTAGACGACGCCAGAGCTATGACAATACCTCGTCGTTTTCTTCGAAAACAGCCGAGCTAAAATGTCCGCCGATAAAAGTCTTTTTCGAAGAAGATTTGGTCAGTTATGCTCCCAGGTATAGAGTCAATGTCAAATAATGGCATACTTATTTTTATATTCTGCTTTATAACAATGCTTCTATAACGTACGTTTTTATTGCCAAGCCAATGCTAATCTTTGGGGAACCTAAACCTTTATATACTCCTTAACAAAAGGGTCTCTGATGAATAGAGATCAAAGTTTTGATAATATGAGGGTCGCTGGTGAAGGTGCTTCTGAAACGTTTCTGGTTCCAGTTCAATATACCGTAATCGGTAAGTGGACATTGACAGCGAAAGGGTCATGCAATAGGAGTTTTGAAGGAGGATAGACATTGAATGCATTCACAACCATTGTTATTGTTTTGTTTTCACATTGCAGCACCATGCTTATAAATCCCCGAGGTAAATGTACCAATAAACAAGGCATTTTGCAAAGGGTATATAATACATTCTTCGTGTTTGCTCCAACACATAGTCGGTTCCCCCACTCTTCTTCGCTCCCATATTTTACCAAGATCGGAAACGCGCAGTCAGATTTTTGCACTCAAATCGAGTCGGTACGTTATAAGTTTAGTGTGGGAGTGTGTGTCATAAAATAAAAAAAAAACACACAGAAAAAAGCATTTGGAAGTGGGTGCATGCATGTATGTGTTTACGCCCGACCGAAGGTTGAACTAAAGAGGGATCCATGCGTTTTATATGTTATCATGTACGAGACTCAGTGTAATTGAATGAGAGGGACGCATAATTCAGAGCACTCACGTTTCTGCATAGAATGCAAGATGCTTTGCAGAAAATAACAAATAAAACTTGCACTAAGAATCAAAGGCCCGAGTTTCACTGTTACTCAACTTCTGTAGCCTATAACTCAATCCCCAGTTTCCTTCGCGGAATAGTACTCATCACGTGAACAAGTCCGTGAAATAAAGACCTCCCTAAACCCCACCTTATAATGAGAAAACTTGTGTTTACGGGGGTAAACATTATTTTCCTTATATCTGCTCTAAGACATAGGTTCTGGGTACCCGTTAGAACCGCCACAATCAGGCGGTTCTAACGAGCACCCAAAACCCATGTTTGAAGTAAAAATAACAAAAATATGACAGATTTTGATCAGAAAAAAGCCATTTTTGAGATGTGAAAAGTGCACTATGTCGCATGGGTTTGTTATCGTAATGTAATAAATTGAGCACGGACGTTTCTTACTTAACGGTAGAGTTTTTTTTCATGACAGGTTGGAAAGAAAACAGAAATAGTATGGATAACATAAATCGAAGTAAAGGAATGAACGACAAACACACGTCAGGGCAAACGGAAATAATATATTATCTATCAAAACCGACGGCGTGGGAGGGGGTAAAAATTGAACTGTGGTCGACTGACTACCAATCGACCATTGGCGTTGCTTTTTTTCTAAATTTGTGTAAGTTTTAGTATCGGATCATTGATTCCATTGTGGAATTTGTAATGTATAATAGGGTCACTGAGGAGGCCTAATTGGCCGAAACTAGCGAGTATGGCCCAAGAACATATACACTTAATATTTTCCAGTTCTGTGGTGTATTTCTTGCTTCCAAAGGATAAATATGTTGTAGAAAGGGTTGAACCCTTCTATAGAACATATTTACCGTCACTACAGCTGGGGTCTGGGAATGTGTGGTGGCGGTAAAATGTCTCCCTGCCCTACTATATTTTCCAGTTCTGTGTTGTATTGCTTGCCTCCAAAGGATATCCCTTTTTTAAAACATATTTGGTATACACGAAATCAAATTACTCAAGCTTTTTTTTAATATATATTAACTTATATTTAATCGCGACCGGAGTAAGGGCGAGGATTGTGGCCACGTAAAATCGACTTAAGCCCCTACCCACCCCGATGGTATTCGTTTCACTTACCGATCAAGGACGCTTCCCTTTTTATTATGGCTTGTCTTTGAGTGTGTGTATCGCTTATATTATTTTGTTTTGGATGGCCGGTTGGCCGTTTTGTGGGAAAGTAACTGTCCTTTTGGCTTTCCGCTATTGATGTTTCCATTAGGGTCTAGTTGTTTCATGTGTGTGTTTCTTTCCCTATGGTCTCTGATTGGAGCTATGAGTTAACTGTATCGATTACTGATAATTACCTTCACTTCTAATTTTTATATTTAATCGACAGCGCGGTGGTTAACCGCGTTCGACTCTTGATCGAGAGGTTGTGCGTTCGAATCCGGCACCCGGTATTGAGGTGTATCCTTGGGCAAGACAGGTAATGACACTGCCTCACCCTACCCAGGTGTAAATAGGCAGCAGTGGTGTAATAGTCACTATCTCTCTCTCGCACGCGTGAAAACATCAGGAATGCGTGTTCGAGAGCGATTAAATACGCGTGAAACTTCGATGCAATCAAACTAAAATAAATTAGTATAAATTATTTAATCGGTTGCCTAATGTTTGAATGAACAACGATATCTATTACTCTCTGTCGAAAACATTTATATCATTGTTTGCAGTTTGTCTGCAATGTCGAGAATAAATCGTGTATGATCCAAATTTGGCCAATCAATGCAGGCAAATAAATCGTAACAAAAGAAGACAGAAATCGTTCGTTTAACATTAGATAATCATATTTCATTTCTACATTTGTGTTAAATGTAGATCTGGGATTCATATTACAGACAGAGCAACAATGTGTGATCCACGTTAAGCAAAATGTGTCTTAAGGTATGTGCTTAAAAATGTTCTATAAAAGGGTTATCCTTTGGAAGTAAGGAATACACCATATAAGTGAAAAATATGGAGTGTACATGTTTTCTGGGCCAGACTAGCTAGTTGCGGCCAATTAGGCCTCATCAGTGACCCTCAAATATTTTCAAAATTCCACAATGGAATCAATGATCCAAAAGGACAAGAAAATATAATCTACACTATGATGTAGGGCAGGGAGACGTTTTACCGCCGCCACACATTCCCCCACACCAGCTGTAGTGAAGTTAAATATGTTCTATAAAAGGGTTATCCTTTGGAAGTAAGGAATACACCACATAAGTGAAAAATATGGAGTGTACATGTTTTCTGGGCCAGACTAGCTAGTTTCGGCCAATTAGGCCTCATCAGTGACCCTCAAATATTTTCAAAATTCCACAATGGAATCAATGATCCAAAAGGACAAGAAAATATAATCTACACTATGATGTAGGGCAGGGAGACGTTTTACCGCCGCCACACATTCCCCCACACCAGCTGTAGTGAAGTTAAATATGTTCTATAAAAGGGTTATCCTTTGGAAGCAAGGAATACACCACAGAAGTGAAAAATATGGAGTGTACATGTTTTCTGGGCCAGACTAGCTAGTTTTGGCCAATTAGGCCTCATCAGAGACCCTCAATTATTTTCAAAATTCCACAATGGAATCAAACTACCATAAGTCAGTGCATCTACAAAGTCTTACCAGAGTCATTTTTATGCGTTTTCTGTTTGTCCCTTTGATTCAAGACATCAAAATACAGACATAGCAATTTGCATTCGTAATCGGCACACAGACGGCGTTTTCGTTTACCTGTACTCACATGCATGTACACACATTTGTTACCGCGCAGTTACGAACGGAAGCGGAACAAGCATCACGAAAACACGCATATATACTTTTGACCCCCTTGAACCACACTTGTATATAGTAAAACTGGGGTTTACGGGTGTAAGCCTTATTTTTCTTATTTCTGATCTTATTTTAAAATTTTCATTGTTTCGGCGATAAAGGGAACAATGTATTTTTATAGGCGTGTTTTCGTAATGGGTTATAAATACAAATCTACACTTGATATCGAGCATTCGAACATAAACATTAATGCGTGCTTTTTTTTTTTTTTTTTTTTGTTTTGTTTTCAAACAAGGGATATCATGATATCTATGTAAATGTAACTTTAGTCGCGGTAAACTGATATCTTTAATAACATTTAATAATGATTATATTTTCTCAGAATATAGCTTGTTTCTTACCTGCAACCAATGTTAGAATTGGATAAAAGATATTATGTATGCCTGTTTACCTACAGTTTTCTCTATTTATAAACTTGCCAATTATACTGTGTAGTTGTCTTCTACATGATTCTATATCTGAAAGTACTGTCAGAGAGAGTGAGTGTTTGAGTTGTACGTCCCACCAACAGCTAAGGTCATACGGAGACAGGACCTAGGTTTAAGGACACATCCGAAAGTCTGCGGCCCCTGGTTTACAAAGCGAGTAGCGTAACCACTGCACCAAGGAGGCTCCTAAGTACTGTCAGAAGTACATGCACATAATAACTTATTCTTTTATTTATTCATTATGAAGGCTGAATAATGTCTGGTACCATATTTAGATGCGGACAAACAAAATTTTATGTTGCCTTCTGATTTTGATTTGCTATTTGTGACATTAACTGGTGGTGTTGTTTTATTATGGCATGTCTCTGGAAATGTATTGTCTTCATTGTTAGGTATCAAAATGTGTTTAATACAATGGTAACCTGTCTAAGTAATTATTTGACGGCTGTTTAACTAAAAAGACAAACAACAAACAATGGTCACCTTAAAAGTCAGCCGCATAAATACTTATAGACCTATTAATATAGTAGTCGCAGATATATTGACTAGGCGGAGCTATTCAGGTATTGTTCAATATATATCGTATTCGCTGATCTCACCAGAAGATTCGTTAGAGTGTCTTTCGCATGCTTTCTTCAAGCGGTCAAAATAACCATATACACCACAGCTTCGCTGGTGTTACCAGTAGTTTTGGTCGTAGTACCAAAGCGTTAATCCAAAATCGTTAATCCATAGACAAACGGGCAAATATCAATGTTCGGATCAACAGACATGGACTCCAGAAGATTGTAATCAGGCATCCGCGGATATTAAGCATTACTTGGTAAGCAAGCTTCGCCCACCATGTCCATCGACCCGAACGAGGAAAAAGTGTAAATGCCGGGAAGGGTATGTCCGAGA
The DNA here is from genome assembly GCA_963580285.1 of Lucinisca nassula. NCBI lineage: Eukaryota > Metazoa > Mollusca > Bivalvia > Lucinida > Lucinidae > Lucinisca > Lucinisca nassula. The sequence continues at coordinate 42,389,959 of OY757018.1, forward strand.
TTTTACAACTGAATTCCCACAATCGGGTGACATTTTTGTTAACAGAACATCACAACGGAAGGTGCAAACGATAGTTCCGCCTAGTCAATCTTATCTGCGACTGCTATACATATTACAGATGCTACATTTAGTATACTTTAATACGGGTTATGTTATTTGACAGGGGGCAATTACCGAGAATTAAACACACCAAATGTCACCAATAACAATTTCATTGCATCTAAGCATATGAGCCGCATTCTAGAGCAATGATCCTTATCCGACTGGCTTGGTATCAGTAAGTTCCTAATTGCAATGTGTTCTTTGTTTCCAAAGGCAAAATTTAAAGCTTTTTTCACTCTGGGGATAGCCAATTTGTTCGATCCAGGCTGATCTGGACTTTTCAGACTAACTTGTACACTAGGGGTACCAATATAGCCTGGGGCAGAAAAGTATAATTAACCAATGGTACTTGCATAGTCTGGACCCAATTTGCATAGGTATCTTTATCAGACTTTATCGTTATGTGAACGTTAACCTAGACCGTATCTGATCCTTCCTAGCCTGATACGGTTAAAGCTGGTACGGACCTGGTTTAAGTGCGCACAGAGACATTTGCAGCCAGCTGCAATAGGCTTGCTATTGAAATATTCTGCAGTGGTGTTAAAGGCAACTAATCTAGTTGATCGGCGTTTAATAAGCAAACTGAATTAAACGTTTTCTATCTTTATGTAATTAGGATTAGACAAGTTTAGTTCGCGACTAAAACCGTACGTCCTTGGAGAAATGGTGTACCAGTACTTTGCACAAACTAAATTTATTCACAATATGCTTACGAAAGAGCGTTGATGCGTTTTTAAGGAAAAATACACTCGGATAGCTTTCAGTTCTTTTGGGAAAGGAGAAACGTTCCCTAGACTAATTAAACTTCACTACAGCTAGTGTTTAGCGCTTATGTGGTCACCGTAAAACGTCTCCCTGCTCTTAATCATAAAGTAGATCATATTTTCTAGACCTTTAGGATCGGGATTCAAACCTGGAAATCTGGAAATATTAGATGGTTACGGATGAGGAGTAATTGGCATAAACTAACCAGTCTTCAGAAAGCGTGTACACTCGGACTGTTTTCAGTTTCTTAACCTTTTACACCATATTACATTGCTTGTAGTTGCGCGCTTTGTATATATGCAACAGACATTCACTTCTCTCCATCTTGATGCAATGTTTCCTGTTTGTAGCATTTCTAAATTGAACTTATACGTATTCTCTAGAGATAAACAAGGATGCTGAGAAATGCTTAATGTGAAGTAAAATTATGTATGTCGCCTTTGGCATCAACGAATACCTTGCAGATATAGGATGGACGTATAGTTTTATTGAGGCGCTAAATATCCAGTACCGAAGTTTGCAACACTTTACGGCATCTTGCAATGTCATAAACAAAAATGCATTCTTCAATGTAGTTAACTGGAATCATGGGTACCATAAAATTCTGTTTGTGTGTGTGAATTCGGGTTTAACGTCGCTTTCAACAGTTTTTCAGTCATATCACGATGGTGTCTGGTTGCGACAGGGAGCTCAATGCTCACTATAAAATTCGGTTTGATTTTCATAAGCTTTATTGGTTTTCAACACCGCACACGATATTTTGATAGGCATAACCAGTACGGGTTTGCCACACTGCATACGGCATTCAGCGAGGAAGTTTTAGGAGGGAGAAGCTCCGCCATCTTCTCGTGAAGGAGGCAGCGTCCAGAATAGTAAACGTTTTGCGTGAATCAGGTGGACGTTTTACAATTTCTTGATTTTTCGATAAAACCTGTCGCTCATACTATTGAAATGTAAACAAATAACTAGCCTATTTAAAATGATATCTATATATGGATAAATCTCGTGCAGCGGACCTTGGACAAAGCATTTTAGAGTGTAGGCAGTCAAGAGCATAAAATACGTTGTTGCAGTCAGCAAACCTTCAGTTCAAACACTCTGATCTATCAAAGTTAGAATATAAAAATACCAACCCATTCAATTTGACTTTCTGTTTGTCTCGATTGTTCATATAATAAGCATGCATGCTGTTTGAATGACCCGCATAATTCCCTTTCAATTAAGAACTGAACAGACGACAAATCGACAAACCACGCCATCAAAATAGAAGTGGAGGCAATGATCAGGAACCGATACAATCAACCCACAGCTCCCATCAGAGACAAGAACGGGAAAGAAATGCAAACATGAAACATTACACCCCAATGGAAACATCAATAGCGGAAATCCAAAAGGACAGTTACTTTCCCACAATATGGCCAATAGGCTATCCAAAATAAAATAATATAAGCGACACAAACACACAAAGACAACCCGTAACAAAAATAAACCGCGGGCAGAAGAACCGCATTGAAACGGTCAGCGGAAACGAATTCCACTGGTGGGCTTAAATCGACTTTACGTGGCCACAATCCTCGCCCTTACTTCCGTCGCGATTTAGACAAATAATTTGTGCAGTCCGCATGAAGGCCTCCTAACTCATCAGTGCAACATCTTCGTGAACACAAATAATCAAACAACCACAGAGATCAAACAACGGCGAGGACTCGATAGCAAGACACCACTGAAATGCCGGAGCTAAAGAAAACCAACAGTTAGACTCCGTTGAGCCCGACCAGGGTCAGAGCATCAGGCACGAGCCATCATTACCTTGAATTATATCTCTCTAATTCTCAATAAGCCTTTACGCTGGAACTGTTATAGAATTTAAGACGGAAGCAAAGTTGTCAATCGTGATTGGGTTAACTACCATGCATGCAGTCTGTCGTATAACATTTATATTGTACCTAATCTTTTTACGAAATTGGGTGCTGAAGTCATTGAGGTTATACATTTTTTTCTGAATTTATATACTAAGTCACCATAAAATTCGGGTTCCGATAGACCTTGTTGCAGAAGAGATTTAAGCCAAACATTGAATTTTGAAATTGAATCAGAATGACGTCTTTAAAATTTTGAAAAAGGCTTTGCGTAGTTTATGGTACCGATAACCCTGATTAAGAAGTTAAGCCGTTAACAATTTATTACGAGTGTTGAAGTCAGTTACATGATTACACACTCTGGCAAATCGAATTATTTGCGAAATATAAACGCCATAGGATGGTGCACGAGGAACATCACCATCAAAAAAAAGGAAAATTTACAATCTCAAAATCAAAATCATCTCGTTTATCATGAATTTTGCACGAAACAAACCCATCTATAATAGATATATGTAAATTCAAAAACGTAGCCTCGGTATCAGAAGAATTTGTTTTAATTAACTGAAGTTCTTGGGGGGGGGGGGGTAAATTTGACTGATCAAACCATCGAAATAGGTATTATCAATATTTAATAAATCATCAAAATATCTAGAAGTGGAGCTAAAAGCTTCAATGATTTCAGACTCGTTTTCAGCAGAAAGGGACATCATGAAGTCTCTCTCATTACAAAACAAAACCAGATCAGCCACAAGTGGCGCGCAATTAGTCCTTCAATTTTGAAATTATAGAAACCACCTTTTCTTTACAGCACTGCTTAGATGACATAGAAGCATGAAACCTTTTTTAGGAGTTGGTGGAGCTTCAGCTCAACAACTCTCTCGCTGGATGTGTAAACGAAAAAAACTAAAATAAAGAAGTATTCGTCGAAAAAAAAAAAAAAAAACGCGGCAAAAAGATAAAAAATCGACTATAGCATCTTAAAAGGTGCTATTGGCATGTTCGCTAATGCATGGTGTTTAAGAAATAAGTTCGTGTCGCTCTTTATATTTGGCTACAGTTTACAGTTACGTTGACGGTACTCTTCTGAAGGTCGTCTACAAATTATGTCAAAATGAGCTTAATTTATGCACACCCTATACTTCATTACACTACTATACTTCAACTAACTCGGAAGTCAAGGATGTTTTTCATCTCTTCCCAATGAACAATAAATACGACACAAAATATCATTTTTCAGAAACTTTCTGTGGGCCAGTATATTTGCAATTAAACTTGATATTTGGGTAATTTTCGTCGCAATCTCATTGCTTTTTGGTTTTATAGGAGAGCCAATTTACGTATACTCGGCCTTAATTAGTCCAATGGTATAATTATGTACGATAAAAAGTTAGTTTGACATTTTATGAAGTGTACGACAAAGGAACCTGGCGGCTACCTCACTGGCTAACACTTCACATGTTTTAAAATCATCTTCACAGCGTTTCGAACTTCAATACTCAGCATACTCTCCGTCCTTACATTGATTCTGAAATTAATCATAAACGTCATTTCTTCAAAATATCCTTCATTAATAAGGGTATGGATTTTATAGATTTGCCCAGTATCTTCCGTGAGAGATCGGTGCTTTCTTCCATTCCTGCTTATTTTCAAAATACTGAAACACCTATAATTTGCTATAAATATAACAAACCTGTTAGATCTATCATTTTTAATTTCAATAAACTTGTTTCAGATCTTGATATTGATACTAATACTCCTGGTTCATGTGATTGTAAAAACTCAAAGTATTGCTATCCTGCTGCTGGTCATGTAATTACTGGCAATTTGAAAATTATTCCTGATTCTAGGATAAGGAATATAATTTCTAAAGGACCGAAATATCGGTTTCCTTCTAAAATTGATTTCAGTAAATGTAAAGATGAAATCGCTGCTTCCTTGAATGAATTCGGTAATCGATGGTGTAAGCGAGAGTATGTTGAGTATAAAGCCCTAAAGGACTGGAAACTTAGCATTTTAAGACTAGTGAATAAACGCATTTCTTTCTATTCTCAAAATACTAACTTATTACCTCCTAAGCCCAAGACGTCTTTACGTCATCTTAAACTAGGTATTCAAGAATTTCATAAGAAGTTTGTTTTGGCCCCTGCAGACAAGGCCGCTAACAACGTCGTCGTTGTGTGACGGCTCCACTATGTTAACACGCTTAAGCAGGAGCTTGGTGGTACTAAGGCCTATGAACTTCAGCCTTTGGCTGAAGAGAGAGCTTTAGTAGATAAACATGTTTGTCTTTCAGCCACCAAGTTTGCTGTGTGTGTTAACGAAGGCCAAGACAAGCTTCCTACGCTATACTGGTTACCAAAACTTCATAAAAAACCTTACAAAGCACGGTTTATTGCAAATTCTAGTTCTTGCACTACCACTGAACTTTCTAAATTATTAACTTCCTGTCTTACTGCTATTAAAACGCATGTAATTAAATATTGTGATAAAGTCTTTGAAAGATCAGGAAGAAATCTGTTTTGGTCTATAAAAAATTCGAATGAGGTTTTAAATAAATTGAAATCTAGACAGTTCCGTGCTTCTAGTCTGTCTACCTACGATTTTCCACTCTTTACACTACACTTCCTCATAATCTTATAAAAGAAAAGCTTAATGATTTAATTGAATGGGCTTTTCACAGAGAAGATTCTCTCTATCTTGCATGTAATGTCAGAAATGCATTTTTCACTTCTAAAGAGCATAAGAATTATACACTTTGGTCATGTCAGAAAGTGTGTGATGCCCTCACCTTTCTACTTGACAATATTTATATTAGATTCGGTACTAAGTTATTTAGACAAATTGTGGGTATTCCGATGGGTACTAATTGCGCACCTCTTGTGGCTGATCTGTTCTTGTATTGTTATGAAAGAGACTTCATTTTGTCGCTTTCCATTGATAACCAATCTGAAATTATTGAAGCTTTTAGCTCTACTTCTAGATATTTAGATGATTTATTAAATATTGATAATACCTATTTTGATGGTTTGATCAGTCAGATTTACCCCCTAGAACTTCAGTTAAATAAAGCAAATTCTTCTGATACCGAGGCCCCGTTTTTGGATTTACATCTATCTATTGTAGATGGATTTGTTTCGTGCAAAATTTATGATAAACGCGATGACTTTGATTTTGAGATTGTAAATTTTCCTTTTTTGGATGGTGATGTTCCTCGTGTGCCATCCTATGGCGTTTATATTTCGCAATTAATTCGTTTTGCTAGAGTGTGTAGTCATGTAACTGACTTCAACACTCGTAATAAATTATTAACGGCTAAACTTCTTAATCAGGGTTATCGGTACCATAAACTACGCAAAGCCTTTTCAAAATTTTATAGACGCCATTCTGATTTAATTTAAAAATTCAATATTGGACTTAAATCTCTTCTACAACAAGGTCTATGGTGACTTAGTATATAAATTCAGAAAAATATATAACCGCAATGACTTCAGCACCCAATTTCGTAAAATCATTCTTCGATATAAAAAGATTGGGTACAACATGGATATTATACGACAGACTGCATGCATGGTAGTTAACCCAATCACGGTTGGCAACTTTGCTTCCCTCTTTAATTGCACGCCGGTGGGTCAGGCCTCAGATTCTATGACGACTCCATCGTAAAGGCTTATTGAAAATTAAAGAGATAATGTTGGTTGGTGCCTGATGCTCTGTCTCTGGTCGGGCTCATCGGAGTCTAACTGTTGGTTTTCTTTTGCTCCAGCATTTCAGTGGTTTCTTGCTGTCGAGTCCTCACCGTTGTCTCACCTCTGTGGTTCTTTGATTTCTGTGTTCACGGAGATGTTGCACTGATGAGTTAGGAGGCCTTCATGCGGACTGAACAAATTATTTGTCTAAATCGCGACGGAAGTAAGGGCGAGGATTGTGGCCACGTAAAATCGATTTAAGCCCCCCCAGTGGAAATCTTCCACTGACCGTTCCAAGGCGGCTCTTCTGTGGCGATTTATTTATGTTGTTGTTTGTTACTTACTGTGTGTATCACTTGTGTCTTTTAATTTTGGATGGCCATATGGCCATTTTGTGGGAAAGTAACTGTCCATATGGCCTTCCTTTGTTTAGGTTTCCATTATGGTCTGGTCGCTTAATGTTTGTATTTCTTTCCCTTTGGTGTCTTTTATGGATGGAGTAAGTTAATTGTATCAATTCCTGATCTTTGTTTTACTTCTACTTTTCAATAGATGTCTTTCGATTTAGTTTTGAAATCTTATAATGCACTTTTCTGCAACAAGATTTTTTGAGTACATTGGTGCCTGATGCCCTGTCTCTGCCGAGTCTGCCGCTAATCAGCTTTTGGGTTTTTTTGCATTTAGAGACGTTACTTCCAATTTTGTGGAACTTTTACCCGGCACTGAGATGAAAGGACATCTCATAATAGAAGTGAAGGCAGTGATCAGGAATCGATACAATTAACCCGCAACTCCCTCAGCCTAGATTCCCAATGAAACCGATGAAACCGCACGGACGATCCGACCCGCACCATATTGTCTTGGCAGGGTTAAGCCCTCTAGCGGTTTTACCAGTATTCATGTCCGGATGGTTTCAGGTCTGCGTGGAAACACCATGCAATCAAATCCACTTCTACAGGCCGCTATGGGCGGGGGTCCCAATTCCATTTGTGTACCACGTTACGTTGAAATACGTGCGAAGGTTGTCCTCCTCAGTAATTTTATTATATCCTTCCTGTTGTAGTGCATTATTGTCATTGTATGACTTGCATTCATGTTCCGAAATATTTGTAGTTTGGGTAACCTTTTGATAATTTTGTGGGAAATACACTGTGGTTTTGGCTTCCTACTTGTGATGTTTCAATTATTATGCCGTAAGTGTGGGTAACCATTGCGAAAACACGCCTATACAAATTCATTGAAAATTTTACCACCAAAAAATGAAAATTTTCATACGAAAAATTTCGATATTTTTCTTATTTCTTCTCTAAATATAGATTGTGGATACTTGTTAGAACCGCCTCGACGAGGCGGTTCTAACGAGTACCCACAATCTATGTTTTTGAGCAGAAATAAGAAAAATAATGTATACCCCTGCAAACCCCGGTTTTACTATATAAAAGTGGGGTTCGAGGGGTCAAAATCATATAGACGTGTTTTTGTGATGATTTTCTAGTCCAATTTCTAGTCCTTTGGAAGCAACGCCACAGCAGATTTTTGAAAATATTTGAGGATTACTGATGAAGTCTAACTGGTTGGAAGTATATGGTCTGGCACAAACAAAAATTGTGCATAACGGTTTTCAGTTATGCGTTGAAGTCCTTCCAAATGATAACCTTTTAGGGCATTAATGTGCGTCCTTTCCTGTTGGTTTCTTGGACGGAAATTGTATCGATTCCTAACCATTGCATGTCCTTCCACTTATTCATTTTTACAGCACGGTTGATTGTAAACAGCCGTTATTCAACTTAAGTGCATAAACTCAAAATAAGTAAGATTTGTGGCGCCAGTGTTTGACTGTAAAAGCACGAAGCAAATATGGATCGTACGAAAAAAGAATGCATTTTGAAAACGAATGACCCATTTGCATGTGCACTGTATTTTGAAAGAGAAGAGTAGAAGGACTTCCGTGTATTAAGTTATTTGTTATGTCGAGATGCTTTTTCAACATTAAAACTGGTATGTTTAATGTACAAAGAAACCAATTACTAAGGCAGACGTTTATTTATAAGAACATGTATCATAATATTGGCACATTTTGGTAATCGTGTAGATATTGATTTCTACGAGTTTAGCAAATTAATAAAGGGCAATGGATACACATTTCTATTATTTTACAAGCGAAGGAGGCAACTTTCGGAATTTTCTGTATGCTTGCTGATCGTATCATGCTAAGAAGTCCGTGAAATAAACACCCTCTAAATCGCGCTTTATACAGCGAAAACTGGGGTTTACGGGAGAGAACATTATCTTATTTATTTCTGCTCCAAGACAAAGGTTGTGGGTACTCTTTTGAACCGCCGCATTGAGGTAGTTCTCAAGAGTACCCAAAAGCTATGTTTTGAGGCTAAATACGAAAAATAATGATCACCCTCTTAAACCCCAGATTTCTCTATATAAACTGGTTTACCAAAAGAATGACTGTTTTGGAAGTATGTTTTGCTGGTTTTGTTTGAATTTGGGTTTAATGTTCCCGTCAACACTATTAAGGTCATTTTGGAGAGGTTCCTCAAATTTTGTTGGACTTTTACCCGACTTTGAGATGAAATGACATCTCAAGCCCTGTCACCCAATGAAACCAAAAAGGCTTATATGAATTGTGGGGTATGTCACACTCCACTTCGTTTGGGCAGTCTTAGTCCTTTCTTAGCGGTTTTTTTTTGTTTCCTGAGGTGTGAAAAAATGCACTTAACCACCCGGATGTGTTGTCGTAATGGGATGCTTCTCACAAAAACGCCCTGTTTATAAAAAAGCACTGCTACTATGGATGCAGAAACACATCTGGATGGAGAGAAAATTTTTGAAAGAGTTACATCCCCTGAACGTGTATTAATTATTATAATTTAACATACCCTGGAATTATTTTTGTGCCTATTAAATTACAAAAAACTTGAAGATAATAAAATTTGTTTTAGTCAGCTGTAGGTTTATGTTTTTGAATGAAATAAATGAGCTCTTCTCTGTTACTTACTGCCTTCAGACATGAAACAATAACGGACTCCAATACCAACAACACGAGGAAAATTGCTATAAAGCTTTTTGCGGAATCTTTTTTTTTTCTTTAATTTCAGAGCTTTGGTCACAGAATCTGAAGAATTTTCACATATGAAAGCAAAACCTTCATTTGTGTTTTTAAGGTACTGCTTGAATATGCTGAATTATTTTCATAAAGTATGCCACATCCTGTCGAGCGTGGTAGATTCGTGGTAATGCAATTGCCCCTGATGCTGGAGGGCCCCTGGTTGTAGTATCGGAACAAGTTCCACTCGCTTCATTTGCAGGGATGAATGCCACAAAGTGTACCGTGACAGGACGTTAACTGGAGCACCCCCGCCCTCCCACCACACACCCCCACACTGTCCACGGAGAATCATCACCTGAGCAGTTTAAAAATCCCTACCTTAATTGCATGATTACTATGTTGCTTTTTATCCTGCAAAATAGAAGTGAAGGCAATGATCAAGAATCGATATAATAAACTAACAGCTTCCATCAGAGACACAAAAGGGAAAGAAACACAAACATGAAATAACTGGACCCTAATGGAAACATCAATTGCGGAAAACCAAAAGGACAGTGACTTTCACACAAAATGGTCAATCGGCTATCCGCAACAAAAAATATAAGCGATACACAAACTCAAAGACAAACCATAACAAAAATAAAGCACGAAAGAAGGACCGCATGGAATGGTCAGTTAGGGGGTCTTTAATCGATTTTACGCGGCCACAATCTTCACCCATACTTCCGTCGAGATTTAAACAAATAATTTGTTCAGTCAGCATGAAGGCCTCCTAACTTATCAGTGCAACATCTCCGAGAACACAGAAATTAAACAAGCACAGAGATTAAACAGTGGTTAGCGCGCGACAGCTAGAGACCACCGAAATGCTGGAGCCAGGAAAAGCAACAGTTAGACTCCGATGGGCCCGATGCAAACCTGTAGTGTTTGAAATGTAACCTGCGAGCAATGGTCAAGTGTGACCGAACACAGTAGAAAGAAAGAAATAAAGAGTATAAAGATCTAGCAGGATGCCCGAGAGGACGTTCCAAATCAATTTTTTGTGTAATCTTGGTAATACCTCACGCACATCCTGCAGCACATGAACTATGCATTTACCACGATGACTTAGGTTTTCTTGAATAGCCTCAGGCATGTCGGTGTTAGTAAGCGGTGTTATCATTTATATCATTTTGAAATTGAGCTTGTGGGTTTTCGGTACATTAAGCTTTGTGCCTTCATACCTTTCCACCTCTGTGTTATCTGGTGGTCGCTGCAGTTCATTATCACAGCGTCTTTTTTCTGATTGTATAAGGACAGGGCAAAGCTAATTAAATCAGAAGCAGTGTTATATTGAAAATTCCTGGAAAAAAAGAATCTGTCAGTATTTCTTGTAGATGTATTTATCAGGGCCACATGTTAATGCATCCATAAAAAGGTCACTCTTATTTTTGTACTGTATAGAGATTTATTTGATGGATAAACTTTTTCCGTGTCATTACAAAGATGTTCTGTACTCGTTAGATTCGTCTCATTGAGACCGTTATAACTTAGAACAAACCTAATCTAAGTTTTAAGCAGAGATACACGAGGTGCGAGTCAATAAAAAAAAACAGCCTAACTTATTTCTGGGTGAGATCGATTTCTTCTTTTTAGAGGTAAATGCCCTCTAGAATGATACACTTTGACCAACGCTGTTCTAGTGCCATCAGTCAAGAACTGAAGAAGCCAGGGTCCTTGCCTCTGACCCATTCTTCAACTGCCGCCATGACTTCTTCCTTTGAACAGAAATGTCGTCCAGGGATATACATTCATACGTTGGGTAATAGGGAATAGCCAGTAGGAGCAAAGTTCGGAGGATAGGCGGGTTCTGTATTAGCTCGCACCCATTCCGCTCAACAGCATCCTTTTCAGTTTTTGCAAGTGTGGACTCTTGCATTGAACTGTTGGAGCAGAATCCCTTTGAAGAGTTTTCGTGGATCGGAGTTCTCCGTTGGTCAAGCAAATTTGCATAATGCACACCTGTCATTGTACTTTTCTTAACGCCTTGTGCATCCCAAAATACAGTTACCATCACCCTGCCAGCATTGACCTTCTTTGGCCTCGGAGACCCCGGCCCTACCCACTGGCAATTTTGAGTTTTATCCTCTAGCTCATAATAATGGACCCAGGTCTCATCTACAGTCACGGTTCCAATTTGCTCGTCGCTATGGAATTTCGGACACAATGGGTTGTTAGCGTGCGCATATACAAGCGATTATGTAAATTATTGAAACGCTACCATGTGAAATGTGTAATGCATTAATATTTTGCTATTTCTTCCACCTTAATTCGCCTATCAGAGTACCCCAGATCCCGTGCTTTGTTACACGTTTCTTCATCGGTGGCATCTGATAGGCATCCAGACCTGGTTTCGTCTTCTAACGACTTTCTACCGCGTTTTAATTCCCCAACGCAGAAGTTAACTTGTGCATACGATGGTGCAGAATGCTCATAAACATTGGTCAACTCGTAATGTATTTCCTGACCTGTTTTCCCTTTCAAATACAAGTGCCGAATTACAGAACGGTACTCAACATTTGACGAAAAGCTTGTTTTTGCATCGCTAGCCATGTTTGAAGCTCAATATCGAATGAATGACACGATAAGGGTGCAATTTTGCCCACATATTGAAACATGAAAATCCTGGTTGTCTCGGTCAATTGGTTTCTTATTGACTTGCCCTCGTATATAAATACAAATTATCATTGAGACATGTCAGTCTATGTGATATAAAATCAAGCATTTGGTCACACGATTGTGTTTTTGCAGTGATTGCAAAACCAAACTAGAAGAGTGTCATCCATGTTAAAATTATAATCAACAGCATAATTATATGTTTGACCCGTATGTTACACATCATACAATTTTAATCTCTAAGCACTGAGTCCCAATCAGCATTGTTTTGGGTCACAACTCTGAAGAGATGTGAACAATACAGCAACAGTGCACATAAACAATGAGCCAAATTGACAAGACCGGCGAAGAGCCTGCGCAGTTACACTCCATAATTTCTTAAATCACACACAAGACTAAATTCATAAATCTTTCTGCATGCATATTTTAGTTTTTCACACTTTTATTTTGAAAAGGACCAAATATAGTGTGCATATACTGAGAAATACAACATTTTTTCTGTGACAAAGGAAAGAGACAGGACTACAGACAAGGCTGATATGAGTTAAAAGGAAACTCTATATTCTCCTGGTTATCACATATACGTACATGGTTATCAAAACTAGGCAGTGTCATTCAAAGGAATAACCACAACATTTTAGCATGAAACATTGCACAAATGCTATCCCCCATTACTACTGCTTGTCCGGAGCTCTTTACAATGAATTGCCTGTTTAACAAATTATACGCATGATCTGATTTGATATATTCGCGGTATATTGTATTTAGTTAAACAACACTTGCATCCGTAGTTAACCATAGTTAACCAACTGGCCTAAGCCCCGACTACCACTTCAAAAAGCAAGTTATTGGAAATAACAACTGGACAACTTCAAAGGAAAAAAGGTAGGCCATGGCACAAGGATATTTGTCTACACAAGCAAACTGAGTAAGTCTTGAGCGACCAGTGTTAAAATGTTTTAACGATATAGTATTTCGTTTACAATGAATTGCCTGTATAACAAGTTATACGCATGATCTGATTTGATGTATTCGTGGTATATTGTATTTAGTTATACAACACTTGCATCCGTAGTTAACCATAGTTGACCAACTGGCACAAGCACCGCCTACCACACTTAGTCTTCAAAAAACAAGTTATTGAAAAATAACCACTAGACAACTTCAAAGGAAAAAAGGTAGGCCATGATACAAGGATATTTGTCTATAAAAGCAAACTGAGGAAGACTTGAGTGACCAGTGTTACAGCGTTTTAACGATAGACTACTTGCACGCATGAAATATGAAGCAATAACTTGATCGTTTCGTTACCTGGTAAATGAAAACTGTGTTCCCTTCAAAGGAATCAAATGTTATACTCTATGTGGCGTATGTTTATCTCAGAGACATACAGTAAAATTCCTATATTAAGACCACCTTTGGGACTGTTCAAAAGTATTTTCTAAGACCACTTTTGAACAGACCCAAATACTTGCGGTGACCAGAAGTCCTTGTGTGTAGAAAGCACGAAGACAAAAAAACTACACCTTCCAAGTAAGCTTTAAAAAGCCGAATTAGCGTCCATTTTAGGTAGTTTTGATAGCGGAATCTCACTGTAGCAAATACCGATAGATACGAGAATTCTGATCATATCTCTAGAAAAAAAAGGTTTTAACACTAGACAGTGCAAAAACTTTATTTTCACTGATAATTGTATAATGCCATTTTCACTGGCTTGGTAAAGTGAAAGTGAGTTTGTACCGCCCAATGGTTGGAAAATGTTGTTGCGTTCTTGCGTAATTGACCAGCGACATTGCAACCATCTCCATCAGAATAAGTCTATGAATACTAACCATTATACTGCTATTTCTTTTTTTGCACAGCGGCAATCAGAACGTAAAAAGAGAATCTCTTATTTACATATGGCTTCTTACATGTATCTGCAGTGTACTGGTTAAAGTTGTTAATTTCAAATTATTCGATTTAATTATGACTGCGTCTAACCGTGATGATGAGCGATGCGAATTAAGTTAAAGCCAAATAAATCGAAAACAGGATATATATCATATTACTGACTGCATCAAAATTCTTCCCTTTTGTGTGTTCGAAACGAACAAAAACTGACGCACATAGGGCGATGTTCGCACAATTTGATGTTTGCTTATTTGCTAACGGTTACATGTAGCAGCATGAATTTGTTATGCCATTCTCACGCCAATTGCTCTCAGAGATATGATTCAAATCTCAACATCGCTAGCATAGTTACATGTAAAATACAATGACATTGCAAAGTGTATGTATGTACGCATGTTAAATAATGAAACAGTGCATGTCGTTTTGTTTAATTGTTTGTGTTGTGGTTTTACGTCCCCGTCAACACTATTCAGGTCATTTTAGAGACATTACTTCCGCTTTTGTGGGACTTTTACCCGCCATTGAGATGAAAATACATCTCGAGCTCCACCGCCGAAAGAAACCGGTAGGGATTAAGGAATACTCCATCCCGTACCATTTTTCCAGGGCGGGCTTAAACCTTCTAGTAAGCGGTTCTGAGAGTATGCTAGTTCGGTCGATTTAAGCTACCATGCAGCCCAATCCATTTCTCCAAGAATGTCGATTTAGTGTGAAGCGGTGTTTATGGCTCAATTCTACGACGGTTTCAGCATAAAGGCTTACTATGAATTAAAACTTCATTTTATGTAATGTTGGCTGGCACCTGATGCCCTGTCTCCGGTCGGGACCATCGGAGTTTAACTGTTGGTTTTCTGGTATTTCTTGCTGTCGAGTCCTCACCGCTATTTCATCTCTTTGGTTGTTTCATTTTGTGTTCTCGGAGATTATGCACTGATGACTAAGGAAAATAAAAATAAAAAATGAGTTCCTTTAAGAGCAATGAAAATATTCATAAGAAAGAAGATGGGTCATACTACGTAGTTTCGACTAATAAAGCCTCATCAGTAAGCATTCATGCGGTCTGAATAAACTTATTTGTCAAAATCGCGACGGAAATAAGGGCGAGGATCGCGGCCTCGAAAAATCTATTTAAGTTCCACAGTGAATTTCTTTTCACTGACCGTTTCAAGGTGCTCTTCTGTCGCGGTTTATTTTTGTAATGGTTTGTCTTTGAGTGTGTGCGTGTGTCGCTTATTTCTCCTTTTTATTTTTGTTTTGGACAGCCAATTGGCAATTTTGTGGGAAAGTAACTTTCCTTGTGGTTTTCCGCTATTGATATGTCCATTTGAGTTTTGATATTTCATGTTTGTGTTTCTTTCCGTTTGGTGTCTATATTGGGAGGTGTGGGTTGATTGTGTCGATTCCTTATCACTGCCTTCACTTCTATTTTGATAGGTAAACAGGTGATGCTGGCAACAGTATCAGCAAATGAGCCAGAGATTGCATAACAAACAAGAAGACGTAATCGGCAATCAAAGGTGAAGGTCACATCAGGTTAGTTTAGTTTATACTAATTTATTTTAGTTCGATTGCGATGGAAGCTTCAAGCTTATTTAATCGCTCTCGAACTCTCATTCTGGATGTTTTCTGGCGCGCGCGAGAGAGGCTGTGACTATTACACCACTGCTTACCATTTACACCTGGGTGGAGTGAGGCAGTGTCATTACGTGTCTTGCCTAAGGACACACCTCGATACCGGGTGCCGGATTCGAACGCACAATTGCTCGATCATGAGTCGAAAGCGTTAACCCCTGCGTCATCGAGGCTGACAAAAGATTAACTATAACTAGCCGTGTAATGAACACCCGTATATGGAGAAAACTGGGGTCTACGGAGCATTACATATTTTGTTCTTGTATCTGCAACTAAACATAGGTTGTGAGCATAGCAACAGATAAGGTTTGCATTTTGTGATAACTGAAGGACACTTTTGTCAACTCTCCATTTACACAAATGTTGTGGGAATTCATTGGGACCACTTCGTCGAGGCGGTTTTAATACTTATCAAAACATAGGTATATATGCAAAAAAATGCCTAAAAAGTAGCTATGTTTCCGGTAACATGCCGAAAAGAATAGGGTCGGTAGGTTGATTAAACTTTTTATTGTTTGTCAACTTTTTATTTGATGGAAAGGAGCAAAAATCTTTAAAATGGCTTAATTCCAGCCATATTACCAGAAAACATTCAAATAATGAGACTGCCCCCGCCCATAGGGGCTTGAAGAAATATATAGGCTGCATGATGCTTCCACGCAGAGCTGAATCCGACCCGCACACGAGTACTGGTAAACTGCTTAGAGGATCTAAGCCTGCCCAGGTAAAGCGGTGCGAGTAGGACCGTCCATGCTTATAAACCCTATTGGTTTCATTGGGCGATAGGGCTTGAGACGTCATTTCATCTCAATGTCGGGTAAAAGTCCCACAAAATTGAAAGCAACGTCTCCAAAATGACCTTTGCAGTGTTGACTGGGACGTTAAACCTCAAATCAAACAAATAAAAAAATGAAGTTTAGAGCATCAATGGAGAAAAAAAAAAACAACAGAATTTTAAGTATTTGATTTGCATTTTTTTGACAATTTCATGATAGTTTATCAAAAGTACTACAAAATATTAAGGTCGTAAGGTAAGAAAATCTTTTTATTTTTTTTTTCTGGATGGCCATAAAAATTACAGAGTCGGCACAAAAAATCAGAGTCGGTCGGGTTAGCCGAAACACAGCTATTTGTTATTGTTTGTGAGGCCTAAGGAAAACTATCCTTCAATTATCACAAACTACGCACTTTGTCGTTTGCTATGGTTGTGTGTACTTGTTAGAATCGCCTTGTTTAGGCGGTTCTAACGAGCGCTCACAAGCTATGTTTGAGGTGTAAATAAGAAAAAATATCACATCAGAAACAAATGACCGTTTTTGAGAAATGAAAATGTTGACAGTGCCACACGGGTGTGTTATCTTGACGAGCGGCTGCACATATCCAGTGCCCCCGCCCATCGGGGCTTGAAGAAATAGATCGGCTGCATGATGCTTCCACGCAGAGCTGAAATCTACCGCGCCGCACACGAGTACTGGTAAACCGCTTAGAGACTCTAAGCCTGCCCAGGCAAAGCAGTGAAAGTCTGATCATTTATGCTTATAAACGCTATTGGTTTCATTGGGCGACAAGGCTTGAAATGTCATTTCATCTCAATGTCGGGTAAACGTCCTACAAAATTGGAAGCAACGTCTCCAAACTGCCAAGATCCTATAGAAGCCTCAGGCGGATAACGAAGACTCAGATAAGACTGTGCACCCTGATCTGAATCTTTGCCGATTTACACAAATTTTCTGGAATGTTTACATGTAATTAGGCTCCACTTTCAAAAAAATTGGTGCTGACATTCAGGTCTACGATTTGAAACCATTAAATGCGATGTTCGTAAATTGGAAGCGGATACCAATACGGAATCAGCGGCGTTGTAATTGGAATAATTTTCAAAAGTATCTCGAAAGGACATTAAACCGTGTTTGTTTTCTAAACATAGCTATCATGCCAGTATTATTCTGAAGGCTTCTATTATCTAGTTAAAGCGTCAAACCCATCTATCAAGAACACAGGGCGGACGAGCGGTTGTTTCATTAGAGTGGCATACCAAGGAAAATTTAAGGGTAGTCGAAGCAAAGAACATTCTAGAAATATCGCACGGAAGTGTCGCTTACGAAATAGATACCACTAGTACAGGAAAGAATTTGCACCACATGACGATATAAGCCGATGTAACGGGCCTCCGTGGCCTAGTGGATAAGAGCGCTGACTCTTAGTCATTAGGTCTCTCACCGCCGTAGGTTCGAGCCTCGCTCGGGCCACGTGTGAGACGCCAAGTTCTGCAATGGAAGGTCAGGTGGTTTTTCTCCGGGTACTCCGGTTTTCGCCCACCTCTGATTAACGATCGGCTCGATATGAGTGAAATTATCTTGAAAGGGCCGTAACCCCCCCCCCCCAAAAAAAAAAAAAAAAAAATAAATAAAAAATAAGCTGATGTAATTCTGACTCCCTTGAACCCCACTTTTATATAGTTAAACTGGAGTTTGCAGGGATAAACCTGTGTTTCGATGAGGCGGTTCTAACGAGTACCCGCAGTCGAGGCGGTTCTAATAAGTATCCACGATCTATACTTTAGAGCAGAAATAGCAATGAGTAAGTGTTTGAGTTTTACGTCTCACCAACTGCTAAGGTCATACGGAGACGAGACCTCGGTTTAAAGACTCATCCGAAAGTCTGGAAAAGCCCGGGATCGGTATTGCGATCCCTGGTTTACAAACAAGTAACATAACCACTGCACGGAGGCTTCTTACAGAAAAAAGAAAAATATCACGATTTTTCATCTTAAAACTTTCGTTTTTGATGGGGTTAAGTTTACTATGTATTTGTATAACGTAATTGATAGCACAATACGGCCTATCATAGTAACACTAGACTAAACCGATTTATATAATCCAAGGAAACGGCACAAATCCTATTCGTTCACGCTTTTAGACTATATACGGTATTTCACTTATATAAGGCGATTCTTTGGTCAGTTTGCTACGGTCACAAATCACTATTCGAGCCCCGCCTGACTAAGTGGCGACTGATTTGGGGGTGAAATCGGTCTGGAGTCCGGCCGGCGTCCCGCCGGATATTAAGGCATCGGTGGTAGTCGGGAGGGGCCCGGTGAAATTTTAACTCGCACTTAAAATTTTCAACGTGTTCTCACCGACTTCTAGGTCGAATTAAAGTCGAGCAGAGCTCGTACCGACGTCGGGACGATGTCGATGACATTGGCTGGCATCAGATAATCGGGCACTAATCGACCGACGCCCGACAAGTTATCAAGCGGAATCCGCTCGACGAATCAGGTTTCGGCTGTCGCCGCTCGATCGCCGACCGGTTTCCGGCCGGCGTCTAATGGATTGACGCTCGACTATGTAAGGGCCCGATCTCCGACGCGTGCCAGTTTTTAGCAGACCAGTAGGGATAAGAGGCATCTTGTGTCGCTTTTTTTCGAAGAAAGGGTTCTTCGTCAACAAATTGAAGGTTGTTCGCCTACCAACCGAGCTGACGCATTTGTTGTACAGACAGGAGAAGATGCAGTTTATATACCCCTGGAAAACTGGACCATTCCCGGCTGGTGTAAACCCGTCCCTCGCCCGGTGACGGGCCATGCCCGGCCGGGAACTGGGCGGACATCTGCGGAACATCGACCGATGCTCGGCCGGCTAGTAACAAAGGTCAGATATACGGCCGGCGTACGGCCGGTAACTTGCAGTGCACCGGCCGAATTCCGCCCGGCGTATATGCCGATGCTTCCCCGAAAAAATCTGGCAGACACCGCCCGATTCCCGGCGGTTGTCCCTCCAGGCCCCGCACGGCATACTTTTTGTCAAAACCGAGCCAGACACCGGCTTCCGACCTCTTCTGAACTTGAACAGCTCGGCCGACCACCACGTCTGATATACCTCGGTGTGTGTGTGTGGGGGGGGTGTTCAGTTTTACGTACCACAAACAGCTAAGGTCATACGGAGACGGAGCCTCGGTTTAAAAATTCATCCGAAAGTCTGGAGGAGCCCGGGATCGATCCTGCGATCCCTGGTTTACAAGGCGAGTAGCGTAACCACTACACTATACTACGGAGGCTTCAGACAGAGAGACTGATAGACCGCTAATATGTATGTATGTATGTATGTATGTATGTATGTATGTATGTATGTATGTATTGTATGTATGTATGTATGTATGTATTTATGTTTGTATGTATGTATGTATGTATGTATGTATGTATGTATGTATGTATGTATGTATGTATGTATGTATGTATGTATGTATCAGTGGTATGTGTGTAAGTGAGTGAGTGTGTTTTAGTTTTTCATTATCAACATTTTATTCGATTTTACTCTATATTTTGAGGAGAAATAAGAAAACAAGCTAGTCATGCCAAAACAACAAAACAAATGTTGCTTCTTAATTATTTTACCTGGTTTTTAAATTTGAACTATTGTGTGTACATATTAAATGCCTAGTTCTTGGAAGATCACAGATTAAAAACAGGCTTCAAGTTCAACAGGCGAAGACTGGCGGAATACACACACATTCTATGTATCAGCACTTTTTCGAGTAGCTGCACATGTAAACTCTGTTAACTTGCTCTGACACGGAGTCAACCTTAGCAAACATGCCCTTTGCACTCCAAAAACATCATTTTTCTGTCATTTCACCTGTACTTCCTGGTAATGTCAGCCATAGTTGTTTATGTTTCCGAATCGCCTTTTGAAGAGTAGCATTACCTTCCTTTGGGTAATACTAAAGCATGACATCAAGGTATTCCCATTCCCCTTAAGCGTGCGCCGATGTATGTGTGTGTTGCGTGTGTTGCGTGTGGTGCGTGGCTGTTCTGATAACCCAAGATGTTTCCCCCTAGAGTGCCTGTTTGTACATGACTTAGGTCTTTAGAAATAATTGGAAGAAAAGGTCACCCAGGAAAGCAACGCAGCCATCTCAAGTCACTTCAAGAAAGTAATTGGCATGTAGGAACACACAAAAACCAACAGCACAAAGCCAATTAACAAAAGACACTGCAAAAGAAATGAAGACTGAAATGCGGATGGAAGTATGGAATCATTCAGTAGATAATAGCAGTAGGCACCATTTTGTATTCGATTGTTTGAAAATCGACGTTTAGAATACTGCTGTTTTACTGTACACTGATCAATGACGTTAAAACGCCCGAAAAAAAACATAAATGACCCGCATATACCGCAAAAATGTTGTTTAGTAATTAATGCGAAAAGGGCTAGTGCTTCAAAATGGAACATTGGCAAACATTGAAGACCACCAAGAAAACACGCCTATCTAATTCTGACATCCTTGAACCCAACTTTTATATAGTAAATCTGGGGTTTACAGAGGTAAACCTTATTTTACTTATTTACTGTTCGATGAGGCGATTCTATCGCACACCCACAATCTACATTTTGAGCAGAAATAAGACAAATGTCGCAATTTTTCATCTTAAAAGTTTCGTGTTTTTTTTTTCGGCGGTCAAAATTTACAATGTATTTGTAAAGGTGTGTTTTCGTAATGCCATATTAGTCGACCCTGATCAGGATCTATCTTGTTTGCTTGAATGACAGGAATATATAAGGGTTAACCGAAATCGACTAATGTCAAGTTCAGGACCATTTTCCTGGCACGCTGTGGGACCCACCAGTATTGTCAGTGCTCTGATGTTTGAAAGCGATGATTAATACGTTATTATGAAAACACGTCTATACAAATACCTTGTACATTTTAATGCTGAAAATCAAAATTTTTAGATGAAAAATTGTAATATTTTTCGTATTTCTGCTCAAAATATGGATTGTGAGTACACGTTAGAACCGCCTCGGTGAGGCGGTTCTAACGAGTACACACAATCCATATTTTAGAGCAGAAATAAATAATAATAATAATAATAATAATAATAATCGAACTTATTTATAGAGGGTAACACATTTAGTACTAGTACTAATCCTCTATGTGGCCCTCTTTTCCTGTGTAGGAACCAGTACTAAGGAATGTGGATAAAGTTTCTTGCTCAAGAAAACAACACTTGGCGCTTGCGGGGATCGAACCGGCTATCTCTCGGTCCAAAATCCGATGTTTTGCCACTGCACCACTGCGCTCCACAAGCCTCCATGCGGATCAATCTGTTATTGTTATTTTGTTTGATACTGTACTGGAACTGAGGGCGAGGGTTGAAATTTCATAAACTTCGGAGTTGAAGCCACTCCATCCCCCATCCCTAGTGGTTTTACTTTTGACCGTCCCAATGTTGTCGTTCTTTTGCAGTGTCTTATTTGTTAATTGGTTCATGTTTCTTCTGTTTCTGTGTGTGCCTCCGTGTCAATTTCTTTAGTGACTTGCGACGGCTGCGTTCTTGGATTGTGACCTTTGCCGAGTGACCTTTTCTTACTAGTTTACCCCTGTAAACCCCAGTTTTACAATAAAGAAGTGGGGCTCGAGGGGCTCAGAATTATACAGGCGTGCTTTCGTGAGGTTATACTGCGCAGGCTCCGACTTTGTGCAATTTTTAGAGTTTTTGTCTGAAAATGGCAATCAAGCCAGATTGTAATAATTGGAATGATATATAATACTCATACTAGCGCATTGTATCATACAAAACGCATTATGCTTTATATTTAATAACCTGCTATAAGCCCTATTATTGAAATGCCATCTGTCTTATCTGTCATTCTGAGCCATAAGCTAGCTCATTGTAAAGTCAAAATATTGTGACATATGGCGCCGCTTATGTTCGAGTAATTGATTCAGCAAATAAGCTATTGGGAAAGTATTCAACATCAGGACTGACAACCATTTCAAAGAAATTGTCTCCATTACCAGTAGGATTCATTCGTATGGAAACGAATTTGCTCATTGGAGCAAATACTTGCCCGACTGCAGACAGGGTGAGTTTTCTGGAAAGCCAAAAAACAAAAAAAAAAACTGCTGTCTTCATTGGAAAAAGGCCAGACATACCGGTTTCCCATAGAATGTAGTTCACGCTGAAACAAGCATTTAGACAACAATTGTGTAGTTTTCAAGTAATATGTTATAATATCTAGTAAATGACCAATATAAGCCCAAATCTATCAAAATAGAAGTTCAGACAACGATCAGGAATTGATACAGCTCCCATCAGAGACACATAAGGGAAAGAAATACAAACATGAAATAACTAAACAGCAATTGAAACATCAATAGCGGAAAGCAAAAAGGACAGTTACTTTCTCATAAATTGGCCAATTGGCTATCCGAAAGAAAAAAGTACCAGAGATACACACACTCAAAGACAAACCACAACAAAAGCAAACCGCGACAGAAGAACCGTCTAGGAAAGGTCAGCGAAAAACGAATTCCACTTGGGGCTTAGATCGATTTTACGCGCAATCCTCGCCCTTTCTTCCGTCGTGTTTTAGACAAATAATTTGTTCAGTCCGCATGACGGCCTCCTGACTCATCAGTGCAACATCTCCAAGAATACAAAGTTCAAACAACCACAGAGATGAAACAACGGTAAACTCGACAGCAAGAAACCCCTGAAATGTTGGCGCAAAAAAAACCAACAACAGTTAGACTCTGATGGACCCAACCAGCGACAGAGCATCAGGCACCAACCGACATTACATAAAATTATATTCTCTCTTATTCTCAGTAAGCCTTTACGCTAGAACCGTCATAGAATCTGAGGCCTGAACCGGCTTGCAATTAAAGAGGAGAGCAACATATATATTTATGTTGTACCCAATCTTTTTATATCGAAGAGAGGTTTTACGGAATTGGGTGCTGCAGTCATATTGCAAGTATATATTTTTCTGAATTTATATAGTAAGTCACCATAAAATTCGGGTTCTCTTAGACCTTGTTGCAGAAGAGGTTTAAGTCCAACATTGAATTTTGAAATTAAATCGGAATGACGTCTATAAAATTTTGTAAGGATTTGCGTAGTTTATGATACCGATAACCTGATTAAGAAGTTTAGCAGCTAACAATTTATTATGATAGTTGAAGTCAGTTACATGACTAGACACTCTGGCAAATCGAATGAATTGCGAAATATAAACGCCATAGGATGCCGCACGAGGAACAGCATCATCCAAGAAAAGAAAATTTACAATTTCACAATCAAAATTATCGCGTTAATCATAAATTTTGCAGGAAACAACCCCATCTACAATAGAGTAAAGGCTGGTTCTTTAGCACTGGATCAGAACTAGTCATAATAAAATTGTTTTTAATTAGTTTTCGTCTCTTATTGTTGCCCGGAACTATCATGCATCTCAACACATTACACTGCCAACATAACCCTCATCTCACTGGTCCCCATCCTCAGTGGTCCCCATCCTCCACATATCACTGGTCCCCGTGCCTCGTGCCGCTTTGCTCTGTATCCATGTACATCGTATTGCATTCTGTATCCATCACGAAAACACGCTTACATAATTTTGACCCACTGGAACCCTACGTTTATGTAGTACATCTTGCTTTGTCTTATTTCTTCTCCAACATATAGATTATGGGTACCCATTAGAACCGCCTCGATGAGGCGGTTCTAACGTGTACTCACAATCTATATTTTGTACAGAAATAATAAAAATATCACAATTTTTCATCTTAAAATTTTCGATTTTCGACGGCAAAATTTACACTATACATGTAGTTAGGCGTGTTTTCGTGATGCAATAGAAAGGAAGGGAATGACCAGGAATGGAAACACCTTCCATCCACCTTCCATCCAAGACACCAAAGGCAAACATTGCAACGACACCTCTATCATAATACGACTAGCAGGAAGCCAAGAAGAAAGTCTATTTTCTATTATTACGAACAGACGCCTATACAAATACATTGTACATTTTATCGCCGAAAAAAACACACGAAAATTTTAGGACGAAAAAGTGTGATATTTTTCTTATTTCTGCTAAAAATAAATGGGTTCACGTTAGATCCGCCTCATCGGGGACCGGGTGTGTGGATAACGGGTTTTGTGGAGCCCCAACGTCCGACAGCATGAAATAACTAGAAATGTTTTCAGAGGAAAACAATGTTCCCCTCCCCAAACCACCATAAATATATTTTAAACACCCATTTGACTTTAGTGCAGACATGTCATATTTTGCCCAATAGGCTGTTTTGGGGGCCTGTGACCTTGAATAAAAGGTCAAAATCACCAAAACCTAATCTGCGGTATTTTGTAATGATATAATGTACCAAGTTTCACTAACATTAATCAATTTGTTAATGAGATAGAGTGCAGACAAGCAATGTTTGGCCCAAGATTGACTGTTTTGGGGAGCCTGTGACCTTGAAAAAAGGTCAAGGTCCTCAAAATCTTATCAAATCTGCGTAATGTTGCATTGATTTATTGTATCAAGTTTGACTAAAATTAATCAGTTCGTTAATGAGATAGAGTGCAGACAATCCATTTTTGGCCTAACATTGACTTTTTGGGGGCCTATGAACTTAAAAATGAGTTCAATGTCATCGTAACCATGCATATTTGGTCAGAATCGAACCATAGGTCCAGGAGATATAATGCTTCAAACAGGCTACGCCAACGCTGACGCCAAAGCCAACGCAATTGTGCAGCATGTACAGTGAGATAACTGCGCTTCTCAAAATAAATTTGAACATGGAGTTGCATTGTTGGTCTTCGTGATATTGTGTCTATTCATTGCCTGTCTGAAGCATAAGTATGTGGGGCATTAACCCATTCGACCCTGAGA
This sequence comes from Lucinisca nassula, assembly GCA_963580285.1. NCBI lineage: Eukaryota > Metazoa > Mollusca > Bivalvia > Lucinida > Lucinidae > Lucinisca > Lucinisca nassula. The sequence continues at coordinate 42,415,301 of OY757018.1, forward strand.
TGCTGAGGTGGTAATTTCCATCTCTGAATCTGGACGCATGCATTATTTTAATTTTTGAATTGTCCAAAAAATTAACAGGACGACAAAACGCGTAGCTCATGATGAGACGGCTGCTGGATCTGGGTCTACAGTTTACAAACGTATCAAAACCAGACCAGAAATTTTCATAAAAAATGCCGTTTTTCGTGAAATGTTACACGGATGTGTTATCTTAATGCTGGTGTCACGTCACACAGCCACATGATTATAGAACAGAGCGTTTACAGTGCATGTTTTGTCAATGTCAAATTGCGTCTAGCGAATGTTTAGTGCGTTGCAATACATATAATGTCACTTCCGTGCCAGATGTTTTAAAACAAGACAGACAATGATTACTTCCTGTAGAAGAAATTTACTTTAATAACAAAAGATCCAGACGCACTTATTATGCAATTGAGAGAATGAGCGATTGCGTGTTATGTCCACATCTATAACGTTGTCCCTGTAATTGGATTTCGTGTTACAGTTCTTAACTTAAACTTTCGACAACAAAAATATAAGAATAAAAATACCACATGCGGAAGTCGACAATGATGCAGTATGTCTGCAAAATTATTTAGGAAATGAGTAACACTTTATTAGTTTTTTTTTTTTGTTAGTCATTTTTTATTTTAACAAAAATATTAAATTATTTGCTATAAGCTTTGCCCCCGCCCATCGGGACTTGAAGAAATATATGGGCTGCATGATGCTTCCACGTAGAGCTGAAACCGACCCGCACACGATTACTGGTAAACCGCTTAGACGATCTAAGCCGGCCAAGGCAAAGCGGTACGATTTTGTTTGTTTGTTTGATTGGAGGTTTAACGTCCCCGTCAACACTGTAAAGATCATTTTGGAGACGTTGCTTCCAATTTTGTGGGACTTTCACCCGACATTGAGATGAAATGACATCTCAAGCCCTGTCGCCCGATGAAACCAGTAGGGTTTATTAGCATGGACGGTCCACCTCGCACCGCGGTTCCTGGACAGGCTTAGATCCTCTAAGCGGTTTACCACTACTAGTGTGCGGGACGGATTCAGCTCTACGTGGAAGCATCATGCAGCCAATAATTTCTTCAAGCCCCTATGGGCGGGGCCCACAAAGCGGTACGAGTCCATGCATATAAACCCTATTGGTTCCATTGGGCGACAGGGCTTGAGTTGTCATTTCATCTCAATGTCGGGTAAAAGTCCCACAAAATTGGAAGCAACGTCTCCAAAATGACCTTTATAGTGTTGGCGGGGATGTTAAACCTCAAATCAAAATAATAATAATAAAAAAAAAAAAAAGGCCTATAAGCTACACATGTTAGCATCGCGAAAACACTCCTATATAATTCCGGCCCCCTTGAACCCCACTTTTATATAGCAAAACTGGGGTTCAGAGGGGTAAACCTTATTTTTCTTATTTCTGCTCAAAAATATAGGTTGTGGGTATTCGTTAGAACCGCCTTAATTGGCAGGTTCTAACGAATACCCACAATCTATATTTTTAGCATAGATATGAAAAATGTCACAATTTTTCAGCTTAAAATTTTCCTTTCTTCGCCGGTAAAGTTTACAATGTATTTGTGTAGGTGTGTTTTGGTAATGGTATAGTGTATACAGCTGACTTTTGTAATCTCAGTTTCTAAGGGGTTGTGTGTGTTTAACATTACAAAAACACGCCTATACAAATACATTGTGAACTTTACCGCCGAAGTAAATGAAATTTAAGATGAAAAATTATGATATTTTTCTAATTTATGCTCAAAATATAGATTGTGGGTGCTCGATAGAACCGCCTCGACGAGGCGGTTCTAACGTCCACCAAAAATATTTATTGTAGATCAGAAATAAGAAAAATAAGGTTTGCCCATGTAAACCCCAGTTTTACTATATTAAAGTGGGTTCAAGGGGGTCAGAATTATATAGGAGTATTTTCATGATGGATTTTCTCCAATCCAACAACTTATGGCATATGGAGACGGGTTTAAAGATTCATTCGAAAGACTGGAAAAGCCCGGAACCGAACCCACGACCCCCGGTGTATGAGGCGAGTAGCTTAACCATTACACCACAATGGGTGTTCTATTCAGTTTGAGATAACAGTAATTTGAGATGATAGTTAAAATGTAAATGACATAGAGGATATTTACTTTTTTGAGATGAATATCAACTGTTTGATGTTTATCGAAATAAGGTAAATTTTCGTTTTAGTTTATAATATTTTTGGACACTTACTGCAATTGATCAATCGGATCTTTCGACACAATTTTTGACTTGGCTATGACGTCACAACTGTCAATTTCAAAACATAAATAGATCGCCATTTTGATTACAGCAATTTTACAGCACAAAGAGTGCTTTTCAAGGTATTTTACAGAATTATTTTATTGATAACATATTGAATTTTGGCGAGAAAAGTAGTCCGGGCTGCTGCTGTGAAATAACACGGTCATGTTATTTTTCACACTGTGAAAATGTGAAAATATCACTTTTATTTGTTTCAGATATGCATTGATTTTACTGCTATGTATAAAATAAATAGCCGAACTTCCATTTAATTATAGCAAGCGCCAAAAGGACAGTTGATGCATCTGCTTAGTACAGGTGAGTTTTAATGCATTAACCTTCTGTTTTAGGGAACTGAATGTTGGTCTACTTAAAACAGGTTACTTGCCTTATACAGGTGGTCAGTTACAAAGTTTCAACTCCACAGAAATAAAAAAAGAAACTTAACTCTGTCCTAATTTCAGCTTGACATACTCTAGGTTTAGTCTAGTTAGTTTAGAAAGTTGGTCTACTTAAAACAGGTTACTTGCCTTATACAGGTGGTCAGTTACAAAGTTTCAACTCTACAGCAATAAAAAAGGAAACTTAACTGTCCTAATTTCAGCTTGACATACTCTAGGTGTTTCAAATATCACAGTTTGAGAAACGTAGTCACCAGATTGTATGTAGACAGTTATCTGTCCGACATTTTGGGGGATTTAAAGCGCCAATCAGGACTAGCAACAGTTTTTTTTCTTCCATTTTCTTTTTCTGAGAAACTAGGACTTGTCAACACATTGGAATTGTCTGCTGGGTATATGATGCACACGGGTTTTCAATTTTTAAGTCTGATTTTAAAGGAAACTGTATGAACAAATACATAATGTAAAGCGAAGGTAAAAGTGAAATGCGAGAAAAAAGTGAAATGCGAGAAAATGCAGGATAATCATCCCGTAATGAACATCCCTCTACACTCCAATTTATATACAGAAAACTTGGGTTTACAGGGTATACATTATTTTCCTTATTTCTTTTCTTAGACCTATGTCGTTAGAACCGCCTATATGAGAGGTTTTCATTACACTGACCTGATAACGTAATGATACAAATGAGCAAGTCCAAATTAAAAAAAAACCGGAAGATTCCACTTCAGAAAAACAGAAATCATTACCAAAACAAGCTATTTAAATATACCGAAAATTTTACCACAAAAGAAAACAAAAGCAAGAAAAAAATCAAATAAAAAAATGATATGTTTCACATTGCTTGTCAAAACATATTTTGTGGGACCTCATTAGTACCGCCCCAGCGAGGCGGTTCTAACGAGTACCCAAAATATATGTTTTTGAGCAGAAATAGAAAAAAAAAAACAATATATACCCCTGTAAACCACAGTTTCACTAAACAAAAAGTGGAGTCTAAGGGGGTCAAAAGTGCATAGGTGTGATTTCGTGATGATATAAGAGTTGTATAGCGATGCCGTATGCTAAGATCTGCCTTGTCTGTCACCTACCCACACATTTTATTTGAATACCCTATACTTTGTGTCCCGTCGTGGATTGCGGCTCAGTGACGCAGATGGCATTACGATAACACATCGTGGGTCATAGTGCATTTTTACAACCCCCAAAAAGGTCAATTTTCTGAAGAAAATTTGTGATATTTTTCTTACTTATACTCAAAACATAGGTTGTGGGTACTCGTTAGAACCGCCTCATTGAGGCGGTTCTAACGAGTACCCACAACCTATGTCTAGGAGCAGAAATAAGGAAGATAATGTATACCCCCGTAAACCCCAGTTTTCGCTATATAAAGTGGGGTGTAGGGGGGTCTTTATTTCACGGATTTGTTCACGGGATGGCCTTGCAGTAACTGAGACGTACATGTATAACTTTTGATTGCGACAAAGATTCGAATCCGTCATCAACAAACCAGGGGTGTTATGTTGAATTGCCATAACAAGGTGTTTTATCTTTTTATTTTAGATTTGTTCATTGGCTGAGGATGTGCAATTAGTTTGCTTTCATTCTACGAGGGCGAGTCAATAAAAATCGACCTTGCTTATTTTTGGGTGGAATTGATCTCTTATTTTTCGCTGTAATTGCCCTCTAGAATGATACACTTAGACCGACGCTGTTCCAGAGCCATCAACCCAGAACTAAAGAAGCCAGCGTCCCTTTCTCCGACCCACTCCTCAACTGCCGCCATGATTTCATCGTTACCGCACGTCCACTGATATCCTTTTTCAAGTTTCAAAGTAGGAAATAGTCACTAGGAACTAAGTCAGGAGAATAGGCAGGGTGCGGTATTAGCTCGTACCAATTTCGCTCAACAGCATCCATTGATATTTTGCAAGAGTGGACTATTGCATTATCCTGTTGGAGCAAAATCCCTTTGGGGAGTTACCTCGGCGTTTTTCACGGATCGCAGTTCTCAGCTGGTCGAGAAAATTGGCATAATACGCACCTGTTACTGTGCTTGTCTTTGCTAGAAAGTCCAACATAAATTCGCCTTTTGCGTCCCAAAATATAGTTGCCATCACCTTTCCAGCAGAGGGTTGGGAATTGAACTTCTTTGGCCTCGGAGACCGCGGCCCTACCAATGGCGACTTTGAGGTTTATTCTCTGATTCATAATAATATATGGATCCAGGGCTCATCTACAGTCATCAGACGTGAAAGAAAATCATCTTCCTTTGACCAAAACCGTTTCAACAATTTGCTGCATACTGATGCTCTGGTTGTCATTTGCCCGTTGTCTCGGTCAATTGGAAATGGGATAGGCTGGTTATTTATTAACTTGCCCTCACATCATACGCTGTTTTTGAGCCGAGGTTATAAAACATTTTTTCATGCTTAACGTAACTGAGCATGAAATATCCTGTTCACAAAAATCAAAATGCCCAGCAATTTTTGGCATTTTGATATTTATGATAAGGATTAATATTAGCTTCTATTGATCGTATAGTTCGAACAAATTGACCGCAGACTGGTGAACTCTATTTACATACTTTCACACCCGTCTGAATGCATGCATTTATCTTCGTCGTTTTCCTTAGATGGCGATATTGTTATACAATACATAAAGGTCGGTAAATGGGTCGCTATTCACGAGATGCCGAAATTTCACGAAAAGTTTACGAAAGCCGACGTATTAGGCGATAACGTTGACTAATTTATTCCTTGCATAAAGGTCAGCCTCATGTCAAATTGTGCTAACTGTATCATACTAAGAGCAAGTATGTAAAGTGAGTTTGGTGGGCTACGTGACGACAAAGCAAAGTGCTAAAAAGGTGACTTTATCATTCGATGTATTGATGTGTTTTTGTGGTATGGGATTTCTTAAAACGGAGAATGTCCTGCCATTCCCAGGAACCAATTACGAAAACACTATACAACTACACTGTAATTTTTAACCGCCTAAAAACGAAAATTTTAAGATAAAAAAATTGTTATATTTTTCTTATTTCTGCTCAAAATATAGCTAGTGGGTAGTCGTTAGAACCACCTCATCGAGGCGGTTCTAACGAGTACCCACAATTTATATATTCTGCTCAAAATATAGATTGTGGGTACTCGTTAGAACCATCTCATCGAGGCGGTTCTAACGAGTACCAACAATCTATATTTTAGAGCAGAAATAAGAAAAGTAAGGCTTACCCCTGTAGACTCCAGTTTTACAATATAACAGTGGGGTTTAAGGGGGTCAAAATTATATAGGCGTGTTTTCGTGATGCCGTGTTGGTATAAGATGCTAGTATGGTAGACTCAGACGTGGCACCACAAAAACTTAGGCAAGTACCTGTGCGATAAGTGAAGACCCGGTGATTGCGTGCATCTGCAGGATATCTTAAAGGATATACGAATATTCTTGCCAATCGGAGTAGCCGAAAGAGGCTGATATGAGGTGTTCCTGGTTGCGCATGTATTAGTGAAGGTTTTGCTGAGAGGCAGCCTAATTAATGTAGATTCTTCACACATGTTAGAAAATTGTGCAGATCTAGGGGTAAATTGAATGAGATTCTTTACTGAAATTATTCATTATCCGGACAACGATGTCAGATTCTGTTCGGTACGAGAAGTTAGCAGCGCATCTATTAATATATTTTTTACGTAATTTAATATCGAGCTAATTTTCTAGTTAACCACTTTGATCCCGTCATGAGAAAATAGAAGTTATCGCATAAGCGACCAAAAAATGTAAAAATATTTACCTTTTCAGTGTAAAGCTAAATGTATTTGTTTTTGTTTTAATGTTTAATGTCCCCGTCAACACTGTATAGGTAATTTTGGACACGTTGCTTCCAATTTTATGGGACTTTTACCCGACATTGAGTTGAAATCAGATCTCAAGCTCTGTCGCGAAATGAAACCAATATGGTTTATAAGCATGGACGGTCCGACTCGCACCGCTTTGCCTCGGCAGCCTTAGAACCTCTAAGCGGTTTACCAGTACTAGTGTGCGGTCGGATGAAAGTCTGCGTGGAAGCATCATGCGGTCCTTTTAATTCTGCAAGCCCATCGGGGGCCGAAAGTCTAATGTTAACCTATAGAAAACAATGTAGTTCATACTTCCAAGAACGCATCGAGTCACATGATTTTCAGTGGCGTCATGTGACGTCAGTCTTAACCATGGTTCTCTACGGGCGTTGATGACGCAAACGCTGTTTCGCTCTGTGTAGAAAAAACAGCCCTATAAGCATTTTATCGCCCAGTGATGTTAGGCAAAGAATGTAAATATAAAAAATAAACTTATTCTTTCTGCTTTTCATGAAAGCATGAACGACAGCGGTTGGCTACCAAAGTTAACACAAGTGGTTCATATACTTTGCACGCGATGAACTTTATTTTTCTACTGTTCATGAAAGTATGAATGCAGTGGGTCGCCTGCAAGAAGGGGTTCATGTAAACTTTGCAAGCGACCCGCTCTCGTTCATACTTTTATGGACAACACAAAAAAGTTCATTTCTTGTACTTGCATTCTTTGCCCATCATCAATGGGCGAAAAATTGCTTATAGGGCAAACTTTTAAACACTGACATGGTGTTTTTTCTGTATCGAGCGGAACAGCGTTAATGCGTTCAAGGAGGTATGAACTACATTGCTTTACAGTAGGCGTTACACTGGAAATGTAAATATTACAAAAACACGCATATACAAATAGATTGTTAACCGTACCGCTGAAAAAAAACGGAAATTTTAGGTTGAAAAATTGTTTTATTTTTCACATATCTGCTCAAAATATAGATTCTGGGTACTCGTTAGAACCTCCTCATCGGGGCGGTTCCAAAGAGTACCCACAGTCTATATTTCATTAGGCGGTTCTAACGAGTACCCACAATCGATATGTTATAGCAGAAATAAGAACAATAAGCTTTACATGTATCGATGTAAACTCAAGTTTTACTATATACATGTAACAGATGGGATTAAGGGGTTCAGAATGATATAGGCGTGTTTTCATGATGATCTGTCCGTAAACGTAGTCTTATCAGTGCCATTGTTGCTTGTAGACATGTAGAGGATAACGTCGGACAGCTCCAGCTATACAAAGGCGATCTCGAATTTAATGCCATGCATGCTGTTTTTTCAGCAGACGCTAATTTGAAATATATGTCTCAGAAAAACAGGATTTGACATCTCATACTAATTGTCTCTTAGAGGCGGTTCTAACGAGGAGCAACGATCCCCTATGTTCTTTGTATTAACTATAAAATATTAACACATTTTCGTCAGAATGCCATTTTATTAGCCATGAGACTAATTTCTTGCCTGCATGTTCCTAGTAAATACAGCTACATGTACAAAAGCGCCCCCACCATCGGGACTGGGAGAATACATGAAACAGATTGAGCTACATGGCTCTTCAGTTAAAAGCTGAAATCGACCGAACGTTTCAGAACTGGTATTTCGCTTGGAAGGTCTAAACCTGTCCGGGCAAAGTTTTGCGAATCGGACCGTCCCTCAAACATTGGTGGTTGATTTGGGTAGTAGGGCTTGAGATCTGATTTCATGATCTGAATGTCGGGTAAAAGTCCCACAAAATCAGAAGCAACGTCTCCAAAATTACCTAAATAGTGCTGATGGGGGAATGAAGTTGATTGAATAGTGTTTATTGGAATGTAGTTGATCACATCAACACAAACAAACATGTACATCATACAACACTGACACACAATCTGCCCAAAACAAAATTATTAAAAATACCTAATAGTGGAAACAGAAGTTTAATTCTTAAATAAATAGATTTTTCATTACATTTCTATATAAAAACATTTGTGATATATTTGTGGTATAAGTTAATAACATTGACAGTATGAATTGAATTGTGTCGTGTCTTTCTTATTTTTCTTTCCTTCGTAAGGTAGATGTTGACCAAGAAAAGATACACCAATGGGCCAATAAGTGGTTAGCCAGCTCCAACCCTACAAAATCCGAATCTCTCCACTTCTCTCACAAAACCATTAAGCACTACCATCCACCAACTGCCATGGGCGATCAAGCAATATCCGAAGTCAACAGTAATAAACAACTAAGTTTTATATTTTCTAGCGACTGTATGTAGCATTAACCTTGCCGAAATTCAATTGAATAAATATTCGTTAACTCAATTTCTCCTTGACAGAAGATCCCATCAGGCTATTTATTCATTAGACCTCTTCTAGAATATGCCGGCGAGGTATGGGTCAATTGCACCCAGTACGGGGCATATGAACTAGAAAACATCCAGGTTGGGGCACTGGTGCAACCAGATGGTCTGGTCGCTTCATGTTTGTGTTTCTTTCCCTTTTTTGTCTTTGATGGGTGGAGTAAGTTAATTGTATTGATTCCTGATCTTTGTTTTACTTCTATCTATCTGTTTACTGATACTGCGTCAGTCACATTTGACCATTACCGCAGGTGTACATTACATACACTCCAGGTTTTGCAGGATGAAAGCCTTCATAGTAATCATGTAATTACGGTAGGGATCTTTAACCTGCACATGGGATGGTTCTCCCTGCACAGGGGGGGGGGGGGGGGCTCCAGTTAACGTCCCGATCCGAAGGACGGTGCACTTTATGACATTCATCCCTGCAAATGATGCCAATGGAGCGTGTTCTGACACCGAAATTTTATCGCCGCTGCCGGGGATCGAACCCGAGACCTCTAGCATCAGAGGGAAGTGCACTAACCACTGAGCTATCACGCTCCGTGAGCTATCACACTACACACTTCTACTTTGTATCTCTAAATCTTCTTTATTCCGAAACTAGATAGGACACGTTGGCCTCCCGAACATATAAGCATAAAATTACCATGTCTTACAAAATGTGTCATGGTTTTTCTCCGGTGTATTTATTCTCACTCTTACCACCTACAGTTGGAGGAAATGTTTCTTATAGTCTCCGTAATCCTAATAATATTCGAACAATTCACAATCACTCGCAACTCATCTTCAAGTCATTTGTTCCAAGTGCGGTAAGAACTTGGAACTCTCTGTCTGAGGAGATAAGGAACATCTTAAACATAGCATCACTTAAACGCTAACCCAATACGAATGTAGTCCCCTGCCTCGACCCTTCAACGATGGGAAACGTCTCGGACAAATTTATCGCAGCCGGCTCAGGACCAATTTCAGTTCTTTCAACTAAACACCTCTTCACACGAAACATTGTCCATAATGCTTTATGTGGGTGATGACTCATGGAAGACACTGGGCATTTTCTCCTTCACTGTCCTGAGTATGTGAAATTGAGGGTAGATATATTAAGATCTGTTTCTCAGCTTTGTCAACCAAGTCTCGATACACTACTTTATGGTGATCAAACACTAAATAGAAGTGTAAGCAATGATCAGGAATCGATCGAATTAACCCACATCTCCAACAATTCGCCAAAGGGAAAGAAACACACGCATGAAATAACTAGACTCTATGTAAACATCAATAGTGGAAAGACAAACTGTCAGTTACTTTCCCACAAAATGGCCAATTGCCTATCCAAAATAAACGATCTAAGCGATACACACATTCTAAGATGAAATATAACACAAATAAACAGCTACAGTTGAACCCCCTTGGCACGGTCAGTGACACATATTTCACTCGGGGATTTAAATCGATTTAAACGGCCGCTATTCTCGCCCTTCTGTTGCAATTTAGACAAATATTTTGTTTTAGTCCGCCGTCCACCTGACGGCTCCTTTACACATCAGTGCAACATCTCCGAGAACACAAAAACCAAACAACCACAGAAATGAAACAATGGTCAGGACTCGACAGCAAGGAATAACTGAAAGGCTGGGGTAAAAGAAAACCAACAGTTTGACTCCGATGGGCCCGACCAGAGACAGGGCATCATATACCAAACAACATTACAGAACATGAAATTTTAATTGTAAGTAAGCCGTCCTAGAATCTGAGGCCTGCCTACCAGCGTGAAATTAAAGAGGGAAGCAATGTTATAACCGTGATTGGATTAAATGCCATGTATGCAGTCTGTCGTATGACATTTATGTTGTGCCTAATCTTTTTATGTCGAAAAACGATTTTACGAAATTGGGTACTGAAGTCATTGCAAGTTTATATTTTTCTGAATTTATATATTAAGTAACCATAAAATTCGGGATCCGATAAATCAACATTGATTTTTGAAATTAAATTGGAATGGCGTCTATAAAATTCGGAAAACGCTTTCCGTAGTTTATGATACCGTTAACCCTGATTAAGAAGTTAAGCTGTTAACTATTTATTACGCGCGTTGAAGTCAGTTAAATGTCTAAACACTCTAGCAAATCGAATTAATTGCGAAATATAAACGCCATAGAATACCGCACCGGAACATCACCACCCAAGAAAGGAAAATTTACAATCTCAATATCTAAATCATTGCGATTATTCTAAAATTTGCAACAAACAAACCAATCTACAATATATAGATGTAAATGCAAAAATGGGGCCTCGGTATCACAAGAATTTGTTTTATTTTACTGAAGTTCTGGGGGTTAAATTTGACCGATCAAACCATCGAAATCGGTATTGTCATTTTTTACTAAATCATCCATATACCTAGAAGTCGAGCTAAAGGATTGACAATATTTACATAAGATTTGGTTCAATTTGTAGGTATTCCGATGGGTACGAATTGCGCACCCGCTTGTGACGGATCTGTTCTCGTTTTTTTTTTAATAGACTTCAAGATGACCCTTTCCGTTGAAAACCAATCTGAAACCATTCAAGCCTTTATCTCGACTTCTAGATATTTGGATGATTTATTAAAATTTCACAATAACTTTTTGGATGGTTTCATCAGTCAAATTACACCACAGAACTTCAGATAAATAAAGCAAATTCTTCTGATACCGAGGCCCCGTTTTTGGATGTACATCTATCTATCGTAGATGGGTTTGTTTCCTGCAAAAATTATGATAAACGCGATGATTTTGATTTTGGGATTGCATTTTTTTCTTTCTTGGATGGTGATATTCCTCCAATAGCGTTTATCTTTTTGCAATTAATTCGATTTGCCAGAGTATCTAGTCATGTAACTCACTTGAACACTTGAGATACATTGTTAACTGCTAAACTCTTAATCAATGTTAATGGCATCAAACCTTTTCAAATTTTTAAGGACGTTATTCCGATTTAATTTCATTGTCGGTCTGAAATCTCTTCTGCAACAAGGGCTATCGGAACCCGAATTTTATGGTGACGTCGTATATAAATTCAGAAACATATATACTTTAAACAATTTTGAAAGAGGGTCACTCAAGAAACATTCCTGTGAAATTATTTACAAATAGGGCAATTTGCCTAGGATGAGATGTCATTTAAAGTTTTTTTTCTATTTTCAGCTCTGGTGGCCATTTTATTTAACGGAGCGGAACGATTTAGACAATTTTGATAGAGGGTCACTCAAGGAACATTCCTGTGAAATTATTTTCAAATCAGGCCATTTGCCTAGGAGATGTCATTGAAAGTTTTTTTTTTCTATTTTTAGCTCTGGTGGCCATTTTGTTTAACGGACCAAAACGATGTAGGCAATTTTGAAAGAGGGCCACTCAAGGAACATTCCTGTGAAATTATTTTCAAATCGGGCCATTTGCCTAGGTGGATAATTTTTATTGTCATTTAAAGGTTTTTTTATTTTTAGCTGTGGCGGCCATTTTGTTTAACGGAGCAGAACGATTTAGGTAATTTTGAAAGAGGTTCATTCTAGGAACACTCCTGTGAAATTCTTTTCAAATCGGGCCATTTGCCTAGGAGGAGATGTCATTAAAAGTTTTTTTTTTCTATTTTAAGCTCTGTTGGTCATTTTGTTTAACGGAGCAGAACGATTTAGGCCATTTTGAAACAGGGTCTATGTAGGTGACCACTTGCCGTTGCTATATGCTAAATATCTAAGCTCTGGGCCCTGTGGTTTCAGAGAAGAAGATTTTTGAACCTTTTTTCCATTATGAGTATATAGGAGCTAAGGGGCCCCGGGGTGTGGCCAATTTGGACCTAAGGGACATGATTGGCAGGAATTATGTAGGTTACCACTTGCCATTGCTACATGCTAAATATCTAAGCTCTGGGCCCTATGGTTTCAGAGAAGAAGATTTTTTAAGTTTTTTTTTTTCATTATGAGTCTATGGGATTGAAGGGGCCCCGGGGCGTGGCCCATTTGGAACCCAGGGGCATGATTGGCAGAAATTATGTAGTTTACACCTTGCCCTTGCTACATGCCAAATATCTAAGCTCTGGGCCCTGTGGTTTCTGAGAAGAAGATTTTTGAAGCTTTTTCCATTATGAGTCTATGGGGTGAAGGGGCGCCGGGGCATGGCCCAATTGGAACCCAGGGGCATGATTGGCAGGAATTATGTAGGTGACCACTTGCCCTTGCTGCATGCTAAATATCTGAGCTCTGGACCCTGTGGTTTCAGAGAAGAAGATTTTTGAACCTTTTTTTCCATTATGAGTATACAGGAGCTAAGGGACCCCGGGGTGTGGCCAATTTTGACCCAAGGGGCATGATTGGCAGGAATTGTGTAGGTTACCACTTGCCATTGCTACATGCTAAATATCAAAGCTCTGGGCCCTGTGGTTTCAGAGAAGAAGATTTTTGAAGCTTTTTTCCATTATGAGTGTATGGGAGCGAAGGGGCGTGGCCCGCTTGGAACCCAGGGGCATGATTGGCAGGAATTATGTGGGTGACCACTTGCACTTGCTTCATGCTAATTATCTAAGCTCTGGGCCCTGTGGTTTCAGAGAAGAAGTTTTTTAAGCTTTTTTCCATTATAAGTCTATAGGAGCTAAGGGGCCCCGGGGCGTGGTCCGTTTGGACCCCAGGGGCATGGTTTGCTGGAATTATGTAGGTGACCACTTGCCGTTACTACATGCTAAATATATAAGCTCTGGGCCCTGTGGTTTCAGAGAAGAAAATCTTTGAAGCTTTTTTCCATTATGAGTCTATGGGAGCGAAGGGGCCCCGGGGCGTGGTCCATTTGGTACCCAGGGGTATGATTTGCAGGAATTATGTAGGTCACCAATTGGCGTTGCTACATGCTAAGTATCTAAGCTCTTGGCCCTGTGGTTTCAGATAAGAAGATTTTTTTAACTTTTTTTTCCATTATGAGTCTATAGGAGCTAATGGGCCCCGGATTGTGGCCAATTTGGACCCCAGGGGCATGATTGACAGGATTTGTGTAGGTGACCACTTAACAATGTCACAAGCTAAATATCTAAGCTCTTCGCCCTGTGGTTTTAGAAAAGAAGATTTTTAAAATTTTCCCTTTATAAGTCTATGGGAGCTATATGTTGCCATGGTAACCAGAATTCCAATCTGATCAGCCCAAAAACCTTATGCAGCCTTTCCCCCTACCTGATGATGCTTCACATGAAATTTGATCAAGATTGGCCATGGGGTATTAGAGATATACTTATTTGAAATTGTTTACGGACGCACGGACGCACGCACGCACGACGGACGACGGACAAAAAAGTGATCCCAAAAGCTCACCTCGTCACTACGTGACAGGTGAGCTAAAAATAAAAACGAAGACTGCAATGCGTTGAAACTAAACTTCGTCAAACTGATTGTAACAAAACGAAGCGATACTATTCCAGTAAAAGCATATGTATCTGGTCGTGACATTTATGCAAAACTAATTCAGTTTATCATATTTTCGAAAATACAATTTCGTGGTCACATATAGGACAACATAATTATTATAACTTTCTAACGGGTAAAATATGTCTATTTTCTTTTCATTCCTGCGAAACCGAAGTTTAAATGTACTTCTTATAATTCTGTATTTATAGAATCTGTACTCGTGGATTTTTCGATTACGTTATAGCCATAATTTTGATAAGATGTTTAATCTTATATCTCCCTATGTCTGTCCGTCCGTCCGTTAGTCCATATGACTGACAATCAGCATTTCGATCGATAACGATTATTTTTTACGGATTTGGTTCTGTTTTTTTTTTTTTGCATACTGTATCGGAAAGATGCTGATTGGTCTTGAAGGGGGCCAAAGTTTGCGAAGTTGGACAGTTCTTGCCCTTGTAACTTACCGATAAATATGCCTTCAATGATGCTTTGCAATAGCATCGCAATTGCAAGTTTTAATGACAGATTCCATCTGTCTATTCTTGCTGTGCTGAACTTTTAAAGTAATTCAGGCTTTCTTCCGACTTTGACCACCATAGAAATATGAGTCCGCACAAAATATAGTCCGGTTTGGCGCAGTAATCAAAATTGTACAAGCGTATTAGTTATCCTGTAAGCTTAATACAAACTTTTGAAGCAGACGACTTGACGATTTTATCTTACGATTCAGCATTTCATATTAATCAGCTGCATCTTGCGACGAGTTTGGCGAAGACTGTTTTCCCAGATCAATACGGGGTCTTCTCAGCAGTCTGCTCAGCTTTTACACTGTTTTCTATCAGTGCTGTCAATATTTAATCCTTAAAAACTAGCCTGGAGTTGGATCACTTCAGCTGCATACAAGGATATTAATTGGTTTTCTTTCTGACTTTCGAGGTCAAGTTTAGGTCAGTTACAACTTGGGTGTATATTGATTTTGCGTGGAGAAAATGGAAAGAAATGCTGTCCCTTTCAGCCCTGGAATATGGTACAGATAATTAGTGTAGGTCCTGTGATATAGTTCCAGGGGCCATATATTTAGCAGAATGGACGAGCCCAACTTCAGTGATGGAATAGTGCACTCAAGAAACGCAAGGCAGGGAATTAATCAAAGCACTGACAACACTCATGCCGCTGGTCTCTAAATGCAGGCTGGTCATGAACGGGGACTTGAACTGATTCGTTTAAACTTAAGATATTAGTAACTAATGCACAAAAAAGTGTAAGGCAAGATCAGCACCGTGTTCTTTGGCATTTGATCTGAGTTTACATTGTTTGCAAGATCCAAAATTTGATGCATGTGCGGATTTTAAGGATAACACTTGCATGTACCCAACACTGACAAACGACGCAGCTATCTTTGGGTTGATTGTTTGGCATTCGAAGAGAAATTGCTAATAAGAAAAGCGCTTCAGTGCTAATGGCTACGTGACTATAACTGACTTGTCAGAATAACTTTTTGTCTTGTAGAAAATAGCCGCAGTGAGATCAGGGTATTCCATTAGACGGAAGATTGTTGTCCTAGAATCATAGGTTGACCTTGGCAAACAATGTAGACCAAGACCAGACGCTGCAGAACGCGTCTCCTAATCAAATGTCCACTATTTGTTTGGAATTTCAGAATTAAATGAAACAGTTTAAATCTCTGCCCAGGACTATTACTCCAACGTACACCCCACACTCTCAATGCTTTGATTCTGAAATCAAACGATTACACGCTTAGGCACCATGCCCTTAAGCTAAAAAGGTTAAATCAATCTACCGTTAGGTCTGGTCACCAGTCCGGCCACGTTGATCCTGTGCACCTTCACACCAGCACAGATAGAAACCACATGTTCAGGATCAAACTTTTGATGGGTAATGTAAGGACGTGCCTAGAAGAGAAGAAACTAAACTTTGTTCTCAAAAAGCATTAAGCGAGAGCGTATTGCAACATTTTTCATTAAATGATCGTAAGCGTGCCCCTGGACAGTTAGAAGCTGGTCGGAAAGTGGATGACGTTGACTCTGATTTTGGATGCCACATGTGATTTGTTTGATTTGAGGTTTAACGTCCCCGTCAACACTGTAAACGTCATTTTGGAGACGTCGCTTCCAATTTTGTGGGACTTTTACCCGGCATTGAGCTGAAATGACATCTCAAGCCCTGTCGCCCAATGAAACCAATAGGGTTTATTAGCATGGACGGTCTGCCTCGCACCGCGGTTCCTGGACAGGCTTAGATCCTCTAAGCGGTTTACCAGTACTAGTGTGCGGGCCGGTTTCAGCTCTGCGTGGAAGCATCATGCAGCCCATATATTTTTTCAAATGAGGGATCTTTTGTGTATTGGAGCGACATCTTACTATATACAGAAGACGCTAGTGGACGTCGACGTAGCGGAAGACCGACGGACGCATATGCGAAACCGATTTCCGCCGGCAGCTGCTACACTGTACCTGTAGATAAACAAGGGGTCTAAACTACCGACTTATAAGCACTGACACTGATCGACGCCCTTATGCGATGCAGGTTTGAGAGCTAGACGTCTCCGTCGTGAACAGATCTAACGCGTCGACAAAGTACGGAACACCTACGCTAGTGCATGAAATACGTAAATTGGCGCCAAAGCGACTGACATATGCGTTTCAGAGACAAATCGCACTTCAGCGTAAATCACGCCGATTGTCGTTTCCGGTTGTTTCGACGTATAGGTGTAAGGTATGCCGAGGCGAAGCGTGCGTAATAGAGTATGACATATCGGTTGAAATAAGTGTAATTGTGTGACGAACTATTGCATGTAGTAAGCGTAGTGTCATTAAGAACACATCAGTAGCATTGTTAAAATTTGAATTTTAATGTTTGGTTTTGCAAACTTAAATAGTTTCTTTCAAACATTTGAAGCATCGAATTGCGTTTCATAACACCGCCGGTCTATAGACATCTGCAAACGTATCATATATTGGAATTTGCAGAACTACCTTCTAAATTTTAAGATCTTTTTAGAAAGGTTTTCTGTAAGTTTTCACAGTGTTATGTTTTCTCATAGAATCTGTCAATCTGCCTTTGGCGCTTTGATTCTCTACAGGATTGACTTACGTTATCAATGCTTAAATGCTATACAAAACATGCATTGCGAACTTTGAGTTATTGTTGTTGTAAGTAACCGATAAATATGCCTTCAGTGACGCTTCGCAATGGCAATATCTCGCAATTGCAATTATTTTCCTATACCATTGACTTAAGTTATCAACGCTAAAATGGAATGCAAAACATGCATGCTTATCTCGTAATTATATCTCATAATATTCACAGCTCCAATACCATATTTCACATTTTGGTTAATGAATGAATTAACCTCCTTTCATGTAAGTTGTGCTATGTAAGAGGGTTAAGTCGTTATGCAATAGGCAGCTGTTTATCGTCGAATACGTAATAATTGTTATTGTATCTCAAAGAAAAATCTTAAATAATTACATGTTCTGCATGTTTGATCCATTTATTTTTCTGATTTACTTATTGCCTCGAACTTGGAAAAGGTCGTCAAGCAAAAAGTGTATATTGGCCAGCTTGTAAGAAAAGGATACTCATCACATAGTGTAGGCGATCAGCGAAGACACACACCTGTGCGACAATCACGTGAACAGGTCCGTGAAAAGAACACCCCTCCCCGTTAACCCCATTTTATATAGACATAACTGAGGTATACATTATTTTTCCTATTTCTGCTACAAGACATATGTTGTCGGTAGTCGTTAAAACCGCCTCTATGAGGTGGTTCTAACGAGCACCCACAACCTATGTTTGCAGTGAAAATAAGAAAATAATATCACAGATTTTAATGAAAAGTAGCCATTTTGGAGATGTGAAAAATGTCCTATGTCGCACGCGTGTAATCGAAATGACAGTTCATTTTCCCACGTCTCCATCTGATGATTTTTATATTTCAAAATTAGCAGCCTTTTCTCATGAATATGGTTCTGATTCAAGGGAACAGAATATGTATCACATAGGCGATCGGCGCAGACTCGCCATTCGATAACATAAACCCAGCGACACAGTACATTTTCTCAGATCTCCAAAATGGATACTTTTCTGATGGAAATCCAGAATATTTTTTTCATTTATACTGCACACATAGGTAGCACCGCCCAATTCTAACGAACACCCACAACCTATGTCTTTGCCGCGTTAAATCAATTTTAAGCCCCAGTAAAATTCTTTTCACTGGCGTTCCAAGGCGGTTCTTCTATCGCGGCTTATTTTTGTTATGGTTGTCTTTGAGTATGTGTATCGCTTAAATACAATATATATTTTTGTTTTTAATAGCCAATTGGCCATTTTGTGGGATTGGCTTTCCGCTATTGATGTTTCCATAAGGGTCTAGTTATTTCACGTTTGTGTTTCTTTCCCTTCGGTGTCTCTGAAGGGAGGTGTTGGTTAATTGTATCGATTCCTGACTTTTGCCTTCACTACTATTTTGGAGCAGAAAAAGAAAAAAACAATTTATAACCCCCATATCGTCGAATACGTAATATGATCTGGGGTTAAGGGATTAGTGGGTATTCATTTCACGGCCTTGTTCACGTGATGGCCAGAACCTTTGCCGCTCGTAGATATTCAGCGGAGAGACTGACACAGCTACATGCAACATGCATATATCTTACGTCCAGCACATTACTTAGCTGTTCACGCCCATTTAAAGGATATACACATCGGGCTGTATTCTCAATCTGGATATAACTGTTTTCCCCTTTACTTCACAGACCTAACAAACTTCTACTGGTTACAATAGCCGCAAATGAGTGATAGCAATATATGTCATAAACTATTCGATTTGCTACACCCTTGTAACCACTGTGACGACTTTAAATCCTTTGTCCAGTCGTTGAAAGCATCGTCAGCTTAACGAGCTCATAAGTGGTAAAAATGTTGACTAGTCATATACACACAGAGAAATCGGTCCATATGACATGGATGTCGTTTTTTTTGTACAGTATATGCAAGTTGACCATTGCTAATACGAACTTTACGCCCTGACTTATTTTGGTTAACCTCATACTGATGACATTCGATCAATATTGAAATTATGTAACTTGATTTGCTAAGAAGTCGATCGCGTAAAGTTGACTGCCAAAATGCAGGATGACACCCGGGTGCACTTGTGAGCTAAAAAGCTAGTTATTTCAAATAACACCCCATTATCTTCACTAGTTCTAGATATCAAGACCAGAAATAAACCCCTTTCATTCACTGACTCACAGAAGCGGCTCAATTTTTATTTATTTATTTTTTTTACTATTTTTTGTTTTTTGTAATTTTTATTTATTTATTATATTTGTCTTTATTTATTTTCCATCAGGTTAACAAGAACATTAACGAACACCCTCTAAATTCCACTTTATAAAGAGAAAAGTGGATTTTACGGGATATTTAACACCAAAACACGCCCATGATGTTTAATTTTACCCCCACTTTTATGTCGGAAAACTGGGCTTTACAAAGGTATGTATATGTTTTTCTTATTTCTACTCAAAACAACTTAAGGTCTGGCCCAGGGTGCTGATGTTATGGACAAAATTGGATACGATACTAAAATTCTAAACAGAAAGAAGTATGATCGGTGTACATCGGGATATAACTTTATCCTATATATGCCTATCGACCTTTTTGGGGACATTGGCAAACATTGTAGATCCAGATAAGACGCCACGGAACGTGTTGGCTGATCTGAGTCTACACTGTTTACTCAAAGAACACATATTTTTGTACAATTTACATCAAACAAAACATACCTGTCGCCCATATAATTGAAATTCCGAACGTTTAAGGAGGATGATTCCATTGTCAAAATGTTTGTCAGGCGTTTACCAAATTTTCCCTATTTCTGCTCCAAACATAGACTTTAGGCACTAGTAAGAAACACAATGAACACCACGTCAATAATGTTCTGATGAGCGACCATTAACCAGTAAATAACCGTGACTTGTTAATTACATATCCCAGGGTAAATAATTACCCTCTCTTGATCCCCTACCTATGACATTCTTCAGAATACCCCAAGTGAGTTTTATCTCTAAATGTGTTATGCAATACAAAATGTGTCTTTAAATATAAATGTAGCCATGTTTTTTTATCCGAAGGAATCACTGCCATTAAGGCACGAACGAATTTAAAAAAAAAACAACAACAAAACTTTCGAGTCAAACATACAAGCAAAGAGGATTTTGGCTCATGTTCTCTCGCATCCACGCGTTTTGTTGTCACTTACCTGTCTTATTCATATTGGGTGCAATTCTCTCGCACGGAAACGCGAATTGAGTTGACCTAACGCGTTTCGAGTAATCACATTCATTGGCTGATATTCAACGTATTGAAATCGCATTTGAACGCGATGAACCGCGCATTGAAACGTGATAATTTCACAAGCATGCAATGCGCGTAAATAGTAAACTTTCTTGCAAGCGTGTCTGTAGTTCAAAAATATCAATACGCCATTATAGCGCACGAGGGTTTTATTGAATAGAAATGTACGAGGGCAAGTCAAAAAGTAACTAGCCTGACCCGCTTCCAGTTGACCGAGACATAGCCTTGCTTCAGTACACGTTTTAGACAAAACGGCATAAATGCACCATTATCGTGTTATTCTATCATAAGATATTGAACGTCATACATGACTAGCGATGCAAAAGCTAGCTTTTCGTCAAAAGTTGGGTACCGTGCTGTAATTTGGTACTTGTATATGAAAGGGAACACAGGCCAGAAAAAAAAATAAAACATTGTGAGTTGATCAATGCTTATCCGTCTTCTGCACCATTGTAATACTCAAGTTAAATTCTGGGTTGTGGAATTCGAACGTGGTAGAACGTCTTTTGAAGACGAGACCAGGTCTGGACGCCCATCAGATGTCACCGATAAAGAAATGTGTAACAAAGTACGGGATCTGGTGTACTCTGATAGGCGAAGTAAGGTGGTGCACATTTCACATGGTAGCGTTTCAACAATTTTTACATGATCGCTTGGGTATACGCAAGCCCGTTGGGTTCCAAAATCCCTTAGCGACGAGCATCAGTTTGCAGCGCATTGTTGAAGTGGTTTAGGTAAAAGGAAGATAATTCTCGTTCAAGTATGGTGACTGTAGATGAGACCTTGGCCCATTATTATGAGCCAGAGAATAAAACTCAAAGTCGGCAGTGGAACGCAACCCTCTGCTGGCAAGGTGATGGCAACTGTATTTTGGGACGCACAAGGCGTAATTTTGTTGGACATTCTAGCAAAGAAAAGTTCAATAATAGGTGCGCATTATGCTAATTTGCTCGACCAACTGAGAACTTCGATCCGTGAAAAGCGCCGAGTTAAACCCTCCATAGGGATTCTTTACAATAAGACAATGTAAGAGACAACACTTTCATAAATGGAAATGGATGCTTTTGAGCGGAATGGGTAAGAGCTAATACCGCGACCCACCTATTCTCTGGACTTAGCTCCTAGTGGCTATTTCCTATTCCCAAACTTGAAAAAAGATATCCGTGTACGTCCTTTCCGGTCCAACGAAAAAGTCGTGGCGGCAGTTGAGGAGTGGGTCGGAGACAAGGACCTTGGTTTCTCCAGTTCTTGGCTGATGGCACTGGAACATTGTTGGTCAAAGTGTTTCCATTTTAGAGGGCAATTACACGGAAAAAAGTATATATCGATCTCACCCAGCTATAAGTTAGGCTGGTGTTTTATTGACTCACCCTCGCATAAAACATTAATTTTGGAATGGTAGTAAATTATTAAGTCTCCCAATCGAAATGGCGAGGCGCTATGTTTTTGCTGCGTTTGTTATTATTACTATTATTATTGTTATAATATAATTATTATTATCATCATTATTATACATTTTTTTTTATTTTCTTTCTGCTAAAATAATGTCCGGACAAGTTCTCAGGAGCCACTGGACGGAATCCAAAACCGCGGACCCTAAAGGTTGGTTTAAACAATATTTATTTCATTTCAATATACAATTTGACAAGCAAATCAAAAGCAAATGTGAACAGGATTTGACAGAAAGCACTGTGGCTTATATGGGTCATCTCCCTAAAGGTTTTCTGTGGCTATTGACGAGCTATCGGAAACTGCTCAAATTTGCAGAAGTTTTGGGGATATGATATATATCAACATGAAGTTGTGCAGGAGGGTTTTAAAGTCACCCGGGGTGCGCCCGCACCATGCACCAAACGCTCCACATCATAAAAGGCCTAATGTCTCAAACCAACGTTTAGATCTCCACCCCTAAACCATAAATATTTATGTTCCTTCTGATCAGTAACACAATCCCGGGAGGGCACCGGGGCCATACCCCTCTCCCTCCGCTTAGTAAAAGGCCTGATAGCTCAGAAAACATTCAAATACCTACCCCTAAACGGCATATATTTTTGGCTTATGATAAGTATCATTCAGTGACAACAACCGGGTGGTAAAACGGGGCCCCTCCAGGGCCATGCTCCACCCCTCTGCTTCAAGAAAAGCCTAATATCTCATAAACAGTTAAGCTCCGACCCTTAGCCATATATATTATATTCTTGTATTTAGGATAAGACGCATCAGTGACGCCTATCTTGGGGTCAGACGGGACAATGCCCCAATCAACTTCATTAAAGGCCTAATATCCCAGACATCCTTAAGAGCCCAGCCCTAAACCATTTACTAAATCTTCTTGTTCCTTATGATAAGATACATTCTTTGACACCAAGCTGGGAGTCCACCGGGGCCATGCCCCACCCCTCTTTTTCATGAAAGGCCCAATATATCAGAAACTGTTCAGATCCCATTCCATAAACCATATATTATATTCGTGTTCCATATGATACTATGCATTCAGTTCATCGGGCCTTGGAGAAATAGATTTGGCTGCATGGTGGTTCCCCCAGAGCTGAAACCAACCGTACATGAGTACTGGAAACCGCTTAGGGTTCTAAGCCTGCCCGGGTAAAACGGTGCGAGTCGGACATTCCATGCGTATAAACCTTATTGGTTTCATTAAGTAGCAGTGCCTGAGATGTCATTTCATCTCATTGTCTGGTAAAAGTCCCACAAAATTGGAAGCAACGTCTTTAAAATGACCTAAATAGTGTTGACGGGGACATTAAATCACAAATCACAAAGAAAGAAAGACACCAACCGGAGTCCCTCGGAGATATGCTCATCCCTTACAGCTCACATTAGACTTCATTTCGCAGACAACCCCAAAACCTCAATATATATTTATGTTCCTTATTATAAGATGCACACAGTGACAGTAACCAACTGTGGATCCCTCGGGGTGGAGGTATGGCCAATCTCTCAAGTTCTCATCAAGCTTAATATCTTGGAAACTGTTCAGATGCCCATCTCATATGTAGCATTGTTCCTAAATGATAAGACACTTTGATCGACACCGACTGAGGAACCCCAGGAGGAATGGCCGAAACTCTCCAGTTCATACAGTCTGAATATCTCGGAAACCATTTAGATTCCCAGTCCCGAAACCATATTCATTTTTGTTACTTGTAGCAACAAGCACTTGCTGACACTGACCAGGGTCCTCCTGCGGATTATTCGCATAAAGCGTTTATAATTATCTTTATCTTCGGATGGGTGCTCACTGAAGTATGGGCCGATTGTATCCTGTGAAGAACAATTTTATTAACGTTTAGTCTAACGAGCAAACTAAAAAAAAAGCTATTGCTATTTTTACCTGAAACAAAAACACACACTGCCTTTTGCTAATATGAAAGAATGCATTATGTCAAATGGATGCGTTATCGTAATGAGGACGAGATCAGGAAGTCTCAAACTGTGCAGTCCCTGTATATACTGTATATTCAAGGTTACGTGCTCAAACATAATGCTACCACTGGAATGGTCTTGTGACAGAGAAGCCATATGTGAAATATGAAAGCCCTAAAAAGTACAAATCAAAAGTTATGGCACATGTTATTGTTTTTAAAAAGTAGGTCAAACGTCAAGGTCAAGGTCACGAGGTCAAAAATTATACCACTGGAAAGGTCTTGTGACAAGGAATGGACATTTGAAATATGAAAGCCGTTACCGTTCAAAAGTAATTCCCAATGTTAATGTTTTTGCGGACAGACAGACTTTCCCACAGATGGATACTTATGTCGCTAGTTTTGGCAGCATTGACACTTAGGTGGCTAATTTTAGATCTTTTATGTGTCTAACGGAATAAATCCCATTCATTTACATCGATTCTGTCGATTTTCATAGCCACCTAACTATCCATTTGTTCGACCAAACAGAAAAACAGACGGACAGACAGACAGACCTAAAACTATATGCCCCAGAATCTGTGATTCCTGGGGCATAAAAAGGTATTGCTCAAGTGCACCAACAACTTTGAAAATTACAATGCCGCTTTTGAATTATCAGTGTGTTTAAAGCAAATACTCATGTTGTCTCCATGTACCTGTAAATGTATTTTATTCCACTGTCGTAGTCAACCACGCCAATTTGCATGAATATTCCCAAACATTCTATATGTAGTGACTTCTATATATGGGATGCATGTTATCCCTACTTACCAATAGTTTAAGAATATATCCAAATAAAATAGCACAAATAGCTACTTTTCCGCAAATTGCGCTGAATATCTCGTCCTTTAGTTTACAAGTTCCTGGCACGAGCGAGGCACTCTTTAAGGAGACATTTCCCTTTAAATCCGTATTATATCTATCAATCAGTGCATACCCTTTATTAGCAGGCCCATTTTAGACTGGGCTAGGTAAACAGGGGGTGGGGGCATATAAGAACTATAGTGGAAAATCTAACTGATGAATGAATCCATTTTCAAAGAATGTGAGAATCAAGCATAGAGTGTTGTGTAATGAGATGGTATAATCAGTAGAGTCTACTTAACATAATTACTATAATGAACAAGCTGCTTTGAGTGGGAGTATAAACGCACTTACAACAAATTGAGAATAAGAAAATGCATTAACCCATGTATGACAATGGAATCTTCCGCCTAATAAGTTTGGTGTAGTTCATTGCCAGGTACAGGGGTGCTATGTTTGTTATGTACGTGTTAAGCTATATAAGATGTATGTTATTTAAGCTAACAGTGTAGTCCCTGATCAATTCTGCAGCGTCTGTTCTGGATCTGTACTGTTTGCTAATGTCCAAAAAATAGAGGATGCGTTAGGCATTTATGGATTACCTAATCCACGGCAGGATTATATTGAAACGTGTACAAATTTACGTTACTGGTCATCACGATAACAAGTCCGTGTAATGAAGACCCCTCTAAACCATACAATATAAACAAAAAAATGGCGTTTACGGGGGTACTGTATACATTATCTACCATATTTTTTATCGTAAACATAGATAGTAGGTAGTCGTTAGAACCGCCTCATTGAGGTGGTTCTAACGAGCACCACAATCTATGTTAAAAGCAGGTTTAAGAACGATGTTCAATTTTTACCTAATATTAGTCATTTTTCGGATACAATGTTGGACGCCATTTTTGTAACATAGCCATGTTTTCCTAATGGTAAAGTGGAAAGAATACATTCTGCAAAACCCGTTTCAAAGAGAGAAAAGCGGGTGGTTTAAAGGCATATATTATTTGCCTTATTTCTGCACAAAATAAATCTTTGTTAGACGTAGAAATACGATAAGAAAATATATATACATGAATCTTTTTATAAGTGAACTATCATTTTTGCAACCATACTTAATGGCTCAAAATGACATTCTTTCTCCATTAATATAATGTAAGATAGTTGCATTGCTTCTTCCATCCTCCAATATAGGTCAAGGATACTTGTCAGAAGTTCCTCAATTGGTTTTTTATTACTGTATAAACTATTTGCTATGAATAGGGGCCTTTATTTGATGGCTGTATTTCCTAGGTCTTTGCTACTGAATCCATTCTCTGTAGGTACATGTACATGCACATTGTATTCTACATTGCTTCTAGTGGCCATTGCTAGGTTGCTATCACAAATTATGACTTTGGTTTCTGCTTTGATAAGATTAATTACTGGTAAAGGTGCCCTACATGTCTGTAAAATGACATGTAAAATGACAGATTAAGTCTCCCAAACGTAGTGGGGGAGCTGCGTTACTTATTATTATCATTATTATTATCATTTGCCAAATTGTGTCCGGAAGAGTTCTCAGTAACCACTGGATGGATTGTTCTGGCATTTTTGGATATGATCGATATGGATATGAAGTTGTGCAAGAGGATTTCAAAATTCAAAACCGCGGACGCAACGGTCCCCTGGTGACATGCAAAAATCCACTCAAATTATGACCAGATTTACTCTCAATAACCGCTCGACGGATTTGTAGGGAATATGGTAGATATCAATATGATGTTTTGCAAGAAAGCCGTTTCAAAGCCCCCCCCCCACACACACACACACCACCACCACCACCGCCCTCTGGTGTGCCGGGGCCATGCCCCACCATTCCACTTTATTATAGGCCTTATATCTCAGACACTTTTCAAATCCACACCCTTAAACGATATACTTTTTGTTCATTATGATAAGATACGTACCGTAACACCAACCTGGGCTCCTCCCGAACGGCGCCGGGGCCATGGCCAACCCAATCCACTTCTAATGGCCTATTATCTCAGAAACCTTTCAGGTCCCCACCCTAAACCATATATGTCTTGTTCATATTGATAAGACGCATTCAGTGACACCAATCTGGGAGTCCTCATCTATCCTTCCAGTTCTTAAAGGGCAATAAATTTCAGAAACCGTTCAAATCTCCTACCCTAAACCATATCTTTTCTTGCTCCGCATGACGACGCATCCAGTGTCACTAACCTGGGGGTCCCCCGGGATGCACCAGTGCTATGCCCCACTCCACCACTTAAAAAGGGACTAAATCTCTCAGAATCTGTTCAGATCCCCACCCAATAAGCGTATATCTTCTTGTTCCTTTTTATAAGAAACACACAGTCACACCAACTGCAGGTACCCGGGGTCTGCAGGGGCCATTCCTCATCCCGCAACTTCATAAAAAGGCCTAATATCTCAGAAACTGTTCAGATCCCCATCCTAAACCAAACATATTCTTGGTCTTTATGATACATGTAACCCATTCAATGTCACAAATCGTGTGGTTTCTTGGGGTCTACCGGGGAAATACCCCACAGCCTCCACTTAATCAAAAGTCCTTATATCTCAGTAACGTTCAGATCCCAACCCCTAAACCATATATTATATTCTATTGTAAAAGATTGCCCACTTTAAGTGTTTGTTTGGAAACCTGCACAAATCTTACCATTATGTACACAATGTCATACTCGTCACACTAAGTCTTGTATAAATATATATGTACATCAAATATGTCAGCCTCGATAGCGCAGTGGTTAACGCGTTCGACTCATGATCTAGAGGTTGTGCGTTTGAATCCGGCACCCCGTATCGAGGTATGCCCTTGGGCAAGACTCGTAATGACACT
This sequence comes from Lucinisca nassula, assembly GCA_963580285.1. NCBI lineage: Eukaryota > Metazoa > Mollusca > Bivalvia > Lucinida > Lucinidae > Lucinisca > Lucinisca nassula. The sequence goes on from OY757018.1 coordinate 42,443,129, forward strand.
GCCTCACTCCAGCCAGGTGTAAATGGGTAGCAGTGGTGCAATAGTCACTGTCTCTCTCGCTCGCGCGTGAAAACATCAGGAATGAGTGTTCGAGAGCAATTAAATAAGCTTGAAGCTTCCATCGCAGTTGAACTAAAATAAATTAGTATAAACTTAATATACTTACCAAAATGTCAACGAATTGGATTTAGACTCAGCCTATATTTTCCGATTTTTGACTCGACAATTTCAACTTGATACATGCAAATTTTCTTGCAAAAAAAAAAAAAAAAAAAAAAAATAGATGTTTATCGCCCGTAGAGACATTTTGTGCATAACATTTGACAGAGAAACTTGTTCAAATGCAAAACATAATAAGGAAATAAGGAATTGTGTCGACCGTGAATTTTTAACAGTGGATTTCTCTTTATTTTTGAAACATTCATATTTCTTCATAATATCAAAAGAAATATAAAAAAGTCCAAATTAACTTGCTCATGCCTTTGTCTGGTATTGAGTGAAAAGACGCAACCATGTTACAATGTAACAGGACACGCTGAACATTTGTTCTCAAAAGAAAAGAGGAACCTGTGTATGCTGGCACAATAAGCTACAACAACAAACGTAGTGCGAGCGATCGTAGATTCAGAATTAGAACAATACCTTGCACTTATTAGAGATATGCCTCACGAGAAAATGACTACAGGAAGAAAGTAATACGTAATATGTCAAACATGTTCCAACTTACGATATTACAGAACTGGATGGCGATGCCCAATGTGTATTGGATGCCCTGAGTAGTGAGGCTCAATACCTCTTGAACAGTAGATCAGCCTTTTCCTCAATAAACAGAGGATCTTACATGAGTGCTCATGTATTATTGAATTTATTAAACGAGTTGAGGAAAAGGGATAAAATGCGAGGCTTTGCCGAGCATTTTATCCCTTTTTCTCAACGAGTTTAATAAATTTAATACTACATGAGCACGAATGCAAGATTCTATTTATCATATGACACTAAAAGCGTAATTTAGTCACGATTGTTTACAAAAATGTCAACATTCCGCCGTTAGTAAACGCGACGTTATTAAGGACGTCGTACATGTAACGTTACGGGACGTATCTAGCTAATTTGCATATTTAATCCACTAGTGGATTATCGAAAATAATACATGACGTTATTACACTCTCAGACGCGACGTCATATGATAAACTTTGTTTGCGTACAGTCACATTAACCAAATTGTCATGGCAAGAAAAAAATGGTTTTACTTTTCATCGCCATCGCATTTTTTTTCAGCCAGATCTAGCCTCCTTTCGGTAGAAAGAGACACGTTTTTTCCCCGGGTCGAAATTATATAATTATTATAGTGCCGCCTGAGTTCCTTATCTTTTATTTATCTTAACCGATACGTCTGACTATGCTAATATTGGCAAGGATTAGGTGACATCTGACATTTTGCCGAGAATGTCAAGTTGAGTAGAAGACAAAATTTCTCCAACTTCCGAGACGCGTCAAAGACGATATCTCAATCATCTACGATATATGTTCAATTATTCATAAAAAATGCACTGATAAAATTCCTCGCATATTATATTTTGTATGCAAATACTGCCCTTTTTACTATGTGAATCTCAATTATGATGTTAATATCCATGTTACTTACATTGACCGTGAAAGTACATGTAACATATACACGTGAACGAATTCCAGATAAGAATTCTTTAAAACTCGCTTTTCTGTACATTACGAAAACACGCCTACACAGATACATTGTAAATTTTACCGCATAAAACCGACAATTTTCAGATAGAAAGTTGTTATATTTTTCTCGTTTCTGCTCAAAATATAGATGTTGGTACTTGTTAGAACCGCCTCGCCGATGCGGTTCTAACGAGTACCCACAATCTATATTTCAGGGAAACGATTTGGAACTGATATAATCCCGAATCTCCACCCCCCCCCCCACCCAATATCATTAATGAAAGAAGAAGTCGAAACATGGAGTGACAAGATTAAACAAAATAGATCCCCGGTAAACCGAGTCAGCAGCTCTTTACCAAACACGTGACTCAGATAATCCAAACGTAACAAAAAATGAAACAGCATACATAATGATGGAAAGAATCAGAAACATCAACACAACAAACACTAAACAGGCAAGACAAACGCAACCAAAAGTGAACAAATAAAATGGGGATGCATAAAAATTACCCACATAACAACATACATAATTAGGGAAACAATCAGAACAATAAATATAAAACAGGAAAGGACCACAGCAAAAGCACCAACTTAGAAAAGTTACTGGTGGGCGTAACCCCTGTTTTCTCTATATAAATTGAGGTTTAGAGGGCTGTTCGTTACACGGACATGTTCACATGGCGAATCTGCAAAATTTGGACCTTGCTCGTAGTCTGGGTCAATGACAAATAGTTTAGTCCGAAATAAGAAAGGTCTTTACTGTTTGCCCAAAGTAGAGGAATTTAAGAGTTACATGTATACACGAAATAGTCCCCGACTCACCAGTTCTATTAGAGTTTTGTTTTATTTGTGTGAACATATTTGTATCATAATTTGTTTTACATAAAAACGAGGGTCGTTCGATATTTAACTGTCCTATCCTAGTTACTGACTCGTGGCAAGTGCACGCTTTTCACATATTACATATCAATGCCCTATACATGCACAGTCGAACTTCAATGGCTCGAACACCTTTTGGACCTTGAAAATCTGTTCGAGACAGGGGTAGTTCGAGCCACTGAGGCCTACTGCCAGGAGGTATACGATATACTTTTTGATATTTTTTCAATGTTCTTTAATGAAAATGTATGCTGTATGTACTCATTAGAATCGCCTCATCGAGGCGATTCTAATGAGTACACACAGCATACATTTGCAAGATAAAGGACGAAAATTCCCTAAATTATCTCCCACTATTTCTTATGTAGAGGATTTCCCTAGGGGCTCAAGAACGGGTTCGACTCAGCCATGGTAAACGAGCCATCGGTGTTCGAGCGATCGAAGTTCTACTGTACATGGTAATACAAAATTTTATCGGTCAATTTAGTATTTGTAGTCCGAGCGAGGTAAAATAACATGGCAGAAATCAGTGTTGCCGAATTTTCTTCACAAATTGAGTACAGAGCAGTGATTAGATACATCTTGAAAAAGAAGACGAACTATGATTTATGAGGAATTGTGCGATGTTTACGGAGACTGATCCTTCATATTCAACTGTTAAAATTGGGTGTCTGGTTTTAAACGTTGTAGACGAGCACCGTAGTCGAGACCTGTGAACGCAACTGATGACGTCTCTAGTGAAAATCTAACGAAACTAGTAATGCAGAACAGGCGAACGAAGAATTGAGATTTCTGAGGGTAGCGTTTTTATCATTTTACAAGAATGTCTGGGCGTGAGGAAGCGTGCCAAAATGCCTTAGTAAAGAAAAACAAGCTGCCCGAATGCCTATGTCTGAGTCATTTTTGGAAAAATATGATTCTGATAAAAAGACTTTCTTCAAAGAATTCTTACCGGGATGGAAGGATCCATCAGTACATGTATGATCCTGAGACAAAACAGCAGACTCTAAAGACCCTGAATTTTACAAAAATGGACTTTCAGTCTTGAAACATCGATATGGGAAGTGCTTATTGCTGAGGGGTGACTATGTGGGAAACAAGATGTGTTTTTGAAACACTGATGCCCCCAGACAGTGCATGTTAAATATGAAAGTAGTATCACTATGCAATCTTAAAAAAGTAGGTCAAGGTCACAAGGTCAAAAATTATGGGATCATTGGAAAGGTCTTGCGACATAGAATGCACATGTGAAATATGAAAGCCCTATAACTTACCAATCGAAAGTTATGGCGAATGTTAAAGTTTTTAAAAAGTAGGTCAAACCTCAAGGTCAAGTTTAGTGACGTCGCGTAACGAGCTGTGACGTCAATTGTAGTTTTACTATATAAAAGTGGGGTTCAAGGAGGTAAAAAATATATAGACATGTTTTCGTGATGGGAAGTTTGTTATATTTTCCTAAAAGTACTCAAAACAGGTTGTGGTTGCTCGTTAGAACTGCCTTTAACGAATGCCCATAATCTATATCGTGGAATAGAAAAAACAATATTGTATACCCCGTAAACCCAGCTTTCTCTTAATAATACTGGGTTTAGAGGGGTGTTCATTCACACGGACGTCCTAACAAGATGAATAGCGACAAAAGTACACTGCCAAGTATGTGATTATAATTCTTTGTTTATCTTCATTCGCTTCCATCATTCAGTTTGGCAAGACTAATGCTCTGTTTACAATATCGTCAATCCTTGAGTGAAATGACACTAGTGTCTAAACGTGTTGGGCTGGCAATCAGTCACGCCCAATAAGCAGTGTAGTGACCTCCGTTTTATTTTGCCATCAATCCTGCCTTTCATAAACATCGCTGTGAATCTTATTTCAACCAACCCCGAGAAAACGTTTTTTTTATGCATTTTCCGATGAGTGTAACTTCAAATACGCGAATGCAAGCGAATGGTAGGGATAGACGCACGAGTTGCTGCCTGAAGATGTCAATAAGATCTCCATTACATGCCGGAATAGCAGCAAAAAGGTCTGGCGCATGCGCAGGCTTTACTGGTCGTGTTTTCGACAAGTACTTTTCTACTGAGCTGAGCCAAACGTCCGCTTCGCTAGATTGTGTCTAATCAACCTTGGACGAGCGACTTTATTTTCCAAAGAATTAAAACAAAACAACAGGATATTATGATAATATTGGATTTGTTTGCACTTTACACGATGTTGTCTATTCCTGTTAACAGAATCTTCAAACCTCTTGCAAGATATGCCCTGTGTTTCCAACATCTTGCCAGATATTCACTGTGTGGTCGTGTGGTACGGAAACGCATGGACGTCACGGAAACGCATGGACGTACTCTGTCACTCAGAGAAGATGAGAGAAGTTCTTAAAGATCTTCCGAAGAGATTGAAACTTACGCGATACCCTTGTACATAGCAAGGCAAATAAAGCCCTGAATCCCCCCAGTAAGAATACCAAAGCCAGTTTTGAGAATGCCAGCAGACTCGGGGGTGGGGGGGGGGGGGGGGCGGGGTACCAGCTCAGCAGCACGTCCGGTGACTTCTCTTACACCCCAGTCATAGACGTAACATGCCGTACTCGCATGAGGTGTGACTCCATAATGTACGTTGGCATTACGTAAACACGCCTTTACAAATACATTGCCACCTTTATCGCCGAAAAAATGAAAATTTTATGATGAAAAATTGTGATATTTTTCTTATTTCTGCTCAAAATATAGATTGTGGGCACTCGTTAGAACCGCCTCATCGAGGCGGTTCTAACAAGTACCCACAATCTATATTTTAGAGCAAAAATAAGAAAAATAAGGTATACCCCCGGAAACCCCAGTTTTACTATATAAAAGTGGAGTTCAAGGGGGTCACAATTATATAGGCGTGTTTTCGCGATGGGAAGACGGAACTGCGATTACCCTACTGAGAGAAGGGAGGAACACCAGAGAGGTATCTGTCGTCGCAAACAGAAGCCAATTAATTCCAATTCTGGAATGAAAGGACACGAACCTGAAACTTGAGTTTTTGCGGTGTTGGAAAATGTTTTTGTTGTGGAGCTTGAGGGAAGTCATGCGGATCAAATGTTTAGAAACGGCCGGATCAGATGGGTGCAATGTGAAGGATTTTCATATTAAACTAGAAGGGTTATGTTCAGAAAATGGGGGATGAAAGGGAATGATTTCAAGCATAAACAGCAACGGCGTAGGAAAAGAGTGCACGATTTGTTTTACTCAGCTTTCAGCGCAAATTTATTCATGAAATCTAATAAGCAGGTCTGTTTTTGCAAACATTATTCATTTTTCAAACAGTCCGGTCGAACTCGATAGGATTTATTGCGTATACGCTTTTTCATATTTAGATATGTATTTAAGTATTTTTTTTTTCTTTTTTGACTGGAGGACTACAAGAGAACCCCCACCCATAGGGGCTTGAAGAAATATATGGGCTGCATGATGCTTCCACGCAGAGCTAAATCCGGCCGGCACACTAGTACTGGTAAACCGCTTGGAGGATCTAAGCCTGTCCAGGAACCGCGGTGCGAGGCGGACCGTCCATGCTAAAAAACCCTATTGGTTCATTGGGCGACAGGGCTTGAGATGTCATTTCACCTCAATGTCGGGTAAACGTCCCACAAAATTGGAAGCAACGTCTCCAAAATGACCTTTATAGTGTTGACGGGGACGTTAAACATCAAATCAAACAAACAAACAAACAAAGGACTACAAGAGATGGAATGTTTAAAGAGGTGCATAAAATCTGATGTACGAGGTGTACGGTGACTATAGACGGGCTAATGCCCGCCTTAAAAAAAGTTTTTCTGCAATGTGGTGGGTGCCTGTGGAGACTCGGTAAGGCCTATGCATTTGCGCAGTCTTATCAGGTTTTCCACTGCTTGCCCTGCGGAAACTTGGGAGTCCGTGGTTATTGATAAGGACGACAGAGACTATGATCGGACGTGCAGCATTGTCCTGGTCTTTGCTTGGCCTACACATAAACTGTAGTTGTTGCTGTTCCCGGGCTCATATACATGTAGCACATAGCGCAGCGTTTCTTGCATAATTTTAAGTGCCTAATGAGAACTCTTTTCAGTCTGTGAAGGGGGTGTTTCGGTTTTCTGCTAACGTATGCATAATTTGGTACCTTTGCTTCAACGTAAAAAGGATGCATTGATCGGTCCGTGCGGTGTGCGGGCTCATCTTGTGCTGCCTTGCGAGTGTGGTTCCAAGTAGTAGTGGCAGTGTGCTGGCTGGTAACAACGCAGTGGAAAACGTTGCCAAAACATTGCCATCTCATGGCGTAACGTTCATGACGAAGTCGTGTCACTGGTGTAGATGCAAAGTAAGAATCGGTTTATATCCGGAAATTGTCATACGCAAAGTAGGAAGTCTCACTCCGGAATTCTAGAATGCTGCAAGGGACTGGAAGCTTACTTATCGAATATTTGTCAGAGTAAATACCTCTGCGCAGAGTATGTTTTTCCCCTTCTATTCATCCAGTACCGGATTTCAGAAATAAAAAAAATAGTTTAAATCAAAACTTGGCACAAATCTTAATGAACTAAAATTTCATAAAGATAATGGTCAAATGCAAAGAAGAACAAAAGTCAAGAGAGGTTTCTTAATTGTGGAACAACGAAATGCGGTATATTCTTCTTGATGAATGCCTCTGGCCGAAATATTAAATTGAAAACCGTATTCCTCCTCGTATTAAATTTTATAATGTTATCAAACTACATTGTTTGCCCCAAAATGATCGAGATTCGTGCCTTATTTGTACTGTATTTGTGTGTTGATGCAGGTCTTGCTTAATAAATATATCAGCTCTAGCAGCGATTTGTTGAAAAATAATCACAGTTTGGAGGTCAATTGTAAATTAGCGCGAGCGCGTAGTGCGAGTGATTTGTCTACTTAAAACTGACCGACAAACTGTGATTTATTACTCAAGAGCTGTTTTTTTTTTATTCCATCATGTTAACAAGTCTGCGAAAATGAACATCCCCTAACCTAAACCCAACTTTATAGCAACCAACCAACGAGTTGTTTGCCGCCGAAGGCGGCAAACAACGAGTGTTGGTTGCTTAACGGTAACACGTGTATTTATTTATGAACATACCCCACCCATTCAAAACCTCAAAAGCCAACAGGACTAAGGCCAAAAATTTGTTCGTACTTCCGGTTTTACAGCTTCCGGTTGCCGGAAGCAAACCTGATTGGATAAAACTTGAACTTCCTTGTTACCATGGACGCACGTTCATCTTTTCGAAATAAACAAGCTTGGCTGCGCACTAATGGCTATATCAACTCACAATACAGCTTTTTCCAGTTTAACATAACAGCTGCATCCAATTCAACGATAAAAACGTGTCTTCTTAACCCTTTCGCTGGTATATTCCACCGCATGAGGTAGTACTACACACACAGTGTCACAGACCGTGTCAAAACTAATAGCCGTTAGTGTTGGCGAGAGGAAGTAAACAAAAGTTTTCCTGCTGTGAAATGAGTGATTAAAATAATACAGTAGGTACATTTTTCTTGAAACATCTTGCCTAAAAATTGGTGTTTCAGTTCAATGTACCTGTTGTTGAAACAATACAGCCAACAATGCTCAGTGAGGATTTTTCCACTGCAGTCGAAGAAAATCAGGACCGATCAATCTAAGCATGCAGCTCCTAGCTCCAGAAGAAAACAACAAAACTCTACACCCTGATGGCCAGAATCACAACAATAGGTGAATTGTGATGCAGACATTTTCAAATTTTGGTATTTCATTTCAAAGTACCACTTTTTCAAACAAAGCAGCATTGGAGGTCACATAACTTGTTCAACTGCTGAAGTTCTTTACATTCCTAACATTCTATTGAGGCCACCATTTTCATTATAAATTCCAGCACAAGTGAAATGTGGAAGTGCAAGTGGTCTCAATACGTCTCCTTACAAATATTATCCAAGTGTACATACTGCCCAGAAAAACTTCAATACCTGGTCAAAAAGAGGCGTCCAAAACCTTATGTTCATTTCACATACTTGAAGTATGCAGCAGTTTCTTTTCTTTCTTTCTACTTCAACTGCAATCGGTCACATCTTACTATTACTCTCAGGTGTACTTTACATACACCCGAAGTTTGCAGGATGAAAGCCTACACAATAATCTTGTAATTATTATTGTAGGGGTCTTTAACCCATTTAGTACCGGAAACCCCAAAATGGGTACCCTGGCAAACAGTGCAGGCCCAGATGTGACGCCGCAGAACGTGGCGACTGATCAGGGCCTCCACTGCTTGTTAAAAGTAGAGTCATTTTCCAAATACATTTTGATAAAAACACAACCTGACACCCCTAAATTTTGAAATGAACTCCTGCAATATATAAGAAGGAAGATTCCATTTGGTACAAAAAGGGTTAACCTGCACAGGGCATAACTCTCCCTGCACAGGGCCTCCAACTAATGTCCAGATCCGAAGGACGGTGCACTTTATGACATTCATCCCTGCAAATGATGCCAATGGGGCGTGTTAGGACACCAAAATTTTATAGTCGCTGCCGGGGACGGAACCCGGGTCCTCTAGCATCAGAGGAAAGTGCACTAACCACTGAGCTATCACACTCCAGTTTTTTTACTGAACCAGGGTGAAACTGACAAAGATCATACAGCTAATAATTACCACACAGATAACGCTACCTTTTCATTTGTTTGAATTTACCTTTACTTCCCTGTTTACATTATTTACATCATTTTGAAGATGTTGATTCACATTTTGTGGGACTTTTAACTGATCTTTGTATTAAATGCTATCTCAAGCCCTACCGCACCCACAAATTAAAACCATATTTTTCCATCTTACTATCAACAGCTCATATTTTGCCATACTCTTATGCCATAAAAGTAGCAGTATAATTAAATGGATAGCTTTTCGAAACCATTGACCATTGAATTTCATTTTCCACGAGATATAATATTAAGGGACAGAAATACAAATGTATTATCAAAGTAATGGACAGATGAAATAATAAAAAAATATATAAACAGGACTATGTCGAAAATTTGGACTTGCCCTCATGGCAGCTGGGCAATGGATTTGTCAGGCCCTGCTTATTACGGACATGAACATGTCCGTCTATAGACTAAGAGGTGCACGCGTTGTCATAACAACGTAATTCGCTTCCCTGATAAATATTTTTTGATGGTCAAATCGCGTGAATTCTCGGTGAGACTATGCGAGACAACTTCCTGTGTATGGTTCACGCGTTCTTCCTTCTAATAAAATGTCTGCCTTTCATACAGTCGGTCCCCAGTCTAGTACAACATTCATCTTTTACGATTCTTTTTTCTCCTTTTCGTATTTCCATCCGCTATATGTATTACTTTTTGACGTATCCGACCAAATAAAAATAAATAAATAAATAAAAACTGTAAATTCGGATTCTTCAAAAACGTCACGATGACTGCTTCTCCTGCAATATATAAGAAGGAAGATTCCATTTGGTGCACAGACGCTTATTGAATTTTCATAGACAAACTGTCTGACAGTTGGCGCATCTCGAGTACCAATCTTATGTTTACCTTCCGGCAGCGTTATTTTGACAGAAACAGGTTAGTTTTCGTTTATTTCCAGTATTCCTATGCTAGTTCCGACTCGCAGTGTGATACAATCAAGCATGAATTAATGCCTAATGGGGGCCTTGGAATTCCTTTTCTTCTTTTACTGCAACACCCTCACACGAGGCTTACGTGCAGGTGTACATTACACTCGAAGGAGGGCTTGGCAGTAAACAGAGATAGATAATTAAAAGGAGCACTAACAGATTTTGAAGGACATTGTAATACGGACATGAGTCGGCCGATGCCTTCGGCTATTCGACAGCAACATCCTAGTTTTCGTTTATTTCCAGTATTTCCATGGTAATTCCGATTCGCTTTATGTCCTACCAAGCATAATGCCTTGAAATTCTTTTCTTTCTTTTACTGCACCACCCTCTCACGAGGATTACCTGCAGGTGTACAGTACATGTACTCCAGGACCAGTTGCCAGTGGCCAACGCAAAGCGGTGCAAGTCGGACCCATCCTATCTATCTATCTACTGATACTGTGTGGGTCACATTTGACCATTACCGCAGGTGTACATTACATACACTACAGGTTTGCATGATGACAGCCTGCACAGTAATCATATAAATACGGTAGGGATCTTTAACCTGCACAGGGGATGGTTCTCCCTGCACAGGGGGCCTTTAGTTAACGTCCCGATCTAAAGGACGGTGTACATTTTGACATTCATCCCTGCAAATGATGCCAATGCCGTGAATGGAGCGTGTTTGGACATCAAAATTTTATCGCCATTGCTGGGGATCGAACCGGCGACCTGTAGCATCAGAGGCAAGTGCACTAACCACTGAGCTACCATGCTCTACCGTCCTTCCATGCTTATAAATTGGGAGGCAGAGCTTGAGATGTCATTTCATCTCAATATCGGGTAAAAGTCCCACAAAATTAGAAGCAACATCTCCAAAATTACCTGTTCAGTGTTGAGGAGGAGGTTAAACCTCAAATCAAACAAATACAGTCCAGGTTTGCAGAATAAAAGCCTACATAGTAATCATGCAATCTGCCTGTAACACTCGAGAGAGGGGTTGGCAGAAAACAGAGATAGATATTTTTTGTAGGGATCTTTTACTTGCACAGGGATGGCTCTCCCTGTACAGGGGGCCTCTGGTTAACGTCCCAATCAGGACAGTGCACCTTGTGGCATTCATGATGCCAGTGTAGCAGTTCAGACACCACAATTTTCTTACCGCTGCCCGGAATTGAACTGGGGGCCTCTAGCATTAGCATGATAGGCAAGTGCACTAACCACTGAGCTACCATGCTCCATAGGCAAACAGAGTTAATTCATTTTTTTTTTCTATCCATTTCTGCTGATCGTTTATCTTGTCACTTTCGCATTTCATTTGTTTCTCTCACGTTTGTATAGGAAGCCAGTCTGTTCTGAAGGTATTGATTAATTCAGGGTTCTTTTAAAGTGTAGCTGTTAATGTGAATTTCTCCAAAAGCATCAATACCGAAAAATCATATGTACACATATTGTTGAAAATTGTGCCCGCCCCCCCCCCCCCCCCACACACACACACATCAGGGCTTGAAGAAATAGATGGGCTGCAATGCATGCTTGATGCATTTGAGTAAAATGAATGGCAGATTCGATTGATAGCCTTTCGTACAGCAGACTCATTATCTGGATGAAGAAGAGAGCAGTTAGAGCCTGACTTGGGACCAACGGCGATAGATCAGGACACATCCATGAAAGACACTGGTTGCATGTCTTTGTAAACATTGTCAGTTAAAGAAGTGTTTCTTTGACATGCTCTTGTGTACCATTAAGGCAGCTAATTTGATTTGGATCTGTTCATGGACAACCAGATTGAGACAGATGTTCGTACGACCCTGTAGAGCCCAGCACATGGATGGTAGATGACTTGGTTAACAGATAGGGTTGGCTAATCGGAGCTGAGAGTATAATGGATGGCAAATTCGATTGATAGCCTTTCGTACAGCAGACTCATTATCTGGATGAAGAAGAGAGCAGTTAGAGCCTGACTTGGGACCAACGGCGATAGATCAGGACACATCCATGAAAGACACTGATTGCATGTCTTTGTAAACATTGTCAGTTAAAGAAGTGTTTCTTTGACATGCTCTTGTGTACCATTAAGGCAGCTAATTTGATTTGGATCTGTTCATGGACAACCAGATTGAGACAGATGTTCATACAACCCTGTAGAGCGCAGCACATGGATGGTAGATGTAGATGACTTGGTTAACAGATAGGGTTGGCTAATCGGAGCTGAAAGGATGATGGATTATCACTCCTGTCACTGTGGTCGATAATCGATTAGTAATCGCTAAGGTTTTTGTCATTATTTTACCTGTCTGGCTTTCTGTCTAAGCATGACTCTTACCATATGTTGGTCTTTACCATATCTATATTTGAACAGACAGGCCTGAGCAAAAAGTGTAGACCAAGATGGGATGCCGCATAATGCAGCATATCATCAGGGTCTGCACTGTTTGCCACTCATCCAGCTGTTTTAGGCATAACTTTGGGTAGTAATTAAATTGTACCTATCAAGTAATCGATTAAAAGCAAGTCACAAATGATTATCATTTTTGCGGAATTTATCGATCGATTATACGATTAATCGTGTCAGCATTTTTAACAGACAAATTTAATGCCCATGGGATCTGAACTCATTCTTGTTGCTAGAAAGTATTTGCAATTCAGATAAAGAGAAAAGATGGGAAAATGGGGATAATATTTATGATTATTTGAAAAAGATGTTATGGATACCTGTGAAATGCTATGTTGTGACTGGTCCAACAAGTACCTACAACATTCCTTTTAGCTCACCTGTCACGTAGTGACAAGGTGAGTTTTTGTGTTCACTTTTCATCCGTCGTCCATGCATGCTTCTGTAAACAATTCTTCCAACGACATCTCCTCCTAAACCACTGATCGGATTTTGACCAAACTTCACAGGAATGATCCTTAGCTGGACCCCTTTCAAAGTTGTTCAAATGGTTCCAGTCCATTGCAAATCTAGGTCACAGGAGCCGAAAATAGATTTTTTCACTGAAAACTTGAAAAATCTTCTCTGAAACCACAAGGCCTGGGCCTTTGATATTTGGTATGAATCTTCATCTAGTGAACCTCTACCAAGATTCTTCAAATTAAAGCCATGGGGCCAAAAATGCCCCCGTCCGGGGGCCTTTGGTTTTACAGAGGCTTATACAGGGAAATTTTCTCCGAAACTGCAAGGACCAGGTCTTTGGTATTTGGCGTGAAGCTTCATCTAGTGAACCTCTATCAAGACTGTTCAAGTTATAGCCCTAGGGCCAAAAAATTGCCGCCCCGGGCCCTTTACCGGTAGTTAAAATATTTAAAATCTACTTCACTGAAACCGCAAGGCCCAGGTCATTGCTATTTGGCATGAAGCTACATCTACTGAACCTCTACCAAGATTGTTCAAATCATAGCCTTTGGGCCAAAAATGCCTCCGCCCGGGGCCCTTCAGTTTAACATTGACTTATATAGGGAAATTAAAAACAAGTCTTCTACTCTGAAACCGCAAGGCCCAGATCTTTGATATTTGGTGTGAAGCTTCATCCAGTGGACCTCTATCAAAATTGTTCAAATTATAGCCCTAGGAAATAGAAGTCAAGTCAAATGCAGAAGGCCAATGTCTTGAATAATTGACATGAAGCTTTGTCTTATAGATTTCTAGCAAGATTGTTCAAATTAAAGCCCTGGGGTCAACGCCACAGAGTGGGCCCTGTACTTTAAACTGAAGAAGAGGAAAAACCTTGAAAATTTTAATCTTCTTGTCTGAAACCAGACTGCTCCAGTCTTTGATATTTGGTATGAAGCTTCACTTTTTAGACCACTACCAAGATAATTGAAATTATAACCCGGGGCCAGTAATGGCTCTCCCAGGGGCTCACTTGTTACCCTATGGATCGGGCCATCATGGCCCTCTTGATACTTTTAGAGACAGATAAGACAATTTTAATACTAGTATCTCCAATGAACTGTTTCTCCATTGTGAATTTTGCCTTAGATTAAGTCTAATCATTTAGTTCTAAAATTAGGTTAGGAATTTATTTTTAGCACTATGGTGTACAGGGATACTCTGTGGGGCACAAGACAGGATTTTTAGGTGAGACAATAAGTTCCGGCAGGGTAATATTTCTCAGTGGGAACTATTTCTCTTTGTGATATAATATCATTTTTCTTTTTCATAGAAAATCCTGTATTTACTTGGTAAAAATTTAATATACATATTTATTTCACAATTTCTGTGACATGCAATACATATATACATACAATAATAATTCATAGGAACGAAATCTTACATTGTTGATGGGGACATTAACCCATTGTATGCTATTAGACTCTTCCACTGCCATATATTGGACAAGTCCATTTGTCATATAAGGGGGTCAGGCCTATTTTTTTTCGTTTTTATTAGCTCACCTGTCATGTAATGATGAGGTGAGCTTTTGGGATCACTTTTCGTCCGCCGTGCGTCCATCCTTGCGTAAACAATTTCTTCAAAAGACATCTCATTAACCACTGATCGGATTATGACCAAATTTCATAGGAATGATTCGTAGGCGGTTCCCTTTCAGAGTTGTTCAAATGGTTCCAGTCTGCACATCACGGGAGCCAACAACAGATTTTTTTTAATGAAAACTTAATCTGAAACCAGGCCTTCGATAGATGGTGTGTAGCTTCAGTCTAGTGGACCTCTGCCAAGATTGTTCAAATTATAGTACTGGGCCAAAAATGCCCCTGCCTCGGGGCCCATTGGTTTAACATAGTCTTACATAGGAAAAAGCTTTAAAAACTATTCTTGTCTGAAACCAGAAGGCTCAGGTGTTTGATCAGAAGCCTCTGTGGTGTAGTGGTTACGCTACTCGCCTTGTAAACCAGGGATCGCAGGATCAATCCCTGGCTTCTCCAGACTTTAGGATGAGTCTTTAAACCGAGGTCCTGTCTCCGTATGACCTTCGCTGTTGGTGGGACGTAAAACCCAAACACTCACTCACTCAGGTGTTTGATATTTGGTATGAAGCTTCGTCTTGTGGACCTCTATCAAGATTGTTCAAATTATAGCTCTGGTGCCCCTTGGTTTTACATTGACTTATGTAGGAAAAATCTAAAAAAATCTTCTCCTCTGAAACCACAAGGCCCAGGTCCTTGAAATTTGGTGTGTAGCTTCATCTATTGGACCTCTACCAAGATTGTTCAAATTATGGCCATGGGGCCAAAAATGCCCCCGCCACATTGAACTTCATCTGCCGATCGGCCTCCCACTCTGCAAGTTGATCCAGGTCATCTTGTAAAATAAGACAGTCAGACGGAGAAAATATACAAGACACATCATCAGCAAACAAACTGACTGATGTCCTGATATTAACTGTCAGATCATTGATGAAAACCAAGAAGACTGGTCCCAAGGACTGAACCTTGGGGGACTCCAGATAAAACAGGGACTGATCAGGTGCTTGGCCATCAAGTACAACTTGTTGTGAGCACCCAGAGAGCCATGAGCTTATCCACCTATGTGTGGATTCACTTATCCCATAGTAGTCACTTTATATAATAGCCCTCTGTGAGGTACCTTCAACCTTGTCAAAGGCCTTGGCGAAGTCCATGATGATCAAGTCAGTCAACTTAGTCAAGTGACCACGATTTATGACCCCAACCAGATTCCCCACAATGTCATGGTAAAATTGAACTACCTTATTCGACCTATTTACCGCACATGCTCCTATAAGCGCACACCCAAGCTTTTTCTGGAAAAAAATACACAAGCGCTCACTTTACAGTAACCTCCCAACTAATTCATATTGAGTTTTGCTGCATCTTTGACCCGAGGAAATCATATGTATATGTGGTGAACCCCTATGCTGAAATTCAACTCTATAAAATAATCATATCGGAAGCTTTTTTTTTCGTATTGAGTGTGCGCTTATTAGGTAGATTTTTCACCACAATATTTTCATACAATTTTGAAAAAAAACTAAGCGCACGGTGCGGTAAATAGGTCGAATACGGTAGTTGCATTTTGCAATACCTTTGACTTCAGAAACCATCTTGACTTGTGAAGGATTGTCTTTGGACGTGTCACCAGTAAACATTTCTGATTCTGACAGTCAGCAAGAATGCCCAGAAATGCTATTCAGTCAGCAAGAATGCTCTCAAGTAAAGCTATACAGAACCAAAAACGCTGTCTGTTTTAACAAGGGGCGTAAGATAACGCTTATCTGTATATTGGTAAAATGGTTTGTTGTCAACATTTATTCACTTCCCCTCTAGTGTTCGAACTTCAGGTGGGTTAAAACACTAGCATCTTTGCTTTTAAACATTAACTGACTGGTAATGCTCATGTCCGTATCTAGGCTGTGCCTAAGTTCATATTAGAAGTTCTCATTTAGAAGTGCATTAAAGTATTTGCCTGAGCTAGAGTTTAAAATCTGTCTAGCACTTTAACCATTTCATTTTTTTCTGGCTAATAAAACATCTTTGATAGATAACAGCAATGCATGCATCTAATGTATCAGAAGTCTATACAATTCATTGTGTCAAACCCTGCCATCCAATGAAACCAGTGTGTATGTATGGACAGTCAGACTCACACCACTCTCCCTGGGCAGGCTTAGATCGCAGTTTACAAGTAGTTTCATCACAAAAACAAGTCTATATAATCCTGAGCCTCTTGAACCCTAATAGTACAACTTGGGTTTACAGTGCGAAAACCTCTCTAAAATATAGATTGTGACGGGCCTCTGTGGCCTAGTGGATAAGAGCGCTCACTCTTAATTATTAGGTCTCTCACCACTGTGGTTCGAGCCTCACTCGGGTCACATGTGAGGCGCCAAGTTCTGCAATAATACATGTAGGTCAGGTGGTTTTTCTCCGGGTACCCGGTTTTCGTCCACCTCTGATTAACGATCGGTTTGATATGAGTGAAATAATCTTAAAATCAACCCACCCCCCACACACACACACCATAGATTGTGGGAACTGGTTAGAACCACCTCAGTGATGCGGTTCTAACTTGTACCCACAATCTATAGTTTGAGTCGAAATAAGAAATACATCACACTGTTCCATCTTGAAATTTTCAGTTTTTTTTTCGGCGTTTAAGTTTACATTGTATTTGTATAGGCATGTTTTCATAATGTAAAGGTGCTATTGATTTCGCTTTACCGGGAAACTCCATGCAGCCAAATATATTTCTCCTTGTGTAAAAATAACGTTGGATAAAATAATATTTAATCTGGTCTTATTCTTATCTTTTGCCAAGGCCTGACCCAAAATGATTGCCGCTTTATTGCTTGGACAGGAAAAAAAAAAATACTATCAATTACCCAGAATCTCCCCTAAGAACACATATCTTCCCATCTATAGTTTCTATCTTGGCCCCTTGATTTGCCCTAAAAACTTGTGGAATGTGTAAAAAGCAAACATATGAGTGATCCCTACCATAATTACACCAACAAAAGTGTGATTACTGTATAGGCAGCTCCATCCTGCCAAACCTGGAGTGTATGTAATTTACACCAGGAGTGTTTTGTTTGATTTGAGGTTTAACATCCCCATCAACACTATATAGAGACATTGCTTCTAATTTTGTTGGACTTTTACCCCCGAGATTGAGATGAAATGATACCTCAAGCCCTGTCACCCAACGAAACCAATAGGGTTAATAAGCATGCATGTTCTGACACACATCGCTTTGCCTGGGCCAGGGCAGGCTTAGATTCTCTAAGCGGGGTACTCGTCTGCGTACAAGCATCATGCATCCCATCATTTTTTTCAAGCCCCGATGGTCAGATTAAGTTGTGTAAAGCCTTGAAAACATAAGCTTGCACATGCAGATGTGCCAGTTTCGCAGAAATTTTAAATTTTTCTCAAAATAAGAAAAATCCAAAGATTTCCATAGTCAAGACTGACTTTAAACTAGCCAAAGGCACAAATATTTTATATCTCAACTCACTGCATCTAACAACATTGCAGAATAACTAATCAACAACGTGTTTGTGACAAGCCCCATGTTCAAGTGGCTCAAAACTTTTTTAGTCTGCAGTGTTGGGCGACAAATTGGTAGTTCCATTTCAAGGGGTATCCCTTTGTCCTGTTTGTTAAAAATTCCGAGATCAATTTTCATTGCAGATAGTTGGTAGGGAAAGTGTTGCAATGTTTGTGATTGTCAATGGTGGCTTTGACAAAGTCACACATAAGAGCTATCAAAACTTAATGTACGCAATGTAACTGGATTGCATTGTAGATATATTTTTTTACCCATATTTTGACTTTTTACACATTCACTAAGTTTACTGGACAAATCAACGGGCCAACTACAAACCCTGTGATACTGAATTAGTCACATCTATATTCTGATAAAGAGTTTTCAGTGCCTGTGCAGGTTATAGATGCCGTAATTTCAGAATTACTGTGTAAGCTTTCGGAGTGTATGTAATAATGTTCACCGAATGTGACGTACTTGTAACTTGTGTATAGTAGAATCATGATTCCTGGAGAATCGTCTTTGAGACCCATCTTACATCCCCATTGGGTGTTTTGTTTGTTTCTTATGATGTTTAATGTCCCAATCAACACCATATAGGTCATTTTGATGAGGTTGCTTCCAATTTTGTGCGACTTTTACCTGACATTGAGATGAGATGACACCTCAATTTGTTTGTTTGATTTGATGTTTAATGTCCCCGTCAGCACTATATAAGTCATTCTGGAGACGTTGCTTCCAATTTTGTGGGACTTTTACCCGACATTGAGATGAAATGACATTCCAAGCCCGGTCGCCCAATGAAATCAATAGGGTTTATAGGCTTGGACGGTCCGACTCGCTCCGCTTTCCCTGGGCAGGCTTAGATCCTCTAAGTGGGTAACCAGTACTTGTGTGCGGTCGGATTCAGCTCTGCGTGAAATTAGATCTCAAGTCTTCTATCCCAATGAAA
Organism: Lucinisca nassula; assembly: GCA_963580285.1. Lineage (NCBI taxonomy): Eukaryota > Metazoa > Mollusca > Bivalvia > Lucinida > Lucinidae > Lucinisca > Lucinisca nassula. The sequence continues at coordinate 42,462,237 of OY757018.1, forward strand.
CCAATACGGTTTATAAGGATGGACGGTCTGACTCACACCACTTTCAATGGGCAGGCATAGATCCTCTAAGCGGTTAACCAGGCACTAGTCCTGTGCGGTCGGTTTCAGCTTCGCGTGGAAGCATCATGCAGCCCATCTATTTCTTCAAGCCTCGATGGGCGGGGGCCACTTCGGGGATAGTGTGTGTGAATTCGGGTTTAACGTCGCTTTCAACAATTTTTCAGTCATATCACGACGGTGTCTGGTTGCGACAGGGAGCTCAATGCTCACTTTTATAGTGCTGCCTCACTGAAGTATCATGTCCCAGACACATTACATGATACCACACCCAGTAACATTATCCTGACACCGGGTCGACCAGTCCTAGCCCTACCCCGTAAATCTGAGTGCCAAGCGAGGAGCAGCTAGTACCATTTTTAACGACTTTGGTATGTCGCGGCCCGGGATCGAACCCGTGACCTCCCGTTCCCCGGAGCGGACACTCTACCAACTGAGCTATCGGGGCCGGTACTTCGGGGATAGAGACAGACAGATAGATAGATAGATAGATAGATAGATAGATAGATAGATAGATAGATAGATAGATAGATAGATAGATAGATAGATAGGGCCGATAGAGATAGATAGATAGATAGATAGATAGATAGATAGATAGATAGATAGATAGATAGATAGATAGATAGATAGATAGATAGACAGATAGATAGATAGATAGATAGATAGATAGAATTCTGATAGATAGAACAAGGTATATTTCTATATCTTGAACAGAAATAGTAACTCTTCCCTACCCTAAAGATGTATATGTTCAGCGCAAAGCAAGAATCGGTACAATTCTAGAATTGTCTTGCGCAAAGTAGGAATTCCTACTTTGTTGCGCAATTCTAGAATTGTACCGGTACAATTCTAGAATTGCGCAAGGGATTCGAATGGTATATGAAACAGGTACATGTACACAATGCATTTGCTAATTTCACTTTTTATTTTTCAAATCGGTAAGACAAAAAAGACATAATCAACACGTGTGATTAATTTCAAGTATGAAAAGAGGACCATCATCGTTTTAACGATTTCAATTGGTAATTATCTCTGCCTTATTAATGCCTTTATTTTTTAAGAAATAAATATCCATTATCTGCAAAAACTTCGAACCATCTGCCATAAAATAATGATAATAATAATACATATAATAATATGTAATATAAGCCAATATAGGGGTGTCATGTTTGGTTTTGTTTGTGGCTAATTTTACAAATATGAAGCAAACACTGTAGACCCAGATCAGACGCGGCGTTTTGAGGCGTCTGATCTGGGTCTGCACTGTTTGCAAATGTTCCAAACAAGGGCCGATAGGCATGTATGGGTTAAGAAAAACACACACACACACACACCAAAAAAAAAACAACATTATTTTACATGACGATAAAACGCCAAGTTTTGCATCGGAAGGTCAGGTGAATTTTCCTCGGGTACTCCGCTTTTCGCCTACCTCTGATTAACGATCGGCTCGATATGAGTGTAATAATCTTGAATGGGCCGTAAACCAAACCAGAAAAAAGAAGAAGAAAAAAAAAACAAAAAAAAAAACGTACATTGTAGTTATTCGTTATGAGGCGGTTCTAATGAGTACCCACAATCTATGTTTTGTGCAGGAATAATAAAAATAGTTCAATTTTCATCAGATAATGTTCGTTTCCTTTTCCGTAGTAAAATTTACATTGGGTTTGAATAAGCCTGCTTTCGTAATATGCTGACCTGCCCACAGTGGCTCATAAGTGGAACCACTCGAGAACCTAAATCTATGTGGAGAACAGAAAAAAAACTTGTGATGTCGAACACGACAACCCCTACCTTTAAAAAGTGTGTAAATCCAGATTGGATGGCTTCTAAAGAAGACATCTGATCAGGATCTACTCTGTTAGCCACTGTTTGTGAATTGAACAAATATCTATTAAGCAATTCGATTAGTTGCTAGTGAGAAATGGGTGTGGCTTAATTAATTTATTCAGCAGGATACGAGTTAAAAGGTCACTACAAGTTACGATCTAAATATATCTGTCTGAATGATATATGTAGCTGATATGTTGGCTGGCACGTCAGATTCACAATTATCTGATTAATCCGGAGGTCGTGAAAGCGAATCCCGGCTCTGCCACTTTCTTTCGTAGATATTTGGTTCTCTCCCCACCGCTGATTCAAGTGGGACAGGTTTCAGCTACTGGCTAGAGATAGAGCGCTGAGTACGGGTTAGCCGCTTAGAAGGTCTAAGCCTGCCCAGAAACTATGTGGTCAGGGTTGCCTGATCAATTTTGTACTTGGTTGTCCCAGTTTTTAGAATCATTACGATTTATAAGATGTATTTTGTGGTTCATTTCTGAGTCTGAGGTCATCCACAAGAACAGCAGAGACTCGCTAATATAATGTACATTTTAATGTCATATGTGCTTTCATATGTTCGTTCATCATGTGCTCACAGTTTTGTTTTATCACCATGATAAAAGTAAATTGAGCATGTCTGTTTTTATACAACCCATCGCCGCAACAACTACTTTCAACTTGACTGAAATGTGTTTGCTTTACCGATATCTTGCTGTCGTAATAAAAGAAAGCTGATGTTACTGATGAAGTTGGAAAATTTCAGTAAAAATAAAAAATAATAATGATATCGGCAAAAATAAAATGCATTTCAAAACAAATTCAAGTGTACCCAGCCATCGAGAAATCATTACCCACACTGGACAAATGAGCATCTGCCTATGATATCAGCGGCGTCACGCATAAAAGGTACTTAGCGTATATCCGTAAATTGATCACATAAATGCACATGCGCAAATTCTCACTGAGGCCAGATATTTGATTCTTTGTCCGAACCTTCCTCTAGTCCCATATATTCTCCATGCGTACAGCTAAGGCTCTAAGGACCTTTTATGCGTGATGCCGCTCATATTCTTTTTAGGAAAATTAAAATGGAATGTCCATGAGATAGAAGCGAAGTTTGGACTACATTTTATAGAGTGATTTTTACCACCAGGGATCAGTTTCCATATGAATGTGATAAAATCCCGTAATAATATTTTACTATTCTCACTTTGTCCCGATTCCCGCTTTGCGCAGAGGCAATTCAGATACTGTAATTGCGCAAGGTAGGAATTCTCACTTTGTCCCGATTCCCACTTTGCGCAAAGACAATTCCGGAATTGTATTGCGCAAGGTAGGAATTCTCACTTTGCGCAACAAAGTGAGAATTCTTACTTTGCGCAGGACAATTCTAGAATTGTACCGATTCTTACTTTGCGCAGAACATATATATGCAACTGCAGTTTTCAAAATTAATACTGGTAGAGTGCAACTGCAGTTTCCAAAAATAATACTGGTTCTTTTGTTTGTTTGATTTGAGGTTTAACTTCCCCGTCAACACTGTAAAGAACATTTTGGAGACGTTGCTTCCAATTTTGTGGGACTTTTACCCGACATTGAGATAAAATGACATCTCAAGCCCTGTCACACCGCTTTACCTGGACAGGCTTAGATCCTCTAAGCGGTTTACCAGTACTCGTGTGCGGGTCGGATTCAGATCTGGGTGGAAGCATCATGTAATACTGGTTCTAATAAAGACAGATACCATTCTCTGGGCATTCTCTAGTATTTGCCCTGTCTGTCTGTTTGTTTGTTTTTCTGCCTGTCCGTCACAAAAACTTTAACCTTGATCATAACTTCAAAAGCATTTGACCAACCCCATGGAACTTCACACACTTATTCACCATTACAAGGGCTACATTCTGACCAAAGGCCATAACTCTGTTGTCATTTTTCGCTTAATTATCTCCCCTTGAAATTTTGCAAAAAAAAAAACAACACAGAAATTGGCTCCAAAAGGGGGCATTGGTCACCTATAGTGACAGCTCTTGTTTTTTTATTTTTATTATTATTATTATTATTATTATTATTATTATTATTATTGTTTAGATTAACTATCTACTGCACAGTTCAAGTTTAAATTTGTTGCTGTCGTTGTTCAGTCTGGGACCACCTTTGAGACTGTTAAACTTTAGAACAGTCCAAAAGGAGATCTTAACATAGGAATTTTACGGAACTACTGCAAATGTCCATTTAGAAAATCTTTTCATTTCAAAAAGACCCACCTAATATAGAATACACAAAATGGGAGGTTTATAAGCATCAAAACAGTTTGTTGCAGTTAGGTCGCACCTATATCACATTATAGAGAATACTGGGGTTTATGGTGGTACACAATTTGTTCCTTAGTTCTGTTCCAAGACATGGGTTGTTTGGTACTCGTTAGAACCGGCTCAATAAGGCGGTTCTAACGAACACCCTAAACGCGTGTTTGCAGTTTGAATAAGGACATCATCAGAAAAGTAGTCATTTTGAAGATGTGAAAAAATGCCCTATGTCGCAGGGATGTGTTATCTTAAAGCTATCACACTAAATTCGGCAATAACTTTGTTCTTTCCTTCAAATTCTCCCAAACTTTCACCACCCAATTTTATTGACTGTTTCACACACATTTATGTCCTTGTGTAATGTTTTTGATGCAAGAAAATGTAGTTTCACGGTCTAACGTCAATTTGTTTGTTTGTTAGATTTGAGGTTTAACCTCCCTGTCAACACTGTAAACTTAAGGTAAATTTGGAGACGTTGCTTCCAATTTTGTGTGACTTTTACCCGACATTGAGATTAAATGACATCTCAAACACTGCCGCCTAATGAAACCAATAGGCAATTGCCTGGGCAGGCTTAGATCCTCTAAGCGGTTTACCAGTACTCGTGCGTGGGTCGGTTTCAGCTCTGCGTGAAAGCATCATGCAGCCCATCTATTTCTTCAAGCCCCGATGGGCGAGGGCCGCCGTCTAGCGTCAAGGAATCTGAAACGTCGGCGATTAATAACGTCCCTCGTCACGCTTTTTCGACTACTGATTTGTGGCATAATCCAACATATGGTTAGGAAAATATGAGCTTTTAGAACCTTTAACGTAAATGCGGACGCCGACGCCGACTCCAACGCCTACGCCAACGCCAACGCCGTGGTTAGTGTTGTTTAATAACTCTTCATATGCCGCAGATGAATAGGTTTACACTGGTTGCTTAAAGTACAGGAATTCAACACGAAAACACGCCTATATAACGATGACCCCTTGAACCCCACTTTTATATCGTAAAATTGGGGTTTACAGGGGTAAACCTTATTTTGCTTATTTCTGCTCTAAAATATAGATTGTGGGTACTCGTTAGAACCGCCTTGGTAAGGCGGTTCTAATGAGAATTCACAATCCATATTTTGAGAAGAAATAAGAAAAATATCACAATTTGTCATATTAAAATTTTCGTTTTTCCGCGGTAAAACTTTAAATGTATTTGTATTGTCCTTGTATAGCCGTGTTTTCGTAATGTTGAGGTACATGTATAAACGAAACCGCATATATCCCCATTTTCCCAGCCTACGCTCATGGACAATCGACCCACCAGTGCTGCCAGTGCTTTTGTGTTTCAGTTTTGTAACCTATCCGTAATTAAAACGCACACCATAGCCTTCCAAAGGAAATGTGTGTTATTTATGACCACTCGCTAAAACGAAACTTTGTATTTATTGGCATTGTACGCTCCATGGTCCAAAATTATACATCGACCTTCATAAAAGGAATGAATGTCATTCATGATGGAAACACGCCTATACAAATACACTGCCAATTTTTTGGCAAAAAATTAGAAATTTTAAGATGAAAAATTGAGATATTTTTCTTATTTCTGCCCAAAACATAGATTGCGGGGACTCCGGCAATAGAACCGCCTCGACGAGGCGGTTCTATCTATCGGGTACCCACAATCTATGTTTTTGAGCAGAAATAAGAAAAATAACGTATACCCCCTTAAACCCCAGTTTTACTATATAAAAGTGGGGTATGTGGGGGTCAAAATTAAAAAGGCGTGTTCTCGTAATGTTTGTGGATTTTATCGATATGTAAACTCCGGCGAATCGCTCATACCAAAACATCACGCTAACAAGTCCGTGAAATAAACACCCCCTTACACCCCACTTTACCGCCCCCGCCCATAGGGGCTTGAAGAAATATATGGGCTGCATGATGCTTCCACGCAGAGCTGAATCCGACCCGCACACTAGTACTGGTAAACCGCTTAGAGGATCTGAGCCTGTCCAGGAACCGCGTTGCGAGGCGGACCGTCCATGCTAATAAACCCTATTGGTTTCATTGGGCGACAGGGCTTGAGATGTCATTTCATCTCAATGTCGGGTAAAAGTCCCACAAAATTGGAAGCAACGTCTCCAAAATGATCTGTACAGTGTTGACGGGGACGTAAAAACCTCAAATCAAACAACAACACCCTATTTTATATAGAGAAAACTGGGGTTTATTGGGGTATACATTTGTTTCCTTATTTCTGCTCCTAGACAGTCTGTTGATACTTGTTAGAACCGCATCAATGAGGTTCTAACGAGTACCCACAACCTCTGTTTTGAGTATAGTGAGTGAGTGTGTTTCAGTTTTACGTCCCACCAACAGCTAAGGTCATACGGACACGGGACCTCGGTTTAAAGACTCATCCGAAAGTCTGGAGAAGCCAAGGATCGATCCTGCAATCCCTGGTTTATCATGCGAGTAGCATAACCACTGCACCACAGAGGCTTCTATGTTTTGAGTATAAATCAGAATAAAACCACCAATTTTCTTCAGAAAATTGACCGTTTTGGAGATGTGAAAAAAATGCACTATGAAGCACGGGTGTGATATCGTAATGGTAAGATTCTTAAACTTCGTTTTTTTTTTATACCGCAATCGGGCATTTTAGTAATCTAATAATGGGGGTCGAATAACTGCACTTTATAATCGGTAGTGACCTATAATACCTTCTACTGACCTATAATACGTCTAGTGACCGTTTATAGACCGGACCTACTTTTCTCAAGTCCCTAATTTGTAAGCAGAAACATAACGTGCAACCTTTAATACAAGGGAAAACAACGAAACTGCAAGTTAAAATCTTTGCAGTACTTATTTAAACAGAGTTTCAGAAATTTCAGCTAAATTCTTACATTCTCGGCGTTTCCTGGTTTGAATGGCCCGTTGGAATAACTGCGCACTGCTACTGCCGTTGCGTCTCAACCTCGTAAATACTTTCTAAAGCTAAAATAAACTATTTATTTGCAGATTTTCATACAGAATGTAAAGCGCTGAGAAACTTTTATTCGAGCGTCAATGTTGTTTCCTACGTCGCTGTCGCGCGGTGATGTCAGAAACGTTGCACTCGTTGACGTCACGTTATACTACGTGTGCGCGCCATGGCACTGAATTTTGTTTAAAATACCACTCTGTCTGCTGTCGTTTTTGCTTAAATTTGCTAAATTATTGCGAAATCCCTTGATTGCTTTGAATATCGGTATAAACTAAATACATGATTAGTGTCTTTAATAATAAAATATAATCGGTTCGCCGCGACAATTTTATTAGCCTTCGACAGTTTTATAGGACGAGCCTCAGCGAGCCAATATAAAATTTTCGCGGCGAACCGATTATATTTTATTATTAAAGACACTATCCATGTATTAGAAGCCTCCGTGGTCGAGTGGTTACGCTACTCGCCTTGTAAACCAGGGGTCGCAGGTTCGATCCCGGGCTTCTCCAGACTTTCGGACGAGTCTTTAAACCGAGGTCCCGTCTCCGTATGACCTTAGCTGTTGGTGGGACGTAAAACAGAAACACTCACTCACTCTATCCATGTATTTGCTATATTTAAGTTTATCCAGAAAACATAAACAACTACAGCCTAATTATTACGCAGTAAAAGCAATAACGGTTTGATGAGAAGCTGTGCTGACATATGTATTTTCCATCTTGTTCTTTCAGGTTTAGGTGGTAAAGGTGTAGCATTGTTTTACCTTGGTGATGAAATGGATGATAACAATACTTTAAGTGCCAATCATGATGAGTTATTTGCAACACGTTTCACACAAGACAGAAGAAATCGTTCGCAGAGAAACACGCGTGAATTTGCTTAAAACGAATGCATCATTTTGTTGTTGTGAGCCGTGCCAAGCGGTAGAGGGTCGTTGGGCCTGTGCGTACAGCGAAGGCTCGGATAAGCCTGCGCATCAGCTTGTGGAAAACAGCATACAGTAGAACTTCGATGGCTCGAACAACGATGGCTCGTTTACCATGGATGAGGCGAACCCATTCTTGAGCCCATACCGAAATCCTCTTCATAAGAAATAGTGGGAGGTAATTAAGGAGATTTTAGTCTTTTATTTGCAAATGTAGGCTGTGTATACTCATTAGAATCAGCATACCTATTCATTATAGAACACCGAAAAGATGTCTAAAAGTATCTCGTTATGCCTTCTGGCAGTCACCTCAGTGGCTCGAACTACCCCTGTCTCGAACAGATTTTCGAGGTTCTAAAGGTGTTCGAGCCATTAAAGTTCGACTGTAATTAGGTTTTAACAGGTTATTATTCTTACGTATTTAACACCCTGATTAACGACATTCAATAGTCAGAAAAATACGGTGTACATGCTGTGTAACTTACCCCATTGCATACTAGGGGACTCTTCCATTGCTATATGTTGGGCAAGTCCATTTGTCATATACATGTACATGTAAGGGGTTGTAGGTCTATTTTCCGTTTTATTCTATCTTTGACGGAAAATTCTGTTAGCAAATAGTGCAGGCCCTGATCAGACGCGGCGTTCTGTGACGTCTGACCTGGGTCTGCACTGTTTGCTAAGGTACCCCTTAATGGATTTCCCGCTTGCACTGGGTTAATGATGTTCGAAAATTTCGTTATTTGATTATGTATTTGTTTGTTTTGAAGTTTAACGTCAACACTGTTCAGGTCATTTTCAAGACGTTTCTTCCAAATGTGTGGGACTTTTACACGACATTGAGATAATCCTGCCCCCAAATGAAACCAACAGGGTTTACATGAATGTACGGTCCAACTCGCAGCAATTTACCTGGGTACATGTAGGCATAGACCTCCTAAGTTGGTTTCAGCTCTGCGTGGAATCATACTGCAGCCATGTGTCTATTTCCTTAAGCCCCTATCGGCGGGCCCCGTTATTTGTTTGAGCCGTAACATTTAGGCAAATCCTTGGCGCTATCCTTCACAAAATCTGTAAAGTGTGGTCAGCAATGCATATCCAAATGTCGGTTGTTACTACTCGAGGTCGAAGTTCGGGCTGACCGTTATTCTTATATACCACAAAATGTCAAAATATCCCGAAAATCAACAAAATGATCGGGAAACTATCCAATTCAACGTACCTATGAGAATAATGACGTAATTTGAATAAAAGTGTGTAGGATAACAGGAGTTGACGCCATTAGGTTAAATCCATTCTCCATGCAATGAACATCCTTGTACGCCCACCCCACCCACCCCCTTCAACACACACATATTTTTTATATTTTATAGAAAAAGTAGGGGTATAAATTATTTTCCTTATTTTTGCGCAAGCACATAGGCTGCAGTGACTCATTAGAATCGCCTCGCATTCTAACGAGCCCCTGCAATCTATGTTTGGATTTGAAATAAAAAACAATATGACAAAAATATCTGAAAAATACTCTGGTACTATCGTAATGCAATGCAACTATTCGCAGCGTATTTAAATGGCAAATAACCTGCTTTTCATTATGAGCATAAACAGGACACAAACTAGAAGTGACGGCAATGGCCAGGAATCGATACAATTAACCCACAGCTCCCAGGGAAAGAAGCACAACCATGAAACAACTAGACCCTCATGGAAACATCAATAACGGAAAGCCAAAAGGACAGTTACTTTTCCACAAAATGGCCAATTGCTATCAAAAACAAAATAATATAAGCGACCCACACACTCAAAGACAAAGCATAACAAATATAAACCGCGACAGAAGAACCGCATTGGAACAGTCAATGAAACGAATTCCAATGGTGTGTGTGTGTGGCGTGTGTGTGTGTGTGTGTGGGGGGGGGGGGGGGGGGCTTAAATCGATTTTACGTGGCCACAACCCTCGACCTTAGTTCCGTCGCGATTTAGACAGTGTCAAATAATTTGTTCAGGCCTCCTAACTCATCAGTGCAACATCTCCGTGAACACAAAACCAAACAACCACAGAGATGAAACAACGAAGTGGACTCGACAGCAAGAAACCAGTAAAATGCTGGAGCAAAAGAAGACAAACAGTTAGACTACGATGGGCCCGATCAGAGACAGAGCATCAGGCCCAACCAACTGGTTTACAGGGCGAGTAGCGTAACCACTGCACCACGGAGGCTTCTGCCAACATTACATAAATATTAGACCGTCACAGAATCTGAGGCCTGACCCACCGGCGTGCAATTATAGAGGGAAGCAAAGTTGTCAATCGTGATTGGGTTAACGCGCATATTTTTATCCTGAAAAGTGGCAGTATAACCAAGCGTAGTGCAGTCATTTGTTGTTATTCGTCTGCATTACGATAACTCACCCGTGCGACATAGTGCACTTTTCACATCTCCAAAATGGCTACTTTTCTGATGAAAATCTGTGATATTTTTCTAATTAATACTGCAAACATAGGTCATGGGTGCTCGTTAGAACCGCCTCATTGAGGCGGTTCTAACGAGTACCCACAACCTATGTCTTGAAGTAAAAATAAGAAAACTAATATATACCCCGTAAACCCCAGTCTTCTCTATATAAAGTGGGGTATAGGGGGGTCTTCATTTCACGGACTCGTTCCCTTGATGGCTTCGGCTTACAATCATCGAAGTTGGATCATAATGCATTTTCATCTGGACCCACATATTCTTCGAGTACAACTCAATGCCGGGTAAAAGTCCCACAAAATTGGAAGCAACGTCTCCAAAATGACCTTTACAGTGTTGACGGGGACGTTAAACCTCAAATCAAACAGTACAAACTTGCCTCTACGATACCTATATCAACAGGTTGTTGAAATTTTCTAGAAACCACTTCGGGCTCGGCTCTAGGTATCTCGTGTTTTGCTTTCTTGCATACCTGTAAATGGATTTCGCAGGTTCAGAAGTCAATGGAGCGAAACCACTAAATGTAGATTTTGACAGATAAAACGTTATTCTGAAATACCTAACAGCCGCATGAAGAACTGAAAAATCATTATTTTATCCAACTTTGACTATGCTGATAACGTGATTTATTAAGATAATTAAATACGAGTAAAACGTATAGAGCCTAGAATGCTTGCTTTAGAAAACTAGAAAGCACATATGATTGATTTTCTTGTTGATACATATATAGTGATTTATAAGGTACCCATGCCTCATTTGAGTTATCCATTTCAAGTTCACTGAGATTGTAAATTACTGTTTTAATGGCGTCTTAGTATACGTAATCAAACATTTGTTGCACAAAAGTGCATAAAAGGAGAGACAAAAATCTGTATTCGTAAAGAAATTTAACGGAGATTTATCACCGATACATAACTTTAGCAATAATAATTATAAATAAAACAATTTCGCAATTACGAATTCTGGTAAGCCACGGTCCTGATAGTCACTTCACACTCGTTCCTTTGAGTCAAGGCCATCTTATTTTGACGTGGTGGAAAATATATTAAATTTGTCAATTACACACAGCAAATGCGTTCAAAAATAGTTTTGCTTACAAAACACACAGCTAGGGTAATCTCAGACCTTAGGTTTAGATGGCATTGACGTTCAAGGAGCTTTCGATACAACGAATGATAGTGGCCTTAATTCGACATCATCTCGAATGAACATAAATCATTAATGTTTTATTTTATTAATTGACTGTCCCGTAATACACCAAGTCAACCAATACAAACTGGGGGTAAAAAGTCATAAATCATGTTTTTAGTTGTATAAAATTGTCATTAATCAAGTAAGTTTGTATTGGCCAAGTTACAGGTCCTCGGTCAGCTGTATTGGCCTCGGCCTTCGACCTCGGGCCAATACAGCACACCTCGGACCTGTAACCGAACCAAAACGAAATTATTTGATTAATACCATTATAGTAATGTTAGAGCACGCTTCAGCGAATCCTCTAGCTCTGGCGATGAATGACACAGGATACTTATTTTCACTTACAGGACGTTAGAAGAGAAACAAAAATAAAGTATAGGTTCTGTCAGCGGTAATTGATCAACTCGTATGTTTTATAATGTAAATTCACACAGAAACGTCTCTATTGCATAACCAGCACTCCATAAATAGGCGTTCAATCACAGTGTTAGAAAGTAGAGTTTTTTCGGACCTCGTATTTTGAAAATCATCTGATGGAATTGGTTTGCAGTCAATTCTTAATCCAGCAATACCCCTGCCCATGCTTATGACCCCAAACGGTCAAGGTCAGGTTTTTACATTAGAGTTTTAAGCACTCTCATTTTCCAAACCATGTTGGCGATTTTGTTTGTACTTGGAATGATGAAAGGCATCTGTTGTAATTCTTCAAGCAGTTTCCTTCCGAGACAATCAATGCCCGCAAGCTCAAGGTCAAGGACAAAGAATATCTTTGTAAACAGTTTAGGTTAAAATCATATTGTTCAACTCACATGATGGTTTAATATAAATTCGGTTTGCTGAAATTAACAATAACCATACCAGGACCAAAAGCTCAAGGGCTTAAATTCAAGGTCATGCTTAAAAGTACGTTGACGGTTAAATACTTTTTGCCGATCTATAATAATAGTTATGCAAAACGATACGAATGGAAGCATCAAACGTTTATATAAATTTTCTCCTTATGGTTGCGGGCAGTGAATGTCTCCAACTAGGGACTGTCTGTCAAATACGAACTTTCTAAGATGATTAAAGTCGAGAAGACTTGGTAGGAGAGAAGGCAAAGATCGGAAATCGAAACTGAAATGATATGTATAGAGAAAGACACGTGACTATGAACATAAAATAAAAGTATAGTCTGAAGATGTACTTGACGCCTTCGAAAATGGGGTTTCTCTGGTCGGCCCAACCAGAGTTCAACCAGGGGGACCAACCTACGTCAGAGCAGTGACATCATAACCATTCGTAGGTTTGCCGGCGTTGGCTACACAAAAGGCATTTGCCACAACAAGTAGGCGCAGTCGGTGCGTTAGGTCATAAAAAAATCAAACGTACTGAAATCTGTCTCAGAAATGTGACCTTTTCTTTAAATAATTCGACACAAGCTGATTTGGCAATGATGTCGGAACTACCATTGTTTACAGCGCCGATTCAAATCTTGTGGCGAAGCTATCGAAGCCTTTTCAATGTTTCAAGGTGGAATTATCTCACTGATGGATTGAAAATATTGTTCGTTACCAGCTGAAGTATGTTTTCTGAAGACTCGTAATGTACATATCTAGTTTGAAGCATTTTAGTTCCCTATTTACACCAATATGGGCAGTTCTGAAATGGCTACGACATCTCTGCTATGACCTAGGTTGTTCCCCCTGTCAACTGTTGATTCGCTTTTGTTTCAGCATTTCAGTTATTTCATGCTGTTGAGTCCTCACCAACTGCTAAGGTCATACGGAGACGGGACTTCGGTTTAAAGACACATCCGAAAGTCTAGATGATTTTGTTAGAGGGCGGGCTATGAAATAAGAATTCAAGAGAGCGAAGTGTAAAACATTTTGAAACAAGATGAAAAGATTATTTCTTAATTAAGGAAATGGTTGTCATATTGGTACAGAGGCAAAAACAGCAACGTTTCAATTATCTTAAATTTGTAAGTAGATTTCTCTGTATGGGAATTGTGGCTTAATTGTATCGATTCCTGATCATTGTCTTTACTTCTATTTTGTTAAAAATAGCACTTATGATGGTCTGTTTTCATATGATTTAAAAGATATTCTAACACAGCGTTCCTATATAGGCCATGGAAAATAACTGTGTTTTATTCTACAACAAATCACGACAAGGAATAGCGTGACGAGTGACGTCATTAAAAACTGCAAATTTATAACGTCACTAGTCGATTTCCTTGACGTTAGACGATGTAACGTCATTTTCTCGCATCGGAAACGTTAGAAAAGGATATAAATGCATGTGTTGCAGTCGATAATTTTAGCGTCATTTCTTCTAATAATGGCGAAAAGTTGTGAGAGTTTGAAGGAAACAATTGCATTATTGCCGATTTTCAGCGTGTTAGAATCGAAATAGATAAGCTCTAGTTTGTGATTTGTTGAGTAATAAATCACAGTTTGTCGGTCAGTTGTAAGTAGACAAATCACGCGCGCTAGGCGCTCGTGATTTGATCTACTTTACAACTGACCTCCAAACAGTGATTTATCATTCAACAAATCACAGATAGAGCTGATCTATTTCTTAAGTAACATGCTTCATGTAACTGCTTTTAATATAAATACAAAAATAATTATTTTAAGAACACTTCACAATGTTAACATTAAAATATATAGGCAATGGTCAGAAATCGAAACAATTACCTGACACCTGTATATATGTATTTCTATCCTTTGTGTCTCAGTGATTGTCAGACAAAAAATTCTGGTATTTCTCCTATGCACACTCTATATTAAGATCGCTGGTGATCGGTGGTACATGTTTGTCGGGTTGTTCATTATCACGGAAACACGCCTATTTAAATCCGACCCTCTTGAACCCCACTTTTGCATAGTAAAACCAGGTTCACAGAGGTGAACCCTATTTTTTAAATCTGCTCTAAAATATAGATTGTGTGTACACGTTAGAACCGATTCTATTGAGTACACACAATCTTTATTTTGAGCAGAAATAAGATTTTTTTTTTTCATTTGAAGACTTTCTTTTCTTCTTTTTTTCAGCTGTAGAATTTACACTGTATTTGTAAAGAGGTGTTTTCGTAATGTTATATGGATTTGTTACTATGGTAAAACCACCAGATGTTAATACACTATGATGACACATCCATATGCAACAAAGGCGTTTTTCGTGTCTCTTGTTAAAATATCCGATGATATAAGTTTTTAATTTCAAAACGAAACATAGATTATGGTTAACCATTAGGAATGGCGGCAAAAATGAGACCAACAATCTATATTTCGGGCAAAAATAGAGAAAATAATGTATAATCTTGACCCTGTAAACCCCAAAATTTCTCTATACAAACTGGGGTTTACAGGGGGCCCATGACAGGGACTTGTTAAACCTTATGGTTGACCTGTGTCAAGAGAAAATATTTCTTCGGACAAGCGTGCTCATTGAACATGCTGCACATTAATTCAGAATGGCAACGTGTATGCAAAAAAGACGTTTGGGGCAACAGCCATCCATATCTTTTTCTTACATACTCGTACATACGGAACCCGGGAAGGGACATTATATTTATTTATTTTATAAGTTGTGCGCACAAGATAATATGTTGTGCGGACAAGATATTATCTTATGCGGACAACATATTATCTTGTGCGGACAACATATTATCTTGTGCAGACAAGATAATATCTTGTCCGCACAACATAATATCTTGTGCAGACAAGATATTATCTTGTGTGGACAACATATTATCTTGTCCGCACAAGATAATATCTTGTTTGCACAACAAGATAATATGTTGTGCGAACAAGATAATATCTTGTGCAAACAAGATAATATCTTGTGCGCACAATATATTATGTTGTGCGAACAAGATCATATCTTGTCCGCACAAGATAATGTATTATCCGCACAAGATAATATGTTGTCCGAACAAGATAATATCTTGTCCGCTCAAGATATTATCTTGTTCACACAACATAATAAAAATAAAAAATCATGTCCCTTCCCGGGTTCCGTAACTCTGGTTTGTTTCATTGAATATATCATTGTTGAAGGAAATAAATTATACTCTTTTAACAATTAAATGTGGCTATTCTTTGCACATCCTGACGCTGTTACATTTCCTACCCTTTATATTTACACTACATTCGGGATTTCTTCCTCATTTTCCTATACACTTCACCCTTCTTGACAAAGGATAAGAAATCGCCCCTAAACAGTAAACCACTATTAGACGTAGGAAATACTTAGGTGTGAATAGGTTGCTTCCTTTAAAGGTCTGTTTATTCCCTTTCCAATGCCATTGTATTTTGTCCATGGCTTCCGTAAATGCATTTCTGCTCGTTCGTTCATGCTAATCATCACGAAAACACGTCTACATAATTTTGACCCCTTGAACCCACTTTGATAAAGTCAAATTGGGGTTTGCAGGGGTATACATTATTTTTCTTATTTCTGCTAGAAAAGCGAAGAGTGTGGGTACTCGTTAGAACCGCCTCGATGAGGCGGTTCTAACGAGTATCCACACTCTATGTTTTTAGCAGAAATAAGAATCATATCGAATTTTTTCATCTGAAAATTTTCATTTTTTTCGGTGTTAAAATTTACAATGTATTTGTATAGACGTGTTTTCGTAACGCATGGCTTCTGTAAAGGCATTTCTGTTCGTTCGATCATGCTAATTAAGTTATTACCCAGACTAATGTGTAAAGAGTGCCGTGCTATTACATCTTCTTGTTATTACGACCGATTGCTTGTTCTTTATTGCATCTGAAAATGATCGATATTAACTGGAATCGGACGATCGCAGTTTAATAAGCCGCAAAGGCAGAATCTGAATCTCTGTGCTGCGACAGCAAGAACTTACATCAGATTCTGTCACACATTAATAACGTTTAGCTAATTGGCTTTTAACAAACAGAGAATATAAGCCTCTCTGGCGCAGTGGTTACGCTACTCGCCTTGTAAACCGTACAGAGTAACGTTTGCATTTGCAAAACATTTTGTCAGCAAAAATACTGTTGCAATAAAGGTTTTATTACGGAACCCGGGAGGGGACATGATTTTTTTTTATTTCATAAGTTGTGCGCACAAGATAATATCGGCTGGTGTTGTGCCGTGTGGCGGCCGTAAAACGTCTCCCCGTACATCAACCATAGTGCGGTTTATATTTTACTTTTGGTCCTTTGGGATCAGCGTAAATATTCTGAGAAATCAGAAATAAATTATTGGTTTAGACTCATATTCTAGACAGGTTTTTGGTTATTTGGACCCCATTTTGGTTTGTGTCGGTCTTTGGGTCGACTGCCTGTTCGGGGTTCGCAGGATTGCGGTGTGTTTCCTCTCTGGCTATCGTTGCCGGATCGTTGCAGGGTCACTGGTGGGGCTTTATTAGCCGAAACTACGTAGTATGACCCATCTTCTTTCTTATGAATGTTTTTATTGCTCTTAAAGGAACTCATTTTTGATTTTTAATTATCTTGTGCGGACAACATATTATCTTGTGTGGACAACATATTATCTTGTGCGAACAACATATTATCGATATTTTGACTAACGTTTCACGGATACGTTAACTAACGACATTGTTATTATTATTATTTTTTTTTTTTTTTGGCAAACACAAGAACAGATTTAGTCGAACATGTTCTTTAGTCCCTTCGGTAACTTACTTGAAAATTTCCATCCGCGGGTCAGAAAAATGTGGAACGTAGAATACTGACATTGTTTGTTTGTTTGATTTGAGGTTTAACGTCCCCGTCAACACTGTAAAGGTCATTTTGGAGACGTTGCTTCCAATTTTGTGGGACTTTTACCCGACATTGGGATGAAATGACATCTCAAGCCCTGCCGCCCAATGACGCCAATTGGGTTTATAAGCATGGACGGTCCGACTCTCACCGCTTTGCCTGGGCAGGCTTAGATCCTCTAAGCGGTTTACCAGTACTCGTGTGCGGGTCAATTTCAGCTCTGCGTGGAAGCACCATGCAGCCCATATATTTCTTCAAGCCCCGATTGGCGGGGGCCACGAGAATACTGACATCAAATGCAAAAACGTAAGAGCTATTTTATGTAGGAATAATTTGTTTACAATTAAGGATGAAAGTGCTGTCTCGTTTCGTCGTCGTACTGTAGATTGTAGGTACTCTATCAAGCACTAAAGACCCTAATTAGGATTCATAGTGCATATAAAGAAGATATACCGGACACAACACGACAAATTGTCACATCCGATTAACAAGTCCGCGGATTAAACACCAATCAAAACTCCACTCTATATGGACTTAATATGTGTTTGCAAAATGTTTTGCAAATGCAAACGCTACTCTGTCTCTGGTTGGGCCATTTGGAGTCTACCTGTTGGTTTTCTTTTGCTCCAGCATGTCAGTGGTTTGTTGCTGTCGAGTCCTCATTGTCGTTTCATCTCTGTGTTTGTTTGATTTTTGTGTTCTCGGAGATGTTGCACTGATGAGTTAGAAAGCCTTCATGCGGATTGTTATTTGCCTAAATCGCGACGGAATTAAGGGCGAGGATTGCGGACGCGTAAAATCGATTTAAGCACACACCCAGTGAAATTCTTTTCACTATTTCATTGACCGTTGCAAGGCGGTTCTTCCGTCGCGGTTTATTTTGTTATGGGTTGCCTTTGAGGGTGTGTATCGTTTATATCTTTTTGTTTTGGATAGCAAATTGGCCATTTTGTGGGACAGCAACTGTCCTTTTTGGTTTTCCGCTGTTGATGTTTATATTAGGGTCTAGTTATTTCATGTTTTTTGTTTCTTTCCCTTTGGTGTTCCTTGTGGGAGGTGTGGGTTAATTGTATCGATTCCTGATCATTGCCATTAGTTCTGGTTTGCAGGGGGTATACCATATTTTCCAATGTTTGTTCTATGTTCGGACTAAAAATTCTATCAGAATCATTCTAGTTGTATAGATCTGAAATATGTCATTTCAGGACACGGGTGTGTCACCGTAACATACCGGTAAGCAAAATGCCACTTTTAAAATCACAATAGAAAGCTTAATCTCTTATTCGCCTTATTTGCATTATCTGCTGGTTCCTAATCTGAAGATTATCAGTATTGGGAAAACAGGTAACCATACCCCCCCCCGACCTTGAAAGGTCAGTGGGGTCCGGTTACCTGTTTTTCCAGTATTGATAATGTGTAAACTGCGAGCCAGCAAATAATAAAATAATGGTGAAAAGGAGAGTTAACATTCGTTTAAATGTGCTTATGGAGACGTATGGAGACATAGTTTACAAATTCGGAAGAATATTGAGAAGCAGCAAGTTACTCCCAATGCAGGACCAGTTTGGTTTATAGTTTTTGTTTGAATTGAGGTTCTAAGTCCCCATCAACATTATTTAGTTCATTCTGGAGGCGTTGCTTCCAGTTTTGTGGGACTTTTACCCGACAATAAGTTAAAATGATATCTCAAGCCCTATCACCCAAACACACCAATAGGGTGTATATGCAGGGGCGGTCAGATTCGCACCACTTTGCCTGGGCCGACTTAGATCTTCCAAGCTGTTTACCAGTACTGATGTGTGGTTTGTTTCAACACTGCGTGGAATACCCAAGCAGACCAATCTATTTTTCCAAGCCCGATTGGCGGGGCCCCAATTTTGGTTTATACTGTACTTTATTTCTATCACCACGACTAATTTAAAGAAAAGAATTTCAAAGCAATGTAACGACATAAATGGGATTCCGAATAGTGTATCTTTATCCCGATTTGGTTCACTCCAGTGCCATAATTTAAACAATCTAAGTAGTAGCCTTTTTTAGGAAACTACCTACGTAGCACACATCAAAAGCCATGTCCTGGTTTCAGATAAGATGATTTTCAAGATTTTCCTATAAATATGTGTCTGTGTAAAACTAGAGATACGGGAGTGGAGCCTTTTTTGACCGCAAGGCTACAATTCAAACAATGTTGGTAGAGATATCTAGATGATGCTACATACCAAATATCACCTTTAAACAGGAAAGGAATCACATATTCTGATGACTTATCGAAAGCAAATATCTTAAATGAATATTTTACGGAACAAACATTACTGGATGAGAGTCATGTAACTCTCCCCTTAACCAACATTATTCCGCCATCTATATTGGACACGATTTCTGTCACGCCTGAGGAGGTTGAGTTAACTTTACAGTCCTTACAGACAGGTAAAGCTGCTGGACCTGATTTAATAAACAACCGCCTACTCAAGGAGCTTTCAAAACCTTTATCCCACCCTCTATCGGCTCTTTTCAATTCCTCTCTTGTCAACGGGAAATGTCCCAAAATTTGGAAATAAGCAAACGTCTCCCCAATTCATAAGAAGGACGACCCATCAGATGTTTCAAATTACAGACCCATTTCTCTTCTTAGCACTGTTGGAAAGGTATTAGAGAAAATAGTTCATAAACATGTTTTTATTTTTGTCACGAATATTATGTCATCACATCATTACAGTCTGGCTTTGTACCTGGTGACTCTACTGTAAATCAACTGATTGATATCTATAACACATTTTTTAAAACTCTAGATGAAGGGAAGGAAGTACGAGCAATCTTTTGTCATATAAGCAAAGCCTTTGACAGAGTCTGGCACACAGGTATTCTTTTTAAGCTTAGGTCTATAAGAATTTCTGGGTCTCTCCTAAACTGGTTCACAGATTACCTGAAGGATAGGAAACAAAGAGTAGTTTTACCGGGTGCATCTTCCAACTGGACTCCTATCAAAGCTGGAGTTCCTCAAGGTTCTATACTCGGACCTCTTCTATTCATACTATACATTAACGACATTGTTGAAGATATAGATTCTACAATAAGACTCTTTGCTGACGACACGAGCCTTTATATTATAGTTGAAGACCCCATCCTCGCTGCTGACCAATTAAACTCTGACCTGCTGAAAGTGCATCAATGGGCAACGAAATGGCTAGTGAAATTTAACCCTCTGAAATCCGAATCAGTTATTTTCTCTAGGACACAGAACAAACCCTTCCATCCCCCCGCATTATTGGATCAAACTCCCATAAATGAAGTCCCTAGCCATAAGCACCTAGGCGTTTTTCTTTCTAATGACTGTACATGGCACGACCATCTTGAATATATAAAATCTAAAGCATGGAATAGAATTAACGTAATGCGGAAATTAAAATTTACACTCAACAGAAAGCCTCTTCAGACAATATACTTTTCCTTTATTAGGCCACTCTTGGAATATGCTGATGTTGTGTGGGATAATTGCACCATGTATGAGGTGAATGAACTTGAAAAAATTCAGAATGAAGCTGCGCGAATTGTTACAGGTGCCACAAAATTTGTCTCTATTAATTCACTTTTACTCGAAACTGGTTGGGAAACTTTGTCGTCTCGCAGAACAAAACATTATCTTCAACTATTCTATAAGATGCAAAACGGCCTATCTCCTGATTATTTGACCCGTCTCGTTCCTCCTTCTGTCGGCAGAACATCATCCTATCAGTTGCGGGACGCAAATAATACATGAACAATACATGCAAGCCCGTAGCATTATTATAATCCCTTTCTGCCTTCTTTGATTCGTGACTGGAATAATCTCCCAGAACATATACGTGATTCACCCAGCCTTAATGCCTTCAAATCAAAGATAAATACCAACTTGAATGTGCCACCCAAATACTATTCTACAGGCAAAAGACTTGGTCAGGTTCACCATGCGAGGTTAAGAACAAAATGTAGTTCATTAAATGAACATCTGTTCTCCAAGAATATCACTGACAGTCCTACATGTACATGTGGATCAGTAGAAGACACTCACCACTTCTTTTTCCAATGCGATCGCTTTGCAAACTATAGACAGGAACTCTTAAATAAGGTATCTGAACTGTGCCAGCCGACTCTTAATGTACTACTTTTTGGCAATCCAGAACTATCCTTTGAACAAAATACGAGGCTTTTCTTAGCTGTGCAAGTCTTCATAATAAGAACAAAGCGCTTTACTTCCTAAATCTTTTCATTCAGCTGTTTCCTTAAATACAGAATGGTCGAAGATAACTTTTGTCGGCATGCTCGGTCAAATGTCTCTTAAAATAGATTAATTATGATATGTAAGTCGAAAACACTACTTGGTGACTACATAAAATTCTTGATACTTGTGTTGAGATGACCACCCCAACTTCATTTGGTAAATACCCTTCTCCTCCCCGTGGAACCTGCAGCAGCATGGAATATAAATATATATAAAATAACTTTGGTTTACTTTGCGATGCACACTGTTCCAGCTCGTAACATAGTTTGATACTATGAAATATTTAGGCATAAATACCATTACCATATTTGTAATCCTAATCACAGAGTCATTACTGATTAGTCATTATTTCAAGTCACAGGTTATTTGTCTTACCACTGTGTAATATGAGGGATACAGATACAATAAGTCAAATGACTTTCTTCTGAATCCCATTTTTATTGATATATTGTTTGTAATCTTTACATGTTATATATGTTATGATACAAATGAAATACAGTTTAAATCAAATATCAATGGCCTTCGGACGTCTGGGTTTCAAACAAGAAATTTAAACTTTTCCCTGTATGGGTATATGAAAGACAAATGACTCTAGGGCTATAATTGTAACATTCTTAGTAGAGGTCTGCTATATGCTCCAAATATCCAAGATATGGGCCTTCTGGTTTCAGACAAGAAAATTTTCAAGTATATGTTTATGTTAAACGAGTAACAACAGCGATGGGTGGGGGGGGGGCGCTATGTATGACCCCAGGGTTAAGATTTATACAATGTTGCTAGAGGTCCTCCAGATGAAGATATATACCAAATATCGAGGACCTAGGCTTTCCTGTTCAAACAAGACGATTTTTCATCATGTGTTTATGTAAACCAAGTGATCCCCGGAGAGAGGTCATTTTTAACCCCAAGGCTATAATTTGTCTAACCTGGTAAGACGTCTGATAGACAAAGCTATCTAGCAAATTTTGAAGGGATGGACTGGTTTCAGGCAAGAAGATGGAGTTTTGCTAATTTCGCCTTTTCCTTGCCATGGCAACCAGAGTTTTGCATGGAATGGAATTATTAAAAAACTTGGAAAGAAGAGCACCCAAAACTTATTTCAGCCAGATTTGGCTAACTTCCATTCAGTGTCGTAGGATGATATGCAGTGAGTATTTGTGAACGGACGGACATACGAACGAACGACGACGGACAGTGACGGATCACATTAGCTCCCCCCGGAGCCTTCGGCTCGGATGATCTAGAATGTGTCGGACAGAGCACATATTTTTCAACACACGTCCACGGCGCTGTCTAAGCGACCCTTATTTTTCAACAACGATTCGGCATTGATCACTGTTCAAGAAACGAGAAAATAGCATTAGTTGATGGATGTAAGCCACACGCAAATAATCCATGTGTCGATACTTCGCCCATTTACTGTAAATAATTACTTTTCTAATGATTGTTGTCATCATGCTTTGTTCGTAGACACCGAGGATAAAGAGGTTATGCTTCACAAGCATCTTGCTAAACGTGTATTTTAAGAGAAAAAACATGTATACGACATCTGTTTGTTTAAGTCCATGTACAGAAGAAGTCCCCTGGTATGCATTTTTAAACAGCCTTAATTCTGCACAAGCCACCAGAAAGCCTCATGAAACGTAACGTCAATTGGTTGTTGCTTAAATTGACTTAGCAGGCCGGATTGTCATGTAAACATCGGTTTGAGTAGGGATTTCTAAAGGTCTTTAATCTAATCATAAACATGTGAAAATATTTGCATGTCTGTCTCCATATATATAGTTCCATGTAACAGTTTCTGCAAGAGCCTGAGTAGTCTTACTGTTGGTTTTCTTTTGCTCCAGCATTTCAGTGGTTTCTTGCTGTCGAGTCCTCACCGTTGTCTCACCTCTGTGGTTCTTAGTCTTAGTCTAACTGTTGGTTTTCTTTTGCTCCAGCATTTCAGTGGTTTCTTGCTGTCGAATTCTCACCG
The DNA here is from genome assembly GCA_963580285.1 of Lucinisca nassula. NCBI lineage: Eukaryota > Metazoa > Mollusca > Bivalvia > Lucinida > Lucinidae > Lucinisca > Lucinisca nassula. The sequence continues at coordinate 42,485,956 of OY757018.1, forward strand.
TTGTCTTACCTCTGTGGTTCTTTGAGTATTTGTGTTCACGGAGATGTTGCTCTGATGAGTTAGGAGGCCTTCATGCGGACTGAACAAATTATTTGTCTAAATCGCGACGGAAGTAAGGGCGAGGATTGTGGCAACGTAAAATCGATTTAAGCCCCCCATTGGAAATATTTCCACTGACCGTTCCAAGGCGGTTCTTCTGTGGCGATTTATTTATGTTGTTGTTTGTTATTACTGTGTGTATCACTTGTGTCTTTTTATTTAGGATGGCCATATGGCCATTTTGTGGGAAAGTAACTGTCCTTATGGCCTTCCTTTGTTTAGGTTTCCATTATGGTCTGGTCGCTTAATGTTTGTGTTTCTGTCCCTTTGGTGTCTTTGATGGGTGGAGTAAGTTAATTGTATCGATTCCTGCTCTTTGTTTTACTTCTACTTTGTACACCCATGTAATTCATATATTTGTCTGTGTTTTGTAAAGTCTATAATTAATAAATTAGTCTGCAGCAAAGCATTTTAAACGCTAAATTAGTTTCTATTGTAGTGCTTCTGATTACTAGAATACCGTTGTAAATTGAAGATAACAAGATAATTACCGTTCTTTCATCTGTTTGATCGCTTATCTCGTCTCATAGGAGATGTTGACTGTTTCACTGAAACATTTTTGAAAGATGGGTAAACTTTATCATCAACTTGGCCGCTACGGTGTAATACGGTGCTTATTTCCAACCTCTGACAAAATCGTCTACTCTGTTGTGGGCTCTCCAAGCAATCTTTGTTGGCACTTGCAGAACTCACGACATGCTATGGCTAGTATATAGCATAGAATCGAACATGCAGTCGCCAAATTTGCAGCTCTACTAGGTTTACTATAAAGATGTGTGCATCACAACAAAATAATATTCTAACGCAGCCAAGTTTAAACTGTATGTGCCATTTTTGGCACTAATGACAGGTGATACATAAGAAATAGTTTGCAAAGGGAAGAATTGTACTTCAATAACATTTTAATTTTTCACAATATTGTCTTTCACGGATCTAACACAATCATCACGAAAGTGCGCCTATAAAATTTTGACCCCCTTGGACCCCACTTTTATATAGTAAATCTGGGGTTTCCAGGGGTATACCTTATTTTTTCTTATTTCTGCTCTAAAATATAGAATGTGGGTACTCGTTAGAACCGCCTCAATAAGGCGGCTCTAACGAGTACCCACAATCTATACCGCCTCAGTGAGGCGGTTCTAATGAGTACCCACAATCCATATTTTGAGCAGAAATAAGAAAATTATCACAATTTTTCATCTTAAAAGTTTTGTTTTTTCGGCCGTGAAGTTTACAATGTATTTGTTTAGGCGTGTTTTCGAAATAAATATTAAGTAAAAGGTCTTTGTAATGAAAACCCCACTTTATATAGGGAAAACTAGTTTACTGAGGGTAAACATTGTTTTTCTTATTTCTGCTCCAAGCCATAGCTTGTAAGTACACATTATAACCGCCTTATTTAGGCATTTCTAAACAGTTTCATTGAGGCGCATTTAGTTTATACTAATTTATTTTGATTCCATTGCGATGAAAGCTTGAGTCTTATTTGAATCGCCTTCGAACACTCATTCATTGTGTGCCTCCAATCTATATTTCGTTATCACGCGCGCGCGAGAGGGAGGCAGTGACTTTTACAACACTGCTACCCTTTTACACCTGGGTGGAGTTGGGTAGTGACTTGCCAAAGGACACACCTCGCCTCGGATGGCCGGCTTCGAACCCACAACCTCTAGATCATAAGTAGAACGCGCTAACCAATGAGCTATGGAATAGGTGAATCCCACTTATATATAAAAGAACTGGGGTTTACAGAGATAAACCTTATTTTTCTTATTTCTGCACTAACATATAAATTGTGGGCAATTGTAAGTTAAAAGCAAACCAAAATTCGATTATTTCAAACTCCTGAATGACAATTATTAGAATTGTTGGTCTGCATTTACATGAAAATGTTGCAAAAAACACATCCAACTGGAAAACATACTCAGTTATGCGTTTACTCACACTATATATTTTGAGCAGAAATAAGAAAAATAGCACATGTTTTATCTTAAAAATTTCGTTTTTTTTTTTCTTGTTTTTCTTTTGTTTGAGCGGTAAAATATACAATATATTTGTATAGGCTTTTTTTCGGAATGGCCTTCAGCGAAGATTCAAACAGATCTGCGCTCATACGTAGACAGCAACCTTCCTTGCGTGCATGCAGACCCCTTCATGTAAAGCCATTGTAAAGACTGTGATCAGACTGTGCAAATTTACAGACTGGTATGCGTCTTTTGCTATATGCACATAGGGGAAAGCGTTGTGTTTGCTTGGCGCTAGCACTATAATGCATTAGACAACCTCAGAAGTGCATAAATAGCTAAATGCTTGGTCTCTGTCGGCTCTGAAATTTGCATGCATGTTTTCATTTTAATACCGACTTTCAGTAATTGCGTTTACGGAATGTAAGGGAATAGATGGATCAGATTATAATTGAGAATGTGAATATTCCCGACTAAAATCAGTCTTTAGAGATTTATAATTATGAATAATGAATGTAATTTCAAATCTTTCAAAGACCTGAAAATGACAATGTGTTTGTTATCCATTTTGTTAATGTTTCAATTATCACAATTAACGGAGATTATTTGGCCGCGAAAGGACAAAAGTATTCCGTTTTAAAGTATGTTCCATGATTCCAGTATGGAAGAGTACTGAATGTTTTCTATTTATTTATTTGTTTGGAGGAGGGCGGGGGTGGTTCTAAAATGTCGATTAAAACATTGAGTATGGGTATTTATTAGGATCGCCTCAATGAGGACCGACTTATTGATGTCACAATTTGGAAGATGTATTTATATTCCATTACGTGCCATGAAAGGTATGACAGTAGTTCGGTTTTCGTTTTATAAAACCTGACATTTATATCATCGTGGTTTCATATCGTTTATGAATTTTATTTGTTATTTGTTCGAAGTAGTTTAGGTCGTAGTACCAAAGCGTTAATCCAAAATCGTTAATCCATAGACAAAATGGCAAATATCAATGTTCAGATCGACAGACATGGACTCCAGAAGAGTGTAATCAGGCGTCCGCGAATATTAAGCATTACTTGGTAAGCAAGCTTCGCCCACCATGCCCATCGAAGAAAAGGTTTGATGCCGGGAAGGGTATGTCCGAGTTTTTGGAAGTCTTCCTATGGCTTTCCATTGGCAAAGATATCAGAAATAATTCTGGAAATGGCCACATTGTACGGATCCACAAGATCATGGGCCTCCCATAAAACTTCTTTTGTGTTGATACCAGTTTCTTTTGTTGTTTTTTCATACCACTGGCATAACAACCTGGTAGTGAGCACCTTCCCACGTTACATAAAGTCCTGATACTTTGAACAGGCTCTAGCATTACAGATTAACTGTGAAACATAAACTCCATATGCTCGTGCAGACGGGATATTACTGCTCAGGAAGGGAAAGTTAACAATGGGAAAATTGAAGTCATCTCGTTTATCGTACAGCCTAGTTGTACGCTTCCCATTGTCAATATAGAGACAACAATCCAAGAGGATCTTACACGCCTGGGCATTTGATATGATATTCATGAATCGAGATGTGGGCGAATTTCATAAATGTCAAATGGAATGACCAAAAGTGTAAGTTTATGTCCCGCTTGCTCTAAGCATGGCGCGATATAGGAGTTCGGTTTTCCGTTCGCCCGTTCATTCGACAAGCCGTTAACATTTGCGACCACCCTAACTTTCACTTTAATGTTAGAGTCCATTTCTCCAGAACTACAAGACCTTCATTAATGATACTCGAAAGAAAATTGCATCTTGGAATAGCAACTTTAATGCAAGCATCAGTTTCTGACCTTGACCTATATTTCATAGTTCATTAACTTTGTGAATTATTGCGACCCCTCTAAGTTTCAACCTAGTGTAATAGTCCGTTCCTCAAGAATTATAAGACCTTCATTAATGATACTTGGTACAAGCTTACATCAGTGAATAGCAACCTCAAAGCAAGCATCCATATTTGACCTTGACCTATATTTCACGGTTCACTGACTTTGTGAATTATTGCGACCACCCTAATGTAGCCTAATGTAAGAGATCATTTCTCTAGAACTATAGAAGCTCCATTAATGATATTTCGTACAAGCTTGCATATAGGAATAGCAACTTCAATGCGAGAATCCATATCTCACCTTGCCCTAGATTTCATGGTTCACTGACTTTGTGTATTATTGCTACCACCCTAACTTTTATCCTACTGTAAGTGTCAATTGCTCGAGAACTATTAGAGCTTCAATAATGATACTTGGTTGAAGCTTGCATCTAGGAATGGCAACTTTTATGCAGACATCCATGTTTGACCTTGTCCTACATTTCATGGTTCAGTGACTTTTGCGCCCCTACAGGTGCGACATAATCTTCGGCGGAATTCTTGTTTTGTTAATCTTATAGCGATTTTAAAGCGGATGTTATTTCCGAAGAATTTTAAAAAACATTTCAATAGAAAACATAGGGTTTTCACGGGCGGCGTCATACCTAACGTTATGCACAAGAAACTACGTGTTATTACACGTTTTGTAACTTGATTTTAGGACATGACCTTATCCACTAAGTCGCAGCGACCTTATGACATATACTGGTTGTTTTCAAACAAAGTCGTCAAAAGCCTAAGTCAGCTGTACTTATTTAGGAAAACTATCATATTTGGCAAATTTGCCCACTTCTGTATATTCTGCGGGTATAAGTTCAAATTGTACAATACCATAAACATTAACATTATTAGACTGGTAAGTCTCGTGAAATGTCCGTGAAATTTCGTAAAGGATTGTGCTATCCACTTGTAACAGCCGGTCACAAGGTCTAATCAAATATGAGTTATTTTTTTTAGTTCATTAGCGATCGTGAAGCACGACCCTCTTCGATGGAAACGCAGAATCTCTAATGCATTATGATCATTAAGCGATTGAAACAAATAGAAGTTATCACATTCCTACATTGAATTTCACCGACATTTCACGGAAACTTACATGTACCAATAGAATATGGCTATTGGCCCCATACTTTGTGAAAGCATAGCGAGTCCATGATTTGATAATGCACGCGACTGAAAGTTCCAGAGGTAATTGTGTCGCCTAGTAATAAGATGATTACGATTGTTCAACGCGTGCAATGATGCAGTTTCTTCCAGTTTTCTTCATTAGCAACGACGTTGATTGATGGAGGCGAATACGTCTAAGGAATCCGACACCCGAGTAAATGAACCAATTTACTACTTTAAAACAGTCTTACTAATTTCCTGCGCATATCGCATGCAAATGGTTTGTTCTATGAGAGTTGCAGCTAACAATCATATCAATAATCATATATAATGCATCAGAATGCAACTATCACGAGAATGTGCCTATATAATTCTGATTCCCTTGAACCCAATTTTATAGAGTAAAACGGGGGTTTAGAGGAGTAAGCCTTATTTTTCTTATTTCTGCTCTAAAACATAGATTGTGGGAACTTGTTAGAACCGCCTCGACGAGGTGGTTCTAACGTGTGCCCACAATCTGTATTTTAAGCAGAAATTGTTAGGCGGTTCTAACGTGTGCCCACAATCTATATTTTAAGCAGAAATAAGAACAATATCACATTTTTTCATCTTAAAATTTTCGTATTTTTGGGCGGTAAAATTGACAATGTATTTGTATAGGCGTATTTTCGTAATGTAGGCCATACTATGTAGTTTCGGCTAACAAGAAAACATATTGAAATAGAATAAACTGGTAAATGGAACCGCCGTTTCCAAAACAGCAGGACTGATTTGGTTTCCAATTATGCCAAACCAGTTGAAAAATTATATTAAAACCCCAGAATAGAGGACCGAGCACAATCCAAATGTCCTTAAGGGATTGCGCCAAGACTGTTACAAAATATAGGCCAGGGGTGAAAACAATCACAGGCAATGTCGAGGTTGCTAAATACATATCATGACCTTTGTTATTTGTTCGCTCATGTCATACTAATAAAATTAATCATGTAGCCATGGATGTTTCCGGTCCCCGCCCATCGGAGCTTGAAGAAATAGATTGGGCTGCATGATGCTTCCACGCAGAGCTGAAACCGACAGAACATGAGAGCTGGTAAACCGCTAAGAAGTTCTAAGCCTGCATAGGAAAAGTGATACGAGTCGGGCCCCCCTGTATATAAACCCTTTAGGTTTCATTGAGCGGCAGGGCTTGAGATATCATTTCGATGTTGGTTAAAAGTCCCACAAAATTGGAAGGAATGTCTCGAAAATGACCTATACAGTGTTGGCGGGGACGTTAAACCTCAAATCAAACAATAAACAATAAATATGGTATTACGAACTCGGTCTTGCCTCCCTAGGAAATGTTTCGATGAGGCGGTTCTAACCTGTACCCACAATCTAAATTTTGAGCAGAAATTAGAAAAATATTACAGTTTTTCATCTTAAAATTCTCATTTCTCGGCGGTAAAATTTGCAATGTATTTGAATAGGTGAGTTTTCGTAATGTGTCGTCTGCTGATTTCTTTAAAAGTCATGTTTTGCAAACAGTGTGGACCCAAATCAGACTGCTCCTCTAGGAACAGTCTAATCTGAGTCCACACTGTTTGCCTATATGCAAAAATATTTCCAAAAAGTTGGAAAAAATCAGAAGACGACTTAAGAAGACGACATTTTCAGATGTAGTTTTTCTCGGCGACTCAAGGGTTAAAACGAGTTACTCGTGAAAGATCACAAGCAATTCCACCCTCATCAGATCTTATTTTAAACAAAGAAGAAGAAGAAGAAAAAAATATTTGAAATATCATCCAATTGAGCTTGGCGCTTTCGGTGTGGAAGTGTAATCAGGTGGTTCTTATAAACAAGGGGGCCAAGATGCACCTGAATCACTCACCTGATTTCAGGATGTCACATAACCTCTGAAAGTCATGTGTATAACTGGCAGCCATAGTATTCTATGACGCATAACTGTTACACTTGGATTGATATGGTCACCTAGGCAACACTTGAAAGATTGCGAAGTTTACATGAAACTGGCTTAAGAGTTTAGGAGAAGTTGTCATTTTAAGACTTTTCAACTTTTACGTCTGCCAGTCACATTCTCCACTGGAGCAGAAGGTCACCGAACCAACCTTATTATTATATTATATGTACAGCATCGACATTCTGAAATTATTTTTTAAAAGAAATAAAATATTGATTAAACTCACCTTCCTATGAAGTTTTAATCAAACTGAACCATATGTATAGGAGGAGGAGTCATTTAAATATATTTCTATTTAAGCCCTGGCAGCCATCTTGTCCTCATATAGCTATTTCGTAAGACGGACTATAAGCAACACTGCTATGACGTTTGAACCACAATGGATCAACGGTGTAAGAGGAATTGTCATTTTAAGGCTTTTCTATTTCTACTTATGGCCGCAATCTTGTTCAGTGATCCAGAGCTATTTAAGCTGTTTAGGTGGAGGTTTACATATAAGCAACATTCATATGGAGTTTGAATAAAATAGGACCACCGTTTAGGGGGCGTAGTCATTTAAAGGTGTTTTTTTTCTCTATTTGTTTTTGTTTTGTGTTGTTTTAGCTTTAGTGACCATCATGTTTATTGGAGCTGCACTTTTTAGCTAATTTGGCAGATGGTCACCTAAGCAAATTCCTGTGTAGTGTTTGAATGTAATTTGGCCAAAATGAATAAGTGGACTGGTCATTAAAATGTTTATGCTTCTAGCTCTTGTGGCAATCTTGTTCATTAGAGTGACCTGTTTAGCAATTCTGGTAGAGGGCTACCTAAGCAACATTTAAGTTTGAATGAGATTGGGCAAATGGTATAGGCGGAGTTGTTGACGGTCTTTCTATTTTTAGCTGTGGCGGCCAACTTTTTCATCGAAAGGGAATCGTTTCAGCTCTTTATGTACATGGTAACCTAAGCATCATTCCTAATCGGCTCAGGGGTGCATGTATATGAGTTGTCCTTTATTTTATTTTTTTCTAATTTTAGCTATAGCGGCCACTTTATGCATCGGAGCGGAACGATTACAGCCATTCGGGTAGGGAGCCATCTAGGCAATATTCCTGTGAAGCTTGAATCAAATTGACCCCATTTACTAGTAGTTCGCATTTAAAGCAAATTATTGATGGTTTTCTATTTTTAGCTCCATTTTGTTCCTTGGAGCAAAGCTGTTATAGTTATTTCGGTAGAGAGTTGCCTGATGAAGCAAGCTTGAATAAAACTGGCCCAGATGTATAGGAGAAGCCGTTTTTAGATTTTGTTTCTATTTTTTGCCCTGCATGCCATCTTGTTGACTGGAGCTAAACGATTTTAACTACTTTGAAATAAAAAGCTAAAAGGTCTGTGAAATAAAATTATTTCTTGTGAAATAAAAGGGTAAAAGTTTGAATGCAGTTGGCCGAAGGGTTAAGAAGGATTTGTCGTTTAAAGCAGCACTTTGTGCTCAGGTGAGCTAAGTATTTAAACAAAAATCACCACCTTGGTGAAAATGATAAACGATGGCAGTATCTTGAATGATAAAACGATCCACATTGGACTTGATATATAAGCTGAAACAAGAAAAGTATAACATGCTTTATAACGTGTTTTATAACATGTTATAATGGCAGTATGTATTGGAAAGAAATACGAACGCCGATGAATATGTTTTGAAACACTTTCAGAATGAAATACATTCTAATGAATAAATATTTATAAAATATTAAATATAACGGAGTCATGATTTTTTAAAATCTTATAGCTGTCTGATTCATTCACCAGTTCCAGCTTTGAAGAGATGCAGTATTCATTCAACAATTCAAGTTTTGTAGAAATGCAGGAAGCAATTCTAGTTTTATGTCTCTTTCTATAAATACATCATCTCGATATATATTAAGTTACAAAAAGTCAGGTAATTCAGGTGTCTTTTGATAATTAATGTATGTTCACTTTTGTATGCATTTCGATACTAAAACGTGCTTTGCTCGGAGTTGTTAATTTGTTTGTTTAAAGTTGTTAAATATGCGAGATGCAACAGTTTGTGTACCAAAAATTGACTATATAAATTATATAAAAAATATGTGAAATACAAATTTATATTTTAATGTTACATGGGGAGGCAATAAACAAAGTAACAATCATGGAATTTCGGAGTTCCCTGATTTCAAACGCTGTTTATCATCTGTCTGCGTTCAAGTTGTTTAAAACGACTTCTGAAAACTAATATGCACAGATGACATAAAAGTTCACCAAACAATCAATTCTTTCCACGTATTTCGAATAACCTCCTCCAAATAGGCAGCCCGATCGACAGTCATCAGAACAAAGTCAGTGAGACCCTTAAATCTATTCCAACCTAACGGCACAAACAGAACCAATATCTCTTTCCATCGTCGACTTCTTCACCATCTTACTACACGAAGTTATCCACCGCTTATCAACGACGTCATATGCTAAAAATAGTTACTGACTTAATATTGTGAAATATTCGGCCATCTTTCATATGAACTCCTGTCGATAATATCAATAATCTATTAATATCATAGTCCAAAGTCTGCGGTCTCCAAGACTAAATATGAAACTAGACTTATTTTCTGAGAAAACAGATGCCCCCTTCACCACAAACCCCCTTCAAAACAAGCTTAAACATATTAGTTTATAGAGACACCAGTCTTCTCTATATAAAGTGGGGTTTAGGGGGATCTTCATTTCACGGACTTGTTCACGTGTTTGATGTAGGTTTTACACAAGAAAGTGTCACGCCGACATATACGTCGACAAAATATGACCTATTTAGCACACTACTGTGACCTTAAAAATAAGGTCAATTTCACCAAAACCTAATCAGGGTCCAGTTGTTCAAAGCATCGTTAGCTTAACGAGCTCGTTAGTGGTCAAATTGTTTACTGTTCTAGCAAGTTCAATATCTAAAATTTTCGTAGTTTTGCTGAAAAAAGGGATGCAAAGGCTGCTCACATTTTTTCAGCAAAAATATTAGCATATTTACCATAATAAATGATCAACGTATTAACAATACGTTAACTAACGACGTCGTTAGTTTTGAACAACTGTCCCCTGTTCTTTATCCTGTCCAAATGTTATATCCATGCAAATTTGATTGAAATTGATAATTAGTTGCTGAGATACCTTGCACACAAGAGTGTCATGCCGACGCATACACCGACGGGATCCGCACCAAAAAGACATGTGCCCCCGTCCTTTCGGTGTGTTTGGGGGGAGGTGCGGGGGGGCATAATTGGTTGTAGCCTGTTCCTAATATTGAAGTATTAATATTCATTACGAAAACATGCCTATACAAATACATTGGAACCTTAATGAAACTTTAAAAAAAAAAATTGTGATATTTTTCTTATTTCTGCTCAAAATATAGGTTGTACCCACAATCTATATTTCAGAGCATATTTCTGTTCAAAATATACAGGCGGTTCTAGCGAGTACCCACAATCTTTATTTTAGAGCAGAAATAAGAAAAATAAGGTTTACCCCTGTAAACCCCAGTTTTACTATATAAAAGTGGGGTTCAAGGGGGTCAAATTTATATAGGCGTGTTTTCGTGATGAGTACTGCTGAGGACTATTTGTTCGAAACTAACAAGTCTCAGTGTTTTTTTTTTTTTTTTTTGTTTGTTTGTTTTGTTTCCTGAGGGAAAACTTGTAGCTTTACTTGTATGGATTGAATGAAAAAAATCTTAGTGTACGTACCTACCATTAAGTTACTTTTCTATCTTGTCGCATTATATTTCGGGAGTGGTCAATGTGATTATGAATAAACATGCCACGTTTCATGCCACTGGCAGATTATTTCACAATAGACTTGTTGTTTCTGGACAATTACAGGACAATTGCTTTTGCTGCAAGTCACGTCTGTATCATTACGAGTCTAAAGACATAAAAAGAGTTCGCCATTTCTTATAAAATGTATGAAACGAGACTTCGGCAAATTTCATATATTTCAGTTGAAGTAACCAGGAGTGAAAAATCCTGTTTATTACATGATAAGAATTGTATTGCCCATACCGCACAGCAAATGTACGCTACGAAAGCATGCCTTCTCAAAGATGGACATAGTAAATTATAAAGCCGAAAAAGCAAACATTGCAATAGAAAAAATGTGACATTTTCCTTATTTTTGCTCAAACTATAGATTATGCGTACTCGTTAGAACCGCCTCATCGAGGCGGTTCTAACGAGTACCCACAATCAATATTTTAGAGTAAAATTAAGAAAAATAAGGTTCACCCCTGTAAACCTCAGTTTTACTGCAACCAAGAAATGAATGATTTTTCTTTGTGTGTTTGTTTGTGTTGCGGTTTTATGTCCCCGTCTATTTTCAGAGACGTTGTTTCCATTTTTTGTGACTTTTACCCGACATTGAGATGAAATGACAGCTTTAGGCCCTACCGCTAAGGAATGGTCAAAATCGCATCATTTATCCTGGACAGGCTTAAACCTTCTATCACCGGTTTACCAGTACTCGAGTTCGGTCGGTTTCAACTCTGCAAGGAAGCACCCTGCAGCGCAATCTATTTCTCCAAGCCCCGTAGGGCGGAAGTGAAATTAAGCTTGCTATTGTGCTGCATTATCATTCATATTCCAAACTAAGCTATTTAAAAGTATGGTATGCAAGGGTAAATTAACATGATTAACTGCAAATTTGGTTTACAAAAGTAGTAATATGCACATAATCGGTGGGAATAAATGGCTTAGGTTTATAATCAAAGCACTGACATGACTGGCAGATCGATTATCTCTGATAGTAGGCTTAAACGGGTATTTAGACGGTTTCATTTAACCATTTAATATTTGTTCAAAAACAAACAGTGTCCAGGCATATAAGCAGAGTCAACATTTCACAGGACACTTCACCACGTCCAATTAGCACGGTAAAAGATAACAATCACTTAGATTGATAGCCACGTGGACAACAGTAACATAAAGTTACATGTACTTTGCTTAGTAACTTTGGCAAAACTACGTCATCCAAAAGTTGATGTACATATATGTTGTTAAAGTCTCCCAGTGGCTTTTAAAACTGGGAATGTGAAACCATCATGTTAAAAAGTCCATGTAATGAAGACCTCTCTAAACCCCACTTTATATAGAGAAAACAGGTTCTCAGGGAAATACTTTATTTTTCTCATTTTTGCTCTAAGACATACGCTGTTTGTACTCGTTAGAACCACATAAAATGAGGCGGTTCTAACGAGCACCAACTACTTATGTTTGGAGTACAAATAAGACAATTATCATACATTTTCATTAGAAAAGTCACGATTTTGGAGATGTGAAAGACAATGCACAATGTCGTATGGATGTGTTATCGTAATGCATTCTCAAGTGGAAGATTTATATTAACCACGCAATCTTCCCGACAATGTCAGTTTCAAATTTCCGGGTCTTTTTGTTTGTTGTAAATGTTACAAATATGCATGTACGTTAAACAAAAAGATGTAGATCCTGAACAGACGCCGTTTTTGTTGGATATTTGTACAAGGGACTGTTTATCGGACGCTAGGCTTATTATGAAGCCATGCCTATTCAAGTTTATTGCAAATTTTACAACCACAATGAATGCTTTTCAGATTAAAAAAATTCCGATATTTTTCATAGTTCGGCTCATAGCATAGATTGTTTGCGCTCGTTAGAACCGCCTCATATTTCTGCTCATATGTCTGCGCATAACATAGATTGTGGGAACTGGTTACGTCAATTTAGATATTCAATCTATGGAATTCAACAAAAAAAGAACATAAAACAGGTACAACCGGCATTTGATACTGCAAATTCAGTGTAAATTTATAAGTTTATAGCTAAATGGCTTTAATAATCATTGCTTCTCTCTTTCCAAAAAGGTACAATGTAATCATAATCGAGTCATTTGATATGGCACTCTATTATTGTTTCCAGCCTCATTAGAACCGCTTCAGTTATGGTGTTTTAACGAGCATCTGCAATTTATTTATGAAGAAGAACAAATAAAGAACTGCAAAATGATCTTTAAGAGCCTTCAAAGTAATTGTTACACCACGTGAGTGTGTTATTTAAGTGTTCAACTGATAAGTGCCTTCTCTAAGACCATATTTATATTTGACAAACAAATTTATTTGATGCATTCCTTTAATACTGTCTGAAATGAAATGCGTTCGTCAGTGACAAACATATTACAAATACCCTGTGGCGGATCACTAAGATAAAATAGACTAGTCTGGTTGTTATTATTTTGTCTCAGAAATATACTGCCCGGGAGATTTCTGGTATATTCAATTTTCATAGATAATAACACGTTTACTGGCGTTTATTTAAAAGCCCTGCTAAATCAGCTTAAACATATCAAGAAAACACAAAATAAATAGCATTAAAAGAGCTAACAGACACTATTTGCCTAATATTGCCTGATAATGTACCATATGTTCTGTAAGAGATTTCTATCTTGATCAATGGTTTTAGATTCATAGAACACTTGAATACTAGTGAAAAGCTATCGTCTAGTATGTATGAAGTGCAAACAGAAAATTACACTATAGTCCGTATATGATCTTAAAATGTATTTCTGTGTGAAAATCTAGTTTTTGTTGTGTTAGCTTTGCAACTTCCATTGCTGTATGTAAAGGTAAAGTATAAACTTATGTTGTTGTTTGTGTGTGTGTGTGTTTTTTTTTGTTTGTTTTTTTTTTTTAATTTCTTTTCTGAATAAGTCGTTTGTTTCTAAAGATTCTGATATTTTTGTTATTATTATTATTTTCCTTCACCACGGTCTAAATGCCGTTTAGAGGTGGTACTATACCTGCATGTACTTCACTAAATTTCTGTTTTCATAGGAACTATTGGACCTTTCTTGCACACCAGGTAAGGAATTCCATAGTTTTGGCTTGGGGTAGAATATAAGAATCCTATGGGTGTCAGGGGTGGATGGAAAAATCCACCCCAAGGGTCACTGTCCGGCATCACGAGGCTTGCCGAGTGATGCCGGACAGTGATCCCGAGGGACGGATTTTTCTATCCGCCCCTCACATCCATATTGGATTCTTTTTCTTGCATACCTTCCATTTCTTAGCGCGGAATTTCAATGCTGCAGTCACTTCGGTTACCAACGTCCGCCATATTGTGTCGACACTGCAGGAATGTAAAGTGACGTCACGGATCGTGCATGACGCCAACCTAAACGACGGCGCACACAAGATCGTAATCAACCAGTGCATTTATCAAACACGCGATTATATTCGATTTTGGGTCGGAGCACCAGGGTCAGAACATAAATTTCTATCCCAGGGTAAAATCGCGGATTTCCTTGTCTGGTGTGCAAGAAATTCTGTTCTACATCTGGTGTTCTTACCCAGGGACAGGGTAAAATCGAATATTCTGGCGTGTATGTTAAATGCACTGGCTGAATACGACCTCGCACATTGTATGAGCCATCGTCAAGGTTGATGTCACAGCATGTTACGTAACGTCACTAAACATCACTGCAATGTCATCACAATAAGGCGGACGTCGGCAACCGAAGTGACTGCAGAATTAAAACTCACGATCAGAAATGGAAGATATGCTTGAAGAACTTCAAGAAAGAATTTTTCATGACCTTGAAGAGCCTTCAAAGAAATCATTACACTACGTGCCTTCACTTCTATTATGCAAGAAAAAGAATCCTACATGGGTTTGAGGGATGGATAGAATAATCCGCCCTCGGATTTTTGTGTTTTCGGAGATGTTTCACTGATTAGTTAGGAAGCCTTCATGCGGACTAAATCGGGCGAGGATCGCGACCACGTAAAATCGAAATTCTTTTTGCAGACCGCTCTTGGCAGTTCTTCTGTCGCGGTTTATTTTTGTTATGGTTTGTCTTTGAGTTTGTGTATCGCTATCATTTTGTTTTGGATAGCCATTTCACCATTTTGTGGGAAAGTAACTGTCCTTTTGGCTTTCCGCTATTGATGATTAGGGCCTAGTATTTTCATGTTTGTTTTCTCTCTGATGGGAGATGTAGGTTAATTCAATCGATTTCTGATCATTGCTTTCACTTCTATTTTATATAGGGAAAAGTTGGCTTACAGTGGTATAAGTCCGTATTGTGGCTCAAAACAGGCGGTTCAAATGAGCACTCCAATCTACGGTTTTAACAAAACTAAGCGACTGTCTCACAACTCATTTTAGATTTTTATTCATCAACACACCAAGCTGTGTTTAGCAAGCAATTATGGGATAATCAAATGTGCTTGCTTAAGATAGGTGCCTACTTAATACAGATGGGTTGTAATGCATTGGCCTGTTTTGGGAACTTAATGTATGCTTGGTTAAGACAGGTTGCCTGTTTAATATAGGTGACCACTTACACAGATTTTCCTGTAATGTACTATGTCACACGTGCAAGTTAGCCTTTTGCACTGAAATACTTCTTTTACAGATAGCGTTTTCTGAAGCATGTAATCAGAATCTATAGGCACGTGTTTCAAGCTTTATGCGTTAATAAGACTTCTCGATAGGATCCCTCGAGACTCGACAAAATCTTGATACCAAAATTATGATGCCATTTACATAATGGCACGCCATTACCAATTCCATTATCTTTGTGATTTGGTCTATGTAGACTAAGATTATAATAGCGAACACGCTTTGTTTCCTGCTAAAGGCAAATTATCCCAAACTATACCAGTAGTTTGTCTTTGTGTTTCTGTGAATAATTGAGGTACATTTCAATTCCTAAAATACCAGCAGATCAATGACTTAATCGCTCAAAATATCGCCAGTCCAAACGCGATTATAAGCAACTTCGAAACGAAAAAATCATTTTATCTTATTTTTTATTTCATGCACTTCCGGCCCGTAACAACAAAAAAGTTTAACACTAAAACATGTTGTGATACTGTTAATGTTGCCCTTTTAAACTACTTTAAATCTACGGAATGTGTTTATTTTCTTAGCAAACATATTGAGTTACTTGGGAATTTATATTTTCTTTTCCTATTTGCAGAGGACAAGAAGTGAAATCCGTTGTAATGGTATCAATGGTCGGCAATCGCAACCTTATTTGAAACCGTATTTGTTCCCTGTCGGCCGTCATCAGTGATCATCAATTCCAATCTGCCAATTAACTTCAGTGTAGTGACATCAGGATAGTGAAATTAGGATAACACATCCCTGTGACATAAGATTCTTTCATTCCTCCATATTTTTATGTCCCCAACTTCGAAGAAGTTGGTTGGGCATATTGGTTCTGTCCTGTCCGTCAGTTTGTCAGTCCGTGCTTCCGTCTGTCCGTTACGCTTTATACATATGTGAAACAGAAGAATGGTTTGTACTAGGATCTTGAAATTTTATATATGGAATGAGCATGAAAATGAAGCGAACCCGTACTTTTTTTCTTTTCCGTCGGACTTGTCTTTGCAGAGTTATGCCCCTTTTCGGACTTATGCATTGTGGCTATTGGGAAACCTTGTGAACAAAATATCTGGAGAACCGCTTTAGCTAGGCTCATGATATTTAGTATACAGTTTGGATCTAAGGTGTAGATGACATGATTAACTTTTGACGAACTTCCGAAAATATTTAACGGAGTTACGCCCCTTTTCGGACTTACGCACTGTGGCTTTGGGGAAACCTTGTGAACAAAATATCTGGAGAACCGTTCGAGCTAGGCTTATGATATTTAGTATACAGATTGGGTCTAAGGCGTACATGACCTGATTAACTTTTGACGAAATTCCAAAAATATTTAACAGAGGTATGCCCCTTTTTGACTTATGCATTGTGGCTATGGGGAAACCTTGTGAACAAAATATCTGGAGAACTGTTGAGCTAGGTTCATGATATTTGGTGTGCTGTTTGAGTCTAAAGTGTAGATGACCTGATTAACTTCTGACGAAATTCCGAACATATCATAGAGTTACGCCCCTTTTCGGACTTATGCATTGGCTATAGGGAAACCTTGTGAACAAAATATCTGGAGAATTGCTTGAGCTAGGCTCGTGGTATTTGCTATATAGTTTGGATCTAATGTGTAGATGTCTTTATGAAATTTTGACGAAATTCCGAAAATATATAACATAGTTATGCCCCTTTTCAGGCTTACGCCTAGTGGTTATAGGGAAATTTTGTGAACAAAATATCTGGAGAACCGTTTGAGCAAGGCTCATGATATTTCGTATACAGTTTGGGTACTCTACATAAATTTTGAGCACATTTTATTAACATTGTACCAACTGACAGTTCTTTCACGACAGAGGCACTTTTTTAATTATGTTCTTTTTTTTAATTATGTGTCTATTAGTGGTAAGTATATGTTGGCGGGGCATAGTATTTCACAAACACATTTTCTAGTTCTTATGAAGCATTCTAATGAGCTTGCGTATGTAACGCGACGTTTGATTGGATAACGTTAAACGTTACTGACAATTTATTCTGTGCTAAAGTGTGTAGGATTTGCCAGAGTTGTTCAAATGTAACTGACTTCAACAATCGCAATAAATTGTTAACAGCTTCACTTCTTAATCACGGTTATCGGCACCATAAACTACGCAAAGCCTCTTCAAAATTTTATAAACGTCATTCTGGTTTAATTTCAAAATTCAATACTGTACTTAAATCTCTTCTGCAACAAGGTCTATCGGAACTCGAATTTTATGGTGACTTAGTATATAAATTCAGAAAAATATTTGACCGCGATGACTTCAGCACCCAATTTCGCAAAATCATTATTCGTAATAGAATGATAGGGTACAACATAAATGTTATACGACAGACTGCATGCATGGTAGTTAACCCAATCACGGTTGACAACTTTGCTTCCCTCTTTAATTCCACGCCGTTGGGTCAGGCCTCAGATTCTATGACGGTTTCAGCGTAAAGCCTTATGATCCTCTGTCTCTGGTCGGGCCCATCGGAGTCTTTTTGCATTTCAGTGGTTTCTTGCTGTCGAGTCCTCATCGCTCCAATAAACTGTTGATTAGTCCTTCTGCAATGCCTTCAGATGCAGTAAGTTTAGATATAAGCCATAACGCCTTTGGCTAGTTTTAAACACGGTCTTGACTTTGGAAATGTTCCGATATTTTTTTTTTTGTATTTTGAAAATATTGAAAAAAAAAATCCGAGAAGCTAGCTCATCTGCACGCGCAAGCTCAATTTTTCAGGGCTAAGTTTAACTTAATGACGATACACTGATAATAGTGAAACTGATAATTAGGAATGCAGTTAGTGAACATGTGAATGCAGGATGCGCATAAATAAACGGTCGCGCATTAATATTGTTACCGGACCTGACTTTACGCATTTTAGCCTTTTATCATAAACTAGAAATGTTTTCAAACGACAACAATTTTACCACCGTCCACCCTCGCCCATACAGTATAACTGTCCCAAAATGACGATAGCTTGAAAATGAGGCGACATTATAATAATACCTTATCAACTTTGACCAGGAATCTTCAATTTGTTCAAGAGATAGTGTGCAGTCAAACAATTTTTGGGCAAGTCAGATGCACGGACCATAAACCATCCCAGAAGCAAACAGTAGAGTCTTTGGTCTGAAGGTGAAGAAACACAAACTAATACTTTGCCAGTGAGATCTTAAAAAGCCAATTAAGATCGCCAGTATCACGTCAAGTCTTTTGTGTGTTAAACTGGTACATGTACGAGTATACCACATAAAAATAGCCGAAGTTCATCCATTGGTTCAGCATATATATTGTAGAAAGCACAAAAGGTGACATCTGAGACATTTTTAACTATTCCTTGTCGAAATGCAGTCCATCCTCATGTCTATTTGTTCTGGATAGGTGCATTTGACTGAAATTAAACAATCCTCGTACACAACATTTATGGAGAGGCGAGTCTGCCCAAAATTTTTGATATAAACAAAATATTGATTTGACAAATGAGTTCAGTCAGTCCTCAGAAGCCTCCGTAGTGTAGTGCTTATGCTACTCACCTTGTAAACCAGGGGTCGCAGGATCGATCCCGGGCTTCTCCAGACTTTCGGATGCGTCTTTAAACCGAGATCCCGTATCCCTATGACCTTAGCTGTTGGTGAGACGTAAAACGCAAACACTCACTCACTCAGTCAGTCCTCATGCCTATTTGTTGTGGAGAGGTGACAAACAATCCTCGTGCCCATCACAATCTGAATATGTATCTGCCTGAAATATGTTTAGCATCATGTGATATAAACAAATTACTTATATGACAAATAATTAAGTCAATCCTTATGCCTTTTTGTTGTGGAGAGGTTAGTTTGCCAGAAATTTAACAATCCTCGTGCCCAACATTTATGTCGAGGTGAGATGTGTATTTTAGAGCCTGTCAGTGACGGGGTCGTTTTTTTAAATATTGTTTTGAAGTCTTAAAGGTTCGTTGTGTGTACTCATTAGAATCACCTAAATGAAGCGATGCTAATGGTTACACTACGTTAACCTTTGTTGTATATAAGCATTGTGCCTTCCGGCATTGCTTTTTACGTTAACCTCAGTGGCTCGAAAACAAATTCATGGTCCCAAGGTGTTCGCACCATTAATGGCAAACAGTTTCTCATTTTAAATTAAATAAAACACATTTAATTGTACAGATAGATCTGACATGAACCAGGAACAAGAAGGAAAAGTTACAAAAGGGGAGCTTGAAAACCCAGCTGACAGCCAAGACAAACCAAGCGCAGAGGATTACTTCAATGGAAAGATGGGTCTATAGTCTAACATTGGCGACCGAGATTGTCAGAGCTGTTAATCCCAACTACTATGAAACTACTGAGAGAGTTATAATGGCACATTATTATTCAAGGTGCTGTTGTGTCCAATGACTATATTTCTATGTAAGCTAACCCTGAAGCCTTAAGACTTTTTTGAGACAATTTACTTCCTTTTGTTCTATCAAGGAAGAGCTACTCTTTCATATCAGATATTTGTAGATAATGGATGAAAAATATAAATACTATTTTAAACCGTTTTGATTTGTTGCTCAATTTTATCCAGCGTTGAGAATCTAAATGTGTTTGCAAAAAAAAAAAAAACATGTTTAGGTTTCCAACACATTTCTACCTTAATCACGTTTAAATGCTAAACACTTTCTTTTACATACTTAGATGTTAGACATGTAATAAAGTTAAACATATACAAAACTGGGCCAGAATGGCGTCTCGGAAAGTGTTTGGTCTATAAACACTATTTTTAC
The DNA here is from genome assembly GCA_963580285.1 of Lucinisca nassula. Lineage (NCBI taxonomy): Eukaryota > Metazoa > Mollusca > Bivalvia > Lucinida > Lucinidae > Lucinisca > Lucinisca nassula. The sequence continues at coordinate 42,506,169 of OY757018.1, forward strand.
AGTGTATAACGCTCCCATTACGTGTTTGCTTAACTGTCGTTGACATGGTCTAAAATCCATTACGATAACACACCTGTGCGACATAGTGCACTTTTCTCATATCTAAAATGGGTACTTTTCTGATGAAAATCCGTGATATTTTTCTTATTTATACTACGAATATAGGTACTCCGAATATAGGTTGTGGTCGCATGCTGGAACTGCCTCATTGAGGCGGTTCTAACGAGTACCCACAACCTGTATATTGGAGCAAAAATAAGAATAATAATGTGTAAACCCCAGATTTCCCTATATAAAATGGGGTTTAGAGGGGCGTTAATTTCACGGAAATGTTAACGTGATGCGTTTCAGTAGGTTAACTGTGACGTTCTTTAAATTGTTTTAAAATCGATAAAGTGCTAGTTGGGTTTCAATGCATAAATTTCTTCCAGATTTGTCGTTTTCTTAAATTAAACAGAACATTGTTTTGAAATGAGAAACCTGTGATGACTTACGGATACACTTTTAATTTAACGGTCATGAAACTTGCAGTTGGCCTAGTGGATAAGGGCACTGACTCTTAGTCATTAGGTATCTCACCGCCGTAGGTTCGAGCCTCGCTCGGGCCACGTGTGAGACGCCAAGTTCTGCAACGGAAGGTCAGGTGGTTTTTCCCCGGGTACTCCGGTTTTCGCCCACCTCTAATTAACGATCGGCTCGATATGAGTGAAATAATCTTGAAAGGGCCGTAAAACCCAAATCAAAAAAAAAAAAAAAATAACAACGATTATGAAAATCATAAAGTACAAAATAATACGCACGCTGCTGATATTGCATACCCCATGTAACAATGTATAAAATGATTTATGTGAATTTCTTTAAAATTTTAAGTAAGCTCTGAATAGTTAGATCCTTTGGAGTTCACCAAATAAACGACAATAGCATACTCGACTTTAATGAGTCTGCCCATGACCAGTACTGGAATGTGCAACATAGGCCATGCCCTGTAGCACCAATTTAAGCAGAACTCTATTTTCAAAATGAATCTAAATGAACTCAATAATCCCAAAGGACCAGAAATTATAACTTGCGCTGTGATGGATGTACGGGAAGACTTTTTAGGCCGCCACAGGACACAACACCAGATGCAGTGAAATTCTAAATAGTTAGATCCTTTGGAAGCAAAGCTTTCACCAAACAAACGAAAATAGCAAACTCGGTTTTATTGAGTCGGTTCATGATCAGTACTGAAATGTGCAACACCAGCCACTTATCGAAATCCAGTGAGAAAATCTGTCAGGTTTTGAGAAAAAATTGTATTTCCCGACAAATCGATCAGACAGTAATAAAATGATAGCTTTATAGACAAACAAACGTAACAAATATAAAGGCATTATAAAACGCGGTTCTTTATGACCTATTTATTGGCAGTTATGATTAAATTATGACTTGTTTATGCCTAAAGAAGCAGTTTGTATTGCTACAATACTTCATAAAAATCATAAATCTGAAAGCAATGTTCCAACAATGCCTGAGCTTAAATCAGGATGAAACGAAGCGGTTACAAATTTAGAGAAATGTGACCAGAAGCCGTAACTCAAGCTGTTTGCACTTGCTTAAAATAATGCCTGTATCAAATCTTCATCAGTGTCCTCAGGATGTGAAAGAGACAGCATACAGGGGACTTGTTCGCCAAATCTTGGAATATGGTAGTTGCATTTGGGACCCAAGCGGAGTTGTCCTTAATGAAGAAATTGAAAAAGTTCAGAACAGAGCTGCTAGATTTGTAACAGGAAATTACTGCTTTGAAACTGGGAGCATGACTGGAATTCTAGGAAAATTAAGATGGGACTCTCAAGAAAAGGAGAAGAGACAGTAGGCTCATACCCTTATACAAAGCTCTAAAAGGATGCTGCCAGCATTCCAACAGATAACCTTGTTCCCCTAGCTAGGCACTGTAGAAAGCACCATTCAATGACGTTTCAGACCCTTACTGCAAGAACTGACATTTATAAAGAATCGTTCTTACCCCGAACCATTAGAGATTGGAATGCCCTTCCCGATTCGATTATTTCGACGGCTGAAGGTGCTGAGGGTTGTGTAGCTAAGTTTACCTCTTTTGGTTAGAGCTAGGAACTAACTTCCAATATCACAGGTCCTGGTGTATGAATGTCATTTGACGTGTCACCATTAACAATTCTGATCAAAATTTAACTGGAGAAAAAACGAGAGTAAATGAGAAATAAGTTCTGTGCTTTTGGCAGTGATTATCTTATATTATTTTGACACGTGACTGACGGGGCAGGTGATTAATGTCTTGAGCGCTTATTTTGCATCATTTTGCTGACAATTTCCGCCTGTTCATTTTGGCGAGTGCGTCATATGTGTCACTGGTAACGACATGGGTTATAAAACATCCTTCTTGATTTTGTTAATTCATTACACGCCTGACACCGAATGTGATATGTAGGTGATTGCCTAGCACATGTATAATTTTATTTTCGGATGTGGATTGTTCGACTGTTTCCCGAAGAAATCCCATGAATCCAGCCGACTGTTAACCAGTAAGGGCGAAAACTGGAGTACAGAGGGAAAATCTTTTCTTGCACAGTTTCGCATGTCAAGTTAATGCCGACACCGACGCAGGGCGTAGTGCAATAGCTCTTCCTAGACTTTGTCGAGGCATGATGAAAAGGCCTGTAGCCATTTCATGTCGTCGAGTCCTCATCGTTGTTTCATTCTGTATTCGTTTGCATTTCGTGTTCTCGGAGATGTTGAACTGATGAACTAGAAAGGATCCGTGCGTACTGAATAAACCAGTGCTTTGTCTAAACCACAAAAGATCCAAGGGCGACAATTATGGCCACAATTTTGCGGTGTTTTTGACTTCACGGTACGTGCTGTGACGTCAAATTTAGCGACGGCGTACACGACGTCCTATTCAAGCAGTACACATCAAATACGTGAAAAGTCTCGATTTGATTCTATCCCTGGATAGAAAAACCTAGGAAGGCTAAGCATTTCTATCCCAGATTAAGTTCAAGATTACCAGAATGTCATTGCCATACAAAGTAAAATCTATATCTGGAATAAGACAGACACCAAAGTACTCGTAATACAGAAACATGATCTGTAGCGTTGTATCGCGTCGAGTGGATGTTCTCTGTTCAAAGCATCACAAGAGACGCGATGCGTCGAGTTTGAAGCTAAGATCTGGAAACATCCTCGAGACGTGAAACAGTGCGGTAGAACAGGTAACTGAAATAATTATATGTTTTAGATACATTTACTGCCAATGACGTCATTTTTCTTAAGCGGGGAATGCTTGCGTTATTCTACGTTTTGTAACTGGCTTCATAAGGTTTTCACGTCTGGTCCCACATTACACATAGTTACTTTCTAACGCCGCAGTAAATACCGGACCTCACAGAAGCATCGTTTTAAAGGTTGGTAGCACGAATCCGAAAAACGTGAGAAGGGTGATACTGGATTCCGTATTTTTGTGTCAGAAAACTGATAGTTGACAGCAGTCTTTTGTAGGTATATAATAAAATCAATTTTCAATGGGGTGTGGAATAAGTCTTAAAGTTTAAACTTTTTAGTCTGGGGACGACACAAAATTCGAATTCCGGGCAACCATTATACATCCGAAGAGAGAGAGAGAGAGAGAGAGAAAGAGTTTGAGTTTTACGTCCCACCAACAGCTAAGGTCATACGGAAACGGGACCTCGGTTTAAAGACCATCCGAAAGTCTGGAGAAGGCCGGGATCCATCCTGCGACCCCTGGCTTACAAGGCGAGTAGCGTAACCACTACACCGTGGAGGTTTATATACATCCGAAGAGCCTAGCAAAGATGACCAGTTTACGTATTTGAATTGAACATGACATTTTCAGTGTTTTTTTTTTTTTTGTTTGTTTGTTTGTTTGTTTTTAATGAACTTTTAAACATAATAATATGGTTTTCAACGAGATAATCAGTCAACAGATAACCATATGCTTTCGACCACCGTAGCGTATTTCTGCGTAATTGCTATTCAACACGTTTTGAACGCCCCTCATTCTTTCAACCAGACTTTTGATTTGGCTGTTTTCGAATACGTCATTCCCAGAACTGTTCATTGCATGCAAATGAGCCCTCCAAGAGATGCTAGATGAGGATCAGAAGCTTCCATAACAAGCCAAAAATGTCTGTGTCTTCTGTCATGATGTCACTTAGTCTTTCAAACAGGTTAACAAGTACATGAAATGAAGACCACCCCACCGTAAGCCCAACTTCATTTAATGAAAGCTGGGGTTTATGGGGATATCCTTTTTTTGCGCAGAAATCATAGGTTTTGGGAACACGTTAGAACTGCCGGAGAGGCGGTTCTAACAAGCACTTCCAATCTATATTTGGTCCAGAAATAAGAAAAATAAAAAACCTTTTCATCCGAAAAATGTTAGATCTAGAGACATGATAGACGCCATTTGTTATCGTAATGGCTTGCAATCAAACCTCGAAATACTTATGGCCTTTACTGAATATTCTGGACATGTACAGTGTAAGTCTCACGGTCCTCTGTATTAACTAAGTTTTTCAAGGTGAAAAATTCATAATAATAAGACATTGTTTAGGTAACACTCACACACAGACCAGACTACAATTAAGTGATAGTGTCCTAATTCGTTCAACAATAACGGTGAAAATACATACGCAAGTACATTTTTTGTGGAAATAAATGCGGTCCTTCATGACTTGCATAACCGTGTGTAACAAAGCATCCGGATCTATTCTAATACAGCACACCATAGCTAACATTGTGCGTACTTTTCTATCATTTCACTGATAGAGACTTTCCTCTAGTAGTTATTATGCAAGAGCATGCTGTTTTCATGGCTCTGAAAATGACACCTCATTGCATTACCAAATATACGCCAATTCAAATATATTGAAAATTTTACCACCACAAAAAGAAAAGTTTTAGAAGAAAAATTCTGCCATTGTTCATATATCTGCTCCAAACATAGATTGTGGGTACTCCTTAGAACCACCTCGCCACTCGCCATAATCCATGTATTTCAGCAAAAAAAAAAATAAAAAAAAATAAATAAAATAAAATAAAATATAAATAAACGTTTACCCTTGTAAACCCCAATTTTACTGCATAATAGTGGGATTAAAGGGGGGGGGGTCAAAATTACACAGGCGTGTTTGCTCTTTAGAATCAAAATAATAGACGAATACTCCTGTACAGTGTAAACCATACTTGTCTTTAATGGATTTACAAGGTTGTTTATTTAATGGACGTGTTACCATGATGCGACATTAAAAATATGCTAGCATTGACATAAAATTGTCAGATTCTTCAGTTACAGAAGGAAATGGAAACATGCGGATTACGATCTACTTCTTCTTCTAACTCTCGGTGTCGCAGTCGAGCTATTTGTTCAAGTAATCCGTTGTTGGTAGTTGTTAGTATATAACACAGTTCATGTTTTGAGAGAGAAATTACCTGCTGTTTTTTTTTTTGTCAAAACGGGGATTTAGAAGGGTGTCTATTATGACAATTATATATATGTAACACATAACACTTTACAAACACAATTGTTGCCGGCCTCAGTGGCTCAGTCGGATGCGTGTCTGACTGGTGATCAGGAGGACGCGGGTTCGACTCCCGCTGGGGTCGGCAACATTCTTTCGTGGAGATTGATTATGAAATCTTTTCTACGGTCATTCTCTCCCTTCCGCTGATTCAAGCAGGGCAGGTGTCAGTTTCTGGCGAAAGAATGTTCACTGTACTGGTTAACCGCTTACGTATAAGCCTGCCCAGGAAAGTGTTGATAGGTAAACTGACCGGCTCAAAAATGACCTAAATAGTGTTGACTGGGCCGTTAAACTCCAAAACAAACAAACAAACAACAAACACAATTGTTTCTTGGGCCAGATAGAAGGCACACATTTACAGGACCCCAGGTTATGAATAAATATCAGCTAATAGTAATAGTTGAATAAACAATAATTACCACAATTATAACTAAGCACGATTCTGAATAAGCCTTTATTTACAAGAATGAGCATGTCCGTATTCAAACACAGAAGCGTCTTATTCGAAACTACAGAGGCCAGATGGTTAATTAACGGGCCTCCGTGGCCAAATGGATAAGAGCGCATAAGATCTCCTACCGCTGTGGTTCGCGCCTCGCTCAGGTTATACGTGAGACGCCAAGTTCTGCAACGGAAGATCAGGTGGTTTTCCTCCGGGAACTCTAATTTGCGCCCAACTCTGATTAAGAATCTGTTCGAAATAAGTGAAATAATTTTGAAAGTGTGCTAAAATGAATAAAAAAAGTCGCAAACACTGCATGATACCCCAACACTGCAGACCAATATGGTTAAATCCATGACCACAATAGGCTTCCTTAAGTGTTCTATATATCTGCAAAATTTTATCAAGGTTTGCCAATTAATAATCCCAAACATGCTTCCTTTAACAGTACATATGTGTGAAGTTTCATCCATATTTTCCATTAAGTTAAGAAATAAGAGCCCAAAAAGCATTTAATGGGACTTGAACACGGCCATGACTGTCTAATATGTTAACGTATTTTGCCAATTATCCATACTAAACATTCTTCCTGTAGTGCTCTATATATCCGTGAATTTCATCCATATATTCCATTTAGTAATGGAATAAGTGATCAAAAACCATTTAATGGAAATTGTTGACGACAATAACTCTATCAACTGTTAACGTATTTATGCCATGAGCAATTCCCAAAGCACACATTCCAAATACCAATATATATACAAAATTTCATCCAATTAGTCCTTAAAATGAAGGAATAAGAGTCCAAAAACCATTAAATGGAAATTGTTAACGGCAATAACTCTGTCAAATGTTAACGCATTTGGCCTATAAACAATCAAAAACCTGCTTCTAATGGTGGTCTATATATCAGTGAAGCGTCATACATATATTCCATTTAGTAAAAGAATAAGTGTCCCAAAACTATTTAATGGGAATTGTAAATGGCCATAACTCCGTTAAAGGTTAACGTATTTTGCCAGTTAACAATCTCAAACCAGTCATACCCAATACCAATGTATAAATAAAATTTGAAGAAAACCCGTGAAAAAATGTGCAAGTTATTGATCGGAAACGCCCGAAAAACCCTTATTTTGAACTAAAAAGGGCCATTACTCTGTCAAATGTTGACGAATTTTGCCCGTTGACAATCCCATACCACTCATTCCCAGTATAAACATGTATGCAAAAATTGACAAAAATCCGTACAAAATTACTCAAGTTATCGATCGGAAATGGTGCGGACGGACGGACGTCAGACGGGCGGATGGACGGACAGACACTCGACGGTATATCATAATACCCCACCACTTTCGTCTGGTGGTGTATAAAAACCAGACGGCGAGAGCTCGTTAGAGTCGCCACACTTGGGCGTTTCTACTACGCACCACTGAATAGCAATTAAAACACATCTTGCTCTTTCTTATGAGTTCAACAAGATGTTTCTATCTATGTACTCATATACTGCGATCCGACACATTTTTCTATTACTTGCAGGTGTATTACACTCTGGACATGCATTCGATCTACAGCCAAACTTCGATAACTCGAATCCCTTTGGGACAATGCAAATTGTTCCAAATAGGGGTAGTTCAAACTGCTGAAGTTTAATCGAAGTTTCAGGTCATGATGCATAGTGGGTGTCAATTTAATATCTTAACGACCTTCTATAAAATAATCATTAGAAACACCTCATTTACGCTATCCAATGAGTGCTTAAATATACCTTAATAATCAAGTTAGGAAACCCTTCGCAAAATATCAAAATATATAGACTAATATGGATATCTGGAGGTATTAGGTGAATTCGGTTGAGACTCTAGATTGTGTTCGAATCACATTACGATTACAAACCCGTGCGACATAGGGCCTTTTTCATATCTCTAAAATGGCTACTTTTCAGATGAAAATCCGTCTATTTTTCTTATTTATATTTAAAACATAGGTTGTAGGTGCTCGTTAGAACTGCCTCATCGAGGAGGGTTCTAACCAGTATCCACAACCTATGTCTTGGAGCAGAACTAAGAAAAATAGTGTTTACCCCCGCAAACCCCAGTTTTCTCAATAAAAAGTGCGGTTTCGGGGTCTTCTTTTCACGGACTTGTTCACATGTTGAGCAATGATAAACGAGCCATTCGGGGTTCGAGTTTTCGAAGTTCCACAGTATGTAGTTTGGATTTAAGCGTGAAAAATTAGGTTCAACCATTGTTACTATATGACAGACTATAGGCCCAAAATGGCCTTCTTTTTTCCATGGACAATATTTTTAACATTTTGTGTCAAGTTTGAAATAGTATAATCTTTGTATTTTCGTAGTTTGGAACACTTTCCTTCTTCTACCCACTTCTCCATGCAAGAGCGGAAATGTTTTACACACCCGAGGTTCGTTGAAATTGTATACCTGAAGCAAAAATATAAAACTTAAAACTTTGTCTTTATCACAGATAAATAATAGCCTGCAGGCATGGAATGTTGACTTAACATTTGCAACAACAACTCAACGTTCCAACGTTGAAACAACAACGTTGGAACAACGCTGAGTGCCAGTGAAGATTGTGTCTTGTTTTAATGAAACTTCCTCTTTGCAACACAGCAGTTTGCGAACCATCTAGCATACACATGAACCGACAAGTCATTGATAGTCACTTAGACTTTAGCACTGATAAGTTTTTGGGTCGATCCATTTATCGATCGACCAAATCGACCCAATAACGCACGGCAAGGCATTCTACCGTCATCGAACGGCAATTAAAAGCAGCTGCGGTGAAGTAAAACAAACTACTCAGAACCTTTATGTATTATATATACAAGCTGCATGTACTATTGTAGGCCAAACCATTACGAAAACACACCTATATAATTCTGACCCCACTTGAACCCCACTTTGATATAGTAAAACTGGGATTTACAGGGATACTCCTATTTTTTCTTATTTTTTTTTCTCAAAAATATAGATGGTGTGTACTCGTTAGGACCGCCTCGATGACGCGGTTCTAAGGTGTACCAATAATCTATATTTTGAGCAGATTTTCACCTTGAAATTTTCGTTTTCGGGAGGTAAATTTTACAATGAATTTATATAGGTGTGTTTTCGTCAGGAATCCCGAAGGAAATATATATATTTATATAACCACAGTATGTATACGGGACTCGCGGACAGTTGTCGAAACAGGATGTTGCGACACCGTTTTCCGATGATCTGTTTCCCTTAATTGTGTGTAACCGCTCAGGTTTTGCATTTTAGAGCTCCTTTTGCATACCGTTTGTTCATATCAAAGCGTGTACATCATTGGCAATACACAATAACAGAATCTTTATTGCAAAAACGGGCTGAACACTGCCGAGTCTATTAGTTCAGACATCGCATAAATGCACCGACTCAACTTAGTTGTCAACAGTGCTTATGTATGGAAGGTATTTGAAAAAATGTCAAGTTTTGTCTAAATCAACAAGGCTTTTGAATTTAACAACAAGAATAAACGCAGACCCTGTTCTGTAAGATGGTCCGCATTATTGCTCGTTTAGCATTTGATTCTTTCCGCAAAATCACGATAAAATCTTCAATTATTTAGTTTATCTTTTTGATAAATCGTTAAATAATGGAAATTCACAAAAAAAACCTAAAGTGCATAAAGACCTTGGTATTTTATCGTCACTTAGATTTACGCTTTCCTTGGCCAGGTACAGATAATAGTGGCCACTTATTTGGAAAACAGCTGCTTATCTGCAATCGGGGTTTGGAATTATAGATTTTGCTGCATGGTGCTTTCACGCATAGCTGAAACCGACCGCACATGGTAAACCGCTTATGAGGTCTGGGTCAATCGTTAACTGCTAAACTTCTTAATCAGGGTTATCGGTATCATAAACTACGCAAAGCCTTTTCTAAATTTTCTTCTGTAACAAGGTCTATCGGAACCCGAATTTTATGGTGACTTAGTATATAAATTCAGAAAAAAATATACTTGCAGTGACTTCATTTTCGTAAAATCATTCTTCGGTATAAAAAGATTGGGTGTAGCATAAATATAATAGACAGACTGCACGCATGTTAGTTAACCCAATCACGGTTGACAACTTTGCTTCCCTCTTAAATTGCACGCCGGTGGGTAAGGCCTCAGATTCTATGACAGCTCCAGCGTAACGGCTTACAGAGAATTAGAATTTAATTTTTTGTGATGTTGCTTGGTGCCTGATGCTCTGCCATTCAGAGGGGCCAGAGAGATTGCTTTCTGTTTGAAGGTTCCTCTTGATTCACTGCTTGTATGAGCGAGCAGCGAAGTTCTGGCGAGACTGCGCGGATGCGCAGGCTCGCCTGAAACTTCGCTGCTCGCATAGGCGTTAAGTGCCAAAATCACTTGACGGGCCCAAATGTCGGTGTAAAGATAGTTGACTGTATTTACCGTTTGTATCCAGGTAAACTTGTGTAGTTATGGGTCCATATTGAATCTAGGACCACCCGCTCTGTGTTAATGATGCTCTTCACTCGATCGACCATAGGCGCGGTACGGTTCACGAACTGAGAATGCCACAATGGGGTCGATGAACCAGAATATGATGGACCAGAAGTATCTGTTGAAGCTGTTCCGTTGAACCAGTCACTTAGGAAGAGTTCTGTCATAAAACGGAATCCAGAGGCATCTGGATATCGAAAGTGAAGGTATCTCTGCAAAGATTGATAAAACATACAGGTGACAATCAAGACAAACTCATTTGATGCCCCAGGCAATGCGGTGCGAGTCGGTCCGTCCATGCTAATAAACCATATTGGTTTCATTGGGCGGCAGGGATTGAGATGTCATTTCATCTCAATATCGGGTAAAAGTCCCACGAAATTGGAAGCAAGGTCTCCAAATGACATTTACAGTGTTGACAGGGGCGTTAAACCTCAAATCAAACAAAACAAATCGTTTGATGCCGTGAACAAGTGGCAAAATTTATATAAATAAGTACAATTCTGGATCATTATATACATCTGAGCGATTTGACTGACTGAACTAAAAGTTTCATACCAATAATCTCAGAACTATTTCACTAAGCGATAGGTACAGTAGAACTTCGATGGCTCGAACACCGATGGCTCGTTTACCATGGATGTGTCGAACCCATTCTTGAGCCCCTAGCGAAATCCTCTACATAAGAAATAGCGGGGGATAATTAAGGAGATTCTAGTCTTTTATCTTGCAAATGTATGCTGTGTGTACTCATTAGAATGTCTAAAAGTATCTCGTTATGCCTCCTGGCAGTAACCATTAGTGGTTCGAACTACCCCTGTCTCAAACAGATTTTCGTGGTCCCAAAGGTGTTCGAGCCATTGAAGTTTGACTGTAGTAATATATGAAGTGACGTCAGAAACGCTCGATTAGAAGATGAGAAACTATTGAAAACGGAAATGTTAAAAGACAAATATACTGGATTTAAAGATTTGGCGTTTATTTGCTTGGGTTTCGTTCAAAGATTGCAGCGTATAATTGAATAATCATTCCACCAAAAGTGTTTTGAATAATAACTTCAAGAGGCAATATTGTGAACATCTGATTGAATCTGCTGGGCGGTAAGATTCTTATATTATCCACAACATTTGTTTCTTGGAGTACTGAATACAATATTGTTGGTAATCTCCAATTATCCGTGACTTTTTAAGCAAATAATCCATTCCATTTAAACGCCGTTATAGAAAGTTTCGTCGTTAATTCAAATGCCGATGTAAAGAAGGTTGACTAAAACACTTACAAGAAGGGCTTTGAGATTATGTTTGTGTGTCATTTTTGCGTAAACAATCTCATCAAAGTCTATAATTCCAATGTAGTTGAATGATTTTAGTCTCTCTATACAATCATAAACAGCAACCTGTTCATCGATAAATGGTTGTGCCGCTTTTTCTCCTACTTGCCGCTTTGGATCATCTGCAAACAAGCAAGCCATTCTGATTTATAACATATTATACATCATTACGATAACAACCCATGCGACATAGTGCATTGTTTCACATCTTCAAATTGGGTACTTTTCTGCTGAAAATTCATGATATTTTTCTTATTTATACTGCAAACATAAGTTGTGGGAGCTCGTTAGAAACTCCTCATTGAGGCGGTTCTAACGAGTACAGAAAAGGTGGTTCAATCGAGTACCCAAGGGACAAAAAATAAGAAAGAAAATATCCCAGTCAACCCCATTTTCTCTATATAAAGTGGAATTTATGAGGTGTTCATCTCACGGACTTGTTCACGTGATGTATTCAGCAAAACGTACGATAATGATCATATTTTTTTATAAACGCTGTTACTGCCAAACCCTTTCTATTAAGAGGAAAGTGGGGCCTACAACGGTAAACATTTAAAATATATAAAAATAATCCCTTTAAACCCCACTTAATATAGTAAAACTGGGGCTTGCAGGGGTATACATCTTAGTTTTGCTAAAAAACAGAAATTGTGGACACTCATTAAGAGGCGTTTCTAAAGAGTACCCACAAACTATGTTTTGAGGTGAAATATGAAAAATATCTGGATATTTATCTCAAAACAATTTTTATTTTTTGGTGACAAAATTTTAACAATTTATTTGAATAGGTGTGTTTTCGTAATGATGTACAGAGAAGCGAACTGCTAGATCTAATCGAAGGGGAAATAGCACGCCGCGCAATTTCAATTTTGTGTACCAGTATGCTTTCCCTTCTATGCTTCACTACTATGATGTTTGATATTAATATACATGTATCCTCGGCCAGCTGTGTTGGCCCGAGGCCGAACTGGGCCAATACGAAATTACGTGACTAATGACAATTTAATTAATTGACACAATTAAAAAACATGATTATTGATTGTTTGACATCAGCCTAATATCACTTGATCTCCGGTTAATATTGGTTGACCTGGTGTTAATACGGATGGCATCCGATCAGTACAGGATAGTCAATTAATAATGCATTTTACTGCATATTTTGAGGTGTGTGTCGATTGTTTATTGGCCGACACAATATTACCAAATGTATACATGAGTTTACAAGCAGCGCAATGAATATAAAGGATCCACACTTACTGGAATATGTGTTTCAAGACAAAAGTTCACGTTTAACTACCGATATGCAATGACCGATTTGCGAAGCCTCGGGGCACACTGGGTTGATGTAGAGGCTAACCCAGATTCTTCGGTGGTCGCCGCTTTAGGGTTTACTGCGCCCTGGCTCGTATTGAATGCAACTTTATAAATGCTTTCAGCTTTCGTTTGGACTGCGTCAAGCGTAAATTGGTTTTCTATCATATACGAAAATCGAAGACTAATATAAACTATGATTGGGTTGAGACAAAGTCATGGAAATTACAGATAGGTTTTCAGTTCACTTACGTTTCATGCGAGGCGTTGCCTAATCTGAAAAGGCGCCTGATATTTCCTTGTCGAGGTCTCAACCTGATCATTGGTTAATATGTTTCTCACCTACCTACTATGAGATTTTATGTCCACATCAACACTATTTAGGTCATTTTGAAGGCTTGCTTCTAATTAAGCGGGACTTTTACCCGACATTGTGATGAAATAACATCTCAAGCCTTATCGCCTCAACAGACCTGCAGGGATGGTCCGACCCGCACCACCTTCTAGGCGGTTTACCAGTACTCATGTGCGGTCAGTTTTCCGCTCTGCGTGGAAGCACCATGCAACCCAACATATTTCTCCACGCCCCGGTGGGCGGGGGCCGTAAGATTCTTTAATCTGCATATAGGATGACTTTTCAAGCACAGGTGAGCGTCCCGATCCGAAAGACAGCGCACTTTATGGCATGCATCCCCGCAAAGTACAGCAGTGGACCACGTCTGGAAACCGAAATTTTGTCGCCGCTGCCGGGAATAGAACCCGGGACGCTAGCATCAGAGGCAAGTGGCTAACCACTGAGCCATTACGCTCTCTAGAGCGGACAGCAAAGATTCGGATCAGACTGCGCAGGTAGTATGACATAGGGTTAGGGTTATGATCTGAGTCTTCGTTGTGCGCACATGTCAAAAAACACATTTAACATACTTATTAAACCTCCGCCGATCAGAGCTAGGAGAAATGCATGGTGCTTCCGCGCAGAGCTGAAACCGACTGAGCTCGAGTACTAATTAACTAATTTGATCTAAGCCTGTCCAGGAAACATGGTGCGAGTCGGACCGCTTTTGAAACCCTAGCGGTTCCTTTGTCATTTCATCTCAATATCGGGTAAAAGTCCCACAAAGTTGGAAGCAACGGGACGCAAAACCTCAACACAAACACACACTTTACGTGTCACGTCTCATTTACCTGGTTGAGGGTAATCAAAGGGCTGTAGGTCCACAAATCCATCTTCCATGTACTTCTTCAGTACTCGCATGGCGGCACGGTTCAGGTTATAATAATAAATCATAATTCTGTCTACTCCTGTGAACTTCTGAATCTCTAACCATTCTAGTAATCTATCTGCCGGAAATGAGCCGTATGCGATCTTTGAGCAAAAAGCGAGAGAACCCCGTTTCTGAAGCACAGGGTATTGTACTTTCATGAATATTCTTATGTAACAACCATACGGGGGTAATGACAGAGATGCTCCTATAGGCCTTTCAGCTTGCAGTTCCTTTGGTATTGGACAATATGTCTTGGTGGCCAATAACGGCTGTTTCTTTACTTGATACCACAGCATTCTTCGGCGGTTCATATACGATATCACGGACTGGTTTCTAAGAAGCAAACAACAGTATAATTCTTCATGTAACAATGAGTCATGCATCCAGCCCGTCATACTTATAAAACTGATCGGACGATCTGCAGATGAATTGAAATAAGTATTAGGGAAGTTCGAACTACTTAGAAGATGGTTGTAGCTGCCGTTATAGAAAGTCATATTCTCGGGCTCGGCTCCAAACCTCCCATGGGCTGACGTGATATAGATAGGCGAGCCAAATACTGTATGGTATGACATAGGGTTAGGGTTATGAACACTCAAATTCCCATTGTAGAAGCTTGATTTTTCACCTACACGTTGAAATAAAATACTTTTTTGAACAAAGTCTTTCAGCTCGTAACCAGGTTGACCCGCATTAAATGTATATATAACGTATTGTTCATTTTTTGTCTTGTTATCTTTCTTCTTTCTAGTCTTCAAGAAATCAGTTTTATTTTGTGGTTTGCGATATACCTTCTCTGTGATAAGGAGTAGTTTGTTATTATTCTTGTAGATAACTGATGAGCGGTCGATGTAAGTGTAGGAATTCGGAAGGAAAATCCTAGGGAAAATCTGAAACACAGAGGACATTTCTTCAAAACAATGAGGACATTATGTGGTGAAGATAAAACTCTTTCTTGCACACCAGACAAGGAAATCCGTGATTTTACCCTGGGATAGAAATTTATGTTCTGACCCTGGTGTTCCGACCCAAAATCGAATATAATCGCGTGTTTGATGAATGCACTGGTTGATTGCGACCCAGTATGCGCCGTCGTTAAGGTTGCCGTCACATCAACGTTACGTGACGTCACTAAACATTCCTGCAGTGTCAACACAATATGGCGGACGTCGGTAACCAAACTGACTGCAGCATTAAAAATCCGCGCTAAGAAATGGAAGGTATGCAAGAAAAAGAATCCAATATGGGCGTGAGGGGCTGATAGAAAAATCCGTCCCTCGGGTTCACTGTCCGGCATCACTCGGCAAGCCTCGTGATGCCGGACAGTGACCCTTGGGACTGATTTTTCCATCCACCCCTTACACCCATATAAGATTCTTATATTATACATGTCATAACGACTTTAGATATAACTACAAAACTCGATACTGCAAAAATTCTAATGGAACAAATTCTTGACTCAATATTGGAAGGTTAATGAAGATATTCAAGAAAATTGAATCGGTACTGAAAAAAAAAAACAACAAAAAAACAAAAAAAAAAAAAAAAAAACATGTTGTGGATAAAAGTCCACAACATTTGTTTCTTGGTGTAATTTGTTTGGTTTGAGGTTTAACGCCCCCCGTAAACACGGAAAAAGTCATTTTGGAGACGTTGCTTCCAATTTTGTGGGACTTTTATCCAACATTGAGATGAAATGACATCTCAAGCCCAGTCGCCCAATGAAACCAGTAGGGTTTATAAGCATGGACTCGCACCGCTTTGCCTGGGCAGGCTTAGATCCTCTAAGCGGTTTACCAGTAGTCGTGTGCGGGTCTGTTTCAGCTCTGTGTGGAAGCATCATGCCGACCATCTATTTCTTCAAGCCCAGATGGGCGGGGGCCGTCCAGTCATGATTAAAACCGATTATGTTTTAAAATATTTGTTATTGTTCAGAGAAAATGAGACCTCGTCTTCCGGGCTAACAATCCACATGAAATGTCGAGCCTAATATTCTAACAAAGCTACTATCACTAGGACAACAAACACGTGCACAGGAATTAATTAATATAGTTGTATCTCTAAACGTGGCATCATTCTAAAGATTCTTAGACTGCGATTTGTGACGTTTCTTCTCTTTCACCCAATCAGAAGTCGTTTCTGCTGCTGACTATATTGTGAAGAGACCTTAATGATTAAGAAAGGTTCTTAACCATAAAGAAGAATTCTTAACACATAAATCAGCCCAGATGCTCCTGAGTGACTGAAAGGCAATAAAACTTCACCCTGTACCTGACAGAGAAATCAAGCAAGGTGATTTTAATGTACATTGAATTATCTATCGCCTTGTACGCTCCGCTCCGCAGATTCTTACTTGTGAAGAAATCTCTTAATGAACTCTAACCTATACCTGTAATTTGTAATAGTTTCCATGGGACATGGTAGCTCAGTGGTTAGTGCACTTGCCTCTGATGCTAAAGGCCCACGGTTCGATTCCCGGCGGCGGTTGCGGTGTCTGAACATGCTCCACTGGCATCATTTGCTGGGATGAATGCCACAAAGTGCACCGTCCTTCGGATCGGGGCGCTAACTGGGGGCTCCTGTGCAGGAAGAACGATCCCATGTGCAGATTAAAGATCCCTTCCGTAATTACTTGATTACTGTGCATGCTTTCATCCTGCAATTCTGGAGTGTATGTAATGTACACCTGCCGAAAATGCCCGCGAGGGCGTAGGCAGTATTCGAAGAAGGAAAAAAAATATTTGATACAAGCATAAACTGTGATTGCTCGTTAGAAACGCAAATGACATCTCAAGGTTCATTCCAAACTTCAAATCGTGGTTTGAATAAGCCGTTAAATATTATGATAACACGTCCGTGTGACATAATAACTCTTCACGATTGTTAATAGTCATATTGTTAACCCAATCACGGTTCACAGCTATCTTTGCTGCCATCTTTAATTGCACAGCGGCGGGTCAGGCCTCAGATTCTATGACGGTTCTAGCGTACCGGCTTACTTTTGTAATGTGTGTTGGTGCCTGATGCCCTGTCTCTGGTTCTGCCACATGTAACTGTTGGATTTCTTTGCTCCAAGTAGAAGCCTCCATGGTGTAGTGGTAATGCTCCTCGCCTTGTAAACCAGCGGTCGCAGGATCGATCCCGGGCTTCTCCATACTTTCGGATGAGTCTTTAAACCGAGTTCCCGTCTCCGTATGACCTTAGCTGTTGGTGAAACGTAAAACTCAAACACTCACTCACTCACTATTTGCTCCAGCATTTCAGTGGTTTGTTGCTGTAGAGTTCTCACCGTTGTTTTATCTCTGTGGTTGTTTGGGTTTTGTGTTCTCTGAGCTGTAACACTGATGGGTTACGGACTGAACAAATACTTGAATTACGACGGAATCAATGGCGAGGATTGCGGCCGCGTAAAATCGATTTAACCCCCTCCCAACCCCCCCCCCTGAAATTCCTTTCACTGACCGTTCCAAGGCGGTTCTTCTGTCGCGGCATATTTTTGTTATGGCTTGTCTTTTATTTTTGTTATGGCTTGTCTTTGAGTGTGTGTATCGCATAATATCTTTTTATTTTTCATAGCCAATTGGCCATTTCGTGGGAAAGTAACTGTCCTTTTTTGCTTTCCGCTTTTGATGTTTCCATTAGGTTCTAGTAATTTAATATTTGTGTTTTCTCCTCTTTTGGTGTCTTTGATAGGTAGGGTATGTTAATTGTATCGATTCCTGATCAATTTCATACCTCTAAACAAGTCGTTCCCTGTGAAAATTTGTGATATTTATATAGGCTGTTGGTGCTCGTTGAAACTGCCTCATTCTAACGAATACCAACAAGGTATGCTGTGGAGCACAAATAAGAAAAATAATGTATACCCCCGTAAATCCATTTTTTTTATAAATTGTGATGTTCATTTCGCAGACTTGTTGACGTGGTGACTAGTGTTTTGGCGTTTTTAACCGCGGTTTCAAAGTATGAATCTTGAACCGTAGTTTAAGGAAGTAATGTGCACTTTTGCTTTGAAAGCGTGGTTTGAAGTTTTTTAAACCCTAGTTTGAAAGCTTCAAACCAGTGTTTCAAGTTCAAAACCACGGAATCTATTGTGCAATTGGCTTGAAATACGAGTTACGCCTATGAATACTATGATAACTCCACACGGATATGCTATATGTATCCTAATAAGTTGTTATACTTGAATAATCGGGTAATTATTCTTGTACAATTAATAAACTTTCGCTTATTTTGGTTTCGGTTTTACGACCCTTTCAATATAATTTCACTTATTTCGAGCCGACCGTTCAGTAATCGGAGGTGGACGAAAAGCGGATTTCCCGAAATAAAACACACAAAACACACATGACCTTCCGTTGCACAACTTGGCATCTCACATGTCCCCCGAGCAAGGCTACACTCCACTGTGGTGAGAGACCTATTGATTAAGAGACACTGTTCTTACCCACTACTGGTAAACCGCTTATAGGATCTAAGCCTGTCCAGGAACAGCGGTGCGAGGCAAATAAGCCCTATTGGTTCCATTGGGCAACAGGGTTTGAGATGTCATTTCATCTCAATGTCGGGTAAAAGTCCAACAAAATTGGAAACAACGTCTCCAAAATGACCTTTACAGTGTTAATGGGGACGTTAAACCTCAAATCAAACAAACAAACAGTATTACACGTAGAAACGCCGTTTCATAACCTACCTCAGTAGTTCTGTTATGAAGGAAAAGAACTTGTGTCAACACAAGCAGGCTGGCTATGATAGCGAAAGTCTGTAACAGACATTTGCTAGAAAACAGCGTTCCCTTCTTCATAATACATGGCATTCTTCTTTGCAACGACCAATACTAAAATCAGAAAAAAAACACGGTAAAGAAATAGATCAGCTTAATCAGTGATTTGTTTAGCAATCAATCACATTTTTAGGTAAGTTGTAAAGAAAACAAATCATGAGCGCGCAGCTGTGCTTTATCCCTCAGATAAACACTAGAGCTGATCTGTTTCGGTATAAATTATTTTTCTTATTTCTGCTCAAAAACATAGATTATGGGTACTCGTTAGAACTGCCTCACCGAGGCGGTTCTAACGAGTATCCACAATATATGTTTTGAGCAGAAATAAGAAAAATCTCACACTTTTTCATTTGATTTTTTTTTTTTTTTTTGGGGGGTACTAAAATTTACAAAGTTATTGTATAGGCGTGTTTTCGTAATGCGTTGATTTAAATTTGATGAAATTCATTAGGATAGCACGTACATACATGTGACTTTATTTGTTTTGTTTAGAGCTAAACGACCCAGTCATAACTATTTAGACCATATCGAACCGGTCAGTTTCCCTAACCCAACCTTTTTTCAGGGCAGGCTTATACATAAGCAGTGAACCAGTACAGCGCACATTCTTTCGCCACAATCAGACGACTGCCTCATTTAGTCCGCGAAAGGGAGGGAGTGGCTGTAGAAAAGATTCATGGTCAACGTCCACAAAAGAAACTTGCCACACTCGCAGGTATCTCCATTTTTTTCACGTTTCTAAATATGGGTTTTGTGTGCTAAAAATGTATGATATTCTGACTTTTTGTTTTCAAATATAGATTCTGGGTGCTTGTCAGAACTGCCTCTAAAACGTTTCCACAATCCATGTTTTGGAGCAAGAATAAAGAACATTCCCTTGTACATGTACAGTTATGATTGCGATAAACTTGTCCATTTACGCGTATTGTCCGCGTGACACACGCGCATTTCGTGCGTGTGAAATTATCGCGTTTCAATGCGCGGTTCATCGCGTTCATACGCGATTTCAACGCGTTAAATATCAGCCAATAAAAGTGATCATTCGAAACGCGTTAGGTAAATTCTATACGCGTTTCTGTGCGAGAAAATTTCAACCAATGAGAATAAAACAGGTATGTGACGATAAAACGAGTGATTGCGAGAGAACACGGGCCAATCAAAATCCTCGTTGCTTGTATATTTACCCTTATGTTTTTTTTTTATTTTTTTTTTTTTTTTTTGTTTTGGTTTTTTTTAATTCGTTCGTGAATTAATGACAGTATATAAATTGGTCTGTCTTATCAGTTGTGATTCAAAAATACCAACCAGCAAGCAGGGAGGCATTAAACCATTTATGGCTACAATGGATGTTGCACGCATTTTAAAGTATCTGCTTCAACCAAACGTGCTAACCACAATGCAGGGCTTAACACAGGAAACCAGGGATAAGGCAATAAATGCACTCGTCTGTAATACAGCTCAATTTTTGGAAGAAAATGATCCTAAAAATAATGACTGTATATCAATTAATGATAATGCTCCCTGTGGGACTCTTCATAAGAATACTTCTGTGTCTGAACCTGATCATACTCCTAAATTATCCCAGTCTCCAGTTCCACAGCCCCCTCAATCGATTGTTCCAAATCAAAAAAGGAACAAGAAGCTGCCTGAACTACAACAAACGGCTGTGCAGCAATCAGAGACACCTGAGCAGTTGTATGACAGGTTAATTAAGGAAAACATAGAAAAACCAATTTCGTCCTCTCCTAAACCACGCAAAACCAAGCCAACACAGGCACGTAGATATAACGCAAACAGTAGTGGACTTAACCAGTCACGTCGAACAGGGAAAAGCCTGCAAAAGGAGCTTCTAGATCGCAGAACTCCTGATGTGGGTAAAGTCTACAGAGGTAAAATCGTTGTACCAACTAAACCAAGACTAAGTAAGAAATAGTTTTTACCTCTTAACAATTAGGTTGTGATAATGGGCTCAATAAACCGCAGAACAGAATTGAAAGTTGTGCAGTGGAATGCCCGCAGTCTCTGCGGACATGCCATGCAACACAAAAAAGCAGAATTCTATGACTACTTATTAACATTTAATGATATTCCAGAGGTTGTCTGCATCCAGGAAACTTGGAATCACACTGAACATAATTGTCTAAAATTTATGGGGTACAAGCAACCAGTCTCCTATGTACGTACTGAGAAAAAGGGTGGTGGGGTTGCTACATTTGTGAGGGAAGGGCTAGACTCAGAAGAAATTCTATATAGGCAAAAGAATCCAAATCTTGAGGTTGCCATTGTACGAATATTTGGGATTAATAAAAGTACTGACATTATTAACATATATTCAAATGGAAAAAACATGATAAGTAAGGCAGATTATGATCATATTTTAACTCATGTAAGTAAATATCATATCATTGTTGGTGACTTTAATATAAGGGACAGCCTCTGGGATAATCAATACCATGATGGTGAGGTTCCAGCAGGGCGTGAGCTTCTAAACTTTATAGAGGACCATGACCTGGTGGTGCTGAATAATGGGGAAGGAACACGTTACTCAATTGAATCGGGGCAAACAACTGCGATTGACCTCACCCTCGCCTCTCGTGATGTTTGTCGAGATTTCCAGTGGTATGTGCACCAAAACTGTCTGGGTAGTGACCATTTCCCCATTGTAACTACTTTAAATAAACAATACAAATGTATTTTACAGGATCAAATACCACGCTGGAAACTGACTAAAGCTGATTGGGCCCTTTTTCGCAAATTGACAAACAACATTGATATTCAGTTCGATCAACAAACAATTAATGAATCTAATGACCAATTCATAAATGAATTAATAGTCATTTGTGAGGAAACAATACCTAAAACCAAGCCAAATCCTGACAAAAAACAACGGCATCTTCCCTGGTGGAATGACGAATGTTCAACTGCAGTCCGTGAGAAGCGTAAAGCATATAAGAAATGGAAAAAATACAATTCTGATCAACTTAAGGACCTGTATATAATAGCCAGAGCCAAAAGCAACGATATCCTGGATAATGCAAAGAAGTGTAAATGGCAGGAAATTGTCTCGAAGCTAAATCACAAGGCAAACAGTAAATATATCTGGAATGTAATATCCAAATTCAATGGAAAACCATTTAGGCCAGTGGAGGTATTGAAACTAAATAATATTCGATACCATGAAAATGAAGATAAGGCAAATGCACTGGTTAACCATTACCAAAAAGTTAGTGGCAATGAATTACTTGAACACAGTTTCAGACTAAGAAAACTTGAACTTGAACCTGGAATTATCTTGTCAGTGCAGGAAAACATCACGATGGGTGAGGGTGAGGCATACAATGAGTTGTTTACCTTTAAGGAACTTATAACCGCGCTTAATAAGAAACAGAGCACTGCTCCTGGGGCTGACACAATTCACTATGATATGTTGAAAAATGCTTCTGAAAAATGCAAATGGCAAATTTTACAATTAATTAACAAATCATGGACTGAGGGTAAACTACCAGACGAATGGAAACTGGGAACAATAGTACCACTTCTGAAACTAAATAAATCCCCTCATGAACCAGGATCTTATAGGCCAATTTCTTTAACATCAGTAACATGTAAGGTCATGGAAACTATGATCGCAAACAGACTAACAAGTCACCTTGAAAAGAACAAACTTTTGGCACCTACCCAATCTGGATTTAGGAAAAATAGGTCTACCCTTGATCAAATCATTCGATTACAGACTGCAATACTAAAAGCTAAAATGGAGAATAGGGACCTTCTCTGTATATTCCTGGATCTAGAAAAAGCTTTTGATCTTATGTGGACCAATGGAGTGCTAATGCAGTTAAACAAATTCAATATTAAAGGCAGATTATTAGGTTGGGTACAGGACTTCCTTAAAGATAGAAAAATACAGGTTAGGGTCGGATCTAACTTGTCCGAAGTTAAGGTACTTGACAACGGTTCTCCCCAGGGCAGTGTTCTTAGTCCAATTTTATTTAACATTCTTATCAACAGTCAATATGATGTGCTAAAAGATCTGTCGTGTGAGCTGTCTCAATATGCGGATGACTCGGCAGTCTGGAAATCAGGGCGCAGTAAGTCCCATTTGGTGCATCTCATGCAGCAGATCTTGAATAAAATTGAGGCATGGGCAGCGTCGTTGGGTATCAAAATCTCCTCCAATAAAACCGAAGTTGTATTGTTCAATCATCCAGGAACTCCAAATGAAAATATACCTAAATTGAAAATAGGAAACAAATCACTGGAATATAAAACTGAAGCTAAATTCTTAGGAATGACATTTGATAGCCAGTTGTACTGGCAGAAACATATAACAGACTTGGTAGCGAAATGTAAAAAAGATCTAAATCTCATGAGATATCTATCAGGAACTAAATATGGGGCAGATAAGATAACGCTAATGGCTATCTACAAGACACTTATCCGGAATAAACTAGACTACGGTTGTCAAGCATATGCTTCTGCATCACCAACTCAGCTTCTTCGGATAGATAGAATTCAATCAGCTGCTCTCAGAATAATAACAGGGGCATATAAATCAACTGCAAATATTGATGTGCAAGCTGAATGCAACATTCAACCACTGGCGCTAAGGAGGGAGGAACTTATCCTGAAATACTGGGCTAGGTCCTCTGCCAATGGAAAAAATCTCCCCTTGAACAGTCTCTATGACTATGCTGTATATGAAACCTGTAGGGATCGATTAAAGGGTAAAATTCCATTTGTAATGCAAGTAAGGGATCTTCAGATGAAATATAAGCTAAGTGATATTTTGGTACAGGAACCTGTATATCAGGAAAAATTTGCCTTGCAGTCAATTACACCGAGGGAAACTCTTAAGGAATATGTAAACAAAAAAACAGACAGCAAGAAGGTCATTGAGAATAAAACCAAAACCTTAGTCAATCAAAAATACAAACCATGTCTTCAAATATTTACTGATGGCAGTAAGGACGATGGAAAGAATCAAGTAGGGTCTGCATTTACCATTCCCTCTCACCAAATAACTAGAAAATTTAAACTGAATGCCAAGGTTACAATCTTTACTGCAGAATTAATTGCAATAATTGAAGCCCTGAAATGGGTTGA
Source organism: Lucinisca nassula (assembly GCA_963580285.1). Taxonomy (NCBI): domain Eukaryota; kingdom Metazoa; phylum Mollusca; class Bivalvia; order Lucinida; family Lucinidae; genus Lucinisca; species Lucinisca nassula. The sequence continues at coordinate 42,530,463 of OY757018.1, forward strand.
GCAGAACAAACCAGACCAGGTAGTAATCCTCACTGATTCCTTAAGTTCAATTCAGGCAATAAAGTCTGGGAACAGTCGCTCAAGACCTGATCTTTTAATCCAAATCAACAATCTAGTTGACACAATTTTAAGGAGCAACACAATACTGTATATTGACTGGTGTCCATCGCATTGCAATATACAAGGTAATGACATTGCAGATGAAGCTGCAAAATCAGGAAGTTCCATAGGCAAAGAAATAAAGATTAGGCTGGGTAAAACTGAAGTTTATGGGCTTATAAAAAGAGAAGTTAAAACGCACTGGGCATCAACTTGGAAAAAACATGGTCATGGTTTTCGTTGGGAGATCAGTAGTGATCTCCCAACGAAACTCATACAGTATAGCGACAATAGGCAATTTGATAAGGTATACACTAGGTTAAGGTTAGGTAGGAATGGACTTAGGTTTAACAATCAGACACACAGTGGAATGGACCCTCAGTGCCCTCACTGTGAGAGAATTGAGGACACAACCCACTATCTTCTTGATTGTGAAAAACATAGACATGAAAGAGAAATCATGTTACAAACCATAAAAGATAATATATCTGATATAAATGTAATAGATCTAAAGGTACTTCTTAACCCCCAACCTGCCCATGCAACAATTATAAGGGAAGCAGTATTCAAATATGTTACCAATACAGGATACTTGTCATACATATAAGTATACTAACCTAATTTAGGCATACTCAATGCATACATGTAACTAAGGACCAAGAAAATGTATATCAGCGGGAACAGTATACAGCACCGAAGAGGGCAATCATTTTGTACTGCAGGCCAATCCTTCGAGTGTTTGTGAGTGCAAGCAACAGTTTGTTAGATGGGTGAAGCTTGAATCCAGGAGCTATGGCAAGCTGAACCTATCAATACAGCTGTTTGATGCACTCATACCTCAAAGAGAGCAAGGTACACAGTGGCAGGGGTCTAACTTTTTTCTTAATTGGATACTGACTCCCCCTATTGGGCGGACTGGCCTCTCATACCTCTGCCACTGCATGATTTATGTCATTTCCTTGCCTCTCAGACAGATGTAAATATTGTAAATATGTTTCACAGAATGTGTTTGTGAGTGAATGTGTGTGTGTTATTTTGTCATGCAGAAGTACATTTTTTCAAAACCATCAAAAGACTTGTAAATAGTATTTTTTCATCTCAAATGTTGTGCATTATATTAAGGTTTTTTTTTTTTTTTTTTTCTTCTTCTTTTTTCTTTGGAAAACACACAACACCCGGAATACAGAACAGAACTGAATTAATCGCCTTTTAAATCTCATCAAAAAAAAAAAAAAAAAAGCCGTGTTAAACGAACTCTGTTTAACACGGCCATAAATCTTGATCCTTGACCTGCTGCATATATAAATGTCACACCCACCACAGATCATCAACCATTCGGGTTTCTTGAGGCAGGTCAATGCCAGAAATTCTTAAACTTAATCACAAACAACGAGGATCCTGATCAGATGGCTTCTTGTCTGGATCTGCGTTGTTTGAAAGATCAGACATATCCGAGCCCAGCAGGACAAGGGTTAAATTATGTATTATAGTTTTATGGTGAAGGAAAGTCATATAGATATTTACATTTATGCTTATTGTTTTCATTATTATTATTTTTTTTTTTTTATTTCTTTTATTTTTCTTTTATTTATTTTATTTTTATTTCTTTTTTTTCTCCTTTCCCTTTTTTTTTTTATTTTTCCCCTCTCAAAACAATGAATAATATCTATTGATGGTAATTTTCACAACTTCTCAACAAATAAACAGTTTTTACAGAACCAATTATCTCAATTGTTTTCAACTTTTGTTATCAATTATGTCTTTGACGAGAGCTTACTAACATTGCAAACATGTAACAATCAGATTGTGTACATGCACCTGTCTCAAATTAACATTTAACAGCATTTAAGAATTGCTATGCAATATTGGTGTGAGTAATCAAATACTTCAATGGTCAAAGTCAAAATAATGCTTCTTTAGAAAGACAGCTAGATGGCTCTTTTGTTTACCTATATGTTTGTAAAATATTCAAAAACCTTTGAAGTCTACCATTTTCTTACAATTGAATTCTAATTGCATCTTAACTTAAGACTGTATTCACAAAAATGCAATTTGACAACAACAATTAACATTGTAATTGAAACCATGTTTCAATGAAATGCACCTGTTCATGAATAATACCACTTTACTTTTTCATAACTACTATCCAATAATGAGCTTGCCAGTTTAGTGATCAAAAAACAATTAAGCACTTTTATATGATAACTGACAAACAGCCTTTGAAGTTCTGTTATTTTATACATCTAAACTATTATTGTTTACCAAACAGGCAAGAACTAAATGTTTTTATTTCTTTTTTTTTTCTTTTTTTTTTATTGGATATATTCCACATTTTTTTTCTCTCTCTCTTCCTTTCTTACTTATTTCATATATTTATGTATACCTCTGTATTATTTATATATCTATTTTATATATATTATACTGCAAACTTAGGGCCGCACATCTGACAACCCTGTATAACTTGGGTTTTTCGTCATTTCTAACCAGTCCATAGCCTTACACACGGCCCTAAGAGAGAGCAACATGAACTAGTATGCTCTCGGGTGAGACAGAGAAATCTCAATTCGCAGCCGAAATTGGCAATGATTCCTCTGCAGTTTTATGCCCATTTTCGATCTGGCGTTCAAAATTCTAAATTACAGTGCTTCTACTTTACTCAGGGGAAGGCACTGGCAGTTCAGCATGACTCACATTTCACTGAATCTGCCGCATTTTGCAGCCAAGAAGCACTCAAACTTTACGTCCTGTTGTGGGGCAATGCTAACGCGCCTGACCGTAGCGGACGTAAAATGCTTAAACTTTACAATACAATACAATATAGTTGTGATTCCTTCGGATACACAAACACACCTACATTTTGGATTGCATAACACCTTTAGAGATAAAACTCACTTGGGGGTATTCTGAAGAATGTCATATAGGTAGGGGACCAGGTGAGGGTAATTATTTACCCTGGGATATGTAATTTACAAGCCACCGCTATTTACTGGTTAATGGCGACTCATCAGAACCGCCTTGTCATGGTGTTGATGGCTGTTTCTAACTAGTACCAAAATCTATGTTTGGGGCAGAATCGGAAAAATATTGTAGACGCCTGAAAAACACATTTTTTAAACCCATATGACAATGTAATCTTCAACCTTACACGTTTGGAGTGGTTCAATTTCAATTATAGGGTTTCAAGTATGTGCTGTTTGATGTAAGTTGTACCAAAATGTATGTTCTTTGAGCAAACAGTTTAGACTCAGATCAGACGCCACGTTCGAGACGTCTCATCTGGGTCTACACTGTTTGTCAATGTCCCAAAAAGGGCCGCTAGGAATATACATGGGTGAAAGTTAATATCTCGACGCACATTGGTCATACTTATTTAGTATACAATGTTATCCATAGCACCAGCCACTTCGGCCAGGCCCCTAGGCGTGTGTGTGTGGTGGTGGTGGTGGGGGGGGGGGGGGGTAGGGGGTAATAGTAAGGTCACACCAAAAGTTTTGCAACAAAATTCCTTATTTACCACTGGCCAGTACTCGAAAATTCTTAACAAAGTAAGTTGTTTTTTTCTATGTTTTTTTTTTAATTACCTTTCAGGATTATTTCCCTTATTTCGGGCCGATCTTGATTGAGAGGAGTAGTACCCTGAGAAAAAAAATCCACCTGACTCGTTGTTGCAGTTCACATGTGGTCCGAGTGATTTTGTTCACTTTCTATAAAACTGCGTGTGTGAGAGTTACTTTTACGTCCCATTAGCAACTGAGGTCATATGGAGACGGGACCTCGGTGTAAATACTCATTTGAAAGTCTGAAGAAGCCGGGAATCGATTCAACGACTCTTGCTTTGCGATGCATTATAAATCTGGGACATTACACCTGAATAAATATGGAAATCAACTCGCATATGCTGGCATCACATTAAGAGCTGTCATCAGAATGTTCCATCAGACTGTATACATAGCTCGACTGGAAAAGTGCCATTTAGATCATGCGCGTGGACGGGCATCACAGAAGCACGCCTATACAGATACATTGAAATTTCTTAAATTAAAAAAAAAAAAAAAAAAATGAAAATTTTCAGATCAAGAATCTTATATTTTTCATATCTATGCTCAAAACAAATATTTGGGTACTCGTTATAACCGCCTCTAACCAGTATCAAGACTCTATGTTTTGAGCAAAAATAAGAAAAATTATACATACCCTTGTAAGCCCCAGTTTTGCGATATAAAAGTGGGGTTAACATCACGCAAACATGTCTATATAATTTTGACCCCCTGAACCCCAACTTTATATAGAAAAACTGGGGTTTACTGGGGTATATCTTTTTTTCTTATTTCTGCCCTAAATACAGATTGTGGGTACTCGTTAGAACCGCCCCGATGAGGCGGTTCTAACGAGTACCAACAATCTTTATTTTGCGCACTCGAGGTGGTTCTTACGAGTACCATCAATCTTTTTTTTTTTTTGAGCAAAAATAAGAAAACTATCACAATTTTTCATCTTAAAATTTTCGTGTTTCCGGTGGAAAAGTTTACACTGTATTTGTATAGGCGGGTTTTCGTTCATGGACGTGTTTCCGTGTTCAATACCCCGTAAACCCAACTTTTCTCTAAATAAAGTGGGGTTTAGAGGGTGTTCATTAATAGGTTTGTTGACCAGATGGAATATAATTAAGAAAATGGCAATAAATAAATAAATTACAATAAATAAATAAATAAATAAATAAATAAATAAATAAATAAATAAATGAGCCCTTCTGTGAGTGAGTGAGTGAGTGAGTGAGTGAGTGAGTGAGTGAGTGAAAAATGTTTATTTCTGGTCTTGACATCTTGAATAAGTGATGATAATGAGGTTTTATTTTAACCCATTGTATGCGGGAAACCACTAAATGGGTACCTTGGCAAACAGTGCAGGCCCAGATCAGACGCCACAGAACGCGGCGTCTGATCAGGGCCTGCACTATTTGCTAACAGAATTTTCAATCAAAAATTGAATGAAAACGTAAAATGGGCCTGACACCCCTTATATCAAAAATGGTATTGTCCAACATATAGCAATGGAAGAGTCCACTAGCATTCAATGGGTTAAATAACTAGCTTTATAGCTCCCAGGTGCACCTGGGTGTCATAAAACTGTTGATCAATAAACATCCTGCATTTTGGCAGTCAACTTCGTCAACTTCAATCACTATGCTGTACCTATATTTTAACATTTACCCCGAGGCAAACAGTTTTACTGCAACTGAATAAATGTCTTGTCCATTTACCTTTATTTTCTCTGTTTCAATTTATTCTGTTTCTGGTTTTGGAAGTAATCAGATAATAATAAAAAAAAACTTAAACAACCTAAATTGGAAGAAAAGATAATGCCGAAATAGTTACGCGGTATTGATTGGTTGCTTTGGACACGCAGAGAGGGTTGTATCTGCGTTATCGACACGCAGGCCTGATTGGCTGATCCGAAATCGCGATTTATGCACAGTATCGCGTTTTTCATAAGGAAAATTCATTGGCTAAAATGTAATTCGCAGTTGGAACGCGTGAACTTCGCGTGCGTATCTCACGAGTTACAAACGCGAGACAAGTGAGTGTGCGCTGACAAGATAATCGCAAGCGTACCTGTATGTCCAACTTGCTTTTCATCACACAGACTCGATAACGTGATAAAAATAGCATGTGCAATGTAAACATTTTACTAATTTATGTAGAGTGAGAAGAGCAGACACACATAAGCATACATGACACTTTTTCAACATCACGAAACCAGGCCTACATAATTTTGATCCCCCTCGATCGTACTTTTATATAGTTAAACTGGGGGTAAACCTTATTGTTTCTTAGTTCTGCTCTAAAATATACATTGTTGGTATTCGTTAGAACCGCCTCGAGGAGACAGTTCTAATGAGTACATGTACCCACAATCTATATTTTAAGCAGAAATAAGAAAAATATCACAATTATTCATCTTAAAATTTTCATTTTTTCCGCGAAAAAGGTTGCAATGTAATTGTATAGGCGTGTTTTCGTAATGATCTCAAGTTACACACTGTATGTAGAGCGCAAACGTTATTGGTGTATCTCAGAAAATAAATAAATAAATAAGAAATAAAAGCTAACAAAACAATAAATAAATAAAACAAAACCTACCTACGTATGCAGTCCACACCCATCAGTTTTTCGCTCAAGAAACTATCCCCTTCATTTGGGCGTTATGAGGCGCGACGAGCGAAAAGGTGTCTTCGAATATGAACGTACATGAAAAGCTGCACACAGGTAAGGCTGCCTGCTTGTGCTTCCGTTTATAATTACTGGATGACAGGATTCAAAGATTCTTTATGCAGACAAGAACATGTTGCATTACATGTCCTGGGTATGGGGACTTAACCTGTCTCTGATTGCGAAGCCTAAGAGAAATGTTCGTGTGTTTGTTTGTTTGTCATTTACAGACAATCTATAAGCCCCAGATAAGGCAGAATACTGAGGGTAATTTGGAGATATTTGTGATATAAAACATATATAGTGGGTACTTGTTAGAATCGCCTCTACGAGGCGATTCTAACAAGTACCTCTACGAGGCGATTCTAACAAGTACCCACTATATATGTTTCTAACAAAATCCAAGGAAAATTAAACATTAGTTCTCACGTATTTCTGCTTATCTTGAGCCATTAGTAAGCCTGAGTCGGGGTCTAGAAAAATTTACAAGTTGGCATTTGTGACCAGCGAGGATTCGGATCTGCTTGGGTACAGCCTGACCAGAGCTGTCACCTTCACTCTATGTACAGGTCTACTCTACCCAGGTGTAAATGGGTAGCAGTGGAGTAAAAGCTATCTCGCGCGCGCTTGAAAACGCCCGGAATGAGTGTTCGAGAGCGATTCAATAAGCTTGAAGCTTTCATCGCAAATTATTATAAACTACAGATCGGGGCTAATAATGGGTTTAACCTACCAGCAAATACTCTGATCAAACTACATGTACGTAGATGCGCAGGTTGATCCGATTCTTTGTTGATCGCACCTACCGATTTTTGTCGTGAAACAAGCATGAACACTGTACTTTTTGTTGTGACCTGGCTCAATTGCCCTTCTCAAACCTCTAATCCTCTTGCAATGACCTACAACAATACCTATATCCAAAGGATGGTCACCTTGTTATACCAAATAAGCCGGCTCCCTGGTCGGAATGATCTACCTCCTTTTGTCAAACACAACTTATGCTTAAAAACGAGGGAAAAAGAAATGTTTTAAATGAGAAACTCAACACCATGTGTACCCGGATAAGACACAAGCCGATTGGTTTGTTGGTTTGTTTGTTTGAATTGAGGTTTAACTTCTTCGTCAACTTTGGAGACGTTGCTTCCAATTTTGTGGGACTTTTATCCAACATTGAGGTGAAATGACATGTCAAGCCTTGCCGCCCAATGAAACCCATAGGGTTTATACGAATGGATGGTCCGACTCGCACCGCTTTCCCTGGGCTGGCTTAGATCCTCTAAGCGGTTTACCAGTACTCGTGTGCAGTCAGTTTCAGCTCTGCGTGGACGCATCATGCAGCCCATCTATTTCTTCAACCTCCGAATGGCGGGGGCCAACAAGCCTTTTGCACTGTCCCAAATATACAAACTGAGCTCTCCTGACCCTGCTGCTGATTCAAGAATGACAAGAGTGTCCAGGTATACAGAATACTGCAGGAAAACTTTACTAAATCTTAAATATCGCATCTTCCATAAATTTATGCTAACATTCCTGGTCAACCCCCTTAATAGTATAATACCTTAATACAGTTTTATTCTGTAATAACAAGTCATGTTTCGGAGCAGAAATAAGGAAAATAACGTTTACCCCTGTAAACCCCATTTTTCTCTGTATAAAGTAGGGTTTAGCGGGGCGTTCATTATACGAACTTTTTAATCTAATGATAATCGTCTCATTCAGGCGGTTCTATCGAGTACCAACAATATGTCATGGAACAGAAATATGAAATATAATGTATATCCCATAAACCCCAATTTTCTCTATATAAAAGGGGGTTTAGGGTCTTCCTCAAGTGAACAAGTCCGTGAAATGAACACCCCGCTCAACCCTACTTTATATAGAGAAAACTGGGGTTTAAGGGGGTAAACAATATTTTTCTTATTTCTGCTCCTAGACATAGGCTGTGGGTACTCGTTAGAACCGCCTAAACGAGGCGGTTCTAACGAGCACCCACAACCTATGTTTGCAGTATTTATAAGAAACATATCACCGATTTTCGTAAAAAAAAACAAACCAAAAACAATCATTTAGGGGACATGAAAAATGCACAAAGTCGCATGGTTGTGACATCGTAATGTCATTTCACAGACTATGATGTCTGTATCTATTATTTTAATATTCTTACCAGTCTGTGTAGCTGTGTAGGATGGTTTGTGTCGGTCCGGGTCGTGTGTGTGTGTGTGTGTGTGTGTGTGTGTGTGCGTGCGTGCGTGCGTGCGTGCGTGCGTGCGTGTGTGTGTGTGTGTGAATTCGGGTTTAACGTCGCTTTCAACAATTTTTCAGTCATATCACGACGGTGTCTGGTTGCGACAGGGAGCTCAATGTTCACTTTTATAGTGCTGCCTCACTGAAGTATCATGTCCTAGACACATTACATGATACCACACCCAGTCACATTATCCTGACACTGTGTCAACCAGTCCTAGCTCTACCCCGTAAATCTGAGTAGCAAGCGAGGAGCAGCTAGTACCATTTTTAACGACTTTGGTATGTCGCGGCCCGGGATCGAACCCGTGACCTCCCGTTCCCCGGAGCGGACACTCTACCAATTGAGCTATCGGGGCCGGTCGGTCCTGGTCGTAAAACCCGAAGACAGGCATCCCCATGATAGGGCTCATATAGTTCAAACACTATTAACCCATTGTTGGCGAGAAACCCCTAAAGGAGTTTTTTTTTTTTTCTATTGGCGCTTTACGGCACAGTCAACACTATTTTAGGTCATTTTTGAGCCGGTCAGTTTACCTACCCACACTTTTCCTGGGCAGGCTTATACATAAGCGGTTAACCAGTACAGTGCACATTCTTTCGCCAGAAACTGACGACTGCCCTTCTTGAATCAGCGGAAGGGAGAGAATGAGCGTAGGAAAGATTTCATGATCAATCTCCACGAAAGAATGTTGCCGACCCCGGCAGGTATCGAACACGCGTCCTTCTGATCACCAGTCAGGCGCGCATCCGACTGAGATACCGAGGCCAGCCCCCTAAAGGGTTACCTTGGCAAACAGTGCAGGCCCAGATCAGACGCCGCAGAACGCGGCGTCTGATCAGGGCCTGCACTGTTTGCTAACAGAATTTTCCGTCAAAAATAGAATAAAAACGATAAAATAGGCCCGACACCCCTTATACGACAAACGGACTTGTCCAACATATAGCAATGGAAGAGTCCACTAGTATACAATGGGTTAATGGCGATTTTTTATGTTCAAAATAATACTAGTTTATAGACGCTCTTCACCGATAATACATGTACATCCGTGTGATTATTATCACCATTCTTATGAAAAATGTGTGTTTCTATTAAAAAATCGCAACCGCCCATCGGGACTTGGAGAAATAGATAGGGCTGCATGATGCTTCCATGCACAGCTGAAACCAACCGCACGTGATTACTGGTAAACTGCTTAGAGGTTCTAAGCCTGCCCAGGAAAAGTGGTGCGAGTCGGCCCGTCCATGCATACATGTATAAATCATATTGGGTTTCATTGGTGTCATTTCATCTCAATGTCGGGCAAAAGTCCCAAAAAAATAGGAAGAAACGTCTCCAAAATGACCTATACAGTGTTGGCGGGGACAATAAACCTAAAATAAAAAAAAAATCCATTACAATTATGATACATTGTAAATTCTTATCTGCAAAATGGTCGATTTTCTGATGAAAATTTGAGATATTTCTATTTTTTCTATTCAAAATATAGGTTACATGTTCGTTAGAACCGCCTCACAGCCAATGTCTTGGAGTTAAACAAATTAAGGAAAATAAACTTAACCCCTGTAAATCCCCGTTTTCTCTATATAAAGTGGGGTTTAAAGGGGTGTTCATTACACAGACTTTTCAACCTGATGATAACAGCCTCATTCAGGCGATTCTGCCGAATTCTAGGGCTGGCTAATCGGAGCTGAGAAGTTAACCGATTATCAGTCTTGCCACTGTGATCGATAATCGATTAGTAATCGTTGGAGATTTGGTCATATTTTATCTGATTGGCTTTCTATCTGAGCACGACTCCTACCATATGTTGTACATTACCATATGTATTTGAAAGACAGGCGTGAGCAAACAGTGTAGACCCAGATGAGACGCCGCAGAATGCCACTCATCCTGCTATTTTATGCACAACTTTGAGTAGTAAATTGTACTTATCAAATAATCGATTACAAGCAAATCATAAATGATAATCGTTTTGGGGAAATTTATCGTTCGATTAATCGATTATCCGGTTAATCGTGTCAGCCTTACCGAATACCCAAACCATCACCTTAACAATATGTTCTATAAAAGGGTCATCCTTTGGAAGCAAGGAATACACCACAGAACTAAAAATATGGAGTGTATATGTTTTCTGGGCCAGACTAGCTAGTTTCGGCCAATTAGGCCTCATCAGTGACCATCAGATATTTTCAAAATTCCACAATGGAATCAATGATCCAAATGGACAAGAAAATATAATCTACACTATGATGTAGGGCAGGGAGAAATGAATACCCTTATAAACTCCATTTTAAATAGAGCAAATTGGGGTTTACATAGAGGATCTTATATCAGTGTTCGTGTATTATTGAATTCATTAAACGAGTTGAGGAAAAGGGATAAAATGTGAGGCTTTGCCGAGCATTTTATCCCTTTTCCTCAACTCCTTTAATAAATTCAATAATACAGGAGCACGAATGCAAGATTCTATTTATCATATGTCATTTGAAACGAATTGTATTCAGGACTATTTTACAAAAACGTCATTAGTCCGCCATTAGTAAATGCGACGTTGTTAAGCACGTCGTACGTGTAACGTTACGGGACGTATCTAACTTATTTGCATATTTAATCCACTAGTAGATTATTGAATTTATTACATGGCGTTATTACATTCTCAGATGCGACGTCATATGATAAAGTGTAGTCTGGCTCCAGACCCTTTCTTTACTTCTCTCTTTCTTTTTCTTTTTTTCTGGAAGGGACATAAAGCTTGCATGGCTTATAGAATTTTGTTTTACTTCAGTCCCTTGGCTAGAAAGAACGGTTTTGTTCAGAGAAAGGTAACTTGAAATTGGATTAAAGAGGAACAGGATAAAATAATGTAAAGAGAGAGATGGATATAAAACAAAAACGACTGGAGCCAGTCTAGATAAAGTGGCATATATTATTTTTCTTGTTCTTACTCAAAAAGGTAGAATGCGGGTACTCGTTAGAGCCCCCTCTACTGAGCACACACAATCTATGTTTATAACAGTAATAAGAAAAATGTGAAATGTTTCAATACGACAAAAGCCATTTTTACAACCATTAGAAGAAGCCTCCATGGTGTAGTATTTCAGCTCCTCGCCTTATAAACCAGGAGCAGTGGGTGCCATTCCGGGCTCCTCAAGACTTTCTGATGAGTCTTTAAATCGAGGTCCCGTCTCCGCACGACCTTAGTTAAACTAATACATGCATACAACCATTAAAGAAACCGCTACATTACACGGATGCGTTATTATGTATTCTAATGCCCTATCTCTTTAAGTCAGAAATAAAAATCAAAGCACTGAGAGTACCGGTGGGTCGATTGTCTCTGAGTACAGACTGGACTCAGACTGTTTCGTTTAACCCATAAATCCCTGCATTGTAAGCAAACAGTGTAAACCCTGGCCAGACGCCGCGTTCCGCGGCGTCTGGTCTGGGTCTACACTGTTTGCCGAGCCCAAACCATGATTCCAGTACAAATTCTACAGATAACCCTTTTACGCAAACACGCTAACCTCACTGCGATAAAATTCTATATCATTGATAGTCACGTGGATCCCAGCACTTAGTCTGATAGAGGGTTTGTTCTTATGACTTTGGGTCGATTGTTTATCAAATATATAATAAAATAATAAAACAGTAAAAAAAACGTAACTCTGTGTCCTTTGGCCGTGCATGGGTATTCGTTTTATGTTTTTTACGTGATAAGATATCGTAGGAATGGTCTTTTTAGCTGCATCCCTTTATTCCTCAAACACCAATGGCCCCTTTAACATGGCCAATTCCAACACGGCACACCTATATAGACAACAGAAAGGAAAGTGATTTATTCTGCAATAAATCACTCGAGGAAGAGCGTGACGAGAGAAGCCGACGCTTTGTGACGTCACTCGAAGATTATTTAAAGTTAGGTGATGCTACGTAATTGTCGTACGTAATTTTCGTTACTAGACTTATATGCATGTGATACAGTCTGTAATCTTGGCGGAATCTCTACTAACAATGGCAAAGTTTGGTCCCTCAAGTTATTAAACAGACCACCACACCAGAGAGATTCGTCTATACTGTCGAGATGCATCTATAGAAGTCGAATGACTTGTCCAGATGTTACTTTGATGATGAGTTCATGATGAGTTGAAAAGATCGTGAGAATTGGATGGAAACAGAACAATTATTGTCGATTTTCAGTGTGTAAGAATCGAAATAGATTACAATGTAGCCTCTAGAACCAGATTTATCTATTGTGTGATGAATTGTCGAGTATTCCAACACTGGTCACCTATGGTCTAGTTTTATATTTAAGAAACAGATCAGCTCTAACTGTGATTTGTTGAGTAATACATGTTGTGTAAATCACAGTTTGTCGGTCAGTTTTAAGCAGACAAATCACGAGCGCTGCGCGCTCGTGATTTGTCTGCTTAAAACTGACCGACAAACTGTGATTTATTACTTAACAAATCACAAACTAGAGCTGGTCAATTTCGATTCTAACAGGCTGAAAATCGGCAATAATGCTATTGTTTCCTTCAAAATCCCACAACTTTTCGCCATTGTTAGAAGAACTCCCGCTAAAAGTATTGACTGAAACACATGCAATTATATCCTTTTCTAACGTTTTCGATGCGAGAATATGACGTTACACCGTCCAACGTCAAGGAAATCGACTAGTGACGACATAAATTGGCAGTTTTAATGACGTCACTCGTCACGCTCTTCCGTGCCGTGATTTGTTGTACAATAAAACACAGTTATTTTCCATTGCCTTTATAGGCGCGCTGTGTTAGAATGAGTGATAAATCACTTTGGCGTAAGAGCGCGACGCGAATAGCCGCCTTTTTGTCCTGTTCCATGGTGTCATTTATTGTTATCTTGACGTTAGATGGTGTAACGTCGTTTCTTGATATAATGATATCAGATATTTTATGAAAACAGGTAAAACAGCATGGGATTCAGTCAGTAATACTGGCGGAATTTCTTGAAACAGTGGTGGAAGACAGGGAGAATCTGAATGAATCAATAGAATTTTCGTGTTAGAATCGAAATAGATCAGCACTAGTTCCGTGATTTATTGAGTGATAAATCACTGTTTGTCGGTAAGGTGCAAGAAGACAAATCATGTTTTGATCTACTTTACAACTGACCTCATAACAGTGGTGTATCACTTAATAGATCACTGTTAAAGCTGATCTATTTCTTAAACAAATCACAGTCTGTCCGACAGGTGCAAGTAGACAAACCACTCGCGCTACGGGCTCGTGATTTGTTTACGTTACAACTAACCTCCAAACTGTGATTTATTACTCGACAATTCACTGCTAGTGATGATCTATTTCTTAAATCGAACTCATTCTTGAGTCCCAAAAGAGTTTTTCCATAGTTCGAGATATGACTATATCTAGTGTACATGTAATTCATTGAGACCAGTACACACAACATACATGTACCTATATTTAAAAGGAGATATGTTTAAAAAAATACATTACGATAACACATCCTTGTGATAGAGTGCATTTTTTCATACCTCAAAAAGTTACTTTTTCCTGATGAAAATTTGTGATATTTTTCTTATTTATACTCAGAACATAGGTTTTGGGTGCTCGTTAGAACCGCCTCATTGAGGCGGTTCTAACGAGTACCCACAACCTATGTCTTGGAGCAGGAATAAGGAAAATAATGTTTACCCCCCGGCTTTCCCTATATAAAGTGGGGTTCAGAGGGGTCTTTATTTCACGGACTTGTTCACGTGATGAGAACTAAGTACATGTATATGTAATAATCTTTACATGTACGGGTTCGCCCCGTGACATGGGACTATGGTTCACCCATAGTTGCCCGACATACCATTATCTCAATCAGATTTAAGGGGAATGGGAACACCTTGCAGATATTTGCGCCATTTTTCAAAGGTAGGCAACTTTCGGGACTTCTTGTTCGCTTTTCTAAAAGAACTGTCCCACTGAAAAAGAGGTCTACTCTTAATAAAGGAAAGAATTAAGAGTTGACCGCTACTGACATGGGAGACAAAAATTCTTTTTGAGGAGTTGCCTCCCCTGAAGGTGTAGCCATTCTCCTTAATGCTCTGAAAGGTTTCTGTTAAAGCGCTACTCAATTGCAGCTACATTAAAGAATGATTTAAAGTGGATATCGCGCACTAAGTTTAAGCACTTTGTTTCTATTGTGAAAAAAACATCACGTGACCATCTGGTGGGCTGTAATATTTGATTGTGGCTTTTCTCTATACATGTATTTTTGTTTTATAGCTATTGTAATTTCCACTTTGGATATTCTTATATGAAGGCCCCACCCCCTGATTTATTTTTTACAGTATCTTCCGATCGCCGTCATGGACTCGAGGTTTAAGCCGTTACTATTCTTACTCTTTAATATGTTTTCAGTTCTTCACTGTTGTCGTGGTTATGAAACAGATATTCATCATGAAAACACGCCTATATAATTTTGACCCCCTTGAACCCCACTTTTATATAGTGAAAATGGGGTTTCCAGGGGTAAACCTTATTTTTCTTATTTCTGCTCTAAAATATAGATTGTGGTTACTCGTTAGAACCGCCTTGATGAGGCGGTTCTAACGAGTGCCCGGGATCTATATTTTAAGCAGAAATAAGAAAAATATCACAATTTTTCATCGTAAAATTTTCATTTTTCGGCGATAAAGGTGGCAATGTATTTGTATAGGCGTGTTTGCGTAATGACATGCATAGCGAAGAAATACCACGCTTTCTCAACGAATTAAAAATGATAATCACCTCTGACCTAGGAAGATTCATTTTCTCTAAGAAAATAGTTCCCTCTAGTCGTTCCTACTCTTCCAATGAAATCGTTATACAGTAGAAGTTCGATGGCTCGAACACCGATGGCTCGTTTACCATGGATGCGTCGAACCCATTCTTGAGCCCCTAGCGAAATCCTCTACATAAGAAATACTGGGGGGATAATTAAGGAGATTTTAGTCTTTTATCTTGCAAATGTATGCTGTGTGTACTCATTAGAATCGCCTCAATGAGGTGATTCTAATGAGTACACACAGCATACATATTCATTATGGAACACCGAAAAGATGTCTAAAAGTATCTCGTTATGCCTTCTGGCAGTAACACTAAGTGGCTCGAACTCCCCCTGTCTCGAACAGATTTTCGAGGTCCCAAAGGTGTTCGAGCTATTGAAGTTCGACTGTATTTAGACGCGGGAACGTTTTATTCACGTCGACGCGTTGTTCTCGACGTTACGTCAACGGCTTCTCCAAAGATGTAAACAACGTTCAGAAAGAATGGGGTTAGACTCGAAGGCAGTGTTGAATAAAAGATTACATAGACATAACCACTGAATAAGGGGTTAGTTTGGTTATTGTACTCACGTATTTTTAATTGTTTTATCACCATAATAATTTTTAATTCTTTTATTTTCATTCAGTACAATAGAAAGCGCTTTCAAGATGGCGTCTATACAGCTTTTGCATCCGCAACTATTATTGACATTTATGCCGTTGGCGCAAAGGATTAAGCCTTTTACTGTGCGCTGACCTTCTCGGTTTACCTGTACAGAATGTCTGTTGGAAATGAGTGAGTGAGTGAGTTTTAGTTTAACGTCCCACCAACAGCTAAGGTCATACGGAGACGGGACCTCGGTTTAAAGACTCATCCGAAAGTCTGGAGAAGCCCGGGATCGATCCTGCGATCCCTGGTTTACAAGGCGAGTAGCGTAACCACTGCACCACGGAGGCTTCTGTCTGTTGGAAATAGCAGGCGCTTTAATGGAAAATAATTTTAAACAAATATAACTTATTTATTGTTCAATTTGACGAATATGTTCTGTTTTAATCTAATTATCCGTTTAAATACCTTTAAAAAGATATCAAATAAGTGGAACTTTTATTTAATTAGATGGCGGCATTTTTATTTTCAAATTAACAACCCTTAATCCTTATATGAAGCATACAAGACTATGGAAAAACAACGACAGTACCCTACTTTAACGGCTAAAAGCTTCACTTTCTGTTAATATTGCTAACAATCGCCTGTATCAGACGCAATGTGGTTACAATATTGTGCATTTTAATTAAGAAATAATCTCAACGTACCGTGTGTTATCGTGATTAACACACGGTGTTGGAGGGCAGATTGCGAAATATTAATTCACGACGGCGAAGCCGGAGTGAATTAATATTCGCATCTGCCCGACAACACCGTGTGTTAATCACGATAACACACCGGGTGCGTGGAAATTATTTCGATTCTAACATGATGCTAAACTGAAATACAGTAATAACAAAGCGTTATCTTGGGGACTATTTTGCAGCGGATGTCGACAGAAGGAAATGTTTACATGCAACGTCACGATGACGCCAAATTGCACGCACCACGTTGACGACGTGAATTATCGCATATTTGCAAACGCTGACGTTTCCACTGGGTTCAATGGGAAAAACGTTAACGTCATGTAAGAATATCAATTATAATATTTCAAAACAATATTTAATAACGGGATTTTGCGAATAAATTTGGAGCTCATTCAGAAAAAGCTTTATCGTCTACACACGCGTGTAATCCCTAAACGTGTCATTCTCCGTCGACCGTGAAATGAACTCATCTTCGCCTGGGCATCTCCTTGGAATGTAAATCAATCTAAAATGATGTCTGATCTGCGTCTTATTTATTTATGTATGTATTTATTTTTCATGACCCGATTAGATTTTTTATACTTACTATGCAATTTAAACAAACATTGCTAGTAATAAGATTACAATTGAAAGAAAGAAAGAAAGAAAGAACGAAAGAAACAAAGGAAGAAAGATGCCGTATGTGCAGGCTAATCTGACATTTCGCTGTTCGCATTTTCGCATTTGTGACATTTCGCTGTTCGCACATTGTTTTGATTGAATACAAGAACACAAAAGAGATGTTTGTATTTTTCCTTTTCGTAACATACATTTGATTATTTATTCCGTCTGCGGGGATATTTGGTTATATTTAGAACCAGCTCATTCCGATTTATTTATTTTTTATATTTATGTATTTATTTCAACTGTTAAGTGATTTATTAAGATCAGGGTGTACCCCTTTGCTCGTTTTCCTTCAATCATACCGGGGAAAAGAATATGCATGTAAACCCAACTTTATATATTGAACAGTAGGGTAATCATGGATCAGCATGATTTGAACATAACACAAAAACATAGTTCGAAAGTACTTCTATATTATTTTAGTCAATGTTGGTTTTTCATCACAGCAACAAGCCGTGTAAGGAACATCCCCTTAAACCATGCTTTATATAGAGAAACCTGGGGTTTACTGTGGTATTCATTTTTTTATTTCTTCTCCAAGACATAGGTTGTGGGTGCTCGTTAGAGCCACCTCAATGAGGCGGTTCTATTAACCATCTATTTTGATGGCACTATTTAGAACCAGCTCATTCTGATTTTTTTAATTTATTTATGCATCACGTGAACATGTCCGTGAAATGAAGACCCCCTTAAATCCGGGGGTATTCATTAATTTTCTTATTTCGGCTCCAAGACATAGGTTGTGGGTACTCGTTAGGCGGTTCTGACGAGCACACACAACCTATGTTTTGAGCATGATTTTGACTTAATAAACACAAAAACATAGGTAGAAAGATTTCAATTTGGCGCCTCTGTGCCCATAATCAAAGTTTTATAACACTCAGGGGAAAATATCACGGGTATTTAAGCAGAAGACAATTATCGCTTTTATGACACGTGGATTGTGTATTGCGTTCCGGCTACCGATCGTCAGGAAACCCGAAGATAACTGGACACGCGTGTAATATGGATTACTTTATTTTCGGAAAGATTGAGTGATGGGTACTACTGTGCATTCTTTATTCATATGAAGTATTGGTGCTATTTAGATAATGAGTACCGCTTAGAAGATCTAAGCCGGTGCGAGTCGGAACGTCCATGCTTATAAACCCTATTGGTTTCACTAGGCGGCAGGGCTTGAGATGTCATTTCATCTCAATGTCGGGTAAAAGTCCCAAAAATTGGAAGCAACGTCTCCAAAATGACATATACAGTGTTGACGGGGAAGTTAAACCTCGAATCAATATTGAATGATCAGTGTGACCATTATGATAACACATCCGTGTGAAATATTGCATTCTTTAGGTTGCAGAAAACGGTTATTAAAAAAATTGTGTCATAGTTTATTACTACTTTAAATATAGGTTGTGGATCTTGTTAGAACCGCCTCGCTTCCAACGAATACCCACAACATATGTTTGGGACAAAAGTAATAGAAAAATATATATGTATGTTCCAGCAAACCACAGTTTTCTCTATATAAAGTTGGATTTAGAAAGGGGTGTTCATCAGTGACATGGACTTGTTAACATTACAATGATAGTCAAGCAGATTTAAGTGCATTTTGGACGGGAAAGCCCAAACATGGACACTTATGCTGGGAACAGTGCATGCTCAGATCAGACATCGAGCTTAGATCAGGGCCTTAACTGTCAACCCATTACGGCCTCCGCCCATCGGGGAGCTGAACTGACTGCAGAGCACATGAGTACTAGTAAAAGTCCCTCAAAATTGGAAGCAACGTCCGCAAAATTACCTATACAGTGTTGACGGGGACATTAAGCCTCCAGTCAAACCAAACTGTCAACCCCATTAAGAAAACATATCCCTGTGACAATGTTTCCTTTCTTATCTTCGAAATGTTAATTTATATCTAAAAAAAAAACAACAACAAAAAAAAAAACATTATTTTTATGATGAAAAATACAATGTCTTGGTGCGGATAACACACATTGTAACCCCTCTAAACCTCTCTTTTCTGTATATAATGTAAAGTGGGGTTTACAGGGTTTTTATTACATGGACTTATGAACATGTTGCTTTTCTAAACAATGCAATTTTAAATAATGCAATCTGACATCCATTAACTATAAATGTTTTTTTTTTTCTTCCAAAAAATAATGTGGAATATCACATTCCAGAAAAAATGGATTTATGAGAACCGATAATATTTTAAGTACAGACAGGCTCATTTTTAACCGTTTGACAAAAAGATAATTTTTTTCGCTTAAAGTACCAAAACACGCAGTTCTAAATTAACTACAGGTACTCTGCCGTAATATGTCGGTGTTATGGTTTCAATGTTGATAAATACTCGTCTATTTATAAATCATAACAAACAACGGTGTTTTCCACAGGTACGTAACGGGTTATATTCTAACACAAAAGCACTTACTTTTGCAGTGTCAATGTAAGCAGTTGCGTAGCGCATCTAGTAGCGAGGATCGTCAAAACGATTGGTTTACTTTCCTGAGGGTCGCAGGTTCGATCCTCGCAGACAATCTTTTTTCATAGAGCTATTAAAAGCATGATTTATTTTTTTTCTTGATGATTTTTTTATAAAATAGTTTCAGAATTTACATTTTTATTATTTCTTTTTTAATTTTCAATTCTGTACATGTACAATGTATCATAAGATAACTGCTGTATCTTGTCGCAACATGAAGGTAAAAAAAACCCTGATCAGTGTTCGTTCTGAAACACCCGTTAGCATCGATGCTCTGGCTAGATGGCTAGTAAGTGGCAAGAATAGCTCCACGTTCCTCTTTTCTTCTTGGCAAATTTTCAAAATGTTCAATGCCATGGCTTTGCTTTCGGCATTAAGAAGCTTTTTCGAAGACATGTTCGCGGCAGGGCAACCGTGTATGAACTAAGGAATGTTCAGTAAAAATTTATATCAGCACAAAAAATGCATGCTTCACGAGAAAATCGAGGATTTTTTGCTTATGGCGCGAAAAAAAAAAATGTTAAAGAAAAAACATCCCCAGCGGGATTCGAACCCACACACTTCAGCTCTACAGGCCCGTGACTTTACCACTTGGCTAGCGTCGATACAGTGCAGGTATGGTATTTTTTAGCCTGATACCATCACATTAATAGGGAGTCGCCAAAAATAAAATTAGATCATCCAAAAATAACATATAATTGCGTAGATAAATTTAAAAATAACCTTTATTTACAATAATATTGACAATACCAAACTGACAACTGATGTCGGTTTTACTGTAGACGTATCTATCGTTCAATATCCCCCAGGGTCATTTTCACACACAGCCGGATTAAAACACAATATTGATTACACGATAGGTATACAATATGTATATATCGTAGGCCTCAGTCAAAGGGAGACAACCCAATATTGACTTTCTGTGCGACTGTCACGGTTGAAAGTCATCGGGCTAATGTCAGACATAGTTGGCCATGTTTCACTCAAATTATGTGTCACTGCGCCCACTACCGTTTGCACGGAGTACATGTTAAGAGTGCACTGTACAAAGAATTAGATGAAAAGTTATCCCTCAGCTTTATCAAAATGCATGTTGACTCAGTCTTTACCGGATCTTCAACCTCCCTCGGTTTATAAATCCCATATTTAAAATGGGATGAGTAATAAACTCTATTTAATTCATACTTTAAACAATATTTTATTGAATATAATATGTACAACACAAACACAAACAACTGTAATTTTACATTTATTTCATTGTCGTAGGCCGCTCCTCCAGGTATAACTAGAACATTAATTTTCTAATAACTTTTAAATAAAACACTATTGGACATATGTAAAAAAAAACAAAAAAACATTAACCCTAGACCTGCTGAATATTTATATATGCCACACCCACTACTGATTATCAACCAATCAGATTACTTGATGCAAATCATTACAACAAAGTCATAAACTGAATGGCAAACAATGAAGATCCTGATCAGATGGCTTCAGAAGCCATCTGATCTGGATCTGCATTGTTTGAAAGGTAAGGCATATCCGGGCTCAGCAGGACAAGGGTAACATTAGGAAAACATGTCCGTGTGAAATAATGGCGTCCAACATGGTGTCAGAAAAGACAAATTTTAGGTAAAAATGATAACATCTTTCTTATTTCTGCTTTCAACATAGATTGTGGGTGCTCGTTAGAACCGCCCAAGAGAGACGGTACTAATTGCAGCCCACAATCTGTTTTGAGCAAAAGTAAGGCAGATAATGTATACCCCCCGTAAACCCCAGTTTTCCCTATATAAATCGGGGTCTAGTTTGTGTTCATTTCATGGACTGGTTATCGTGATGAAAAAAGACTCAAGTTCCAGATAATGACAAAATTATAATATCTGTTCGAATGGTAGCGTGTACATGGAGACAGTACCATTCATATCACGTGTTTTAGTGATTCAGGCGGACAATCTGGTAACCACGTTGTGCTACGACATCAGTCTCTTGCCCTGATAAATGTACTTGTATGACATTCGTGACAGGCAATGTATAAAACATGATTATATTGCACATCTGAATACAGTAATACTGACAAAGAACATAACAAAAATCTTTATAATAATCTTATTGTTGAAGTGCCGACCATACAATACCCAGGCTAGAAATGTGTCCAGACGACACAGATGCCCCCGCCAAGGGCCCCGCCTCACCCCAAAAATCCATGTTGAAACAAAATTTTCCAAGTGTGTGACCTAGATATCAGGAACATTTGTGAGAAGTTATATTGAAATTGGTGAAAAAATGTAAGCGCTAGAGCAATGACAAAGTTTTTCTCAAAATAGCCACAGTGACCTTGACATTGAAAGTCGAACTCGCTCGAGGTATTGTCATAAGGAACATTTGTGTGAAGTTGTATTGAAATCAGTGAAGAAATGTAGTCGCTAAAGCGATGACAAGGTTTTTCTAAAAATAGCCACAGTGACCTTAACCTCGAAAGTCAAAATCGCTCGAGATATTGTCATAAGGAACGTTTGTGTGAAGTTATACTGAAATCGGTGAAGAAATGTAAGCGCTAGAGCGATGGCAAAGTTTTTCTAAAAATAGCCACAGTGACCTGGACCTTGAAAGTGAAACTTGCTAGAGATATTGTCATAAGGAACATTTGAGGGAAGTAATATTGAAATTGGTGAAAAAATGTAAGCGCTAGAGCAATGACAAAGTTTTTCTAAAAATAGCCACAGTGACCTTGACCTTGAAAGTCAAACTCGATCGAGGTATTGTCATAAGGAACATTTGTGTAAAGTTATTTTGAAACCAGAGAAAAAAATGCAGGCGCTAGAGCGATGACAAAGTTTTTTTTAAAAAATATCAACAGTGACCTTGACCTTGAAAGTCGAAATGGCTCGAGATATTGTCATAAGGAACATTTGTGTGAAGTTATATTGAAATCGGTGAAGAAATATGTAAGCGCTAGAGCGATGACAAAGTTTTTCTAAAAATAGCCATAGTGACCTTGACCTTAAAAGTGAAACTTGCTAGAGATAGTGTCACAAGGAACATTTGTGTGAAGTTATATTGAAATCGGTTAAGAAATGTTAGCGCTAGAGCGATGACAAAGTTTTTCTAAAAATAGCCACAGTGACCTTGACCTTGAGGTCATGACCTTGAATGTTGAAATTGCTCGAGCTATTTTTATAAGGAACATTTGTGTGAAGTTATATTGAAATTGGTCAAGAAATGTAGGCGCTAGAGCGATGACAAAGTTTTTCTAAAAATAGCCACAGTGACCTTGACCATGAGGTCATGACCTTTAAAGACGAACTCGCTCGAGATATTGTCATAAGGAACAGTTGTGTGAAGTTATATTGAAATCAGTGAAGAAATATAGACGCTAGAGCTATGTTGTAGGAGGGAATAATTAAAAAAAATTAAGTCTGTGACCTTGACCTTGAGCTCATTGGCATGGGTGGGGGTATCGCTGAATAAAATGGACAGGTGTCTAACATCATACCAAATATCAACTCAATCCATCGCACGATTTGGAAAATATCAACTCTTAAAATATCTAATTAAAAATTTCTAAGTCTGTGACCTTGACCTTGAAGTCATAGGCATGAGTAGGGGTATTGCCAAATAAACATTTGGACCTGTATCTATCATCATAGCATACATAAGCCAAATCCATAATATAGTTTGGAAAATTTGAGCTCTTTAAAATCTTTCACATTTAAATTGTCTAAGTCTGTGACCTTGACCTTGAGGTCATAGGCATTGGTGGGGGTTTTGATGAATAAAACATTGTACCTATATCTATCATCATATGAACCAAAGCCATCATAAAAGTTCAGGTTCTACCAGGTACAAATACCTTAACTGAAGTCTTTAACATGGAAAATTTCTAAGTCCATGACCTTGACCTTGAGGCCATGGGCATGGGTGGGGGTATCGCTGAATAAAACTTTGGACCTATATCTATAATCATACCAAATATGAACCAATTTCATCAAATGGTTTGGAAAATATGAGTTCTAAAATGTTCAAGTCTACCTATTACAAAAACCTTTACCTGAGTCTTTAACATTGAAAATTTCTAAGTCTGTGACGTTGACCTTGAGGTCACAGGCATGGGTGGGGGTATCGCTTAATAAAACTTTGGACCTATATCTATCATCATACCAAAGATGAACCAGTTCCATCAAATGGTTAAGAAAATATGAGTTCTAAAAGTTCAGGCTCTACTTGTTACAAAAACTTTAACCTGAGGTTACAGGATCACGTACGTACGTATGAACGTACACACACAAATACAGACGGACGTACACATGTACGCACGTACACACGTACGCACGTACGGAAACCCGAAAAACTATATGCCCCCGGTATCATATGATGCGGGGGCATACAAAAAATCCATCCACTTGCATGTTTAAAACTTAATTGTTTTCCACCCGTAGTATACACCCATCTTACACTAGTATGAATAGGCATGAATTGACACATGCGCAATAATTCAACTTCTAAAGTATGAACTATTCCAATAACTACATGCAAATAGAAAAAATGACAAAGGTATGTTCGAAATAAATGGACTACGTTATCAACCTATGGACTTGTGGCATTTAACTGGTTGAGATCAGCATGCAGAGATATGACTAGTCAAATGTGCTATTGGAGGATGGAAGGATAGACTGCGGGCATTCAGAAAAATAGATGGCCAACAATCATACTTTGGGTAGTTTGCAAAACGCCATTACACTATCCAACTTCTATGCTTGTTTCTTAAAGAACTGATCAAAACATAAGAAGTTATACTGGTAACAAAATGGATCATAAGCTAATTCAGCAACGAGTAGCATATAATGCTCAGATAATTAAATCTAGCCAGTTTTTCAACATGTATAAATAAGGTTCTGACCATCTTATGTTAAAATTTCGGGATGATCAGATCAAAACTAAGTCGAGAGCAAAAACAGAAACATAAAAAAGACAAGCCGACCTAGAAGGTTTTCAAATCCCAGCTCTTATCCTCAGCTTACTTATATGTCAGTTTAACGTGGATCTTACCAAAACTGAAAATAGGTAATGACTGCAATGAAGGAGACATAGCTCTGTGATTAATAGCTTATGTCGACCAAGCCAGTTCTTTTCCCCCAACTTATTTATATACAGTCGAACTTCAATGGCCCGAACACCTTTGGGACCTCGAAAATCTGTTCGAGACAGGGGTAGTTCCAGTCACTGAGGTTACTGCCAGGAGGTGAGTGAGTGAGTGTTTGAGTTTTACGTCCCACCAACAGCTAAGATCATACGGAGACGGGACCTCGGTTTAAAGACTCATCTGAAAGTCTGGAGAAGCCCGGGATCGATCCTCCGATCCCTGGTTTACAAGGCGAGTAGCGTAACCACTACACCACGGAGGCTTCTACTGCCAGGAGGTATAACGAGATACTTTTAGACATCTTTTTAGTGTTCTATAATGAAAATGTATGCTATGTGTACTCATTAGAATCGCCTCATCGGGGCGATTCTAATGAGTACACACAGCATACATTTGCAAGATAAAAAACTTAAATCTCCTTAATTATCCCCCACTAATTCTTATGTAGAGGATTTCGCTAGGGGCTCACGCATGGGTTCGACAAATCCCTGGTAAACGAGCCATCGGTGTTCGAGCCATCGAAGTTCTACTGTAAGTTGCAGAAAAGTACTTACTAACATTGAAATAGTTGTATTGATGATGAGGTCAAAAATAGGCATTTTAAGCCATCAAAGGGGGCTACGTAATGCCATCATTGACCCTTATCCCGCTGAACAAATTGTTGTAGCCACACCAATTTCTGACTATACACCAAACCAGTTCAATTCACAACTTGCGTGGCAGTGTCGAACCTGATCAAATGGATTCTACAGAAGCCATCTGATCTGGATCCACACTGTTTGCAAAGGTAGGGGTTGTCTTGTTCAATGGGATAATAGTTAACATGTCGACCTATCCAGTTTTAAAACTCATCCTAGTTTTATCGCAGTCTTCTTATATGTAAAAGACCGTTTTTTTCAAACTCATCAAACCTAACACCCCAAGCCTACTTGTATGTTAGTTTCATATATTTTGGGCCCCGTCAAGCGATTTTGGTACTTATCGCCTATGCGAGCAGCGAAGATTCAGGCGAGCCTGCGCATCCGCGCAGTCTCGCCAGAACCTTCGCTGCTCGCTCATACAAGCAGTGAATCAAGAGGAACCTTCAGACAGAAAGCCATGTCCCTGGCCCCTCTGAATGGCTGGGCATGCGCAGTTAAAATTTGTCTCGACGGAATGCTCGAAGACACAAATTCGCCTGACGGGGCTCCTTTAGACTAAAACTCAAGGAACTATGCTGACAAAGTCAACACTAGGCATGCTCAGCAATTACGGGGCCACACTCTATAATTGCATGTTTTGAAACCCATCCATGCTTTTATCCCCAGCCTACTTATGTGTAAGTTTCAGGAAGATCCGATCAAAACTGAAGGTGTTATGCTGACAAAAAGGTCGAAAATAGATGATTTTCATGAATAAAGTGGGCGTTACTTCATGCGTAACACGTCATCCTAGCCCGGTTTAGAACGAATCGAAGCTTTATCAACCAGTCTTCTTGTAAGTAAGCTTCAGGATGATCCAATCAAAACGCATGTTCATATTCTTGATGACAAAGCCTCAAATATCATTTTCAGCAATCAAAGGGACATAACGCTATGACTAAAAGGCCGTCCTCACCAGTTTGTGAACACTCCATGCATTTATCCGCAGACAACCTATGTTCAAGTTTCAGGGAGATCCGATCAAAGCTGAAGGCTACAGTGACAAAAAGTTCGCAAATATGCGTTTTTCAGCAATCTATGGGACTTTATGATTAATATGCCGACTTTACCAGTTTTCGATCTCATCCGAGTTTTAATCCTCAGCCTACTTATGTGTAAGTTTCAGGAAGACCCGATCAAAACTGAAGGAGCTATGATGATGACAAGGACAAAAATAGGCATTTTTATCAACCAATGGGTCATAACTCTATGATAATAACCATGCCAGTTTTCAAACTCATCCGAGCTTTTTCCCCAGCCTACTTATATATGTTTCAGAAAGCTCCTATTAAAACTGAAGGCGCTACGGTGATAACAAGCAGTTTCCCATTTTAAGTCTATGGGACCTTGTGGTTGCCATAGAAACCGACATTTTCATTCATTATCGATTAAAAGCTTATATCATCACACCCCAACCAGAAGCATGCTACAGTTAAGAACTGATTGTGTTCAGGCTGCAGGCTGCAGAAATATGACTGGTCAATAGTGTGGACGGACGACGGACGGGCGACAGATGGACTACCATCCTATAAGCTCCCCATGGAGCCTCCGGCCCAGGTGAGCAAACAATCATATTTACAAAACAATGATTCAAAATGCATTAAAGTTGTTTGGAAATTAGGAGGAAGGAAAAAAGGCAAGAAAGAGACCACACCTTGAAGCAAAGAGATGTTTTATAGCTTGTGTCTCTTATTCTCTTCGCTCGGTTTTTCTTCGTTTTGGTATTTTAGTAAAATTGTTTTAAATGGTACACAGCAAACAATTACGAATTTTTAAACCGCTAGCGACATGGACTCCTAAATACAGTTGGAAATTCATGACATGGAAATTGATTCGGAGAGCTGATGACCTATATATATAAGTTCTGAATAATATGATCCTTTGAAAGCAAAGACTATATCAAATTAACGAAAATAGCTAGACTCGGTTTTATTGAGTTTGTTCATGACCGGTACTAAATTGTGCAAGCCCGGCCACGCATTCTAACACCGGCTTAAGCAGAACTCTATTTTCTAAATGATTCTAAATGAACCCAATGATCCCAGAGGACCAGAAAATATAATCTGCACTATGATGGTGGACGGGGAGACATTTTACGGCCGCCACACGGCACCAGCTGCAGTGAAGATAAATAAGTTTTTAATAGTAAGACCCTTTTGCACCAAATTAACAAAATAGCAGACTCGGTTTTATTAAATATGTTCTAGAAAAGGGTTATCCTTTGGAAGCAAGGAATACACCACAGAAGTGAAAAATATGGAGTGTACATGTTTTCTGGGCCAGACTAGCTAGTTTCGGCCAATAAGTAGAAGTAAAACAAAGATCAGGAATTGATACAATTAACTTACTCCATCCATAAAAGACACCAAAGGGAAAGAAATACAAACATTAAGCGACCAGACCATAATGGAAACCTAAACAAAGGAAGGCCATATGGACAGTTACTTTCCCACAAAATGGCCATATGGCCGACACAAGTGATACACACAGTAAGTAACAAACAACAACATAAATAAATCGCCACAGAAGAGCCGCCTTGGAACGGTCAGTGGAAGATTTCCACTGGGGGGCTCATCAGTGACCCTCAGATATTTTCAAAATTCCACAATGGAATAAATGATCCCAAAGGACAAGAAAATATAATCTAAGTCTGTTCATGTGCCTTTTTATACAAACAGAAACCTGCCTAAAATACAATTTTCATACGAAAAGTAGTAAATGTCAGTTAAAATGATTGTTACAAAATCTGAAATCAACAAAGAAGGTCATCCCAACTGTACAACAAATGACGTGCAGATTTATTGTACAGTTATTAAAACAACATATGCACGACAAACGGTTTTGTATATCAAACAAAATACACACAAAACACATATTTACAGCTACGCATATGACCACACCATTCCCAAAATGGTATCTAACATATAAAATGATCTCGTAGCTCAGTATTGATTCATCTGGATACAAAACTATACAAAAAATATTGAAGTAATGTCATGAGTCATAGTTCTGCATGATGCTTCCACGCAGAGCTGAATCCGACCGCACGCGAGTACTGGTAAACCGCATAGAGGATCTAAGCCTGCCCAGGCAAGGCAGTGCGAGTCGGACCGCCCATGCTTACAAATTTTTGGTTTCATTGGGCGACAGGGTTTGAGATGTCATTTCATCTTAATGTCGGATAAAAGTCCCCCAAAATTGGAAGCTACGTCCCCAAAATGACCTATACAGTGTTGATGGGGACGTTAATTAAAAATCAAAAACGAGTTCCTTCAAGAGCAATGAAAACATTCATAATAAAGATAAGATAAAGAAGCTTTATTTAACGTCGCATATTCGAAACAAATAACATAAGCTCTGTAGAGCTTTTATTGCGACAAACAAAGTATCCTCTAACAAATACTTACCTGCCTTCATTTATCTTCCTAGGACTACCCCTGATAATGCGAGCGTCAGCCAAGGGAGCTCCTAGTACCATTTTTCACGCCTTTGGTATGGCGCGGCCGGGGATCGAACCCGCGACCTCCCATTCCCGAAGCGGACGCTCTACCACTGAGCTATCGGGGCCGGTTCATAAGAAAGAAGATGTGCCATACTACGTAGTTTCGGCCAATAAAGCCTCATCAGTGACCCTGAGATGATCCGGCAACGAAAGCCAGAGGAAACACACTGCAAATTTGCGAATTTCGAACCGGCAGCCTACCCAAAGACCGACACAAATCAAAATGGGGTCCAAATAATTAAAAACCTGTCCAGAACATGAGTCTAAACCAATAATTTATTTCTGATTTCTCAGAATATTCACGCTGATCTAAACAAATAAGCAGTCACAACAAAGTAAATGTCATTAACCCAAAAGGAAATAATGATAATTTTGTGGTCTGGCAGACTAGAAATCCCGACTAGTAGATATATTGTTGCACTATCTTACATTACGAAAACACGCCTATTCAAATACTCGTACATGTGTTTTGAAAATTTTACCGCCAAAGAAATCCAAAATTTTCAGATACATATTCTGATATTTTTAACATTTCTGCACAAACATCACGAAAACACGCCTATATAATTTGACCCCCTTAAACACCACTTTTGTGTAGAAAAACTGGTGTTTACAGGGGTAACCCTTATTTTTCTTATTTCTGCTCTAAAATATGGACTGTGTGTATTCAACAGAACCATCACGAAAACATGCCTACATAATTTTGACCCCCTCGAACCCCACTTTTATATAGTAAAACTGGGGTTTACAGGGGTAAACCTTCTTTTTCTTATTTCTGCTCTAAAATATAGATAATATAGATAGTTGGTACTCGTTTGAACCGTCTCAATGAGGCGGTTCTAACCAGTACCCACAATCTATATTTTGAGCAGAAATAAGAAAAATATCACAAATTTTCATCTTAAAAATCTTTTTTTCAGATGTAACGTTTATAATGTATTTGTATAGGCATGTTTTCGTGATGCCGCCTCGATAAGGCTGTTCTAACGCGTACCAACAATCTATATTTTGAGCAGAAATAGGAAAAATATCACAAGTTTTCATCTGAAAATTTACATTTTTTCGGTGATAAAATTTATAATGTATTAGTACAGGGGTCTTTTCATAATGATAAAGAAAGGCCGGAAATGATCACATTTACAAGTCAATAATTGAACATCCTAAACACCCCACTTTGTACAGAAAACAGACATTAGTGGTGTTTAAAATGGTATATTTGATATTCCTTATATCGCCCAGAATCAAAATTGTAACAACACGTTAGAACCGCTCGAAGAGACTGTTCTAACAAGTATTGCAATCTATGTTGCAGACGAATGATGAAAACATCACATAACTCCACAAGAGACTGGTCATTTGATAGGTATGCAAGCTTACACTATATTACATGGGTGAATTATCCGAATGGTTGGTGAACCATTCATAATAGACAATGTGCCAGTCTAGGACATCTGTCTCGATTGTCCTCCCTGCAGGGAGAAGAACATGAAAACAAAAAATATGACTTAAGAGTTGCGTGTGAATACGTTTTTTTTCAGTCAGGTGTCTTTTACATGTACTTATAACACCTAGTTGCAATAATGGATAAGATCTGCCTATACTGGTCGATTGTCATTTTCATACAAAATTGCATTTCTCGTACAAAGCCATCTCAGTACAACCATCGTATGACGGAGCATTTTCTAGTGCCTAGTCTGATTTGCTATCCTCACACTTTCAGTTCAAAACCTGGACTCACAGCTGGCTTGTCATCATAAACTGTCATAGTCATTCTCATAGAGTCGAACACAGCTAGAAGATATAGTTTACAGTATTGAACGCTCTGCATGATGGGTATTTTTTTATTTCAGCAGACACCAATTGGATTGTTTTGTTTGTTTTTTTTTTGTTTGTTTTTTTTTTTCTCCAAAAAACAGGATTTAATATTTCTGACAATTTGCATGATAATATAAGTGTGACCCGTCACGCGAAAAGGGACCTTCTGGGAATTTTTGGCAAAAATGAGTTGTAACTGTTTTCAGATATAACGGTATTTGAGAAACAATTTGACACCAAAATGAATAAAATACTCCTAAAGGTGTCAGATTTACAATATTTTAAACATAGGTACCCTAAACGCAATCACGTCGCAAAATACCAATTCGACGTCATGGGTTACGTCAACAAACTGTTAAAGGTAAAGTCGCGGGTAATAATGCAAGGAAACATCTGAAAAGGCATTTCAGTACAGTAAAACATTTATTTCCTTATCACTGTTTCATTATTAAGCATTTCTTTGAGAAGTCTGGCATATTGTCGTCGTCCGAAACTTTAGTTGTAACGATTGCGAAAGGAAGATCAAAACAGTTTTTTTTTTTTACACATTATACATGTATGAGCAAGAAATCCTACTATTTGCATGTGTGAACAAACGCAAAGAACAGCCTGCGCATCAGCATAGACTGATCAGCGCATATAATGCAAGCTTTTGTGATCTTGGCTCTATGACAGAATTCAGAGCATCTAAGGCGACTGACACTGCGCAGACTGTTGTCTTACATATATCTGGTTGGAAACTGGTACTATACCAAAGACCGATTTCCTCGCGACGAGACTCATGAGATACGAACACACCATTCACTGCTAAGGTTATAGCCTTGCTCTGGTCAAACGAGAGACACCATGTTCTGCAACGGAAGGTCTTTTTTCTCGGTACTGTGGTTTTCGCCCACATCTGATTAACGATCGGCTTGAAATAAGTGAAAAAAATATTGAAAGGGTCGTTAAACAAACAATAATAAATAAATAAATAAACACATAATGAAATAAGAAAAGAAAAAAAAAAACTGGGTTTTTCAGGTTGTATAGTATTTTTCAGTTTTCGTAGTAATAATCCACAACATATGTTCTGGATACTCATTAGAACACGCCCCAATGAGGCGGTTCAAACAGCACACTTGACCTTACACATCCTCATCACCTTTTTGAAATTTGAAAGCACGCACTTTCACACGGTGCGCACATGATTAATTTGTCTTTTATGCAGAATACTTCAAGTTGTGCAACAAAATTTAATGACAAACCTCTTTAAAACAAAACCCATATTCTCGTCGTAGTGTGTGTTGTTGAATCGAGTTGCTAAATGTTTTGAAATGGGTAACATGGGAAAAATTCTTCTGCTTATCAAAAGAGAAACTTATGAAAAATAAATCTAAATACATAAATGGAAGGTTAAATGTCAAAGTTTTAACTATTAAAAACCCATGTGAAAAAGGTTACATACGATGCAGCGTGCTCGCCCCCGCCCATAGGGGCTTGAAGAAATATATGGGCTGCATGATGCTTCCACGCAGAGCTGAATCCGGCCAGCACACTAGTACTGGTAAACCGCTTAGAGGATCTAAGCCTGTCCAGGAACCGCGGTGCGAGGCGGACCGTCCATGCTAATAAACACTATTGGTTTCATTGGGCGACAGGGCTTGAGAAGTCATTTCATCTCAGTGTCGGGTAAAAGTCCCACATAATTGGAAGCAACGTCTCCAAAATGACCTTTACAGTGTTGACGGGGACGTTAAACCTCAAATCAAACAAAACAAACAAACAAAACGATGCAGCGTGCAATGATACATGCACATACTGTAATGCTTTATTCTGATCACAACTAGAGCTCATAGATTGTTTATTTCTATTTCATATAATGTAGTTTGGCCCAACGGGTTAAGGGAAAATATGTTATTATTGTCTCCATAATATTGGTTGACTTCTCGTCTTTCAGCGTTGAGACAAGGCATGGCGGGATCATTGCCGGTTAAATTGTAATCAGTTCCTCGACCTTTACAATTTTGATTATCTATCTATCCATCCATCCATTATCTATACGGTAGGAGGGATTTTTAACCAGCACAGGAGATGATTCCCTCTGCATATAGGATTCCAATTAACATCCCGATCAGAAGGACGGCGCACTTTGGTTTATTCATCCCTGCAAATGATGCCAGTGGAGCATGTTCGGACAATGCATTTTTATTACCACTGACAAGAATCGTACCGGAGGCCTCACACATCAGAGGCAAGTGTGCTAACCACTGATCTGCCTCGCTCTGGAGAAACTGGTACCGTCTATCGTAAACCACACCGGCAGGTTCCGATGCCGTCAAATTATAAAGTTCCATGAATACTTCTCCAAAACCTTCCATTTTTCAACTGTCACAAAAGAGTTTCCCAAAGCTGGCATCACTATAAAATTACTCCTGCTAACTAACGAATAGAACTATTAAATATAGCGATGCACCGATTGGGACCTCGCCCCCGCATATCGGGCTTAGAAAAATAGACTGGGCTGCATGATACTTCCATGCAGAGCTGAAACTGACCGCACATGATTACTGGTACACCACTTAGAAGGACTAAGTTGCCCAGGCAAAGTGGTGTGAGTCAGACCGTCCAATGCATATAAGCATTTTGGTTTCATTGAGCGGCAGGGCTTGAGATGTCATTTCATCTCAATGTCGGGTAAAAGTCCAACAAAAGTGGCAGCAACGTCTCCAAAATGACCTGTATAGTGTTGACGGGGATGTTAAACCTCAATTCAAACAGACGCACAAAACCAATTTGGACCGTATCTCCAGAGTTTTGGTCTTTAAACCGAGGTCCCGTCGCCGTATGACGTGAGATGCTGGTGTGACGTACCCCCCCCCCCCCACCCACCCACACACACACCAATCTGTGAAATGGCAATCATAAACGACAACTCGGTGTCTACACATTTTTGTTCTCTTACAATGGTACTGGACAACAGTTATGACCCCCGCCCATTGGGGCTTTAAGAAATAAATGGGATGCATGATGCTTCCGCGCAGAGCTGAATCCAACCACACGCTGAATCAAACCTCACACAAGTACTGGTAAACCGCTGAGGATCTAAGCCTGCCCAGGCAAATCGGTGCGAGTCGGACCCTCCATGCTCATAAACCCTATTGGTTTCATTTGGCGACAAGGCTTGAGATGTCATTTCATCTCAATGTCGAGTAAAAGTCTCATAAAATTGGAAGCAACGTCTCCAAAATGACCTATATAGTGTTGACAGGAACGTTAAACATCAAATCAAACAAACAAACTGCCACCGTGACTGGAGAACAGCAATGTTTTTTTTTTGTTGTTGTTGTTGTTGTTTTCCGCGTCAGGTGTCACAGTGGAGATTCAGATCACTGAATTTTCAGAATTTATTACTATTGATTACTCTCAGTCTCGTTCGCCGGTAAGCTCAGCCTCATCAAGTTCCTTTTTAACTTGGTTGAATAATTGTTGGGAGAAAATATCAAACAGATGGCATTATGAGGGAGTTGAAAAATATATTGGAGGGGAGTTTTGAAATATATGTAGTTCCGACTTGCTTGGGCGGAGACAGACGCATACTAACAGACAAAGGACCGATCGCCTAGTGCTGGTTTCTGTGGCTTGTACTAACAGTATAATAATAATACATGTATGTTGATTAACTTATGACGTAGCAGTTAGACGTCACCAGCACTAACTGTCTGTGAACCGGATGACCTTATCGCATTGTAATTTAACCACCGGTTGATATCGAAGAGAATCGTTCCTAGTGGGCTACCCAGGTGAAAAAAATGTTGCCCGGACCAGACATATTAACTGTAAACGCTGTTAAATTCAGTCCATATACCGTCTGCGTAAGTTCAGAAAATAATTTTCAGGTAACAGCTGTCACTTATGCGGAGGTAAAACTATGGCGTTTACCGTTTATTTACAAGGGACGAAACTCGAATAGGAACAGTGAAAAATCAGAACAGTTTAAAGGGCTTGAAAAAAGCTCATGTCGCCAGGAATGTAAGATGAATTATGAGTCCAATTAAGACACAGCGTAATCAAATTGTCAGCAAATGACGTTAACGTGAACATTATTTTCGAACGTCATTTACGCTAAATGACGTAACTTCCCAGAAGGTCCCTTTTCGCGTGACGGGTCACAATTTGTCTATTATATGGAGACAATTTGCATGAAAAATCAAATCCTGTGTTCTGAGACAAAATAAGACAAATACCAACGATTTGGCGTCTGTTGAATTGACCCAGAGAGTGGTAAAGTAAACTGCATAACAACTAAAAAAAACGATAACGATAACAAACAAATCTACTGGTGACATGTGTCATGAAAAAAATATGAAAACGTGTTATTTGTATATGCGACAATATCAGATGTACGCTTCAAACGTCAGTTGATGATGTCATTAAACCAACATACCGTTAATAACAAGCTCATAAGTTTATTGTTATATCCATAGATGAAATGCAAACAAGCCACAAATAAGGCCAAATTAAAAACAAAACAAAATATGCGTTTAGAGTTTCCCGACCATACCTATTTTTTGGTGAAGCAAGTTCGAAGGACATATGACAAGAGTTTGAGTCACCTGCCATCCGCAATCTTACACTTAAAAGAGTAGTGCAGCGTTTCGAACATGACTTGGAGCGAAAACCTCACATTCAGTCGGTGATATAAAATATACACTATTTTTCATTTGATTGATGTGGTACCTATTAAAAGTTTGGATTTTTAGCAAGTCCCCGATAGGCTATCTGCAAAAACATTTTAAAGTACAATTAAAACTATTTTCTCATCTCAATTTCATTATGTAAAGTTTGCAGTGAAAACCTGGCAGCCGCGTTACTCTCCTCTTCCGGTTCAGTATTTTATATGCATGAATGGAAGGCAAACTGATAGATTAACAGCACTTTGATATCTTTACTGCAATACACAGGACCCTCGCTATAACGACAGTACTTCCTGCCTAACAATTGACGCTGTAGCGAATTTGCCGCTTTAAAGACTCCTAATAAAGGAAAGTACATGTACAGTATGTAATGAAGGACTTTCTCCCTTAGATACCGAAAGAAATTAAACAAATGCGTAGGGCAAATGCGATTCTAAAATATCCACAATATTTGTTTCTGAGAGTTTTAACTAATTCAACATTCTTAACTTTCTCCATTACATTCTCATCTTAAGCTAACGATTTGTTCCATTAAAATCCAATCGTTATAACAAGTTTTGTTTTCATACTGAATGTCGGTATAATGAGGGTTGACTGTGTCCCTTCGTAGATAATTGTAATGTCTTTACCTGTTGCAATAGTCGCGTACCGATCTGGTGCTTCGCCGGTCCGGAAGATAGGGAATTCCTTGTTGTCTTGGTTACTCAAGGCATTTATCAAATCATCATGAGAGGACAGCCGGTTCTGTGATATCAGCCGTTTTAAAGTAGCTTCACGATTCTTGGTGCTGGGTCCGGTATCACAAGGCGTCTGAAGATGCTTTAGCCTATTGCGCCAAGAATGAAAAAAGGTGAAAACTGTACAATATGACGTACCACTTGTACAATAGAAGTGAAGGCCGTGATAAGGAATCGATACAATTACCTCACACCTCCCATCCAAGACACCAGAAAAATAACTTAACCATACTAAGCTTTATGTTTCACCAACAGCGAAGGTTCTTACTTAGACGGAACCTCGGTTTACAGACTCACCCGGTAGTCTTGAGAAGCCCGGGATCGATCCTGCGACCACTGGTTTACCAAGCGAGTAGCGCAACCACTACAACATGGAGGCTTCTCACCATAATGTATAAGGCACAAGCGGAAAGCCAAAAGGACAGTTACTTTCCTACAAGATGTCCAAACGGCTTTCCAAAATATATATACAGTTGAACTTCAATGGCTCGAACACCTTTGGGACCTCGAAAATCCGTTCGAAACAGGGGTAGTTCGAGCCACTGAGGTTACTGTCAGGAGGCAAAACGAGATATTTTTTGACATCTTTGCGGTGTTCTATAATGAATATGTACGCTGTGTGTACTCATTAGAATCGCCTCATCGAGGCGATTCTAATGAGTACACACAGCATTCATTTGCAAAATAAAGACTAAAATCTCCTTAATTATCCCCCACTATTTCTTATGTAGAGGATTTCGCTAGGGGCTCAAGAATGTGTTCGACTCATCCATGGTAAACGAATCATCGGTGTTCGAGCCATCGAAGTTCTACCGTATTAGCAATTCATTACTGCAAAGGCGAACTATTACAATAATAAACCACAACAAAAGAACCGCCCTGGAACTGTCAGTATTGTTTTTACTGATGGGGTGGGGTGGCTTAAATCGATTTTACGTGGCCACAATCCTCGCCCTTAGTTATATAGTGGTTTAGAAATCACGTTGTTCAGTCCGCATGAATGATTTCTAACTCATCAGTGCAAATTCTCTGAGACCATCAAAATTAAACGCGATCATTAAAAAATAAATAAAAAAATAAATGTCTGACAGGTTCATGCCATTTTGGCTAGGTGATGAACCGAAACAAGTATAAACATCATTTTTTTTCTCAATACATGTCGTGGGTAAAGATTTGTCAAAAAATCGTTGACTAAGTTGTTATCGAAAAGTTTTATTCTGGTCTTTATCCGTTGGAAACAAACTATTACCTCATGTTCATCAATGATGAAAAAGTTCAAAAATATATTCAGATTGCCTTAGAATATTTATTTACACAATGTTTCGGCTGCCAATGGCCTTCTTCAGGTGTAACAAACTAATATACAAGTGATGACGATACCGTCCACCAGGAACACAAAAATGTAGTTTTCAGATTTAGGCCAGGTATTGGAAACCACAGTTTATTTCATCTACCATTTTGGTCTCAGAATTGTTCTCTTAAACTTTTAATAGTTATTTAGCGTATAAACCACGATCTAGACATTTACCAATTCCTCTATTATAACTGCATAGAAGGACACTAAAACAGTAGTAAAGATTATTATTCACAATAACTACTTTATTGACTTTTTAATATATACTTACTAAAAATGTTATCTTGTCTGATAACAATTTGAAATCCAAAAAGTGAAGGAGTTTAAAAATAAAACAATGTAATCAGTATACGTGATATGATACGTATTGGAGCGTTTTATTCAAGTTTGAAGTTGAATGACGCCAAAGCGAACGTCAAATAACTAAATTTGTAATTTGAAAAGGGGATCTTTCAGGGTATCGGAAATCTACATTGCCCGCGCTTGGAATTTGCAGAACCTATGCACAATAATTGTCTCAGGTATACCTTTTATAACTATGGTGCATTCGGTTTTAAATGTAATTCCAGTATAAATTTATGACGTTTTGTACGACATCACAACCAAAACATAGAGTACGCGAACGTAAACCTTTTACTGAAATCAGAATTTCATGTATCTAATGCTGAAATATTTAATGAATTAAAGCCGTCATTGATGAGGAATGGCTTTATGTTACTTGTAATAGTGATTGGGCATTCATTTTACTTAATGATATCCCTATATTTCAACAGTGAATTTTGGATTCATTCAGGTTTTATATGCAATTGCACCATGTTTAAATCTTTCTCAAGACACCATTTCAGCATAAAATATCTACATATGTTAGAAACATGTAGATGAAGTTTCATGAAAATTACCGGTAACATGTTTTAACAGAGTGAATGCTGATCGTCCTGATTCCACACAATGTGACATTATACGATAATTATGTTCAGTCATGTTGTGTAGAACTACTTGATTACTTCTTTCAGTTTTATGACTATGGTCAAGTGCGGTTTGTATAAGAAGTCCATAGCATGATTATAAGTATAACAAATAATTTCAAAACATCCAATTTACTTGAATTACCCCGTGTTGAACGTCATGGCCAAACACAAACTACTTTGCAGCCGCGCAAAATCGTTTTAATACCCCCGCACACACCAATGGAATTCGTTTGACTGACCATTCCAAAGCGGTTTTTCTGTCGCGGTTTATTTTTGTTATGGTTTGACTTTGTGTGTGTGTATCGCTTATATTTTTTGTTTTGGATAACTAATGGCCAATTTACGGGATAGTAACTGTTCTTCTTGGCTTTCTGTTATTGATGTTTCCATTGAGGTCTAGTTATTTCATGTTTGTGTTTCTTTCCCTTTGGTGTCTCTGATGGGAGCTGTGGGTTAACTGTATCGATTACTGATCATTGTCTTCACTTCTATTTTTTTTAAAATGTTCATGTAACTTTCAAGGCATGAATGCACCAACAACATAGGTAACGAAAAGATAATACTAAAATCGTAGCCGTTCCGGCTTTGCGTATACTGTATGGACTGTGTCGAGTCACAAACCATAAGACTAGATTGATTAAATGTACATAAGTAAGGTATTAATGAACAAAGTTTACTTACGCATTGCAGTGATGATAAACTCCAGTTGGGTAGTAATCCTGGTATACAACACCGTGTTCTGGGTCTCCCGCTATCTCTAAAACACAACTGACAACAATTTCTTCACCATCACTCTCTTCTTTGTACAGTATGTTTAAAGTTACAGCAGTAGCTATTCCTGCAATAAAATATATTAACCCATTTTGTACCGGAATCCACTAAAGGGGTACCCTGACAAACAGTGCAGGCCCAGATCAGACGCCGCAGAACGCGACCCCTAAATTTTGAAATGGACTCCTGCTATATATAAGGAGGAAATTTCCATTTGGTACAAAAAGGGTTAAACATATGAGAGTGAGAATATGTATAACGTTTTCTGGTTAGGACTTGTGTTTTCTTTTCTTATTATTTCTGCTTCCAAACTACTGTGAAATTCGACTATCAAGACCACTTAAAATTAAGACTAATTCTGCTTCAAAAAGCTAATTCTGTATGTTGCAGTTATTCATTCGTTGTATTTTCTGCATATTGCGTCATCTGGTCTGGGACCACCTATTGGACTGTTCAAAAGTGATCTTAAAGACGATTTTTGAACAGTCCCAAGTTTTCTGTATATCAATAATACTCGTTAGGACGATACCACAATCATAACCTATGTTTCCAAGCACAAATACAATATGATATATACCATTGTAATGACAACGGTATTTATTGCAATGTGTTACCAGTGACCATAATGTCGAGGAACAAATGAATATGCTCGTGAATACTTTCCATCGCCAGACAGACAGTTGGGTCCTAATGAAGCTATATTCGAACAATTATCTATGAACAGTTGTCATATACTTTCATCTGATAAGTTGTCTAGTGTGTAATGTAAATACAATTCGTTTCATTTCCAAAGGTCAGTATCATTTCATGACAATTTCACTTGTATGTGTGTTGTTTATTAGGTGATTCAGGTACATTAGTCGTACGTGTTTGGGTAAAATACTAATGCACTGTCTTGTGAATACGAATGTTTTGATTGCTGTCACTAGAAATTGTAGCTCATTAACATATTCAAACACGCCTGTGTACTCCTCGATTTTACTACTCAGAAAATCCAGGTATGGACATTTTAGCCTCTCCAGAAGAACAGCTATGTTTATTTTCATTTGTCAAAATGAACTTCAACAAATTTCAGTTTCACACTGATAAGCCTCACTAAATGCCTAAGCATATGGCAACTAAATATTCATTCATGAAAATTTCAATTTAGAGACGGCATGCTATTTGTTTGTTTGATTTGAGGTTTAACGTCCCAATCAACACTGTATAGGTCATTTTGGAGACGTTACTTCCATTTTTATGGGACTTTAACACGACACTGAGATGGAACAACTTCTCAAG
Source organism: Lucinisca nassula (assembly GCA_963580285.1). Lineage (NCBI taxonomy): Eukaryota > Metazoa > Mollusca > Bivalvia > Lucinida > Lucinidae > Lucinisca > Lucinisca nassula. The sequence goes on from OY757018.1 coordinate 42,571,237, forward strand.
CGCTGTCGCCCAATGCAACCAATAGGGTTTATAATCATGGACGGTTCGACTCATATCGCTTTACTTGGGCTGGCTTTGATCCACTAAGAGGTTTATGAGAACTCGTGTGCGTTCGGTTTCAGCTCTGCATGGAAGAATCATTAGCCCTTTTATTTCGTCAAATTAGAAGTGAAGGCAATGATCAGGAATCGATACAATTAACCCACATCTCCCACCAGAGACATCAAAGGGAAAGAAACACAAACATGAAACAACAGACCCTAATATAAACATCAATAGCGGAAAGCCAAAAGGACCGTTACTTTCCCACAAAATGGCCAATTGCCTATCCAAAACAAAATAATATAAGCGATACAAACACTCAAAGACAAACCATAACAAAAAAAAAATCGCGACAGAAGAACCACCATGGAACGGTCAGTGAAACGAATTCCACTGGGGGGCTTAAATCGACTTTACGTGGCCACAATCCGCGCCCTTATTTCCGTCGCGGTTTAGACAAATAATTTGTTCAGTCCGCATGAAGGCCTCCTAACTCATCTATGCAACATCTCCGTGAACACAACAATCAATCAACCACAGTGATATAACAAGGGTGAGGACTCGACAGCAAGAAACCACTGAAATGCTGGTGCAAACGAAAACCAATAGTTAGAGTCCGATGGGCCCAAACAGAGACAGAGCATCAGGCACCAACCAACATTACATAAAATTAGATTCTCTCTATTTTGCAGTAAGCCTTTACGCTGAAGCCGGAATAGAATCTGAGGCCTGACCCACCGACGTGCAAATAAAGAGGGAAAGCAAAGGTGTCAACCGTGATTGGGTTAACTACCATGCATGCAGTCTTTCGTATAACATTTATGTTGTACCCAATCTTTTTATATCGAAGAATGATTTTACGAAATTTGGTACTGAAATCATTGCAATTATATATTTTTTGAACTTATATACTAAGTCACCATAAGATTCGGGTTCTGATAGACCTCGTTGCAGAAGAGATTCAAGTCCAACATTGAATTTTTAAAATTAAATCGGAATGACGTCTATAAAATTTGGAAAAGGCTTTGCGTAGTTTATGATGCCGATAACCCTGATCAAGAAGTTTACCAGTAAACAGTCGTCCGTCGTCGATGTCGTGTGCATCAACATTTTTCAAATGAAATCTCCTTAGAAACTGCTAGGCCAATTGAAACCAAATTATAAGTGGAACCTCCATGGGTTGGGGGGGAAGCAAATTCATCCACGGAATCTTGGTCAGATGACCAAGATGACCGCCATGCCTGTATTTGGTAAAAACATTTAGAAATCTTCTTCTCAGGAAGCAAAAGGCCGATGAAGCTTGGATAACTCAAACACGGATAGTTCACATACCATAGATAATTTGAACTATTTCTGGAGTCCCTTGAGAACATCTTCAAAAGCTCCAGATATCCAGTTAGGATACTATATGATTTTTTTCTCATTTATCTTGAAAAGATCTGCTGTGTGGCCTCATTAGAATCACCTAGATAAGGCGATTCTAATGAGTAGACACAACAAACCTTTATTCTATAGAAGATCGTAAAGATACCCTTAAGTGATCCCACCATCCCTTATGACCTGGCATAATAAGTAAACCTCAATAATTCGAACTACCCCTATCTTGAATATAGGGATCAACCATGGTTTTTTATGCATTAACATTTGCCGGCTCCCGAGGAAGCTGTTTGAACATGAGGCCGCTAGGCTTCATGAGGCCGCTAGGCCTCATGTTCAAACAGCTTCCTCGGGATCCGGCAAATGTTAATGCAATGAAATAACCATGGATGATCGTTGTTCTTGCATAACTTACGAATCCGACAGCAAATTTTGACGAAAACGCCCAAAAGCGCCATATAAATTCCATATAAACTCTTCAAATGCGACAGGCAAACCAAAATGGCGGCCAGTTCAGAATGTTTCTTACAAAGACGTTTTCATGCAGTGACGTCATCATAGAACCCTAAAACGCTACGTTCAGGGCGTTAACGTTACGTCGCTCAACGTAGCGTAAACAAAGCAAGGCCCGTCTTGTGATATCAAAAGCTCGAAATCCATGTTCAAACAGCACGCGAATTTCATGATTTGAACATGGTTTTTGCTGTTTGAGCACGGCTTTCGGTCCATTTGATAATGGCTTCAAACAGCCATGCGCATAGGTATTTATGCAAGAACAACTGTTCATGGGCCCAGAGGTGTTATTGATATTGATGTTTGACTGTAGTGGATGCTCGTTTGCATTTATGAGGCAGTTCAAACCAATACCCACTATATTATAGCGAAAATAAAGCAAATAAAGTATACCCCTCTAAACTCCAATTATCTGCGTAAGATGTGGGGTTTACAGGGGCGTTCGTAACAAATGAATTTTCCTCCTTATATATAGCTGGAGTCCTATTCAAAGTTAAGGGGTGAGGGGTTGTTTTCTTCAAACTTTCTTTGAAAATGGCTTAACCTTTTGCAAACAGTGTAGGCCTGATCAGATGTCCCGTTCTGCTGTGTCTGATCTGGGCCTGCACTGTTTGCCAGTTCCCCGTTTTGTTTTTTTCTAGTACAAAATGAACTGATGTGATACCTTTACTAGGATAAACATTTCAGACTGGTACTGCATTGTCTAATTTAAAACCTTTAGCATGCTTGGCTGTAAAATTCTCTGAATAAATCAGGATTAATTACAACCTCGTGCCATTATTTCTATACCAGCAAGGCAAGCTGTCAAATATTTGATAAAATTGGTTTGCTCAGATTGAGCAAAAATTTGGGAGTAAGTCCCTAGAATTGTACCGTCATATGCCATATTTCTAGTGAAAAATATAGTGTTTATAATTTTCCCTAAAACAATACATTTAATATATGTTTTGGGCTTCATAATCAGACACCTACTCGTAAACCAAAATTTTCACTCATCAGGAAAACATGCCTATGTAAGTTTGACCCCCTTAATCCCAACTTTTATAAAGTAAAACTAGGGTTTACAGGGGTGTACATTATTTTTGTGATTCTGCTCAAAAACATAGATTGTAGGGACTCGTTATAACCACCTCAATGAGACGGTTCTAACGAGTACCCGCAATCTAGATGTTTTGAGCAGAATTAAGAACAATGTCACAATTTTTCATCTAAAATTTGTGCGTGTGTTTTTTTTTCTTTTGTTTCGCGGAAAAATTTACAATGTATTTGTATTGCCGTATTTTCGTAATCGACGCGTGTGTATGTGTGTGTATAGGGGGAGGGGTGGCATAGGGATGTTTTTGTTTCATTGATCTGTTTACAAGATGATTTTTGATTGATGAATTTAACCTACCTGGAAAGGAAGACAGTTTCTCTTTCATATCACCTATATTTTTGGCAGCAACGAGGGGCCGTAGTAGGAATTTTCTGGCTAAAACAAATGCAAAGTTCACATTGTTTTAAATGTTCCGACATTTCTACGAGGGATTCTCGAAAAGAATTGCTTATTTCTATCTGGAGACCTCAAATTTCAAGTTAGCCCAAAAGTGCTTATTTCATGCCCTCTAAGTACTCCCTGTGGCTAGAAATGCAAAGCTTCAGCCGATGTATCCTCTTCTTGAAGGCTTCACGGTACGCTGATTTGGGCACAGTTATAAGGTACTAATGAATGGCACGCCAAGTGCCTGTCGGGACTAGTAGTTCCGCCCAGCATGGAATGATTTCATTTTCGGAAACAAAAAGAAATCACATGGGGCAAGGTCCGAGGAATACGGGGGTGAGGCAAAACAGTTACTTTTTCTTTCTTCAAGAACGCCCTAACTATTGCGGATGTATGAGCGGTTTCATTGTCATGTAGAAGACGGACATGTTTAAAACCAGTGGCAGGGCGTCGTTTCTGATAACACTTTTTCAGTTTCTTCGGTACTACGTCTTTGTGGTACTTTCCAGGGATACTCTAGCCCTTTTATTGCGACTCCTTCGCCAGACAAGAAGATTGCATACAAAGTAGAAGTAAAACAAAGATCAGGAATCGATACAATTAACTTACTCCACCCATCAAAGACACCAAAGGGAAAGAAACACAAACATTAAGCGACCAGACCATAATGGAAACCCAAACAAAGGAAGGCCATAAGGACAGTTACTTTCCCACAAAATGGCCATATGGCCATCCAAAATAAAAAGACACAAGTGATACACACAGTAAGTAACAAACAACACCATAAATAAACCGCCACAGAAGAACCGCCTTGGAACGGTCAGTGGAATAATTTCCACTGGGGGGGGGGGCTTAAATCGATTTTACGTGGCCACAATCCTCGCCCTTACTTCCGTCGCGATTTAAACAAATAATTTGTTCAGTCCGCATGAAGGCCTCCTTACTAATCAGTGCAACACCTCCGTGAACACAAAAATCAAAGAACCACAGAGATGAGACAACGGTGAGGACTCGACAGCAAGAAACCACTGAAATGCTGGAGCAAAAGAAAACCAACAGTTAGACTCCGATGGGCCCGACCAGAGACAGAGCATCAGGCACCAACCAACATTACCTTGAATAAGATCTCTCTAATTCTCAATAAGACTTTACGTTGGAGCCGTCATAGAATCTGAGGCCTGACCCACCGGCTCGCAATTAAAGAAGGAAGCAAAGTTGCCAACCGTGATTGGGTTAACTACCATGCATGCAGTCTGTCGTATAACATCCATGTTGTACCCAATCTTTTTATATCGAAGAATGATTTTACGAAATTAGGTGCTGAAGTCATTGCGGTTATATATTTTTCTGAATTCATATACTAAGTCACCATAAAATTCGGGTTCCAATAGACCTTGTTACAGAAGAGATTTAAGTCCAATATTGAATTTTGAAATTAAATCAGAATGGCGTCTATAAAATTTTGAAAAGGCTTTGCGTAGTTTATGGTACTGATAACCCTGATTAAGGAGTTTAGCCGTTAATAATTTATTACGAGTGTTGAAGTCAGTTACATGACTACACACTCTAGCAAATCGAATTAATTGCGAAATATAAACGCCATAGGATGGCGCACGAGGAACATCACCATCCAAAAACCTTCTTTGTACTCAAAGAACGTTTGGCAAATTCTTGGGCGTTTGCTGTGTTAAGTGGCCCAGATCTTATTGCTAACCTTTCCGACGGGCTCAGAATAATGGATCTAGGTTTCATCACGAGTGACGACATTGGCAAACTGCTTTTTGTCATATTTTGGAAACATTTGAAGCAGCCTTTTGACCACTTTAACCCGTTGCATCTTTTGCTCGTCAGTCAACAGATGTGGCACCCATCTAGCAGAAATCTTTCTGACTTGCAAATGCTTCTTCAAAATGAGGTGAACCGTTGATAGTGATATGCCTACCTTTCGTGCAATATCACGAACTGTAAATCTGGCATCGCCTTCAATGATTTACTTTTTTTTTCGAAACGATTTCTTTACGAGATGCAGATTTTGGCCTACCTGATTTCGGTGCATTTTTTATGGACTCTACACCAGACTCAAATTTCTTTTTCCACCTCCGAACTGTGTCATAAGACACACAAGAAGGCCCAGAAGCAGTAGAAATTTCAGTCATCAGCTTCATCAAAGAACAACCAAGTTTGAGCAAGCTTTGTTGTAAGCCCGTATTTCATCGTTTTAGTCGACGCTTCTACCAACCATTTTTTCTGCAGTGGTCAATAACTGCATGTATTCAAATGGCAAATTTTATGTCTTATACTTAGGCTAACATGTGCATTTATACACCATTGTGTGATATTGAATAGCCCTATATGAGTATGTATTGGTTTTGATCGTGCCCTACGTGGATATCGAGCTAGAGGACAATAAGCAATTCTTTTCGAACATCCCTCGTATTTTATACCATGGTTGAAACTTTCTGGCAATTGTCTGAATTCTCAGAATTCATACACAATCGTTTTACCCTGTAGTTTACAAATCTGGAAAACACGCCTATATAATTTCACCCCTTAAACCCCACTTCTATACAGTAAAACTGGGGTTTACAGGGGTATACATTATTGTTCATATTTCTGTTCAAAAACATAGACTGTAAGAATCTTTTATTTAAAAATTTTCATTATCTTTGGTGGTAAAATTGCCAATATATTTGAATACGTGTGTTTTCATAATGAGACAGGGCTTACCGCCATACATTATCTGTTCGTTCTTAGAATTAAAGATGTGCCTGTGTTAGAATGCACGGAGAGTGTAGCATCTTGTTCAAAAGTCCTTACTTGAAACAACCTTATAGTTAGTTGTTTGTTTGTTTATGTTGAGGTGTTACGTCCCCGTCAACTGTGTCATTTTGGAGACGTTTCTTTCAATTTTGTTGGACTTTAACCGACATTGAAACTAAATGACATCTCAAGCTCTATCGCCAAAACAAACTATCGGGTTTATATGCAGGGATGATCGGACTCGCACCACTTTGCCTGGACAGGCTAGACCTAAGCGGTGTATCAGTACTCTTCCGTGTGGGTTTCAGCTCATATAGCCCAATCCTTTTCTCAAAGCTCGATGGCGAGGTACCCCTAAAAGTTATATGCCGAACATCTAAATGCAGTGGTTCGTTATTAATAACATATTTTATCATATGACGTCGCGTCTGAGAGTGTAATAACGCCATGTAATATTTTCGATAATCCACTAGTGGATTAAATATGCAACTTAGTTACATACATCCCGTAACGTTACATGTGCGACGTCCTTAACGACGTCGCGTTTACTAACGGCGGAATATTGACATTTTTGTAAACAATCGTGAATAAAATGCGCTTTAAATGTCATATGATAAATAGAATCTTGCATTCGTGCTCATGTATTATTGAATTTATTAAACTCTCTGAGGAAAAGGGATAAAATGCTCGGCAAAGCCTCGCATTTTATCCCTTTTCCTCAACTCGTTTAATAAATTCAATTATACATGAGCACTCATGTAAGATCCTCTATATGTAAAGTGACTCTGTGGTATTGTTACGTCAAAACAGAATTGAAGGCAATGATCAGGAATCGATACAATTACCTCACACCTCCCATCCAAGACGCTAAATGGAAAGAAATACCAGTTATCGCGGTTGTGTCAAAACCTCGAAAATAATTTCTAAAGCTAAAATAAACTATTTAACGGCAGATTTCTACACAGAATGTAAAAGTCCGCAAAACTATTGTTGGAGCAACCATATTGTTTCTGCGATGATGACTGAAACTTTGCACACTTCGACGTCACGTTATGATATGTGTGCGTGCCAAGTCCCTGAATGTCGTTTAACATGCCCCACTGTCTGTACTCTCTTTTGTCGAATTTTGCTTAAATATTGCAAAGACCATTGATAGTTTTGGATCGTGGTATAAACTAAATGCATGATTAGTGTCTTCAATAATAAAATATAATCGGTCCTTTGCAACTGTTTATTAAGGGCTCGCTTTTGCTCGCCCCTATGAAACTGTCTAGGGCTCACTGATTATATTTTATTATCAAATACAATAAGCATGTATTTACTATATGTATGGCATATAATTCAACATATTTCCCGCCTTCATCACAGGGAACACTCTAAAAGAAAATAATTTGCACCCTTGTAAGGAAGCCCCGTTTATAAAGCAAAGCAATAGTGTGTGTGTGTTGGGGGGTGGGGGGGGGGGGGGTGGGGGGTGGATGGGGCGATATTTCCATGACTGTCTTTGTGTACGCTTTGTTTTTTCCTTTCTAATCCACTCGCCGAGTACATGTAAGTGTATGGTGTATGCGGATTGCAAACACTGGTTTATCCATGTTACAGTAGCCAACGTTGATTGAGCAGTCGCGCGTGCGCGCCTTATATGTGATTTGGAGGTCGATGACATGAACTCTTTACTACAGTAATTGCCTCTTTTCTGCTTATTTAAGAAGAGTACTAGTTTCCGGCGAAAGAATGTCCACTGTATTGGTTCGTTTGATTTGGGATTTAACGTCCCCGTAAACACTATTTAGGCCATTTTGGAGACGTTGCTTCCGCTTCCAATTTTGTGATACTTTTGCCCGACACTGAGATGAAATGATATCTCAAGCCCTGCTGCCCAATGAAACCAAAGGGGTATAATCTTGGCTCCACTTTGCCTGGGCAGGCTTAGACTTTCTAAGAGGTTTAGCAGTATTCATTGACTCCATTGAGATTTGAAAATATTTGAGGGTCACTGATGAGGCCTAATTGGCTGAAACTAGCTAGTCTGGCCCAGAAATACTTGTACATTCCATACTTGTCACATCTGCGGTGTATTCTCTGCTTCCAAAAGATAACCCTTTTATAGAACATATTTCACGTCATTACAGCTGTTGTTAAGGCGGTGTATGGCAGCCATAAAAAGTCTCCCTGTCCTTCATCAAAGTGTTGTTTGTATTTTCTTGTCCTTTGAATGTCACATCTGCGGTCTAGTTTTGCTTCCAAAGGATAACCCTTTTATAGAACATATATAACCCTTATCCTGCTGTTCACGATAACCCCTGTTTTTGCAAACATTGTAGATCCAGATCAGATTGCTCCTGAAGAAGCCATCTGATCGCGATCTACACTGTTTGCCATTTAGTTTGCAAATTTAAATGAATAAATCACATCAAGCGATTTGATTGGTTGCAATGAAGATAGATGTGGCTAAATTAATTAATGCAGTGTGATAGACGGGTGTTCGTTGCAGGGCTTGGTAACCTGATACTAACCGTTTCTTAAAATAAATCTTGCAGACACCTGGGACGTTGTCAGAAATAATATTTTCTATATGAGATATTAATGTGGTTGAGCCCCTATGACAGAAGTGAGAAATCGCATCTCAACGGCCAGAGGTCAATCAAGTTGCTTTTTTAAGACACTATTATTCTAGCTTGTTTGTTTGATTTGAGGTTTAATGTTCCCATCAACACTGTAAATGTCATTTAGAAGACGTTAATTTCAATTGTGTGTGACTTTTACTGACATTGAGATGAAATGACATCTCAAGCCCTGTCACCCAGTGAAACCAAAAGGTTTTATAACCATGGCCAGTCCCGACTCGTGCCACTTTGCATGGGGAGGATTAGATATTCTAAGCGATTTACCAGTATTCCTGTGCGGTCGGTTTCAGCTCTGCGTGCGTAGAAGCATCATGCAGCTCATCAATTTCTTCAAGCCCCGATGGGCGGGGTCCGGAAACATAACGATAACATTCCCATGTAAGATAACATATCTTTCATAATAGAAGTGAAGGCAATGATCAGATGTCGATACAATTCACCCACACAAAGAAACACAAACATGAAATAACTAGACCCTAATGGAAACATCAATGCGGAAAGACAATAGGTCAGTGAAAAGAATCTTACTTGTTGGGGGAGGGGGAGCTTAAATTGGACTTCATTTCGTCGCGATTGAGACAAATATTTTTTTCAGTCCGCAAGTGTCCTGTGATTTATTTTATAAGTTTCTAATTCTTGCAGCAAACACAGGTCATGTTGCTCAAAGAAGCGGCTATAACGAGCATCCGGTTTGAGGGGTTTTAAACAAAATTATAAAACAAATGTACATTTATATTTTCAGCTTAAAGTGGTTTTGAATAATATTAGACCACCAATGTATATCTTTGTAAACCTCTTTTCACTGTAAATAGTTGAGTTCATTACCATTACGATAACAGCCGGCCTCGGTAGCTCAGTCGGATGCGCGTCTGACTGGTGACCAGGAGGACGCGGGTTCGAGACCTGCCTGGGTCGGCAACATTCTTTCATGGATATTGATCATGAACTCTTTTCTACGGTCATTCTCTCCCTTCCGCTGATTCAATAAGGGCAGTTGTCACTTTCTGGCGAAAGAATGTGCACTGTACTGGTTAACCGCTTACGTATAAGCCTGCCCAGGAAAAGTGTGGATAGGTAAACTGACCGGCTCAAAAATGACATAAAATAGTGTTGACTGGGCCGTTAAAGTCAAATACAAACAAACAAACCATTACGATAACACATCTGTGTGATATAGTACATTATTCAAACCTCAAAAAAGGCATTTTTTCCGATGTAATTTTTAGATATTTTTCTTATTTATACTCCAAACATAGGTTTTGGGTGCTCGTTAGAACCGCCTCATTGAGGCGGTTCTAACGAGTACCCACAACCTATGTATTGGAGAAGAAAAAAGAAAAATAATGTTTACCCCCTTAAACTCCAGTTTTCTCTATATAAATTGGGGTTTAGGGGGGTCTTTATTTCACGGACTTGTTCACGTGATGAAGTGGTTTTGAATAATATTAGACAACCAATGTATATCTTTGTAAACCCCTTTTCACTGTAAAAAGTTGAGTTCATTACACACACATACTTGTTTTCGTGATGGAAAAGAAACATATCAAGAAGTTTACATGATACATGCCCAGTACTATTGGCTATACTGCTAAATCATGTAATATTAGTGAAAACCACTTACGTAATCCAGTGTTATTAATATTTTTCAGAGAGATACTGTCGTTACCATACATCAACCCGTGACTGTTGAATCCGAATTTTGCTCCTTGTAAAATTCCTGAAAATACATTTTTTCCATGGTGTAAGCAATCATGTCAGTCTTATTTTAATTTACAATTTCCGTTAATTTTGGTATTCATGTTATAAGGACAGTCGGCAGGGAACTCTTCAGTAAAAAGAAACAAAGAATAGCTATCTCTCCCGCCATTTCTCTCATTTGGAGGAGGTGAAAGCTTCGGTTTTTATCGCTAAAATTTGATCATATTTAAACAGTTTTTAAAGCAAAATGTGTCTGATTATTTTATGACGATCATCAGAAATAAAAGAAAATATACGGAACTATAATATAGAGTAAGTCTTTGTCAGAGGTATGAGACTGATTTAAAATATTTCTTGTACACATTTGGTAAGGTAATATAGCAGAATACCTTTGTTTACACCTCCGAAAATGGCGGACCTCAGCTTAAGTGACGTAAAGCCGATTGTCCTTACAGATTACATGTGTAACAGTACGCCATCGAACACAGTCTATACATGAATAAGCTATGTTGGAATCGATTTGAATCTCGACTGTACATTTTCTACCATTTTGCACTTTCATTAACCCTTATTCCGCTGAACATGACAACCCCTACCTTTGCAAACATGGTGTCTGATCAGGATCTACACTGTGTGTCATGCAGTTTGTGAATTGAATGAATTTTTTCTCGTAGTAACAGATAAGGTAAGTTTTTTGTGATAAGTGAAGGCTAGTTTTCCTTATTTCTCCATATAAACCTATGTTGTGAGTATTCATTAGAACCGCCTCGGTGAGGCGGTTCTAATATAGTTTTGTCAATTCTCCATAACAAAACCTATGTTGTGGGTATTCATTAGAACCGCCTCACCGAGGCGGTTCTAATGAATGCTCACAACATAGGTTTATATGGAGAAATAAGGAAAACTAGCCTTCACTTATCACAAAAAACTTACCTTATCTGTTTCTATGCATTGTATCAAGTGATTTGGTGGACAGTTAGAAACGGGTGTGGTTAAAGAAACTCAGTAGCATACAGGTTAATCAAAATCAGAAAAGTCGCGATACTACGGAACCAGGGAAGGGACATGATTTTTTATTTTTATTATGTTGTGCGAACAAGATAATATCTTAAGCGGACAAGATATTATCTTGTTCGGACAACAAAATATCTTGTGCGGACAAGATATTATCTTGTGCGGACAAGATATTATCTTGTTCGCACAAGAAATTATCTTTTGCGGACAACATAATATCTTGTTTGCACAAGATATTATCTTGTGCGCACAAGATATTAAGTAGTGCGAACAAGATATTATCTTCTCCGCATAATATCTTGTCTGCACAACATAGTTCTTGTGTGGACAAGATAATATCTTGTGCGCACAAGATAATATCTTGTCCAGACAAGATATTATCTTGTTTGCACAACTTAATATCTTGTCCGCACAAGATCATATGATGTGTGAAATCTTGTCCGCACAAGATAATATCTTGTTCGCACAACTTCCCAAGCTCTATGTTGTGCAAACAAGATAATATGTTGTACAAACAAGATAATATCTTGTCCGCACAAGATATTAAGATGTGCAAACAAGATATTATCTTGTCCGCACAAGACAATATGTTGTCCCCACAACATAAATTATGTCGTCCGCACAAGATAATATCTTGTCTGCACAACATATTAACTTGTTCGCACAACTTAATATCTTGTTCGCACAACATATTAAAAAAATGTCCCTTCCCGGGTTCCGTACGATACACAGCAGATCTGCCTTTTAAACAGGCAAACAGTTTCAGAAAATGTCACTTCTTCAGTCCGAGAAGGCAGAACTTTCAAGTATACACAAGACAGGGACGTTCTTCCTTGATATTATGTTTTGTTTGTTTGTTTTGAGCTTAACGTCCCCATCAACACTGTATAGGTCATTTTGGAAACGTTGCTTCCAATTCTGTGGGACTTTTCCCCGACATTGAGATGAAATGACATCTCAAGCCCTGTCGCCCAATGAAACCAATAGGGTTTATAAGCATGGACGGTCCGACTCGTACCGCTTTACCTGGGCAGGCTTAGATCCTCTAAGCGATTTACCAGTACTCGTGTGCGGGTTGGTTTCAGCTCTGCATGGAAGCATCATGCAGCCCATTTATTTCTTCAAGCCCCGATGGGCGGGGGCCGTCCTTGATGTTTTAAGTCTTCTAAAATAGAAGGCTTGAAATATATTAAAGTTTGAAATGTGGGTTCCACTGATACATGTTGGTCAAAACTTCCCAAGTCAATGAATGATTCGTGAATGCAACAACTGACACAAGCTCTGACCATTCATAGTGCCCGTTAACAATTCCAACAATAACTGTCTGTTCATTAATTAAATTCGCCATACCAATTTCAATCTGAAAGATTAATTAATGTCACTTATTTCTACAAATTCACGATACGAATGTCAACCATTGTAGATACAGGTCAGATGGTTCTGTGTCTGTACTGTTTGCAACAGGTGGCGCATGTTTAGGTATAGCAATGAACTTTCTTCAACACATAACACTGAAAAGAGCTTTTAGTCTCGCACCAATGGAAAAAGGTCTTTCAGCATTTGCGCCAAGCGAAACCTAAGATCATTATGCACATCTGCACGGTTAATAAGAGATGTATGGTGCCTCTGACGGGAGTTGTGATTCCTGATCAATGCCTTCACTTCATTTTTGCATATCTGGGTTGTTTTGTTTGTGGTGGCTGTAAAAGATCTACCCGTACATGCATTTAATACTCTTATCTCCTCAATCTAAAAGGATTACATTTACAATTGCTTTTGCCAATTGATTCCTTTTCAGGAACGTCATTTTGGCTTTCCGCTAATGATGTTTCCATTAGGGTCTAGTTATTTCATGTTCGTATTTCTTTCTCTTTGGTGTCTCACATACACTAATGCTCAGAGAGAGAGAGAGAGAGAGAGAGAGAGAGAGAGAGAGAGAGAGAGAGAGAGAGAGAGAGAGAGAGAGAGAGAGAGAGACGTACCTGGGATTACGAAATCGGTAAAACACTCTACCAACTCTTTCTTATCATCATTTTTGAAGATTTCAGCATGAACAAGATACCCAAGTCCCTTCTGATCTGGTGGGTTGTCCTCTGTATGTGCCAGATAGACCTGGAAAATACATTTTTACATTACGAAAACACACCCCTGTGGCAGTGCATTCCTTCACATCTCCAAAACGGATATTTTTCTGCTGAAAAATTGTTACAGATTTCTTATTAATTGTATTTCTAACAAATGTTGTGGGTGCTTGTTAGATGGCCTCGTTGGCGGATTTTAATCAGGTGTCATTAATGACGGTCATAATATAGTACTTGAAAAATAAACTTAACCATTTTGGGTGATCGCTAGGGTGGTTTCAAATATTCATAAAGTCTGTGAACCATGGAATGTATGTCAAGGTCAAATATGGTTGCATTAAAGTATCCATTCCAAGATACAAGTTTGTACCTAGTATCATAAATGAGCCGCTTATAGTTCTTCAGAAATGGACTCTCACATTTAGGTGAACACTAGTGTAAACGCAAATGTTTACAAAGTCAGTGAACTATGAAATGTTGGCCAAGGTCAAATATGGATGCTTGCATTAAAGTTGTCATCCCAAGATGTAAGTTTGTACCAAGTAGCATTGAGGTTAATAGTTCTTGAGAAATGGACTCTTACATTAGGGTGCACGCAAGATCGAACGCTTCCATGGGAATTCCGAACTATCTTGATGGACGAACGAACGCATCAAAACCGGACACCTATAACGCGCCATGCATAAAGCAAGCGCGACAATAACATGACGTGAACATGTCCGTGAAATGAAGACCCCCTATACCCCACTTTATACAGAGAAAACTGGGGTTTACGGGGGTAAACATTATTTTTCTTATTTCAGTTCCAAGATATAGGTTGTGGGTACTCGTTAGAACCGCCTCAGTGAGGCGGTTCTAACGAGCACCCACAACCTATGTTTGAAGTATAAATAAGAAAAATATCGCAGATTTTTATCAGAAAAGTAGCCATTTTGGAGATGTGAAAAAATGCACTATGTCGCACGGGTGTGTTATCGTATTGAAATGAACTGAAGCTAACTTTTCCCGTTAAAAATGCAATACTTTGAACTTACAGATACGAGTTCCCGGCTAGGATCGATTTCGATTATACCAGTATATACAAAAGATAAATCCTGGGGTCAGATGTTAAAAACTAACGACGTTTTAGTTAACGTATCATTAAAACTTTTATCATTAAATATGACAAAGATACAAATATTTTACAGATAAAATGTGAGCTGCTTTTGCATTTGCAAAAGCTGCTCACTTTTTTTTAGTAAAAAATACCTGGCCCCCGCCCATCAGGGCTTGAAGAAATAGATGGGCTGCATGATGCTTCCACGCAGAGCTGACAACGACCGCACGTGAGTACTGGTAAATCGCTTTGTGGTTCTAAGCCTGTCCAGGAAAAGCGGTGCGAGTCGGACCACCCATGCATATAAACCCTATTGGTTTCATTGGGTGGCAGGGCTTGAGGTGTCATTTCATTTCAATGTCGGGTAAAAGTTCCATAAAATTGGAAGCGACGTCTCCAAAATTACCTATACAGTGTTGACGGGGACGTTAAACCTCAAATCAAACAAACAAAAGCAAAAGTAACAAAGTACTAGACATTGTACTTACTAGAACAGTTACATGTAATAATTTGACCCTAAAGGGCGTGTTAGGCACAAATGCTTTGAACAGCCTGTCCCTGCTGGTCACAAAAGAAAAATAAATCACTAGAGAAAGCGACCAGTGGGTCGCTTATACCCCCGGCCAGCGCCAACCGAGCTTGTGTGTAATATGAATGAAGAAGTCTAGAAGCTATATAAGAATCTTTAAATGTGCTTGTAAAAGCCAAACCAAACATAAATTTCTAAATGGACCAAGGGAGTGAGGGCATCAAAGTTAATGAAGGCGTGGGGACATCAGTGTTAATAAAGCAGCAGGGTGGGGTATGCATCAATGAAATCTGTGGACTGGTATGCAACACCGACGCAAGTATCAATTGAATTTGTCTTAGAGTTTAGAACCTACAGGCATCTATAAACTTTGTCATAAAACTTTAACCAAATGTAAAATTTCTAAGTCCGTGACCTTGAGGTCAAGGTCGCCGTGGGTGGGGGAAGGGGCATACATCACAAAATCTTTGGACTGGTATGCAACATTGATGCAAGTATCAACTGAATTTGTCTTAGAGCTAAGAACATGCAGACATCTATAAACGTTTTCATAAAACTTTAACTAAATGTAAAATTTCTAAGTCTGTGACCTCGACCTCATGGTCACTCTGGTGGGCATTCATCAATGAAATCTTGTGTATGTAACTTCAGTGTAAGGACGGACGGAAAGACGGACGCACGTACGGACGGACGGACAGTTGGACGCACGAACGGCTGGACGAAAACTGTATACCCCCATAGCACACTTCGTATGCCGGGGTTTTTATTTATTTACAATTTATTTTTTGCTGAAAAATGAGTGGCTTTAAAATTTGCAAATGCAAAAATTACTCACGTTCTTTCTTTTCAGCAAAATATCTGTGTACACATGTTAGGTGCTAGACCGATTAGCGTTACGACCATGAAAGGGTTCATTAGTGAAACACAAC
Organism: Lucinisca nassula; assembly: GCA_963580285.1. NCBI lineage: Eukaryota > Metazoa > Mollusca > Bivalvia > Lucinida > Lucinidae > Lucinisca > Lucinisca nassula. Next base: position 42,587,383 of record OY757018.1, read on the forward strand.
CTTGAACATTTTGGGCCTTGCTTCCAAGGGAAGCCCGAACTACATTGAACAAATTGGTTCCTGCATCCAAGGGAATCCCGAACTACCTTGAAAAATTTGGCCCTGGCTTCCAATGGAATCCCGAACTACCTTTAACAATTTGTTCCTTGCTTCAACGGAATACAAACTAGCTTGAACAATTTACTTCCAAGGGAATCCCAATCTACATTTTATAGAACGTTTCGGAGTACGGTACCATTATCGCGTTTTTAAGTCCTTGAAATCAGTGCCATTGTAAATCCCATCACGAGAACAAGTCCGTGAAGTGAACACCCCTATAAACCCCACTTTATACTGAGAAAACTAGCGTTACGGGGGGTATCCCTTAGTTTTCTAATCTATGTTCCAATACATAGGTTGCGGGTGTTCGTTAGAACCGACTCAATGAGGCGTAACTAACGAGCACCACAACCTTTTTCGCAGTATAAATTAGACAAATATCACGGATTTTTATCAGAGAGTACGACTCCCGCTCGAAAGTTTATAGCGCACACGCATTTGTTTCGCATTTGTATCGCGTGAGATTCGCATTCGCGATTCACGCGTTTCCATGGCGAATAACATTTTAGCCAATCAACTGCTTTTATGAATAACGCGATATAGCGCATAAATCGCGAATGTTGGTCAGCCAATCAAACCTGAGTGTCGAAAACGCAGATAATGCGTATTCACAGACTGCTTCGCGTTTCAAAAGCAACCAATCAATACTGTGTAACTATTTCGCACTAATCGTTCTTTCTATTTCCTTTTTTTATTTCTTCAAATTTTCCTTGTTTCAGATTTTTTTTTTTTTATTTTTTATTTTTTTTTTCAGTTTTCAGTTTGAACATAACATATCTGATTATTTCCGAAAGAAGAACAAGTCAGTTATTCATTTAAATTTGCCTGGCGGTAAAGGATAAAAATATAGGTACTGCATATTGATTGAAGTTGGCTGTCAAAAAGTGACCAAAAGTTTTATGACACCCAGTGCAGGGCTACATGTATAAAGATAGCTTTTTTAAAACATCTTATTAGCGTCACTTATTGTAGATGTAACTCACAGAAATGGTCCATTTTGTTATAAATTATTTTTTGTAATTTTCATTTAATTTGTTACCCATTTTTATTTTACCTAATGGAATCTTCCACCTTATATATAGCATTAGTCTCGGATTGATGGGTCCGAGCACTAGTCCATTTCAAAATTCAGGAGAATCAGGTTGTGTTTTCTTCGAAATTTGTTTGGAAAATGCCTGAACCCTTTGCATCGTCTGATCTGGATCTGCACTGTTTTGCCATTTGGTGACTAATAGAATCTTCCACCTTGTTAAGTCCATTCCAAATTAAACAATATAATGTTGTGTATTTTTCCAAATGCATAATTTAGAAAATGCCTGAACTTTTTGCAAAGTAGGTCCTGAGCAGACGCTCTCACCTGTATCTGCACGTTTTGCCATTTTGCGCCAAATGGGATCTTCCGCCTTATAAATAGCACTAGAACGAGCTTCCTGGCCTAGTGGATAAGAGCGCTGACTCTTAATCATTAGGTCTCTCACCGCTGTGGGTTTGAGCCTCGCTCGGGTCACATGTGGGACGCCAAGTTCTGCAACGGAAGGTCAGGTGTTTTTTTCGGGTACTCCGGTTTTCGACCACCTCTGATTAACGATCGGCTCGTTATGAGTAAAATAATCTTGAAAGTGCCGTAAAACCAAAACAGAAAAAAAAAATAAAAAGCACTAGACCAATTAAATATTTAATAGTGTGAGGTTGTGGTTTCTTTAAAATTTATTTTGAAAATGCCTGAACCTTTTGGAAACAATGTAGGTCCTGATCAGACGCCTACTGCATCTTCCACCTTGTAAATAGTGTGAGTTTTTTTTTCATCCAAATTTCCGAAATAATTCGTGTTCAGTTACTCACAGAAGCGGTCATTTTTTTTATTAATTATTTTGTTTTTAATTTTCATTTATTTTGTTTTATTTACCCCTTTTTATACCAAATGGAATATTCTACCTACATGTAATACATAACATAAGTCCATTTCAAAATGTAGGAGAATCAGGTTGTGTTTTCGTCGCAATTTATTTTGGAAATGCCTGAACTATTTGCATCTAATGTAGGTAGGGAACGGGCCTCCGTGGCCTGGTGGTTAAGAGCGCTGACTCTTAATCATTAGGTCTCTCACCGCTGTGGTTCGAGCCTGGCTCGGGTCATATGTGAGACGCCAAGTTCTGCAACGGAAGGTCAGGTGGTTTTTCTCCGGGTACTCCGGTTTTCGCCTACCTCTGATTAACGATCGGCTCGATATGAGTGAAATAATCTTGAATGGGCCGTCAAACCAAAACCAAAAAAAAATCTAATGTAGGTCCTGATTAGGCGCCTACTTCAGCTGCGCCTAATCTAAGTCTGTTTTTTTACCATTTGACACCTAAAGGAATCTTCCATCTCGTAAATAGAACAAGTACATTTCAAAATTTAAGAGTGTGAGGTTGTGTTTTCAACTTTTAAAATTTGTAAAAACAATGCCTGAACGTTTTTCAAACAATTAATTAATTAATGTAGGTCCTGATCAGATGCCTAGTTCTGTTGCGTTTGATCTGGGTCTGCATTTTCGCCAAATCGCGCCATCGGTAGCTCAGTCGGATGCGCGTCTGACTGGTGATCAGAATGACGCGGGTTCGATACTTGCCGGGGTCGGCAACATTCTTGTGGCAGAGATTGATCATGAAATCTTTTCTACGGTCATTCTCTCCCTTCCGCTGATTCAAGAAGGGCAGTTGTCAGTTTCTGTCGAATGAATATGCACTGTACTGGTTAACCGCTTACGTATAAGCCTGCCGAGGAAAAGTGTGGATAGGTAAATTCGCCGGCTCATAATTGACCTAAATAATGTTGACTGGGCCGTTAAACTTCTAAACTAACAAAACAAACAAAATCCACATTGTAAATCGCACAAGACCATTTCAAAATTAAAGGGTTGTCTTCAAAATATATTTTGAAAATGTCTGAAGCTTTTGGAAACAATGTTGGCCCTGATCAGACGCTTAGTTCTTTTAGCGTCTGGACTGGGTCTGCACTGTTTGCCATTTGGCGTCTACCATAGTTTCCTTATTTATTTAGTTGTTTCTTTCTTTATTTTTCTTTATTACAAGCAGAGATTGTGGGTACTTCATCCCGAAAATACGCCTTTACAAATCTATTGATTTTTTAACAACAAAACTGAACATTTTCCGTTAGAAATTCTAATGATTTTAATATTTCTGCACAAAACATAGGTTGTGGGTACTCGTTAGAATCGACTCGGCAATGCGGTTCTGACGAGTACCCACAATCTTTATTTTGTGCAGAAATAAGAAGAATAATATATACATCCTGAAACCCCAGTTTTACTATATAAAAGTGGTGTTTAGCCGAGCCAAACTTATATAGGTGTGTGTTTCGAAAAGTGTTAGAAACACCATAAACACACATGACAAGGCTGCTCTGATGAGCGCCCACAAACAAGTAAATAGACGTGACTTCTCAAACACATATCCCAGGGTAAATGATTACTCTCTCTTGGACCCCTGCCTGTTTGACATTCCTCAGATTACCCCGAGCGTGTATTATCTGCTATGCAATCTAAAATATGTCTTCAAATGTAAATGTGTGTTCGTTTATCCAAATCACTACTGATAAGAGAGACCAAAACCGCCATTTATGCATAAACGAATTAAAAAACGAAATAAAAATAAAGGTCAAACATACGAGCAAAGAGGATTTTGGCCCGTGTTCTCTCGCACTCATGCGTTTTATCGTCACTTACCTGTCTTATTCTAATGGTTGGAATTCTCTCGCACAGAAACGAGTATTGTTTGTTTGTTTGATTTGAGGTTCAACGTCCCCGTCAACACTGTAAAGGTCATTTTGGAGACGCTGCTTCCAATTTAACCCGACATTTGAGATGAAATGACATCTCAAGCCCGGCCGTCAAATGAAAGCAATAGGGTTTATAAGCATGGACGGACCGACTCGCACCGCTTTGCCTGGGCAGGCTTAGATCCTCTAAGCGGTTTACCAGTACTCGTGTGTGGGTCGGTTTCAGCTCTGCGTGGAAGCATCATGTAGCCCATCTACTTCTTCAAGCCCCGATGTGCAAGGGGGCATTGAGTTTACCTAACGCGTTTTGTATAATCACTTTCATTGGCTGATATTAAACGCGTTGCAATCGCGTATGAACGCGATGAATCGCATATTGAAACGTGAAAATTTTACACTCACGCATTGCGCGTTTGTCACGCGGACAAAACGCAAAAATGGTAAACTTCTTCTCAAGCGTATCTGTAGCCATCAGTATATACTGTCGCACTGTAACCGGACAAAATCCCCCTCGGACAAAATTCCTCCTTTTTGTAAAGGCGGACAAAATCCCCCTTGGACAAAATCCCCCTCGCTGTATATCTGGTCGGACAAAATCCCCCCGGACATATTCCCTTCGAGACAAAATCACCATTCCTCTAAATTAGTCTAGTTAATTATCCTTCCACTACCCACAATTTATGTTTTTTTGAGCAGAAATATGAGAAATATTGGAATTGGAATCTTTTATCGAAATATGTCAATCTTTGGAGATATATTTGAACTCGAGTTTTTCGTAATGGCAGAGGTTCCAAAACAGAAGTGAAGGCAATGATCAAGAATCAATACAGATCATGAATCTAAGTGTGCCTGGAACTAGGGTAGGTTAACTGATCATGCCAGATATGATCCTAATGGGTTGAGAGGACCATAAAACCCCAAAGCATATTTCCTTAATTATTGTCCTGCTGCTAATTGCAGAGTTAATTTGTTGATAGGATAATGTATCACTTTTGAAAATTCTGATTGAGTATTCTGATGGTTCTTTATAATCTTTATGATGTAAATTAAAGGTTATGATTATAACTGAACAAACATTATCAGTTCAATGAATTTAATCTCTTGCCATGACTAAAGAACTATGTTTGTTTCATTTGTAATGTTCATTTGTTCTAGTTTTTCATTGAAGACTTCACTGTTCTATATTTTGTCGTCTGTTGTACTTGTGTAGTTGTAATTATTTCTCCATGAACATCATTATAGCTATGATAGTATTGCACCAAATCTGGATTTGTAATCTGCAGTTTTAAAAAAGACACATGTATATACAGACTGACTTTCAAAAATCAGAAATTGTGCCTGTGAAGGTGTGGGGGATATTGTCTACCTTTATAAACAGCAGGGGGAATTATGTCCGGGGAGGAGTTTGTCCGGGGGGATTTTGTCCACCTGAACAAATGGTGGGGGTGGATTTTGTCCGTCTTAACAAAAAGGGGGGGAGTGTCCGTGTGGGGGGATTATCTCCGGGGGGATTTTGTCCGTGATTCCTGTCGTACGGGTATGTTATCGGTATTCACTTAACATAGAGAAAACCGTTGTGTTCCAAGAAGAACTCAAAACCTATCTTTGGAGTACAAATAACCGGGCTTCTCCAGACTTTCGGATGGGACAAAAACTCACACACAGAGAAACTGGATTTTCTAAAAAAAAAGGAAAATGGATTTTTTAGGGCCATCGCAAAAACACGCCTATATAATTTTGACCCCCTTCAACCCCACTTTTATATAGTTAAACTAGGGTTTCCGGGGGTATACCTTATTTTTCTTATTTCCGATGAGGCGGTTCTAACGAGTGCCCACAATCTATGTTTTGAGCAGAAATAAGAAATAAATCACAAATTTGCATCATAAAATTTTCATTTTTTCGGCGATAAAGGTGGCAATGTATTTGTATAGGCGTGTTTGCGTAATAGCCATGAAGGACACATTTTCTTACAAACGTGGAAAACTTATGCTGATCCGACCAGCGTAAATTTGACACGCCAGAAAACAAATTCATGTAAGGCCATAAAACTTCTTTCATGCTCGACTTAAATGAGCATGAACTTTTTCAAGCTCTTAAATATTAAATATAGTCGATGATCGTTGGCATTTTAGTATTTCATGAGCAGAACAATTTTTGTGCACCGCATATTTCAATAGGCGGAACAAATCTTACTATTTTATAAGTTTTAGATTTTTGGTAAACCAACTTTCATACTCAACTAAGATGAGGAAAAACAGTTTTATAACCTTTGGGTCTGGTCAGTACCTGTTTAGTTCCCGGTATTGGAAGAATTATATCTGTACACCCTTCTGAGGAGATTGATGCTTTTCCTTCTGGGTAACCAGTTAGCAAACAACTCCATTCTGGCACTGTATTGAGCAGAAACAACTGCAAAATATCAGATGATATATTAGCTCATTACGAAAACACGCCTATATAATTTTGACCCCCTTGAATCCCACTTTTATATAGCAAAACTGGGGTTTGCAGGGGTTAACCTTATTTTTCTTATTTCTGCTCTAAAATATAGATTGTGGGTACTCGTTAGAACCGCCTCGATGAGGCGGTTCTAACGAGTGCTAACAATCTATATTTTGAGCAGAAATAAGAAAAATATCACAATTTTTCATCTGAAATTTTTCATTTTTTCGGCGATAAAGGTGGCAATGTATTTGTATAGGCGTGTTTGCGTAATGTCTTTAACCTTTACCACTTTCTAGGCTAATTCAGCAGACGAAACAGTATTGGGTTGTTTTCTTATTTTCCCCAGAAAACAGGATCTGGTATCTCGTTTGCATGACATATCAATTCAAAAATAAGAACAAAAAATGAAAATGTCGTGTGCAAAGTACCAAGGATAACGTTTTTGAAGAGTTACTTTAAAGGTGCATTATTGAGCTACCGGGTCTCAATTTTTTTCTGGTTTTTATCTTCAATGCATACTCCTTTGTCATGTGTACACTTTTGGAGCCAAATACAGCTTCAGAACTTTGTGAAAATGGTCGTTTTCATTTTTCTTTACTCTTCGATCTGAACATGTGTTTGGAATTTCTGTTTTAAAAATAAATCTGTCACTTTACACAATCATGGCGACAGTATCGTCTCCGAGTGTCGTTACTTATGGCATGGTATTCAGCGTCATATTGTTTTCCGATTCAGGCATGGCCTAAGCAAACAAGGCCAAACATGAACGTCGCATAACGTCATATATTGAGATTCTATTTTTGTCACGAACTAAAAATAGATCTAACTAGTGTTCGAAACCTAATTAGGGAATCCCTCTCAAACTCGTTTACCTGTCATCATAATTGTTCGCATTTTTGCATAAAATGCATTCATTTGTATTGTTTTAAAGAAAAATACCGGCTATATGTATTTTATTTTTGGAAGCATTTTTTTCCGGATAGCTCAATAATGCACCTCAACATCTGCAATGTAAGTCACCTAGCACACGCTTCACATTAATTTTCAGTAACTTAATAAGACCAGAGGGCCATGCTGACCTTACCATTGCCCTCGATCGCTTTACATTTGAGCTCATATTTTTCGGATGAAAATTTGTGGTACTCCCGATATTTCTGCTCCAAACATAGATTGTAGGTGCGACAGAAACGCCTCGTTGAGGTCATCAGAAGAGGTGGCAAACCACCCGCCTGAAGCAAATATGGCGTTCAGACGATTGTTCAAATGCAGAGAGTGAATTAGACGAAACAAACACAACAACAACAAAAAAATAAGAAAAAAAAGAAGAAAAGAAATAACAGCTAATCCTCAAGCAAATTGCTGCACAATATCAGCAAGAAATATAAATTATGTGTTTAAACTTCATTAGGGTTTTCATGACCAAATGCTATTACGGACGCCTTTATGAACACAATGGGGATTTCTGTTCCGAGTACAGAAGGCAGTCAAGTGTCAGAGGTATATTCAGTCAATTACTGGCCCCTTGCAAATTTGCAGCTTGAATTACCTGCTTGAGAACTAGTTTGCATTTCAACATTTGGTCTTTCTCTACAAGGTACTATCAATATATCTCAAAAGGGTTTCTAGCCAGAGAGATCACAATGACATCAAGAAAACACGCCTATATAATATTGACCCCCTTGAACCCTACTATTATAGTAAAACTGGGGTTTACAGCGGTAAACCTTATTTTTCTTATTTCTGCTATAAAATATAGATTGAGGGTACTCGTTAGAACCGCCTCGATGAGGCGTTCTAACGTGTACCCACAGTCTATATTTTGGGCAGAAATAAGAAAAATATCAAAATTTTTCATCTTAAAATTTTCATTTTTTTTCAGCGTTAAAGGTTACTGTGTATTTTTATAGGCGTGTTTTCGTAATGTCTACAGTTGACTCTTGTTATCACAAACACTGATATCTCAAATTACTGCAAAATCAAACTGTACTTTGTACATTGTTGTTTTGTTTTTGCTAAATATTAAGTATATTTTAACTCCTAACTCAAACTACAGTTATCTCAAAACAAAATGTCAAACCCCTTGGAGTTTGAGATAACAAGAGTCGACTGTATTGTCAGAAGAGATAACTAAAATACCGTGGCACCCAGAGTTCTAGCACATAACATGGTGTTCAATTTTACCTAGAACCATCAATATGTCTCAAAGGGTGTTGGAGTGTTGGTTGTCATGGGGTATTCTTTAAGGGAAGCTAACCAAACCACAATGGTACCTTGAGTTGTGGTTCTTGCTCATGACGAGCCTTCTTCAAATCACATACAATTTAATAAAAAAAAACATCGATACTATTAGACCTGAAAGGGAATCGGAGTCATGGCGATCACAAATTTATATTGTCAGTTGAGATACATCAAATACCATTGCACCCAGAGTTGTGGATCTTGCTCATGATACGCTTCTTAACCCGGTGTACAACTTCACCAATTATCATCAAATATCTAAAAGAGTGCTGGAGCTACGTTGATCACAAGGTTATATTATCTGGAAAGATAACTCAAATACCATGGCACCCAGAGTTGTGGTTCTTGCGCATGACACGTCTTCACAAACTCATATACCATTACAGCAAACATTGAAGGAAATTTGAGTTATGGTGATCACAAGGTTATTTTGTCAGGAGAGATAACATAAATACCTTGGGACCCAGAGTTGTGGTTCCTGCTCATGACATCGAGTACAACTGTACCAAGTACCATTAATGTATCTCAAAGACTGTTGGAGTTACGGAGATCACAAGGTTATATTTTCAGGCGAGATGGCTCATATACCGCGTTGTAGTTTAACAAGCTCGTTTATAGCGGTCAAAACGTTAACTGTTAACTGCTATACATGTACGATTTTTTTAAACAAATGTAAGTAGCTTTTGCAGACACAAAAGCTACTCTCATTTGTTCGGCAAACATGTGTAGTCACGATATAAAATGATCATGTTGACTAACATATGAATGTATTCACCATATTAAATGATAAAGTTTTCAACGATATTTCAACCCTTTCTGTACCAAATGGAATCTTCCTCCTTATATATAGCGGAGTCCATTTCAAAATTTATGGGGTGTCAGGTGGTGTTTTTTTCTTCTTCAAAATTTATTTGGAAAATGGGTTTAACCTTTCACAAACAGTGTAGGCCCTGATCAGACGCCGTATTCTGTGGCGTCTGATCTGGTCCTGCACTGTGCCATGTTTCTGGTACAGAATGGGTTAACTAACGGTATCGTGGTTAACTAACGGTATCGCTAGTTTTGAACAACGAGACCCATGATGTTCAGTACATGGACATTTCAACTTGACGTCAACTTGAGCATACCTCCCGGTAGTATACAGAAGCACCATCGGCTACGCCATGAAGTTCTGACACGACATCTCCACAGTATGTCCGAACACCATCGTCAAACGCTTTGAATACTTCAGCTCCTTCCGGAGTTTTTAGAAATGCCTGTACTTTGTTGTATAGGTCGGATGACTCATTGTTCTTGAGCACTTGTATGATCTCTGCTTTAGCCGCCGCCCCCTGCAATAAAGTGTGACAATAAATCAATCGGGCGTCTAAACGGTACATTTCTGTCTTTCTTACCCCAGGAGGGGACACAGACGGCGTATATTACATCACTCCAGTATTGCAGGATGAAAACCTACACAGTAATCATGTAATTACGGTAGAGTTCTTTAACCGGCACACCTGCACGGGGGGCCTCCAGTTAACGTCCCAATCCGAAGGACGGTGCACTTTATGACATTCATCCCTGCAAATGATGTCAATGGAGCGTGTTCGGAGACCAAAATTTTCACACCGCTGCCGGGGATCGAACCTGGGACCTCTAGCATCAGAGGCAAGTGTACTAACCACTGAGCTATCACGATCCACGTATGTGCAATGTGCCGGGACAAAGCTGCGCCTACAAGAAGGCTAAAGGCGAGTGATCGGCAAAAAGAATTCTGCCGAAGGCTATGTCATGCCTCTGGAGGCGCTAAGTCCCAGAACCGTGAAATGTAGGTCAAGGACAAACAAGGATGATACTACTCTAGATGCAAATTTGTACCAATTATCATTACTGCGAAGCTTTTATAGTTCATATTGTTTTCAGAAATTTTAGGGTGAACGCTTGTGTTGACGCAATACTTTACGAAGTCAGTGAACCATGAAATGTAGGTATATGTAAAATATCGATGCATGCATTACAGATGCAAGTTGAAGAAGGTCGTATAGTTCTTGAGAGATGTATTCTTACATTGGGGTAAACACCAGGACTGACGCAATACATGTAGTTTACGAGGTCAGTGAAACATAAAATGTAGGCCAAATTCAAATATGGATTCTTGTCTTAGAGTTATCATCCTTAGATGCAAGTTTATGACAAGTATCATTAAAGAAGCACTTATAGTTCTTGAGAAATGGATTATTTTATTAAAGTGAGCGCTAGGGTTGACGCATTAGTTTACAAAGTCAGTGAACCATGAAATGTAGGTCAATGTCAAATATGGATGCTTGCATTAAAGTTGCCATCTCTGGATGCCAGAATAAATCAAGTATCGTTCAAAATCAGTGAACCATGAAAGGTCAACTATGGATGCTTTCATTTAAGTTGCAATCCAATTGCACGTTTGTACCATGTTTCATTAATGAGGCTCTAATAGTTCTCAAGGAATGAACTCTTACATTGGGTGAACGTTAGAATGAACGCAATTGTTGACGGCTTGACGAACGGACGGAAAACCGGACTCCTATATCGAGTCATGGTTAAAGCAGGTGTGACAAAAACAGTCGAATTTCAATGGCTCGAACACGTTTGGGACCATAAAAACTTTGTTCGAGTCGAACCGCTTAGGGTTAGTGGTGGAGCCAGGGCAGAAAGATTTATGATTGTCTTTAAAATAAATGTATGTCGTGTGTACGCCACATCGAAACGATTCTAATGAATGCATATGTGTATAACATATTTTTTTTTTTCAAGATGAAATAAGTTTTTGGTTCCTCGAGGTGATTTTACTTATATATGTACAAGTATAAAGCCGATCTTTAATCAGAGGTACGCGACTACTGGAGTTCTCGGAGAAAACCCACCTGACCTTTGGCCGCAAAACATGGAGTCCCATATAGGCCTACGACCCGAGCGCGGCTCGAGCTCACAGCAGTGAGATGTCTAATGTTTACATGTAAGAAAAAAAAACGAATTATCCTAAATACGCCATTACGCAAACAAGCCTATGCAAATACACATGCAAACGTTACCGCCGAAAAAAAAATTTTTTTCAGATAAAATAGTGTGAATTTTTTCTTATTTCTGCTATAAATATAGATTGTGGGTACTCGTTACAACTAGTACCCACAATCTATATTGTAGAGCAGAAACAAGAAAAATAAGGTTTACCCCTGTAAACCCCTGTTTTACTATATAAAAGTTGGGTTCAAGGGGATCAAAATTATATAGGGGTGTTTTCGTGATGTGATCATCTGATGTATGGGGAAACTTTCCTAGGGCATCACGAAGGAGTTCGGACAGCCATCACGAAAACATGCCTATATAACTTTGACCCCCTTGAACCCCACTTTTATATAGTAAAACTGGGGTTTCTGGGGGTATACCTTATTTTTCTTTTTTCTGCTCTAAAATATAGATTGTTGGTACTCGTGAGAACCGCGGTTCTAACGAGTGCCCACAATCTATATTTGGAGCTGAAATAAGAAAAAATATCACATTTTTTCATAATAAAATTTTCATTTTTTCGGCGATAAAGGCGGCAATGTATTTGTATAGGCGTTTTTGCGTTATGCTTGGTAAACGACCAATCGGTGTTGGAGCCATCATAGTGTTTCTGTATGCATGCGAGCCTCCTGACCAGTAGTTGTTTCGGTTAGGCGTAAAAAATAGCTGTGTTTCTAATAGCATGCTGAAACAATTTTGGTCGGTAGGTAGGAGAAACTTTTCCCCCGAAAAAAAAAAACAAAAAAAAAAAAACAGGGTCGGGCCTGTTTTTATGTGTTTTTGTTTTGTACATGTACATGTTTTTCGTTAATAAAATTGTCATGTTGAGACTTACTCTGTTTATCATAATTCATTTTACATGCTCAAAAAAGTCAGCTCTGTATTTTGGAAGGTACTGAATGTCCCAAACAACAAAAATGTGTGTGTGTGTGTGTGTGTGTGTGTGTGTGAATTCGGGTTTAACATCGCTTTCAACAATTTTTCAGTCATATCACGACGGTGTCTGATTGCGACAGGGAGCTCAATGCTCACTTTTATAGTGCTGCCTCACTGAAGTATCATGTCCCAGACACATTACATGATACCACACCCAGTCACATTATCCTGACACTGGGTCGACTAGTCCTAGCTCTACCCCTCCCGTTCCCCGGAGCGGACACTCTACCAACTGAGCTATCGGGGCCGGTATATTTTGGAAGGTACTGAATGTCCCAAACAACAAAAATGTACCTAAAATGCGAAATCACTATGGAAAAATGCAAAGACGACAGAGGGTAGGGTCTGAAATTGAAAATGGTAGGATCGGTGTTTTAACTTTTATTTTTTTCTTTTATTGATGAAAAATAGTAGAGTCGGGCGGGGGGATGGGGTCTGAACAACGGCCGGTCGGGTTAGCGGAAATACGGCCTTTTTATCACTCTTTTGGATACTGTATGATACATTAATGATAACACGTCCGTGAGACATAGTGCATTTTTCATGTTCAAAAATGATTATTTTTCTGACGAAAATGTGTTATATTTTCCTTTTTTACTCCAAACATCTGTTGTGGGTGCTCGTTAGAACCGCCTCATTGAGGCGGTTCTAACAAGTACCCACAACCTATGTCTTGGAGCAGAAATAAGAAAAATAATGTTTACCACCGTGTTACTAAAATAACTGGAAGGACTATTGAATACGGGTATATCTTCTGTGTGCTCAGCAGAGTCGCCTTATACAGGAGATTCTACTAATTACACAAAACTTACATTTTCAGGAATGTGTTTTGTTGAGGTTTTATGTCCATGTCAACACTGTACTCGAATATAGGTCATTTTGGAGACATCTCTTCCAAATTTGTGGGACTTTTACCCAACCCTGAGATGAAGCATCTCAAACAAATCAATAGGGTTTATATGCTCGCACTACCTTGCCTGTGTAGAATAATGCCTTCTTAGAGGTCTACGAGTACGCATGTGCGGTCAGTTCTGTGTGGAAGCACCATGCAGCACCCAATCTATTTCTCCTAGTCCGGATAGATAGGCGGGAACGTCTCTCCATTACGAAAACATGCCTATACAAATTCATTGTCAACTTTACCGCCGAAAAAAAACCCCGAAAATTTTAAGATGAAAAATTGTGATATTTTTCTTATTTTTGCTCAAGATATGGATTGTGGGAACTCGTTAGAACAGCCTCATCGAGGCGGCTCTAACGAGTACCTACAATCTATCTTTTAGAGCAGAAATAACAAAAATAAGATTGACCCCCACTAAACCCCAGTTTTACTATATAAAAGTGGTCTTGAAGGCGTGTTTTGGCGATCTCTCTCTCTCTCTCTCTCTCTCTCTCTCTCTCTCTCTCTCTCGCTCTCTCTCTCTCTCTCTCTCTTTGAGACTACAGGACTCCTAAAAATCTGAAACATTGGTGGCAAAAGTCTGAAACCCGTATCACCTCTTCCGAACAACTTTCAGGTAAAAACATTTACTGTCCAAAACACATTTAAAAAGCCAAAAACCTGAACAAACTCTGAAAAGTTTCATGTCTACAGGCACTTTTAGCATGGACAAACCATTTGATCTTGGTCAGGCTCAGAACTTTTCAGCCTACCCTCGTATCTCTCTGTAATTACATTATTTCTCACGGTTTTACTTATTCTATTGCATGGGCCCCCGCCCATGGGGCTTGAAGAAATAGATGGGCTGCATGCCAGATGCTTCCACGCAGAGCTGAAACCAACCGCACACGAGTACTGGTACATGTAAACCGCTTAGATAATCTAAATATGTTCTATAAAATGGTTATCCTTTGAAAGCAAGGAATACATCACAGAACTGAACAATATGGAATGTGCATTTTTTCCGTGGCCAGACTAGCTAGTTTCGGCCAATAAGGCCTCATCAGTGACCCTCAAATATTTTCAAAACTCCAAAATGGAATCAATGATCCCAAATGACAGGAAAATATAAACTACATTATGATGCAGTCTGCCAAGACAAAGCAGTGCGAAATGGACCGTCCATGTTTATAAACGCTTTTGGTTTCAATGGGCGACAGGGCTTGAGAAGTCATTTCATCTCAATGTCAGCTAAAAGTCCCACAATTTTGAAAGCAACGTCTCCAAAATGACCTATACATTGTTGACGGGGACGTTCAACCTCTCTATTACACACTTTATCACTGGTTTATTTACTTAATAGTGGCGCACATCTCTCTTTCTCTGGCTCTCTCTTTCTCTCTCTGAGACCGAGTCGCTACCAGTTACGTCTCTCTCTCTCTCTCTCTCTCTCTCTCTCTCTCTCTCTCTCTCTCTCTCTCTCTCTCTCTCTCTCTCTCTCTCTCTCTCTGGTCGGTTTCAGCTCTGCGTGGAAGCATCGTGCAGTCCATCTATTTCTTCAAGCCCCGATGGGCGGGGGTCGGTCAGTAATCGAGTCGCGAATGCCTGGAACCAACTCCAAAATACTGTTGTAAATGCCTTTAAAAACAGACTGAACAAACTTTGGCATGGGCATCCATACAAGTTTGATCCCGCATGTTTTAAAACTTGCCACCACACCAGAGAGATTCGTCTATACAGTCGAGATGCATCTATAGAAGTCTAGTGACTTGTCCAGATGTTACTTTGATGATGAGTTGATTTTGAGTTGATGATGAGAATGTTGAAAACGTTTTCACGTGTACACTTACAAACGCTTTCCCGAATGTGTAATACGTTCCAGAGAGAAAGACCTGTTTTATGTTCATTTCGAAAATATATTTTTCATGGCCAGATGTACTATATATGAATTAACATAGATAAACAACACTTTTAATTTTGGACTAGTCCGCGGTTTAGGTAAATCGCTTTCAGTTGGGATTTTATATCGAGAGATATAGTTTTACACGCATCATATTAACCACTTGGCCATGAATTCTACATAATGGCACTATCAATAAACCCCTTTATAATGGTTACCTGTAAAACCTGGGCCGGGCTCATGGGCTGGGCCTGGGCTCGAATTTTTGGGCTCGAATGGAAATAGGTTTATCTGAGGTGAAAAACATTATAAGGTCAATTTTAACTCTCTAGTGTGGGTAATATCAGGTTAGTCTGCGCTCAGAATGTTTACCTTTGAGGTGAAGGCTATTACATCCTGGCCAGATGTCCCTTGAGATGCAGTGTCAGAATCAGTTGGCTATTTAATTGCACTGCAGTGCAGGAAAATTCTGCAAAATGTGGGGTTAGGGTTATTTAAAAAGATAAAGCAGATATCTGTTTGTGTTTCTTCACCTTCTAACCAGAGGCTTTACTAACTGCTATTTGGACGAGATGTGGTCTGTGCATCTATCACGAAGATTGTTTGGTTTGATTTAAGGTTTAACGTCCCCGTCAACACTGTATAGGTATTTTGGAGACGTTGCTTCCAATTTTGTGGGACTTTTTCCCGACATCGAGATGAAATGGCATCTCAAGCCCTCCCGTCCAATTAAACCAATATGCTTTATGTGTATGGACGGTCAACCACGCAACACTTTTCCTGGGCAGGCTTAGAACCCCTAAGCGGTCTACCAGTACTAATGTGCAGTAGGTTTCAGCTCTGTGTGGAAGCACCATGCAGCCCAATCTATTTATGGCCCCCGCTCATCGGGGTTTGAAGAAATATATGGGCTGCATGATGCTTCCACGCAGAGCTGAATCCGACCCACACACGAGTACTGGTAAAGCGCTTAGCGGATCTAAGCCTGCCCAGGAAAACCGATCTGAGTGTCGGACCGTCCATGCTTATAAAGCCTCAGTGATTGGTTTCATTGGGCGACAGGGCATGAGATGTCATTTCATCTCAATGTCGGGTTTGTTTGAGATTGTGTTATCCTGTAACCATAGGCATGTGGCACCTGATCTGGATCTACACTATTTGTCATGTTTGATTTTGGAACCCTAGACATGCGGCCTCTGCTCTGGGTCTACACTGTCAGTATTCCATTTTGGAACCTTAGACACGTTGTCTCTGATATGTGTCTATATGGTCAGTATCCCATTTTGGAACCCTAGACATATTGCCTCTGATCTGGGTCGTTACTGTTTGTCAGTATCCCATTTAGAACTTTAGACGTGGCTTCTGATCTGGGTCTTAACTGTTTGTCAGTACCCCATTTGGACCTCTAGACGTGGCCTCTGATCTGGGTCTTAACTGTTTGTCAGTACCCCATTTCGGAACCCTAGGCACGTGGCCTCTGATCTGGATCTTAACTGTTTGTCGGTATCCCATTTTGGAACCCTAGACACGTGGCCTCTGGTCTGGATCTTAACTGTTTGTCGGTATCCGATTTGGGAACCCTAGACACGTGGCCTCTGATCTGGATCTTAACTGTTTGTCGGTATCCCATTTTGGAACCCTAGAGAGGTGGACTCTGATCTGGATCTTCACTGTTAGCTAGAATCCCATTTTGCAACCCTAGACACGTGACCTCTGATCTGTGTTTTTACTGTTTGTAGGTATCCCATTTTGGAATCCTAGACATATGACCTCTGATCTGGGTCGTCTTTGTTTATCAGTTTCCCATTTTAGAACCCGAGCCATGTGACCTCTGATCTGGGTCTTCACTATTTATCAGAGTCCCATTTTAGAATCCTAGATATGATGCCTCTGATCTGGGTCTTCATTGTTTGTCAGTATCCCATTTCAGAACCCTAGACATGTGGCCTAGGCCTCTGATCTGGATCTTCAGTGTTTGTCAGGAACCCATTTTAGAACCCTAGATTTGTTGCATCTGATCTGGCTCTTCACTGTTTTCAGTATCCAACTTTTGAACCCCTGACATGTTGCCTCTGATCTGTGTCTTCACTGTTGTCAGTAGCTCACCTTGAAACCCTAGACATGTAGCATCTGATCTGGGCCTACACTGTTTGTTAGTGTCCCATTTTGAAGCTAACCTGCAAGGACCCATACAGGACCACTGAAAGCTCGGATCAGCCAGCACATCTGCAGAGCCTGTTCTGAGATTTTGCTGATCACATAGGTCTTATTCGAGCTATGGGATCTTCTGGCTCAATTAAAAAGAATGAATCCAGTGTTTCGATGTTGTAATCTAGATTTAATAATCCAGGTTTTTGCTTGTTGCAACTCAAATCAAGCAGGAAAACAAACTTGGCAATTGTAATCTTGACAGGGGCCCATGGGAGCAATTCTCTTTAACAGTTCCGCCAACCAGACAACAAACAAAGTTGAAAGGTCAATAACTGACCCTGTTTCACTTATGTCCTTAGTCAAACTCGTTTTCATTCGAGCCCAAAAATTCGAGCCCAGACCCAGCCCATGAGCCCAGCCCAGGTTTTACAGGTAGCCCTTTATAATTTTTAAATCCTGTAAAAAAAGAAATCCGAAAACTGCTTCCCCTAAAACATGGAATAGTCTTATCACGCTTGTACGTTGAACTCTCAAAGCTCGTTGATAAACTATAACTGCAACCGCAAACTGAGTTTCAATGGTCAAGACAATTGTTTTATCCCCTAAAACAAGTTTTATCATTTTATACGGACTGTCTCCAATGAAGACAATTTGCATGAAATGTCAAAAATCTGTCTTTTTGGCGGAAAATAAATGAAATGTTTTTACATGTAAATGTTTTCTCACAATGTGCAGAGCGTTGTGTACCGCCGACACGTAGGCTTCAAAGTTAAAATGTCCCTGTGGACATTTCGCGCTCACGGTAGAAAAAAACAAAAACATCCTACATGTCCGTTGGTCAGAATATCACTTTTATAAAGAGTCTGCGAAGGCTGATCTGTGCCTTCGCT
This sequence comes from Lucinisca nassula, assembly GCA_963580285.1. Lineage (NCBI taxonomy): Eukaryota > Metazoa > Mollusca > Bivalvia > Lucinida > Lucinidae > Lucinisca > Lucinisca nassula. Next base: position 42,605,729 of record OY757018.1, read on the forward strand.
GATTACATGTATCTTTTTTTACCACATCCCCGGCTTCCCAAAGAAAGATAAACGACATCCCTTGTCATAGTGGGTGGATGTGCAGTCTGATCTCGGTCTTTGATATCTTAGGTCTTGTCGTGGGCCGGCTAAAATAATGCTATGCATGCTGGGTATTTTCTTCTCCAGAAGACGACATTTTGAAACAGTTTTCTTATTTGCAGTTATTCTCAAAAAAAAAAAATGATTTGACATTTCCATGCGAATTGTCTCCGTAACAGGATTTGACATTTCATGCAACTTGTCTCCAACGGAAACAAGTTTCATGAAATGTCAAGTTCTGCTTTGGAGGAAAAATAATAATAAAAACAAACAAAAAAAAACATTCAGTCTGCGAGTGGTAAATGTTCACGCTAGTCTCGTTTTTGCTTTATACATGTATCTATACACATTCTTTGCATTATTATTATCTTGGACCTCTTTAATCCAACTTCAAGTTATCGAGTATCGTCTTTTGTTTTATCTGTGGCCCCCGCCCATAGGGGCTTGAAGAAATATATGGGCTGCATGATGCTTCCACGCAGAGCTGAATCCGGCCCGCACACTAGTACTGGTAAACCGCTTAGGGGATCTAAGCCCGTCCAGGAACCGCGGTGCGAGGCAGACCGTCCATGCTAATAAACCCTATTGGTTTCATTGGGCGACAGGGCTTGAGATGTCATTTAATCTCAATGTCGGGTAAAAGTTCCACAAAATTGGAAGCAACGTCTCCAAAATGACCTTTACAGTGTTGACGGGGACGTTAAAACCTCAAATCAAACAAACAAATCTTTCTTAATCATGGCCCTTTTAAATCCAACATCAAGTCCCCTGTTGTTTTTATGTCCCCGACACTCGAAGAATGGTGAAAAGGGCATATAGCCTTGCCCCTGTCCATCCATCCGTTCGTTCGTCCGTGCGTCCGAAACTTAAATGCGGTCAATAACTTCCTCATTTCTTGATGGATTTTAAAATTACTCGGCAGAAATGTTAACCATCATGAGACGACGTGTCACGTGCAAAACTCAGGTCCGTACCTTAAAGGTGAACGTGAATATTCTGAGAAATCAGAAATAAATTATTGGTTTAGACTCATATTCTAGACAGTTTTTTAATTATTTGGACCCCATTTTGATTTATATCAGTCTTTGAATCGACTGCCTATTCGAAATTCGCAAAATTGCAGTATGTTTCCTCTGGCATTCGTTGTTGGATCATTACAGGGTCACTGATGAGGCTTAATTAGCCGAAACTACGAAGTATGACCCATCTTCTTTCTTATGAATGTTTTCATTGCTCTTAAAGGAACTCATTTTTGATTTGTATTAGAGGTCAAAGGCAAAAAGGGTCCGAAATTTAAACGCAATCAATAACTTCCTTATTTCTTGATGGATTTTAAAATTACTCGGCAGAAATGTTAACCATCATGAGACGACGTGTTACGTGCAAAACCCAGGTCCGTACCTCCAAGGTGAAGGTCATACTTAAGGGCCAAAGCTAAAAAAGGGTCCGAAACTTAAACCCAGTCAATAACCTTCTTGTTTCTGGATGGATTTTCAAATTAAGCCAGGTCCGTACCTCTAAGGTCAAGGTCATACATAGAGGTCAAAGGTCTAAAAAGGGGTTCGAAACTTAAACGCAGTCAATAACTTTCTTATTTCTGGATGGATTTTGAAATTACTCTGTAGAAATGTTAATACATGAGACGATGTGTCACATGCAAAACCCAGGTCCGTACCTCCAAGATCAGAGGTCAAAGGTCTAAAAAGGGGTCACTAACTTACTTATTTCTGGATGGATTTTGAAATTACTTTGAATAAATTTTAACAATCATGAGACCTCGAAGGTTAAGGTCATACTTAGGGGTCAAAGATAAACAAAAATGGTCCGGAACTTAAACGCCGTCAATAACATTCTTATCTCTGCATGGATTTTGAAATTATTTGGCAGATATGTTGGCCATCATGAGACAATCTGCCTCAGACAAAACCAAGGTCCTTACTTCCAAGGTCAAGGTCATACTTAGAGGTCAAATGTGAAAAAGAGGATCCACAACTTTAACACGGTCAATTACTTTCTTTGGATGAATACGAACATAAACATATTTTCAGGCGGGGGCATCCATGTCCTATGGACGCATTTTTTGTTATCTATTTCTCTCTATATTTGTATTATTTTAATCATAATACTCTTAAATCCAGATTCCTTCTCATCACGAAAACATGCAAATATAATATTTACCCCCTTGAACCCCACTTTTATATGTTACAACGCATTTGTATAGGCGTGTTTTCGTAATGTTTTTCTTTGTATTATTTTAATCATAATACTCTTTTATCCCGAGATTCCTTCTTTCTAGCTAAGGGACACGTTTTAGACCAAGGTAGAGAGAGAGAGAGAGAGAGAGAGAGAGAGAGAGAGAGAGAGAGAGAGAGAGAGAGAGAGAGAGAGAGAGAGAGAAGAAAATATAGAAAGCACCTCGGGTCTTACTAGAAACACGCATATAAATGAATGGTCTTTTTTTTCTTTGAATTTTTCTTTCTTCCAGCGCATCAAGAAACTATATTTGTGTTGCAATTACGGCGCTAGTGACGTTAAGAACGTTTGGCGGTTTACGCCGTGTACAACGTTGTCGTTACGTCCGGTTTGCTTTGTTTACTTCAGGAAAATTGTAATGGCGGCTTAAAAATGTAGTTTCTAGTGAATTCGTATTATTGATGAAGGCCTAGTGCCGAAATATTTAAAGAAGAGTGGAATTTATTAAATTGTCTATTTTTCTTCCCTCTGGAGGACCCACAAAATATTATATAGAGGATCTTACATGAGTGTTTATGTATTATTGAATTTATTAAACGAGTTGAGGAAAAGGGATAAAATGCGAGGCTGTGCCGAGCATCTTATCCCTTTTCCTCAACGAGTTTAATAAATTCAATAATACATGAGCACGAATGCAAGATTCTATTTATCATATGACATTTAAAACGCATTTTATTCACGATAGTTTACAAAACTATCAATATTCCGCCGTTAGTAAACGCGACGTCGTTAAGGACGTCGTACATGTAACGTTACGGGGCGTATCTAGCTAATTTGCATATTTAATCCACTAGTGGATTATCGAAAATATTACATGGCGTTATTACACTCCAGACGCGACGTCATATGATAAATAAAAATAATAAATGACTGACAGCAATTCGCCTTTTCCACATTACATTCTGCTTGAATGTGATCGAAAAGTATCTTTTAATCACCATAACCAGCAGCAGCAGCAGCAGCAGCATCAGCAACAACAACAACAATAATAATAATAATAATAGATTTAATTTATGGTTAAGTTGTCAAAACTGATTGCCTGCTAACATTGCAGAAATACCATAACGAAAACACGCCTATATAATGTTGACCCCTTGAACCCATCTTTTATATAGTAACACTGGGGTTTACAGGGGTAACCCTTATTTTCCTTATTTCTTCTCTGAAATATATATTGTGGGTACTCGTTAAAACCGCCTCATCGAGGCGGTTCTAACGAGTACCCACAATCTATATTTTGAGCAGAGGTACGAAAAATATCACAATTTTTCATCTTAAATTTTTCATTTTTTCGGCGATAAAGGTTAGAATGTATTTGTATAGGCTTTTTTTTCGTAATGATTAATAATAATAATAAAAATCTTGTTAATGGTCTGAGTGCTTGCTAACATTGCAGAAACACGCCGGACTGCGTATTCAAAGGGTGTTAATGATGAGGCGAGACCAAATGACATCGGAGGAAATCGTTAAACCAAAGAAACAGATGCTACACAAAGAGATATTCATGTACGATATCAAACTCCACACTCCCAAATCAATATATATGCACAGCTAGAAATAAGAAGATAACTGAACGCCAGCGTGAGAAAATATAATTTATACCATAAACGACCAGCAAAGGCTCTAGTCAGACTACGATCAGCAAAGGCTCTTATCAGACTCTGATCAGAGCCTTCGCTGTCTGAATGTAATTTCTGTGCGCCTCCGTCTGTCCCTTTAAGGCAAGCAGCAACGAAGGCAAAGTTCGGTCTTATCAGCTTAGCAATGCGGTTCCCGAGAAGCCTTTTTCTAGAGGCACGTCTCAGATAGGAGGCTGCATAGTTGTATAGTAACAATATGAAGAAACAACACACGCATATGTATATGTGAGGGACATATATATAGTTTATGACTGTATAAAAGGTATGTTTTTGTTTATTTGTTTGTTTGTTTTTAGATAAGCCCATGCAGTCGCGAGAAAGTTTGCAGCTACACAGACTTGGTAGAGTCTTAAAATGCTATATATACATCACGAAAACACGCCTATATAAGTTTGACCACATTTAACCCCACTTTTATAAAGTAAAACTGGGGTTCACAGGGGTAAACCCTATCTTCCTTATTCTGCTCTAAATGTAGATTTTGGGTGCTCGTTAGAACCGCCTCAATGAGGCGGTTCTAACGAGTACCCACAATCTATATTTTAGAGCAGAAATAAGAAAAAATATAAAAAAAAAATCATCTTAAAATTATCGAATTTTGGCTGTAAAATTTACAATGTATTCGTATAGGCGTGTTTTTCGTTGTGCATAGCAACGGCCCAGCTCGCACAAAACAGTGGGTCAACGTCGGGCCGACGTATCGCTGTCGGTCCGACGTTGGTCCGTCATTCTTTGCAGGATGGGTACTACACCATGTACACAAGCAGCAAACTAAAAAGTGTTGATAAGGCTGTGCGGATGCGGATGTGCATGCTGAACTGTACCTTCGGTGCTCGCCAAGTTCAGAACCAGGGCCCAGGATTAATATGCGTAGTTAAATTTTAAGTACCTACATGTACTTAAACTATGTATTTACTTAACTGTCGTATAAAGTGAACTTTAAAGACATTCTTTCGTTTAAGTCGTTACTTAACCAAAGGAAATACTTAAATATTTAAGGTAACTGAGGTAGGTACCTTATCTTTTAAGATTTCACCTTGACATACATACAGTTTTTCTGCTAAAAAAGTTTGCCCTACAAGCATTTTTTTCGCCAAGTGATGAGGGGCAAATAATGCGACAGTGGGTCGCTAGCAAAGGTTACATGAACCCGGGGTTCATTTACTTTGCACGCGACCCACTGCGTTCATACTTCCATGAACTGCAGAAAAATAAAGTTTATTTCGTAAATAATTTTCGGAAAATGATGAAGACCCTTTTAATACCTTATTTATATACATGTATAGAGAAATGTGGGACTTAGAAGGGTAAATATTTATTCTAGATTGTGGGAAGTTGCGATCATCCAATAACTATGTCGGCATCAGAAATAAGATAATTATATATACCAATTTTTTTATTGTTGTTGTTGTTTGGTGGAGTGTGTGTGTGTGTGTGTGTGGGGGGGGGGGTGGGGGTGGGGGGGGTTAATAAAATCTGCGTGAAGTATCCAAATTTTGATCTGATGAGGTGAGGTCAAAGGTCAAATTTTCAAGTAAATGCTTGTGAATGCAACTACTTGTTTATTCTTGCACACCAGAAAAGGAACTCCCGTGATTTTACCTTGGGATAGAAATTTATGTTCTGACCCTGGTGTTCCGACCCAAAATCGAATATAATCGCGGTGTTTGATAAATGCACTGGATGATTACGACCTCTTGTGCGCCGTCGTTAAGGTTGACGTCACAGCACGTTACGTGACGTCACTAAACATTCCTGCAGTGTCATCACAATATGGCGGACGTCGGTAACCGAAGTGACTGCAGTATTAAAAATCCGCGCTAAGAAATGGAAGGTATGCAAGAAAAAGAATCCTATATGGGCTTGAGGGGGAATGGAAAAATCCGTCCCTCGGGATCACTGTCCGGCATCACTCGGCAAGCCTCGTGATGCCGGACAGTGACCCTTGGGACAGATTTTTCCATCCACCCCTCACACCCATATAAGATTCTTATATTAATCGGCCTATTGACCAAATTTATTACACATTTTACTTAGGGACTACAGATGTGCATGAAGGTATCCGCATTTTTATCTGACCCCCTGGGGTCATGCGGTGAGGTCAAAGGTCAGATTTCACGAATTGTGAATGCATACCTATGGTGATCAAATTTAGTACACTAAGGACTGCAGACGTGCATGGAAGTATCCAAAGTTTGATCTGCCCCCCCCCCCCCCCCCCCCGACACCCCCACCCCCGTGTCGAACTTTAACGGACATCCAGATATAACTCCTGTCGGATAAAGTTAATACATAGATTTATATAGGAACTTGATAATTATTTTCCCCATAAAATAAAAACTTATAGGATTATCTTTTCTGTGCAAGCGGCTCGTGATTGTACATTCTTTTTCGGATATCCACAAGCATTTTTAATGAAATTTTATGAACAACATTTTAGTCCTTTTTACATATATTTGGAAGCACCCTATAAATGTATAGAATATATAGTAAAACTACTGAATACAGCGACAAAAACTGATGAATTTATTTTCATAACTTTTTTGTAAATTATTATTTCTTTTCTGTGCCTTTTCTGTGGAGAAGCCCGGGATCGATCCTGCGATTTCTGGTTTACAAGGCGAGTAGCGTAACCACTACACCACGGAGGCTTCTGCATCCTTCCATAGGTTACTTTAACCATTAAGACGCCAAGAAAAACTACATCTGAAAATGTCGTCTGCTTATGTTAATTTTTTCAAACTTTAAAAAAAAATGCACACAAGCAAACAGTGTGGGCCCAGATCAGACTGCTTCTACAGGATCTGTCTGATCTGGGTCCACACCGTTTGCAAAAAAAAAAAAAAAAAAAAAAACTTTTAAGGTAAACGGCAGATGACGAAGATTGTCGTGTTGGGCATTTCATGGGTTAACATGTAAACTAATTAATAGCTGGGATGTTAGCTAAAGCCTTTTATCGGTTTGCATTTCGATAAACTGATGTGTATATTTGGCCTATATATGGGCCCCGTCAAGCGATTTGGTACTTATAGCCTATGCGAGCAGCGAAAGTTCAGGCGAGCCTGCGCATCCGCGCAGTCTCGCCAGAACCTTCGCTGCTCGCTCATACAAACAGTGAATCAAGAGGAACCTTCAGACAGAAAGCCATATCCCTGGCCCTTCTGAGTGGCTGGGCATGCGCAGTTAAAATTTGTCATGACGGAATGCTCGAAGACACAAATTCGCTTGGCGGGGTTCAATTATATAAGTAGACGCATTGAAGGGTTTTGATACAGGGGTAGCCCCTATGTGCTTTTAGCGCCCGGTTACCTTACAAAATCTATCAAGTCAAGGTTTTGATACAGTGGATATAGTACGCTACTTTTTCTTGTTTCAGCTATATTTGATCGACTGGAAAGAAGGGAAGGCTGGTAGGTCTCAAATGAGCCGGGGTACAGCATTTCCTACAACGTATAAGTATATGTGCGCACGGCGAAGAATCAGATCAGCCTGCGCATCCATATACATGTAGTCTAACCAGAGACTTCTCTTTCTGCATCAAGGAGTATTGGGCCCATAGCTATCCCTAGAGCGCACAACGAAGACTCTGATCAGACTGCGCTGATGCGCAGGCTGATCTGAGTCTTCGTTGGGCGCACGTCTTTTTGTAGGTTTTGTCGTGCGCTGGCTCAAATTATTTTCTTAGTCTGTATTTGATATTTCTTGCATTACATCCGCGAGACATAGTGCCTTCTTTCACATCGTCAAGAAATAAATGGGCTGCATGATGCTTCCACGCAGAGCTGAAACAGACCGAAAACCGCTTAGAGGATCTAAGCCTGTCAAGGCAAAGCGGTGTGAGTCGGACCATCCATGTTTATAAACCCTATCGGTTTCATTTGGGCGACAGGGCTTGGGATGTCATTTCATCTCACTGTCGGGTAAAATTGGAAGCAACGTCTCCAAAATGACCTATATATACAGTGTTGACGGAGACGTTAAACCTCAAATCAAACAAACAAAACTAAATACATCGCCAAAATGGCTACTTTTCTGAGAAAAATCCGTGATATTTTTCTCATTTATACTGCAAATATAGGTTTCTTAATTTTACTGCAAATATAGGTTGTGGGTGCTCGTTAGAACCGCCTCATTTAGGCGGTTCTAACGAGTACCTACAACCTATATCTTGGAGGAGAAATAAGAAAAAAAATAATATACCCGTCAACCCCAAGTTTCTCTATATAAGTGGAGTTCTGGGGGGGTTGTTCTTTTCACGGACTTGTTCACGTGATGCAGTATTGTATGCTTGTTGCACGAACCACGGATGCTTGTTTCCGGTACTGAGACTTACACGTGACTTTCACTCTATTAATTCACATCGGGTACATGACAGTTGACCAACGTCATAGCAACGTCGTTGAAACGTCATGGCGCTGCATCGACGTTGTGTGATGTTGCCTACATGTATGCCCACCTGGGAAACATCCGCCAATGATAACTGTCCCAACTGTCTTTAACCGACCCTGATTTTTTTGTGTCGATTTATAGCCACCCAGAAAAAAAAATAGATTTTCTTACCATCACGTGAACAAGTCCGTGAAATGAGCACCCCCTTACACCCCACTTTATACAGAGAAAACTGGGGTTTACGGGCTAAACAATATTTTTCTTATTTCTGCTCCAAGACATAGGTTGTGGGTACTCGTTAGAACCGCCTCAATGGGGCATTGAGGCGGTTCTAACGAGTACCCACAACCTATGTTTGCAGTTTAAATAAGAAAAATATCACAGATTTTCGTCAGCAAAGTAGACATTTTGGAGATGTAAAAATTGCACTATATCGCACGGGTGTGTTGTCATAATGCCTACCGACCTTAATATTCTATAGCCCTCATAAAACTGTCAAAATATACAGTCATGTCCTCTTTGCTCTCTGATCTTCATGACCTCTCTGGTAATATGGTTTGAATTTATTCCTTTTCAAGATGTTTGTCCTTTGCTATCAAATAAAACGTTACATGTACAGACACGAAACAGTTTGAGCTTTTGCATGGAAATTGAGTCCTCTAAGCAAAACAAAACAAATTGTGTGTATTTTTCATTTGTTGTAACTATGGTAACAGAAGCAATTTTATGTATAGGAACTTTTTTGACCCAGTATATTAACAGAGTTATGCTCTTTTGAAAACATCTGTGAGCTTTTCGTTTCCAGCTAACTCTTACAATTTATATCGGACCAAACTGAAACATCTTGATGTATAGTTACACGTGTTGTTTATAGGCTATAATCAACCAAATATAAGCAGCAATGGCCCTTTGAAAATTTCGTAAGCTAACTCTTCCTATACATGTAGTTTACGTTAGATTGAGCTGAAACATTGTAGAAAGTTACACCATGATGCGTTTTTGAGGTTACATGAACAATACACAAACTATTAGCAGAGTTATTCCCCTGTCACTGTGCATTTCCAGCTACAATGGAATACATCCATTTACATTTATAGTTAGACCATGTTATGAAGCAGCTCATTTTGTTTAGAAGTTACAGTCCAACAATAATTAGGAGAACTAGAGCTGTCAGTGAAACTGACTAGGGCCCCGACAGCGCTATCAGAGGAGTAGGAAAATTTGTGGACGGACAGACGGACAGACAGACAGACGGACGGACAGAGTGATTACTATAGAGCACCCACACTTTCAGTGCGGGGCCCTAATAATAACAAAGTTATTAATTGGACACAGGAAAGACCCTTTTTTGACCTTTAACCTCTAAGTATGACCTTGACCTTTGAGGTACGGACCTGAGTCTTGCGCGCAACACTCCATCACATTATGGTTAACATTTCTGCCAAGAAATATTTAAATCCATCCAGGAATAAGAAAGTTATGGAGGATAAAAAAAATTCTGGACGGACAGACGGACAGACAGACAGACGGACGGACAGAGTGATTACTATAGGGCACCCACACTTTCAGTGCGGGGTCACATTATGGTTAACATTTCTGCCAAGTAATATTTAAATCCATCCAGGAATAATAACAAAGTTATTCATTGGACACAGGAAAGACCCTTTTTTGACCTTTAACCTCTAAGTATGACCTTGACCTTTGAGGTACGGACCTGAGTCTTGCGCGCAACACTCCATCACATTATGGTCAACATTTCTGACACGTAATATTTAAATCCATCCAGGAATAAGAAAGTTATGGAGGATAAAAAAAATTGTGGACGGACAGACGGACAGACAGACAGACAGACAGACAGACAGACGGACGGACAGAGTGATTACTATAGGGCACCCACACTTTCAGTGCGGGGCCCTAATAATCCATCCGCCCATGCGCTTTTCTTTCCTACTGTTTTGGCAGCATACATGTTTGTGTTACCACGGGCGTATAATGCCCCGCTTGTTGAGCTCTTATTATTTGTAGGGAATTACATGCCTCGCTTTTTATCGTTATGAGCATATTTCTATAGACAATTCTCAAAAGCAAACGCAGAAAATTAATGCATAATCAATTTATGTTGTAGAACATACTCAGCGGTAAAAGTGGTTCAACGATTTTGCCAGCGAAAAATTCGGATTATTGAGTCATTGTTACCCAGCTTTGGCAACCTGTCAACGACAAAGACAGAGGCTACATGTAGTACGTCCATTATTTGGCGTTTTGAGGTTTAACGTCCTCATCTACACTGTATAGATCATTTTCTGTACAATTCTGATTTTGTGGGACTTTTATCCGACATTGAGATGAAATGACACCTAAAGCCCTGTCTCCCAATGAAACCAATAGGGTTTATAAGCATGGACTGTCTGTCTCACAACGCTTTTCATGGGCAGGCTTAGATCCTCTGAGCGGTTGACCAGTACTCGTCTTAGATCCTCTGAGCGGTTAATCAGTACTCGTGTGCGGTCGGTTTCAGCTCTGCGTGGAAACATCATGCAGCCCATCTATTTATTCAAGCCCCGCTGGCGTTACATAGCGCTGTATATAACTGTTTATTGTGCCTTTTAACAGAAGAATTTCTCTACCGACAGACCCTATGGTTTTTGATGGGATCCCTCGAAGGGTTGTTATGAATATGAGGTAAATTTACGTGTTAATTAATATTTCTTTCAGCAGGCGATGGAGGAGAAAACGTATGTGGGAGGTTTCCATGACGATGAAGCTGTGGCCAAGATGCGATATAATGACCTTGGTAAAACCGGGATGAGGGCATCAGTCCTAAGTTTAGGTGAGTGGAGCTCTTGTCTACAGTTCCCAATAGCTAAATAGAGAGAGAGAGAGAGAGAGAGAGAGAGAGAGAGAGAGAGAGAGAGAGAGAGAGAGAGAGAGAGAGAGAGAGCGGAGAGAGAGAGAGAGATTCAAACCTTTTTTTTGCGTCAATGGCATAACTTTTTAAAGGGGGTACACATTGCAGCTCTTTCATTGCATGTAAACTTGACTACAAGGCAGAAGTTTTACAAATTATCATGTTAAAAGTCCATGTAATGTAATAAACACCCATAAAAATCACACTTTATACAGAGAATGAAATGGTGTTCACAATGTTATACGTTGTTTTCTTATTTCTGCTCTAAGGCATAGGTCGTTGATACTCGTTAGACCCGCCTCAGTGAGGCGGCTTTAACGAGCACCAGCAACCTATATTTGGATCAAAATATCATATTCTGATCAGAAAACTAACCATTCTACATGCTGTGGTTCGAGCCTTACACGGGTCATATGTGAGACGCCAAGTTCTGCAACAGAAGGTCATTTGTTTTTCTCTAGGAACTCCAGATTCTCTGATTAACGGACGACTCGAAAAAAAAAAGAATATAATCTTGAATGAGGGGCCGTAAAACTAAATATAAATTTCCAAAAAAAAAAAAAAGAAAAGAAAAGACAGCAACAAGCATATGAGCTGGGGCACGGCAAAGGGTACATTAAGACAACCAACAAAAATCTAGGTCAGTTTACACATAAGCCCACTTTTACATGAGTTGTACATCTCTTTGCTTAACCCGTAGGCTATATAAAGCTCTGAGCCTTCGCTGGTCATTCAAGCCTTCATACGCTGGTTCAATGATGCACAAAGGTTTTTCAAGGGTCAATTTATACTATTCAGACAAGTATCATTTCATTTCGCTCCATCGCCCACCATGCATGGTTATAAACTGGTAATTGCTTTGGCATTTGCCCCTAATTAAGATATATATGTACAGTGTATATACATGTGCCCCTACGGCCCCGCCCATATGTGCTTGAAGAAATGTATGGGCTGCATGATGCTTCCACGCAGAGCTGAATCTGACCCACACATGAGTAATGGTAAACCGCTTAGAGCATCTAAGCCTGCCCAGGCAAAGCGGTGTCAGTGTCGGACCGTTCATGCTTATGAACCCAATTTGTTTCATTGGGCGACAGGGCTTGAGATGTCATTCCATCTCAATGTCGGGTAAAAGTCCCACAATATTGGAAGCAACGCCTCCAAAATGACCTATAAAGGGTTGACGGGGACGTTAAACCTCAAATCAAACAAACCAGCTTCACAGTTTTTTCGATGGTCACATAAGAATCATTTCTTTACATTTTCATCGCCCGCCATGGTTATAAACTGCATTTGTTTTTGCATTTTCTCATTTTATAAATACATGTTTATATGTACAATGTATGTACCTCGACATGTCTCATTACGATAGCGCATGCGTGAGAAATGATAACATCTTTTATTTCTCCTGTAAGCTAAGCGTAGAGCGGCGTCTGGTCCAGGTCTACTCTGTTTGCCTATGTCTCTTCAACCTGTTTCCAAAAGGTAGTGAACTGAAATGACCGTGGCATAATTTCATAAGCTGTGCCCAGAGGCGCATCGTATGGGCACAGAATCTTAATTAAATGGTTTTGCAAACATGAAGCTTTATTCTTAAAACCACATAATGCAAGGTTCTTAACCCATTGTATGCGGGAAACCCATAAATGGGAACCTTGGCAAACAGTGCTGGCCCAGATCAGACACCGCAGCGCGCGGCGTCTGATCTGGGCCTGCACTATCTGCTTACAGAATTTTCCACCAAAAATAGAATAAAAACGAAAACAGAGGCCTGACATCCCTTATATGACAATCGGACTTGTCCAACATATAGCAATGGGAGAGTTCACCAGTATGCATAGAGAATACCAGGTTCGTGTCTTTTGATATCAAGTTTATCAGGCAAGGCTTCGAAAACGCTTGTAGAATCGCGAGGCTTGCCGAGCGATTCTACATGCGTTCTCGAAGCCGAGCCTGATAAACTTGATATCAAATGACACGAATCTGGTATTCTTTTTATCAGTTTATCTCATTATTCAATCTTAATAAATCCTCAGTGTGTCTCAACATTCCTGCATGCAATAATCGGCCCAGACATTTAGTATAATCTGACAGTAGTTTTTCCTATGATATTTATTTCAAGTAATTTCCCTTTTTTCAGTTTTTGTAGCATTTGGCCATTTTTCCGGTAGACCGGTTCATTCATAAAAGTGCAATGTCACGTCGACGTGATAAAGCAAACTTGTCCTGAGATAGCATATCTTTATCAGGTCAATGTGTTACAATGCAGTATATAGGGAGTGACTGATAAATGGGTTAATGCCTTCAGGTGCCTCTTCCTTCGGGAGTGTTTTCCGCAGTACAGATGATTCAGAATGTCACGACGTGTTGCAAATGGCAGTGAAAAGTGGCGTCAACCTGATAGATGTGGCTCCCTGGTACGGCCACGGAAAAGCTGAAAAGGTTCTAGGCAAGGTAAATGTTTAATCATCGTAAAATGAACACCCCACAAACCCCACTTTACATGGTAAAAACTGAGGGTTACGGGGGTATATATTATTTTTAGCTCGTCTGTTTTTTGAAAAAAAACTTTCGAGCTATTGTCATCACTCCGGCGTCTGCGTTGTCGTTGTCGTCTGGCGTCGTCGTTCCAAAAAAACTTAACCTTGGCTATAACTTAAAAAGTATTAGACCTAGCCTCATGAAACTTCATACACACACTCATCATCACAAGAGCTACATTTTGACCAAGGACCATAACAACATTGTTGATTTTGGCTGAATTATCTCCCCTTTTCCAATTTTTTTCTGAAACACATTTTGTGCTCTCATTTTAATACTATTCACAACAGAGCCTTCAAACGTCACATGAATGTTCCTTGGGACAAGACATTTTCAGTGATACCACACTTTTTAATCTGTGACCTTGACCTTTGAACTTTGACCTATTTTTCGAAAATTTAACCGAAAACCTTAACCTTGACCATATTTCCAAAAGTATTTGGCCTACCTTCATGAAACTTCATACACATACTCACCATCACAAGAGCTACATTCCCTACAAGTTTTATAACTCCATCTTGCAATTTGATTGCTCTTGTTTGACTTAGAACTTTGGTTTTCTAAAAGAAACTGCAGACGAGCGTTGGCACCCGCATGCGGTGCTCTTGTTCTTATTTCTGCTCCAAAACATAGGTTGTGGTACGTTTGCAGTAAAAATAAGAAAAATATCACGGATTTTCATCAGAAAAGTAGCCATTTTGGAGATGTGAAAAATGCACTATGTCGCACGGGTGTGTTATCGTAATGAAAATGGTAATCACTCAGAAGCAAGGATTACAACACAGAACTGGAAACCTTAGGATGAACCGTTGTTTATTGGCCAGACTAGCTAGTTTCGGCCAATTGGGCCTCGTCATTGATCCGCAAATATTTTCAAAATTCCGCATTTGAAGGGCTAGCAGGGGCGTAACTACCTGTACGCAGATACGCACTTGCGTACATATTACAAAAGTAAAAAATGGACGTAGAAGGAAAAGAAGAGGAAAAAGAAGAGGAGGGAGAAGAAGAAGAAGAAGAAGAAGGTGATGATGAAGAAGAAGAATAAGAGAAGAGGAAGAAGAAAATAAGAAGAAAAATAAGATGATGATGAAGAAGAAGAAGGAAAAAAAACCGTATGTGTCCTGGGTATAAGCAACACTATTTATTAGCTAGTATAGTTTCCTCCTTTGCCACAGGGATGCACTTACAGGAAAAAATATGCTCCCAAAAGGGAGCAAATTCTTTCCTGTAAGAGTGGTCCCCATTTGTTAAACGGAGTTATTTTTTATTTATTTTCTTTGGTTTGGTTTGCGTACAAATAACTTTCTAGCTACGCCCCTGGCTAGAAAAGAAAACCCACACTATGATGAAAGGCAGGGATATTTTCTGCGACCACATAATTCTCTAAGCACCAGCGATAGTAAAGTTAAATAAGCAAGGACTACAACACAGAATTGAAAACTGTGGCAGGTACAAGTTTTTTCTGGTCCAGACTAGCGAGTTTCGGCCAAATAAGCCTCATCAGTGACCCTCAAATACAGTAAAATTCCGTAATTGAGACCACCTAAAATTAAACTAATTCTGCTATAAAAAAGCTTATTTAGTACGTTGAAGTTATTCTTTCTTTGTATTTTCTGCGTACAGTATCCTCTGGTCAGTGACCACCTTAGGGATTGTTCAAAAGTGGTCTTTAACCCATCAGTACCAGGAACCCCTAAAGGGATACCTTGGCAACCAGTGCAGGCCCAGATCAGACGCCGCAGAACGCGGCGTCTGATCAGGGCCTCCATTGTTTGCTAAACGTTCAGTTATTTTCCAAATAAATTTTGATGAAAGCACAACCTGAAATCCCTACATTTTGAAATGAACTCCTGCTATATATAAGGAGGAAGATTCCATTTGGTACAAAAATGGTTAAGACCACTTTTGAACAGTCCCAAAGGTGGTCTTAATATAGGAATTTTACTGTATTTTCAAAATTCTACAGTGGAATCAATAATCACAAAGGACTGGAAAATAAGACCCATACTATGATGAGTGACAGAGAGACTTTTTACGGCCGCCACACATTCCAATATTATAAAGCAGTTACGCAGTTATTGCCACAGGAACAACAGCAAAACGACATTGCAAGGAATGGCTTTGCCGTTGGTTTGGCCTATCGTGACTCAGCCACGCCAGGCGAAGAGAGATCGGTAACCATGCCCATCGAGTCGTTAGATCAGCCTGCGCATCCGTACAGACTGATCAGAGTCTTCGCAATATACTATATGGATGCCCCTTGACCCAAATATTCTTCATATCACCACGAAAACAAGCCTATTCAAATATACTGAAAATTCAAAATTTTCAGATATAAAAAGTCTGATATTTTTTAAATTTCTGCACAAAGCGTAGATTGTGGTCACTCGTAAGAACCGCCTCGGCAAAGCGGTTCTAATGAGTACCCACAACCTATGGTGTTGAGCAGAAATAAAAGAAATAATGTATACCACCGTTTACCCCAGTTGTACTATATAAAAGTGGGGTTTAAGGGTGTCAAAATTATATAGGCGAATTTTCGTAATGAGACCCACAGTTCCGTGGACAGTTCCTGGCCAATTCCTATGAAAATTGCTTAGGTGACAATCTACCAAAATAGCTAAACGGTTCCGCTCTGATGAACAAAATGACCACCAGAGCTAAACACCCCTCGGCCAATTTCATGCAACTTCATAGGAGTGTTGCTCAAGAGACTATCTACTGAAACAGCTAAAACGTTGAACAAAAATCTACTAGGATAAACAAGATTGCAGAGGTTAAAATAGAAATATCTTTAAATTTTCAGATAAATGCTCCCATACCAGTCAAACTTCACAGAAAGGTTGCTTAGGTGACCTTCTACAAAAAAAATTCCCCATTGAAGAAAAAGGCTGGGAGACTTAAAAGTAGAAAAAATCTTTAAACGACAACCTCTCCTAAATCTTAAACCAGTTTCATTTAAGGTTCACAAGAGTTGCCCAGGTGACCATCTATCTAAGTGCAACAGTTAGGCTTCTTGAAATAAGACGGTTGCCATTTTTTTCTTTGTGGCTTATAGTTTTGGCCAGTTCTTCATGCTTTACTGTTCCATTAAAACTTTATATGTTTATATGTCTGTGATATGTAAAATGCCGATTTCGTCTTTTGGTACATGAATTAGATACAGTACTACTTTTAAAAAATGTTGGCATCAAACTCATTTTATTGGCCGATGACTTGTTCAAATGCGTACGCAAAAGCATTTAGTGATTGCCCTGATAAAAACAAATCTGCCAACAAACATACAATGCGAAGGCAGCTTTGTATCATGTCTTACTGCTTAAATAAGCCAGCGAATGAGAAACGGGCCATTACGATAACACACCCGTGCGGCATTGTGCATTTTTGGCATCTCCAAAAAGGCTACTTTTCTGTTGAAAATCCGTGTTATTTTTCTTATCAGCACTGCATATATATGTTGTGTATGTGCTTCTCAGAACCAACCTACAGTAGAACTTCGATGGCTCGAACACCGATGGCTCGTTTACCATGGATGTGTCAAACCCATTCTTGAGCCCCTAGCGAAATCCTCTACATAAGACATAGTGGGGGATAATTAAGGATGCTTTGTGTACTCATTAGAATCGCCACGATTATAGAACACCGAAAAGATGTCTAAATGTATCTCGTTATGCCTCCTGACAGTAACCTCAGTGGCTCGAACTACCCCTGTCTCGAACAGATTTTCGAGGTCCCAAAGGTGTTCGAGCCATTGAAGTTTGACTGTATGTTTTGGAGGAAAAATAAGAAAAATATTGTATACCCCCGTACTATATAAAGTGGGGTTTAGGGGATTGTTCGTTTCACGGACTTGTTTATGTGATGAATCATCGCATATTATTGGTTCAATCGAGCTTGTGTAAGTAACTGATAGGGCTAGTTGCATTGCTTCTTGTATGAATCACCCTCATGGACCGCGAGCAGCAAAGACTCTGTAGACAGAGTCTTTACTGATCGACAGTGCGATAAATAGAGAATACCAGATTTGTGTTTTTTGATATCAAGTTTATCGGGCAAGGCTTCGAAAACGCTTGTAGAATCACGAGGCTTGCCGAGCGATGCCGCATGCGTTCTCGATAGTGCAATGTGATTCTACAAGCGCTCTCGAAGCCAGCCTGATAAACTTGATATCAAATGACACGAATCTGTTATTTTATTTATCAATTAACTCTGTGTACAATCTTTAGATGGGCAATTTACGATCTATTGTTCGCAGTTCTGGTGCGTAAAAATCGGTCGATACATTTTGTTTCAGCTGACAGTATTTTTTTTCATGTACGTTTTTCCCCAGTAATAATAACATTTTTTACATTTTTGTCCAGTAGTCCATTTAATTAATTCATGTAAAAGGGAAATGTCACATTGACCTGACAAAGCTCACTAGTACCGAGGTAGCTTAATGTTTATCAGGTCAAGGTGTTAGATTGCAGTTAATAACTGATAATAAGCCTTTTCTCATGACCTGCCTCACTTTATGATAATACTTCTTTGTGGCACAGGGTCTAGAAAACATTCCAAGAGAGTCCTATTATCTGACAACAAAGGTTGGCCGCTACCTGCCGGAACCTGCTGAAATGTTTGATTTCCGAGCTGAACGTGTAATTAGAAGTGTCGATGAAAGCCTAGAACGACTTGGACTGACCTATATAGATGTCATACAGGTATGCTTCTATATCCTTCGAACTATAAACTGGTGTACAATGAATCATGAGTTTTCCAGGCCATGTAAACGTCAAGAATCACACATTATTCTGTTATAAATGTGAGGCAGCCATAATCAAATTTCTATCACACTGCATATATACGTATAGCCGATGTATAATATTATATGTCAGTGTCATACATGTAACCAGTGCGAGAAATTGTAAAGATGATGTAACACAAATTAGAAACAGTCATCGCAATGTTATGTAGTGCAGGGCGGTGTAAATTGCGGAGCAGGGCAGACAGAACAAGGCCCTACTGTACACTTCTGTCTAGTACAGCGTAGTCTTATTGGATACAATGCTATACAATGTAATTTAATATGATACGATGCAATACAATACAATACAATGTGATACATTGTAATGCAGTACAGCGCAACGCAACTAAACACGCTCCAAATGTACCATAAACTAGTATTTGCGTACGGCTAGTGCCAGTTATGAAAGCCTCCATGTAATAAGTTTAGCAAACAACTTTTAATTGTTCAGTTGTCTAGCTGATCATCAGCTGCATGAAGAAGCACATTTCTTGCACACCAGACAAGCAAATCCGTGATTTTACCCTGGGATAGAAATTTATGTTCTGACCCTGGTGTTCCGACCCCAAATCGAATATAATCGCGTGTTTGATAAATGCACTGGTTGATTGCGACCTTGTGTGCGCCGTCGTTAAGGTTGACGCCATGCACGATCCGTGACGTCACTTTACATTCCTGCAGTGTCAACACAACATGGCGGACGTTGGTAACCGAAGTGACTGCAGCATTGAAATTCTGCGCTACGAAATGGAAGGTATGCAAGAAAAAGAATCCAATATGGATGTGAGGGGTGGATAGAAAAATCTGTCCCTCGGGATCACTGTCCGGCATCACTCTGTAAACTTCGTGATGCCGGACAGTGACCCTTGGGACGTATTTTTCTATCCACCCCTCACACCCATATAAGATTCTTATAATACATGTACCTGTTCAAGCGATATCTCAGATTGTAGTTATGGGCCCTCTATGTTCCATTAGCATCAAATAGCCTGGCACCGAGGCTATAAAACCTTTTTCATACTCATCCCCCTTAAGCATGAAATTTGTTCTGATCACAAATTTTAAAATGCCAACAATTTAAAATGTATGAGCAGGACAAATAAAAAATTCTTTGCTGAACTGAAGAGCATCACTTGTGTGTTATTTATTTTTATGAGCATTACAAATTTAGTGCTCAACTGAGTGTGAAACAAGTTTTATAACCTCCGCCAGATGTCTTTATACGCCACCTCGAGTCTTCGAGCACGGGTCGTTGTTTTGACTGTTCATTGCAAACATTTGCAAGGACGTGCAATGGGAAACACTTGTCAACAAATGTATTTTCTAGTGTATTGTTCTGAAAGATACATGCGAATCAATAAAAAAGCCTATTTTTTCTGGGTGAGATCGATCTCTTCTTTTTCGACTTCCTTTTCGATGTAATCGCCCTCTAGAATGATCCACTTGGACCACTGCTGTTCCAGTGTCATCATACCAGAACTGAAGAAGCCAGGGTCCTTGTCTCCGACCCACTCCTCAACTGTCGCAACGACATCTTCATTTGACCGGAAATTACGTCCACGGTTTCAAGTTTGGGAATAGGAAATAGTCACTAGGAGATAAGTCCGGAGAATAGGCGGGGTGCGGTATTAGCTCGTACCAATTCCGCATAACAGCATCCATGGTAATTTTGCAAGGGTGGACTCTTGCATTGTCATGTTGGCGCAGAATCCCTTTTGAGAGTGTACCTCGGCGTTTTTCACGGATCACAGTTCTCAGTCGGTCGAGTAAAAATGCATAATACGAATCTGTTATTGTACTTTTCTTTGCCAGAAAGTTCAACATAATAACGCCTTGTGCATCCCAAAATACAGTTGCCATCACCTTGCCAGCAGATGGTTGCGTTCTGAACTTCTTTGGCATCGAAGACACCGGCCCTATACACTGGCGGCTTTGAGTTTTATTCCCTGGCTCATAATAAAGTAACCAGGTCTCATCTACAGTCACCAGACACGAAAATCACATTCCTTTGACCTAAACCGCTCCAACAATGCCCTGCATACTGATGCTCCGGTTGCCGTTTGCTCGTCGCTAAGGGATTTTGAGCCAAACGGACTGTTATCTTGCGCACTCAAAGCGATCATGTAAAATTCTTGAAACGCTACTATGTGAAATGTGTAATACATTCGCTATTTCATCCACCTTAAGTCGCCTATCAGATCCCGTACTTTGTTACACATTTCGCCATCGGTGGCATCTAATGGTCATCAAGACATGGTTTCGTCATCAAAGACGTTCTACCGCGCTTGAATTTACCAACCTAGAATTTAACTTGCGCATACGCTTGCGCAGAAGACTCATAAACATTGTTAAACTCGTAATGCATTTCCTGACCTGTTTTCCGCTTCAAATACAAGTACCGAATTACAGCACCGTACTCAACTTTTGACGGAGGGCTTGCTTTTGCATCGCTAGCCATGTATGACGTTCAATATCTTATGAGTGAATGCGGCACGATAAGGGTGCAATTTTGCCTTCATACCTAAATCATGTATTGTAACAAGGCATGAAAATCTTGGTTCTCGAGGACAATTAGAAATGTGATAGGCTGGTTTCTTATTGACTTGCCCTCGTAGCATTATGAATTGGACTGTCTTATCTGATATATTACAAGATGGGAAATTGGGCAAAAATTGGACCCTGCTTAGACTTTTTCGTTTCGAGCACGGTTTCTGTTTCACCACCGCTTTCTGAGTTTTATGTAACTCGATTTATGACGTTATATAATTCCAATGATTGGATCTCCTAACCCTAAAATTACTTCCGTTTTAGATCCATGATATGGAATTCGCTCCAAATCTCGACATTATTATTGACGAAACACTACCAGCTTTACAGAAGGTCAAAGACAGTGGAAAGGCTAAGTTTATTGGAATTACTGGCTATCCTCTGGAAAATTTCAGGTACGGGGACTTATCTTTAATTAAATTCGATTATGTTTGGATTTTTAGCTCACCTGTGACGTAGTGACAAGTAGAGCTTTTGTGATCACATTTTGTGCGTCGTCCGTTGTCAGAACGTGCGTCCGTCCGTAAACAATGTCTTCAAACGACATCTCCTCCTAAACCACTGACCAAACTTCAGAGGAATGATCCTTAGTTTGTCCTTTTTCAAAATAGTTCAAATGGTTCCAGTCCATTTCACATCTAGATCACAGGAGCTAAAACTAGATTTTTTAATTGAGAACTTAAAAAAATCCTCTTCTCTGAAACCGCAAGCTCAAGGTCTTGGGTATTTGGTGTGAAGCTCTATCAAGGTTGTTCCAATTATAACCTTGGGGCCAAAAATTGCCCCGCCACGGGACCCACATGTTTTTATAGGCCTATATATGGAAACTTTAAATAAATCTTCTTGTCTGATACCAGAAACCCGGGTCTTTGATATTTGGTATGAAGCTTGATCTGGTGGACCTCTACCAAGATTGTTCAAATTATTACCTTTGGACCATAAATGGTCCCGCCCCGGAGCCCAGAAGTTTTACATAGGCTTATATAGGGAAAAGCTTTAAAAATCTTCTTGACTGAAACCACAAGGCCCTAGGTCTTTGATATTTGGTAAAAAGCTTCATCTAGTGCCAAGATTGTTCAAATTATAGTCTTGGGACCAAAAATGGCACCGCCGCTGAGCCCATATTTTTGACATAGACCAATTTATGGAGAAAACCTATATAAATCTTCTTGTCTGAGACCAGAAGGCCAAAGTCTTTGATACTTGCTATAAAGCTTCAGCTAGGGGACCTCTACCCAAGATTGTCCAAATAAAAGTCTTGGGCCAAAATGGCCCTCCCAAGGTCCACATGTTTTACACAGCCATATATAGGGAAAACGTTTAAAAATCATCTTGTCTGAAAACAAAGGCCAAGGTCTTTGATATTTGGTATGAAGCTTTATAGAGTGGACCTCTACCAAAATTGTTCGGGCCAAAAATGGCCCGGCCCCGGGACCCACATGTTTTACCTAGGCGTATAGGGAAAATCGTATAAAATCTTCTTGTCTGGCACCAGAAGACCCAGGTCTTTGATATTGGTACGAAGCTTCATCTAGTGGACCCCTACGAAATTATAGTTCATGGGACAAAAATGTCCCCGCCCCGGGGCCCACATGTTTTACATAGACTCTTGTCCTTTGGGATGATTGATTCCATTGTGGGATTTTGAAAATATTTGAGGGTCACTGATGAGGCCTAATTGGCCGAAACTAGCTAGTCTGGCCCAGAAAACATGTACACTTCATATTTTCCATTTCTGTGGTGGATTTCTTGCTTCCAAAGGATAACCCTTTTATAGAACATATTTAACGTCACTACAGCTGATGTGTGGGAATGTGTGGCGGCCGTAAAAAGTCTCCCTGCCCTACATCATAGTGTAGTTTATATTTTCTTGTCCTTTGGGATCATTGATTCCATTGTGGAATTTTGAAAATATTTGAGGGCCACTGCTGAGACCTAATTGGCCGAAACTAGCTAGTCTGGCCCAGAAAACATGTACACTTCATATTTTTCATTTCTGTGCTGTATTTCTTGCTTCCAAAGGATAACCCTTTTATAGAACATATTTTATGTAAGGAAACCTTAAAAATCTTCTTGTCTGAAACCAGAAGGCCCAGATCTTTGATATTTGATATGACGCTTCATCTAGTGGACCTCTACCAAGATCATAGCCTCGGGGCCAAAAATGACCCCCAATGCCCCATGTTTTACATAGACTTATATAGTGGAAATCTTTTCTGAGACCACAAGGCCCAGGTCTTTGATATTTGGTATGAAGCTTCATCGAAGAGTTTCATATTATAGCCTTAGGGCCAAATATGACTGGGTTTAACTGGTTCAACTGGTACAACCTTTTTGAAAAATAAATTCTGAATAGATGGATCCTTTGGAATCAAAGAATACACAAAATAAACGAAAATAGCAGACTCGGTTTTATTGAGTAATGGCTATGACCAGTATTTAAATTGCAACACCGGCCACGCCCTCTAACACCTGCTTAAGCAGCACTTTATTTTCAAAATAGTTCTAAATTAACTGAATGTTACCAAAGGATCAGAAAATATAATCTGCATTATGATGATATTTATATCAATCAGGTTAGCGAACATGTCTTGCCTTCATTCACAGTTTCTTTGTTTTTCTAAACCTTGCTTGTGATTTTCTGGTGAGCGATACAGCACCATCACGATCCTCTTGTTATGATGTCAACAACAGTTTTGACATGATAAAATCAAAGCCCTGACAGCACTGGTGGGTCGATTGTCTCGGAGTGTAGACTGAAAAAGGGTCCTGCACGTTGGGAAAGTAACTGTCCCTTTGGCTTTCCACTGTTGGTGTTTCCATTGGGGTCTGGTTATTTCTTTCATATTTGTGTTTCTTTCCCTTTGGTGTCTCTGACGGGAAATGTGGTTAATTGTATCGATTCCTGATCATTGCATTCACTTCTTGTCTTCATGGTGTCTCTTTTCTTTCGGGCCGGTTTGGGATCACAGGGTTCTTTAGCTCGACTTCTATATATTTGGATGATTTATAACATATTGACAACACCTATTTCGGTGGTTTGATTAGTCATATTTACCCTCAGAAATTCAGTTGAGTGGGGCAAGTTCTTCGGATGCCGATGCCCCGTTTTTGGATTTACATCTATCTGTTGTAGACGGGTTTGTTTGCTGCAAAAGTTATGATAAACGCGATGATTTTGATTTTTATATTGTAAATTGTGTTTTCGTTTATGAAGGTGTTCCTCGTGCGGCGTCCTGTGGCGTTTTTATTTCGCAATTAATTCGAATTAGATGTGGCTGGCTTAAAGAAACAGAAGGTTTACCTAGATTCAACATTCAAGTGAAAATCAGCCGAGGCATAATTACATGTATCATTGATTATCGTACCATGGAATAACGTTTATGGATGCATACAAACTGCGATTCTTGATTAAATATCTTCATAGTGCAGATTATATTATCTGGTTCTTTGGGATCATCGAGTTCATTAAGAACCATTTTGAAATAGAGTTCTGTTTAAGCGGGAAGTAAGGGCGATTTAAGACTACCAGTGGAATTTTCACTGATCGTTCCACAGCGGTTCTTCTGTCGCGGTTTATTTGTGTAATGGTTTGTCTTTGAGTGTGTGTATCGCTTATATTTGTTTTCATTTGAATGGCCAATTGGCCATTTTGTGTGAAAGTAACTGTCCTTTTGGCTTTCCGCTATTGGTGTTTCCATTAGGGTCTAGTTAGTACATGTTTGCGTTTCTTTCCCTTTGGTGTCTCTGATGGGAGAGGTGGATTAATTGTATCGATTCCTGATCATTGCCTTCACTTCTATGTTGCGCTCATGGTGAATTGTTAACTGCTAAACATGTTAATCAGATGTATCTGTATCATAAACTACGCAAAGCCTTTTCTAAAATTTAAAGACGGTCATTCCGATTTTATTTCAAAAATCAGTGTTGGACTTGGGTCTCTTCTGCAGCAGTGTCTGTCAGAGCCCGGACTTCATAGTGACTAAGTATTTAAATTCAGAAAAATATAAACTTGCAATGATTCAGTAAAGATTGGGTACAACATCGGTATTGTGCGTCAGACTGCATGCATGGTAGTTGGCCTTATAACGGTTGGTAACTTTGCTTCCCGTTTTAATTGTACACCGGTGGGTGAGGCCTTCGATTCTATGACGGTTTATGTATGTAAATCTATTGTTCGGCCCGTCAGAGTCTAACTGTTGGTTTCCTTTTGCTCCAGCATTTCATTGGAATGTTGCTGTTAAGTTCTCACCGTTGTTTAATCTCTGTGGTTGTTTGATTTTTGTGTCCTCTGATGAGTTAGGAGGCTTTCATGCGGACTGAACAAATTATTTGTCTAAATCGCGACGGAATAATGGATGAGTATTGCGTCCGCGTACAATCGATTTAAGCCGCTCCACCCCTGAAATTCTTTTCACTGACCGCTCCAAGGCAGTTCTTCTGTCGCGGTTCATTTTGTTATGGTTGATCTTTGAATGTGTGTATCGCTTGTATATTTTTATGCTCTCCGAAGGGAGCGCATATAGTCGCCGCTTTGTCCGTCCTTCCGTCTGTCCGACCGTCCGTCCGTCCATCACCCTCTCTTTCTCTAAAAGAATTAAAGGTATTTAAGTGAAACTTGATATACTGATAGAGGGCGACGAGGGGAATCGAAGAATACAAGAACCACAACCCTGTCAGCGGTATTTATGGAGTTTTTTTCCCTTCTTAACTATTTCAATGAAAAGATTGTATGGAGCATATCTCTGAAAGTATAGAATGAATTAAAGCGAAACTTGATACATTGACAGATGGCCATCAGAGGAAGTGCAGAGTTCAAGAATTGTAACTCTGTCACAAGTAATTGCAGAGTTATTCGACTTTTTAGTTTTTGCTATATTAGGCTTGTCTTGAGCATATCTCTAAACGTTTTAAAGGTAATTTAGTAAAACTTGATACACTGATAGGGGGCTATGAGAGAAATCGCAGAAAGCAAGAAGCACAACCCTGCCAACAGTATTTATTACTTCCCTTCTTAATTAGGGCTCCACACAGTATTTTGGGTGCCCTATAGTAATCTCCTTGTCAGTCAGTTTCAAATCTAAACCAAAACAATTAATCAGTCAGAACTTCAAAAGCATTATCCCTACTCTCATGAAACTTCACACACATACTTACCGTCACAAGACCTACATTTTGGCAAAGGGCCATAACTATATTGCTTTTCGGTGTGTGTTTGTCAGGCCATGACCAAAAAACTTAAACTCGGTCAAAATTTTTAAAGTATTTGTTCTACTCTCTTGAAACTTCACACACATGCTTACCTTCACAAAACCTTCATTCTGACAAAGGGCAATAATTATAGTGCTTATTTTACTGAATTATCTCCCCTTTTTCAAATAAATATCTGTTGTTTCATAACTATGGGTAATAGGGCTTTCATACTTCACATATGTATTCCTTGTGACATTATGCATTGGAAATCACTTACTAGGGAACACAAAACTGAGTTTCTTTGTCTTATGGTTTAAGATTTACATGCCCTGGCATGGAAGGGGCCTTACATTTCTCCTTATATTTGCAGTCTTTGTTGAAAATCACTAACTAGAGAATTCTTAGGCTTTTGGTTTAACCCATTTGGTACCGGAATCCCCAAAAGGGGTAAGTGGAAAACAGTGCAGGCCCAGATCAGGCATCACGGAATGCGTGTGTTTGTCACGCCTTAACCAAAAAAATTAACCTTGGTCATAACTTCAAAATAATTGGCCCTACTCTTATGGAACTTCACACACATACTTACCATCACAAGACCTACATTCTGACAAAGATGAATAACTCGTGTGTTTGTCACACCTAAACCAAAACCCTTAACCTCGGTCAGAACTTCAAAAGTATTTTGTCTACTCTCATGAAACATCGCACACACAGTAATCGTCACAAGACCTACATCCTGACAAATTGCTTTTGGGCATGTGTTTGTCAGGCCATACCCAAACAACTTAAACCCGGTCAAAATTTTAAAAGTATTTGTCCTACTCTCATGAAACTCCACACACACACACATACTTACCATCACAAAACCTACATTCTGACAAAGGGCCATAACTATATTGCTTATTTTCACTGAATTATCTCCCCTTTTTTCAAAAAAAATATCTCCTGTTATTTCATAACCATAGGGCTTTCATATTTCATATGTGTGTTCCTTGTGACATGTTCCACTGAAAATCACTTACTGAATTTCTTAAGCTTATTGTTTAAGATTTACAGGCCCTTGCATGATAGGGGCCTTACATGTCTCCTTTTTCCATTCTTTGTTGAAAATCAGTAACTAGTTTCCTTATTTGTACTCCAAACATCGGCTGAGGGTACTCATTAGAACCTCCTCATTCAGACGGTTGTAATGAGTACCCATAACCTTTGTCTTCTAACAAATCTTATCACACTTCAAAGTGTATAGGACAATTCCACTAAAATAACACTCCTACAACAGCGCATCTTCGGGGAGCATCCCTCGGTTTCATCGATGCTCTTGTTGTTTTTGGATTGCCAATTGGCCATATTGTGGGAAAGTAACTATCATTTTGGCCTTTCGCTATTGATGTTTCCATAAGAGTCTAGTTACATGTATTTCATGTTTGTATTTCTTTCCCTTTGGTGTCTCTGATGGGAGCTGTGGGGTAATTGTATCGATTCCTGATCATTGCCCCCACTTCTTTTTTCATTTAGCTCTAAACTTATTTTACTGTTTGCAAAAAGTGTAGACCCTGATCAGACGCCGCGTTCTGTCTGATTTGGGTCTATACTTTAGGTCAGTGTCCAAGCACATATGTCAAGTCAGTGTTTTACAATAAAGTTATTTTACACAGCACTCTGACAACACGCGGCTGTTTTCTATTTATAACTATTACCTGGATTTCCTACATATCAGTGAAAGTCACGTTCACATCAGCACTTAAGAGCTTCTGTGCTGAGTAACTTTAAGTCGATTGACAAATAATCGACCCCATAACCCCTCGTGGGGTTTACAAAGGGTACAAACTATTTTTAAGGGGAATGGGAATACCTAGCACATTTTCTCACCTTTTTTGCAAATGGAGATAACTTTCTTGACTTCCTGTTCACTTTTCTATCGGCTCAGTCCCAACGAAAAAGGGGTCAACTCTTAAAGGAGCAAATCTTTCCTTTAAGAGTTGACCTTTGTTAACATGGGAGACAAAATTATTTATTCAGCTCAGAAAAACAATAGACCGCAGGTTTTGTTTGATTTGTTTGATGTGATGTTTAACGTCCCCGTCAACACTATAACACTATATAGGTCATTTTGGAGACGTTGTTTCCAATTTTGTGGGACTTTTACCCGACATTGAGATGAAATGACATCTCAAGCCCTGTCGCCCAATGAAACCAATAGGGTTTATAAGCATCGACGGTCCGACTCGCACCGTTTTGCCTGGGCAGGCTTAGATCCTCTAAGAGGTTTACCAGTGCTCGTGTGCTGTCGGATTCTGCTCTGCGTGTAAGCATCATGCAGCTCACTTATTTCTTCAAGCCACGATGAGCGGGGGCCGAATAGACCGCAGGTATCATTAGGACCGCACTATTTCACTTTTTAATCCCCCGCCGCGAAGTGGAGCGGGGATTATAGGAATGGCCTTCGTCCTCTAAGTGGTTTACCAGTACTCGTGTGCGGCCGGTTTTAGCTCTGTATGGAAGCATCATGCAGCCCATCTATTTCTTCAAGCCCCGAGGGCGGGGGCCTTTTGGAGATAGGAAAGTATGCACTTTGTTACACTAATGTGTTTTCGTAATGTGACTCCTTATCTGTCGTTATCTGTATACCTCCGTTACCCGAACTACCCATACACTCAAGAACAAATTTCCATAACCCCAAAGTTGTTCGCGACGTTCAAGTAGTACATATACTATAACATTCAAGTGAGCGCCAACCGACGCATATTTACATATATCATTGTTTATTGTACTATAGAATAACAACTTTGGATGCGTACAAACTGCAATTCTTGATTATCAGTTTTTCTGTCCAGAAAAGAAGTGTGAAGACAATGATCAAGAATTGATCCAATTAACCCACACCTCCCATCTGAGACACCAAAGGGAAAGAAACACAAACATGAAATAACCAGACCCTAATAGAAACATCAAAAGCGGAAAGCCAAAAGGACAGTTACTTTCCCACAAAATGGCCAATTGGCTATCCAAAACAAAAAGGTATAGGCGATACACACATTCAAAGACGAACTATAACAACAATTATGTTCTAATTCGCCTTCGTCTCAAACGAACATAAACCATTTATATTCTATTGTAATGAAATATCAGCCCATTCCCCCTACGCCTCGGCAAGCCCTTTTGCACCGGCGTAATACGCTTAAACCATTTTGTACCATTTATACAGAACATAAAAGATAACGAATTTTATAGGTGATGCCAGCGGTTTACTGATCAATGCGTACAGATAAATATGCACATAGAAACGTTTCTGTTCGCAGAACGCCATAGACTGGATATATCGTTAGTCGTCACAGAACGTAAGAACGTCCACACTACACACCGTAGTCACAGAACCATTCTTGTTAAGACAGCCCATGCAATAGCGAATGACCTTTATCAAATCTGAAAAGAACTGAAACATATTTCAGAAAACGTGTCTTTTCACTGCAAACATTGTTTGCAATGCTGCATACATGTATATGTTAAAACACACTGCAATGCGCGCGTCTGAGTTCTTCCAACATGGCTTTTACTAAGCAGAAGCCTGTATTGCTCTTGTAATCCCTGATTATTATTACTATAATTGTAACTGTTTAACAAATAAAAATGAGATTCTGTCAAGCAGCACATTATGCTATGTTTTGGGTGGGTGGATGGGATGTCATAGCATCCATACGCGTCGAAAACGCTGACTCGAATGACTATACATTTATTTCAATCAGCTTATAACAAATATTCTCACGTGAACCTCATTACTATCGTGCGTTTGTAAATCTTTAAATGCCGCATTTAACCCGCCGAGAAACCTTACACGAAATAAAACATTACAAACGGATATAAATTCAATAAATACAAATACTATTTACATGTAGTAAATGTAAGCGCCTTTTTCAGCTGATGGCACTGATTCTATAGGTGGTCAGCAAAAACTCAGACAAGCATTTGCATTAGCCTTTGCTGTCCGCAGTTTTCTGGACAAAAACTAACTTAATGCAAAAGGACATGCATGCAGCCCTACGCATGCGTATTTGAATTCCTTAAATCAGACAGTCCTAAGTGACCTTATGTAATGTGTTCTTATTTGTATTTTTAGAATCTTTAATTACTGTCAAATGAAGAAGCTTAGCAGACCATGTGATTTGATGACTTTTTCCACGGACGACATTTTTATGATGGCTAGTTATTTTTTTTCTCAAATACCTGTTAGAAGTGTCTATACCATGCAAACACAAAACAACAGGTCCACGTCGGCCCAAGATATCCTGTATCAACATACACTGTACACTAGGCTTATAAAACAGATGTAATGGCAATGGTCAGGAATCGATACAATTACCTCACGCCTCCCATCCAATACACAAAAGGGAAAGAAATACAAACATAAAACAACTTCACCACAAGGAAAACGCCGCAAGCGGAAAGCCAAAAGGACAGCCACTTTACTTGACCACAAAATCCAAATCAAAAGGACACCATCAACACAAACATGCAAAGACGAACTATAGCAATAATGGGCAACAACAGAAGAACCACATTATCGCCCCCATTAAATATGCTTAACATGGGTGGTTATTACACGGACCAGAAAACTCGATGGTATGAACCTGATTTCATATTAAGTATCTTGGTCAGTATAATTGAAGGCATTTTCATGTATTTTTATTTTTTTCTGACTAATCTGGCTATATTTGAGACAGATCTGTATAGTATCTCCTTGAAATACCATGCTGTCACTCATAATGGCCAAGCAATTTGGTAGCTTAAGGAGCGCATTAGTGGTCAGAAAATGCGAACTGTTCTATAAAACTGAGGTATTTTTCAACAAATATATCAACATACTCTTGCCATATTACATGCAAATAATAAACGTTTTAGAGATTTGTTAACTAGCGAAATCGTAACTTTTAAACATTGCGACACTGTGGTATTTCCAATGATTTGTAGATGTATTTTGCTATTCTTTCATTTCCAAACATAAACATATATCATGTATGTTCGTTTCCGATTACACACAGTCTGTATAAGAACAAGCACAATCTATGTGTCGATCGGACATAGGCCATATGTATCATTTTTATCCTACGTCGTTAGTTTGTTCGGTATGATAAAATAAATACAATATTTCAGTAAGGGTTATCATAGAAAATGTCACCAATCGAAACTCGACTGCGCCTCGATTGAGACCCATAGACATTTCCCCTACCGACCCACCCCCCTCTCAGGAATGTAATATTTATATAGTTTGCCATGGTGCAGTGAACGTTCTGGCGAGGTTACGCATGCGCATGGGCAGGCTCACTTAATCAATTACTGTCCGCTTGTACATGTATAATAAGCAGGTACATGCTTTTCATATGAGTCACAATTTACTGTGTACTTTCAGAACAGTTTTTAACAGAAGCAAGGTAAAAATTGATACAGTGTTGACATACTGTCGAGGGTGCATGAACGACAACTCCCTTCAAGATTACATTCCATTTTTCAAGGTTTGTTTCTCTTAGATTTTAAGTATAAACCGACAGCACATTCTGCACTTTGCCGAATTCGGGGCAAGTTATGGCCATCAGAAGTATACATACTTTTAGGTTCGCATTCACAACAAGAGTAGTCTACACATTACACAAACACGCCTATACAAGTACATTGTAAACTTTTTCGCTGAAAATACGAACATTTTGAGACGAAAAATTTTGATATTTTCTATATTTCTGCTCAAAATATAGATTGTGGGTACTCGTTAGAACCGTCTCATCGAGGCGGTTCTAACGAGTACCCACAATCTATTGTTAGAGCAGAAATAAGAAAAATAAGGTTTACCCTTGTAAACCACAGTTTTACTATATAAAAGTGGGGTTCAAAATTACATAGGCTTGTTTTCATGATGATACGTGTGCAAAATGTCCTCCATCACGAAAAGAAGCCTTTATAATTTTGACCCCGTTGAATCCCACTCTTATATAGTAAAACTGGGGTTTACTAGGGTAAACCTTATTTTTCTTATTTCTGCTCTAAAACAGATTGTTATAACCGCCTCGATGTTGCGGTTCTACCGAGTACCAAAAGTCTATATTTTGAGCAAAAAGAAGAAAAAAACAGTATGCACAATCTATATTTTAGAACCAAAATAAGAAAAAAAATCACAATTTTTCATCTTAAAATTTTCTTTTTTTTTTCGGCGATAAAGGTTACAATTTATTTGTATAGACGTTTTTTTCGTAATGGAAAATTCAATTTGCACGTATATCAAAACCTGTATTGTAAATGCGATAGCATGAAGATACCTATCAGGAATATTCTCAAGTTCTGACTTTGACGCAGCCTCCGCCCATAGGGGCTTGAAGAAATATATGGGCTGCATGATGCTTCCACGCAGAGCTGAATCCGGCCCACACACTGGTACTGGTAAACCGCTTAGAGGATCTAAGCCTGTCCAGGAACCGCGGTGCGAGGCGGACCGTCCATGCTTATAAACCCTATTGGTTTCATTGGGCGACAGGGCTTGAGATGTCATTTCATCTCAATGTCGGGTAAAAGTCCCACAAAATTGGAAGCAACGTCTCCAAAATGACCTTTACAGTGTTGACGGGAACGTTAAACCTCAAATCAAACAAACAAACAAAAACTGACTTTGACTTCTGTATTGTATTAATATCTGAATAAGTATAAATGGTATTCGTTAACCTTGCATATGGTGCCCGATTTGCATTTATTAATTCTCTAGCTTGCCTGGAATAAGTCCTAGAAAAGGGATCACCATTTGTCGCCGTCCGCATTTAGAAGGTTATTTTTAGCTACAGTAGCTACATGTATACACATACTTATTATTTTAAAGTATACGCCTGTTTACTGTACTCATCAGTTTATTATTAAACCTGCCTTATGATCGTAAAGCATCTGCCCATGCGAGATCTGCTTTCTCATGACAGTTCTTGTTATTTTTTATACTGTTTCCGATATCGCCAGTTTAACCCTTGTCCTGCTGAACACGGATATGACCTAACTTTCAAACAATGTAGATCCATATCAGATGGCTTCTGAAGAAGCCATCTGATCAGGATTTCCATTGTATGTCATTCAGTTTATGAATTTGTTGCAATAATTTGCATCAAGAAATCTGATTTGTTGATAAGCAGTGTTGGGTGTGGCTTATATAAATATTCAGCAGGTCAAGGGTTAATCTTTTCTCCACAGGAGCGGGGCATAGGAGTAATTAACGCATCTGCTATAGGCATGGGGCTACTATCCAGCCGAGGGGCTCCCAAGTGGCATCCAGCTCAGAATGAGATCAAAGAGGCATGTAAACAAGCAGCACAATATTGCCAGGTATAGTTTCAGATATTTTGGGGGGGGTTGGTTTTACGGGCCTTTCAAGATTATTTCACTCATATCGAGCCGATCGTTAATCAGAGGTGGGCGAAATCCGGAGTACCCGGAGAGAAACCACCTGACCATCCGTTGCAGAACTTGGCGTCTCACATGTGACCCGAGCTAGGCTCGAACCACAGCGGTGAGAGACCTAATGATTAAGAATCCGCGCTCTTATCCACTAGGTCACGGAGGCCAGTTTCAGATATGGATGATCTTACATGAGATATCATTTTATATTAAATTTATGACGTGGACCATACATCAAATGAAATGACCGAGAATGTAAGACGCTGTTTGTCATATAAAAATTTTACAACAATTCCAAAGAATTTCAGAAGAAACGCTTTGTCCCGGACTTTGTCATAATGTGTTTTTTCATCAAAATTATTCATAGGGTAAAGTTCCTGAATTTGGGCAGACATATCCTTAGCTTGACTGCCGCATAATTTTCATATTTTCACGTCTCCTCTGATATGTCGCAGTTTGCGACGGTCACCATTAATCGATGCTTAAATACATGTTTTGTTTGCAAAATCTTGGCAATATTTGCACAATCGTGAAATCAAATGTCCACCAGTAGACATTACGATAACACACCCGTACGACATAATGCATTTTTCTCTTCTCCAAAATGGC
Source organism: Lucinisca nassula (assembly GCA_963580285.1). Taxonomy (NCBI): domain Eukaryota; kingdom Metazoa; phylum Mollusca; class Bivalvia; order Lucinida; family Lucinidae; genus Lucinisca; species Lucinisca nassula. Next base: position 42,640,089 of record OY757018.1, read on the forward strand.
TACTTTTCTGATAAAAATCCGTGATATTTTTCTGAAATATACTGCAAACATAGGTCGTGGGTGCTCGTTAGAACCGCCTCGTCGAGGCGGTTCTAACGAGCACCCACACCCTATGTCTTGGAGTAAAAAAAGGGAAAATAATGTATAACCCCGTAAACCCAAGTTTTGTCTATATAAAGTGGAGTATAGGGGGTCTTCATTTCACGGACTTGTTCACCTGATGACATCGCATTATATGATGCTTAGGTCTAAGAAAGTTGTTTTATTTAAAGACAGGAGACTATAAATTTAAAGAATGTCTGTAGATTTAAACCGGCCCCGATAGCTCAGTTGGTAGAGCGTCCGCTCCGGGGAACGGGAAGTCACGGGTTGGATCCCGGGCTGTGACATACCAAAGTCGTTCAGAATGGTACTAGCTGCTCCTCGCTTGGCACTCAGATTTACGGGGAAGAGCTAGGACTGGTCAACCTAGTGTCAGGATAATGTGATTGGGTGTCGTATCATGTAATGTGTCTGGTACATAATACTTCAGTGAGGCAGCACAATAAAAGTGAGCATTGAGCTCCTTGTCGCAACCAGACACCGTCGTGATATGACTGAAAAATTGTTGAAAACGACGTTAAACCCGAATTCACACACACACTGTAAATTTAAGGACATTTTTGTCTGTAAATTTAAAGACTAACACAGATAAAATCATGGAAACGGCATAAAACGAACAAATCGCACTTTTTATATTTATAGTAATGTGCCGGGTCGTTATCGGTGGAATAGTTAATTTTGGGTAACTGCAAATTAAATAGTTAGCTTTACTTAATTAAATTCTTTCAATCATCAACCGTCTGGTCCAGAAAACATGTACAACCAATATCTTCTAGTTCTGTCGTATATTTCTTGCTTCCAAAGGATAACCCTTTCTAGAACATATTGTAGTAAGATTCATATGTAATATGAGCTAAGGAATGAAAGTGTATAACGTTTTTATCATTTTGTCAACATACTGACCACTCGCTACGACAGACTTTTTGACAACTAAAATTGATGTAAGTTTCAGACTGCCTACAACAGTAAAATGTCTCAAAAAACGAAATGACGTCAGTACGAAACTGATCTTATGTTCAGCCTTTGTTAGATATGTTCTGCGGAGTTTCACCGCATTTGTGGTTTAAGAGAAGAAACTGTGTTGTGTTGTTTCTTAATTATTTCAATATTTACAAACAATAAAACACATGCAGATTTAGCAACACATTTCTTATAATGAGATGAAGACTGAGGCTGCGTATGAGTATGCGATTTTTTCCTGTTTCATCGTTTTCATGAATTTCTTCCTTGTGTTAGTCATTAAATCGACAGTCTTAAAAGTCTTTTTACAGACATTCTTTACATTTATAGACTGTCTTTAAATAAAAAAAAACCTCTCTTAGACCTGATGATGTCAGTTTTTGGAAGCTCTCAATACACGTCCCACTGTAAACAAATTTTGGCTTGTTGCAATTTACCTAATTACTGCCAAGAGACAGTCGTGAGAAAATATTAAGCATATTAAAACAATTGCAAAAGTTCCTCATTGCAAATGATTCTCATACCTAATCAAAGCAATGAGAGTAGAATCGAACTGTTCGTTTAACCCTTAAGTTCCAGTATTTTAAGCAAGCACAGTAGCCCTAATCAGACAGTTATGTGGCGCATGTGGTTGGGTATACACTGTTTGCCAATGCCCAAGTGCATGAGCACAGTCCAGAATTTACTTTTTACGCAGCGCTCTGACGTCTTATGGAGGCGACTATCGACGCTATAAACTGGATTTTGTTCAGGGTCGGCGGCAGTCAGATGGTCAGTTATAGTCACGCAGACAATATCAAGCTTTATAACGTAGACTGTGGGTAGTTGTTAAAACGCTTCATTATAAGAAAAGTATTCAGTATAATTTTTGACTGAAAAAAATATCGTAGCATCTTCCGTCAAAATTTTCCAAATTATTTGCTTGTCACTTGTTATTGTGTTTAAATTATTTCCTTTCTGTATACACGTATATTTATCCAGCACACCAGATTCATCTTTCTGAATTGACAGTATTTCATTGATAATGCTTAACCTCATAAGCAACACAATCTGTGCTGGAAAAGTTATTACATGTATAGTATTTTATCCAGCTGCAAACAGTGAAGATCAATTGATGGCTCCTGGTCAGAACCTACAATGTTTGTCATAGTTTCAACGCTCTCTCGTCTCCTCGCTCTGTCCCACAACTGCATCCCAGCTCATTCTACCTGTTTATATAGGCCCGCACAAAGGGTGGAGAGGGGTGCAAACGCATCCGCCTCCACCATCTTTTTGTTGAAAATTCTCAAACTCAGGCAGTTTTTAACCCTCTGCAAAATACCTGAACTTCGCACCCATCTCCCCTTTTTCAGAAACTGCGTACGGCCTGAATGATGGCCAAAACTTGCTGTATATATATGGCGAATAGTGCCTACCTTGATCAGAAGGAATGTACTGTCTATCCAATTTGGATCCACGCTGCATGTCTAATAATGGTGCCACCTTTTAAAAATCTGGGCTGCTCATTTTTTATTTTAAACAAATTTAAGTTCTTAGCAGAAGTGCAAAAAAGTTTTAAATCGACTCTATCTGTTTTATGAAAGTAGTCTCGTGATAGCGATATTGTTATTGTTTTCCTTTCATTACGTGAGCAACCTGGCATTCTTATACTATTTAACTGAACCCTTTTTTGCCACGTTTTAAGCAAACATTGTAGTCTCTGTGTTACCGGCTGAGCAGACCCCACATTCCGCGGCGTCTGATCTTGGTATTCGGTGTTTGCCACCTCCAGCACACGATTACTGTGCAGACTCTATAAAAAGCTCTGAACTGCGTGTAACATCGATAGAAATAGCGAATCCTTTTCTATTAATAATCGTAATTGGTTTTCCCAAATCAGTAGTGGTAGCGTGGACAACAGCATGATATCGGATTTTGCCATTTAGTAAATTAGGATCGATTAACAATCGATCCAAAAATGAAACTGCCGATGTACTTAAATGCTATAAATGTGTGTTCTATCAGTTATTATGAATGCATGGGTTTATTTTCAATAGTTTTTTCGCAGGATTCCTTATGTACAAGACTCATGAATGTAGCATCGAAGATAATTCGCCATAGCGTCCTTTTTAAAGCTGAGTGCATACGTTGGTATCTCTTAATAGCGCACGGTAGACTGTTGGAAAACGCACAGTTCGATTAAGTTCGCCTTGGTTTATAATGCATTCTGTCATTCTTAGGGTGTTTATATTAAACCATTTTGTAATGGAAACCCCAAATCGAGTAATTGGCAAACAGTGCAGGCCCAGATCAGACGCCACAGAACGCGACGTCTGATCAGGGCCTACACTGTTTGCAAAAAGTCTAGCCATTTTTCAAATCATTTTTGAAGAAACACAACCTGACACCCCTAAATTTTGAGATGGACTCCTGCTATATATAAGGAGGAAGGTTCCATTTGGTACCAAAGGCGTTAATTGAGAGGACTGGAGATATTTTGGCTTTAGAAAATATCTTTATCGCATTTCTTTGACAGTCTTCATAAAACAGACTGGATTTTCGAGTTGATACAGATGTGCTTTTTGGGCATGCACAGTCGCACAAGTAGGGTATTCTACCTATCTGCTTTGCAGGGGGGGGGGGGGGGTGGGGCTAAATCAACTAGGCAAAGCCCCACACGAGCCAAAGATTTGTTTTTGAAATATAGATCACAGAGGGTCATTAAAACCACAAGTCACAAACTTTAAATTATTTCAGTCTCAAACCATAAGGAATTAAATTGGGTCCTCACCCATCACAGACAATATTTTTTACATTTTTACAAATCACTTTAAAATAGCCCAAGCACAAGTCACAGAAATAAGTCTTGTCCCCACCCCATATATACTAAGCGTCTCATTTGTGCGCCATTCGCAAACAATGCTGACCCAGATCTAGATCGGACGCCCCAGAACGGGACACACTGTTTGCTTAAAAGAAATACATTTTTTTGGTTAAATTCATAGCAAACGAAATATACTTGCCAATCCTATAATTGGAAATGGACCCCTCCAGATTTATTAGTTGGAAGATTCCATTGTCATATTTAATAATGCAAATACTTCTATTGTCACGAATCATAGCACGTTTCAGTGTATCGACAAAATATTTAAACAAAGGAAATTAATGCAATGGTTATATATTATTTACAGGCTGTTTTTGAACCATTGATTTCTGTGACAAACCGGGAATACCTGCAGTTATGGTGAATAAATAATTCAGTGTGACTGCACCTTACTTGCATAGTTGATGTCCGCATGTGGTATTTAGACAGCACCGCATGTAAGAACCACTAAACGCGTGTTATTGTTGCAAAAATAAACTTTTTATTTCGTTGTAGATCACGCCAAAGTAGAATACAGCAGCGTAGACATTTCCTGTGTTAGACTAATACGCAGAGATGTTCTGCTCTGGTGCAGTGAGTTGAGAAATGACCTATCTAAACCGTATTTGACAATTTATATTCCATGTTTTAAATGGCTGGGCCGATCAATTTACAAATATAATTGTGCGTGTGCGTATGTAGTGTGGCTTTATGGCCAAGTCAACAGCTAAGGTCATGTCGGATCGGTCAGTTACAATCACTCTTTCTAGACAGGCCTAACCCCTCCAAGCGGTTTATCAGTACTTAGCAAGATTCCTCGGGCGATAACTGACAACAGAAAACAGTAGGTGGGTAAACGGTCAAGTCCTCAAACAACCGCCCATCTAAAGCCAGCTTCGAAGATATGGAGAATTAGAAAAAAATGATAAGATAGGATACGATACGATACTTAAACACAGAGCTCTTTTCAGCCAAATGTTTTAGTTCATAGGCCTTTTTACCACCAAGTTCTTGCTGAAGCGTTTAACATAATGGAGCCGTCGAACAACGACGACAATGTTCGCTGCCTTGTCTGCCGGAGACAAAACATACTTTTATGTAATGTTGGTTGTGGCCTGATGCTCTGTATCTGGTCGAGCCCATCGGAGTCTAATTGTTGGTTTACTTTTGCTCCAGCATTTCAGTCGTTTCTTGCTGTCGAGTCCTCACCGTTGTTTCATCTCTGTGGTTGCTTGATTTTGTGTTCTCCGATATGTTGCACTAATGAGTTAGGAAGCCTTCATGCCGGCTGAACAAACTGTTTTTCTAAATCGCGACGGAAGTAAGGGCGAGGATCGCGTAAAATTTAAACCACCCCCGCCCAGTGTTTCACTGACCGTTCCGAGGCGGTCCTTCGGTCGTGGTTTATTTTTGTAATGGTTTGTCTTTTGAGTGTGTGTATCGCTTATATCATTTTGTTTTGGATAGCCAATCGGCCATTTTGTGGGCCATTTTGTGGGAAAGTAACTGTCCTTTTGGGTTTCCGCTATTGATGTTTCCATTAGGGTCTAGTTATTTCACGTTTGTGTTTCTTTCCTTTGGTGTCTCTGATGGGAGCTGTGGGTTAATTGTATCGATTCCTGATCATTGCCTTCACTTCTTTTTCCTATGACATTCTTGAATACCTAATTTAAGATTAAGTTAATAATTCTTTGGTTTTTGGGGTAATAAATTAGTATTTTGACAGTGGAAAGAAACACGTTTGTTAACTAAGTTCAAAATGCTAAGTTCGTATTCTTAAAGGGCTTTATGCTCAACATAATGTTTGAATCCTCGATTCCCGAACTTATTCAAGGCAGCAGCAATTTCTTCCCTGCACTTCTTGAAATCAATATTAGAAGGAAATCCATCACGAAGACCCACTTATATAATTTTGACCCATTGAACCCCACTTTTATATAGTAAATCTGGGTTTTTTAGGGGTAAAACTTATTTTTCTTATTTCTGTTCTAAAATATATATTATGGGTACTTGTTAGAACCGCTTCGTGAGGCGGTTCTAACGAGTACCCACAATCTATATTTTGTGCAGAAATAAGAAAAATATTACAATTTTTCGTCTTAAAATTTTCGTTTTTAATGACAGATTCCATCTGTCTATTTTTGCTGTGTTGCACGTTTAAAGTAATTCATGCTTTTTCCTTCCGGCTTTGACCGCCATAGAAATATGAGACCGCACAAAATGTAGTCCGGTTTGGTGCAGTTATCCAAATTGTACAAACGTATTAGTTATTCTGTAAGCGAAATACAAACTTTTGAAGCAGACGACTTGACGATTCAGCATTTCATATGAATCAGCTGCATCATGCGACGGGCATACCCAGATCAATGCGGCGTCTGCTCAGCAGTCTGCTCAGGTTTAACAATGTTTTATATTAGTGCTATCAATATTTTACCCTTAAAGGCCAGCCTGCTGTTGGACCAGGTCAGCTGTAGACAAGAATGTTAATGGGTTTTCTTTCTGACTTTCGAGGTAAAGTTTAGGTCAGTTACAACTTAGGTGTATATTGACTTTGCGTGGAGAATTTGAAAAGAAAGGCTGTCCCTTTCAATCCTGGATTATGGTACAGATACTTAGTGTAGGTCCTGTGATATAATTCTAGGTGCCATATATTAAGCAGAATGGACGAGCCCAACTTCAGTGATGGAAGAGTGCACTCCAGAAACCCAAGGCAGTGAATACATCAAAGCACTGGCAACACTCATAGCGATTATCTCTAAATGCATGCTGGCCATGAACGGGGACTTGGATTGATTCATTTAAACTTAAGATGTTAGTTACTAATGCAAAAGTGTAGAACAAGATCAGCACCGTGTTGAGTGGCTTCTGAACTGAGTTTACATTGTTTGCCAGATCCAACATTTGACTCATGTGCAGATTTTACAGATAACACTTACATGTACCCAACACTGACAAACGACGCGGCTATGTTTGGGTTGATTGTTTGGCCTTCGACCCGAAGTAGACTGCTACACAGACTTCTATTTTAAAATAGTCGACCTCTATTCAATAATAGATGGTCTGTGTAGCAGTCTAGACCCGAAGTTGATAATAAGAAAAGCGCTTCAGTGCTAATGTCTACGTGACTATCACTGACTTGTCAGAATAACTTTTTGTTTTAGAAAATAGCCGCAGTGAGATCAGGGGTTATCCTGGAATCATAGGGTGAGCTTGGCAAACAGTATACGTAGACCAAGATCAGACGCTGCCGAACGCGTCTTCTTATCAAAATCTAAAATCTTCACTATTTGTTTGGAATGTCAGAGTAAAATGAAACAGTTTAAATCTCAGCCCAGGACTATTACTCCAACCTACAACCCACACTCTCAGTGCTTTGATTCTGAAACCAAACGATTACAACACACTTAGGCTCCATGCCCTTAAGCTAAAAATGTTAAATCATGTGCACCACCCTTACACCAGTACGGATAGAAACCACTTGTTCAGGATAAAACTTTTTATGTGTAATGTAAGGTCGTGCCTAGAAAAGAAGAAACTGAAATGTGTTTTGTAAAAAGCATTTAGTGAGAGCGTATTGCAACATTTTTCATTAAAGGATCGTATGCGTGCCCCTGGACAGTAAGAGGCTGGTCGGAAAGCGGATGACGTTGACTCTGATTTTGGGTGCCACATGTGTGTGATCTATCGTCTATTGGAGTGACATCTTACTATATACAGAAGACGTTAGTGGACGTCGACGTAGCGGAAGACCGACGTCCTTACGTCAAGATCGATTCGACCGTCAGACGCATATGCGAAACAGATTTCCGCCAGCAGCTGCTACAATGTACCTGTAGATAAACAAGGGGTCTCAACTACCGACTAATAAGTAGAAGTAAAACAAAGATCAGGAATTGATACAATTAACTTACTCCATCCATAAAAGACACCAAAGGGCACTGATACTGATCGTCGCCCTTATGTGATGCACGTTTGAGAGCTAGACGTCCCTGTCGTGACCAAAGTTAACGCGTCATCACAGTACGGAACACTTACGCTAGTGCATGAAATACGTTAATTGGCGCCTAAGCGACTGACATATGCGTTTCAGTGACAAATCGCACTTCAGCGTGAATCACGCCGGTTGTCGTTTCCGGGTGTTTCGACGTATAGGTGTAAGGTATGCCGAGGCGACGCGTGCGTAACAGAGCATGACATATCGGGTGAAATAAGCGTAATTGTGTGGCGAGCTATTGCGTGTGGCTAGCGAACGAAGCTTAGTGTCATTAAGAACATTCAAGATCATAGCTGAGACGTGGATTGAACAGCGAGACGTTACATCAGTCAAGTGCTTCGGCCTCACATGGTTCCATTTATTTGTTTACCCTCAGAATCCGGGCAGCAGGATTACGAGCGGGCTCATAGTGTTGTTCTTACTCAAAAATGTTTTCAAGCCAATGGAATTCATGTACTGGACTAGCCAGCCTTTCTCCTTCGATCTCTTTCCCATAGAGTATCTTTTGGTAGAGGTGTCCACAGCCGACCAGACAAAAACTGTTACTTATGGACAGTAGCATTGTTAAAACTTGAATTTTAATGTTTGGTTTTGAAAAAGTAAATAGTTTCTTTCAAAAATTTGAAACATCGAATGACGTTTCATAATACCGCCGGTCTATAGACATCTGCAGGCGGCCGTTAAGTCTCCATGCCCTTCATCATAGTGCCGGTTATAAGAATCTTATATGGGTGTGAGAGGTGGATGGAAACAATTGTCCCGAGGGCCACTGTCCGGCATCACGAGGCTTGCCGAGTGATGTCGGACAGTGATCCCGAGCGACGGAGTTTTCTATCCACCCCTCACACCCATATGTGATGCTTTTTCTTGCATACCTTACGTTTCTTAGCGCGGATTTTTAATGCTGCAGTCCCTTCGGCTACCAACGTCCGCCATATTGTGTTGAATGTTTAGTGACGTGACGTCACGTGCTGTGACGTCAACCTTAACGACGGCGCATACGAGGTCGTAATCAATCAGTGCATTTATCAAACACGCGATTATATTCGATTTTGGGTCGGAGCACCAGGGTCAGAACATAAATTTCTATCCCAGGGTAAAATCACGGATTTCCTTGTCTGATGTGCAAGAAAATATTTTCTTGTCCTTTTATTTTTATTTGGGATGATTGATTCCATTGCCTAATATTAGAAGTATTTAAGAGTCACTGTCGAGGCCTAACTGGCCCTGACAAAAACATTTGCGCTTCACAATTTTCAGTTATGTCTTGCAACTCTTGCTTCCAAATGATTTACCAGTTAATAGAACATTTTACTTCAATATCCAGTCTCAAGTTTTATCCTTTTGTTTTTATTTAAGAGTAAGGAGGTTGATATTTCCCGCTTGGCCATGAACTTTACCATCAACCAGCCTGGTGTTGATACCACTCTAGTTAGTACGGCCAGGTAAGTTTCTTTAAATGATTTGTCACGAACATAAAAATATCCAATTTGGTGCTTATACGTGTTTGTTTGTTTGGATCTTAAGTACCCAATCAGAACAAGTAAGGTCATATCGAGCCAGTCAGATTACATTATCACATTTTCATGACAGGCTTATACAAACGCGGCCAGCCAGTACAGTGCACAACTGTCAACTGTCCTTCTTGAAAGTGCGGAAGGGAGAGAACGCCCTTGGAAAAGATTTCATGTTTAGTACTCACGACAGAATTTCCAATCCAGCAGCCCAGGTTTTTGTTTACAAATGAATCGTGACAAGCGAATACATGTATAAAATGTCGGACATTGGGACAAATAATGTAATTAGTAGTCTAGTTTGTGGATATATGCGTATGACCTGATGACCAGCAGTTCTTCACCCGGTAACACCAGGTTTACAAGTTCGTGTGTTGAACACCACTGTAAACCCTACTTTTATATAGAGAAATATGGGGTTCCGTTACGATAACACACCCGTGCGTCATAATGCATTTTTTACATCTCCAAAACGTTCAATTTTCTGATGAAAATGTGTGATATTATTCTTATTAATACTCAAAACATAGATTTTGGGGTGCTCGTTAGAACCGCCTCATTGAGGCGGTTCTAACTAGTACCCACAACCTATGTCTATGAGTAGAAGTAAGGAAAATAATGTATACCCCACTAAACCCCTGTTTTCTCTATATAAAGTGGGGTGTAAGGGTTGTTCATTTCACAGACTTGTTAGCGTGATGCATAGGAGTATACATAATCTTGCCATTTAAGTCCATACTCACACATGTTATGTCATTCTAGATGGCTCCGGCATAGAATATCTTTGATGTATCTGTATGAGTAGAAGTAAGGAAAATAATGTATACCCCACTAAACCCCTGTTTTCTCTATATAAAGTGGGCTGTAAGGGGTGTTCATTTCACAGACTTGTTAGCGTGATGCATAGGAGTATACATAATCTTGCCATTTAAGTCCATACTCACACATGTTATGTCATTCTAGATGGCTCCGGCATAGAATATCTTTGATGTATCTGGAACAACATTTTTTAACAACATCACGAAAACACGCCTCTATAATTCTGACCCCCTTGAACCCCACTTCTATATAGTAAAACTGGGGTTTACAGGCGTAAACCTTATTTTTTTCTTATTTCTGCTGTAAAACATAGATTTTGCCCACAATCTATGTTTTGAGCAGAAATAAGAAAAATATCGCAATTTTTCATCTTAAAATGTTTGTTTGTTTTTTGTTTTGTTTTTTGGCGATAAAATATACACTGTATTTGTATAGGCGTGTTTTCGTAATGAAAAATAATAATAATAATAATAATAAGTAGTAGTAGTGGGGCAGTAGTCGCAGTACAATTATTTCTTTAACTAATATTATAACTACATTGTATTAATATTATTGTAATTATTAGCTCGGCGGTTTTCGAAGAAAACGAGGTATTGTCATAGCTCTGGCGTCAGCGTGGTGCAAAAACTTGGACATTTACGTCTGCGTCGTCGTCGTGCAAAAACTGGGACATTTTGTAATATCTCTGTCATTACTGAACATATTTATTTGAAACTCAGACTAGTTGTTCATTATGAAAAGCGACTGCAGCCGAGCGTTGGCACCCGCATGCGGTGCTCTTGTTTTTATTATTATTACAGTTTCAATTTGCACTGTATTAGTTTTCTTTTGTTTCAGTGTGAAGAATATGCGGAGTAATCTTGAGTCGGTATATACGCCTTTATCAAATCTTGAACGACAGACATTGACAGAGGTCATGGAAAAGTAAGTTCCATATACACGAGCTCACATGAGTGGCCATTTCAGAGCCAATTATTTTGACCCACTGCAACCCCCTTTTATATATCAAAACTGAGGTTTACAGGTAAAATACATTTTTTCTTATTTCTGCCCAAAAAATCGACTGCTGGTATTCGCTAGAACGGCCTCGCCAAGGCGGTTCTTACGAGTACCCACAATCAATATTTCGAGAAGATATATGAATACTATCAGAATTTCTTTAACTTAAGATTTTCAATTTTTTGGTGGCACAATTTTCAATATATTTGAATAGGCATGTTTTGGGGAGACAACTCTTGCAAAAGTATTTGTGTTTCCCATATGAATAGGGATTAACTCTTAACGGAAATAATTTGCTCCTGGGGAGGGACTTCTTTCCTTTAAGAGTAGCTCCTTTTTATAGTGCGACAGGGCTTATAGAAAAGCGACCAGGAAGTCTCGAAAGTTGTCTCCCTTTGAAGTGTGGTGGAAACTTCTGCCAGGTGTTTGTATTCCCCTTAAACACCGAAGGCCAGTTGTTCAAAACTCACTATGTCGTTAGTTACCATTATCATATCCAATTAATATGGCACATATGCTATTACATGTACAATAAAATTCCTATATTAAGACCACCTTTGTGAGTGTTCAAAAGTGGTCTTTAAGACCACTTTTGAACACTCCCAAAGGTGATCAATGACCAGAAGACATTATTGTAAGAACACACAAAGACAGAATAACTGCATCCTTCTAAATGAGCTTTTCAAACCAGAATTAGTCTTAATTTTCGGTGGTCTTAATAGCGGAATTTCACTGTATTTTGCGGCAGCTTTTCGCACATTTTTAGCCAAAAAATAATAGAGTATTAGTCATTGTACTTACTAGAGTAGTTAACAATTTGACCACTTCCGAGCTCGTTCCTGCCCTGAAAAATGTGTGGATAGGTAAACTGACCGGCTCAAAAATGACCTAAAATAGTGTTGACTGGGCCGTTAGACTCCAATACAGACAAACAAACAAACAAACAAACACACGAGCCCGTTAAGCTAACGACGGGTTGAACAGCTGGCTTAAGACTTTTACACGCCCATATGACATAGCTTTATTTTTTTCCATTAAAAATGCAATTTCATAGCGAAAACGCGTATCTACAAATACATTGAGATACATTCACCCACTTTCATTACGCAAACACGCCTATACAAATACATTGCCATCTTTATTGCCGAAAAAATGAAAATTTTATGATGAACAATAATGATATTTTTCTTATTTCTGCTCAAAATATAGATTGTGGGCACTCGTTAGAACGAGGCGGTTCTAATGAGTACCCACACTCTATATTTCAGAGCTGAAATAAGTAAAATAAGGCTTATCCCCGTAAACCCCAGTTTTGTTATAAACATTTGATTCAAATGGGATCAGAATCATATAGGTGTGTTTTCGTGATGTTACAAACTGCAAACATAGACTTGAATGTTCGTTACAACTGTGGTTGTAATGAATATCCACACAATATATTTTCTGACACAGATAAAGAAAATATTGTACAGTAAAATTCCTATATTAAAACCACCTTTTGGACTGTTAAAAACTGTTGAAGTACACCCTTCAAAATTTTTAAAACAGAATTAGTCTTAAATTTAGGTGGTCTTAATAGCGGAATTTTACTGTATATCCTTGACCCAACTAGGGCGTAAAAGGGTGTACGTTACATGTAACGGGATATTGCAAATTGGTTCACAAAATCTGTTTTAGAATAACCATGAGGGTAGTATTTTACCATTAAGAAATAAGACTTGTACTGTAATCACGGACCTGTGACTATGAATCTTGGCTTGTCTGCAACCTATCTCATGTATGAATGGGCGAAATTTGATCAAACTTGGTACTTTCTTTCCTTTCTTTCTACTTAAACTATTTATACTGCGATCGGTCACACTTGGCCATTATTCGCAGGTGTACATTACATACCCACCAGGTTAGTAGGATGAAAGCCTACACAATAATCATGTAATTGCGGTAAGGGTGCACAGGGCATGACTCTGCCTGCACATGGGATTGTGGGAGGGGGCTCAAGTTAACGTCCTGTTCCGAAGGATGGTGCGCATTTTTGACATTCATCCCCGCAATTGATGCCAATGGAGCGTGCTCGGACACCGAATAATCACCGCCGCCGGGGATCGAACTGGGGGCCTCTAGCATCAGAGGCAGGTGCACTAGCCACTGAGCTACCTCACTCCTTTACAGTATAGCATTACATATACAACCTACAATGAAGATTTGATTAGATTTTGGGGACCTTGACTTATTTTCCAGGGCACAGGCCCCTAAAATATAAAACATAGAAGTGAAGGCAATGACCAGGAATCAATACCATTAACAGCCCCCTTCAGAGACACCAAAGGGAAAGAAACACAAACATGAAATAACTAGACCCTGATGGAAACACCAGTATCGGAAAGGCAAAATGACAGTTACTTTCCCACAAAATGGCCAAGTGGCGATCCAAAACACAAAAAAATATAATCGATACTCACACTCAAAGACAAACCATAACAAAAATAAACCGCGACAGAAGAACCGCATTGGAACGGTCAGTGAAACGAATTCCACTGGTGGAGGAGCTTAAATCGACTGTGACCATATCTTATGAACGAGTTGATGAAATTTGTCTAACTTGATAAAATATATTATTTCATTCCACTGAAGATTTGAACAGTGTTTGGTGGCCATGACCTTATTTTCAAGACCAGAGCCCCCCGCTCCCTCCCCTACTCCCCAAACCACCACCTCACCACCACCAAAAAGTCAATTTTGGCTTTTCTGCTACTCTATCAAATGAACGAATTAACGAAATTTTATCAAACTTGGTACAGCACATCATTGCAACCTACTTGTACAAATGATTTAATTAGATTTTGGTGACCTTCATATTGTTTTTAAGGGCACTGATCCCCAGAAACAGCCAATTTTAGCTTGTATATATCCTGATTCATTAACGAAATGATCAAATGTAGTCATAGTTATATGAAAAGTGGTAAGACATTATTTTCCTCTGCAATGTTTACTAGTTTATTCAATGGTTAAATGGTGTAGACATGAAGCTCTGGCCACTTTTCATCATGAAAACATGCCTATATAATTTTGCCCCCCTTGGACCCCACTTTTATATAGTAAAACTAGGGTTTACAGGGGTTAACCTTATTGTTTATTTCTGCTCTAAAATATCGATTGTGGGTACTCGTTAGAACCGCCTCGTTGAGGCGGTTCTAAAGAGTACCCAATATCTATATTTTGAACAGAAATAAAAAATAAATATCATATTTTTTCGTCTTAAAATTTTGGTTATTTCGGCGGTAAAATTTACAATGTATTCTTATATGCGTTTTCGTAAAGATACGGTTGCAATTTCATCACGATAACAAGTCCGTGAAACGAAGACCCCTAAACTCCACTTTATATGCAGAAAAGTGGGGTTTACGGGGGTATACATTATGTGCCTTATTTTTGCTTAAAAACATAGATTGTGGGTACTCGTTAGAACCGCCTCATTGAGGCGGTTCTAACGAGCACCCACAATCTATGTTGAAAGCAAAAATAGTAATGCAGTTATCATTTTTACCTAATATTTATCATTTTCTGACACCATGTTGATCGCCATTATTTCTTACGGACATGTTTTCCTAATTTAAAGGAACTTGTCAAGACAATTTATGACCTGCTAAATATGAAAAAATCTTTGTTTTCACAGGTACATGAAACCATTGAATAACAAGAACTGGGAAGGTGTAGAGGTAGAACAATACTGGAAAAGTATAAAATCTACAAAGTCCTAGAAGAAAGTACTGACAATGACAATAATTCTGTGACAGAGCATCATCGTCCAGGAAGCGTGCCTGTTTGTTTGTTTAAATTAAGGTTTGACACTATTTAGTTCATTCTGGAGACGTTGCTTCCAGTTTTGAGGGACTTTCAGCCGATGTCGGGATGAAATGACATTTTAAGCGTTACCGTCCAAACAAACAAATAGGTTGGGCCAATCGGAGTCTAGCTGTTGGTTTTCTTTTGCTACAGCATTTCAGTGGTTTGTTGCTTACGAGTCCTCATTGTTTCATCTCTAGGGATGTTTGCTTTTGGTGTTCTCGGATATATTGCACTGATGAGTTGAAAAGCCTTCATGCGGACTGAACAAATTATTTGTCTAAATCGCGACGGAATCAAGGGCGAGGATTGCAGCCGCGTAAAATCGATCGTTCCAAGGCTGTTTTTCTGTCGCATTAAATTTTTATTATAGTTCGTCTTTGAGTGTGTGTATAGCTTTTGATAGCCAATTGGCCATTTTGTTAGAAAGTAACTGCTCTTTTGGCTTCCCGCTATTGATGTTTCTATTTAATGTTTGTGTTGTTTTTCCTTTGGTGTCTCTGATGGGAGGTATGGGTTAATTGTATCGATTCCTGATGATTGCAATCACTTCTTTTTTATATGCAGGGACAATCGAACGATTCTGTCTGGACAGGCTTAGATCTAAGCCGTTTACAAATACTCATGCACTTGGTTTCAGTTCTGCGTGGAAGCATCATTCAACCCAATCTATCACTCCAAGCCCCAATGGGCGGGGGCAGCCAAACTTGTACCATAGATAATAGACAATCCCTAGCCAGCGCGACACACTACGCCCAAGCCAACGTCGGTCCGACATCGATCACTGACATACATGCATATGTAATACATGTCTGAATGTCTGTGTAGGTTCATGTATACCTTGTACACTATCATATCGAGGTTATCGTTATGTTGAAATGCCCACTTGGGGCAGTGATACATGTATCTGTCATGGCTGTAACCGTAACTGTTACTGTCGTGGCTGGTTGTTTCACGAAAACGCTACGCTTTGACCCTGATAAGATGCCTTGATGATGTTAATTATTGTCTTTGTTTGCCTTTGCCTGTATATACTGCAAATATCTTTCTGTTTTGGATAGCCGTTTGGCCATTTTGTTGGAAAGAAACTGTCCTTTTGGCTTCCCGCTTTTGGCGAAGTTGTTTTATTTTGACGTTTCTTTCGCTTTTGTGTCTTTGATGGGATGTGTAAGGTAGATGTATCGATTCCTGGCCATTGCCTTCACTTCTATTGTCTATATTGTTTTTAAATATGGGAATTTCAATACGAAAACACGCCTATACAAATACATCGTAAAATTTTACTGCCGAAAAAGGAAAATTTTAAGAAGAAAAATTGTGATTTTTTGTCATATTTCTGCTCAAAATATAGATTGTGGGTACACGTTAGAACCGCCTCGATTAGGCGGTTCTACTGAGTACCCACAATCTTTGTTTTAGAGCAGAAATAAGAAAAATAAGATTTACCCCCGTAAACCCCAGTTTTTCTTTTGTATAGGCACGTTTTCGTGATGTGTCCGGCTTCTACAGCAGACTAAATATTTCATTATCTTACATACATGTACATGTAAATAATTCACATTTATGTCCCAATAATGATTTTTATTATGATTATTTTAATATATATTTAAATGTCACTGGAAAATTTTTAAAAAGACAACGACCATACAAACTGTGATGTTATCATGATTTTAAATATATATGGTTGTGTTTATGTTGTTTCTTTGTTTGGGTGTTTACAGCCCCACTCCGTCAACACTATTTTAGTCATATCGAGACAAACAGTTTACATGTACTTAGCAGGCTTAAACCATCACGAAAACACGCCTATATAATTTTGACTCCATTGAACACCCTTTTTATGAAGCAAAACTGGGTTTTACAGGGGTAAAAAATTATTTTTCTTATTTCTGCTCTAAAATATAGATTGTGGGTACTCGTTAGAACCGCCTCCCACGTCGATTAGGCGGTTCTAACAAGTGCCCACAGTCTTCTGCTCCAAAATATAGATTGTGGGTACTCGTTAGAACCGCCTCGATGCGGCGGTTCTAACAAGTGTCCACAATCTATATTTTGAGCAGAAGTAAGAAAAATATCACTTTTACATCTTAAAAGTTTCGTTTTTTCGGCGGTAAAGTTTACAATGTATTTGTATAGGCGTGTTTTCGTAAAGATAAGAGCGCTTAACCATTGTAATCCACATTATTTCGCCCAAAACTAAAATCTACCTTTTTGAAGCAGCTGAAGGAGAGAATTACCATGGAAAAGATTTATCAAACTCCAAGAAAAAGTAATGCATTCTCAGAACCGTCATAAAACTTTGCAGCATCAATCTGCAGTCATGAATGAAGGCATTAAATAAACTGACATAGCTTTTGATAGCCTTCTAGAAGCAGTACTTCTACGAAGAGACGAGTTTTTCGATCACATTGTCCGTAGATGAATAATTACGATAACACACCCGTGCGATATGGTCAGTTTTGACATCTCGAAAATGGCTACTTTTCTGACGAAAATCTATGATATTTTTCTTATTTATACTGCAAACATAGATTGTGGGTACTCGTCCTAGCTCTACCCCGTAAATCTGAGTGCCAAGCGAGGAGCAGCTAGTACCATTTTTAACGACTTTGGTATGTCGCGGCCCGGGATTGAACCCGAGACCTCCCGTTCCCCGGAGCGGACACTCTACCAACTGAGCTATCGGGGCCGGTCATACGGAAGGGGGACCTCGGTTTAAAGACTAATCCGAAACTCTGGAGAAGCCCGGGATCGATCCTGCGACCCCTGGTTTACAAGGCGAGTAGCGTAACCGCTACACCACGGAGGCTTACACCACCAAAAATGAAAATTTTCAGATAAAAATCTCTGTTAATTTTCTTATTTCTGCTCAAAACATAGATTGTGGGAACTCGTTAAAACCGCCTCGACGAGGCGGTTCTAACATGCACCCACAATCTATATTTTGAACAGCAATAAGAAAATACCATGATTTTTCATCTTAACATTTTCTTTTTTTTTCGGCGGTAAAATTTTCATTGTATTTGTATAGGCGTGTTTTCGTGATGTTTCACATGATTAAGTGTATGTATAAATCAACACTTGAAAAAAAAAAAGGACAACGCCGACAATAACAAAACGTGTTAGTTTTCATTACGAAAACACGCTTATACAAATACATAGTAATTTTTTTCGCCGAAAAATGAAGGTTTTATGATGAAAATGTGTGATGTTTTTCTTATTTCTGCTCAAATTATAGACAATCTATGTTTTTACGCAGAAATAAGCAAAATAATGTCATCCCCTGATAACCCCAGTTTTATTATATAAAAGTGGGGTTCAAGAGGGTCAGAATTAGAAAGGTGTGTTTTTGTGAAGTTATGGTTTGGGTTTTACGGCCCTTTCAGATTTATTTATTTATATATTGAGCCACTCAGAGGTGGGCCAAAAACAAAGAACGTGTTAGTAAAATCTGTACATTCGACTGGTAGTTTTTTTTTTGTTGTTGTTTTACGGCCCATTCAAGAATATTTCACTCATATCGAGCCGATCGTTAAACAGAGGTGGGCGCGAAATTCTGAGTCCCCGGAGAAAAACCACCTGACCTTCCGTTGCAGAACTTGTCTCACATGTGACCCGAGCGAGGCTCGAACTCACAGCGGTGAATTTTGTCCAGATAATAGCCCATCACGTTAACTTCACGGCGATCCATGTAATGAAAACCATCGAACGTTTCAGTTTGCGTAGTAAAAAGAAACATGTTTGATCCCCCGTTTCAGTAAAATGCGATATGGCGGGGGTTTAGCAGGCCACGGTAGCAACCAGAACTACTTTTTTGTTTGTTTTTCATATAAAATTGAAAGAAAATTTATCTTTTTCCGATACATGTAAACACTAAACATATTCAGTCTAGTGTGTTGAAAACATCAGAATTTTCACTCATGTTTCGCACTCGTGAAAATTTTGATGTTTTCAATACACTGTCTCGATACATTTTTTTTTTTTTTTTGTATTCACCTCAAAAAGTAAATATTCTCTATTTATTGAAGTGTTAAATGGTCTTGTACATGTTGCGTGTTTTTATAGCAGGTCACGTGGTAATTTAGCTCTCATAATAATAACACGTACACGTGCGACATGGTCCATGTTTTTCCTTCCCCCAAAATGGTTACTTTTCTGATAAAATTCGTCATATTTTTCTTATTTATATTTCAAACATAGGTTGTGTATGCTCGTAAGAACCGCCTCGTTGAGGCGGTTCTAACGAGTACCCACAACATATGTGTTTGAGAAGAAATAAAAAAAATAATGTATATCCCCGTAATCCCCAGTTTTCTCTATATAAAGTGGCGTTTAGGTGGTGCTCATTTCAGGGCCTTGTTCACGTCATACACTAAAATTTCTATATTAAGACCACATTTGGAACAGTTCAAAAGGTGGTCTCATAATAGGAGAAACTACGTGTAGAAAACACAAAGAAAGAATGGCTGAATAAAGCAGATTTAGACTACAAATTAGGTGGTCTTAATTTACTTATTTAAGCGTAATTTTACTGTATTTTACTGTATTTTACTGTTTGAGTTTTACGTCTCACCAACAGCTCAGATCATATGGAGGCGAAACCTCGGTTTAAAGACTCATCAGAAAGTCTAGAGAAGCTCGGGATCGATCCTGCGATCCCTCGTTTACAAAGTGAGTAGCATAACCAGCATACCACGGAAGCTTCTTTAGTGTATATGTACATGTATAAATAAAATATTGACGAATATACGTGTAGCATGACTGGAACACCTTTGAGTCCATGAAAATTTCAAGACAGGAACAGTTCGAGCCAATGAGGAGTTTTCAAAGATTTGCTGCGTGTGCTCATTTAAATCGCCTCATCGAGGCGGTTCTCGCCCTATCGATGCGATTTGCGCCCCACTGAGGCGATTCTTAAAGGCATTTATTCTTGTTTATTGAGGCCTATCATTTCATTATATAATATTATGTAGCCCTTAGTAGTGACTGAAGAGATCCTCTCTGTCATCAACAGGTAAGGGGCCACCTTGGGAAAAATCAATAGTTTACTAACTGTTGACTAGAGTGTACATTATTGATTCTTCCTTTAAGTGCCTCAGTCAGGGGACTCAACAAGAGGTACTAATCACCCTTTTAGGGACTGCCTTTCAGGGAGTATACACAGGGGGCAATAAAACAATTATGAGCACACGGTGTGTCCTACTGTTAAAAGAATTAATGCCCTTAACAGCAAACATGACACTTTCTAAATATGAGCCGGGGCACAGCATTTCCTATAATTTACATGTGCGCCCAGCGAAGACTCAGATCAGCCTGCGCATTCGCGCAGTCTGATCAGAGTCTTCGTTGTGCACTCTAAGGGTAGCTAAGGGTCCAATGCTCCTTCGTGCAGCAAGAGAAGTCTCTGGTCAGAGTATATGGATGCGCAGGCTGATCTGATTCTTCGCTGGACGCGTATGTAAATTGTAGGAAATGCTGTGCCCTCGCTTATTTATCATTATTTCAAATCAGGAAGTTCATGAAGAATTCGCTAGTGACATAAGAATCAGTTTGACTCAGCCATGGTAAACGAGCCAACGGTGTTCGAGCCTTTTGAAGTTTCACAATGCATGTGGTGTTACGTTGAGTTAATGTTATAAAAAATATTTAGGAAATGGTTCAGTCAGAGGTGTTTAGTATTTGTTTGTTTGTATTGGAGTTTAACGGCCCAGTCAACACTATTTAGGTAATTTTTGAGCCGGTAAGTTTACCTATCAACACTTTCCTGGGCAGGCTTATACGTAAGCGGTTAACCAGTACAGTGTACATTCTTTCGCCAGAAACTGACAACTGCCCTTCTTGAATCAGCGGAAGGGAGAGAATGACCGTAGAAAAGATTTCATGATCAATCTCCACGAAAGAATGTTGTCGAACCCCGGCGGGAGTCGAACCCGCGTCCTCCTGATCACCAGTCAGACGCGCATCCGACTGAGCCACTGAAGCCGGCGAGCTGTTTAGTAAACACTGTGTAGGACCGGAAATGTACAGTGTTTGGGATTGTATGTGACCCGAGATTCTTTACAGTGACGGTTTGTCACTTGCAGAATTAAATAAGGCTGACTCGGTTTGTAAAGTTTGTGTTTATTAAATTTATTTTGAAGGTTATGGTAAAACTTTCATATCTTTTAATTTTCTGGATTGTATAAGAACAACGTTGGTTGGTTGTCAGGTTTCCTATGAGCTATTGGAAAGCTTTAATAATTCAAACGTGCTAAAATACAAATGATTTTGTCCCAAAACGATGGCTCTGTTATAGAATCCTCCGAACTGAAATGTTATTTTCCAAGTAAAAAACGAATAAAAATAATATTTCTGTGACAACATGCCATGGTTGTGTAACATACTCGACTCTAACCCTCTTTATCCTGCGTTTATAATGTCGATACTGGAATAAATAATTGTACAGTCACTTGTATTGTCGTTGTACATTGACCTGAGATCCGGTACAATTGGTTTCGTACAGGGATCTGAACAGTCTGTGATGTATTATGAAGAATTAAAAAGAAAGTTTTACACAAAATACGCCGAAAGATACACCCATTCGACTTGGAAGAGATATTAAAATTCAACATTTAGAAGACGAGTTCGGAATCTGTCCTCTCAAGTGCTGGGTCCAGTTGCAAATATTGAATTCTTTATAGCAGAGGTCCCTTCTGGAAATCATCTCGTTGGTTACATGTAAGTGTATTTAGATGCTTTTTCCGCGTTTTCAAAGGCAACATATTCTAATATGCTTCAGTCCAATTCAATTGCGCACTTCAGAATGAACTCTTTTGGTGCTATAAAGCACAGCCTTATTGCAAATGGGCAATTGGAAAGGGTTGGGGTTTAGTAGATTAATATTAAAGGTTCAGTCTGTTTTATTTTTAACAATTAATTTTGGGTTGCCTTTGCTATGAGACGTATTACTTACTTTAATGTATTCCATATATGAGCTTTTTGGAATTCCGTTTTTGGAATTCCGTTCCGTCATTCTTGCGCGTGCGGAATGTAGTGGGGCCATCGCTATTTAAATGCATACTTTTGCCAGCCGTATTCAGAGAATATAATTGGGTTTCCATAAAAAAATGTCTTGGGAAGGAAAGAATGACATTCTGCTTTAGTTACTGATAATTTTGTTATTGGCGAAAAGCTCTATCGGCCCCCGCCCATCGGGGCTAGGATAAATAGACTTGCTCCAGCTGCAGAGCTGAAACCGACGGCAAAGGAGTACTGGTAAACCGCAGAGAAAGTCTAAGCCTATCCGGGAAAAGTGATGCGTGTCGGACCGACCATGCATATAAACACTTTGGGTTTCATTGGGCGGCAGGGCTTGAGATGTCATTTTATTTCCAGGTCGCGCAAAAAAAGTCTCACAAAATTGGAAGCAGCGTCTCCAAAATGACCAAAATTGTGTTCCCATTTTGTCTTTTATTCCATGAAATAAAATCCAATCTTACTCCACCCAAATTTCTTCTGTGTGCCAGCAGAGCGATCAGAACCTGGAAAAGGAAAGCAAGTCTTTGAAATGAAAACCCCTATATATTCGGATTACATGGAGAACAACTGAGATGTAAAAGAAGACATTTTTTTCTAACTTCTGCTCTGAAATATAAGGCTTTGGTACTCGTTATGAAAGCTTTGCAATATCGATTTCGCCCATCCATAACTATTACTTTAGTACACTTTACTACTACATAGCACTACCATGTAGTACGGATAATGATGAATACCAAAATAAACCCAAACTTTACCTACCGCGTCATCTTAAATGAATCTGACAAGTGACAAAACGTCACTGTAAAGAATCGCAGGTCACATACAATCCAAAAGACTGTACATTTCCGGTTATACTCTGTGGTGAAGACCTTGTCGCGAGTGTATGATTAAAATATCAGTAAAGAAGCATATCCATGTGAAGTCCAACATGGTGTCAAAAATGACATATATTAGATAAAAATTTTCTTGTTTCTGCTTCCAACATATATTGTTGGTACTCGAGCTAAAATAAGGCAGATAATGTTTATCCCAATAAACCCCACTTTTCTGTATAAAGTGGGGTTTAGAGGGGTCTTCATTTCAGGGACTTGCTGTCGTGATGCGTTCGACGTTTAGCGCACAGTAAAGGCCCTGCTCAAACTCGTGATATCACCGTTGTTCAATTAATGATAACAAATGCATATTTATGAACTTGATGGTTCAACGTTTAGCAATCAGCAAACAACAAACGCCCTGCATGATCATATGCAGGGGTAACACACTGAGTTAATGTTAAAAAACGTATATTTAAGAAAACATTAATGATCCTGATCAGATCATGATGAGACAGTGGCTTAATGTTACTTGTAATATTTGTTTGTTTGTTTGATTGGGGTTTAACGTTCCCGTCAACGCTATTTAGGTCATTTTGGAGACGTTGCTTCCAATTTTGTGGGACTTTTACCCACATTGAAGGGAAATGGCACCACAAGCCCTGCCGCCCAATGAAACCAGAAGACTTATGTGCAATGGACGATCTGACTAACACCGCTTTGCCTGGGCAGGCTTTGTTCTTCTAAGCAGTTTACCAGTACTCGTGTGTGGTCAGATTCAGTTCTGCGTGGACGCACCATGCAGCCCAATCTGATGCTTGTAATAAAGTCACATTAAGAAAATTGTCCAACGCTTTGCAAACGGCGACAAAGGCCCTGATCAGACAAAGGGTGTCTCGTTACTTTAATGTTAAGAAAAGCATATTTATTTAACGATTCTATGCCAACATCTACATCTGATATCACGAAAACACGCCTATATAATTTTGACCCCATCCCAGCTTTAACCCCCACTTTAATACATAGGAAACTGGGGTATAGAGGGGTATTCATGTTTTATTCATTCATTGTTCTGATATCCCCTAAAAAACATAGATTGTGGGTACATAGATTGAGGGTACCCGTTAGAACTGACTTCCCGAGGCGGCTCTAACGAACTCCTTCTATCTATATTTTGAGCAGAAACATATATATAAAAAAATCGTTATATTTGGATATTACGGAACCCGAGAAGGGACTTGCATTTCCTTTTTTAATATGTTGTGCGAACAAGATAATATTTTGTGCGCACAAAATATTATCTTTTGCGGACAAGATAATATCTTATGCGCACAAGTTAGCACAAGATAATATCTTGTTCGCACAACTTATTATCTTGTTCTCACAACATAATCTGTTGTGCACACAAAATATTATATTGTTTGCACAACATATATCTTTTGCGGACAACATAATATCTTGTGAGCACAACATATTAAAAATAAAATTGCATGTCCCTTCCCGGGTTCCGTAGGATAGTCTGTATCCTAAGAGTAGTTTCAAATGTTGGAGGGTCTCGATGTCCCCGCAATCCCACCTTAGGGTGAAACACTGATACATGTTAGGTGCATTATGACAGACGATAAGACTTAAAATCTGGTGATACAGCTATGCATGTAATAATATAAAATATGCATGTTTTAGAGTCAGCAAACGTGACTAAGTTATGTCGTTATATATGCAACAGCAACTCTGCGTTTCGGGTATACAAAATGAATAATAGATTATTTGAATAGGTTTTACGAACTTATTATGGGTCAGTTCCTTTAGACATTTTCTATACGATACAGGCACGATTTCTTTTCTTACAGCTATATACCCGTAGTATAAGACTGTCACATAAAATCACGATTCCTTTTGTCTTCGACATACAGTTAAACCTCGATAATTCGAAGTGACAGGGACCGCCAGATTGTCTTCGAATTATCGGGAATTCGAATTTTCGAAATCGGTAACTTTCGGAAATGTTCGAAAGTTTTCGTTCGGTATAATATTTGACTGCATTTTGTCCATATTCAAGAACATATACTTTCTATATAAGAGCAAAGTACCTCATCTTAAAGGAAACAAAACAACATGAACCATTTAACATCCCGTAACAGGGGCGTAATGTAAAACAATAAATCTCTAACAGACGAACTTTTGAACCAGTAAAAAGGCGGGACGGGAATCGCTCACGGAAGTAGGCAGCAAAGATCTAGATCAGAATCCCATATGCTCTAATGCTTTGAACAGAAGGTCTCAGATTAAAGTCGCTTTATTTAAAACACCAAACAGGATAATCTTCTTAACGATTCTCATTACCAATTACAGTTATATCAATTAAGAAGTTCAGGATTAACTGGATGTCAATTACCTGTATACACATGTGAAATCAGTCGGGTTGAACACGCTCAAAGAAAACATGCTCTTCAAGCATGAATAATGCGCTTGACATATTATGACTTCGAATTTGGAGATGGATTTTAAAAGAAATTTCTTTGATGGGGACCGACAATTTTATTCGAAAAATCGAATTTTTCGAATAATTGACATTCGAAAAATCGATAATATTTTTACATAAAATAATAGAAAATACGATCGGGACCGACACACACTTTCGAAAAATCCGGTAGTTTCGAAAAATCGGCGTTCGAATCACCGAGATTCTTACTGTATATAAAAGGGTACCTAATTGGACTAAGTCATTCCTTCCACTGTCAGATCAAAGAAACAAAGGGAGGACGAAACAAAGGAACGACAAAGCAAGACAAGGCAGTGAAGTTTCCAAAGCAAAGGTTTGCGAAATATTTATTCATTTATTTATTTATTTAATTTTTATTTTTTATTTATTTATTTATTTATTTATTTATCAGGGCCCAGTTGTTCAAAGCATCGTTAGCTTTACGAGCTTATTAGCTTATCGTTAACTGTTCTAGCAAGAACAATATCTAAAATGTTGGTGTTTTCGCTAAAAAAATGTGAGAGCTTTTGCAGCTGCTCACATTTTTTCAGCAAAAAATACAAGTATTTTCGCCATAATGAATGATCAATGTTTTAATGGTACGTTAGCTAACGACGTTGTTGGTTTGAACAACTGGACCCTATTCATTTTTTTTATCTATTTATTTTATCACGAGTGCGTAGCGCGAGTGATTTATCTACATACATTTGACCGAGTTTACTTCTTAATTTGTCTGTTCATTTATTCATTTGTTTATTTTATTTATTTATTTATTTATTTACTTATTTATTAAAACTGTCTTTGGCAATCTTCTATTTGCCAGTCTAGACCCAGGATCCTGCCGAATGAAGTATAATGTCTGAAAGTCAAAATTGCAAATGCTGTAATGTTTTTCAAAAAGTACTTTTTCATTTTTAAAAAGTCACATGTGCAACTCCAATAACGTCTTATCAATGGAATGGAGAAGTAAAGTAGACAACTTTCCTACACTTTATAGAAGCCTAATTGAAGATTAACAAACAGCGAGGAAAGTTTTTGTTTTAGTTCACCAGAGCCGAAGGCTCCTGGGGAGTTTTTAGGATATACAGTGGTCCGTTGTGTTCGAGAGTTTGTACCTATATATTTTGAATTAGCTTGCACAAATATGATTTTTTAGTGTAATGCATAGACAATTACTCGACGAGCAATTGGAGTTTTTCTCACTAAACTAACCCCGTCCTGCACAACATTTTCCAAACAGTGTAGATACAGATGAGATGGCTTCTGAAGCCATCTGATCAGTATCTACACTGTTTGATATTCAGTTCATAAATGGAGGAATAAAGGACATCAAGATATCTGATTGGCTAAAAGTCAGAAATTGTTGTGGCTAAAATTAATGTATTCAGCAGGACAAGGGCTAATATAAATACAATTTATCATATGACGTCGCGTCTGAGAGTGTAATAACGTCATGTAATACTTTCGATAATCCACTAGTGGATTACATATGCAAATTAGCTAGATACGTCCCGTAATGTTACATGTACGACGTCCTTAGTGACGTCGCGTTTACTAACGGCGGAATATTGACATTTTTGTAAACAAGCGTGAATAAAATGCGTTTTAAATGTTATATGATTAATAGAATCTTGCATTCGTGCTCATGTATTATTGAATTTATTCAACTCGTTGAGGAAAAGGGATAAAATGCTCGACAGAGCCTCGCATTTTATCCCTTTACCTCCACTCGTTTAATAAATGGAAGAGTCTATTGACAAACGTTTGTCAATAGCACAAAGTCGGTAAAAATGCTATTGACAAACGTTTGTCAATAGCACAAACTCGGTAAAAATGCTATTGACAGACGTTTATCAACAGCACAAACTCGGTAAAAATGCTATTGACAGACGTCTTTCAGATTTCAGAGTCGAAATGCGAATATTGGTTTTCTTTTTATATTTCTTTTGTACATAATTGTAATTTTAGACGGGCAGTTGTCGACTTATGCCATGGAAAAGTGCTCTGTACTTGTTAACCGCTTATTTATAAACATGTCAGGGAAAAGTGCGGGGAGGTTAACTGACCGGCCAGAATTGACCTAAATAGTGTTGATCAGGAGGATGTGGGTTCGAAACCTGGCGGCGTCGGCAACATTCTTGCGTAACGATTGATCATGGACCCACGGATTCAAGCAGGGCGGTTATCAATTTTTATAGAAAGCATGCGTATGTATGTGTTAACCGTTTTCGTATAAGATTTTCTTGTGATTGTGGATAGACAAAGTGACCGGCTCGATATGACCTAAATAGTATTAATCAGGAGGTCGTGGGTTCCATGCCTGCCGGGGTCACTAACATTCTTGCTCGGAGCTTGATCATGAATCCGCTGACATGTATGTGTTCACCGCTTCCGTGTAAGTCTGTCTTGGGAAATTGTGGATAGGTAAATTGACCGGCTTGATATGGTTTATAATGACCGGCTTGATATGACTTAAATATTGTTGACTGGGCAGTAAACTCCAATACAGACAAACAAACAGAAAATAAGAACTAGCTAAATTAACTTTTTATTACATACATGAGGCTCCAGATAAGACATGTGAAAACATACGATGTGGGTACTCATTAGAAGTGCATTGATGAATCGCTTCTAATGAGTACTCACAGCATATGTTGTCATGCATACATAAGAAAGGTAATATTTGAGCTTGATCATGAATCCGCTGACATGTATTTGTTCACCGCTTCCGTGTAAGTCTGTCTTGGGCAATTGTGGATAGGTAAATTGACCGGCTTGATATGACTTAAATAGTGTTGACTGGGCAGTAAACTCCAATACAGACAAACAAAACAGAAAATAAGAACTAGCTAAATTTACTCTCTATTACATACATGAGGCTCCGGATAAGACATGTGAAAACATACCATCTGGGTACTCATTAGAAGTGCATTGGTGATTCGCTTCTAATGAGTACCCACAGCATATGTTGTCATGCATACATAAGAAAGGTAATATTTGAGCTTGATCATGAATCCGCTGACATGTATTTGTTCACCGCTTCCGTGTTTAAAAGTCTGTCTTGGGAAATTGTACGTTTGTCGATACAACGGTGGTGAAGTCATGCATCGGAGGCCACGCATTGTACCATTTCGCTGTCATACAGACCGCGACATTTGCAATATATGTTTTCCTTGGTTTTTGTTATTTTTTTCTTTTTCCAGTTTGTATTTATATTGAATGGGAAATTGGAAAAAAATTATTTTCTAGACAACTAATGAGATGGCTGCGCATTTTATCTGGAACAAAAATGAGTTTCGAAGGATTCATTCCAAAACAGAGTGCAACAGCAAAAGCAATCGCAGTAACCCACAGTCGGTTCCTCCTACCTGGTTTTGTACCGGACATTTCAGAAAATGTAATTGTGATCCTTGTGGCTTCATTATTGCGCAAATTTGATTTTTAGTGTCAACATCTAAAGCGGTGAACAAACTGTCAAACCAATTAACCTGCCCTTCATTGCAATCTATTGTTGAAACTGTAAGCCAATGTCCGGAATCAATAGTACCCCTGTGTAGAATTTGAATCATGTTTTTGTCTTCTGTTTTGAAATGTTTTAAATTTTGTTTAAATAAAGTTGATTGAAAGCCCTTTATATTAGGAAATTGTTGCTTGAGTATGGATTGCAAAGCCTCTATGATTTTGTCATTGAGTTGACAGTTACCCTCTATTTCAGACTTGTCAGCGTTACTTAAAGTAAAATGTGTTGTTTTTACCCAGGGCAACTCTTCTTTGGCATTAGTAACGCTACTTTTAAGTGAATCCGATTGGTCATTTGTTTTAGTTTTTTTGTTTATATCAAGTTCAGTTTCAGTTCCAGAACAGTGCTTCCTCTTTTTCCCGCTGGACCTAGTTTCATTTGAAAAACTCCAAAATGGTTTTTACGATTTCATTTCTTTCCTATGATGCGTTAAAGAGCCATAAAATTGGAAGCAAAATGAAATATACAGTGTTGACGGTGATATTAAATCTCAGATCAAACAAACCAGCGGAAGGAGGAATGTCTTTCAAAAGAAAGATGCCGCGAACCGGTGGGCCAAACCTGCATCATCTATGGCTCCAGTCGAAAGTTAATTCAAACCGCTTCTAGCGGAAAGTAGCAAGTCCATGTTTCGCTTTAGTGTACATGTGTCATCCTCAGCATTTGAAACAACGGTTTCAATGCTACAAACTTAGGATGCAGATGAGCCCTTAGAAAAGATGGGCGATTTCAGCAACAGTATTGGTTAAATTTTGCCCTACCGACTTATTTTTGCGCCTTCTCCCCTCTACCCGCTAGATATTTCCATATAACCAAGAATCGTACTTAAATCATAATCTGACTTTTAGATACTTCAACATGAGTCGTAGGAGAGAAAAGACAGAGAAATTTGATAAAATACAAAAGTTACATGAAATCTATTATGTTTATGTTTCTGTCAGAAATGACAGGAAAAACAGAAATCCTTGAAAAGAAATATAAAAAAAAGACTTTCGCATTTCGACTCTGAAATCTGAAAGACGTCTGTCAATAGCATTTTTACCGAGTTTGTGCTACTGACAAACGTCCGTCAATAGCATTTTTACCGAGTTTGTGCTATTGACAAACGTCTGTCAATAGCATTTTTACTGACTTTGTGCTATTGACAAACGTTTGTCAATAGCATATTTACCGACTTTGTGCTATTGACAAACGTTTGTCAATAGAATATTTACCGGCTTTGTGCTATTGACAAACGTCTGTCAATAGCATTTTTACCGACTTTGTGCTATTGACAAACGTTTGTCAATAGCATATTTACCGACTTTGTGCTATTGACAAACGTTTGTCAATAGACACTCCGTTAATAAATTCAATAATACATGAGCACTCATATAAGGTCCTCTATATAATGCTATTTTTGCAGGTGCTCCTGTACATCTGTAGCAGTGCATAATTATGAAGACCATCCTTCTCTTGGCCGTTCTCGTTGTTGGCATTGCGTTGGTTTTGTCAGGTAAATAAAGAGTTACCATTACGCAAACACGCCTATACAAATACATTGCCACTTTTATCGCCGTAAAAATGAAAATTTTAAGATGAAAAATTGTGATATTTTTCTTATTTATGCTCAAAATATAGATTGTCGACACTCGTTAGAACCGCCTCATCGAGGCGGTTCTAACGAGTATCCACAATCTATATTGTAGAGCAGAAATAAGAAAAATAAGGTATACCCCTAGAAACCTCAGTTTTACTATATAAAAGTGGGGTTCAAGGGGGTCAAAATTATATAGGCGTGTTTTCGTAATGTTATGTGAGTGCACGCCTATATAATTCTGACACCTTTGAACCCCACCTATTTGCCCCCGCCCATCGGGGCGTAGAGAAGAAGATTTGGCTGCATGATGTTTCCATGCAATGTTGAAACCGACCACACATGAGTACTGGTAAACCGCTAAGTGGGTCTAAGCCTGCCCTGGTAAAGTAGTGTGAGTCGGACCGTCCGTGCATATAAGCCCTATTGGTTCCATTGGGCGGCAGGATATGAGCTGTCATTTCATCTCGATGTCGGGTAAATGTCCCATAACATGAGATGCAACGTCTCCAAAATGACCAAAATAATGTTGATGAGGAAGTTAAACCTTAAATCAAACAAACAAATGAACCCCACCTCTGTAGTAAAAACTGGCTTTACAAGGGGTAAAACGTATTTTTTCTATTTCTGCGCTTAAACATAGATTGTAAGTACACGTTAGAGCCGCCACTATGAGGCGACTCTAACGTGTACACCACAATTTTGAACAAAAATAACAAAAAATGCACAATTGTTTTTTTTTTTTTTCTTCTTCTTCTTTTTTTCGGCGGAAAAATTTACCATGTCATTACATAAACACGCCTTTTCAAATATATTGAAAATTGTACCATCAAAAAATTTATAATTTTCATATAAAATTTCTAACATTTTTATCCCAGACTGAATAGGTTTGGGGGATATAGCGATAAGCCTGGCGTCCGTCCGTCCGCAGACGCAACCTTGTGATGGCCATAACTCCTATACCATTTGAGATTCATAGATGGTTCTTGGCACAATTGTTCACAAGGCTGCGACGGCGTGTCATAGGCAAGAACCAGAACTTTGGATGCCATACTTTTTTAGTTATCTCCCCTTCTAATAAAATAGAATGACTACTTTGTGATGGCCATAACTCCAATACCCTTTGAGATATATTGATGGAACTTGGCACAGTTGTTCACAAGGCTGAGACGGCGTGTCGTGCATAAGAACCACAACTCTGGTTGCCATGGTTTTTGAGTTATCTCCCCTTCCAATAAAATAAAGTGACCAATAAAATAGAATCACTACCTTATGATGGCCACATCTCCAACACTCTTTGAGATATATTGATGGTACTTGGTACAGTTGTACATGAGGTTAAGCAGATGTGTCATGAGCAAGAACCACGACTCTGGGTGCGCTGTTTTTTTAACTATCTCCCCTGACAATACAACCTTGTGATGGCCATAACTCCAATACCTTTTGAGATATATTGATGGTACTTGGCACAATTGTATACACGGTGGGGTCGGCGCTTGATGCCTAAGAACCACAACTCTGGGTGTTATGGTATTTGAGTTATCTCCCCTTCCAATATAACAGTACGACATTGCAATCACCGTACCTCCAATACCCTTTGAGACATATTGGTGGTACTTGATGCAGATGTACATGAGGTTAAGTAGGCGTGTCATGCTCAAAAAATACAACTCTGGGTGCTCTGGTGTTTTAGTTATCTCCCCTGACAATTTAACCTTGTGATGGCCATAACTCCAAGATATATTGAAGGAACTTGGCGCAATTGTATACAAGGTACAGAAGGGGTGTCATGTGCAAGAACCGCAACTGTTGGTGATGTGGTATTTGAGTTATCAACCCTTCCAATACAACACTATGGCCAGCTTGTGATCACCATATCTCCAATACCCTTTGAGACATATTTTAATGGTAATTCATACAGAAATACATGTGTCATGCGCAAGAACCACAATTCTGAGTGCCCAGGTTTTTTAGTTATCTCCCCTGACAGTATAATCTTGTGACTCCAAAACTCCAAAACTTCTGGTGCACTTTCTATTGGTGAACAATCTTCTGAAGGCCATATTGGCTTTCGGTCGGAGGATTTGCCATCTCTTCCGATGGCTATTTTTCATATTTCTGCTCAAAAGATATATTGTGGGAACTACTTAGAATTTTCTCAGCGAGACGGTTCTAACGAGTACCCTCAATGCATGTTTTTGCGCAGAAATAAAGCGAAAAATGTATACCCCTGAAAACCCCATTTTACGAGTACTATCTAAAAGTGGAGTTTAAGTGGGGTTTTGTTTGAGGTTTGACGTCCCCGTCACCCCTATATATAGGTCATTGTGGAGACGTTGCTTCCAATTTTGGGGGGTTTTTACCCGACATTGAGATGAAATGACATATCAAGCCCTGCTTGGGTTTATACAGTGCATGTGCATGGACGGCCCGACACGCACCACTTTGCCTGGGCAGGCTAAGATCCTCTTAGCGGTTTACCAGTACTCATGTGCGGTCGGTTTTTTTTTTTTTTTTTTTTTTTTTTTTTTTTTTTTTGGTTTGGGTTTTACGGCCCTTTCAAGATTATTTCACTCATATCGAGCCGATCGTTAATCAGAGGTGGGCGAAAACCGGAGTACCCGGAGAAAAACCACCTGACCTTCCGTTGCAGAACTTGGCGTCTCACACGTGGCCCGAGCGAGGCTCGAACCTACGGCGGTGAGAGACCTAATGACTAAGAGTCAGCGCTCTTATCCACTAGGCCACGGAGGCCCGTACGTGCGGTCGGTTACAGCTCTGCGTG
Organism: Lucinisca nassula; assembly: GCA_963580285.1. Lineage (NCBI taxonomy): Eukaryota > Metazoa > Mollusca > Bivalvia > Lucinida > Lucinidae > Lucinisca > Lucinisca nassula. Next base: position 42,673,354 of record OY757018.1, read on the forward strand.
GAAGCATCATGCATCCTTCCTATTTCCGCAAGTCCCGATTGGCAGGGCCGGGTTTATGGGGGTCGAAATTATATACATTGTGTAGGCGTGTTTTCATGATGTATTCAAATAGACGTGTTTTCGTAATGACGTAAAAAACCTTAAGACGTGAAGCTACCTCAAGACATCACCTAAACAAGTCCGAGAAATGAACAACCCACTAAACCCCACTTTATATTGAGAAACTTGGGATTTACAGGAGTTTTCTTTATTTTATTCCTATTTCTGCTCCAAGACATAGGTTGTGGCTACTCGTTAGAACCGCCTGAATGAAGCGGTTCTAACGAGCATGTACAATCTATGTTATAAGTACAAATGAGAAAATTATCACACATTTTCATCAGAAAAAAAACACACACACACACAAAAAAACACTTTTGACATATGAAAGAATGCACTTTCTTGCACACCAGACAAGGAAATCCGTGATTTTACCCTGGGATAGAAATTTATGTTCTGACCCTGGGTTTCCGACCCAAAAGCGAATATAATCGCGTGTTTGATAAATGCACCTCGTATGCGCCATCGTTAAGGTTGACGTCACAGTACGTTACGTGGTGTCACTAAACATTCCTGCAGTGTCAACACAATATGGCGGATGGTAGTAACCGAAGTGACTGCAGCATTAGAAATGAAAGGTATGCAAGAAAAAGAATCCAATATGGGTGTGAGGCGTGGATAGAAAAATCAGTCCCTCGGGATCATTGTCCGGCATCACTCGGCAAGCCTCGTGATGCCGGACAGTGTCCCTCGGGACGGATTTTTCCATCCACCCCTCACACCCGTATAAGATTCCTATAATATCACACGGATGTGTTATCGTAATGCGCAAGAAGCAAAGGTTCTGGCTAGATTGAAATTTTGTGCAGACTCGCCTGATCCTATGCGGGTCGCATTACGAAAACACGCCTATGCAAATACATTGTAACCTTACCCGCCGAAAAATGAAAATTTTAAGATGAAAAATTGTGACATTTTTTCTTATTTCTGCTCAAAATATAGATTGTTGGTAGGTACATCGAGGCGGTTCTAACAAGTACCCACAATATATATTTCAGAGCAGAAATAAGGTTGAGCCCTGTAAACCCCAGTTTTACTGTATAAAAGTGGGGTTGAAGGGGGTCAATATTATATAGGCGTGTTTTCATGATGGACTGTGCGAAAAAAAAGTGTTTTCTTTAATTTATAGGCGTGCTCTTCGAGCTTATAAAACATTTTTCATGCTCAACTCACTTGAAAATGAAATATTTACTGCTAAAAAAATTTAGAATTATGGCATTTCAAAATATATGAGCAGGATAAATGACATTCTCCGCTGATCTGAGCAGGACAGTTGTCTGATTTGTTTGTTTGTTTTTATTGGAGTTTAACGGTCGAGTCAACACTATTTAAGGTCATTTTTAGCTATCCACACTTTTCCTGGGCAGGCTTATACGTAAGCGGTTAACCAGAACAGTGTAAAGTGTTTTGCCAGAAACTGACAACTGCCCTTCTTGAAGGGATAGAATGACCGTAGAAAAGATTTCATGATCAATCTCACTGAAAGAATGTTGCCGACTCCGGGCAGGTACATGTATCGAACCCGCATCCTCCTGATCACCACATCCGACTGAGCTAACAAGGCCGGCCTGATTTGCCTCTTTATAGTTACATGTATGGGCGTTGCAAATTTCATGCTCAGCTGAGTAGAGGATGAAAAATATTCTATAAGCTAGGGGCCTGGCTTTCGAGCAAACGGTATTTAAGCGTTTAGCTTAACTGGTCTGCGATAGTCACGTGGACACTAGAATTAAAACTCAATTACATTAGTATTATTATTTTGGGCGAATTGAGAAACAACCGACCCCAAAATTATCCGACTCGATTGTTATATTTCACATCACGAAAACACGCCTATATACTAGAAATTCTGACCTCCTTGAATCCCACTTTTACATGTATATAGTAAAACTAGGGTTAAGGGGTAATACTTATTTTTCCTATTTCAGCCCCAAAAATATAGATTGTAGGTACTCGTTAGAACCCCCTCGATGAGGCGGTTCTAGCTTGCACCCATCAATCTATATTCTGAGTAGAAATCTATTTCAGCTCTAAAATATAGATTGTGGGCACTCGTAAGAACCGCCTCAATGTACCCAAAATCTATATTTTGAGCAGAAATACGAAAAAATATCCCAATTTTTCATCTTAAAAGTTTCGTTTTTTTTTTCGTTGGTAAGATTTCAATGTATTTTGTACAGGCGTTTTTTTTTTTTTTTTTTTTTTTTAAAGATATAGCATAACCCAGGGGAACAACCTACGTCAGAGCAGTGATGTCGTAACCATTAGGAAGTTTGCTGGCGTTCACTATAGTCAAAAGGCATTTGTCACAACAAGTAGGGCCAGTCGGTGCATTAGGTCAAAGAAGAATCAAACATCCTGAAATCTGTCTCAGAAATGTGGCTCTTTCTTTAAATAATTCGACACAAGCTAATGATGTCGGAACTGCCCTTGTTTACAGCGCCGAATCGAATCTTGTGGTTAAGCTATCGAAGCCTTTTCAATGTTTCAAGGTAAATAGCTCACCGATGGGATGCAAGTATTGTTCGTTACCAGCTGAAGTATGTTTTCAGAAGATTCGTTATGTACATACCCTATGGATGACCGTGCTGAGCGGAACCTCGGCATAGCCTCGGTTCCGCTCAGCAGGGTCATCCCTCGGGCTGGAAACGCCAATCTACAATAGAACCCCATATCAGATTCTTATAATCTACCCTATTTACACAAATATGGCTGCTACTGAAATGGGTACGGCATCTCTGCTATGACGTAGGTTGTCACCCATGATAACCACTCCTGCCGCGAGTGTTTTCTTTTCATCACGTGAACAAGTTTGTGATATAAAGACACCCCCCCCCCCCCTATAACCGTACTTTATATTGAGAAAACTGGGGTTTACAGGGGTAAACATTATTTTCCTTATTACTGCTCCAAAACATAGGCTGTGGTTTTTCGTTAGAACCGCCTCAATGAGGCGGTTCTAACGAGCACCCAAAACCTATGGTTGGAGTATAAATAAGAAAAATATCATAAATTGCACGACCCGCAGAAAAAGCGACCGACTGAAGTCGGTTGATTTTCTAAGAGTGCCCTAAAATCACCGTGTCATTCTGTCAGTCTGTCAGTCTGTCTGTCCGTCCGTAACCCGTTTGTGAAAATTGGTGATAGTGACTTAACCGCTTGGAATATTTAAACAATTTTTGGCATACTGATAGATATCAATGAGATCTAACTAATGAACTTGCGAAATATAACATTCCATTTAGTATAGCCTCGCTGAGGCGAAAAATGTGAAAATTTTCGAACTGCTTCTCCTCGGAAACCGTCGGGCCGATTGAAGTCAAATTTCATATGGAGACTCTATGGGATGGGGGAAACCAAAATTTGCTCATGGGGTCCAGGTCACATGACCAAAATGGCCGCCAAGCCATATATGGTCTGTCTGTCTGTCCGTCTGTAACCCGTTTGTGACAATTGGTGATAGGGACTTAACCACTTGGAATATTTAAACAATTTTTGGCATACTAATAGATATCAATGAGATCTAACCAATGAACTTGCGAAATATAACATTCCATTTAGTATAGCCTCGCCGAGGCGAAAAATGTGAAAATTTTTCGAACTACTTCTCCTCGGAAACCGTTGAGCCGATTGAAGTCAAATTTCATATGGAGCCTCTATGGGATGGGGGAAACCAAAATTTGCTCATGGGGTCCAGGTCACATGACCAAAATGGCCGCCAAGCCATATATGGTAAAAACCCTTCAAAAATAGTCTTCTCCAGAACCACTTGGCAGATTTCCACGAAACTTGATAAATAGCATCTGGGACGTAGGCCCATCATAAATCGCAAAAATGGTGACCCTGGGTTGACCTTGACCTTCTTTGTGCCTAGGTCAAACTTTGACACATATGCTTTTGTATTGGAAAAGTGAGAATGCATTTTATCCTGCAAACGATTCAGGATACAGTACTAAAGTATAAGATATATTTTTGCTCCTTACGATAAGGCACATTTATTGGGGGAACCATTTTAGGTCAAGGTCACATGACCAAAATGGCCGCCATACCCATATATGGTAACACTCATACAGCTAAAAGCATCCGGCGGGTCGTGCACTTCAGCTGAAGCACTGGTTTTCATCAGAAATTGGCCTTTTTGAGGTTTGAAAAGTGTACTATATCACACAGATGTGTTATCGTAATGTCATTTTCAGAGGACGAGTCAGGCACAGCAGGTCAGGGGGCCAATAATGAGGAAACACAAGCTGCAGGTCAAGGCAGTCAAAGCGGTGGACGGGAACGTGGTGGTCGGGTAAAGAGCCGCACAGGTGGACAAAGGGAAGAAGGAGGGAATCGTAACAGCCAAAACAGTGGAAGGAGAGGAGGTGGTCGGGGAAACGGAGGCAGAGGTGGACAACAGGATGAAGAAGAAAATCAAGGCAGCCAAAACAGAGGAAGGGGAGGCAGTAGACGTCGAGGGAACGGACGCAGAACTGGACAGCAGAACCAATCAAATGACGGCCGCAGTTCAGGTGGTCGAGGGAATGGAAGAGGCAATAGGGGTGGAAGAAATAGCGGAAACTGAGTGGAACGTGGTCGGAGATATATAACACAAGTGCAGACAGAACAATTAAATTTAAGGTAAGAGAGAGAGAGAAAGAGAGAGAGAGAGAGAGAGAGAGAGAGAGAGAGAGAGAGAGAGAGACAGAGAGAGAGACAGAGAGAGAGACAGAGAGAGGGAGAGAGAGAGATGATTTGATTTGTAAATATTATTTAAAGACAATCTTACGATTTCATAAAGAAATTATGAAGACATACTTGAATTTCATGCATGTCATGTAATAATTATATTTCAGTACACTAAACCGCAATGTGCTTATTTGATTGGGTTGTCAGATGCTTTCGCCGACTGAACTTGAGTACTCAGAAACCACATTGAAAGACGACTAATCCTGCCCAGGAAACGCGATCCGAGTCACCCTAGTGTATCTGTGGCCGGTAGGGCTTGAGATGTCAATTCATCTTAGTGTCGGGTAGAAGTTCCATAGAATCGGAAGCAACGCATAGATGAACCACAGGGCAACGACTCCAAAATGACCTAAATAGTGTTATCGGAGACGTTCTACCAAAACACAACCAAACAAAAGCATTACCGGCAGCTCCTATTAAGCTCGTTAGGATAAAACCTGCCTTAACACATATATGCCTAGCGACCCTTTTGGGGGACGTTGGCAATCAGTGTAGACCCAGATCAGACGCCGCGTTCTGCGGCGTCTGGTCTGGGACTACACTGTTTGCTACAAGAGCATACATTTAGTTTAAACATATTTATTACAAAATTTTCATCATACAACGTGGTTACAAATTTTACATAAAGTAATAAAGGATTAGAACGAAAGCGTAAATTACTTACAGAGTTCTCCTCCTCTACAATTTCAGCTGTGTTAGCTTGATGGCAGGTTGCCTGACAGCTCTAATTATATGTTGTGATAGTTATTTCATGTGATAAAGTGAAGTTACAAAACTAAATCATTATAAATAAATAAATAAATAAATAAAACCAAACGAAGAACGACTAAGTTTTCATCCACACGCAGGCTCGTATATAGTTCGGGACAAGTTTTACTTGCAGCATGTATTTACCGGAGGTTAAAAGCGTTTAATGGCCAGTATGAATGAATATGTACTTTGTCAAAATGACATTGTTTATGTCTACAGAGAGGTTTGAATTTCCATGCAGCAGCAGGTTTAAAGAAGGTGTTTGGATTGCATTAAGGCTGTACGCTGAGCATATATACTCAGAGGCAATAAAAAGTATACACTTTTTGATTTAGAATACCGGATCTTGTATTGCTGTCTGTAATAAAATATGCCTACGTCCGCTTTTCCCAAAAGTCCAAGTTTGTAAATCTCCAATTCTTTTCCTGTAACAGTCATCCATGATGGAGTTATTGCCCTTAATTGAAAATCAATATTTCCAATAAAATCTCATGTTGTACGCGACATTCAAATCTATGCACACCGCAAAAGTCCTTTTTGAATGTTTATCGATAAGACCACTTCATTACTTTGCCATTAAACCCAAACAAACAGCTTCAAACTCAATTGGAATTTCTGCCTGTTCCGGATTATCTCCCTTTCAATTAAAATCATAGTGAATTGAATGAGTCTTTTTCTCAAATCGTGTAAGAGATATTCATTTGAAACTTTCGCATACTTATTGTTTTGCTCGGCATCTTTACGTTTACTCCATAGTAAAACCTCTAAAGTTGCACAATGGAAAGTTAATCTTCAATGCAAATCCCATAGAAACATAATGCATTCAATGAAAGGAAGAACGTAAAAGGCGAAAATGCCATTTTCTTGGAGAAAAGATGGTGCACTTTACCTTTTGTTTAATTTCATTATGCGACATATTCTTGCCAGTCAGATGTCATTCTTTAAATTTTTGCATGAAAAATCATTTATTGAATAACCCTTATTCGAAACACATGCGCAAAGGGAAGCTACTCAAGACAAAATATTGGCTCAGACCCCCTGTCCATTTCAAGTGACACAATTTCATTATCCGTTAATCAAATTTAACGGAAAATGCTGCAAATTATGCGGCAGTGGTTGTTCTTATTTATGATACCTCATATGTATGTAGAGAGGGGGAGATTGGGACGCAAATTGGCATTCAGTAACCTGTATACTTACTTTTGCCTCTCAGTATATTTAAAACTTACCGCAGCAAAACAAACCTGACACCCCTATAATTGGAAATGGAACACACCAAACTTATTAGGTGGAAGAATCCATAGTCATATGGGCCCCATCAAGCGATTTGGTACTTATCGCCTATGCGAGCAGCGAAGGTTCAGGCGAGCCTGCGCATCCGCGCAGTCTCGCCAGAACCTTCGCTGCTCGCTCATAAAAGCAGTGAATCAAGAGGAACCTTCAGATAGAAAGCCATATCCCTGACCCCTCTGAATGGCTGGGCATGCGCAGTTAAAATTTGTCATGACGGAATGCCCGAAGACACGAATTCGCTTGGCGGGGCTCATATATGGGTTAAGGGTACGCGACCAAGAAAGACACAAACCAGACAGCTCATAACGAAAACACATCCGTGTAACATAATAAAAATCTTATATTGCTGTGAGGGGGTGATGGAAAAATCCGTCCCGATGGTCACTGTCCGGTATCACACGGCTTGTCGAGTGTTTGTTTGTTTGATTTGAGGTTTAACGTCCCCGTCAACACTGTAAAGGTCATTTTGGAGACGCTGCTTCCAATTTTGTGGGACTTTTACCCGACATTGAGATAAAATGACATCTCAAGCCCTGTCGCCCAATGAAACCAATATATAGGTTTATTAGCATGGACGGTCCGCCTCGCACCGCGGTTCCTGGACAGGCTTAGGTCCTCTAAGCGGTTTACCAGTACTAGTGTCCTAGTGTGCGGGCCGGATTCAGCTCTGCGTGGACGCATCATGCAGCCCATATATTCATTCAAGCCCCTGTGGGCGGGGGCGGCGCTTGCCGAGTGATGCCGGACTGTGATCCCGAGGGACGGATTTTTCTCTCCACCCCTCACACACATGTAGGATTCTGTTTCTTGCATACATGTACCTTCCATTTCTGGGCGTGGTTTTCAATACTGCAATCACTTCGTTTGCTGACGTCCACCATATTTTGATGACACCACAGTGGTGTTTAGTGACGACACGTAACGTGCAGTGACGTCAACCTCAACGACGGCTCATATGAAGTGCATTTATCAAACACGCGAGAATATTCGATTTTGGGTAATAACACCAGGGTTAGAACAGAATTTCTATCCCAAGCTAATAGCTTATGTGGTGTGCAAGAAAGTGCATTCTAACATGTCTCAAAAACGCTTATATTTCTGATGAATTTGTGTAATATTTTACTTATTTATCACGTGAACTAGTCCGTGAAACACCCCACTAAACCCATCATTATATATAGAGAAAATCTGGGTGTACAGGGTTTTTTATTTGTTTGATTTGAGGTTTAACGTCCCCGTCAACGCTGTAAAGGTCATTTTGGAGACGATCTAAGCCTGTCCAGGAACCGCGGTGCGAGCCGGACCGTCCATGCTAATAAACCCTATTGGTTTCATTGGGCGACAGAGCTTGAGATGTCATTTCATGTCAATGTCGGGTAAAAGTCCCACAAAATTGGAAGCAACGTCTCCAAAATGACCTTTACAGTGTTGGCCGGGACGTTAAACCTCAAATCAAACAAACAGTATAAGTAAGAAACAAGTCACGGATTTTCATCATTTTGGAGATGTGGAAAAATGTCACTATGTCGCACGGGTGGGTCATCTTAATATTTAATCCAAACATAGATTGCGGGTGCCCACAACCCATGCCCGGAGCAGAAACAAGAAAAATAATGTACCCCCCATGAACCCAAGTGTTGTCTATATAAAGTTGGATTTTGAGGAATTGTCAGCATAATGTTAGCTTCAAAGAAAAAAAAAACAGAAAGAGATCCAAGATGACTCGAATCGCTCACCTGAGTTCAAGAAATTACAACGCTACTAAAAGTAAAGTGGATGTCTGACAACAATCTTATTCACTGGACACTGTCGATGGAACACGGTCTGCATGTAGAAAACGTACGCGTTCCAGAGTCGCAATTGATAGGAGGTCAGTCGAAATTTTCTTGCGTCTTTACTGCACCGTGACGGAGGCGGGAGGTGTGCAGGTATTATTGTGCTATGTATAGACAGGATGCGCAGTTATTGGCATTGAACGGTACAATTTGTATCACATAATGTATTTACCACAGTGTCATGTTACTAACAGACTATAATATTAAAAGGATATGTTTAATTTGCACCATCCAATTTACAAACTTTAGACGTTTCTGCTATAATACGTAACGGTCTTAATACAGTAAAATTCAACTAGTAAGATCACCTGAAATTAAGAGAAATATGATTTTAACAACTTATTGAAAAGTTTTCAGTTATTCTTTCTTTGTGTTTTCTACACCGTGTGCCTCCTAGAAAGCGAACACCTTTGAGACTGTTCAAAAGTGGTCTGTAAGACCACTTTTGAACAGTTCCAAGAGTGGTCTTAATACAGGCACTTTACTGTACATGTGTTTTAAACATAAAAGCAAGCACAGGGAACAAGTCCAGTTTTGTTGAATTCCAAAGACGTCGCAATGACACGTTGCTGCGTTTGCCTGTACGGCGTATCCACGACGTATTTACATCGTTTGGTGGCGGTATCTTCTCTTCCCTTGGTCTTTCAGGGCATGTTCTAATTTCTGACCTGGCTTGGTCTGGCCTGGTCTGGCTCGGTCTGGCTCCTTATGACCTATTTAACTCAGATGACATAATACGTCAGGGCCAGCCAGGCCAGGCAAATATTTAAAACTAACATCAGGAGGGGTGTTCAGGTCATGAACCTTGACACTCCATCCCTTGAGACAAGCTTTGCCATTGATTTACTCCAGTAATCAGAGATGTGTACAGGAATGCCTGTTTATGCCTAGCAACCTATATATAAATGCGACTTTGAAAAATAGTGCAGGCCCATATAGTTTAATTGTCACGGAACGCGTCATCTGATCAGGTTCTACACTGTTTGCAAAAAAAAAAAAAGATGTAGCGCTTTGGGGAAAAATCCAGTAATCAGAGATGTGTACAGGAATACCTGTTTATGCCTTGCAACCTATATATTAACGCGACTTTGGAAAACAGTGCAGGCCCATGTAGTTTAATTGTCACGGAACACGTCATCTGATCAGGTTCTACACTGTTTGCAAAAAAAAAAAAAAAAAAGAAAGATGTAGCGCTTTGGGGAAAAAATCCAGTAATCAGAGATGTGTACAGGAATACCTGTTTATGCCTAGCAACCTAGATATTAATGCGACTTTGGAAAACAGTGCAGGCCCTTATAGTTTAATTGTCACGGAACACGTCATCTGATCAGGTTCTACACTGTTTGCATAAAAAAATAAAAGATGTAGCGCTTTGGGGAAAAATCCAGTAATCAGAGATGTGTACAGGAAGGCCCTTATAGTTTAATTGTCACGGAACACGTCATCTGATCAGGTTCTACACTGTTTGCAAAAAAAAAAAAAAAAAAAAGAAAGAAAGATGTAGCGCTTTGGGAAAAAATAAACATTTTGATAGATTAAGTTTATTTAACGTCGCATATCCAAAACAAATACGCTAAGCTCATGCGGAGCCTTTTATAAATTCTTACCTTTCCTTCATTTATCTTCCTAGGACAAGGGAGCACCAAGGCAAGGGAGCGCCTAGTACCGTTTTGCAGGCGCGGTTTGGGATCGAACCCGCGACAGTGGACGCTATATTACTGAAAACTTCCCATCCCAGGTGGAATGACACTTTTGCCTGGCTCTCCCAGAGCTGGGACACCCCCAGCTACTTCAGCGTATGTACGCAACAATGCCTTTTTCCACATCATTTGAATCAACTTAAAGCAACCAAAATTTTACTAAGAATGATCTGGCAGACAATTAAGATGTGCGTTGTTTTAAACCCTCACAACCACCCCTCCTCCTGAGCCCTCCCCTAATACATTTCGACAGCAATATGGAACTTCAAAATTTATTTGCCTGTTAGAACCCGGGAAGTAGCATCAATCTGACAGATTTTCAGCATTTTCATAAATGGTGACAAACTTATTAGTAAAAAATATCAGTTTACACCAGTTGGAATAGAGTAACATTTAATGATGGATATAATAGTTAATGTGCTATTATTAATTGTTAATATGGTGTCAAGCCCGATTTTATCATAAAATCAAGTTGACCTCACATGTCAGTTTTACCATACATATGCTGTAATTGAATTTTTCACCACAAACTTATGCTATTTATATTCAGGAACACCATGCTGAATCAATGTAATTCACCTGGAAAGAAAAATAATAATACAAACAGACTTCCATGATACTGTACCATGGTCTAATTCAAAGAGGTGAGACAAACCTGATCTAAGAGAAAACAGATGGTCACCCAGGAAAAGCCTAAACAGCCAAAAAAAAAGTCTACACAACACCCAAACACTTAGATTAAATTCCATAATTAATTGACCCAGTCTGTTTCAGACTGCTTGTCACTAGGGCAAAGTCAAATCAACATCGTTGGAACTTACAACGTAGCACCGATGTAGATGTGACGTTGGATAAACGTCATGACGTTGAACCGAGGTTGATGTGACGCCACAATTACGTCATGTGCCCGCTAGGTCGGTTTTTAGGTGTGACCCAGAATCAGTCAATCAATCAAATTATTTGACCGTCCGTGAAATAAGACCCCCTAAACCCCACTTTATATAGAGAAAACTGGGTCTACGGGGTAAACATTATTTTCCTTATTTCTGAACCAATACATAGGTTATTGGTACTCTTTGAGGCGGTTCTAACGAGCACACAAAACCTATGTTTTGAGTATATATAAGAAAAATATCACAAATTTTCATCAGAAAAAAAAAACCTTTTTTGAGGTATGAAAAAAAGCACTATATACGGATGCGTTATCGAAATGTTTACGTATAGAAGTCCAGATGTATTGAAAATGTTGTCCACATAAGAAAAGTAAAAAAAAAAAAAAAAAATAGAATGTATAAAAATACGATATTTTTCATATTTCTACCCTACACATAGATTGTGGGTACTCCTTAGACTCGCCATGGGGAGGCGTTTCTAACAGGTACCCACAATCTATATTTTTGAGCAGAAATCAGAAAGTTGATGGCATGCCATCGCAAATCCCCACGCTTCTAGCAGAGCCTAATTAACGTTGTTCTCGCATGCCTCATTATGTAAGGAGGCCATGTACCAAATCTCTTTGCATTCTGGCCTTTGTACAAGTGAGTATCGGAGCGATTGGGATACAATGCATTCAGTTGCACTAAGCTCCTATTTATGTTTTCTGTAATTACCCTAATAACGGGCCTGCATGGCCTAGTGGATAAGAGCGCTGACTCTTACTCATTAGGTCTTTCACCGCTATGGTTCGAGCCTTTCTCGGGTGACATGTGAGAGGCCAAGTTCTGCAACGGAAGGTCAGGTGTTTTTTTCTTCTCTCTGGGTACACCGGTTTTCGCCCACCTCTGCCGTCTGATTAACGATCTGCTCAATATAAGTAAAATAGTCTTGAAAGATCACAACTAAAACAAAAATAAATCACTCTAAAATTTTAACATTGTTTCCAAACTGCAGCATATTGGGTCTACGTTTTTAACTTGATAATCGAGTTTTTCAGCTTGATACTTGACACTCGACAAAATGAAACTCTCCTATTCTGTTTGCGAAGTAAGAAATTTTTCTGCAAAATGATAGCTGAATTTAACCAGCATGCAAATTGTTATGAAACTACCATTTTGTGACATTCGTAAGAAAAGACACTGACAAACAGTGTAGCACCACTACCTGACACCCCTAAATTTTGAAATGGCGCCTGTTATATATAAAGGAAGATTCCATTTGGTACAAAAAAGGTAAAAAGGGTTGAGTATCTATAAATTCTGGAATGGTCTTGTGTACATGGGCACTGGCATACAGTGCAGTCCCAGATAAGAAGCCACAGAGTGCAGCATCTGATCAGGGTCTCCATACTGACCTTACATTCAAGAGATGATCCACTCAACCGGTGCTGTCAGTGCTTTGTTTAATTTTGTCTGTAAATTACTGTTAAACAGGATAGCTTGATGCTCAAAATAATTACCAATCCAAATCCATTTATAAAGTTCTTTTTCTTTCAAATTAAATCAAAGATAAATTATAAAAACAAAGAAACAACATCACAGCCATACCATTGCTAGAATAACAACCTGTGGTTTTATTGACATTATAATGATTACCTGTACACTGTAGTAGTAAATCATTGCCAACAGCAAGTAACTTGTCTCAAGGGATGGAGTGTCTAGGTTCTTGAAATGAACACTCCTTCTGATGTTAATTCCAATACTGGCCTGGCCCGGCCCGGCCCGAAGCGTTATGTCATTGAAATTAAATACGTCGCGAGAGGCCAGACCGGGCCAGACCAAGCCAGACCAAGCCAGGCCAGAAATTAGAACATGCCGTCTTTCAGGCTACTGCATGGGTGTGAGAGCTGGATAGAAAAAAAAACTTCCCGAGGATCACTGTCTGGCATCATGAGGCTTGCCGAGTGACAAAAGACAGTGATCCCTAGGGACGGATTTTTCTGTCTATCCCTCACACCCATGGACGATTATTTATTTGTCTTATCTTTCATTTCTGAGGCTGTTTGGTCGAATGTCGACGATAATGCGTATTTGACATTACTGTACGTGCAGCGACGCCAAACTTAAGGACGGCGTACACATCAAACACTTGAAAATTTTCAATTTTTATCCTAATCCCTGAGTAGGATAACCTGGATAGGATAAGCATTTCTTTCCCAGTGCTAAGTCCAGACATTCCTTAACTGGTCTGCGAAAAACAACACGTCTGTATAATTTTAACCGCCTTGAACCCCAGTTTTATACAGTAAAAATGGGGTTTATAAAACTTATTTTTTTATTTCTCGATGACGCGGTTCTAACGAGCACTCACAAACTATATTTTGAACAGAAATAAGAAAAATATCACAAAATTTCATCTTAATTTTTTTTCGGCGGTAAAGTTTACAATGTATTTGTATAGGCATGTTTTCATAGTGTCCATGCAGAACTGTCTTCGCCAGCTGCAAACATTACGATAACTCCGTGTGATATAGTGCATTTTTTTGATACCTCAAAAAAGGTCATTTTTCTGATGAAAATTTGTGATATTGTTCTTATCTTTACTCAAAACATAGGTCGTAGGTGCTCGTTAGAACCTCCTCAATGAGGCGGTTCTAACGAGTACCCACAACCTATGTCTAGGAGCAGAAATAAAAGAAATAATACATACCCCTGTAAACCCCAGTGTTCTCTATATAAATTGGGGTTAAAGGGGGTGTTCATTTCACGGACTCGTTCACGTGATGGACTCTTCTTAACCCACCCCATGCTGAAGCCGGGTATATTTTTAAAAAATGAGCCAGGGCCACAGCATTTCCTACATTTTACGTGTGCGCCCAGTACTGGTAAACTGCTTTGAGGATCTAAGCCTGCTCAGGCAAAGGGGTGCGAGTCGGACCGTCCATGCTTATAAACCCTATTGGTTTCATTCGGCGACAGGGTTTGAGATGTCATTTCATCCCAATGTCGGGTAAAAGTCCCACAGAATTGAAAGCAATGTCTCCAAAATGACCTTTACAATGTTGACTTGGATGTTAAACCTCAAACAAACAAACAGCGAAGAATCAGATCAGCCTGTGCATCCATGTAGTCTGACCAGAGACTTTTCTTGCTGCATGAAGGAGCACTGGGTCCTTGGCTATCCTTAGAGTGCACAACGAAGACTCTGATCAGACTGCGCGTATGCGCAGGCTGATCTGAGTTCTCGCTGGGCACACATGTAAATTGTATATATAATTATATAGATAGATAGAGAGAGAGAGAGAGAGAGAGAGAGAGAGAGAGAGAGAGAGAGAGACAAAGAGAGAGAGAGAGAGAGAGAGAGAGAGAGAGAGAATTTCCGTTCTGCTTCTGTAACCAGATGTTTGATTTTTTTTTTCTCACCAAACATGTACATGCGCCTTCCATTCAGAGATCTGCTACGAGACTTTATAGTGTTGAGAAGGACTTTAAATCTAAAATAAAACAAACAAAACAACTGACCTACAAACAGTGATTTATTCCTCAACTAGGTGATCTATTTGAATTCTAACAAATAATAATAGTTTTGTTGCCGTCTTCAAAATTCTATCAACCTTTCGCCAGTTGTGGAGAAAAATAAAAGTGAAAGCAATGATCAGGAATCGATACAATTAACCTACAGCTCCCATCAGAGACACCAAAGGGAAAGAAAAAAAAAAAAACATGAAATAACTAGACCGTAATGGAAACATCAATAGCGGAAAGCCAAACTAAGGACAGTTACTTTCCCTCAAAATGGCTAATTGGCTATCCAAATCAAAAAAAAAAAAAAAAAAAAAAAAACGAGAGCTGTCACTGTAAGCGACCAATGCCCCCCGTGGGAGCCAATTTTTATACCGGTAAAAGTGTTTTTGACGGACAGACAGACAGACAAGCAACCAAACAAACAAACAGACAACAGACAGACAGGGCAAAAATTATATGCCCCCCGAATTAAAGATTTCTCGGGGGGCATTAAAAAATAACGATGCACACACTCAAAGACAAACCAAAACAAAAATAAACCGCGACAGAAGAACCGCCCTGGAACGGTCAGTTAAACGAATTCCACTTGGGTGTGTGTGTGTGTGTGTGTGTGTGTGTGTGTGTGGGGGGGGGGGGGGCTTAAATCGATTTTATGCGGCCGCAATCCTCACCAGCACTTATTGGCTGAAACACATGCATATCGCATATCTAACTTTTTAATGCGTGATAATGACCTTAAGGCCTTAGACCGACGTTATCCAGTGGACTTTCGCATCACGCTCTTGCACCGAGTGATTCGTTTCAGAATAAATCACAAGTCACCCACGACCTATGTTTGCATATTACCAGTATGACGGACTATGTTAGAATTATGAATATGATGTTCTCAGTGATGAAATCTTATTTTATTTAACAATGTCCACAGAGGGCATTCTTAGCTGCGAGTCGCACCGTCGTCCCTAGCTGTAATTTATCTCAATGTCGGGTGAAAGTCACACAAAATTGGATGCAAAGTCTCCAAAATGACATAAATAGTGTTGACGGGGACGTGAAACCTCAGTTCAAACATACAAAAGCCGTACCCACTTGTAAATCCTTGCAGATGTTTGGGTGGAAGGGCTTCAGATGTCATTTCATTTCGATGTCGGGTAAATGTCCCACAAAATCAGAAGCAGCGTCTCCGAAATGACCTCATTAGTGTTGATGGGCACATTAAACCTCGAATAATAAAAATAAAACAGAGGGAAACACACAACACTGTGGCCAGTCTACATACAGTTGGTCCTCTTGGCATGTAAAGCAACATAACGTATAGACAAGAAAAAGTATACCATGCAGTGACACGTTATACAGAGGCGTTGTTAAACATGAGGGTTGATTTCATATTTCCAGAAGACCCTCCCAGGCGCCAAATGATCTTTGATAAGTGTCTGTCGAGATACAAACATTCTAAACAACAACAACATTGTGGGGCGCTGTGGTGCAGTGGTAATGCATCGGATTTGAGATCGAGAGGTAGCCGGTTCGATCCCCGCAAGCGCCACGTGTTGTTTCCTTGAGCAAGAGACTTTATCCACATTGCTTATTACTGGTTCCTACCCAGGAAAAGAGGGCCACATGTAAGATTAATACTAGTACTAAATGTATTACCCTCTATAAATAAGGTCGATTATTATTATTATTAACAACAACTACAACATGTCAGTGAAATGAAGACACCTCCCCCCCCCCCACACACACACACTTACACCCCACTTTATATAGAGAAAACGGGGGTTTACGGGGGTATACATTATTTTTCTTAATTTTACTCCAAGACATATGCTGTGGGTACCCGTTAGACCCACGACCTATGTTTGCAGTATTTATAAGAAAAATATCAGGGATTTTCATCAGAAAAGTTGCCATTTTGGAGATGAGAAATATGCACTATGTCGCACGGGTGTGTTATAGAAATGCTTTGTTTAACACAGAGATAAGATATTTTAACTTTTAAACGTAACATTAGCACTTTACTCCACAGGTCGCAGGCTTGTCCATTCGAGTCACCCTAGGCAAAATGCCCCAGGGCATGGGAATAGGGTCACACGTACCAAGACATCGAAAAATGTCCGAAGAGAGGACCTGAAAGAATGAGGCGGTATCCGATAACTTGCGCCAGTCAAGGTGGTTGAGTGTGTGTGCGTGAGTGTGTGTGTGTGTGTGAGGGGGGGGGGGGTGCAAATCAACTCGTCCTTTCACGCTCCCGAACGAACAGAAGGTAAAACATCGGACTGCTTTAGACCCTAGATAATAGAAGACCCTCGGGGGCCGAGGGCAAGCCAGCCGTGGTCGATCTAGTCTTGCGTCCAAACACAGCCCCAGCCAGCCGGTCCGTAAACCGTCCGAGGATACAAGCATACTATCGTTGATCACAATAGGCATTCCACATTGAGTGCTATACAAACTTCAGCACGGTTTAATTCCCATGGAGTAGATACTGCTCGAGTGCTTTCTTGAATTCACCGTACGAAATCACAGCCGTGCGACATAGTGCATTTTGCATATCTCCAAAATGGCTACTTTTCTGATGAAAATCCGTGATATTTTTCTTATTTATACTGCAAACATAGGTTGTGGGTGCTCGTTAGAACAGCCTCATTGAGGCGGTTCTAACGAGTAGCCACAACCTATGTCTTGGAGCAGAAATAACAACAAGAGGGCAAAATGGCCCTATATCGCTCACCTGTGTACCAGAAAATCATTAATGATGTTTTAAGAATGCCCATCGGGGCTTGGAGAAATAGACTGGGCTGCATGGTGCTTCCATGCAGAGCTGGAACCAACCACACATGAGTACTGGTACACAGGTTCTAAGCCTGCCCAGGAAAAAGTGGTGCCAGTTGGACCATTCAGGCATAATGACCCTATTGGTTTCATTGGGTGGAAAGGGCTTAAGATATAATTTCATCTCGATGTCGGGCAAAAGTCCCACAAAACTTGAAGCAATGTTTCTAAAATGACCAACACTGTGCTGACAGGGATGTTAAACCACAAATCAATAAACAAGGGCAGGTAACTCCAAAGTTGTTTGTCTCATGCAGCCGAAATTCGAACTCTTTGTAGACTGTATGTCCCTTCTGGTTATCTGCAAGTTTAATGAAGATCAGATCAGAAATGGCGGAGAAAAAGTGGAGACGTCATTTTCCCAATTATAAGTCTATGGAACATTTTTGTTTGCATGGCAACCACAGTTCTGATCAAAACTGGTCCAAAACCTAATGCAGTCAATCCCCCAACCCAGTGATGCTGCACATAAAATTTGATTGGGATTGGCCAGCTAGTCACTTAGATATTCAAGTTCAAAGGTGTGGACAACGGATGGAGGTTTTATGCTTGTTCTCGTTTATTGAAAGTTTCATAAAGATCAGATTAGAAACGGCTGAGAAAAGGTGGAGACACTATTTTTCACTAGTATTTATGCTCAAGGGCAGGAAATTTGAAAGCCTTTGTCTCATGCGGCCCAATTCGAACTAAACATAGACTGTAAACTCCTTCTGTTTATCTGGAAGTTTGATGAAGGTCAGGTTAGAAATAGCCGAGCAAAGTTGGAGAAATCATTTTCCCATTGTAAGTCTATGGGAAAATTTTCACCCTCAATGGGATGTCAAGGGAATGTAACTGGAGATTTTGGCTTGTCAGATTCAAGCCAAAATCGAACTCATTAGAGGTTTTAAGCTTATCCTCGTTTACCAAAAGTAACAAAAAGATCAGATCAAAAACAGTTGCGGAAAGATGGATACACCATTTTTTGCTAATATTTATGCTCAAGGGCAGGTTACTCAGAAGTTATTTGACCTGCGTGGCCCAAATTCAAACTACTGGTTATCTGCAAGTTTGATAAAGATCTGATTTGAAATGGTCGAGAAAAGCTGGAGACGTCGTTTTACCATTGTAAGTATATGGGAAAATCTTTCACACTCAAGGAGATGTAACTGGAAAACCACTGGTCAGATTCAAGTCAACTTCGAACTCTCTCGAGCTTTTATGCTTGTCCTCTTTACCAACAGTTACAATGATCCAATAAAAGCTAAAGACACCATTTTTCATTTACATTTATGCTCAAGGGCAGGTAACTCAGAAGCTGTTTGTCCCGTGCAGCCCAAATTTGAACTCAACGTAGACTGGAAGCCCCTCCTGGTTATCTGCAAGTTTGATGAAGATCGGGCGGAGAAAAAGTGGAGACGGCGTTTTCCCCATTATAAGTCTATGGGAAAATTTTTTCACGCTCAAGGGGATGTAACTGATAAAACCACTCGTCAGATTCAAGCCAAATTCGAACTCGTCCAAGATTTTATTCTTGTTCTAGTTTATGAAAAGTCACAAAAAGATCAGATCATAAACGGCTGAGAAAAGACAGAGACACCATTTTTCACTTATATTTATGCTCAAGGGCACTCCAAAGCTGTTTGTCCCATCCATCCCAAATATGAACTCGACGTAGACTGTAAGCCCTTCCTGGTTATCTGCAAGTTTGATGAAGATCGGATCAGAAATGGCTGAGGAAAAGTGGAGACGTCTATGGGAAAATTTTTCACGCTCAAGGAGATGAAAATGGAAAACCGATGGTCAGATTCAAACCAAATTCGAACTCGTCCGAGATTTTATGCTTGTCCTGGTTTATGAAAAGTTACAAAAAGGTCAGATCATAAACGGTTGAGAAAAGCTGGAGACACCATTTTTCACTTATATTTATGCTCAAGGACAGGTAACTCCAAACCTGTTTGTCCCGTGCAGCCCAAATTCGCACTCGACTTAGACTGTAAGCCTCTTCTGGTTATCTGCAAGTTTGATGAAGATAGGATCAGAAATGGCAGAGAAAAAGTGGAGACGTCGTTTTCACCATTATAAGTCTACGGAACCTTTTTGTTTCCATGGCAACCTGATCAAAACTAGTCTAAAACCTAATGTAGTCAATCCCCCAACCCAGTGATGCTGCATATAAAATTTGATTGGGATTGGCCAGCTAGTCACTTAGATATTCAAGTTCAAAGGTGTGGGCGACGGACGGACGGACGCCGGATGCCTACCATTACTATAAGCTCACCCCGTGAGTCTTCGGCTCAGGTGAGCTAAAAAGATCAGATCATAAACGGCTGAGAAAAGCTTGAGACACCATTTTTCACTTATATTTATGCTCAAGGGCAGATAACACCAAAGCTGTTTGTCCCGAGTATCTCAAATTCGAGCTCGACGTAGACTGTAAGCCACTCCTGGTTATCTGCAAGTTTGATGAAGATCGGATCAGAAATGGCTGAGAAAAAGTGAAGACGTCGTTTTCTCCATTATAAGTCCATGGGAAAATTTTTCACGCTCAAGGGGATGTAACTAGAAACCGCTGGTCAGATTCAAACCAAATTCGAACTCGTCTGAGATTTTATGCTTGTCCTCGTTGATGAAAAGTAACAAAAAGATCAGATCATAAACGGCTGAGAAAAGCTGGAGACACCATTTTTAACTTATATTTATGTTCAAGGGCAGGTAACTCCAAACCTGTTTGTCCCGTGCAGCCCAAATTCGAACTCAACGTAGACTGTATGCCCCTCCTGGTTATCTGCAAGTTTGATGAAGCTCGGATCAGAAATGGCTGAGAAAAAGTGGAGACGTCGTTTCGCCATTATAAGTCTATGGGGAAAATTTTCACGCTCAAGGGGATGTAACTGGAAAACCGATGGTCAGATTCAAACCAAATTCGAACTCGTCCGAGATTTTATGCATGTCTTCGTTTATGAAAAGTTACAAAAAGATCAGATCATAAACAGCTGAGAAAAGCTGGAGACACCATTTTTCACTTATATTTATGCTCAATGACAGGTAACTCCAAACCTGTTTGTCCCGAGCAGCCCAAATTCGAACTCGACGTAGACTGTAAGCCCCATCCTTGTTATCTGCACGTTTGATGAAGATCGGATCAGAAATGGCCGGGAAAAAGTGGAGACGTCGTTTTCCCCATTATAAGTCTACGGAACCTTTTTGTTTCCATGGCAACCAGAATTCCAATCTGATCGGCCCAAAAACCTTATGCTGCCTTTCCCCCAGTCTGATGATGCTTCTCATGAAATTTGATCAAGATTGGCCGTGGGGTATTAGAGATATACTTATTTGAAATTGTTTACGGACGCACGCACGCACGCACGACGGACGACGGACAAAATGTGATCACAAAAGCTCACTTTGCCACTACGTGAAGGTGAGCTAAAAATATTATGTACCCCCGTAAACCCAAGTTTTCTCTATATAAAGTGAGGTTTACGGGGGGTGGGGGTGGGAGGGGGTTCATTTCACGGATGAAACAGTGTTTCACTTTCCCTAATATCATTTCGTAAACTGTTCCATAGCCGGGGTACTGCGGTGGAAACTAGCCTAATTAATAATGCACCGTTTAGCTTATTTGATGCCACTCGAAAACATCTTTTACATACAGACAAAACCAGTCATTATGCTAACACCACCGGGCGACATAGTGCATTTTTCACATCTCCAAAATGGCATTTTTTTCTGATAAAAATCTGTGATATTTTTTTTTATTTATACTTCAAACGTAGGTTGTGGGAGCTCGTTAGAACCGCCTCATTGAGGCGGTTCTAACGAGTACCCACAACCTATGTCTTGGAGCAAGAATAAGAAAAATAATGTATACCCCCGTAAACCCCAGTTTTCTCTATATAAAGTGGGGTGTAGGGGGTATTTATTTCACGGACTTGTTCACGTAATCATATTTGAAGGGGTGTCAGGATCCTTAAACTCGAGTAATCACTTTACTTATCACCATTTTACATCAACATTCTAAACACTCTTCTTTTACAAACAATCAAGCCTTGAAATGTCCACAATCACAAATTATAAATATGTGATTTACAGCTATTTTTATGACAATGGCATCCTGACACCCTACCTACCGGAAGAGTCCAATATAATACCAGATACAATAATAGGCATTTCAAAGGGTATTCTATCAAATTAATTCACTACTTGAATTAGTATACGTAGAATAATTAACGCCTAGAAAAATGACTACGCAATACATGTACAACATATATAGTTTATGATGGTGCTAAGAAAGGGTCGCAGTAAAAGACACATGGGACAGCTCACCGAAGGCCCAAAGTACAGGAGCAGCAATTTTACGACTGGCACTGAGTCAATAAAAGGGTACCCAAAAGAAGAGATTTACTAGCAGACAAGCAAATACTCGCCCTCTGACGGCGACGGAGTCGTTCATGTTCAATACCGAACATTTCCGAGCGTTGATCTTTTGTCTTTGTTTGTTGTCAGGTAACTGTTAAGCTTGACTTCCGTTCTGAAGCAAATAATAGTCAATTATCTCCAGGAAAGTGTGACGAAATTAAATTATGGTATATCCCGTCTAATCAATACATTAAGTCAGGCACTTCAAGCGTTTACAATAAAAATTGAATTCCAGAGTGGCATTCAGGATGATGGAATCGGCATGAGGTGACAAGATACATTGTTAGAAGGCTTTACAATCATAAAAGAACAGCTTCAGTGGTTTATCGCATGTACTGATAGTCAATTTTGATGGAAATTGTAAGTATTTTTTTCGTTTCAATCAATTGTTTTCATTAAAGGTAAACCAGAATGAAAAAAAAAAAACAACAAAGCTTAGGTAAAATCAGGACATCAGTTTAACTGTTTTGTACCAAATGGAATATTCCTCCTTATGTATAGCTGGAGTCCATTTCGAAATTTAGGGGTGTCAGGTTTTGTTTTTAGCTCACCAGAGCCGAAGGCTCCGGGGGAGCTTATAGTATAGGCATTGGTCCGTCGTCGTCGTCTGCGTCTGGGTCGTCTGCGCTGTCAACATTTTCAACAACATCTCCTCTGAAACTACTCGGCCAATTGAAACCAAATTACATGTGGAGCCTCTACGGGAAGGTGGAACAAAAATTTGTTCGGAAGGACTGAGTCACATGACCAATATGGTCGCCATGCCCATATATGGTAAAAACCTTTAAAAATCTTCTTCTCAAGAACCGAATGGCCGATGATCATGAAACTTGGTATGCAGCATCAGGGACTCTGGCCCTACCAAGTTTGTTCAAATGATGACCTTTGGTTGACCTTGACCTGTTTTACGTCAAGGCCAAAATTTGGTCACTTTGACATTTTGTATGGAAAAATGGCAAAACAGTGGATTTTTCTGATTGTATATCAGCTAGTGGCTTCAGAAATGATATTTACAATCATTTGAATGGAGGTTTATCAGTTCTAAAGGTCAAGTTTATTTTAACGACCTTTGTCCAGGATGGCTCAGATTCAGTATTATTATCTTCTTCTTCACTTAAATTGCTTGGCAAATTGAAACCAAATTGCATGTGGAGCCTCTATGGAATGAGGGAACGAAGGTTTGTTGCTGAGCACTGGGTGACATGACCAATATGGGCCGCTATGCCCATATATGGTAAAAACCTTATAAACCCGATTAGTTTCATTGGGCGACAGGGCTTGAGATGTAATTTTATCTCAATATCGGGTAAAGGTCCCACAAAATTGGAAGCAACGTCTCCAAAATGACCTTTACAGTGTTGACGGGGACGTTAAACCTCAAATCAAACAAAATCTTTTTAAGAACCGAATGGCCGATGATTTTGAAACTTGGTATGCAGCATCAGGGACTCTGACCCTACCAAGTTTGTTCACATGATGACCTTTGGTTGACCCTGACCTGTTATAATGTCAAGGTCAAATTTGGTCACCAAGACATTTGTATGGAAAAATGGCAAAGTAGTGGATATTTCTGATCGCCTGGTAGGCTGTGACAACAAAAATGATATTTGTAGTTAGCTGAATGGAAGTTTATCAATTCGAACGGTCAAGGTCATTACTGATATTTGCCTTGGATGGCTCAGATTCAGTATTTTTATCTTCTTCTCAAGTAAAAGAACTGTGCTGATTGAAACCAAATTACATGAAAAGCCTCTATGGGGGTGAGGCAATTAAACATTATTCATGTTATTGTTGTCACATGACCAAGATGGGCACCTTGCATGTATATGGTATAAACCACAGGACCTCTGATGAGCGTAGGGGCCTATGGACCTCTTGTTTTTGTCTTCAAATGGCTGAACTTTTTGCAAACAGTGAAGACCCTAATCAGACTCCTGGACCTGCACTGTTTGCCAAATACACCTGCCCGTTTCGGGCTTTCTGGTACAAAGCTGTTTCAGAAGCACGTGTAAACATTCTTATGTTTTCAACACAGTTGATGAAATATTTGCGGTATTCGCCTAAAAAAACATTTAAACATCAAGGTTGACACACCCGTGTAGCATAGTACATTCCTACATATCTCCAAAACGGCATCACGTGAACAAGTCCGTGAAATGAACACCCCCTTACACCCCACTTTATATATAGAAAACTGGGGTTTACGGGGGTAAACAATATTTTTCTTATTTCTGCTCCAAGACATAGGTTGTGGGTACTCGTTAGAACCGCCTCAATGAGGCGGTTCTAACGAGAACCCACAACCTATGTTTGCAGTATAAATGAGAAAAATATCACAAATTTTCGTCAGAAAAGTAGCCATTTTGGAGATGTAAAAATTGCACTATATCGCACGGGTGTGTTATCGTAATGGTTATTTCCTGATGAAAAAATTGTGATATTTTTCTTATCTATATATACACCAAACATGTTTAAGGTGCTCGTTAGAATCGCCTCATTGAGGCTGTTATAACGAGAACTCATAACCTATGACTGGGAGCAGAAATAAGAAAAATCAAAGGCTTGAGAAGCCTCAAAGTTTATGAATTACAGGGTATCTGATCTGGATCTACACTATTTGCCAGTGCCCAACATTTGTATGTGAAGAAACACCACTATAACATTTGAAATTATTATCTGATTTTCGTCTTAGATGTCCTCTGACAAAACATTCTGGACTGTTACATGTATATATTCTGCTTCTAGCATACATGTACATAGTAGACGTATTCTTTTTAAGCTCAAACACTGAGGTTTTCCTGGTGATGTTTTTATATCTGCTTCAAACATCGATTGTAGATGCTCATTAGAACTGGGTCAATGAAGAGGTTCTAACGAGTACCCACAATCCTTGTTTTAGAAGAGATATAAGAAGAATAAAGTTTGCCCTGCAGACCCTATTTTTCTCTGAAAAAAGGTGGGTATATCGGGTGTCAAGTTAATTACATAGGTTTGTTGACCTTGTTCGCTCTTTAAATTGAGATCTTGCAAACCACAAGAATGATGCTGGATTACAAGTTTATAAAGCAATTATGAGCTGCCACATTTAATCAGATTACCGGGTCATTCATACTAGGATTGTACTTTCTCATTCAACATACATAATACGGCTGTGTTGATAACAGAATAATTATACTATTTATCAATGGTTTCATGACCTTCAATCGTTAACCATTCTCTTGATGAATATTCAGTTTAGCCACACCCATTTCTGACTGTGAACCAATCAGATTACTTGATGTAATTTATTCCTAGAAATTCAAACAGTGTAGATTCTGATCAGAAGCCATCTGATCCGGATCTACACTGTTTCCAAAGATATGGGTTGTCGTGAATAGCATGATAAGATTTAATTAGGCAGGAACTACATTTTGTTCGGAGGATTTGCAGTAATCCTGAGGCATATACCAAAAGCGATAGCTACTATGCTTCTTAAGAACACTCAATAGATGGTGGATGAGAAGGGTCATCAAGCGACGACTACAGTCTGAAGACTTCACTTCGTGAATTCACAGACTAAAATCATGTATATCCCTGCAAACCCCAGTTTTCTCTCTATAAAGTGGGGTTTAGAGGGTTGTTCATTAATAATAATAATAATAATAATCGTCTTTATTTTGAGAGGGTAACACATTTAGCAACAACAAGCTAATCTTCCATGAGGCCCTCTAATATGCACAATATTTACATGTAGAGATACAATTTACAAAGAAGCCACACACACATATATATGCACACATACACACACCACATAAATACATACAAATTAATATCAGCTTCAAGGAAATTAGAGGGTTCCCTTGATCCACTTAATGCAGTTTCTATGGAAACTGTCAAGTGAACCTAAAATTTTGAGGCTGTCTGGTAAATTGTTCCACACCACTGGACCAGAATAAAGTAAGCTCTGCTTAAACATTTCTTTTTGTGGCCTTGGTATTAAATAATTTATGGTACCTGTGGATCTTAGAGACTGAAGAGTGTTATTGGAGGGTCTTAAATGAAACATTTGATAGATATATTGGGGTGTCAATGCATTTGAGGCTTTGTACATTATTTTTGCTTTTCTGAGAAAAATGCGTTCATAAATATTTAATATTTTTAATTCTTCCATTATATTAGGTATATTATCAATTTGATAATTCAGAATTATTTTGCATGCTCTTTTCTGTAATCTAAATATTCTGTTAAGATTCTGTTGAGATGTACCTCCCCAAATGGAGCTGCAATAGTCTATATGAGGCTGAATGTATGATTTATAAAACTGAATTCTGTTTTCAGTAGAAAGATGCGTTTTTATTTTAGATAGGAGCCAAAGATTAGAACTGATTTTCTTTGCAATTGCATCAATATGGTTTGTCCATGTCAGATTGTTATCAACATATATACCAAGGATTTTATCACTATTTATCATACTTAAATTGTTATTGTTGTATTTCAATGTGAGAATATCTTTATCTAAATGGGCACGCCTTTGATGAGTGGTAATTAGCATAACTTTTGTTTTAGCAGTATTTATTAACATTCCATTCAGCCCACACCATTCTGAAGTTCTTTTCAATGCCTCTTGCAATTTTTGTTCAATACAGAGTTGAGATTTGTCTATGTGATAAAGTGTGGTATCGTCTGCATATAAATCAGTAAAAACATTTTTAGTATAAAGTGGTAAATCATTAATGAACATCAAAAATAACAGAGGGCCTAAGATAGATCCTTGAGGAACTCCAGATGTAATATTTTTAGCTTCTGAAAGAGTATTATTGATAAAAACTTTTTGTTTCCTGTCCAGCAGATAGGAAGAAAACCATTTAGTTGTAACATTTGAAATTCTATAACATTTAAGTTTTTTAATCAATAGTGTATGGTCTACAAGATCAAAAGCCTTCTTGAAATCAATCATTACCATTCCAATTAGCTGATCATTATTTATTGCCTCCAGCCATTTATTGGTCATTTGTAACAGAGCAGTCTCACAGGAATGATTTGGTCTGAAGCCAGATTGGGTTGAATGTAGCAAGTTGTTTGAAGTCAAATATAGCATTAAGGAGTCATGCACATGTTTTTCTAGTAGTTTTGAAGCAACTGATAAAACTGATATTGGCCTGTAATTATTTGGGTCATCCTTAGCGCCATTTTTATGCAATGGGGTGACTTTACCTTCCTTCCATTTTTCAGGAAAAGTCGAATTTAATATACTTTGATTGCAAATATAAGTCAGGCTTTCTGATATATATGGTGCAGCTAATTTTAATAGTCTTGGGCCTATATTATCAGTCCCAGTAGCCTTGGTTACATCGATGTTTTTCAGATATTTTTCAACTTTTTCTAGTGTAATACAGGGAATTGAAAAACTGGCATTATCAGATAGTTTTTCATCACAGAAAGTTTTCAACTTATCAAAATTAGATCCCACTGGTGTTTCTTTTATCTTAGACGCTATAGAAATAAAGAATTCATTGAATTCAGATGCAATGTCGGAATCGCTTTCAAATACGTTATCATTAACATTCAGGCTCATTATACTGCTACCACTATTCCGTTTACTGGCCCCCAGTTCTTTAAATAATTTCCAGACACTAGCAGGATTATTAGCATTGTTGTGGATAATATCTGTATACTGCTGCTTTTTTGAATGTTTAATCATTTTACTAACTTTATTTCGCCATTGTTTATATTGGTCCTGATTATTTAATGATTTGAATCTATCTCTAGTTTTTATAGCATCAATAATATCTACAGTAAGCCATTTTGGCTGCTGCTTGCGCTTTACTCTGTGTTTCCTTAAAGGAAGGTGCTTATTTACAATTTCACTGAATAAAGATGACCATGTTTCAACAATATCATTGGTGTCATCAAAAACTTTAATTATGTCCCATGGAGTTGATTTTAAATCATTTATAAAACTATTTTCATCAAAATTTTTAAACGATCTATATGATATTGAAAAATGGCTATTTTTATAACTATTTGCGCTGTTAGCTTTTCTGTTTAGAAAAATGGGATAATGGTCACTAAGTCCTAGTTTTGGGACAGTAGTCATCAAAATGTTACACTGGGTATTACTATAGATATGATCGATTAATGTTTCTGATTGGCTTGTGACCCTAGTGGGGGTATTAACTACTTGAAAGAGACCAAAAGATTCCATATATTCAAGCCAGGAAAGTCGAATATTCTCTTGCATTAAGTCACGATTAAAATCCCCCATTAAATAAAGCTCTTTTTCACATTCTAAAATTTTATCAAACTGATTGTCAAAATTCTCATTCCAATCAATTGTTTCACTGGGATGTCTATAAATGTTACCTACAAGAAAACTCATGCTATTTTTTGGGAAAATCTCCAACCATATACATTCAATACGTTCACATTCCAAATCATACCGTCTCTCACACTTTATTTCATCCATACATAAATAATAAGTCCACCGCCCTGTTCAGGTCTGTCTCTTGAAATTACTCGATCTTTGCGAAAAGTTTGATAATTATTTATTTCAAAGAAACTGCTCATATGAATATCTTTTAATTTACTTTCACTAAGTCCTAATATATCAATATCATTTTGAGAGCTATTTAACAATAAATTTATTTGTTCAACTTTATTTTGTATTCCTTGTATATTCAAATGCCCCATCTTAAAAACCTTTCTTGCCAAGACCTAAATTAAGCATGTTTTGGGCACTCATGGAAGAAATATTTTCATGCACATTATTTTCATGCACAATATTTTCAGACATGCACATATTACTGTTTTCACCACTGTAATCATTTTCACGCTCACTCTGTCTATAAAACCTAGCCTTCGCTGCTTTGGATGTTGACCTCCGAGTTTGAGAAGAATTCCGGTTAAGTGCACATTTCTGGAAGTCTTCCACTACGTCAACATGTTTGTGGATGGCACCGAGTAATCCACGTGTACCTGATGATGACAAGTGGATATTGTCCCGTGGTTGGTAGAAATGATTCAGAGACAGTGCAGATTTCACAATGGCATTTTCATTGATGCCCACAGTAGTTTTTTCAACAAATGGAATCAGCAAAAAGATCATTTCTACACGGACTTGTGAACATGTTGTATTCCCATATACAGTCAACCCTCTTTATACCGACATTCGTTATAATGGCAAAACTCATCAAAACGCCAATTTGAATGAGATGATTACATTCCTAAAGGCTTAGCCTCGGTTCAAAGGAGCGTGGGCGTCCCTCGGGTTGGAAATGCACAAATCGAGTCCATAGTCTAGAAAGGTTATTGTAATCTAATACTCCAATAAACAAATGTGATAGATATTTGTTAGAATCGCCGCACCGATACGATTCTAACAAATGTCTATAAAATTTGTTTCTTGGAGTAATAATTGGGGACAAACAAATGTCTTGTTTCTTGGAGTAATAATGGGGGGGGGGGACAAACAGATGTCAATAACATTTTTTCTTGGAGTAATGATGGGGGACAAACAAATGTCTATAACATTTGTTTCTTGGAGTAACAATGGGGAACAAACAGCGTTTGTTTCTTGAAGTAATGATGGGGAAAAAGCCTTTTATTACCGATCATACTCCTAATCGGAACTTTTTATAACTGCAAATTATAATTCTTAAAAACTGAACAATAATACGGAATAAATACTGTAGATATAACGAGGGTCCTCCGCACTTAATTATTGCTCCCTTATTCCCGAAGTCGCGTTTTCGCATGACGCGACTCAAATATTCATATTATAGTTTTATGATCGATTTGTCCGTTCTCTCACTTATACAAACAAAATATGATACGGATGTGAATAATATTTAAATCCTAATGTTTGTCAATATGTCAGTATCTTGATAATAAGAGAACTATTGAAATTGATTTGGAATTCCGCCAGCTGAATACCATCAATAGACACAACCAGAACAATTGAAGAGTACATTTCTAGCCACCCCGATGTACTTAAAGGTGAACTAAAAGGGTCAGAGCAGTTTCCCAACAGATTATTGCAACAAATAGATAATACTGAGAAAGGCACTCTCTTGAAAAACGCATTGAAATATACCAGTTCTAACAAAAGTTACAGCACCGAGGGTTTATTCAAATTAGCTAATATAAGCACCGCCCACTTTTTTTCAAACTGATTAAATTGAAGAACATTTGCAAATTTTAAACCCTTTCTGAAACGTTGTGCGTGGGTGAATATTACAGTGATTTTCCCTCAGATAGTTTAATTTTATTATTCCAAAGAGGATCAAAAAATAAAATGACCAAACTTCTGATAACAGGAAAAATATTTTGTGTTTAAAATTTCATTAAACCGCAAATGACATCATAAGAGTCCATGCATATTTCCAGCTAATTAGTTAGTAACAAAACACTAAAAACTAGAAA
The DNA here is from genome assembly GCA_963580285.1 of Lucinisca nassula. Classification (NCBI taxonomy): domain Eukaryota; kingdom Metazoa; phylum Mollusca; class Bivalvia; order Lucinida; family Lucinidae; genus Lucinisca; species Lucinisca nassula. The sequence continues at coordinate 42,703,789 of OY757018.1, forward strand.
TTTTCTCAGTCAGGTTTCAGCCTTAAGTCTGGTTTCCATCCTTTTTCTAGCTATTCAACTAAAAAGAAAAAAAAGAAAACTACGAAACCCGGGAAGGGACATGATTTTTTATTTTTATTATGTTGTGCGAACAAGATGATATCTTGAGCGGACAAGATGGTATCTTGTTCCGACAACATATTATCTTGTGCGGACAAGATATTATCTTGTGCGGACAAGATATTATCTTGTGCGGACAAGATATGATCTTGTTCGCACAACATATTATCTTGTTTGTACAACATAGATCTTGGGAAGTTGTGCGGACAAGATAGTATCTTGTGCGGACAAGATAGTATCTTGTGCGCACCAGATCTATGTTGTGCAGGGAAGATATAATCTTGTGCGGACAAAATAAGATCTTGTTCGCACAACTTAATATCTTGTGCGGACAAGATATTATGTTCTGCGGACACAAGATAATATCTTGTCCGCACAAGATAATATGTTGATAATGTCTTGTGCGGACAAGATATTATGTTATCTGCACAAGATAATATCTTGTCCGCACAAGATGTTATCTTGTGCGCACAACTTATAAAATAAAAAAAAATCATGTCCCTTCCCGGGATCCGTAGAAAACAGAAAAAAGAAAAAGAAATCGTGTTTCAGTTAATCTTTAAAGGACAAACTTTTCAGTTGCGTGCCATTTTTCTGCCTATGTAAGCTTATTAGGAAATGTCTCGGTTAAGATCTTACTGATTTATTTGTTTTTCTGTCTTAGACATTCTGTTTGGTGCGTCAGTTTCACAATGTTATGCTTACACGAGACTAAAATGATGGCGAGCTTTCATATTCATTCCATGTGCAACATAACGTTTTCTGGCTTGCTTGACATGTTCGCAGATGATTTCCAGAACGATGATAATGGTATACCTAATGGCAGAAAAATTTCGCCACTAAGACTACCTAAAACTAAGGTTAAATATGTTTTTAAAAGCTTATTGAAAAGGTTTCAGTTAATCTTTCTTTGTGTTTTCTCCTAATGAGAGACCATCTTTGGGACTTTTCAAAAGTGGTCTATAAGACCACTTTTGAACAGTCCCAAAGGCGGCCTTAATACAGGAATTTTACTGTAAGTATCGCTTAAATGGGAAGTTTTCAACATAAGAAGGTCGCAAGCTAAATCAACAGAGCAGAAGATGAAAACAAGAAAAGTATAGCATGTTTTATAACATGTTATAACGGGCGGTATCTTGAATGATGTTGGATTGGAAAGAAATACGAACGCTGATGTATATTTTTTGGAACTCATGCAGTTTGAAATACATTCTAATTAAGAAATGTTTATGCAATATAAAAATTTATCGGTGTAAAGATTTTTTTTCTGATCTTATATCTGTTTGATGCATTCACCAGTTCCAGCTTTTTTATATCTGTTTTCACAATATTTGATCATCTCGATATATATTAATTTACGAAAAGTCATGTATATCGTGTTTTTCTCGGGGTTATCAAAATCAGTAAAAATAATAATAATAATAATAATAATAATAATAACCATGATTTAACCTTATAAGGCCTTAAAAAAAGCCGTATTTCCGCTAAACTGACCGACCCTGTTTCAGACCACCCGCACTGCTATTTTTGGACTTTTTTTTTTTTTAAATCCGTCCTTCAAAATAGCGATGTCCGGGCGGGCGGGCGTCAGGCGGGTGGACGTCGTCCGAGGTTTACCTTTTGATTAACTTTTTTTTCAAAGTAAAATATTACCTTTATTCATCGATGGACTGCTTTCATATTAGGACTGTTGCCTCATTGATAGTATCTCTTTCATATGCAATCCATTAATGGCACCAAAGTTTTGTTGAAAATTAACATTTTTCGAACTTAAAGGCATTTATTCTGTAACAGTAGAACACACCGTGTGATCATAATTGTTTAATTGCCCCCCCCCCTACCCCCTGTGATATACTGACTGTAGCAGATCAAAGATGGTCCTTAATAGAGTGATTAGTAGCTCTTGTTGTTTCACCTGACTGAGGCACTTAAGAGGAAAATCAATAATGTACACCAGTCAACAGTAAGTAATTAATTATTTTTCCCCAAGGAGGCCCCTTACCTGTTGAAGACAAAGGACTTCTCTTCAGTCAGCTCTGAGGGTTACATAATATTATGTAATGAAATGATAGTCCTCAATAATCAAGAATAAATGCCTCTAAGTTTATTTAAGAGGTTTTAATCTGCATTACCTCCCTTACTTCCCTTGCAAGCTCGAGAGTGTAGTTGATAGAATGCATGACTCTGAACAAGAGGGTCCTGTTTACAATTCCAGGTGGAGGAATGTTCTTTTTTTTCTTTTTCTTTCTTAAAAACATATAAACATTATTATTACTTGCAAGTTTGTAAAATTTTTTCATTTTTTGTCAAATATATAGATTTCGTTGTTTACACTGCAAAGGCTTGAATTTTTATTAGGGTACTTTTTGGTTGCAGTCTGTTTAACTTTTTTACATAAGAAAATGGCTTTTGGACGGGATTTTGGATAGTATGTACTCATGCATACATGTACGCATGCATATTTGCACACATGCATGCATGCACACACTCAGGCATGCATGCACATACACATGCATGCACATAACCATGCATGCACACACACACACTTGCCTGCACATATGCATGCATGCACATGCATGCTTGCTCACACTCATGCATGCATGCACATTCACGAATGCATGCACACACATGCTTGCATGCACACATGCATACATGCATGCACTCATTCATGCATGCATGCACTCATGCATGCATGCACACGCATACATCGGGTACTCATGCTTGTATGCACATACATTCATGCATCAAGCATGCATGCACACACACACACACATGCATAAATGCACCACTGATGCGTGTATACATGCACCCACAATCATGCAGGCATGCATACACACACATGCATGCATGCACTCACACATGCATGCATACATGTACACATGCATGCATGCACATGTACACCCATACATGCATGCACATATGCATTCACTCACACATGCATGCATGCATTGATGCATGCGTTCACACCCCTACACCCCCCTTTCACGCAGAGCTGAAACCGACCCGCACACGAGTACTGGTAAACAGCTTAGAGGATCTAAGTCTGCCCAGGCAAAGCGGTGCGCACGAGTAGGACCGTCCATGCTTATAAACCCTATTGGTTTCATTTGGCGACAAGGCATTGAGATGTCATTTCATCTCAATGTCGGGTAAAAGTCCCACAAAATTGGAAGCTACGTCTCCAAAATGACCTTTACAGTGTTGACGGGGACGTTAAACCTCAGATCAAACAAACAAACATAAGAAAATTGCTTTGGACGGGTTTTTGGATGGTATGCACTCATGCATACAGGTACGCATGCATACATGCACACATGCATGCAGACACACATGCGTAAATGCACCCACTCATGCAAGCACACATGCATGTACACATGCACTTATGTATGCATGCACACACACATGCATGCACACAGTGATGCAGGCATGCATGCACATACACACATGCATGTATGTCAAACATCCATGCATACATGGACTCATGCATTCATACACACATGCATGCATGCACTCACGCATTCACTCAAATGATGGATTTAAAATTGTTATCTCAAGCAATATCTACTTTAAGGGTCCACTTTAAGGATCCTGAGCTCAAGGTCAAGGTCACTGTCTATTTTTAGAAAACCTGTGTCAGCGCTGTAGTGTTTCATATAAATGTTGTGTATGAATTGCTGCAGTCTGTTGAACTCTTTTACAAAACAAAATGTCATTTTGGGAATAAAAACCTGCATAATTGGAATTGTATTTGGTTAGGCCCCTATAGGCGAGCTATGGTGCCTTCTGTCAACTCTTGCTACATATGCAGGTTGCAGCTTTGGTGACGTTAAAACTGTACTGAAAAACCCGTCCATAATGCTGTTAGGCATTTTTTGGATATCAGTAAAAAAGAACAGAGAAAAATTAAAACACAGACCCTACTGACCCTATCCAGTGTCGTCTCAGCATTTTCCAATAGTAATTTCACGTTTTAATACATGTTTTTGATTTTTGTAGCTTTTGGCATTTAGTACCTTCCAAATTACAGAGCTGACTTTTTTGAGCATCCAAAATAAATTATGATATGCAGTGAAAGTCTCAACATGACACTTTTATTAACAAAACACATGTACAAAAACAAAAGCACATAAAAAATTCAGGCCCGACCCTTTTCTTTTTTCGACAGAAAAATAAAATAATAAAGAAAGTTTCTCCTGCCTACTGACCTTTTTTCCGCATGTTAGCAGAAACACAGCTATTTTTTTACGCCTAATACAGCATGAGCACCGTGAATCGAAAAAAAGGGATATTCGAGCATCATGTGTAGCCAGCGAAAATTCAGATCAGCATGTACATCTTCGCAGTCCGATCAGAGTTTTCCCTATATGTCATATGAATGGACTTAACAAAATCTTCTTCATGTACTCAGGGAAAGTCCCATTCGGGCTAAGTTTTTGCACACTATTTTAATAATACATCCGTGAGGCATAGTGGATCATATCAGATCCCAAAAACAGATATTTTCTGATCAAAATTTGTGATATTTTTCTTATTTTAACTCCAAAAATAGGTCGTGGGTGCCCGTTAAAACCGCCTCATGGAGGCGGTCCTAACGACTACCCACAACCTATGTCAAGCAGTAGTAGTAGAAAATAAAGTATATATCCCTGTAAACCCCAAATTTATCCATATGAAGTTTTAGGTTTTAGCGGGCTGTTCATTACACGGACCTGTTTACATGATGTTACCTAACCATCATGAAAACACGCCGGTATAATATTGTCCCCTTCGAACAACAATCTTATGAAGTAAAACTTGGATTTACAGGGGCAAAATTGTTCTTGTTTCTGGCCTAAAATATAGATTTTTGGTTCTCGTTGAACCCCCTCGATGAGGCGGTTCTAACAAGTACCCACATTCTATATTTTGAGCAGAAATAAGTAAAATTTTCACAATTTTACATCTTAAATTTTTCTTCTTTTCGCCGGTAAAATTTACCATGTATTTGTATAATAATAGTTCGTCTGTCATTACTGACAATGGCCGGTCTTAATCATATTTCATAAATGTTACTATTTGTGTGTTCTATGATGGCTGATGAGACCGATTCTAGCTCTGAACTGTCTGTTGCAAATAGTGTAACAGAGGCTAGAGGAAGACAGCTTTGTTGGTGATGCCTTAGCTTTGGCTTTGCGCTGATCAGCTTCACTGACTCTTTTTGCCTCATATTCATTGGCACCCCTTATAATGAGACCTCGCCACTTTGCTCTGACCTGTGCAATATTTTCCCACGACTCTGTTGGAATGTTGAAGCCCCTGAGGGAGACTTTAAGAGTGTCCTTGTAGCGCTTCTTTTGACCGCCTTGGGAGCGTTTGCCCATTTCTAGTTCTCCATAGAGATTTTTTTTTTGGCAAACGTTCCTCAGGCATTCTGGTAACATGGCCTGTCCATCTTAACTGTGCTAATTTCAGAAGAGTATGTACACTTTGCATCCCTGTCCTGTTCAGGACTTCCGTGTCTGGAATCCTGTCTTGCCACTTAATATTTAAGAGTTTTCTAAGACAGCTAGTATGGAAGTGATTCAGTCTTTTGGCCTGCATTTGGTAAACTGTCCATGTTTCACATGCATACAAAAGTGTTGGCAGCACCACAGCTCTGTAGACTTTCAGTTTTGTGTCAAGTCTGATTCCACTTCAATCAAAGACACTACCACGTAGTCGGCCAAAATGTTGCACTAGCTTTGGCAATCCTGGCATTGACTTCATCATCAATGTGCACGGCTCTTGAAAGTGTGCTCCAAAGGTAGGTGAACTTGTCTACCACTTGTAATCTCCGACCTTTCACTGTGATGGTGGGTTCTTTGTAAGGCTTACCAGGTGCTGGCTGATAGACTACTTCAGTCTTTTTGATGCTGATTGTGAGATCATAGCTATCACAGGAGTCGTATACTTGATCTATACCTTTTTGCACCTTCTCGTCTGTAGGAGCACTTTTTGCCATGTCATCAGCAAAGAGGAACTCATCTAGCACCTCTGTCTGCACCTTAAACTTGGCTTGTAACCTTCTGAGATGGAAAAAGCTTCCCATCAAAGTGATACCTAATAGGTATGACATTGTCACTATCCTGGAAAGCATCTGTGAGCATGGCAGGAAACATCATGCTGAACAGTGTTTGGTCTAACACACAGCCTTGCTTGACTCCGTTTATCACTGGGAATGGATCTGAAAACTCATCATCATTTTGGACCCGTGCAAGCATACCATCCTGGAACTGTCTCACCATTGCTTTGAACTTGGTTGGACATCCATACTTCACCATGATCTTCCAAAGGCCCTCACGACTTAGCTGTGTCAAATGCTTTGGTTAGGTAAACAAATGTCATGTATAGATCCATGTTCTGCTTCTGGCATTTCTCTTGCAGCTGCCTTGCTGTGAAGATCATGTCAATTGTTCCTCTGTCCTTCCTAAACCCACACTGGCTTTCTGGTAGAAGCCCTGAATGTTCAAGATGTATTTATATAGGTGTGTGTTCATAATGGCATGCCCGAACGCCCCGTTTTGCATGACGTGGCCCGACGATAATATAAGAATCTTATATGGGTGTAAGGGGTGGATTGAAAAATCCGTCCCAAGGGACACTGTCCGGCATCACGAGGCTTGCCGAGTGATGCCTGACAGTGATCCCGAGGGACGGATTTTTCTATCCACCCCTCACACCCATATTGGATTCTTTTTCTTGCATAACTTCCGTTTCTATTGCGAATTTTTAATGCTGCTGTCACTTCGGTTACCGACGTCCGCCATTTTGTGATGACACAACAGGAATGTTTAGTGACGCCACGCATGACGACGCCGCGCATGAGGTTGTAATGAACTAGTGCATTTATCAAACACGTGATTATATTCGATTTGGGGTCGGAACACCAGGGTCAGAACATCAATTTCTATCCCAGGGTAAAATCGCGGATATCCTTGTCTGGTGTGCAGGAAGTACTTAATCACGATAGCAACACCCGTGTGACATGGCGCTCCTACACGGTAATATTTCTGATGAACATTTGCGATTTATTTCTTATTTTAACTCCAAACACAGGTTGATGGTGCTCGTTAGAACCGCATCAATGAGGCGGTTCTAACGAGTAACCCCAACCTATTGAGGCGGTTCTTACGAGTAGCCCCAACCTATTTTTTGGAGCAATAATAAGAAAACAATAAAGCGAATACAAAATAAAAAGGGAATTTGCACGAAATTCCCTTTTTCGTAAGGAAATTCACGTTTTTGGATGTCAAAATATCAGGTCAAAACAATGGTAGAATTTTATAATTTGTTTTATACCCTCCAAAACGGCGAAAAATTTAAGGGTACAACATCCTGTCTTCAAATCCTCCCTTCAAATTAAACAATAAAATCCGTGGAATATTCCAGCAATTTGCACCATAACATCATATTTTCTATTCATCAGACCAGACATTTTTATCCTTTTTTACAAAATGGTCACAGTTAAATTGCTGGAATATTCCACTGATTGATATATAGAGAAAGTGGTGTGGGCTTTTAATTGCAGGGATATTCGAATGATTAAACAATAAAATCCGTGGAATATTCAAGCAATTTGCACCATAACATCTTATTTTCTATTCATCAGACCAGACATTTTTATCCTTTTTTACAAAATGGTCACACTTAAATTGCTGGAATATTCCACTGATTGATATATAGAGAAAGTGGTGTGGGCTTTTAATTGCAGGGATATTCGAATGATTAAACAATAAAATCCGTGGAATATTCAAGCAATTTGCACCATAACATCTTATTTTCTATTCATCAGACCAGACATTTTTATCCTTTTTTACAAAATGGTCACACTTAAATTGCTGGAATATTCCACTGATTGATATATAGAGAAATTGGTGTGGGCTTTTAATTGCAGGAATATTCGAATGATTTATATGAACAAAGACAATCTATATTTATCTTCTTATTCAGACTTTAAAGATTATCTGTATCTATTTCTGCTGCATTTACTTCATAATCATTGAAATTGTTGGAATATTCCAATGATTGCAAACTTTGGATCCTTTTCTTGACCTAACACCATTGTGACCAATCAGCTATCAAACAAGAGAGTAGACAAGAAGGCAAGGTATGAGTTCATTTTTTATTCTCATTTTGTGTATGCAACAATAAACAACCAAACAATAAACCACTATACATGTATTTCACAACTAAATTCATTGGAAGATTCCAGCAATCCAGTTCAAAAATGCGACTAGAAGTCTAAAATTGCTGGAATATTCTAACAATTTACGAAAGATACATAAGCTGTCACTAAAATTGGAACTGTTGTAATTACAGTAATATTCCAGCAATTTACAATGATATACAATTTGTCAGAATAAGGCATTTCCGATTAATTTTCCATTGATAACATCATTGGAATATTCCATCAATTTGAATCATACCTGTTTTATAACTATGATGTGAAAGGACAATTCTTGACATTCTAGAATGTGCAACAATGAAAAAGGTAACATTGCAGGAATATTCCAAGGATTTCAAAACTTTGGAACCCTTCACCTTTCATAATCATGAAAACTACTGAAAGCTAAAATTGCTGGAATATTCCAACAATTTCCAAAAGATACCCAAGCTTTCACTGAAACTATTTTAAGTTTGAAATTACAGGAATATTCCAACAATTAATAAAATATACACAGTTTTTCAGAATATGGCTTTTCCCATCTCATAATCATGTAAAGTACTGAATTAAAAAAATGCTGGAATATTCCAATAAGTTAAGATGAATACACAAGCTGTGAGCGAAATTGTTTGAAGTTTAAAATTACAGGAGTGTTTAAACAATTTACAAAATTCTTGACAATCTTGAATGAGCAAGAATGAAAAGGCTAAAATTGCAGGACATTCCAGGGATCTCAACATCTTGAACCTTTAAAATTTCAAAATCATAAAAATCTACTGGAGTCTAAAATTGCTGGAATATTCCATCAATTTCAGTAAAATTATTTGGAATTACAGAATTCCGGTCATTCTTAAATATATAATAATGAAAAAGCAACATTTCAAGGAATATTCCAAGGATTTCACACTTTGGAGCCCTTCACCTTTCATAATCATGAAAACGACTGAAATCTAAAATTGCTGGAATATTCCAACATATTCCAAACGATACACAAGCTTTCATTAAAACTATTTTAAGTTTGAAATTACAGGAATGTTCCAACAATTTACAAAATATACACAGTTTTCAGAATATGACTTTTCCCATCTCATAATCATATAAACTACTGAAGTCAAAAATTGTTGTAATATTCCACATTTAAATGGATACAATCGCTGTCAGTAAAATTGTTTTAAGTTTGAAATTACAGGAATGTTCCAACAATTTACAAATCTCTTTCCAATCTTGAATGAACAAGAACGAAAAAGCTAAAATTGCAGGAATATTCCAGGGATTCCAAACTTTGGAAATCTTTCACATTTCAAAATCATGAAATTTACTGCAATCTAAAATTGCTGGAATATTCCATCAATTTCAGTAAGACACATAAGCTGCCACTAACATTGCTTAAACTTTGGAATTACAGAATTCCTGTCATTCTTGAACCTCTAATAATAAAAAAGCAAAAATTGCAGGAATATTCGAAGGATTTCAAATTTTGGAGCCTTTCAACTTTCATAATCATGAAAAATACTAAAATCAAAAGTTGTTTAAACTTTGAAATTACTTGACTATTTCAACAATTTACAAAATAGATACAATTTGTGAGAATTTGTGAGTTGTCTTTAAAAATCCCTGGAATATATTCCAGCAGTGCGAATAAACATACCTTCTTACATGATTCAACAGGACAATTCTAGACATTATTTTATGTACAACAATGAAAAAGCTAAAACTGCAGGAATATTCTTTGGAGCCCTTCAACTTTCATAATTATGAAAACTACTGAAATCTAAAATTGCTGGAATATTCCAACAATTTCCAAATGATACGCAAGATCTCACTTGAGAAGTTTTTTTAAGTTTGAATTTACAGGAATATTTCAACAATTTACAAACTTTATACAATTTGTAGGAATATGACACTTCCCATTTCATAATCATGAAAACTACATATAACTGAAGTCAAAAATGCTCAAGTATTCCAACAAGTTTCATTAGATGGATATGCTGTCCCTTAATTTGCTTGAAATTAAGGGTATATTCCATCAATTTACAGAATTCTTGAAATTCTTGAATACATAATGATGGAAAAGCTAAAATTGCAGGAATATTCCAAGGATTTCAACTTTGGAACCTTTCACATTTCATCATCATGAAATCTACTGAAGTAAAAAATTGCTGGAATATTCCAACAATTTCAATAAGATACATTTACTGTCATTAAAAATCTTTAATCTTTGAAATTACAGGAGTATTCCAACAATTTACCAACTATTTACAAATAGTCGGAACATTAAAATTTCCCATAAAACCACTGGAATATATTCCAGCAATGTGCATAAACTGTCAGTAAAATAGCAGTGAATGCAATGACCAGGAATCGATACAATTAACCCACAGCTCCCATCAGAGACACCAAAGGAAAGAAGCAAACATCGATCAACTAGACCATAATGGAAACATCACTAGCGGAAAGCCAAAATGACAGTTACTTTCCCCCAAAATGGCCATTAGGCTATCCAAAGCAAAGTAATATAATCGCTACACACACCTAAAGACGAGCCACAACCAAAACAAACCACGACAGAAGAACCGCCTTGGAACGGTCAGTGAAACAAATTCCACCGGGGGTGGGGGGCTTAAATCGGTTTTACGTGGCCGCAAACCTCGCACTAACGATTTAGACAAATTGTTTGTTCAGTCCGCAAGAATGCCTCCTAACTCATCAGTGCATCTCAATTTGCATCAATTTAGGTTAGATATATAAAGATATCCCTGTTGAACTCTCGGCCTTCTCTGGCTGTAGAAAAGATGATAGAATATAAATCCCGAAGACTAGGTTTTGAAGGCAGTCTGAAAATCAAAATCAGAAAATTATTCAATACAATCGGTACATAAAATGAAATTTGCAAAGTTTTTAAATTGACTGACCGAAAATGTTTATACGGAAATAGGAAATCCCTGCAACCAGAAGCCATAGAGCTTTACGAACGTGCCGTATCAAGCAAAAACGTGTCTTCGGGCGTGTGTGCTCGGCAAAAACTCAGATAATATTCGCCTGTCTTATCACTGTCTTCGCTGTGCGTTATATAGGTGTTTTCGGGTCATTTCTCAGTAGGTACGCAGTCTGATTTGAGTGTTCACTAGGCGCTCATGTTCGAAAACGTATATCAGTTTATGCATATATTCACAGTGTATAATTACGTGACTTGCGTACAGTGACCAAAACCGAAGTCGCAACAGTTGCAAAGTTGTCTGGAATTTGAAGGTGAGTAATTTGTGTGTGTGTGTGTGTGTGTGGGGGGGGGTAGCATTTTATCCTCTTTTGCATACAATTAGCTTGTTACAAGCAAAATAGAAGTGGAGGCAATGATCAGAAATCGTTACAATCAACCCACAGCTTCCATCAGAGACACCAAAGGGAAAGAAACACAAACATGAAACAAATGGAAACATCAACAGCGGAAAGCCAAAAGGACAGTTACTTTCCGACACAATGGCCGTCGCGATTTAGACAAATAAATAGCGGAAAGCCAAAAGGATAGCTACTTTCCCCCAAAATGGCCAATTGGCCATCCAAAACAAAATAACACAAGCGACACAAACACTCAAAGACAAACCATAACAAAAAATAAACCTCGACAGAAGAACCGCCTTGGAAACCGGAATATTGACGAAATGTCAGTTTGTCTTCCCAGACAATATGTACGACGGAAATATTCTTTTCGCAAACAGAAACACGAAAGCGTTCGGATCGCTCGAACCATTTTGTCTTCTCCACCGAGCTGCGTTTCACATCGTTTAAAGTCAATAAAACAAGTACAGAAGTGATTTCTTAACAATTAATTCCGTAATAATCATTTTCCAAGCCATTTCCAGCATGTTTAGCCTAATCAACGAGGACTTTGAATTTTGAGGCATAAAGAGATAGCACGCCCCTCATCATGACTGTCCGCAAAAATGTTTGTTTGTTAGTTTACACTGTCCGAAAAATTGTGATTCGATGTTTGCTTACAAGAACTTTCTCTACAATTAAATTAAGCGTGGTCTCCTGACAACCGGTTGTCAGCATAATCAAATTAAGCAATGCCATAGACCACTTTAAATATAGTAAGACATCAATTTGCAAAGTCAACTTGATAAAACTCTTGTCATTTCATGTTCAACTGTTTAGAGCAGAAAAAAAGAAAAACAGGTTTTTCATCTGAAATTTCTTGTTGTTAACACTCATAAATTCCACATTATCATAGGCACAGTAACATGATGCTGCATGAGTGTTGGCATTTGATAGAATAACTACAATTAATATGAATGCCAACGTACATGTATATGTTTATTAAGAAATGAATGTATGGCTATATCCATAATTATCACTAAATATAAACTTTTCCTGTATTAAACCATTTTTTTTAACATTTCACATTATCTTCAGTGTTTGAATTGGTGCACAAGTATACATAGAAAGTTTGATATTAATGCTTATAACAAATGCTAATATAGCAGGTTTTTATTGGAAAAAACTTTGCTGGTTGTCAGGAGACTTTTTGTTACCAAAAGGTCTCCTGATAACCGGAGGAGACAATCCGTTGTCTCCTGAGACAACCCGTTGTCAGGAGACACTTCCATTAAATCAATGCAGAAGTTCAAAAACAAATCTGAAAAAAAACACACACACACACACACCGAAAACACACATGCTTTATCATTGTGAAATCCCCAAAGAATGGCTGGAGATATTCGCAAAGAATGGCTTCTGGTGGACATTTGTCCACAATTTAAAAAAGGAGATAGGGCTCTTGATCGTAATTATCGCCCTGTGTCCCCGACGTTTGTTCAATGTAAATTGCTTAAATATAGTCTGTTCAAACATCATGATCCACTCGGATGAACATAAACTTGGCTATGGCCTTGGCGCTGGGGGAGTGGGGTGGAGCTTTCAAATGGATAGATATCTTCCTCTGCTACAGATGTAAATGGTAAAATCTTCGGAGTGGGCTCCGTTTTTGTCCCTCACGGGACTGTTTTTGGTCCACTGTTATTATCCCTTTACACTAATGATATTTCCACTGACATTGACTCAGAAATTAAGCTGTTGGCAGACGACTGTGTTCGATAGCGGGAAATTAGAGATGCAGATACTGAAACTTCAGAATAACATAGATAGACTAGGATGTTGGGCACGAAAATCGGGCATGAGATTTCAGTCCGTTAAATACAATATCATGCAGATAACCAGGAAGATTTAGGCTTCTTACACCTTAGAGGAAACGGTCCTCGAAAATATGGATTCCATTTGAGATGGAATACACATATTAGCAACATGGGTACTAAGGCAAATAGAAAACTTGGTTTCATGAGACGAAATCTTCATCAGTGTCCTCGGGATGAAAAAGAGGCAACACATAAAGGACTTGAAATATTCTAGTAATATCTGGGACCCCAATGGAGATGTCCTTAATGAATATGTTCCATAGAAAGATAATGGACTACAGCACATAACTGAAAACTGGAGTGTACAATATTTTTCTGGGCCAAACTAGCTAGTTTCGGCCGATAAGGCCTCATCAGTGACCCTCAAACATTTGCAAAATTCCGCAATGGAATCAATAATCCCAAAGGACTAGAAAATATAACACGATGGTGAATGGCACGGAGACGTTTTACGGTCGCCACACATTCCGTAAACACCAGCTGTGGTGAAGTTAAATAATGCAGTGAGATCTTAAACCCTACAGCCCAAAGAAACCGCTATGGTTAAAGGAGCTGTCCGACTCGCACCACTTGTCATTAGCAGGCGAACACTGTTGATTAAATTTAAGAGCCAGACATCAAAATAAAAAACAGCACATGATCAGGGTCTACAATGCCTGCTTTCAGTACAGGAAAGTAAAGGTTTTATTTGTTTGAATTGAGGTTTTTAAGTCATGTGTGTTCACTTTTACATAATTATCGTTTTCCGAGCATAATATTCCATTACAAAAAAGGAAGACGTAGCTTGTCTGTTTGACGTAGCTTGTCTGTTTGATTTGAGGTTAAACGTCCCTGTCAACACTGTAAAGGTCATTTTGGAGACGTTGCTTCCAATTTTGTGGGACTTTTACCTGACCTTGAGATGAAATGACATCTCAAGCCCTGCTGCCAAATGAAACCAATAGTGTTTATTGGCATGGACGGGCCGACTCGCACCGCTTTGACTGGGCAGGCTTAGATCCTCTAAGCGGTTTACCGGTACTCGTGTGCGGGTCAGTATCAGTTCTGCGTAGAAGCATCATGCAGCCCATCTATTTCTTCAAGCCCCGATGGGCGGGGGCTGTGAGACGTAGATTGTATCGAAGGCGATCGTTCATGTCATTTATTTCATTCATTAACTCACCAGTCACATCATCATCATCATCATCATCATCATCATCATCATCATCATCATCATCATCATCATCATCATCGATTCATCATCATCATCATTTTTGTATCAAATTTAACAGCCAGAGTTAAAACGTAACTATTTTCGAAAAATAAAAATAGTGAAAAAATAGGTACTTTTGTCGTTGTTTCTTTTCTCGTAGTTCGTCTTTGCATGTGTGTATTGCTTATATATTAGTATTTTGGGTAACCGTTTGGCCAGACGTGGGAAAATTACGATCACTTTGGCTTTCCACTTGTCATTGATTAATTTGGTTTATTAAGGTAGCCGGGCGCTAGAAGCACAATGGGTCTACCACGCTGGTCGTGCGTTCATCTTATTAAACTGCACCCCCCCCCCTCCCCACATCCTGTCTAACTGGTATACGGTCAGCATAGAAAAAGTTTTACCTTATTATCAAAATTCTCTCTGATTTGGCTTACCAGTCCGAGTTTTTGCAAGGTTAAGATGTGCAACAAATAATCAAGGAGGATTATGTCATCTTAGTAAGAATGCCGGGGAGCCAGGCTAGACAGGCATATCTACCTGTGAAAGCTGTGATAACTTTTTCTGAGCCACCCCATGTTTGTTTATTTGTTTTGTTTGATTTGAGGTTTAACGTCCCCGTCAACACTGTAAAGGTCATTTTGGAGACGTTGCTTCCAATTTTGTGGGATTTTTACCCGACCTTGAGATGAAATGACATCTCAAGGCCTGCCGCCCAATGAAACCAATTGGGTTTATTAGCATGGACGAGCCGACTCGCACTGATTTGCCTGGGCCGGCTTAGTAAGCGGTTTACAAGTACTCGTGTGCGGGTCGGTTTCAGCTCTGCGTGGAAGCATCATGCAGCCCACCTATTTCTTCAAGCCCCGATAGACGGGGGCCGACCCCATGCTTGTTATCCGGACAATAATTTCTGCCCAAAATGAACAAATTTTTATCAGAATGTGGTGTTTAATGTAATTTAAAATTATATTCCAGATCTGTGTTGAAAAACACAAGAATGTGGGTACTCGTTAGAACCACCTGCAATTCGACATTTTATATCAATTTTATGAAAAACTTGTTATTGTACGAGTGGATTTCTGCATTACAAGAAACTACATACTATCACACTGAGCAAAGACGTTCAAACAAAGTCGCATTAGAGTCGACGTTGTACCCACATTGATACGATGTTGTTTGCGTTCCTGTGCTATAAACAGTATAAGCCCCACATCTATAGATATAGTGTTGTTATTTTAAATTGGTAGTATTCGCCCACTCTGGTTGCTCATTATCTGTAAGCACAAGGTCGGAAAAGGATTTTTAAACAAATTGGTACCCTGTAATTCACAGTAAACATCGAAAACAAACAAACCCAAAAAACACCTCATTCTATGTAGCTTATTTATATATTAGGACAGCTCATCAATGTGACAAGGTCGATTATTTCCTGGCTTTTAAAACGACACGTTTGTTGATAAAAATCTGTGGTATTTTGTATTTCTGCTGCATCCCCGTAACCCTGTTTTTTTCTGTATCAAGTGGGGTTTACTCACCAGCTAACGTGATGTTCGACGGCATCTAACAAATACCCACGGAAACTATTGTCTTCTGTATTTATCCAACTGGTGTCCACGGCCTCCGTATCTCAGTCGGATGCGCGTCAGGCTGGTGATCAGGATGACGCGGGTTCGACACCTGCCGGGGTCGGCAACATTCTTTCGTGGAGAATGATCATGAAATTTTCTACGGTCATTCTCTCCCTTCCGCTGATTCAAGAAGGGCAGTATAGACCCTGATCAGAAATCACAGAAGACAGCGTTTGAGCAGGAACTTCACTGTTTGCTTGAACTGCAGGAATTAAAGGACAAAAGAAAACAGTCTAAGACCAGATTCTGGACCTCATTAGAGACAAGCTACCCTCTAGTGGGACAGGGTAGACCCGTATCAGATACCACAGAAATTGACATCTGAACAGGGTCTACACTATTTGCTTGTAAAACTACAGGAATTTAAGAATTATAGCATCCTCCAGTTCTTTTTAGTGCTATTGTAAAATTCATGTAATGAGACCCACTTTAAGACTATTCAAAAGTGGCCTTTTGAAGCCTTTATCCCATACTAAGTGCACACACTTTCACCAGTCACTGTCATATGCCCATTTTGAATCTCTATGAATGTAGTTGCAGTTGTTAAATATTCGCGAAACCAGGGGCTTGAGTGAGTGAGTGAGTTTTAGTTTTACGTCCCACCAACAGCTAAGGTCATACGGAGACGGTACCTCGGTTTAAAGACTCATCCGAAAGTCTGGAGAAGCCCGGGATCGATCCTGCGATCCCTGGTTTACAAGGCGAGTAGCGTAACCACTGCACCACGGAGGCTTCTAACCAGGGGCTTGAACCAGTGACCTCTGGCTCTTGAGTCAGAAGCACTGCCAACTGTGCCATGTATTTGTTTTAGTTTATTTTAATAGATTCATTTGATGGTGGGCACATTAGTTGGGAATTAATCACAAGATTTCATGTTTCAAGACACTCAAATACTGTTTATTTGTAAAGAAACTTATTATTGGGGAAAATTGTCCCTTTGTCCATTTTGTACCGAAAGGAATCTTCCACTTTATATATAGCATACGTCCATTTCAAAATTAAGGGGTGTCTTGTTGTGTTTTTCTTCCGAAACCTACTTGGAAATTTGCTGGAAATTTTGCAAATAGTGTAGACCGTGATCAGACGCCACGTTCTGCTCGAGTTTCTGCCTGAAACATAGATTGTTGGACCCACAGTTTGTGTGTTTTTTATCAGAAATGGTAAAAGTCTCGACGAAGCGGTTCTAACGAGTGCCCACATTTCATCATTTTAGCAGAAATGAAAAAAAAATCTTTACACCTGTAAACCCCATGCAGCTTTACTGTATATAGGGTTTAATGGTGTTAAAAATGTATATGCGTGTTTTCCTGGTGTTTCTGTGACTTTCTTCCTGTGATTTTAGCTCCTTCAAAGAGCGCCCATAGTCTTTATATAGTTAATACCGTGTCTTTTTACTACAAATGCAAGATATAAAAACCTCCAAATATAAAGACCATCTACCAGTAATGCCACACAAAAACATTACAAAACACGCCTATTCAAAAATAGTGAAAATTCTGCATCCACAAAATGAAAATTTATAGGTAAAAAAATCTATTTCGTATACATAGATTGTGGATGCTCGTTCTAACCGCCTCGGTGAGGCGGTTCTAACGAGTACCCAAAATTTATGTTTTTGAGCATAAGAAAAAGAAATGTTTAACCCCGTAAACCCAGTTTTACTGTATAAAAGTGGAGTTTAAGGCGGTCAAAATTAGGCGTGTTTTCGTGATGATAAAGAAAATTAAAATACTTATAAAAACTTGTCTAGCAAACATTTACCTGCATCGTAGAGAGATAATTACAATTAATTTAATAAAAAGTTAAGACCATCTTAGATTAAGACCAGCTTGCGTATACATTTTACCAGCTGCATGACAGCTGTATGTTGTTTTACATACAACATCATGCTTAGATCCTTTTAGCAGTTTACCAGTACTCGTGTGCGGTCGGTTTCAGCTCTGCGTGGAAGCATCATGCAGCCCATTTATTTCTGCAAGCCCCGATGGGCGGAGGCCGAGCACAGGGGTGTGTTACCGTAATGTGAATTAAGACTCTAAGGGATCAACAAGGATGGAAACCTTCGTTGTCTGTCGTTGTTCGTCATTGTCAATACTTTTGAATCATACTTTTCAATCAACTCCACGGCCCCCGCCCATCGGGGCTTGGAGAAATAGATGGGCTGCATGATGCCTCCACGCAGAGCTGAAACAAAATTGGAAGCGACGTCTCCAAAATGACCTTTACAGTGTTGACGGTACGTTAAACCGCAAAGCAAACAAACAAACAAATCAATATCCTCCAGCTATCCATGCTTAAATCTAATTCTGTGACTTTTTCCCGTGACTTTTTTTCCTACCCGAAACTGACTTTTTTCCGTGACCCGTCTGTGTTCACATGGACATCTGTTTAGGTCGGCGCACTGTAAACTGACACGGAAACCGTTCGGGCTACACTGTGAAGACCAGTGTTTTATCGGAACATATATTCTGGTATCAGACCGACAGCTGACAAAAAGAATAAACCCTAAGGCGAACAGGATAAACTAAAATCAGACTTTACGCATGCGCAGACCGATATTAGTCTCTGCTGAGCACACAAGAGTGAAAAGAATTGGTCCTAACATTGAGCCTATTTTTACGGGCGGGTGCAGTCTCATCTGTCCAATTACACAAATCAGACTGCGCCCGCTCGTATTGTCGCGTATTTGGAAGGGTGATCGGAAAGACAGTCACTGGAAAAAAGCCACAAATGAAAAATATCAAAAACTATCAATTAAAAAGGATATAGTCATCAATAAAAATAATCACAGCACCTGCAAACCATACTTTTCCCGATTAAAGGAATGTTCATCCCAGAGACGTGTCAATTTTGTCAAAAACTTTAATGTAATTTCCAATGTTTAAAATAAACTTTAATTGATTACGTTATTTAATTTACTAGTGAACTTTATTTTCAAAATAAAATGGTCAAAACTCAAACACTATGTCTTTTTTTTTTTTTTTTGCTTTTAAAGTGTAAGTATCGAAGGCTCTCTGATTTCTGATATTGTTCATCACTGCCAATTCTTTTATATCTGAAGATACCAACTTAAACCTGAATTGGAAATTGTCGCCTCTTCATCTTCTTACAAATCTATAGGGAAAAAATGTATTCAAGCAAACAGTGTGGACCAAGATCAGACTGCAGCTATAGGATCAGTGACTGATCTGTGCCCACTCTGTTTGAAAAAAATAAGTCACCAGCTGATGACAAATTAACGCAGATGACAATACTGTGATTGGCATCTTAAGGGTTAAATCATCAGTGATCCAAAAAAGGAATTGTTCTGTTCCGTTCTGGTAAAAAAAAATAAGGTAAACAAGAACACAACTATAAAAATGATTTGAAAATTTTACCGCAAAAAAAAAAAAAAAAAAAAAAAACGAAATTAAGTTGAAAAATTCAAATAGTATTACGATAACGCACCCTTGAGAGATAGCACATCTTCGTATCTCACAAAACAATTTTATTTGGCGAAAATTTGTGATATTTTCCTTATTCATATTCCAACATGGGTTGCGGGTGCTCATTAGACTTAACTCATTGATGCGGCTCTGAAGAGTACCCAATGCCTATGTCTTGGTAGTCATAAGTTTTCTCTATATGATGTGGGGTGTAGAGGGGTAATAATTATACGGATTTGTTAACGTGATTTTTGCTTATTGCTGCTCAATATATATATTGAGGCTACTCGTTGCA
The DNA here is from genome assembly GCA_963580285.1 of Lucinisca nassula. NCBI lineage: Eukaryota > Metazoa > Mollusca > Bivalvia > Lucinida > Lucinidae > Lucinisca > Lucinisca nassula. The sequence continues at coordinate 42,723,808 of OY757018.1, forward strand.
ACCGTCTCGGCGAGTGGGTTCTAACGAGTACCCACAATCTATATTTTAAAGAAAAATAAGAAAAACAAAAAAAGAAAAACAGGTTTGTTCCTGTCAACCCCTAAAGTGGAGTTCAACGGGGTCAGAATTTCGTGATGTGTATTCTCGACTATAATATGAACCGGTACACGGCAAAACCTGCTAAACCGCCAGTGCGAATAAGAATACGTAGATCAGACTGTGCGATCAGACTGCACAGTCGCGCATTCTGATCAGCCTTCGCTGAACGGAAGAGACATGGATTAAAAAAAAGGAAATTAAAATTATGTGTGTACGTTTGTGTAGCATTTTCGTGGTTTGCTATTTTTTCCCCAAACATTAATGATATGATATAATGCTATACAGACGCACAAGCAAAATATCTCCAACCCAAATGTCTCGATCAATAAATAAAAAATAAATAAATAAATCCTTACATGTACGTTTTAGTCCCAGTAAGAATGACCTGTCTCGTGATAGCGCAGCCTGATTGAAATCCGTAAAAAATCGGCATAAATGAGAATATATTGTTGTTCCTGGTGATTATTGGTTTCAATGGACATTGATTTCAATAATTTCTAAGCTAAACACATGGCCAAACAGATGGCTCGTGTTGCGTAATACATGGACCGGCGACAAAATGACAGAAGTTGACAGGTATGCAGGTATTCTAACGGATAAGACTTACAAGGAACACGAAATATTTGTTGTGTGCTTGAAAACGGATTTATATATTTAATTTTTATTTCTTTATTAATTTGGTTTGGAGTTTAAGGGCCAAGTCAATATTTCTTCGGTTACCGACCAGGCGGGGATCGAACCAGCGATCTCGAGATCACCGGTCAGACGCGCAACCGGCGGCCGCCTTCTATTTGGTGGGTGCGGGATATTGCCAGAACATAATAACTAGTTTAATATGGCCCTGATCGCAGAATAATAAATATTATACTAATATTTATGATAATAATAATAATACATTATTAGACAACATTTGAAAGTTTACAATATTATTTCCTCATTAGCCAGTCAAATTCATATCTGTAAACTGCCCGCTTCTAGATAGATTTGATTGATATATTTGATTAGGAGGGGGTGTGGCCTGGACCGCCGGGTTACCCTAAAATGCGAAAAGGATTTCGCGAAAAGGAGTCCTTTTTACCCTAAAATGCGAAAAGGACTTTTTATACGCTACTGTTAGCGAAAAGGACTGCTCTATATTCTTGTTGCGGACGAGATGGGACATGGAAGTTCTTGTAGTAAAATGAATACTTAAAAAAATGTGTACGGCGCTTGTCATCAACTATCTTACTTTAACCGCCGCCTATGCAATATAATATCAATTTACCTACCAGGCACGCGTATGGTTTCTTTCCTATAAGTTTTTTTACCTGTAATAACGGATTATTGCATGCGGCACGTGTCATCAAAATTGTATAAATAAAGCTGTTGGCATTAATGACTATCTTACTTTAACCACCGCCTATGCAATATAATTCTATTTTAATATGAGAAATCATTTTGAAAAAATCGTGATTTTTTTAAATAAGGTTTACCCCTGTAAACCCCAGTTTTATTATATAAAAGTGGTGTTCAAGGGGGTCAAAATTATATAGGAGTGTTTTCATGATGAAGAGAAAGAAAAAAAGAAACCATAACAAAACAAAAATGTTAACTGTTCTGAGACAGACAGACAGACAGACAGACAGACAGACAGACAGACATAGATATGTATACATTATTTTTCTTCTTATCCAAGCTGTTGTGTGTACTCGTTAAAACCGCTCAATCTTTTTTTCTAAGCCCCGATGGGCGGGGGCGAGACAGATAGAGAGAGAGAGAGAGAGAGAGAGAGAGAGAGAGAGAGAGAGAGAGAGAGAGAGAGAGAGAGAGAGAGAGAGAGAGAGAGAGAGAGAGAGAGAGAGAGAGAGAGAGAGAGAGAGAGAGAGAGAGAAAGAGAGAGAGAGATTGTTTTGGGTTTACATGTCAAACATTGAGAGTGACGGAGAGAGAGGGAGAGACACACACACAGAGACAGACATAGATATGTATACATTTTTTTCTTCTTATCAGAGATGTTGTGTGTACTCGTTAAAACAGCTCAGTAAGTCGTTTATAATGGTTTCATTTCTGTGAGGAAGCATCATGCAGCTCAATCTATTTTTCCAAGCCCCGATGGGCGGGAGCGATACTGATAGTATAATCAGAGAGAGAGAGAGAGAGAGAGGAGAGAGAGAGAGAGAGAGAGAGAGAGAGAGAGAGAGAGAGAGAATTAAACATACGCAACTATATGAAACGACTGAAATACGAGGTCGGGACATAGAGAGACTAACTTCTCGAAATATACAATTCGCGAAGTGCATGGTACTCGTTAGAACCGCCTTAATTAGTGAATTCTAAAGAGCACTTAATCGCGAAACACGCCCTTAATATTTTGAAACCATAATCTCAACTTTTATATGGTAAAAAATGAGGTTTAGGGGTATACATTGTTTTCATTTATTTCTGTTCAAAAAAACAGATTGTGGGTACTCGTTAGAACTCGCCGAACAAACTGAACATTTGTCTGTTTTCGCCATTGTGAAATGAACGAATGTAAGGACTCGATGGAAAACATGCTTTTAAAGACAGTTTTAATTTTAATTAAAATTGCTCATTTATCTTTTGAAGACAAAGGAGAGCGGTATGTACCTTTAATTTGTGTTTCTTTGAATGTCTCTTTTTCTCAATAAAGAACTTAACTACACCGTTAATGCAATTAAGTAATGATACCGATCGGATTTCTTTTTTGATCTGCAGTCAAAAGGCCGAGAGAGACAGAAAGACAGTCGCAGAGAGAGAGAGAGAGAGAGAGAGAGAGAGAGAGAGAGAGAGAGAGAGAGAGAGAGAGAGAGAGAGAGAGAAACGTAAAGACGAAGGCAAGAAGATACCGATAGTCTTTTCAACATCAAAATATAGATCGTGGGTACTCATTAGAACCGTCTCATCGAGGCGGTTCTAACAGGTACCAACAATCTATATTTTAGAGCAGAAATAAGAAAAATAAGGTATGCCCCTGTCAACATCGGTTTTACAAAATAAAAATGGGGTTCAAGGGGATCAAAACTATACAGGCGTGTTTTCGTGATCATTTATTTATTTTGTGAATATTTAATATCTCATTACGCTAACACACGGGCCTCCGTGGCCTAGTGGATAAGAGCGCTGACTCTTAGTCATTAGGTCTCTCACCGCCGTAGGTTCGAGCCTCGCTCGGGCCACGTGTGAGACGCCAAGTTCTGCAACGGAAGGTCAGGTAGTTTTTCTCCGGGTACTCCGGTTTTCGCCCGCCTCTGATTAACGATCGGCTCGATATGAGTGAAATAATCTTGAAAGGGCCGTAAAACCCAAACCAAAAAAAAAAAAAAAAAAAAAAATTACGCTAACACATCCGTGCGACATATCGCATTTTTCACATCTCCAAAATGGCTACTTTTCTTATGAAAATGCGTGGTATTTGTCTTATTTTTACTGCTATCATAGGTCATGGGTGCTCGTTAGAAACGCGTTCTAACGAGTAACCACAACATATGTCTTGGAGCAGAAATAAGAAAAAATATTGAATACCCCCGTAAACCCGGTTTTCTTAAAATAAAGTGGGGTCTACGACAACACGTCCGTGCGACATAGTGCATTTTCGATATCTCCGAAATGGCTACTTCTCTGATGAACATGCGTGGTATTTTTCGTATTTTTACTGCAATCATAGGTCGTGGGTGCTCGTTAGAATTGCGTTCTAACGAGTACCCACAACCTATTACTTGGTACAGAAATAAGATAAATATTGAATACCCCCGTAAACCCCATTTTGTCTTTATGAAGTGGGGATTACGGGGGTGTTCATTTCACGGACTGGTTCACGTGATGAAGTTTTAAACCGGTTGAAATGAACTCATTTAATAATTCTTAATTAATTTAGTACGCTTATTAATCAAATCAACTAAATATTGTTGACGGCACTGTTAAACCCCAAATCAATCCAAATACAAGGAATATCATCAAAATCTTTTCTTTTCGTTTTTTTTTTTTTTGAAGTTTAATGCAAGAGATAACTACAAGAACTTCCATGTCCCATCTCGACCGCAACAAAAATATAGAGAAGTCCTTTTCGCTAACAGTAACTTTTCGTTAAAAAAAAGTCCTTTTCGCATTTTAGGGTATGTCCTTTTCGCGAAAAGGATATGTCCTTTTCGCGAAAAGGACTCCTTTTAGCACACACGGTTTTGGATTATGCATGCGTAGCAAATTTGGTAGGGAGCCACAATGTACATGTATGCGTCACGAAAGCACTGCCCCTACCCCCCCCCCCCCCTGAACCAAACTTTTATACAGTAAAATTGAGATTAACAGGGTATATATGATTTTTCTTCTTTCTTCTCAAAAGGATAGATCGTGGATATTCGTAAGAACCGCTATGTGGAGGGGGTTCTAACGAGTACCCACAATATGTTTTGGGTAGAAGTAAGAAGATTATCAGACGTTTTAGCTAACATTTTTTCTAGTGCTAAATATTTTAAGTTATTTGAAAAGGCGCGTTTTGCTTATTAGAAGTGCCTCATTGAGGCGGTTCTGACGAGTATCCAACACATATGTCTTGGCAGTCATAAGACAAATATGTTTACCCCGAAAACCCGTTTTCTCTGTATAATGTGGGGTGTAGAGGGGAAATCATTACACGGAGTTGTTAACGTGATGTTTTCTTATTACTGCTCAATATATATTGAGGGTACTCGTTGCAACCACCTCGGCGAGGGGTTTCTAACGAGTACCAACAATCTATAATTTACGGGCTCGGTGGCTCGGTCAGATGCGCGTCTGACTGGTGATCAGGAGGACGCGGGTTCGATTCTCGCCGGGGTCGGCAACATTCTTTCGTGGAGATTGATCATGAAATCTTTTCTACGGTCATTCTCTTCCTTCCGCTGATTCAAGAAGGGCAGTTGTCAGTTTCTGGCGAAAGAATGTGCACTGTACTGGTTAACCGCTTACGTAGGAAAAGTGTGGATAGGTAAACTGACCGGCTCAAAAATGACCTAACAGGGCCGTCAAACTCCAAAACAAACAAACAAAACAATCTATAATTTAAAGCAAAAATAAGAAAGGTTTGTTCCTGTTAACCACAACCGTTTTCCAACAAAAGTGGAGTTAAATGGGGTCAGAATTTCGTGATGTTGACTTTTCTTCCGTAACTTTTTCCTACCCAAAATTCACGACATTTTTTCCACCACTTCTTTTCCTTTGACTCACTTTCTCCTACTTTTGACGACCATAAATATGAACTGGTACACGGCAAAACATGCTAAACAGCCAGTGCGAATAAGAAAACGTAGATCAGACTGTGCGATCAGACTGCACAGTCACGCATTCTGTTCAGCCTTTCCAAACAATCCTATACAAATACATTGTAACCTTTATCGCCGAAGAAATGAAAATTTTATTGTGATATTTTTCTTATTTCTGCTCTAAAATATAGATTTTGGGTACTGGTTAGAACCGCCTCGTCGAAGCGGTTCTAACGAGTACCCACAATCTATATTTTAGAGCAGAAATAAGAAAAAATAAGGTTTACCCCTGCAAACCCCAGTTCTACTATATAAAAGCGGGGTTCAAGGGAGTCAAAATTATATAGGCCTGTTTTCATGGTGGGAAGAGACCAGGATTTAAAAAAAAGAAAATTGATATTTTCTTATTATGTGTGTATGTTTGCGTAGCATTCTTTTTCTCCATACATTAATGTTTTAATGTAAGGCTATACAGACGCTCAAACAGATCTCTCCAACCCAAAGACTGACGTGACGTGTCTCGATTAATAACTAAATAAATAATTAAATAAATATTGTTTTACATTTAAGTTTTAGTCCCAGTAAGAATGACCTGTCTCGTGAAAGCGCAGCCTGATTGAAATCTGTAAAAAAAATCGGCATATATGAGAATACATTGTTGTTCCTGGTGATTATTGATTTTAATGGACATTAATTTCAATAATTTCTAAGCTAAACACATGACCAAACAGATGACTTGTGTTGCGTAATACATGGACCGGCGACAAACTGACAGATAAACAAATTTTAATTGACAGGTATGCAGAAAAAATAGGATTAGATTACAAGGAACAAGAAATATTTTTCGTGTGCTTCAATACGGATTTATATATTTAATTTTTTCTAGGCGTTATTATTCTACATACATGTATACTTATTCATATTGTGAATTAAGGACTCTGTCACCTGGGCTAAAATTCATGGGTGTTTAGCTGTTAACATATTTCTAGAAAAACAACCCATAATGTTTCAAATTAAATGAATAAATCTGAGACATGCATATTACAAAATGTTCTTTTGCTATTGGAAGGAAAAAATAAAAATTAATTTTGTAAGAAAATTTAACACTGGGGCAAATCAGCGTAGTGATAGAAATTGTGTCAAATCGTTCCAGGACAAACAATTTTCCCCTCTTGTATCTATTCTATGCATAATAATATTAAGGGTTTTAACGGAAGATTAAAGTAAATCATGATCTGGGCATAAAAATTAATTTGGCTTGGAAGAGCTATCATATGAGTTTCTATGTTTTTTTTTTCTGTATGCATTAACCTCTCTGTAAAAAGGGTTTGGGGGTATAACACAGTTCTAACACACATCCCAAAATGTATAGATTATATCGAGGCCATTTGAATGAGTACCATCACTATATTATTATATTGTGGGTGCTCGTTAGAACCGCCACATTGAACATTTGTATACGTAAAATGTTAGTCCTAGTACTCATTAGAAACGCCTAGAATAGATCTGCCTCATTTGAAGTGGTTCTAATAAATGCCTTGTGGCTACTCGTGGTTTGGGGTTTACCATCCCGTCAACACTGTAAAGGTAATTTTGGAGAAGTTCCTTTCCAATTTTGTAGGACTTTTACCCGATATTGAGATGAAATGACATCTCAAGGCCTGTGGCCTAACGAAACCAACCTTTGTATATGTAAAATGTTAGTTCTAGTATTCATTAGAAACGCATACTGAAGCGGTTCTATTAAATTCCTTGTGGCTACTCGTTAGAGCCGCCTCATTGAGGCCATTCAATCAAGTACCAACACTCTATAGGGCTCGTACGAACCGCCTCATTGAACATTTGTATATGTAAAATGCTATTCCTAGTACTTATTAGAAATAGAGCAAGTACCACACTCTATATAGTATATTGTGGGGATTAGCATTTGAATCACCTCATTGAGTTCATACAAATGTACACCCTCACTTTATAGTATATTGTGGGTGCTCGTTAGAACTGCCTCACTGAGACAATTTTAACGAACACACCAAATCTATATTTTATGGAAAGAAAAATAAATAAACTGATATTATTTGTTTAGCTGAACTAATTTTATTTTATTTACTTTACTAAAACTGTTTGTGTATAATTCATTTTACTTTTTTATTCTATAAGAAGAAGAAAAACAAGAAGACGAATGGAATTTCTATTATATCAAAATAAAAAGCAATTCTTTCCAACAAACATTTGGCTTTTTATCATTTTATTTATTTACTGATAATTTTTCTTCAAATTTGAAGCTTTAATTTGTTTGTTGGTTATATTAGAACTAAATTTGCTATTTAATTTATTTTTATGAAATATGTTTATATTTTGTTTCTTTGTAATTTAAACATAAAAATAAATAAATTAATTTATCCCGACTAAATTGTAATAACACAGGCATGTTTGTCTATTGAAACCAATTATATTACATAATTGAGAAAACAAGGTTAGCTTCAAATAAAGCAGGGCTGTCAATCACTTATGGTAATCACTGTAATGTCACAATAGCTCTCCATTTACAGCCAATCAGATAAACAGAATTGACGTTAACCCTTCAGAGGTCACACAAAGAATTTCCTGTGATTCCTTATATAGTCCAGTCACGTCTTTAATCATCAGGTCTCTCGCCGCTGTGGTACGAGCCTGGCTCGGGTCACATGCGATTCGCCAAGTTCTCCAACGGAAGGTCAGGTGGTTTTCCTTCAGGTGCTTTGGTTATCGCCCACTTCTGATTAACGATCGGCTCAATATGAGTGAGAAAATATTAGGGTCGTTTAAAACCCCCCACACAAAGTCACAAGAAACAATAATATTTATCAGAGCTCTTACTTGTTCGCGTGAGAGGATCTAAACAGTTTATGAGATATTAGGCTTTTAATGAAGTCGATGGGGCGGGCCATGTTCCCAGAGGGACCCCCTTGAAACCCTCTTGCAAAACCTCATATTGATATCTATCATATCCCCAAATTTCGGGGAAAAATCCGTTGAGTGGTTACGGACAGCTCGCCCGTCAAAGGTTTGGGCGGAGTTTTGCGTGCCCCATGGGACCTTTTGGTTCCACTGTTTTAATTTTCAAACCCTCATGCACAATTGCATGTTCATACCGATCATATCCACAAATTTCAAAACAGCCCGGCCTAGAGTTACTGAGGACTTGTCTGGACAAAACTTCGCAGAAAAGAAAAAGAAGAGAAGAAACCTAGCAAAACCAATAAGTCTCGTTTGGAAGACTTAACCATTAAACATTATCCTGCTGAATAAATTAATTTAGCAACACCCATTGCTGACTATCAAGCATTCAAATTTCGTAATATAATTCACAAACTGCAAGACAAACAGTTAAAGGCCTGATCAGACTGCCGTTTCAAAAGCCACTTGATCTGGAGCTACACTGTTTGCATAACTAGGGGTTGTTGTGTTCAACTGGATAAAGGTTTAACATACACTCAGCCACTTATAAGACTAGTTTTGAAACTGAGCTTCCTGTTGTGTCCATTTCTGTATTTATTGGAAGTACACCAGGAGGAAATCTGACCAGGGTCCTCACTGTTTACATTAATTACAAGGATTTGTGTCAAAAATATGAAGTTGTTTGTGAGAGCAAACATGTGGGACAATAATTTCCAGGGTTAATTTTAAATAGTACAGTAAAATTCCTATATTAAGACCACCTTTTGGACTGTTCAAAAATGGTCTTGAAGACCACTTTGAACAGTCCCAAAGGTGGTCTCTGACCAGAGGCCACTGTTTGCAGAAAACACAAAGAAAGAATAATTGCAACCTACTAAATAAGCCTTTTGAAGCAGAATTTCACTGTATCTTTATAGTATTTCATTTTAATGCCTGTGGTCATTTAACAGCCTGACAACATATAAATGAAGAGGGTAACAATACTCTAGCTGTTTACCAGTTTTAATTCTTGCCAGTTCTTATTATGATAAGCTGAACACCAAGTAGCTAAAATCCTGGCGACATACAGAGGTTTATATGAAAGTAAAGTGAGTGAATGTTTGAGTTTTACGTCTCACCAACAGCTAAGGTCATACGGATACGGGATCGACCTCGGTTTAAAGACTTATCCGAACGTCTGGAGAAGCTCGGGATCGATCCTGCGACCACTGGTTTACAAGACGAGTAGCATAACCACTACACCACGGAGGCTTCTATATATATGGAAGTAAAAGGGCTATCCTTTGGAAGCAAGGAAATTCGATCAGTAATAGGCCTAGTAATAACCCCTAACCACTACCCTGGCATTAATCTGAATCTTGTGCCAACTTTGTCACAATATAAGCAGTATAGCCTCCTTTAAACTATATTGCTATCTAATCTTGCGCCCCACGCCCATCGGGGCTTGAAGATATATAGTTGCTCACAGTGCTGAAACCGACTGGCGATGCATGTAAATCCTATTGGTTTCAATGAGCGACAGGTCTTGGGATGCCATTCCATCTCAATCTCGGGTAAAAGTTCCACAAAATTGGAAGCATCGTCTCCAAAATGACCTATACAGCGTTGACGGCGTCGTTAAACCTACCAAAAAAAAACCCATCTCATCTTGAAAAAGTTTCCTTTTAACAAGGCGCCTTGTCCAGTTTTTGATCGTTTTTGAGTCTACATGAGCATGTAATGAAAATAGGCCAGATGCGTCACTGCTGATTATTTAAGGACCATTGCACTAGAACAGGTCCTTATCATCATCAAATTCACATGCATGTGCGCAACTAATTAATACACATGACAGATTCGGCTTCTCTTGTACTACATGTCCGAGAGCAGGAAAGGCTCTGGCCAGACTGCGCGTTTGCACAGGCTCTTCAGAGTTTGTGCTGGTCGCCTTTATGATAAAGATACTTCTTTCTTTTGATAAAACATGTCTCTGCGGGCAAATACCGTCTAAGTAAGAAGTCGATTCAATACAATGCCATTACGCTGCATCGACGTTGTCACTTTAAATAAGCATGATTTTTTATGGAAACTGTTTTCGCGAAATGTTTTGTAGCTGTGAAGGGGGCTGGGTACAATCGCTGACACTTAAAGCCGGGGGTCTGGTTCTAAGCCTACCATGTACGGGTAACCAGCAGACAAACGTAGGTGTGGCTTTGACTTGATGGGCTGGTTATCTATGGGGGTCATAAAGCTGATAAAGATTATAGGTTATGATTGATTTTAATAAAAAGCTGCTGTCCATATATTTATCACGCACAACCCTTCTAAAATTGGAAATAAATTAGGCTTCAGAACAATGACTGTTTCTCGATTATTATTATTGTTATTATTATTATTATTATTGTTATTAGCGACGGTTGCTGAAAACCGGTTGACACCAGCCTGTGAGACTGAGGACAACCAGCTAAAAACCAACAGCTGAATTTGATTATCTGTTCCTTCATTCGTAAATGATTAGAAATCCTGAATGAGCTTCTAATCTTCAAACCTTTTGTGGGGGTGGGGTGGGGGTTCTTGGGGTCTTCATGGGTTATTTCTATTGCGGATTGCAAACAGATGTTCTTAGAATAAATATAAATCTGCTGGTATTTGAGGGGATAGGACATACCCGGGGGTGGGGGGCATTAATGATTGTTGGTGTCGGTGTATGTACCTTATTATAATGAACAGCACAATATATGGTTTAGGGTTGGGCTTTAAGCTGTTTCTGTCATATTAAGCCCTATATGAGCTGGAGGGGGACAGGGCAAAGCCCTGGTTAGTGGCACTGAATGCATCTTATAAGGAACAACAACTTAGCCATGTATATTTCGGCGATGGGGATCTGAAGAGTTTCTGAGATATTAATAAGTTCTAAGTAGTTGGATCCTTTGTCTTTGATTGATTTGAGGTTTAATGTCCCAGTCAACACTGTATAGGTCATTTTGGAGACATTGCTTCCAATTTTGTGGGACTTTTACCAAACATTGAGATGAAATGACATCTCAAGCCCTGTCGCCCAATAAAACCAATATGGTTTAAAAGCATGGGCCGTCCGACTCACACCACTTGGGCAGGCTTAGATCCTCTAAGCAGTTTTCCGGTACTCGTGTGCTGTCGGTTTCAGCATCATGCGTGAAAGCATCATGCAGCCCATCTATTCAAGCCCCGATGGACGGAGCCGATTGGATCCTTTGGAAGCAAATAATTCACCAAATAAACGCAAATAGAAGATTCGGTTTTATTTGAGTCTGTTCATGACCTGTACTGAAATGTGCAACACCGGCCACGCCCTCTAGCATCGAGAACTCTATTTTCAAAATGATTCTAAATGAACTCAATGATCCCAAAGGACAAGAAAATACAAATGTATAATCTGCACTATATTGAATTGATGTAAGCCTTATTTATCTGGAGGGCGTGGCGCACCCGTCAGTGCTAAAAAGAGTGACTATAAAGCTTTCCATGATATTAAACTATATGTGAGCTAGAGGGGTGTAGCACGCCCCAGGAAGATCCCTGGTCAGTACCACTGGATAGGTATTATCATACCAAACAACAATATACATGGCTGTATATTATTTAGTAGCAGGGATCTGAACAGTTTCCATAATGGCATTTCCTTAGTACAATGGAGTGGGGGTGGCACGCGATCTCTAGGTAAACCCTAGCGGCTTATTTGGGTGGTAGGGCGTGGGATGCCATTTATTCTTAATGTCGGACGAGAGTCCCACAAAATCGAAAGAAAAGTCTCCAAATGACTTGATTAGTGTTGATGGGGACGTGAAACCTCAACACAAACAAATAAAACTGTAGCTCAAAGTAACAGATATGATGAATGCGGTCTGAGTGACTGTTGGACTGTTGGGTTTTAAGGAAACTGGCGAATAGTAGACCATCTAAAACCTGGCTTAAACATGAGGGAGGGGGGGGGTGGGGGTGGAGGGGTGTGAGGGAGCAGCCTTGCAAACTGCATTGCTGTGTATGAAGAGACTGAATAAAACCGAGCCTCCGATTTTCGTTCTTTCATGTGTTCTTTGTTTCCAAAGGCAACCTTTTAGCTTTGTATTTTAAACGGCACAAGAGGCCTATCAAAACAAAGAGCTGTTACCAGACAACATAGCTTGCCTGAAAAGTGTAACTGAAGCCATGGACATGGATATTTCCTGATAAACATTTGGTCCGTCATGTTTGAATATTAACATTATCAACATATCCAATATGAACCATTATATGGTTTGGAAAATATGATCACTAAAATCTTTCAGTTCCATTACGAAAACACACCTATATAAATACATTGTAAACTCTACCCCCAAGAAAACGAAAACTTTTAGATGAAAAAAAAAAGTGATTTTTCTTACTTCTGGTCCAAATAAAAATTGTGGGTACACGTTAGAACCGCCTCATCGAGGCGGTTCTTACGAGCACCTACAATCTATATGATAGAGCATAAATAAGAAAATAAGGTTTACCCCTGTAAATCCCAGTTTTACCATATAAAAGTGGGGTTCAAGGTGGTAAGAATTAAATAGGCGTGTTTTCGTGATGTATGCGCACGAGAGTGGTATTGCTGAATAAAACCTTGGATCTATATCTATCAGCATATCAAACATGAACCAAATCCTTCATATGGTTTGGATATTATGAGCTCTTAAAAACTTTTCCCGATCATTGTCTTCACTTTCTATTTTTAAACAAGTTGAAATGTTATATGATATTTTGTAAATTGTTTAAATATTCGTGTGCCGTAATAATGATCCTAAGTATTGGGATAGATAAGCCTTAGCAAAAGTACAGACCCAGATTATGAACAGTCTGATCAGGGTCTAAACTGTGTGTGTTTTCAAACCCAGATCAGACTGCTCCTTCAGAAACATTCTGATCAGGGTATGCACTGTTTGACATTCCGTCTGTACCTTTTGGACTTCTTGCTAGATCATGAAACAAACTTGTCAAAATATTTAGGAGAATTACAATAAGTCCTTAAGGTGTCCGGCTTTTTAGGATTTTTATGGTAAATTCAAACTGTTAACAATTTAAGTGACAGCTTGTGTATCTTCTGGAAATCATTGGAATATTCCAACAATTTTATGCTTCTGATGTTTTCACGATTATGAAAATGGAATGTCATATTCTGAAAAAAAAATGTGAATATTTTGTAAATTTTAGGAATAATCTTCTAATTTCAAACTTTAAACAATTTTAGTGACAGCTTGTTTTTTATGAAAATGGTTCTAATTCCAGCAATTTCAATGCTGTAAAGAGGTGCAAGTATTGGTAATTAAATGGTCTAGAGAATAAAAAAATGAGGTAACCTCATGGAATCGCTGAAATTATTCTTTGATTTAAAAAAATTTAATTCATAAACTAAGTATGACATCAGTAGTTTTAATTGCAAACATTTGAAATTGTAGGAATATTCCAGCAATTTCTGTGGCTAAAGAATAAAGATACCAATATATTAAGGTATTGTGCAATCCAAGCTATTTACGATATTAAGAGGCTGATTGTTGGAATATTCAATGAATTATGACCACAGAATGAAACTGAAATTGTTATTGTATGGAACTTGTCGGAATATTATTGCCATTTATTGAAATGGTATATTCTGATAGACGTTGTATATTTTGTAAATTGTTGGAATATTCCTGTATTTTTTTAAACATTTTAATCAGTTTTAGTGACCGCTTGTATATCTCTTGGAAAATGACACAATATTCCAGCAATTTAAGAATTAAACAGTTTCATGATTATGACATGGGAATTATATTCTGATAATTTTTTCATGTTTGTAAATCATTGGAGTATTTCTGTAATTTCAACGTTTAAAGGATTTTAGTGGCAGCTTATGTATCTTTTGGAAATCGTTGGAATATTCCAGCAATTTTAGATTTTAGATTTCACGATTATGAAATGTGAAAGGTTCCAAAGTTTGAAGTCCTTGGAATATTACTGCAATTTTAACTTTGTTATTATATATTAAAGAATTCCAAAATTTCTGTAAATAGATGGAATTTTCCTGTAATTTCAAGCAATATAAGGGACAGCGTGTGCATCTACTGGAATTTGTTGGAATACTTTAGCAATTTTTTTTACTTCAGTAGTTTTCATGTTTATGAAATGTGCAGTGTCATATTCTGACAAATTTTATTAATTTTGTAAGTTGTTGAAACATTCCGGTAATTTCAAACTAAAACAGTTTAAGTGAGATCTTTTGGAAATTGTTGAATATTCCAGTAATTTTAGATTTCAGTAGTTTTCATGATTATGAAAGTAGAAGGGCTCCAAAGTTTGAACTCCTTGGAATATTTCCTGCAATTTTAGCTTTTTCATTGTTATAAATTCAATAATGTGAAGAATTGTCCTGTTGAATCATGTTTAAAAGTTTCAAAAAGAGGGTACGTATATTCGCATTGCTGGAATATATTCCAGAGATTTTTAATGAAAACTGATGACAAATTCTGAAAAATTGGATCTATTTTGTAATTTGTTGAAAAAGTCATGTAATTTCAAAGTTTTTAACAATTTTAATGACAGGTTATGTATCTTATGGATATTGATGGAATATTCCAGCATTTTTTTACTTCAGTAGATGTCATAATTATGAAATGTGAAAGGTTCCAAAGTTTGAAATCCTTGGAAAATTCCTACAATTTTAGCTTTTTCATTATTATATATTTGAGAATGACCGGAATTCTGTAATTCCAAAGTTTAAATAATTTTACTGAAATTGATGGAATATTCCATCAATTTTAAACTGCAGTAGATTTTTATGATTTTAATGGTTCCAAATGTCGAAATCCCTGGAATTTCCTGCAATTTTAGCTTTCTCACTCTTGCTCATTCAAGATTGTCAAGAATGTTTTGTAAATTGTTGGAACATTCCTGTAATTTTAAACTTTAAACAATTTTACTGACAGCTTTTGTATCCATTTGAACTTACTGAAATATTCCGGGTTTTTTTAATTCAGTACTTTACATGATTATGAGATGGGAAAAGTCATATTCTGAAAAAAAATGTATATTTTGTAAATTGTTGGAATATTCCTGTAATTTCGAACTTAAATAGTTGTAATGAAAGCTTGTGAATCTTTTGGAAATTGTTGGAATATTCCAGCAATTTTAGATGTCGGTAATTTTCATGATTATGCAAAGTTTGAAATCCTTGGAATAATCCTGCAATGCCACCTTTTTGCATTGTTGTACGTTCTTAAAATGTAAAGAATTGGCTTTCACATCATTTAAGAAAGGTATGAGAAAGGTATGCTTATTCACATTGCTGGAATATTCCAATGGTATTATAAATGGGAAATGCCTTATTCTGACAAATTGTGTTTGTATTGTAAATTGTTGGAATATTCCTGTAATTTCAACAGTTAAACAATTGTTGGTGACAGCTTATGTAGCGTTTGGAAATTGTTGGAATATTCCAGCAATTTTAGACTTCTAGTCGCATTTTTGAACTGGATTGCTGGAATATTCCAATGATTTTAGTTGTGAAATACATGTATAGTGGTTTTGTTTGTTGTTGTTTTTGTTTTGCATATACAAAATGAGAATTTAAAAAATGAACTCATACCTTGTCTTCTTGTCTACTCTCTTGATTAACAGCTGATTGGTGTTAGGTCAAGAAAAGGCCCCAAAGTTTGCAATCATTGGAATATTCCAACTATTTCAATGGTTTATGAATTAAATGCAGCAGAAATAAATACAGTTAATCTGAATATGAAGATAAATATAGATTGTCTTTGTTCATATATATCATTAGAATATTCCTGCAATTACAAGCCCACTTTCTCTATATATAAATCAGTGGAATATTCCAGAGATTTAAGTGTGACCATTTTGTAAAAAAAAGGATAAAAATGTCTGGTCTGATGAATAGAAAATAAGATGTTATGGTGCAAATTGCTGGAATATTCCACGGATTTTATTGTTTAATTTAAAGGGAGGATTTGAAGACAGGATATTGTACCCTTAAATATTTCGCAGTTTTAGAGGGTATAAAACACATTGCAAAATTCTACCCTTGTTTTGACCTAATATTTTGACATCCAAAAACGTGAATTTCCTTACGAAAAAGGGAATTTCGTGCAAATTCCCTTTTTATTTTGTATTCGCTTAATACTAGTGTATACCCTGTAAACACCAGTTTTCTCCATATAAAGTGGGTTTTAAAGGGACGTTCATTACACGGACTTGTTAACATGGTACAGTCCAACCTGTATTAAGCGAGCACCTATGGGATAATAAAAAGTGCTTGCTTAAGACAGGTGCTTGCCGCTTAACACAGGTGGAGTTTAATGATTTTTCCTTTTCGGCACTGAAAGCCTACTTGCTTAAGACAGACTGCTTGTCTAATAGAGGTGGCCACTAAGACAGGTTTTGGTGTATATTATATTTTAACTAACGTTTTGCAGCGTATTTAGAACGAAACCATGACTTCTGAAGCCGCAGACAAAGGCGAGGAGAAAAAGGGGAGCGTTGTAAAGGTAGTAGCCAAGCTAGCCTTCTCCCATCTCGGCCTTTGCTTGTTGGTAATACTCTACACAATGCTGGGAGGACTATTGTTCGAGCTTCTGGAGAAGCAAAACGAGATATCGGCGTGTCGGGAATCTAGGCAGGAGTATGAAGACATGGAAAATGAGACTTTATTCAGGTGAGAAAAAGAATACGAGCTTTATTTAACCCTTATCCTGCTGAATGGAAAAAATAAGCTACTCCCATTACTGATTATCCACTGGTCAAATTACTTGATATAATACATTCATGCAGTTCATAACAAACTGTGTGGGTTCTGATCAGATCTTCAATGTTTGTAAATAAGGGTTTGTCGTGTTCAGCAGGACACATGTAACGCTAAAGAAATTAATGAAGTATGTAAGCACATTTAAGAAATGAATTTTATTTTTCTGCTGTTCATGAACAGCAGAAAAATAAGTTTATTTCTTATATTTAAATTCTTTGCTCCTCATCACTGTGCGAAAAAATGCTTATAGGGCAAACTTTAAACTTTCTACAGACAGCGGAAAAGCTTTGACGTCGCCAACGCCCGTAGAGAACAATAGTTTAGACTGGCGTCACATGACGTCACTGAAAGTTATGTGACTCGATGCGAACTACATTGTATTCGACAGGTTTACATTAGACTTTACACTGGAAATGTAAATATTGAAGTATGAACAACATCGGGTCATCGGTTTCCTTATTGTGCCAGTAACCTGATGTTAGAGGCTCACTTAAGGGGAATGGATACAACTTCAGGGGAGCCAACTCCTGCGAAAGTGCTTTTGTCTCTAAGGTTTATACTACACTGAACTTTCACGGTTTACATAATTTAATCATGACCCAATGTTGTTGTTTTAGCCCCCACCCATACGGGCTTGAAGAAATATATGGGCTGCATGATGCTTCCACGCAGAGCTGTGACCGGCTTGCACACTAGTACTGGTAAACCACTTAGAGGTGCGAGCTGGACCGTCCATGCTAATAAACCCTATTGGTTTCATTGGGCGACAGTGCTTGAGATATCATTTCATCTCAATGTCGGGTAAAAGTCCCACAAAATTGGAAGCAACGTCTCCAAAATGACCTTTAGAGTGTTGACGGGGACATTAAACCTCAAATCAAACAAACAAACCCAATGTTGTTCATATTTCAATTGACATTAAAAATACCAATATTTACAATAAAATTCCGATATTAAGAAGGCTTTGGGACTGTTCATAAGACCCCTTTTGAACAGTCCCAAAGGTGGTCTCTGACCAGAAAATGTTTTTTTTTTTTTTTCAGAAAACACAAAGCAAGAACGACTGCACACTTCTAAGTAAGCCTGTTAGACCAGAATAAGTCTTGAAAATTTTAGATGGTCTTAATAGCGGAAGTTTACTGTACATGAATATCTATCCATTTTGACGACATGAAAACAACTGCACGCAGTTGTCTTATTAACAGCAGAAGAGCGTCGGTTGACGTCATAACGTCAGTGACGTCGTTATTAGCCAATCATATTGGAGAAAACCATGACGGTTTTTTTAAACGGGTTTCGTCGCGTGAGTTAATATATTCACTGAGTTGTGAAAAATATGGCGTCCCAATAGTAAACTATAATGAAACTAATTATATGACTGATCCGCGTCAAAGGAAGTGTGTTTTCGACATTTCGATAACACACCCGTATACTGTGATGGAATCTGTCATATATCCAGAAATAGCTTTTTGCATATACAAATTTTGCGATATTTGCTTGCTGTCCAAACATAGATTGTGGATGCTTGTTAGGACCGCCTCTACTTATGCTGTCTGATCTCACAGTATAAACACCAAGTCCAAAATGAATAATAATCCTTTAGTCATCCAAAACAGAATTCTGAAAACTCCAAAAAATGATCCAAAGGTTAATCTTTCTTCTTATTTCGATTCATAGAAGATTCTAGAGAACCATTTGCTCATAAGCTAAAAATAATGTATCCCTGGAAATTTCTAATTTATCCCTTAATCCCAACGTAAACACAATATTTATCAACTATGTATAATGTATTTTTTATACCGCAACCAGGCATTCTAGTAACGTAATTAAGGGGGTCGAATAACTGCACGCTATAATCAGGTAGAAGAAAGTT
This sequence comes from Lucinisca nassula, assembly GCA_963580285.1. Taxonomy (NCBI): domain Eukaryota; kingdom Metazoa; phylum Mollusca; class Bivalvia; order Lucinida; family Lucinidae; genus Lucinisca; species Lucinisca nassula. Next base: position 42,742,724 of record OY757018.1, read on the forward strand.
GTTTTATTTAAAGACTGTCTTTAAATTTAAAGACTGTCTGTAAATTTAAAGACTTTTTAGTCTGTAGATTTAAAGACTAACACTGAGTACATGTGTAACACAACGGAAAATCGTGAAAATGATGTAACACGAAAAAATCGCATTCTCATACGCAGCCTCAGTATTCATCTCATTAATAAACGTGCGTTGCTAAAGACTGCATGTATTTTATTGTCTTCTAATATCGTTTAAATGATAGAAATAATTAAGAAATAAAACAACACATTTCCTTCCCTTAGACCACAAATGCCGTGAAACTCCGCAGTAAGGGAGGAAATATCTGTCAAAGGTCGAACATAAGATGAGTTTCGTACTGACGTCATTTCGTTTTCGGACATTTTACTGTTGTAGTCCGTCTGAAACTTTCATCAATTTTAGTTGTCAGAAAGTCTGTCTGTCGAAGCGATTGGTCCGTATATTGACAAAATGATAAAATCATTATACACATTCATTCCTGAGCTCATTTTACATATGAATCTTAATACAATTAAAAATCTAAAATGAGATCCTTTAAGAGCAATGAAAACATTCATAAGAAAGAAGATGGGTCATACAACGTAGTTTCGGCTAATAAAGCCTCATCAGTGACCCTGTAATGATCCGGCAAAGAAAGCCAGAAGAAACATACTGCAGTTTTGCGAATTTCGAATAGGCAGTCGATTCAAAGACTGATATAAATCAAAATTGGGTCCAAATAATTACAAACAAGTCTAGAATATGAGTCTAAACCAATAATTTATTTCTGATATCTCAGAATATTCACGCTGATCTCAAAGGACCAAAAGTAAAATATAAACTGCACTATGGTTGATGTACGGGGAGACGTTTTACGGCCGCCACACGGCACAACACCAGCTGCAGTGAAGGCAAATAAAAATCTAAAATGAGATCCTTTAAGAGCAATGAAAACATTCATAAGAAAGAAGATGGGTCATACAACGTAGTTTCGGCTAATAAAGCCTCATCAGTGACCCTGTAATGATCCGGCAAAGAAAGCCAGAAGAAACATACTGCAGTTTTGCGAATTTCGAATAGGCAGTCGATTCAAAGACTGATATAAATCAAAATTGGGTCCAAATAATTACAAACAAGTCTAGAATATGAGTCTAAACCAATAATTTATTTCTGATATCTCAGAATATTCACGCTGATCTCAAAGGACCAAAAGTAAAATATAAACTGCACTATGGTTGATGTACGGGGAGACGTTTTACGGCCGCCACACGGCACAACACCAGCTGCAGTGAAGGCAAATAAAAATCTAAAATGAAATCCTTTAAGAGCAATGAAAACATTCATAAGAAAGAAGATGGGTCATACAACGTAGTTTCGGCTAATAAAGCCTCATCAGTGACCCTGTAATGATCCGGCAAAGAAAGCCAGAAGAAACATACTGCAGTTTTGCGAATTTCGAATAGGCAGTCGATTCAAAGACTGATATAAATCAAAATTGGGTCCAAATAATTACAAACAAGTCTAGAATATGAGTCTAAACCAATAATTTATTTCTGATATCTCAGAATATTCACGCTGATCTCAAAGGACCAAAAGTAAAATATAAACTGCACTATGGTTGATGTACGGGGAGACGTTTTACGGCCGCCACACGGCACAACACCAGCTGCAGTGAAGGCAAATAAAAATCTAAAATGAGATCCTTTAAGAGCAATGAAAACATTCATAAGAAAGAAGATGGGTCATACTACGTAGTTTCGGCTAATAAAGCCTCATCAGTGACCCTGTAATAATCCGGCAAAGAAAGCCAGAAGAAACATACTGCAGTTTTGCGAATTTCGAATAGGCAGTCGATTCAAAGACTGATATAAATCAAAATTGGGTCCAAATAATTACAAACAAGTCTAGAATATGAGTCTAAACCAATAATTTATTTCTGATATCTCAGAATATTCACGCTGATCTCAAAGGACCAAAAGTAAAATATAAACTGCACTATGGTTGATGTACGGGGAGACGTTTTACGGCCGCCACACGGCACAACACCAGCTGCAGTGAAGGCAAATAAAAATAAAAATAAAAATAATAATACAAAACTGTTTTTCTGAGCACTCTTCAATTATGGTGGTTGGAATTTAATAAAATAGAGAAAACTATATAATTTGCAGTTACACATAATTAAACATTCCATAGACACCGGCCAAATTACTATAAACAGCAAAGTGCGACTTTTCCGTTTTACACAATTTTCATGATTTTATTTGTGTCAGTCTTTAAATTTACAGACTAAAAAGTCTTAAAATTTACAGACAGTCTTTAAATTTAAAGACAGTCTTTAAATAAAACAACTTTCTTCTATCTGATAATCGGTAGTGACCTATACATGTAATACCTTCTACTGACCTATAATACGTCTTGCGACCATTTAGACACCGGGCATACTTTTCTGGTACCTAATATGCATGTTGAACAATAACATGCAACCTTTTACACCCTAGGCCCCTGCCCTTAGGGGCTTGAAGAAATATATGGGCTGTATGATGCTTCCACGCAGAGCTGAATCCGGCCCGCCCACTAGTACTGGTAAACCGCTTAGAGGATCAAAGCCTGTCCAGGAACCGCGGTGCGAGGCGGACCGTCCATGCTAATAAACCCTACTGGTTTCATTGGGCGACAGGGCTTGAGATGTCATTTCATCTCAATGTCGGGTAAAAGTCCCACAAAATTAGAAGCAACGTCTCCAAAATGACATTTACAGTGTTGACGGGGACGTTAAACCTCAAATTGAACAAAAACCTTTTACACCCGGGAAAACAACCAAATTGCAAGTTATAATCATTGATATATTTATTTTAATACATGTAGATGTTCAACAATTAGAGCTAGATTCTTTCCTTTTCTGGCTTTCCTGGTTTGAATGATTGCACACTGCTACTGCGGTTTCGTCTACACCTCGAAAATAATTTCCAAAACTAAAATAAACTATTAAATTGCAAATTTTCGTACAAAATGTATAGCTCTGAAAAAGTTGTATTCGAGCATCCAGTGTTGTTTCTGACGTCTGCTTGGCGCGGTAACGTCAGAAACTTTGCACTATTTGACGTGTGCACGCCATGGCACTGAATAAAGTTTTACATGTCACACTGTCTGCAGTCTTTTTCGTAAAGTATACTAGATTATTGAAAAAACCTTGGTTTTTTTTCAATAGCTGTATACATGATTAGTGCCTTTAATAATAAAATATAATCGCTTCGCCCCGACAATTTTATAGGGGCTCGCTGAAGGTCGCCCCTGTAAAACTGTCGAAGGCTCACCGATTATAATTTATTATTATAGATACTTACTGCATTGTCTGACTCATATTCTAGATCTCTTTCCTTCCACAATAAGAAACGGGTAAACAAAATATTACTTAATCCAGTGGGTTACATGTAAACACAACAATATGTACACAACCACTGAATATCGCAGTTTTCGCTGTATAGAACGGGGGTCAGACGACTATTCGTTACAAGGACTTGATAAAGTGATGGCCACATGTTCCGTGAAGACTTAATTAAACTGGTGTAACCGGTTAGTCTGGTACACATAGCACACAGCAAATACTGTGATCAGATTGCAAGTGTGTGTGGGCGTAACTGAGTCTTTGTTGTTCGCACAATGTCATGCTGTTATGTTGACCCATATACATGCATGTAAGTTTTATTCTCACGAAACATGTTCATTTTTTTCAAGACAAATATTCTGTAGGTCAAGAAGTCGCCGCTTTGATTCCGTTGGTTCAGATAGATTAATCATGAAATCTTTTCCATGGTCTTTCTCTTCCTTCCGCTGATTCAAGAATGGCAGGTGTCATCTCCTTGCGAAATAATGTGCACTGTACTGGTTAACATCTAATATGTATAAGCTTGCTGAAGACAAATATATGGAGCATGCAAGGTTAACTAACCGGCTCGACATGACCTAAACGGTGTTGACCTGGCTGTTATATTCCAAACCGAACATCACTTGAACAAGTCCGTGAAATGAAACCCCCCTTATACCACACCTTATAAAGGGAAAGCTGGGGTTTACGGGGCCATACATTGTTTTTCTTATTTCTGCTCCAAGACATAGGTTGTGGGTACTTGTTAGAATTGAGGCGGTTCTAACGAGTACCCACAACCTGTGTTTTGAGTATAAATAAGAAAATTAACATGGATTTTAATCAGAAAAGAAGCCATTTCGGAGATGTGAAAAATGCACTATGTAACAGGGTGCAAAAGAGTCTATCAGTGCTGGATATTCACAGGGGGGGGGGGACAACCTACGTCAGAGCAGTGATGTCGTCATTATTAGTAGGTTTGCCGGCGTCTACTACACAAAAGGCATTTGTCACAACAAGTAGGCGCAGTCGGTGCATTAGGTCATAAAAGAATCAAACATAATGAAATCTGTCTCAGAAATGTGGCTCTTTCTTTAGATAATTCGACACAAGCTGATTTTGCAATTATGTCGGAACTACCATTGTTTACAGCGCCGAATCAAATCTTGTGGCGAAGCTATCGAAGCCTTTTCAATGTTTCTAGGTAAAATTAGATCACCGATGGGATGCAAATATTGTTCGTTACCAGCTGAAGTATGTTTTCTGAAGACTCGTAATGTACCTATCTAGTTTGAAGCATTTTAACTACCTATTTTTCATCAATATGGCCGCTACTGAAATGTGTACGACATCTCTGCTATGACGTAGGCTGTCACCCTTGTATTCTGGAAACCGTCGCATTAGAAAGCTCTGAAATGTACGCAAAAGTGTGTGTTTCAAATATAAACTAGAAATATGAAAACTTTTATCCAACTAGAAGCCATGTCAGGCGAAAATGGGTCTTCGGGCAAGTTCGCTCAGGGAAAACTCAATTCAGCCTTTTGACGGGGAACACGGGATCACCTGCCTGAGATCGATATATGCCATCGGTATCGCTCTCAGGCGGGGAATATAAGCCCATGTTCCCCGCCGAGAATCAAATCAAAATAACGAGCCTTGTTATACTGCACAGCTTTTCGAGGACATTTTGTAGCCTACATTGTTGTAATGTTTAACAAAGATTTCTTTTGTAAATAAAGATTGTGAGTGTGAAGCGGTTCTAACGAGTACCAACAATCCATGTTTTTGAGCAAATATATGAAAATAATAATGAATACCCTCATAAACCCCACTTTTCGCTATATAAAACGGGTTTAAGGGGTTTTCATTTCACGGACTTATTAACCAGAAGGCACATTTTCGTCTGAAACCGCTCATTTGCATGCACATAATTATATGTATTGCCAATGACATATTCAAGTATTGCAATGCGCATTCATATGTTATGACATAAACAGCTGTTTCATTTGTATCGCCTCTCATGATCTACGAAATGCAGAAATTTGCAGATGTTCTGCGGTTACAATGCTAGTTTTTGCAACGTAATTACAAAATTATACAACGGAACAGATGCACCAAAGCACGCGATGCTAAATAATGACTGATTTTGTGCACGTTAGCAGGCACAGAGCGCTGACTCAACGCTGAAGCAACATTGGAACAAATTATTCTCATTGTTTCTACGTTGAATAAACATCGGTTGTATATTCGGACGGGAAATCACTGTTTCAATTCGTTTAGACATGAATGTGACGTGTGCGCAAGTCCGTGTGATTGTAAATTAACCATTGGCTGCCTGCTTGGACGTCACTGTTTCAAGCCCTCTAATGTGGATGTTAAATGTGTACATGTACATGTACATGTGCAAGTTCTTCTCACGTTAATTAAAAATTGAGTGTCTGGTGGGACGTCACTGTTCCAAACCTCGAGCGATGTTCGAAAAAAAAAAATGTTTATTTCTATCTGGAGACTTCAAATTTCAAGTAAGCACAAAAGTGCTCATTTCATGCCCTCGAGGTACTCCCCGTGGCTAGAAATGCAAAGTTTCAGCTGATGTATGCACTTCTTGAAGGCGTCACGGTACGCTGATTTGGGAACAGTAATAAGGTACTAACGGATGGCAGATCCAAGTGCCTGTCGGGACTGGTATTTCCGCCCAGCAAGGAATGATTTCAGTTTCGGAAACAAAAAAAAAATCACATGGAGCAAGGTCTGGGGAATACGGGGATGAGGCAAAACAGTTACTTTTTCTTTCTTCAAAAACGCCGTAACTATTGCGGAGGTATGAGCGGTTGCATTGTCATGTGGAAGACGGACATGTTTAAAACCAGTGGCAGGGTATCGTTTCTGATAATACTTTTTTAGTTTTTTCAGTACTACGTCTTTGTGGTAATTTTCGGTAATGCTTTTGCCCTTTTTCACCGGCACTTTTATCGTGACTCCTTCACCAGAGAAGAAGATTGCATACAAACTGGAAGTGGAGGCAATGCTCAGGAATCGATACAATCAACCCACAGCTCAAATTAGAGCATCGGAGACACCAAAGGGAAATAAACACAAACATGAAACAACAGACCTAATGGAAGCATCAATTGCGGTAAGCCAGAAGGACAGTTACTTTCCCACAAAATGGCCAATAGGCTATCCAAAATAAAATAATATAAGCGACACAAACTCCCAAAGACAAACCATTACAAAAACAAACCGCGACAGAAGAACCGCCTTGGAACTGTCATGGGAAACGAATTCCACTGGGGGAGGGGGTGGGGGCGGGGTGGGGGTGGCTTTAATCGATTTTACGTGGCCACAAACCTCCCCCTTACTTCCGTCGCGATTTAGACAAATAAATTGTTCAGTCCGTATGAAGGCCTCCTAACTCATCAGTGCAACATCACCATGAACACAAATAATCAAACAACTACAGAGATGAAACAACGGTGAGGACTCAACAACAAGAAACCACTGAAATGCTGGAACAAAAAAATCAAACATTTGTACTCAAAGAATGTTTGGCAATTATTGCGCGCTGGCTGTGTTTAGTGGCCCAGATCTTATTGCTTACCTTTCTGACGGGCTCAGAATAATGGACCTAGGTTTCATCACCTGTGACGACATTGGGCAACTGCTTTTCGTCATATTTTGGAAACATTTGAAGCAGCTTTTTGGCCACTTTAACCCATTGCCTGTTTTGCTCGTCAGTCAACAGATGTGGCACGGATCTAGAAGAAATCTTTCTGACTTTCAAATCCTTCTTCAAAATAAGGTGAACCGTTGATAGTGATATGCCTACCTTTCGTGCAATATCACGAACTGTAAATCTGGCATCTCTTTCAATGATTTCCTTTATTTTGGAAACGATTTCTTTACGAGATGCAGATTTTGGCCTACCTGATTTCGGTGCATTTTTGATGGTCTCTACACCAGACTCAAATTTCTTTTTCCATCGCCGAACTGTGTCATAAGACACATAAAAGCAGAAGAAATTTCAGTCATCAGCTTCTTCACAGAACAACTATGTTGTTAGCAAGCTTTGATGTAAGCCCCAATTTCAACTTTTTAGTCGACGCTTCTACCAACCGTTTTTACTGCAGTGTCAACTGCGTGTATTCAAATGGCAAATTTCATGTCTTACACTTTGTCTGGCATGTACATTTATACACCATTGTTTAGATATAAATAGCCCTATACAAGTATGTATTGGATTTGATCGTGCCCCGCGTAGATATCGAGATAGGGCTTTTCGAACTTTCCTCGTATATAGTCATGAAAGTGAAGTGGCAACCTTGATGCCTGCAAGGACATCACAAAACCATACAGACATGAGTGTGAGATGTAAGCAAGTCCATGTCAATGTTGATACTAGTTTGAGTGCCTACTGGTACATCACTGTTCCAAACCTTATTCACCTTATTTGCATTATCTGCTGGTTCCTAGTCGGAAGGTTATCATTGTTGGAAAAACAGGTAACCCGACCCCCCCTGACCTTAAGGTCAGGGGGGTCTGGTTACCTGTTTTTCCAATATTGACAATGTGCAAGCTGGGAGCCAGCATATAATGCAAATATGGTGAATAGACGCGAATGTGGGATCTGTACCAAACCGTTTCAACGCTGAATCAAACTTAAGCGTCTGTTCCAAACCACACAGACATTAATGTGAAGGGTATGCAAGTCCGTGTCAACGTTGATTAAACATTGAATACCTGGTTGGACGTCACTGTTCTAAACCGTACGGACGTAAATGTGAGATTTGTGCAAGTCCGTGTCAAATTTGCTTCAACCTTGAATGTCTGCGGGAACGTCACTGTTCCAAACCGTATTGACGTGAATGAGAGACGTATGCAACTCCGTGTCAACGTTGATTAGACATTAAGTGCCTGCTTGGACGTCACTGTTCTAAACAGCATAGACGTAAATAGGATGTGTGTACTCGCCCGTGTCAAATTTGATTCAACCTCGACGTCACTGTTCCAAACTGTATAGTCACATGAATGTGAGCTACATTGTATGAGCTAGAAGCCTCCGTGGTGTAGTGGTTACGCTACTCGCCTTGTAAACCAGGGATCGCAGGATCGATCCCGGGCTTCTCCAGACTTTCGGATGAATCTTTAAACCGAGGTCCCGTCTCCGTATGACCTTAGCTATTGGTGGGACGTAAAACCCGAACACTCACTCACTCACATTGTATGAGCTAGTCCGTGTCAACATTTATCGAACATTGACAACAATAACGTATAGTGTTTTCTACCATGGCTCACAGAATGGCGTTAAGTGATATTTTTCCAGTTTTTTGGCCAAGCATAGGATTGTGGCACTCGTGACACGCAATGTATATTTTGAATGTAAATAAGAAAAAAAAACATGAACATTCTCGTAAACCCAACTTTAATCTATGTGAAGTGGGCTTTCAATAGGTATTTATTTCACAGACTTGTTAGCCGCGTAATTAGTAAATATCACTTATGTTTCATGATTGGTATAAGTAGGGTTAATAAAAACAAATATTATTTCTTTTGTATCCGTGTGACGCAGTGCATTCTTTCAGATCCTCAAAATGGTTACTTTTCTAATGAAAATGTGTAATCTTTTTCTTGTTTATACTCCAAACGTAGATTGTTGGTGCTCGTTAAAACCGCCTTATTAGGCGGTTCTAACGAGTACCCACAACCTATGGCTAATGTAAAAAATATGAAAAAGCATGTATACATGTTCACTTGTAGGCTGCAGGTTTATATATATATATATATATATATATATATATATATATATATATATATATATATATATATATATATATATATATATATATATATATATATATATATATATATATATATATATATAGGAAATGGTGTTTATAGGGGTGTTCATTGCACGGACATGTTAACATGATAATGGATACACTTTTAACAACCTCTTGTTAACAACCAATATTTACATTCCAAGTGTAAAGCCTAATGTACAATGTAAACCAATAAAAAACAATGTAGTTCATACTTACATGAACGCATTGAGTCACATGATTTTCAATGACGTCACTGACGTGTTCTCTTCGATCTGACTGGGCGTTGGCGGCGTGAACGCTGTTTCGCGCTTTGCAGAAAAACAACGTGTAAATGTTTTAGCTTTAAAAGTTTGCCCTATATGCATTTTTTCGCCAACTGATGAGGGACAATGAATGTAAATATAAAACTATTTAAGAAATGAAATTTATTTTTCTGCAGTTCATAGAAGTATGAACGCAGTGGGTCGCGTGCAAAGTAAATGAACCCCGGGGTTCATGTAAACTTTGCTAGCGACCCACTGTCGTTCATACTTTCATGAAAAGCAGAAAAAATAAGTTTATTTTTTTTATATTGACAGTATTTGCCCCTCATCACTGAGCGAAAAAAAGGCTTGTAGGGCAAATTTTAAAAGCTTAAAACATTTACACGACGTTTTTCTGCAAAGGGCGGAGCAGCCATGACGTCATCAACGACCCTAGGGAACAATGGTTTCGAATGACGTCACTTAACGTCACTGAAAATCATGTGATTCGATGCATTCATGGAAGTATGAACGCAATTGTTACCTATAGGTTTACATTAGACTTTACAATGGAAATGTAAATATGAAAGTATGAACGACACGACAGCGGGTCGCCAGCAAAGTTTACATGAACCCATTCGGGATTCATTTACTTTGCACGCGACCCACTGCGTTCATGTTTACATGAACAGCAGAAAAACAAAATTCATTTCTTGAATCAACCTCTGGTTAACAACCAATTAATGTATTAGACTGGCGAAACCGCCAACAAACCCGCCCCCCCCCACCACCACTACCCTCCCCCATCGGAGCTTGCTTGAGTACTGCCCAGGAAAAGCTGTGCGAGTCGGACCGCCCATTCGCATAAATCCTATTGGTTTCATTGGGCGACAGATGTCAAGTCATATCAATGTTGGGTAAAAGATACACAAATTTGGAGGCAATGTCTCCAAAATGACCTAAATTGTGTTGACAGGGATTTAAACATCAAGTCAAAGAACTAAAAAAAAAACTAACAATTAGATGAAACATTCGTGTAAGTATTGTTACCACCCCGCCGACCATACCCCACCCCCTCTCTCACACACACACAAATAAGCATAATACTCTACATGTCTACATGTACCAACATTTTTTTTTTATTTTCAGTCTTCTAGACGTTGTATTGAACAACCATCCAACTTCAGAGGCCATGGAGTCACAAATGGCTGGGGTACTGGAGTCTTTCAGAAACAATTCACTGTCAATAGGTAACCTACCTTTTAGTTTAGGCTTCATCTGGGCGTCTTCGTTTGTAAATATTACGGTAGCACACCCGTGCGTGGGTCACATGCGAGACGTCAAGTTCTGCAACGGAAGGTCATGTGGTTTTTATCAAAGTACTCCGGTTTTTCGCCAATCTCTGATTAACGATCTGCTCGATATGAGGGAAATAATCTTGAAAGGGTCGTAAAACAAAACCAAAGCATACCCGCGCGACATTGCATTTTCACATCTCCAAAATGGCTACTTAGGTTGTAGGTGATCATTATGGCGATTCTAACGAGTACCCGGCACCACCTATGTTTTGGAGCAGAAATAAGAAAATAATGTTTACCCCCCCCCCCCCCCTCTCCCGGTAAACCCCATATAAACCCCCTTTTCCCTATATAAAGTGGAGTTTAGGGGCGTTCATTTCATGGGCTTGTTCACGGGATGCAGTTATCAGTTTCAAAAATATACCTAACCAGCTTTTGCAGCCATGCCTGGCCCGCGACCAATGAAATCAGAGATTTTCTTAAGGACATAGAATTGACCAATAACTAGTTGCTTCTTCAAAACCGTTTAAAAGTCAGCTTGCTTACAGAGCGCCAGTCAAAATTGGTCTTATTAGGGGCGTGCAATTTTGCCAGTTTCCATACATGTACACCACATAAAAACTAACGCTTTAACCCATATATGAGAATGGAATATTCTACCTGGTGAGTTTGGAGTGGTCCATTTCCTATTGTAGGGTATGAATATTCTTTAAGCACACAGTGAAGGCCCAGATCAGACGCCGCGTTCTGCACTGTTTGCCAGTGTCCCAGAAAAGGGGCGCTGGGCATAATTATATTGGTAAATGCACGTGTTTGTAAACACGTTTCCTCGCAAAAATTCTTTGACATAGCTGTTTGAAGCCATTCCTGAATTGGTTAGAAACTGTGCTCTAACACAAAATCCCATTCTTTTTAAATCATGAAATTCAAGTACTGTTTGAACATGGGTTCTGAAGTTCTTATAGCACATGGGTCTGGGCTTATTTACGTGACTTTTAGCGACGTAATGTTGTCGCACTGAATACATTTTAGTATTTTATTATGATGTCATAATGTTATTGCGAAACTGACGTCATTGTTAACACCGTTCTGAACTAACCGCCATATGTATTTTTATACCGTACAGGTTACGATGGGAGTTGGTGTGAAGATTATGGAGGAGCGTACGGGCCATCTCATGAATGGAACTACGCCGGAAGTCTCTTCTTCTCTGTTACGGTCATTACATCAGTCGGTATGTATAGTACCGTTAGTTACAGTCGAACTTCAATAACTCGAAATAATTTGGGATCATGAAAACTGTTTGAGATATGTGTAGTTCGAACTACCGAGGTTTAATCATAGCGCAGTACCGGCCCCGATAGCTCAGTTGGTAGAGTGTCCGCTCCGGGGAACCGGAGGTCACGGGTTCGATCCCGGGCCGCGACATACCAAAGTCGTTAAGAATGGTACTAGCTGCTCCTCGCTTGGCACTCAGATTTACGGGGTAGAGCTAGGACTGGTCGACCTTGTGTCAGGATAATGTGACTGGGTGTGGTATCATGTAATGTGTCTGGGACATGATACTTCAGTGAGGCAGCACTATAAAAGTGAGCATTGAGCTCCCTGTCGCAACCAGACACCGTCGTGATATGACTGAAAAATTGTTGAAAGCGACGTTAAACCCGAATTCACTCACACACACACACACACACATTAATCATAGCGCAAAGTTATCAGATATTATAGGGATCACTTTAGGATATCTTTATCAATATCTGCGGTTCGAACCCACGCACAGATGCGGCAACGTCGCCTAGCACTGCAGTGGCCGGCGTCCTTAACCACTGCGCCACAGAGGCATCCCAAAAAAAGGATGCTCATATAGCGCATATAAGGCTATCCGGCACTGCAGGACACTCTGTATATAGGTGTTTATTTGTTTCTATTTTTTTTGGTGGGGGGGGGGGGGATTATGATTTATTCTCTCTCAATTAATTCTCTGTATCTTTATCTATCTTTATCTTTACATGAAAAAAACATATACCCGTTGGGTTCTATTTTTTTTTTTTTTTTTTTTTTTGCAGAGTTGGCCCTAACATACGTAAATGCGATGAAAGCGAATTCACACTGCTGAATTCCGAAAGAGCGACTTGACATTGATCTTTTCAAATCGACTAACATACATGTATATCCTGTTAAATTGATGTTCTACTTCAGTCTTTAAACTGCACTTCTGAGCTTTCTCCTCCTTCTCCCTATCCATTACGATAACACCGCCATGCGCCATAGTGCAATTTCCACATCTCCAAAATGGCTACTTTTCGGACGAAAATCTATGATATTTTTCTTATAAATACTGCAAACATAGGTTGTGGGTGCTCGTTAGAACCACCTCATTGAGGCGGTTCTAACGAGTACCCACAACCTATGTTTTTGAGCACAAATAAGAATAGTAATGTATAACCCCGTAAACCCCAGTTTTCTCTTTATGAAGTGCGGTGTATGGGGTCTTCATTTCATGAACTTGTTCACGTGATGCTCTCCGGTCCTTGCCCTACCCTACGCCATGTCTTTACAACAAACATACTATTATTTGGTATGTTCTTCTGTATCATTTCATTCTGTGATCTGAGAAGTAGTAATGGGGTGAGTGAGTTCTTGAGCTTTACGTCCAACGAACAGCTAAGGTCAAACGGAGACGGGACCTCGGTTTAAAGACTCCTCCGAAAGTCTGGATAAGCCCGAGATCGATCCTGCGACCCCTGGTTTACAAGGCGAGTAGCGTAACCACTACACCACGGAGGCTTCTGAGAAGTAATATTGGTGCATGTTGTGTTATGTTATTATAAAATAAAGGTACATGTATGTTGTGTGTACTCATTGGAACCGACTCATTGAGACGATTCTAAAGAATACATCTAAAATACCGTTTCGAGATAATACCAGGAAAACCACCCTAAAATATCTAAATATATGAAGCCATTGAAAGAACATTAGGAAAAATGTCCATGCACAACATGGTGTCAGAAATTTGAAATATAAGATAAAAAGTGTAACATCTTTCTCATTTCTCCTTTCAACATAGATTCTTTGTGCTCGTTAGACCCGCCTCAATGAGGCGGTTCTAACGAGTACCCACGATCTATGTTTTTGAGTTAAAATAAGACAGATAATGTATACCCTCGTAAATTCCATTTTTTTATATATAAAGTCGGATTGAGAGGGGTCTTCGTTTCACGGAATTGTTATTGTAATAATTCGCCAGGGAATCAAGAGCCAGTTCAAATTAACCAAGGTAAACGAGATATTCGTGTTCGCTTTATTGACGTTTGACTGTACTCACCGGGAATGGTTATATCTGTCAAGTTTACCAGGTTATACTTTGGAAAATTCCGTCCGTATTTCAGTAATCTTTTGCCCTATGAAAAATTAGCCTTCTCTTCCTTTAACAGAAGTCTCCGTGGTTATGCTACTCGCATTATAAATCAAGGGTCGCAGGATCGATCCCGGGCTTCTCCAGACTTTCAGATGGGTCTTTAAACCGAGGTCCCGTCTCCGTATGACCTTAGCTGTTGTTGAGACGTAAGACTCAAGTAGTCAATCACTCTATTAACAGTACATGTACGAGGGCCGTTTGGAAAGTATTCAAAGTGGGTGTGGCTTGTAAATCGTATAAGGCTTACCTGATCAAAACTAAATGGTGGAGTGAGTCCCTTGAAGTATTTTCCGTTGACCTTTCTAGATTTTTATCCACTGAAACAACGCACCACCCAAAGCATGACGATTTTCAAAACGACGTTCTCGCCGACATGTTTTAATATATGGGTTGGGCCAGGCATCACAGGGCGAAATGTATGCACTGTATGGAGGATGTGGTACAGTTTTAATGTTCAACTCCTCCAAATATCGGCGCGAAGTTTCTCTAATGAGGACATGTACCCACAAAATACGTTTTCGTGCTTAAATACGAAAAAAATAATAATATTTTGATACCCCCTCTTGTATGCGGCTATCATCACGAAAACACATTTATATAAGTTTGACCCCCTTGAACCCCACTTTTATATAGTAAAACTGGGGTTTGCAGGGGTAAACCTTATTTTTCTTATTTCTGCTCTAAATTATAGATTGTGGGCACTCGTTAGAACCGCCTCATCGAGGCGGTTCTAACGTGTACCCAAAATCTATATTTTGAGCATAAATAAGAAAACTGTCACAATTGTTCATCTTAAAATTTGATTTTTTCTGCGGTAAAGTTCACAATGTATTTGAATAGACATGTTTTCGTAATGTGGAGACAAAATTACATGCATTTGAAACAGATTGGTGTTGTAGTCCTTGCTTCCAACTATTTACCTTTTTACAGCACATTTAACTTCATCACCGTTGGTATTAACCCTTTTTGTACCAAATGGAATCTTCCTCCTTATATATAGCATGAGTCCATTTAAAAATTTTGGGTTGTCAGGTTGTGTTTTCTTCATAATTGATTAGGAAAATGGCTGAACTGTTTGCAAACAGTGTAGGTCCTGATCAGACGCCGCGTTTCAGCGGCGTCTGATCTGGGCCTGTACTGTTTGCCAGGGTACCCGTTTTGGGGCTTCTGGTACTCAATTGGTTAAGGGAATATATGTGGCGGCTGCAAAATGTCTCCCTGCTTTCCTTATAGTTGGGTTAATCAATGAGGAACTTCAACAATATCTACGGACCACTGGGGGACCCTGATCGGCCGATACTAGCTAGTCTGGTCCAGAAAAACTTATGCATTCTGCGATTTTTTTATCTATATTGTTGGTCTTGCTTTCAATCGATTGCCTTTTAATGGAACGTTTGCCTTTCTGATGGTATATCGATCTCCAGTAAATGTCTGACGCAAGTAACGGCACGGGCCCGGTACAAATACCACAGTTGTTTGAGCAAAATAAGGCAACCGGTGCTAAAGAAATTAAAGGCACATTTTTCGATTACATAACATCCTAATGACCGTTTATTAAATAATCCAGCATTGAGATAGAATACTTTTTGGGCATTCAGGCTGTCATACAGGTAGGGGATCAAGAGAGGGTAATAAATTACAATGTAATTAAGAAATGTGATGAATAATGACTTTTTAGCTTTTCTCTAAAGACTTTATTACTGTTTCTGATATTAAAGCCTTGTCAGCTGTTTGCATGTTCGCCTTATTGACTCCAGCAAAGTAAACTTTGTTATAGTTCGAACAAATCGACCTGAGACTAAACTTTATGCAAGGAATAAATTGGTAAATGCTATCGCCTAATACGTCGGCTTTCGAAAACGTCTCGTGAATTGTCGGCATCTCGTGAAGAGCGACCCATTTACGGACCTCTATGCATTGTATAACAATATCGCCATCTTCGGAAAACGACGAAGATAAATACATGCATTCAGTCGGGTGTGAAATTGTGTTAATAGAGTCCACCAGTCTCAGGTTAATTTGTTCGAACTTTATTACGTATACTTTTTGTCTGTCCGCTCTAACATATCACGAAAACACGCCTATACTATTCTGACCCCCTTGAACCCCACTTTTATATACTAGTAAAACTTGGGTTTACAGGGGCAAACCTTATTTTTCTTTTTTCTGTTCTAAAATATAGAGTGTTGGTACTCGTTAGAACCGCCTCGATGAGGCGGTTCTAACGAGTGCCCACAATCTATATTTTGAGCAGAAATAAGAAAAATAGCACACTTTTTCATTTTAAAATTTCCTTTTTTTTCGGCGATAAAGGTGGCAATGTATTTGTATTGGCGTGTTTGCGTAATGTTAACAGTGAATTAGCGAGTTTCATCACGAAAACACCCCTATATAAATTTGACCCCCTTGAATCCCACTTTTATATGGTATAACTGGGGTTTACAAGGGTAAATCTTATTTTTGTTGTTTCTGCTCTAAAATATAGATCGTGGATACTCGTTAGAACCGCCTCGGTTAGGCGGTTCTATCATGTGCCTACAATCTATATTTGGAGCAGAAATAAGAAATATATCACACTTTTTCGTCTAAAAATCATCCTGTGTAATTTACAATGCATTTGTAATGGCGTATTTTCGTAATGGTTTGTTTGTATTGAGGCTTAACGTCCTCGTCAACACTATTAAGGTCATTTTGGAGACGTCACTTCCAATCTTGTGGAACTTTTACCCAACGTTAAGATGAAATGACATCTCAAGCCCTTCCGCGCAATGAAACTAAAAATCTTTTTTACATTGGACCGTCTAACTCACACCAATTTGCCTGGGCAGGCTTATTCCTTCCAAGTGGTTTACCAGTACTCATGTATGGTCAGTTTCAGCTCTGCACGGAAGCACCTTTCAGCCCAATCTATTTTTCCAAGCCCCGATGAGCGGGTACGGTCGAATTAGCCAGTAGTCAGATAGAGAATAAAACAATACAGTCAACCCTGTTTAATCCGTCATTCGTTGTCACGACGAAAACTAGCTATAACTTCAATTTCAATAGAATGAATTCTTAGCCCAAGGCTTAGCCTCGGTTTCGGTCGGCGCGAGCAACCCTTCGTGTTGGAAACGCCCATATAGAACAAATTACCATGAAAGATTCTTATAGTCCGAGAAACAAATGTTATCGATATTTATAAGAATCGCCTCGGCGAGGCGATTCTAACAAATGTCAAGTGGTATTCGTTACGTTTCTTTACACGGGTATACATTATTTTTCTAACTTCTGCTTCAAGACATAGCTTGTGGGTACTCATTAGAACCGCCTCGTTGAGGTGGTTCTAACGAGCACCAACAATCTAACCTTGGACTTGAAATAAGAAAAAATATCATACATTTTCATCTGAAAAGAAACCGTTTTAAAGATGGGAAAGAATGCTCTATTTCAGACGGGAGTAGCCCCTATGTGCTTTTAGCGCCCGGTTACCTTACAAACTCTATCAAGTCAAGACTATTTCACACGGATGTGTTATCATGAAAACACGCCTATATTATTTTGACCCCCTTGAACCCCACTTTTATACAGTAAAACTGGGGTTTATAGGGCTAAATCTTATTTTCCTAATTTCTGCTGTAAAATATTGATTGTGGGTACTCGTTAGAACCGCCTCGATGAGGCGGTTCTAACGTGTACCCACAATCTATATTTTGAGCAGAAATAAGAAAAATATCACAATCTTTTATCTTAAAATTTTCGTTTATCCGGCAGTAAAACTCTCAATGTAATTGCATAGGCGTGTTTTCGCAATGTTATCATAATGCTCAGCAAGTCATAGCAGCGCTATCGTTGTTTGCACACATTACGAAAACACGCCTATACAAATACCGTTTAAACTTTACCGCCGAAAAACAAACGAAAATTTTAAGATGGAAAATTGAGGTTTTTTTTCTTATTCCTACTCAAAATATAGATTAAGGTACTCGTTAGAACCGCCTCGATCAGACAGTTCTAACGAATACCCACACTCTTTTTTATAGGACAGAAATAAGAAAATAAGGTTTACCCCTGTAAACTCTAGTATTACTATATAAAGAAGGGGCTCAAGGGGGTCGAAATTATTTAGGCGCGGTTTCGTGATGACACAGCAAAGATTGGGAGGCCTCAGCCAAACCCCGGTTTATTTGACCACAAAACCTCTTAAAACGCGTTTGTTCTAATTTACAGGTTATGGACACATCGCGCCAAAGACAATGTGGGGCCGAGTACTTTGTATATCCTACGCTATGCTTGGTATTCCGTTAATGCTCCTGTTTTTGGCGAACATTGGCGATGGTTTGGCTGACGTTTTCCGCTACATCTATTCCAAAGTGTTCCTAATGGGCTGTCTTAAAAGAAGGCCTAAAACATACCCACAAGTTGTTAGAAGCAATCCGTCGATGACCAATGAACCAGACTTGTACAAAGGCAGGTCTGTCGAAGTTTTTACAAATTTAAACCAGTCTGTACCTTCGCAAGGAACTGAAGTCAAACAGCGTCTCGTAAAACCAAATCTGAATGCAAACCCACTCAATATCCAACTTCTAGACAGCGCAACACTGGCGAACCGCAGTAAGACTGTCCTCAAGAAGACCGACACACAAAAGCAGATGCTTCTTGTCGAAGACGACACGGACGATGAAGATGAAATGGAATGGGAGTCTATTAGGTCGGTGTCCGTGCCTGTGACAGTCAGCATGGGTATAATAGCGCTGTACATATTCGGCGGAGCCGTTTTGTTTAAGTACTGGGAGGAATGGGACTTACTACAATCGAGTTACTTTTGCTTCATCACACTGAGTACAATTGGGTTTGGTGACGTCACACCTGGGCGTGATTTCAAAGATCCAACAGCGAATATCCGGCTTATCATTGGTTCGGTGTACTCCATATTTGGTATGGCTATTTTAACCATGTGCTTTTCGCTGATGCAGGAGGAACTACTTTCAAAGTTTAGATGGCTGGGCCAGAAGATGGGTATTGTTGAAAATGATTAATCCATTTTATGCGGGAGTCCTTCAAGCGGGCCTCTGCCAAGCAGTGCATTCCGAGATGAGATGCCCCATACAACGCGGTGTCAGATCAGAACATTCACTGTTTGAAAAGCCATCACGTGAACAAGTCCGTGAAATCAACACCTCTCCTAAACCCCACTTTGTATAGCGTGTCTGGGATTTACGGGGATATACATTAGTTTTCTTGTTTCTGCTCCAAGACATAGGTTGTGGGTACTCGTCAGAACCGCCTCGCTGAGGCGGTTCTAACGAGCACCTACACTCTGTGTTTGCAGTATGAATAAGAAAAATTTCACGGATAAGCAGGCAACATTTAAAGATGTGGTTTGTCTTGTCACCTGAATGTGATAATGGTCAGTTTGCGTTTAACGACATCTTCGTGTAGTCTTCTATCCAATATATTATAGTTATTACGGCGTAGCCGTTATGGTTTTGCTTTTGTCCTACATTTTTCGTTACTCCATTGGTCAATAAAACCACATGTCCAAGGAGATGACCATTTCATTGGTCAAGTATTTGCATAAACAAAAATACGACAGTTTACCGAAGTTTTAACCTAGGAGATGTTTCATTTTTTATGTGAGACATGAATGAAAAATATATACAGTTTCGGCTTGCTCACCGTCTTGTCCTTTGATGACCATACGTCATATGTATAATTGTGATTCTAGTGAATTCTGTAACTGCTGCGGTGAATAGCTATTTTGACCTTATTTCGCGAAAGGAAGAATTTTCTGCGAAAGGAATTGTTTGTTTGATTTGAGGTTTAACGTCCCCATCAACACTGTGTAGGTCATTGTCGAGACGTTGCTTCCAAGTTTGTGGGACTTTTACCCGACATTGAGATGAAAGACACCTCAAGCCCTGTTGCCCAATGAAACCAATAAAGAGATATAGCATGACAAAAACATGTAATAATCGCATTACAAATTAACAGATGTTTAATTTACAATATATGCTAAATACAAGTTGCAGTGTATCATTTGTCTTCAGCATACTTTATGTCCTCCATTTTAACACAAAATGGACATTTTCGAATATCATTAATGTTATAGAAATTCTGAAAAGGAATAAGTGTAATTTGAGTTTTAGTTAGGTGCACATAAGATCAAGTTTCCGTCCGTTTGTCTGCTCGTCCGTTTGTTCGTCCGTCTATGCGTTTACGTTCACCATAGCGACAACCCTAAATGTTAACCCTAGAATTTGTGTTCAAAAACAGTGAATGATAAAGTTTTCTTATTTGTTGTGCATATGTACTTGAGATCATATGCTCTTGAAATGAGGTC
This sequence comes from Lucinisca nassula, assembly GCA_963580285.1. Lineage (NCBI taxonomy): Eukaryota > Metazoa > Mollusca > Bivalvia > Lucinida > Lucinidae > Lucinisca > Lucinisca nassula. Next base: position 42,763,181 of record OY757018.1, read on the forward strand.
ATGTTTTTAACCTTGACCTTTTACATTGACCTTAGCTCAAACAGGCGGGACACCGGCCTCTGCAAATCTATTTTTCCTCGCGTAACATCTGAATTGTTTGACTACAGAAAACCATTTCATAGCTAGACAATTGTTGCTGTCACTATTGTAGCTCATATTGCACGACCCGCAGAAAAAAGCGACCGACTGAAGTCGGTTGATTTTCTAAGAATGCCCTAAAATCACCGTGTCATTCTGTCAGTCTGTCTGTCCGTCCGTAACCCGTTTGTGAAAATTGGTGATAGTGACTTAACCGCTTGGAATATTTAAACATTTTTTGGCATACTGATAAATATCAATGAGATCTAACCAATGAACTTGCGAAATATTACATTCCATTTAGTATAGCCTCGCCGAGGCGAAAAAAATGTGAAAATTTTCGAACAGCTTCTCCTCGGAAACCGATGGGCCAATTGAAGTCAAATTTCATATGGAGGCTCTATGGGATGGGGGAAACCAAAATTTGCTCATGGGGTCCAGGTCACATGACCAAAATGGCCACCAAGCTATATATGGTCTGTCTGTCTGTCCGTCCGTAACCCGTTTGTGAAAATTGGTGATAGTGACTTAACCGCTTGGAATTTTAAACAATTTTTGGCATAATGATAGATATCAATGAGATCTAACCAATGAACTTGCGAAATATTACATTCCATTTAGTATAGCCTCGCCGAGGCGAAAAATGTGAAAATTTTCGAACTGCTTCTCCTCGGAAACCGTTGGGCCGATTAAGGTCAAATTTCATATGGAGCCTCTTTGGGATGGGGGAAACCAAAATTTGCTCATGGGGTCCAGGTCACATGACCAAAATGGCCGCCAAGCCATATATAGTAAAAACCCTTCAAAAATAGTCTTCTCCAGAACCACTGGGCAGATTTCGACGAAACTTGATAAATAGCATCTGGGACGTAGGCCAATCATAAATTGCTAAAATGGTGACCCTCGGTTGACCTTGACCTTCTTTGTGCCTAGGTCAAACTTTGACACATATGCTTTTGTATTGGAAAAGTGAGAATTCATGTTATCCTGCAAACGATTCAGAATACAGTACTAAAGTATAAGATATATTTTTGCTCCTTACGATAAGGCGCATTTATTGGGGGAACCGTTTTAGGTCCAGGTCACATGACCAAAATGGCCGCCATACCCATATATGGTAACACTCATGAAGCTAAAAGCATCCGGCGGGTCGTGCACTTCAGCTGAAGCAACCTTCCAATTAAATCTACGCCGCATATCTTTTTTAAAGATATTTCTTGTTTTTATACTATTTGACAAGCTTTCACAGTGTTATGCAAGTTGTACACATACGACATGTATTTAGGTTCAACTTTATATAAGAAAGTACTAAAACAAGAATGAAATTATGATAAAATGTCAAGCACAGTAGCATTGTATTGCACACGTATCTTGAGAGAATTACATCATGTTAACAGGTCCGTGAAATGAACACCCCTCTAAACCTCACTTTATATAGGGAAAAAAGGAGTTTACAGGGGTATACATGATTTTGCTGATTCCTAGACATAGGTTGTGGGTACTCGTTAGAATCGTCTCACTGAGGCGGTTCTAACGAGCACCACCAACCTATATTTGGTGCAGATATAAGAAAACTATTACATTTTTATCGGGAAAGTAGCCATTTTGGAGATGTGAAAGACATTATGAAAACGGGCCTATTAAAACATATAGAAAATGTTACCACCAAAAAAAAAAAAAAAAATGAAAATGTTCTGATAAAAAATCTGACTTTTTACATAATTCTGCTCAAAACATAGTTTATTCGTTAGGTCTAACGAGTACTCAAAATATAATTATGTGTCTGAGCAGAAATAATAAAAATAACATATACCCCTGCAAACCCTAATTTTGCAAAATATAAGTGGGGTTTAAGGAGGTCAAAATTATATAGGCGTGTTTTCGTGATGATCCACTATTTCATACGGGTGCGTTACATGTCTTGCTGAGACAGTGTTGAGATACGTGGGGTTTTAGTGTGGAGTTTACTAATGTCAAGCACAATAATATAAGAATCTTATATGGGTGTGAGGGATGGATTGAAAAATCCGTCCCGAGGGGCACTGTCCGGCATCACGAGGCTTCGAGTGATGCCGGACAGTGATCCCGAGGGACGGATTTTTCTATCCACCCCTTACACCCATATTGGATTCTTTTTCTTGCATACCTTCCATTTCTATTGCGAATTTTTAATGCTGCTGTCACTTCGGTTACCGACGTCCGCCATTTTGTGATGAGACAACAGGAATGTTTAGTGACGTCACGCATGACGACGCCACACGAGGTTGTAATCAACCAGTGCATTTATCAAACACGTGATTATATTCGATTTGGGGCCGGAACACCAGGGTCAGAACATAATTTCTATCCCAGGGTAAAATCGCGGATTTCCTTGTCTGGTGTGTAAGAACAATATTTATCATATGACGTCGCGTCTGAGAGTGTAATAACGCCATGTAATATTTTCGATAATCCACTAGTGGATTAAATATGCAAATTAGCTAGATACGTCCCTTAACGTTACATGTACGACGTCCTTTACGACGTCGCGTTTACTAATGGCGGAATATTGACATTTTTGTAAACAATCGTGAATAAAATGCGTTTTAAATATTATATGATAAATAGAATCTTGCACTCGTGCTCATGTATTATTGAATTTATTAAACTCGTTGAGGAAAAGGGATAAAATGCTCGGCAAAGCCTCGCATTTTATCCCTTTTCCTCAACTCGTTTAATAAATTCAATAATACATGATCACTCATGTAAGATCATCTATATTCTGCACACCTATCTTATGAATTATCGGGCTGAGACATTGCTTAGACACAGTGATGGTTAGTGTTGGAATCAATAATATCAAGCACAATAACTTTATACTGCACTATTATCTTAAGGTCAGTGCTGAGAAAGTGATATTTACGTGTTGAATTTACTAATGCCAAGTACAATATTATTGTCATCAGCTTACGTATTTTACGAATTATCGGGCAGTGATGTTTATATGTTGAATTTACTAATGTCAAGCACCATATTGTTGACATAAGCTTCCTATCTTAAGAATAATCTGGCCCAGGCAGTGCTGAAACAGTGATGTTTATATGTTGAACGTACTTATGTCAAGCACCATATTGTTGACATAAGCTTCCTATCTTAAGAATAATCTGGCCCAGGCAGTGCTGAGACAGTGATATTTATATGTTGAACGTACTTATGTCAAGCACCATATTGTTGACATAAGCTTCCTATCTTAAGAATAGTCTGGCCCAGGCAGTGGTGAGACAGTGATCATGTTTATATGTTGAATTTACTATTGTCGAGCACAATATTGTTGACATTAGTTTACGTATCTTAAGAGTTATCTGGCTCAGGTGATGTTTAATGATGTCAAGCAATACATACGTATTTTAAGAATTATCGGGCTCAGGCAGTGGGGAGACAGTGATCATGATTATATGTTGAATTTACTATTGTCGAGCACAATATTGTTGACATTAGTTTACGTATCTTAAGAGTTATCTGGCTCAGGTGATGTTTAATGATGTCAAGCAATACATACGTATCTTAAGAATTATCGGGCTTATGCAGTGCTGAGACAGTGATCATGTTGAATTAACTAATGTCAATCACAATATTGTTGACATTAGCTTACGTATCTTCAGAGTTATCAGACTCAGGTGATTGTTGAATTTAATAATGCCAAGCAATACACACGTGAATTATTGATAATGATGCAGTGTTGAGACACAGTGATGTTACTAATATCAAGCACAACTACAATATATTGCACACGTGTCGTAAATCTTATTGGGCTGAGACAGATTGTGATAACTCGTTCATTTTTTCACACCTTCAGAAACGTGTTTTTTTTACTGCTGCTGAAAAGTTGGGGTATTTTCCTTATGTATTCTCCAATCAAAGGCTGTAGGTGCTCGTTAGAGCCGCCTTGTTGAGGCGGTTCTAACGAGTACCCACAACCTACATGTACATGTAGCACTTGGAGCAGAAATATGTAAACTGATGTATACCCCTGTAAACCCCAGTTTTTTATGCCCCTGTCGTAAGCGGTGGGTAAATATATATGTACTCCTACGACGTCATTAACGACGTCGCGTTAACTAACGGTGGAATACTGACATTTTTGTAAACAAAATTCGTGAATAAAATGCTTTTTAAATGTCGTACCATAAATAGAATCATGTGTTATTATATAATTTGTCAAACGGATAAATGGCTCGGCGATGCCTCGCATTTTTTTCATTTTCCTAAACTCGTTTAAAAAACAATAATACATGTAAGATCCTGTATATATCACATGGGTACGTTTTCATGTAAAGTTGCAATTTTCAGCTGCATCCGATGATTGTTTGGACTGGATATAATAGAAGCATAGTTTGAAAAATAGAGGTGGAGGCAATGATCAGGAATCGATACAATTAACCCACAGCTCCCATCAGAGACACCAAAGGGAAAGAACCACAAACATGAAACAACAGATCCTAATGGAAACATCAATAGCGGAAAGCCAAAAGGACAGTTACTTTCCCACAAAATGGCAAATAGGCTATCCAAAATCAAATAATATAAGCGACACAAACACCCAAAGACAAACCATAACAAAAATAAACCGCGTCAGAAGAGCCGCCTTGGAACGGTCAGCGGAAACGAATTCCACTGGGGGGGGGGGGGGGGGGGGGGGGGGCTAAAATCGATTTTACGTGGCCACAATCCTCGTTCTTACTCCCGTCGCGATTGAGACAAATAATTTGTTCAGTCCGCATGAAGGCCTCCTAAAAAGCCTCCTGAAAGCCTTAAAACGAAATTTGCCACCGTAAAAGCGACGATTTTGCTCCCCAGTGACAATTTCCAATACAGTTACATGTATCCCCATTCTAATGCACGTATTCAGTTTTGTTACAAATTTTGCTATTTTGCTCAAAGCGGCAAGCGCTGAAATCAAATGTCATCCATTGAAGAGGGTCGTTACATAATGACGTCGGGTTCGACCTCGGGCTTTCGATAGCACGCTTTCGATAGTATATTAGAATTGTCCGTCGAGCCGCATCAAGTAAGCACGTGCCTTTGGGGGGCGCATGCGCTCACCAAAGGCTTGCTCGCTGATTTATAGTACAGTCATCACTGTGTGCAAGAAAAACTTTAAGCCAACAGACAACTATACTGTACACAGCGAATACTCTGATTTGGCAAGACCCTTGTCAAATGATCAAAGTCTTCACTGTGCGTATCTCTCTCATATGGTTTCTCTCTCATTACGGTAACACATCCGTGTGATATAGTGCATTTTTCGAACCTCCAAAAAAGTAATTTTTTCTGATGAAAATTTGTGATATGTCCCCTATTTCTGCTCCAAGACATGGGTGTGGGTACTCGTTGGAACCGCCTCATTGAGGCGGTTCCAACGAGTACCCACAACCTATGTCTTGGAGCAGAAATAAGAAAAATAATTTTACCCCCGTAAACTCCAGATTTCTCTATATAAAGTGGGGTTTAGGAGGGTCTTCATTTCTCGGACTTGTTCACGGGATGTCTTGGCATTTTTGCAAGCTGTTTGTATATTTTGAACCATTTGATAGATGCTATGCATATGAACTATTTTTCATGACAAAGCATTCTGTCGTGACAAAACATTCTGCGGATGACTTGTTTCTCTTAATCAGCATGTTAATTATTCAAAGAGTTGACTGACGGAAGTTCCTGTTTATTGTCGCCATGGGATTAGACTGTATAATGCGTTCTGTCTGTAGTCATTGATCTTAACTGACACCAAAATTTCACTAAACTATGCTTTCATTCGAGAGCAGAAATTTTTTTTTATTCGAGAGCAGACATCACGGGCCTCCGTTGCCTCGTGGTTAAGAGCGCTGACTCTTGATCATTTGGTCTCTCACTGCTGTTGTTCGAGCCTCGCTCGGGTCACGTGTGAGACGCCAAGTTCTGCAACGGAAGGTCATGTGCTTTTTCTCCGGGTACTCCGGTTTTCGCCCACCTCTGATTAATGATCGGCTCGATATGAGTGAAATAATCTTGAAAGGGGGCGCAAAACCAAAACAAAACAAAAAAGAGCAGACATCACCAATTCTATATTATACATGTGTGTATAATATATAAGACATGTTTGTATAATATTAAAACAAAGGTTAGTGATTGGTTTAGATACACATTACATGTTGCTGATATATTTTATACATGTAGTTTAATGAAGTGTATGAAGTTGGCTTGGAGTTTGGAGTATGGAATTTGGAATGCTATTTATTCCGTAGTAGTAAAGTAAAGTAAAATATTGAGTGTGTGAACTTGGCTTGGGATTCGCGGCTTGGAATATCTATTTTGCCTAACATTCAAAATATTTTACTATACTTTACTACTACGGAATAAATCGAATTCCAAACTCCATACTCCAGACTCCAAGCCAACTTCATACATTTAAAATATTCTTGGTGAATGATAGGCAAAATCGATATTCCAAGCCGCGAATCCAATGCCAAGTACACACACTCTAGTTAATGTTACATTACAGTTGCATGACGTGATGTTGCATGGTTTGACGTTATGTCCTGCTAAGGTTTATGGTGTACCTAGGATGCAACGTGACATCAGGCCTATGAAACAGGATTTAAAATGTACAAACTGCAATTAAACTACCCATAAAATAATTGTTGACCTTTTCGGTGAACATGAAGTCACATTCGGCTCACCGCTGCTTCAGAACGGTGTATGTATGTATGTATGTATGTATGTATGTATGTATGTATGTATGTATGTATGTATGTATGTATGTATGTATGTATGTATGTATGTATGTATGTATGTATGTATGTATGTATGTATGTATGTATGTATTTGAGATTTATGTCCCACCAACAGCTAAGGTCATACGGAGACGGGACCTCATCCGAAAGTCTGGATAAACCAGGGATCGAATTGTAAATGTTGTATGCGGCTTCATCTCTTGAGTTGCACACTGTCACATTTTAGTTCATAGCTTGGCAACACATTAACAAGTCCGTGTTATGAACATCCCCTCAAACCAAGTATGAATCTAGTGGACCTCTACCAAGATTGTTCAAATTGTAGCCCTAGGGCCATAAATGCCCCCGCGCCGGAGCCCACCAGTTTTACATAGACTTATATAGGGAAAACCTTAAAAATCTTATTGTCTGAAACCAGAAGGCCCAAGACTTTGATATTTGGTATGAAGCTTTATCTAGTGGACCTCTACCAAGATTGTTCAAAATATAGACCTGGGGCGAAAAATGCCCCCCCGCGCCGGGGCCCACTGGTTTCATACAGGCGTATATGGGGAAAACTTTAAAAATCTTCGTCTGAAACAAGAAGTCCCAGGTCTTTGATATTTGGGATGAAGCTTCATCTAGTGGACCTCTACTAAGATTGTTCAAAATATAGTCAAAAACGCCCCGCGCCGGGGCCCACTGATTTCACATTGGCGTATGCAGGGATAACCTTTAAATCTCTTCTTGTCTCAAACCAGAAGGCCCAGGTCTTTGATATTTGGTATGAAACTTCATCTAATGAACCTCTACCAAGATTGTTCAAATAATACCCTTGGGTCCAAAAATGTCCCTGCGTCGGGACCCACTAGTTTTACATAGGTTTAAATAGGAAAAAAATCCTTTAAAAATCTTCTTGTCTGAAACCAGAAGGCCAAAACGCCAAAAATGCCCTCGCGCCAGGGTCCACTGGTTTTACATAGGCTTATATAGGGAAAACCTTTAAAAATCTTCTTTTCTGAAACCAGAAGGCCCAGGTCTTTAATATTTGGTATGAAGCTTCAGCTTGTGGACCGCTACCAAGTTTGTTCAAATTATAGCCCTTGTGCCAAGAATGTATCAGATACACAGATACTCAGGTGAGGGATTCAGGGCCCTGTCGGCCCTCTTGTTTATATAGCACACGAGTGTGTTTTCTAAATGTAGCATTTACCGCAACAAGCAGGTGTTATATGATTGTGCACTACATTATTTCTGCTCCCAAATAGATTTACGTGCTCTTTAAAACCACCAATCATGCACCAACAATCTTTTTTATTTTTATTTTATTTTATATTTTATTTTCTAATTTTATTTGTTTAGAACAAACACGCGTAACCGTAAGAAAAGTCTCTGGTTTAAAACACTGACTTGGAAACAGTGGACAGAAGAGCAGGTCACGAATGCAAGAAACGCATAGCTATCTGATATCAGATGAATCAGCATCATCATCATCATCATCATCTTTATTATCATCATCATCTTTACATTTCCTTTGGGACCTTGGTGGCCATTTACATGTGTACATATATGATGTTTTTGTTCGACATCACGTGAACAATTCCGTGAAATGAACACCCCCTAAACCCCACTTTATTAGGAAAACAACTGGGGTTTACGCGGCTATACATTATTTTCATTATTTCCTTATTTCTGCTGTAAGACATGCATGTAGGTTGTGGGTACTCGTTAGATCCGCCTCAATGAGGCGGTTCTAACAAGCACCCCACAACCTTTGTTTGCAGTATAATTAATAAAAATTAAATATGGATTTTCATCAGAAAAGAAACCATTTTGGAGATGTGAAAAAATGGACTATGTCGATACACGTATCATAATGAAAACAGAGTCCTGGACATGTAAGATGTTTTGCAATCTGCAATACTGCTCGTGGCGAGTCTCCATTAAACCCAAACTCATATGTTCTGTCTGCAATGTGCCCATTGTCTTCATAGTGCTCATGCATTATGAATGTATTAAACGAGGCAGACCGTCCATGCTAATAAACCCTATTGGTTTCATTGGGCGACAGGGCTTGAGATGTCATTTCATCTCAATGTCGGGTAAAAGTCCCACAAAATTGGAAGCAACGTCTCCAAAATGACCTTTACAGTGTTGACGGGGACGTTAAACCTCAAATCAAACAAACAAACGAGTTAAGGAAAATGGATAAATTGCGAGACTTGGCCGAGCATTTTATCCTTTTTCCTCAACGAGTTTAATAAATTTAACGAATGCAAGATCTGTTTATCATATGGCATTTTTGACGCATTTTATTCCCGATTTGTTTTAAAAAATATCAACTTTACGCAATTAGTAAACGCGACGTAGTTACATGTAAGGACGTCGTCCGTGTAACGTTATGGGGCGTATCTAACTAATATTCATATTTAATCCACTATTGGATAACGTAATTTGTTTTATACTTTGCAGTGAAATCAATGTATTTCTGATACAAATAAAAATGATATTTTCACACTGTGAAAAATAACATGACCTTGTTATTTTCACAGTAGCAGCCCGGACTACTTTTTCTCGCCAAAAGTCATATGTTATCGATAAAATAACTTGAAACGCACTCTTTGAATTGTAGAAATGTTGTATTCAAAATGGCGATCTGTTTATATTTCTCTATCTTCTTATACTGAGTCGGTCATATATGGCCATTACCTCAGTTGAGTGCGTAGCTAAATTTAGAATTTAGCCAAAAAAAAAAAAAAAAGAGAAGTCACTGGATGAGTCCTTAAAACTATTTACAATCTGAATAACAGAGGTATACTAAAACGCATACCTCTGAGTCTCAATGTTACACTATACGGGCTTTGAACTCCTCTGCAGTTTTAGCATTCACCACAGAAGAGGGAAGACAATTCCACTGGGGAATAGTCCTAGGAAAAAAGGAATTTTTCAGGGCATCACTGTAGGACTGGTTCCTATGATACTGCGAGTTGTTTACTTTTGATGCCCTTGTTCGGGTTGAAACTGTCACAGGGGTCAAGTATTTGTCTTTATTAACGGCCACTTTACCTGAATGTATCTTACAGAAGAAGGTTAAAGAGGACTGCTCACGACGGGCCTCTAGGGACGGCCATTCTAGCTCTTTAAGCATGTCACCGACGCTACTTCTATTGCGCCATCGTCGGCAAGTCCATCGAGCAGCTGTCCTCTGCACCTTCTCCACCTGCTGAATCTGAGTTTTAACATAGGGATGCCAAATGGGTGATGCATATTCAAGCTGAGGGCGAACCAATGTTTTATATGCAACATCCTTGGTCTGCCTAGGTGCAAAAGCCAAGTTTCGTCTAAGAAATCCTAAAGTCCTAGTTGCTTTTGATGTTATTTCTGAAACGTGTTGACCCCAATCAAGATCATCGGTGATGGTGATACCAAGATATTTGGCGGATTGAACCTGCTCCAAGATTTGCTGATGTAGTGTATAGGCAAACTTAAATTGTTTGTCCGGAGGGTGTCGCGACTACCCCATTGAATGACATTTGGCCACATTGAACTTCATCTGCCAATCGGCCTCCCACTGTGCTAGTTGATTCAGGCCATCTTGTAGAATAAAACAGTCAGAAGAAGAATATATATTCCTATAAAGGACACAATCATCTGCAAACAAACGGACAGATGACCTGATATTATCATGGGGAAAATTAATGAATACCAAGAAAAGGACCGGTCCAAGGACCGAACCTTGGGGGACACCAGATAAGAGAGGGACTGGATCAGACGCTTTGCCATCAAGTACAACTTGTTGTGAGCGCCCTGAGAGCCATGAGCTAATCCACATATGTGTGGATCCTCGTTTCCCATAGTAATCCAATTTATACAATAGCCTCCTGTGAGGTACCTTGTCAAAGGCCTTAGCGAAGTCCATGGTAATCAAGTCAGTCTGTTTGTGGCCACGGTTTGTGGCCCCATCCAGATTGCTCACAATGTCATGGTAAAAATGAACTAATTGAGTTTCGCAAGACCTTTGACTTCGGAATTCATGCTGACAGTCAGCAAGAATGCTCTCAAAGGCTAGGTGCTTGTTGATACTACTAACTATTATATGCTCCAGGGTTGAGCAATAGATGCATGTTAGCGACACTGGTCTATAATTTGCTGCGTCATAGTTTTCTCCTTTTTTATAGACCGGGGTAACATTAGCTTGTCGCCAGTCATCTGGTACAGTGTCCTTGGCAAGTGATTCATTGAAGATAAAGGCCAGCACAGGTGAAATTTCAGCACCACATTCCTTAAGCACCCTGGCATTCGGGTCGTCCGGCCCAGATGCCTTATGTATTTTGAGCTTACCTAACAGTTTAGCGACCCCATTTGAGTCAACTGTTATGTCCCCCACTGAGGGGAACTGACTATTACCTTTAGTTGGTAGCTCACCATCAGTTTCACGCGTAAATGCAGATTGAAACTGTGTGTTACATATGTTGGCCTTATCGCACGAATCTGTTTTGAGAATACCATTATTCCTTAGAGAAGTGATCCCAAAAGCTTCCTTTTTCAGGGACTTTACGAATGACCAAAACCTTTTTACTTTACCACTCTTCTGGGGACTGTCGAGATCTGTATTATCATCCTCAAAGGTAAAGATGCTGGAAACATGCTTCCAATATGCATCTCTTATTACCTTTTGTATGTGTGCTCTGAACCGTTTGTAATGGCTCTTAACGCCAGGGCTACTAGACTTATGAGCACGAAAGTATATTCTAATTAGATGCTTGATCGTATTGTCGATCCAAGGCGCACTATGCTTTGTTTTGGTCATTTTCGTTGGAATAAACCTCTCCATAGCCGCAGTTAATTCGGTCTTAAAATTGACCCACATATCATTAACTGACATGTGCGAAAGGTCAGAGGAAAGGAACGAATCTCTAAATCGCACCATATGGTCTCGCAGACCATCCATATCCGCACGTTTATATAGATATATTTTACGCAGGGCTTTTCTGATTCGTTTTGCTTTTATGTCATATTCAATAAGGACTATGTCGTGATCAGCTTTGCCGATCGGGGGCATATCCTTAACTCGATTAACTGGGGATGGGGAATTTGTAAGTAATAGATCGAGGGTCTTTTCTTGTCGGGTGGGTATATTTCAACTTGAAACTGACAGTTGTGACGTCATAGCAAGGTTAAAATTTTGACTTACGATACGATCGATCAATTACCGTAAATGTCCTAATAAATTATAAAATAAAAAGAAAATTTACTTTTTTTTCGTCGGATACCATCTTATGTGTTGAAAACATCCGAATTTTGACTCGTGCTTCGCACTCGTGAAAATTTGGATGTTTTTATAGCACACTCGATGAAATACTTTTGGTATCCAAATCAAAAAAGTAAATATCTATTTATTACATGGCGTTGTTACAGTCTCAGACGAGACGTCATGTGATTAAAAGGTAATAAGTATTTCTTTTAATGACTTCCTGTCCTTACCACCACGTTAACTGAGCACCCTTATACATGTATAACCCCACTTTATTTGGTTTACAAGTTATACAATATTTTCCTGTTTTGTTCAAGGACGTCGAGTTCCGGTACATGTACTCGTTAGAACCACCCCATTGAGGTTGATCCGCCCCATTGAGGGGGTTCTAAGGAGTATCACAATTTATGATAGCTACAGAAATGAGAATAATTTCACCTAATGGGGAGAACGTCTCATATGTACATGTAACCCACAACAAAATTCAAAGAAAGAACAGATGTTTACATTTCAAGACATTTATTTGAACTTTTAAGAATATCAGAAAAAACATGTAATATTGCACAATGTAAAAATTTGGCATCATGGGATTCTTGTAACAATAAATAAGATAAAATGAGTGATGTGAGTGTGTTTCAGTTTTACGTCCCACCTACAGCTAAGGTCATGCGGAGACGGAAGCTCTGTTTAAAGACTCATCCGAAAGTCTGGAGGAGCCCGGGATCGATCCTGCAATCCCTGGTTTATTAGGCGAGTAGCATAACTACTACACCACAGAGGCTTCTAAAAATGAGTGCTGTATATTGTGATGGAGAAAAATGGCAGAGATTACGAAAACACACCTATTCAAATATATTGTACATTTTACCAGCTAAAAAAATGAAATGTTTAGATAAAATCCTGATATTTTTCTTATTTCTGCTCAAAACTTAGATAGCGGGTAAACGTTAGAAACACTTCGACGAGGCGGTTCTAACGAGTACTCACAATCTATGGTTTTGAGCAGAAAGAAGAAAAAAATGATATTTTTCTTATTTCTGCTCAAAACTTAGAAAGTGGGTAATCGTTAGAACCGTCTCAATGAGGCGGTCCTATCGAGTACCCACAATCCATGATTTTTCGCCGAAATAAGAATAATAATGCACACCCCTGTAAACCCCAGTTTTACTGTACAAAAGTGGGGTTTCAGGGGATCAAAATGATATAGGCGTGTTTTCGTGATAGACATGTATGACATGTATGAATTATGTAAATATACAATGTCTGATTTCTAAATAAAATGTATACTGAGAATGAAAGGAAAACAATACCATATATTGTCTATTTCATTACATGTCCGTCTTTCATTGGTCCGGGACAAACATGTTGTCAGACGAAATTTTTTGATATTTTTCTTATTTCTAGTCCAAACATAGCGTGTGGTGCTCATTTGAATGACCTCACAGAGTCGGTTTCAACAAATAACCCCGCAAAATAAGGAAAATTATGTTTACCCCTACAAACCCCTATTTTCTCTGTATAGGGTAAGGTTCACCGGACTTGGTAAAGTGAGAGACCCTGGTGTGATATGCAACACTTTCTTCTTTCGACTAAACATCAGTTAAAGGCATTAATTCGTGTTACAGTAGGATACACCGTATGCTCATAATTTTGTTTTATTGCCCCTTGCGATATTCCGTCTTAGCAGATCAAGGCGGGCCTTAAAAGGTTGATTAGTAGCTCTTGTTGAATTCCCTGAGGCACTGGAGGGGAAAATCAATAATGTACACTCCAGTCAATAGTTAGTAAACTATTGATTTTACCCAACGTGGCCCCTTACCTGTTGAAGACGAAGGAGATCTCTTCAGTCAGCACTGAGGGCTACATACGAGGTAATATAATGTAATGAAATGATAGTCCTCAATAATCAAGAATAGATGCCTTTAATGAAGCCGTGTTAGAGATATAAACACCTTTGTAAACCCAACATTGTGCAAAGACAATGAGGCGGTTCTAAAGAGTACAAGTAATCACTGTGTCAAGCGGAGATTAAAAATGTAAAAAGTAGAGTGAAATTCCACTATTAAATTAAAGTCTTATTCCGCTATAAAGCTTATTTAGGCGGTTGAAGTTATTCTTTCTTTGTGTTTTCTGTATACAGAGTCCTCTGGTCAGATGCCACCTTTGGGACTGTTCAAAAGTGGTCTTAAGACCACTTTTGAACAGTCGTCAAGGTGTTCTTAATATAGGAGTTTTACTGTGGTGCAGAAGATTTTAAAGTTAACAAGTCCAACGGTCTTGCCAAACCCACTTTATATAACCTGAAGTTAGGTTCGTCGAGGTAAACTTTGTATTCTTATGTCGGAAACTGCAATGGTTTGTACTCTTTAGAAGCATCGCCTTATTGAGTTGGTCATACCAGCACCCATAATCTGTTGACGAGGACGTTAAACCTCAAATCAAACAAAAGCATCCATAATCTATGTTTACAACCATAAAATGAGGGAAAAATCACAAATGTTTAATTCGTCATCAGGAAAATTCATTTCATCATGAAAACATGCCTATATAAAATTGATCCCCTTGAACCCCACTTGTATGTTGTAAAACTGGGGTTTATAGGGGTAAAACTTACTTTTCTTATTTCTGCTCTTAACTATAGAGTGTGGGTACTCGTTAGAACCGCCTCGTCGAGCCGATTCTAACATGTAACCACAATCTATACTTTGAAAAGAAACAAGAAAAATATCACAATATTTTGCATCTCAAAATTTTCACTTTTTCAGCGGTAAAATTTTCAATGTGTTTGCATAGGCATGCTTTCGTATTGTTCTGAGCAGCGAAAGATAAGCTTATCCCACCAGTGTTTGTGTTCTCTCATGAAATACTAAAACACTTTAAACCATTTCTTTCGAGTTAACATGTTAATACTGGAACTGATATACATATTAAAATCAATTGAAAGAACATGGGTGTTTGCACTATATATGCATATATGGAAGTATCTATGCTGGAATAACATGGTTAATTTGTACATGAGTGTCAGTATCAAAGAAATAACATAATTCATTTAAAAAGTCTTTCTTTATACTTGAAAGTGCTTCGTAGGAATGGATCTGGATAAAATTGCTCCCTGTAATATGGTTAGAAAATTTGTCTATCATTGGGCTATAACCTATTGCAATAACATATGTTTCGGTGTCTTTAGATATTTCTTTAGCTGCCTCTAAAGTATGTTTGTCAAGACCTTCCATATCGGAATCGATAAACATGATTGTTACTGGAGACGAACCCTTCCTTCCACCATTTTCTTTTATAAATCCAGTTCGATGGATTCTTTTTAGGAGATGACCAAACGAAGAAAAGTGAATTTCAGCGAAGTCGGCACTGGTAAGCCGGTTACTGAGGTCAAAATTTCCCCCGGTTGGGCAGTTGTCGGTGATTCTGCCGATTCTCAGATGCCCCCCATGGATATCAAGGTTGCTGACAACATCGGCGATAAACTGCGAGATAAGATGAGATTTTGCCTCTCCCAGTGCGGCTGAGTCGTAGGTGAAGATCAGGTCTGTATTTGTCTTCACAAGACAAGCTGTTAAACAGAAAAAAATAAATTCGTTTGATTATTTTCGAACGCATTAATGTTCATGTCAAACAAATACATGTATGTTCATACTTCTTGGCTTACAAAAATTGTATGTCTTAATTGTTAAATTGAAAATACCGTTAAGCTCATTATATATATAATAAGCAAGTTAACTGCATTCTAACGCTTTCCTTATAGAATAAAAAGGGAATCGGAACGAGTGAAGAAAAATCCCCAATTGCAGTTTGCTAACGTAATGCTTGCACATAAGCGCGTTTGTTGATGTCAGAGGAGCACTGAAGTTTACTTGTTTCGGCGTCCGTGTTAAAATAGTCACGAAAATGATGCATTTCGTTTATGCTACTTGTTAGAATTGAAATACTGTTCCTGTTCCTGAAGTGTTATTGCGCACATCACGTGAACAAGTCCGTGAAATGAAGACCCCTCTAAACCCCACTTTATATAGAGAAAACTGGGGTTTACGGGGGTCTTCATTTTTTTTTCTTATTTCTGCTCCAACACATAGGTTGTGGGTACTCGTTAGAACCGCCTCAATGAGGCGGTTCTAACGAGCACACACAACCTATGTTATGAGCATTTTTAAGAAAAATATGACAGATTTTCATCAGAAAAGTAGCCATTTTGGAGTTGTGAAAAATGCACTGTGTCGTACGGATGTGTTATCGTAATGTATAGGATGTTGTAATCGGACAGATGCGAATATTATTTCACTCGGCTTCATCGAGGTGAATTAATATTTCGCAATCTATCCTCTACCAATGCACATTAATCACGATAAAACACGATGAGCAAAATTATTTCGGAATAAGCATTTCGCACAAGTTAAGCATCAGATCAATGTTGGTTTCTTTTTACGCCTTCATTTTGTTGCATGTCCGATGTCCGGTAAACATTAGCGCGTGGATGATGCATTGTCTTGTTTGAATTTCACGACAGTCAATTTCGAAGGAAAGAAATGACTTTTTATTGTATGTCGGTTTGTTATTCTAACAAACCAATCATAACTGAAACGTTAATGGTATGTACCAGTTTTGCAGAGTCCCCCCCCCCACCACCTCCATTATCATTTCAGTTTTAAATTGTAAAAGCGTCAATTGCGGTTCTTTAAGGGTATGTTATATGATCTGATAATTAGAGATTATCACATGGGATTTTGGTTATCGCACGATGTATCAACCCGAGACTACATTATCTGCCCGAAGGCGTTAGCCTGAGGGCAGATAATGGTCGAGGGTTGATACCGAGGGCGATAACCAAAACCCAATGTTATAATTTATTTATCACATATTCAGATCCTATTCTTACTGTGTTTGGCGTTCATAAATTGAAAAAAAAATGTGATAAAAAGCGTGATTCAAGCAAAAAACGCGTAACGTCACGCCTAACTATTCGCGTTACGTCATGTAATTGGCAACGTCACAATAACGTCATGAGTGGGCTGATAACCACTGTCCGTCCAAAATACACTTTTTTTCCGGTTATCAGACCGTGCGGGCTGAGAACCGGAAATGGAAACAAGCATTATCACACATGCAAAACATGGGTTATCGTGTTAAATATAGTACTGAATATGTGATAAACCATTTTATCATATGACGTCGCTTCTGAGAAAATAATAACGCCATGTAATATTTTCGATAAAACACTAGTGGATTAAATATGCAAATCAGCCAGATACGTCACGTAACGTTACATGCACCACGTCCTTAACGACGTCGCGTTTACTAATGGCGGAATATTGACATTTTTGTAAACAATCGCGAATAAAATAAGTTCGAAATGCCATATGATAAATAGAACCTTGCATTTGTGCTCATGTATTATTGAATTTATTCAACTCGTCGAGGAAAAAGGATAAAATGCTCGGCAAATCCTCTCATTTCATCCCTTTTGCTCAACTCATTTAATAAATTCAATAATTCATGACACTCATTTGAGGTCCCGTATGTATCTGTTTAAGAAAACACCACCAGTGGCCTAAGATAATAAGCAAGACAGGGATTGGTCGTAACATGATTTAAAACTCGTCTGACAATAGCAGCTTTCAAACACTACAATTAATAGTTATTCGCTGTGGCTTACCTGGTTGGTCCTTTTGTTTCTGTTCTTCTGGCTTCACCCCACATGTCTTTATGGCTAGAGCTTCTTTGATTGCATCCAGTGAAGCAAAGTCTGCTACTTGAAACACATAATCGTCATTTGGATCACTAGCGATACTTTTGATTTCAATCAAATCTACACCATTCCCTATACCAATGGCAAACACTTTGATTCCTAATTTATGGGCTATTCTAGCTTCCTTTGCGGTTTGTCTTTCGTCCGCAGACAGACCATCAGTAAGGACGACGGCAATCTTGGCAACATTAGGTCTAGCAATGCCATGGGCGAAACCATCTTGTCTCATCATACGGAGAGCGTCAGCTGTGTATGTTCCTCCGGCTACATGCCGAACCTGTCCTATCTTTTTTATCAGTTCAGGCTTAGTGAGATCGTTGTCCAATGTAAGGTAATGGTCGGCGTCATGACTGAAATTAATAATACCAACTCTTGTCTTGTGAGGCCCGATGTCGAATATGTCAACAACATCTTTTACAAACTGAAGTTCTCTGTGGAAATCTGACTTGATAATACTACCAGAGGAGTCGATTAAGAAGTAGACGTCTGCCGGCTTACCTCCGCAATCTAAAATAAACGAAATATCTTAATCATGACATCCAAATAAGACAGCTTGTAAACAGCTTGCCTTAAGATTTGTCTGAGATTGCATTTATCATTTTTGGTCAATTGATTCTTACCGCTTTTATGTCTAAGCACTATGTAAAGAGAGAGTTACATGTATCTTTGAAGTAGCGAATGGATTTAACTTGGTCTCGGACGTCGCCGTAAGACGATATTCCCGACCAACGCGGATTTATCTCCCTATTTGACAATTTTGTATTCACACATATCTCCTAATTAACAGAGATGTCCCAGCTAACATCTCAGTTGAGTTTTCTTTATATTAAATGAGAATCTTGAAATTTAGAGCAAGGGTTTAATTTACTTGAACTTTAGCTTGTTGTCCACAGAAACTCATTCCGTTGTAGCTTCTTATAAGTAAAACGATTTTATACTGTAATGCATGTATTTATTTGTTGTTTTGTTTTTGTTTGATTTGAGGTTTAACGTCCCCGTCAACACTGAAAAGGTCATTTTGGAGACGTTGCTTCCAATTTTGTGGGACTTTTACCCGACATTGAGATGAAATGACTTCTCAAGCCCTGTCGCCCAATGAAACCAATAGGGTTTATTAGTATGGACGGTCCACCTCGCACCGCGGTTCCTGGACAGGCTTAGATCCTCTAAGCGGTTTACCAGTACTAGTGTGCGGGCCGGATTCAGCTCTGCGTGGAAGCATCATGCAACCCATATATTTCTTCAAGCCCCAATGGGCGGGGCTGGGTTTATTTGTTGTGGTTTGGGTGTGTTTTCATCTGAGTCTTTCTGTTTTCAGTGGTGTTGTTTGATTCAATGCAACGTTTATTTAACCCATTTAGTACCGGAAACCCCCAAACGGGTACCCTGGCAAACAGTGCAGGCCCAGATCAGACGCCGCAGAACGCGGCGTCTGATCAGGGCCTACACTATTTGTAAAAATGTTCAGCCATTTTCCAAATAAATTTTGAAGAAAACACAGCCTGACACCCCTAAATTTTGAAATCGACTCCTGCTATATATAAGGTGGAAGATTCCATTTGGTACAAAAAGGGTTAAAGCACAATTGTGAAAACTGAATGCTTACTTTCTGTAGACTGGTCCGCCCTTTCAGCTGGTGTTGTTGCTAGGGTAGTTGTTGTTGTTGGGATTGTTGGAGCATGTGTCACTGAAATAATGAATGACATAATAGAAAACTAGTCTTTCATCTTGAACAGAAAAATAAAGGCAGACGCTGAAGTTCACGAGGTATTAAAAAAATTATATATCTTCTTGGCGATGTTCATATGCAATACAATCAGATTTCATGGCTAGAACACCCTTGCAACCATGAAAACGAGTTCGAGATACGTGTAGTTCGAGCCACAAAGGGTCAGCTATAGTTAAAGTTCAGACTTTTTGTGAAGATTGGCCATAAATCATTTCTCTCCGTTCTGCAGGTTCAAAACGGACAGTTGTTAGTTTTGGGCGAAAGAATGTGTACTGTTCTGGTTAACCGCTTATTATAAGCCTACCCAGGAAGTGTGGTTACTTAAACTGGCAGGCTCGATATGGCCTAAATACTGTTGACTCGACCGTAAAATTCCAAATAACAAACAAACAAGATCAGACTGCATAATATTTCTATTTATAATACTATTTCTATTTTCTTTCTCATAACGGTATGCTGTGTATACTAGGAGGAGATTCTAATGAGTACATACAACATAGCTTTACAAGATAAAAATAAGCAACACATCCTTTAATCATCCTAAAATATATTGATATCATGAGCTATTGAAGGAATTATCAAGGGACTCAAAAGTAAGTTCGAACAAGACATCGGTGTTTGAGCTGTTGACGGTTCACTGTGTGTGCTTTCTGAGGTTATTGAATTTTTCCCATTTGGTGAATTCGTAGGTCAAAATACAGCAAAAACCTTCATATGTATCCTTCAACCTGCAAGTTCTCGCACAGTGTGCAATTGTCAATTTTTTACGAGCATCTGCAATCTATGTTTAGACTAGAAATAAGAAAAATGTCAAATATTTTCATATACATGTATATAGAGATATAATATTTTAGCGCACAGGTGCGTTGTCGTAATGCATTTATAGGCCGATGTTATTGATCATTAATTATACCCCCGGCATACGAAGTATGCAATGGGGGTATATAGTTTTTGTCTTTTCCGTCTGTCTGTCTGTCCGTAAACAATTATTTTGTGTCAAAGATATCTCAGGAACTGCTTCACATAGAAACTTGAAATTTTGCACACATGATCAGTATGACTACTTGTATTGTGCGAAAGAAAATAAGGGCCAAGGGGTCAGGCCTTTTAGAGTTATTTCCCTTTGTAGTTCTTGTTTCAGCTGAGGCGATGGCCCTGGCCGGGGGTATACGTGCCCCACTGGGCACTTTGTCTAGTTTTACTTGGCGGCATATAGTCATAAACTGGTGGTCTGTGAAAAGAGCATGCATACCTTGACATGTTTTAGATGCCAACATATCGAGGATAGAAGTGAGAGCATTGAAGTCGCCAACCATAAACAGATGGTCATCATCAGGGTCGCTGGCAATGTCACTCAGTTCTTTACGATCTACGTACTTCCCGACACCGATAGCAAACATCATGATCCCAGAGTCTTGTGCCTATTTCAAATATAATATAATATAATATACTATAATATAATATAATATAATATAATATAAATCACCCAACGTGGCTGTTATTTAATGGATATCGTCGTGTCCTCAAAACCATATGAGTTGCCATTTCATACGAACTTTATTTAACAAGCCTCTTGCGAATTTATCATATAACGATTCTAGATCGGATTTCATCGCCGAAAAAGTACAAAAGAATTTTCAGTCAAAAAAATAACATAGGTTTGTCAAGTACGGCATCATGACGTAACGTGCCAGTAAATGTTATTATATTATTTTCATGACAGGGCATTATCCATTAAATAACAGCAACGTTGTACGGGAAAGTAGATTATTTCATGACTTTTTTGTCCTAAGACGATTTTCAAAAATTTTCCTGTTGTTTTTTTTTTTACCTTTTTGGCTCAAACTAGAGTTTGCGGTGCTCGCTCTCGTTTAAACCGCCATATTGAGGCGGTTTTAACAAGTGCTTACAACTCGTAGCCTTTCTAACCACATTAAAGACGCAAGTTTATAGGAGATAAAAATTATAATGCTTTATTTTTTGTTTCCTTGAAACTGACCCATAGTCTTTAAAAAAAAACAAAACAAAAAAAAAAAAAAACATGAAACCCCAACTTATATGGAAAAAAAAGTTTGGTTTACAGGGAACTATTTTCCTTTACTTTACAAAATACGAAAACACGGCTATTCAAATATATTGGTACGATTTTATCGTGACCAAAAATGAAATTGTGGTTGAGATAAAAATCCTGATATTTTCATATTTCTGCTAAAACATAAAACGAAGCGGTTCTAACAAGTACCCACAATTTATGTTTTAAGCAAAAATATGAAAAAGAATGTATACCCCTGAAAACCTTAGTTTTACTATATAAAAGTGGGGTTTATGGGTGTCAAATTTATCTAGGCGTGTTTGAATGATGTCTTGGTTAAGGACACAAAATGCGGGTACATGTATTCGATAGAACCGCATCAGTGAGATGGTTCTAATAAGCACGCACACTCTATGTTCGGATGAGAAACAAGAACATTATCGAAACTGCCATTAGGAAACAAAAAATAGCCATGAAAAGAATGGACGATCTCAGACGGGTGTTCCATACAAATGCCAAAGAGGATCTACTCTTTAACGCAAGGCGTTTCATTGGTAATAATCTCTCAATATCTATGGAAGATGAAAGAGTTGCCTCTTCCATGATCGTATCAATTCTTCGGACAGAAGTATTAAGTTTTTGCTTACATTCTTGGCTGCCTTTGACGTCCTCCGTGTCTCCTGAGATCTACCATCAGTAATCACAACCGCAATTTGGGCAACATTCTTCCGTCTCCCAGCAGCTTTAGTAAACATTCGATCCACAGCAAACTCGATGGCATCCGCCGTTTTTGTCGTCCTGCCGCGGTCATGGTTAATATTCTTAACGGCCTGAAGCACCTCAATCTCGTTGGACATGTCTTTGAGATCAAACTTCTTCCATACTTTGTGGCCAAATGTCAGCAATCCGACTCTTGTCTGGGTTGGACCTTGGCCGATGTCGAACTTCTGTACTAGCTCTTGAACAAAGTTAAGCTGCTTGATGAAGTTCGGTGGCCAGATGCTGTTGGAGGAATCCAGGACGAACACAACGTCGGCGGGAGCATTGCAGTAAGGTACTGTGAATATAAATGGATAGGAATCTGAAGGAACTGTGAATATATTAAGGAGAATGGATACACCTACACAGAAGGAGGCAACTACTGCAAAAGTTTTTTTTGTCTCCCATGTCAATAGGGGCCAACTCTTAAAGGAAAAAGTTTGCTCCTAAGGAACAAATTCTTTCCTTTAGGTGTGGACCCCTTTTGAACATACCGGAAAGAAACTACCAGGTGTTCGATTCCCCTTCATTGCATAGATATCGCAGATTAATTACTGTAGGGCATTAAAATGTACGAAAGTGTTATGTGCATTATGATATTTCCGGCCAGCGAGAACTCAGAACAGACTGTACAGCCCTCGCTGATCGCAGGCTGCGCTGAGCTTTCGCTGCCCACATGTGCCAGGCCCCGAGGATATAAAACTTTGTTCATGCTCAACTCACTTGAGCATGAAATTTGTCATACCCATACGCTTTAATATATAAACATACACAGCCACTTTCCTGGTCAGATCAGTAGTGAAATGTTGTTTGTCCTGCTCATAAATTTTAAAATGCCAACAATTATTTGCATTTTAAAATTCATGAACAGGACAAATCTCGTGCTCAAGTGATTTGAGCATGAAAAAGTTTATACCATTCTATTGTGCTTTGAATGTGACAGAAAGGGGCCAATATTTTATTCAACCGATTTCCAAACAGCGTTCCGTTTTAATGTCAGGTTTTATTGCACGTCTTACATATGAAAGACTGTTGGTCTTGTAATTTTAATGAGGATGATGATGGTGAGGGTGATGATAATTAGGATGAGGAGGAAGAGGAGGAGCAAGAGGAAGAACAAGAAGAGAAGGAAGGGGAATATTATTATCATAAGAGAGAGAGAGAGTTTTACTTGAATTGAGATTTTACATTCTAGGTCATTTTGGATAAGTTACTTCCAAGTTGTGGGACTTTTTTTGTCTGGGCAGGCTTAGACCCACTAAGCGGTTTACCAGTACTCATATGCGATTGCTTTCAGCTCTGCGTGGAAGCATAATGCAACCCAATCTATTTCCCTAAGCCCCGATGGGCGGAGGCCCTGAGAGAGAGAGAGAGAGAGAGAGAGAGAGAGAGAGAGAGAGAGAGAGAGAGAGAGAGAGAGAGAGAGAGAGAGAGAGAGAGAGAGAGAGAGAGAGAGATGAAAAGTGTAAAGCGGATCATTTGAACGTTTACCTGCTTTTGCTTGGATGAGAGTCGCAACCTGTAAAATAGAAAAATAAATATGTTAATAATTAGTTTTCATTCAAAAGAACAGCACGTTAAAAACAGTCAGTGCGATCTTTCAATGTTAACTCAGGAACATTGGAAACGCAACCATTTGAGCCAGCGCACGACAAAACCTAAAATAAGACATGTGCGCCCATCGAAGGCTAAGACCAGCCTGCGCATCCATATAGTTTAACCAGTTACTTGAAGGAGCATTGCGCCTTTAGCTATCCTTAGAGCGCACAACGAAGACACTGATAAGACTGCGCGGATGTGCAGGCTGATCTGAGTCTTCGTTGGGTGCACATGTCTTATAGTAGGTTTTGTCATGTGCTGGCTCATTTCGTATAACGCTCACAATGCTGAATATCTCAATCTGCTACACTCCTCCCCGATTTTCAGCTGTATTCCAATGTTACATATGTACCATGGATTCAGAAGTTTAATGGAAAATAGTATATATCCAGATCAGCTGGCTTATTAAGCCAGCTCATCAGGATCTATACTGTTTTCAATAAAGGATAAATCCGGGTTAAGCATAGTGGAGATTGATGGCTGTAAAATTACTTTTCTCTGGGGAAAAACTGTGGTATTCCACGAATTTTACTTTTGCACCATACATAAGTCGTTTGTAGCTGTACTCGTTTGAACTGTCTCAGTCGGGGAAGTATAATAAACATTATCCCGGAAACACATCAATATAATTTTGACCCTCTTAAACCCCCACTGGGATTTGGTATTTAACGGCCCAGTCAACACTATTTTAGGTCGTTTTAAGCCGGTCGGTTTACCTATCCACACACTTTTCCTCTGCAGGCTTATACGTAAGCGGTTAACCAGTACAGTGCACATTCTTTTCGCCAGAAACTGACAACTGCCCTTCTTGTATCAGCGGAAGTGTGTGTGTGGGGGGGGGGGGGGGTTTCATGACCATCTCACCGAAAGAATGTTGCCGACACCGGCAGGTATCGAACCCGCGTCCTCCTGGTCACCAGTCAGACGCGTATCCGACTGAGCTACCGAGGCCGACAACTGGGATAAACAGGGCTTCACATGGTTTTCTTATTTTTTCTCTAAAACAAAGATTGTGGGTATTCGTTAAAACCACCTCGCTGAGGCGGTTCTAACGAGTTCCAATAATATATTTTTTAAGTAGAAATATGAACAAATATCAGAACATATTGTCTCGACATGCATTGCATTGCAGCAGAAATAATGCAAAACACATAACATTGAAATTCCCATCTTTCTCTATATAAAGTGAGGTTTAAAAGAATCTTCATTTCATTGACTTGTTTACGTGTTTTTATTTATTTGTTTATTTATTTATTTTTATCACGAAAACACGCCTATATGATTTTGACCTTTTACCCCACTTTTAGAAGGTAAAATTGGGGTTTACATACACAATATTATCCTTATTTCTGCTCAAAAAGATAGCTTGTGGGTACTCGTTAGAACCGCCTCACCGAGGCGGTTCTAACGAGTTCCCACAGTCTATGTTAGAAGCAAAAGTATGCAAAATATCAGATGTTTTATCAGAAAATTTTCATTGTTTGATGGCAATTTTTTCCCAGTATATTTGTATAGGCGTGTTTTCGTAATGCTTTCATCTAAACTCATCAATTCATTACGCAAACACGCCTATACAAATACATTGCCACCTTTATCGCCGAAAAATGAAAAATTTAAGATGAAAAATTGTGATATTTTTCTTATTTCTGCTCAAAATATAGATTGTGGGCACACGTTAGAATCGCCTCGATGAGGCGGTTCTAACGGGTAACCACAATCTATATTTTACCACAGAAATAAGAAAAATAAGGTAGGCGGTTCTAACGAGTGCCCACAATCTATATTTTAGAGCAGAAATAAGAAAAATAAGTTATACCCCCGGAAACCCCTTTTTTTACTATATAAAAGTGGGATTCAAGGGGGTCAAAATTATATAGGCGTGTTTTCGTGGTGTTGATTGTTTAATGATACATTTTAAATATTAATTATGATGTTCATTTATTTATTTATTTATTTTTCACATTACTTTAGCAACACTGTTCAGTGACAGATTCAAAGGGATTATGAATACAGCCTAAAAATTCAAAATATTTTTGAATCTTCAAATTAAAGAAAAAAAATATTATACAGCAAACTTACCACTGCAAGTGAAAATAAGCTTACAAACATCATTTTTTCTCGGTATCTTTTTCTTTCAATTAAGTCTTAACTCTCCAGTTAGCAAATTGATATTGCTTACAACTAGAGGTAACCCAGAGCCTATTTATACTTACACGAAACAGCTGTAAATATTTTTAGTTCCGATGTCCCCCGCAAGTTATGCGTCATGAAGAGCATAGTAGATATATATGTTTTGACTCATCAAAATCATCATTCATGCATTTAATTAGCACTCGAAGGAAAACCGCACCGCAGGATACTTCATATGTTAAAGTTATAAGTACCGAAGATACCCTCTTTATAAGAGGCCTCTTCAAAAAAGCCACAAAAAGCGTAAACAACCACGCAGATCTGCTTGCTATATCCGAGTATGTTTTAATGATATTTTTATCACCATTTTCAGCGTGAACGCCTCTGCTTTGAAGAAAACTTAACTCACTGGAAAACTCATCCATGCACTCAGCAGAAAAATAGGGTTATAAGAATAAACATTTTTCTCCTTTTTTCTATCTCTTTCTCACTGCACCGATTACATCCATTCCTGTGGGCGCATGACGTCTAAGCAACGTCGCAACGTTGATACGACGTTGCATGCAAGTTGTACGCCCGCTTGGATTCAGAAGCATAAACAACAGATTGCAAAACAGCAGGTGAAATTCTGCATCCTTATATTACAAGGTAGGTATCTCGAAAACTAAAGTTTCCTGATCCCCCCCCCCCCTAATAGAAAAACCTGTAATGGGTTTTCTTACGTCAGCTGCAAACATCGATTGTGGGTGCTCGTAAGAACCATCTCATCGAGGCGGTTATAGAGAGTACACTTTATCAATGCATTACAATAACCAATGCATTACAATAACACACGCGTGTGACAAAGTGCATTCTAAGGATACCTTCCGAAGACAATTTGTGATACTTTTCTTATTTATATTCAAAACATAGGTTGTGAGTGCTCGTTAGAACCGCCTCAATGAGGCGGTTCTAACGAGTACCCACAACCTTTGTCTTGGTGCAGAAATAAGAAAATTAAAGTATACCCCGTAAACCCCAGTTTTCTCTATATAAAGTTGGGTTTAGATGGGTCCTTATTGCATGGACTTGTCAACGTGATGGTTATGATCAAAACTAAGAACAACTTTGTATACACTTGTAAAAGCCACTTTTCTACATATAAAGTATGGCTTGTTTGTCTGTTTGCACTACGAAAGCATGCCTATACAAATACATTGTAAACTTTACCACCGAAAAAAAATGAAAATTTTATGATGAAAAAATTGTGATATTTTTCTTATTTCTGGTCAAACTATAGATTGCCGATACTCGTTAAAACCGCCTCATTGAGGCGGTTCTAACGAGTACCCACGATCTATAGTTTAGAGCAGAAATAAGAAAAATTAGGTTGACCCCTGTAAACCCCAGTTTTATTATATAAAAGTTGGGTTCAAGGGGGTCGAAATTATATAGGCGTGTTTTCGTGATGAATTGAAGTTTAACGGTCCCATCAACGCTGTCATTTTGGAGACGTTGCTTCCAATTTTGTAGGACTTTTAACCGGCGCTTAGATGAAATGACATCACAAGCCCTACCGCCCAAGCAAACCAATATGGTTTATATGCAGGCACGGTCCGACTCGCACTTCTTTGCATGGGCAAGCTTAGACCTTCTAAGACGTTTGCGGTCGGTTTCAGCTCAGCGCGGAAGCACCATGCAGTCCAATCTGTTTCTACAAGCCCCGATTGGCGGGGGTCCTGTCGTGCGTTTGTCAATATTTATTGGTGAACAAATTCATGTAATACAATTAAAGTCTCTTTTCCGGAATGCACATTCCATGCTTGTTTCGAGTATCTAGATTATTTCATAATTTTGTTTACTTTCTCCTGTCATGTTAAAACAATTTGTCTGTTGAATGAATAATTATTCGCCATTCTACCGATTTCTGCGCTATTCATAAAGTGAGCTGCACTAAGCAAAACTGAGTCTTTCTCAAGAGCTAATTAGAGCTCACGTTCTACTGTGCTTTGCGAAATTACGAAAGAGTACGTCTATACAAATACTTTGTAACATTTACCGCCGAGAAAACTAATATTTTAAGATGAAAAACTGGGACGTTTTTCTTATTTCTGATCAAAATATAGATTATGGGTACACACTAGAACCGCCTCATCGAAGCGGTTCTAATGAGTACCCACTGTCTATATTTTAGAGGAGAAATAAGAAATAAGAAAAATAAGGTTTACCCCTGTAAACCCAAGTTTTACCCCCTGTAAACCCCAGTTTTACAATATCGGGGGTCAGAATTATAAAGGCGTGTTTTCGTGATGCTACAAACATGTATCCAGTCTGTAGAGAGAGGATATTTACTTTTTTTTTCTAGATGAATACATAAAATATTTCATCGAGTGTGTTGATAACATCAGTCTCTTCACGAGTGCGAACTCATGAACGCCAAAAGGTGTAATTTTACTCGTGGCTTCGCCACTCGTGAAAATACTTCTTTTGATGTTCAATAGGCGCATAACATTTAGCAGATACTTTGGGACCACTGCGAAGATGTCCTGGTTAATCCTTTCTCCACTGAGTTTTAAGTAGACTCGTCCACCTTCCGATTAGGAATGAACCATTATACTGGACAGGAATTTCAATTATAATTCAAATACAGTAAAATTCCTATACTAAGACCGCCTTACGGACTGTTCAAAAGTGGTCTTAAAGACCTCTTTTGAACAGTCCCAAAGGTGGTCTCCGACCAGAGGACACTGTGTGCAGAAGACACAAAGAAAGAATAAATGCAACCTTCTGAATAAGCTTTTTAAGGAGAATTAGTCTTAATTTTATGTGGTCTTAATTGCGGAATTTTAATGTACATGTACATATGAAGTGAAAAGGTTTAAAGGGTTATGTTTTGATGAATCGAGGTACCTCTTTTGGAGGCAAGCATGTTGTTTGGGCATTGCGTTTTACAAATTACCAAACATTTTGTACGGCCAATAGGTTCGTTCATTTGCCAATGCCAAAAAGGCGCAAGCGCAACCACTTACATGTAAAATAGGCATCAGGTGAAAAGTCCATGAAATGAACACCGCCTTAAACTCCACTTTATATAGCGAAAACTGGGGTTTACGGGGCTATACATTATTTTTCTTATTTCTGCTCCAAGGCATGGGTTGTGGGTTCTCGTTAGAACCGCCTCAATGAGGGTGTTCTAACGAGCACCCACAGCCTATGTTTGCAGTATAAAAAAGTTAAGGATCACAGATTTTCACCAGAAAAGTAGCCATTTTGGAGATGTGAAAAAATGTACTGTGTCACACGGGTTTGTTTTAGTTATGACTCTATATCCTTCTGTTTGAAGATTCATCTATGCCCTTGTTACCATTGCCTGTCTGAACATATTTTGTTCAGAATCAGAACTGTTCCATGACATGCTGGTGCACTTGCGTTTGTAACACGACATGTGATCGGATAACGAAAATCAAAGCACTGAGAGTACTGGTTGGTCGATCGTCCCTCAGTGTAGGTTGAGAAAATAGTCCTGAGCTGAGAATCGAACTGTTCGTTTAACTTTAAGCAAGCACAGTATAGCTGATCAGACATCGCGTTATGAGGCGTCTGATCATGTAGATTCTGTTTGCCAATGACCAAGTGTACGAACACAGTCCACACCGCCCCGCCCATCGGGGCTTGAATAAATAGATGGGCTACATGATGCTTCCACGCAGAGCTGAAAGTCCCGTAACATTGAAAGTAACGTCTCCAAATGACATATACAGTGTTGACGGGGACGTTAAACCTTAAATCAAACAAACGAGCACAGTACAGAATTTTTGCTTACGCTTCGCTCTGACGTCTTAGGGTAGTACTTGGATTTTGTTTAACAGAGTGGGGAGGGTGCAAACGCAGCGCCCCCCTCCCATCTTTTTGGAAATTATTTCAGATTCATACAGTTTTTCACCCTCTGCAAAATACCTGAAATTCACATCCTCAACCCGCCCCTTTTCAGAGTCTGCGTACGGCCCTGAATCATGTCCAAAACTGTTGTTGCATACATTCGGCGAACAATGCCTACCTGATCAGAAGCAATGTACTCTATATCCGAGCTTGGTCTACGCTGTATGTCTAATAACGGTACCGCCTATAAAGTAGAAGTAAAACAAAGATCAGGAATCGATACAATTAACTTACTCCACCCATCAAAGACACCAAAGGGAAAGAAACACAAACATGAAGCGACCAGACCATAATGGAAACCTAAACAAAGGAAGGCCATAAGGACAGTTACTTTCCCACAAAATGGCCAAATGGCCATCCAAAATAAAAAGACACAAGTGATATTCACAGTAAGTAAGAAACAACAACATAAATAAGCCGCAACAGAAGAACCGCCTTGGAACGGTCAGTTGAAAGAATTCCACTGGGGGGCTTAAATCGATTTTACATGGCCATAATCCTCGACCTTACCTCTCTGGAAGACTCATTTTTGCACTTAAACATTTCAGGGTTCTAAAATTGAGTTCTTAGCAGGAGTGCGAAAAGTCTATTTTTACTCGACTTGGCACACATTTGTGTAACAGTTTTATAAATAGAATGTTCTGAAAGACGTCACGTGACATCGTGGCCTGGATTAAGATATTGTTTTTCTTTCATTACGTAGGCAACCATGCATTCTTATACTGTTTCGTTTAACCCTCAAATGCCACTATTGGTTTTCCCAAATCAGTGATGGTCAAGTGGACAATTGCATGAATTCCGTTTGGCCATTTAGTAAATTTGGGTCGTTCGTAAAACGATCGACCCAAAAATCTTCGACAGTATATTCTGCGATACCGACCTCAGTAACGTCGCATTCCATTGGCTAGAATTTAGTTGCCGCTTTGGGCCAAAATAATAATAATAATAATAATAATAATAATAATAATAATAGGTGCATTCGAATGGGGATAACTGAAGTATTAAATGTCATTTCGGGAGGTAAATCGTCGGTTTTACGGTCGCAAATTCCGTTTTACGGCTTTGCTAAAGCGTCGCCGTAAACAAAATTTCCGATCGTAAAACCGCCTATTTACATGTTACTCCCCAATGACAATTTTGAATACAGTTATCCCCATTCTAATGCACTTATTCCTATTCTAATGCACGAAATTTCCGACAGTGAAACCGCCGATTTACATCTCGAAATGACAATTTTGAATATTCAAACACAATCACCATCTGCACCAGTGACACCACTAAGCTTCTTCATGCAGAGAGATACGAAATACACCTATACAAATAAATTGTAAATTTTACCGCCGAAAAATGAATATTTTAAGAAGAAAAAAAAAAAGTGATATTTGTTTTGTTTTTATTTCTGCTCAAAATATAAATTGTGTGTGCACGTGTGAACCACCTCATCGAGGCGGTTCTAAAGAGTATCCACAATCTATATTTTACAACAGAAATACGAAAAATAAGGTTTACCCCTGATACCCTAGTTTTACTATATAAAAGTGGGTTTCAAGAGGGTAAGAATTACACGTATATGGTCGTATTTTCGTGATGTATTTTATACTTAGCAGTGAAACCAATGCATATCTGAAACAAATAAGTATGATACCTATTTTCAGATTATGAAAAGATATATTGAATATTTGATTTCCTTTTTTTTTTTCAGTGTCAGATAGACTTGAGAAATTATGTTAACAAGGAGTGTAAAGAACGAACGCATACGGACGAACGGACGGACACGACACAACCGATATGCCCCTTCAAGGTTTTTTTTTCCAAGTTGAGGTCATAAACAGGCGACTGCGATTTGAGACTTAGAAAATGTACTATTTTGATTATACAAAAAAAAAGCTCGCAAGCTGCTGGGAAAACCGGACCACCCGCGGGGTAAAAAAACACTATTCTATCGCAATTCGAAAACGGGGCTTGAACCGGGGCGCAGCCGGGAAAAAAATAAGAGGCTCACCACTGGGCTATCCTTGTCCAAGTTAAAGGTGCCCCCAAGACAGATGTGAAAACAACTTTAATTGAATTGATATATTTTTGCAAACACTACACAAACGGGATCGAAATGGATTTCCATAAATATAATAACATATACACATTATCAATATATAAGCTATTTTCGGATAACACATTAATCTGATACGGTATTTCCCTTCACGGTCCAGAAATGACATTTTTGAGGTGTTCGACTCGAATTTGCTAACCACAGAAACTATTGTTAAATGTTTCATGGCAGGTTCAATCCGTCAAGATCGCCAAATATCTTGGTATCACCCTCACTGACGATCTTGATTGGGGTCATTATATATCAGAGATTACATCAAAAACAACTAAGACTTCAGGATTTCTAAGACGTAATTTGGTTTTTAACATTGGTTCGCCCTCAACTCGAATATGCATCACCCATTTGGCATCCCCATGTTAAAACTCAGATACAGCAGGTTGAGAAGGTTCAGAGGACAGCAGCTCGATGGACATGTCGGCGATTGCGAATTAAGAGAAGTGACATGCTAAGCGAGCTGAAGTGACCGTCCCTCGAGGCACGTCGTGAGCAGTCCTCTTTAAACTTCTATAAGATACACTCTGGTATCGTGTCAATACGTAATTGACCCCCGTGGCAGCTTCAACTCAAAAAAGGGCATCAAAAGTAAATAACAAAATATCGTAGGTACCTGGCCTATATTGATGGCCTAAAGCATTATTTTTCCCCAGAGCTATTCCTCAGTGGAATAATCTTCTTCCTCTGTTGTAGATGCAAAGTCCGCAGAGGAGTTCAAAGCCCGTACAGTGTAGCTTAGGACACAGAGGTATTAGGCGTTTTATCAGTTAATCCGTGTGTATATAGTTTTAAGGACACATCCAGTGTCCTCTTTTTTCGGCATAGCTCTATAAGCTGGCTTTTGACCTACTAATGATATTAGTCTCTAATATGCGATGTGAACTTCAGCAAACAACACAACGGTACACTAGTTTAAAATTTCCTCAATTTTAAACCAAACTGGCCAATAATATTTAGACATGTAAACATTATAAACATATCATTGCAGTACTTTTTTACAATTAATTGATCAATCAACTATGTTTTCATAGATAAGAAATGTACGATTATCAAAAGATATTCTGTGTGAGCGCATTTTGACTCTTGTTACAAGGGAAATCAATCTTACATGAAAACAGACCAGTAATTTACAAGTTAAAGCTTTCTAAATACAATACGCGTTTCTAACGGGTGGATTCAACTTCCCAACTCTCAATTGTGTCGATGATATATGGAAATTTCCTGTGCCTTTTATGATGTGCAAAACAGAACGTAAATCTCATGTTTCAATTTTACATAATAAATACCTATGCCTTAAGCTTGGTAGAAGTAATGGCAACATATTCTTAACTAGGAAATAGATTGATTGGACGACAAGTCAAACTTTTTGGGTCATTTTGTGTCTTCTTCAAGAGAATGGGAGAAAAAAGGTAGAAGAGATAGAAGAGGTGATGAAAGTTAGGGACAGTGAAGAATGAGGAAAATGAATGGAAGTGTAGAGACAGAAGAAATAGCAACACCTCCTCTGTCTTTATCTGCTGCAAGAACAGCAGGCCTTGTGCAACTGTAAGCCAACTGTAAGTTGGATGCCCCACGCCACCCCTGCCAAATAGGTTTGTTTTAAATAAACTGAAATCCAGACGTTTTCGTTCTTCAAGTCTGTCTACTTATGATGTTTCCATTTTTACACTTAGCACACGTCCTCTTAATCTTATAGAAGAAAATCTTACCCATTTAATTGAATGGACATTTCATAGGGAAGACTCCCTCTGTCTGGCATGTAATATATAAGAAATGTTTGTGATTTTTTCACTTCTGAAGATGAAAATGAAAGAACTGCAAGTACCGGTTCAAAATTCCACACATTGAGAAATTGGATGCAAATTTGTGTCACAGTTTTCTCAGGAAATACTCGGCCTATAATGCTGAAGATTGGTACAGATGTGGACAGTGGTTAATATGTTGTGTATGCATGTACCAGAATCAGGCCGTTCCTCTTATCGGTCACTTTCCATGTTCATTTTTCTTTTTCTCAAAATGTTACACCTTGAAAATTTGTGTCACAATTTTCTCAGGAAAAGGAAACTTAGTACACAAATTTATCATGTTGTATACCAGAATCAGCCTGCCTGTGCTTATGTTCCATTTGTTGCTAAAGCAACCAAATCTTTCAATATCTCCTCTATGAGGGCTGCTTGGATGTTTTTGTTTTTTTTCACAGGAATATGTGTTCAATAGAAGGTCTTCAAATATTGTTAAAACAATTCTGTTGGGCGGGCCTGAAGAAATAGATTGGGCTGCACAGTGTTACCTTTTGTACTCTTTATAGATAGACAGTTGAACAAAATCCAGGTAAGGGTTATATATAGCAGTGTTATTCTCGCTGTGACACTAGGGCGCTGTGTGGAAAGGGCTGGTTAACCCATTGTACAATAGTGGACTCTTCCATTGCTATATACTGGACAAGTCCATTCGTCATATAAGTGTTGGTAGGCCTATTTTTGTGTTTATTCTATTTCTGACGAAAAATCCTATTAGCAAATAGTGCAAACCCTGATCAGACGCCGCACTCTTTGGCGTCTGATCTGTCGCTGCACTGTTTGCCAATGAACCTCTTTAGTGGTATCCCTCATGCAATGGGTTAACTGTAATGTCTGGGCTGGTCTCGGCGTGTACTTAGATATAAGCAAACAGTGAAAACCCAGATAAGACGCCAAAGAACGGTGTGTCTGATCAGGATCAAGACTGTTTGCTTGTAGAACAGATACGAGTAATTAGAGGTTAAACAAAAAGTAGTACAAGTCCCAATTCAGGATTATTTTTCCAGTCTGCGCTCCACCAGTGCTATCAGTGCTTTGATTTTCTGATGTCATGTTTAGATACTAGTCTGCTTCAAACATACTAGATTGTCTGTGCTCGTTAGAATCGCACCACGAGGGGTTTTAACGAGTGCCCGGCATTAATGTATGAAATTGTGTACTCCCCTATTTCCTACCGAAGAATCGCATGGGAGTGTTATTCTACGAGGGCTGATTGATATGTTGTGAGCCTCATTTGAAGGATTCGAATTTTGTCAGACATATTGTATTATTTTTCAACATAATCCCTTTCAGTATCCATACACGTTTGCCAGAGGTGTTTAAGAGTCTCAATGCCACTTTTAACGAACTCCTTTCCTTGGCTGTTCAGAAAGTTCATCCACTGCATATATGATGTCATGATCGGACTGAAAGTGGGTACATGAAATAGCTTTTTTCAGTTTTGGAAATACATGTAGATGAAAGTCTGGTGGAGCGAGATCAGATGAATAAGGCGGATGCTCAATCAATATAAAGCCACAATCGTGGATGGCAGCCATAGCAATGACAGCCTTGTGAACAGGACCATTGTTCTAATGGAACAACACACCATTAGTGATCTTTCTGCGGCGCTTAAATTTAACATTTTCCTGTAACTGCGTCTACAGTAAAGCATAGTATGTGCCATTGATTGTGTGTCCCTTTTGGAGATAATCTACGAGCAGAATACTATCTGCATCCCAGACAACCGAGGCCATAACCTTCCCAGCTGATGGAACAGACTTTGCCCTCTTTGGCGGGGGTGAGCCAGGGTGCTTCAATTGTTTCGACTGTTGTTTGGCCTTCTGGGGTAAAATGATGGACGCATGTTTCATCGATAGTGTCTGAAGAAAGTTGGCAGGATCTTCCACAAAAGGTTAAGATTAGCACCCGATAATGTATGCCTGTTGTGCTTCTGATCAACTGTCAGAAGTCTTGGTACCCATCGGGCCGAAAGCTTTCTCATTGCAAGATCCTCTGTCAGAATGGAATGTACTCTTTCCTGTGAAATGCCAACTCTACTGGCTATACTATCTTTCTGTGACTCGTCTGCCAGTCATAACAATATCATGGACTTTATTAGCCATTTCTGGGGTTGCAACATTGACAGGCCTTCAAGGACGGGGGTCATCCTCAAGGCTCTGTCTGACGCGCATAAATTCCGCCACCCATCTTTTCACTGTAACATATGAAGGGACATCTTTCCCTTGTGCTGCTACCATATCATTATGGATACCTTTTTATGCCGGCCCCCGCCCATCGGGGCTTGAAGACATATATATGGGCTGCATGATGCTTCCATGCAGAGCTGAAACCGACCCGCACACGAGTATATTGGTAAACCGCTTAGAGGATCTAAGCCTGCCCAGGCAAAGTGGTGCGAGTCGGCCCGTCCATGCTTATAAACTCTGTTGGTTTCATTGGGCGGCAGGGCTTGAGATGCCATTCATCTCAATGTCGGGTAAAAGTCCCACAAAATTGGAAGCAACGTCTCCAAAATGACCTTTACAGTGTTGACGGGGACGTTAAACCTCAAATCAAACAAAACAAAATCTTTTTATGCAAATATTGGATCACTGTTCTATATCCGATTTTAATAATTTTGCAAAAGCAGCTTGTCTTCTTTCCTCGTCAATATAAACTGTATAGACCTATATAGTTAGAGAATAGTAGGACTTAAAAAGAACATCCCTGCGTACCTCCTTAACCCATTTTGTACCCCCCCCCCCTCCCCCCAAACAGTGTAGGCCCAGATCAGACGCCACACAACGCCTTCACTGTTTGAGAAAAGTTTAGCCATTTTCCAAATCAGTTTTGAAGAAAACACAACCTGACAACCTTTACTTTTGAAATGACAACTGCTATATATGCGGAGGAAGGTTCCATTTGGTACCAAAATGGTTAAATACAAGGCTCACAACATATCAATCAACCCTCGTAACAGTGGCTGGCTTCTTCATTAACAATATTACTCAAGTACTTTATTTTTTCTTACAATAAAAAGAATCCGGAAGACTGTTGTAAACATCAATAAGATGATAAGACCGCATGTCTAGACGGTGAACCACATGGCACTACATGATCCGCAAATATAGAAACGGTGCTTTAATTGACTGTTTATGATGTCTTAAAAACACGCGTTTCATTACATTCTAATCAGAAACCCATCTACATTAGAGGATTCTTACACATAAAAGATACGTTTGCACTGGAGGAAACCACGAAAGCTTCCTTGGGTGATCAGAGGCACTGCATAAGGCATTTTTATTCATACCACTATCTGTCTTACAAAATAGAAATGAAGGCAATGATCAGGAATCGATACAATTATCTGAAACACCAAAGGGAAAGAAACACAAACATGAAATAGCTAGACCGTAATGAAAACATCAATAGCGGAAAGCCAAAAGGACAGTTACTTTCCCACAAAATGGCAAACCAAAAATATAAGTGATACACACACACTCAAAGACAAACCATAACAAAAAAAAAAAAAAAAAAACGCGACAGAAGAACCGCATTGGAACTGTCAGTGAAACGAATTCCACTTGGGGGATGGGGTGCTTAAATCGTTTTTTTTTTTTTTTTTTTTTTTGTTGTTGTTGTTGTTGTTGTTTTACGCGGCCGTAATCCTCGCCCTTCCGTCGCGATTTAGACAAATAATTTGTTCATTCCGCATGAAGGCCTCCTAACTCATCAGTGCAACATCTCGGAATACACGAAAATCAAACAACCCCAGAGATGAAACAACGGTGAGGACTCGACAGTATGAAACCACTGAAAGGCTTGAGCAAAAGAAAACCAACAGGTAGCCTCCGATGGGCCCGACCAGAGACAGAGCATCAGGCGACAACCAACATTTCATAAACTGATTGAATTCTTATTCAATTAACAACCCTTCGGAACCATGAATTTAATCGCCATTTGCTTCATACAAATTTAACTATGTTATAAACATCACGAAAACAAGCCTATATAATTTTGACCCCCGTGAATCCAACTTTTATGTAGTAATACTGGGGTTTACGGAGGTAAACTTTTTTTCTTATTTTGCTCTGAAATATAGATTGTGGGCATTCGTTAGAACGGCCGCGATTAGGCGATTCTAACGAGTACTCACAGTCTAATTTTTGAACAGAAATAAGAAAAATATCACAAATTTTCATCTTAAAGTTTTCTCGTTTTTTTTGTTTTTTTTTTTTAATATTTTGGTTCCGGCGGTAAAGTTTGCAATGTATTTATATAGGCGTGTTTACGTAATGAATAACCTAACTTACCCACAAAACTTTAGGTAAAGGTTCACCGCTCTGGCCAGTAACAGATTTTTTTTTTTTTTTTTTTTGGTCTGCTGTTCATCAATCAACCAAAAGTTAAAAACACTGCAGTGTGCATACTGCTGTTGTCCATGTGATTTTCACTGAACTTGAAAGCTAACCCATAACACACCAATAACAACATTTGACGCTTGTTTTATCGTCTGCTGGTAACTTTAAAAGTGATTTTTTGCAAACAGTGTTGTTCCAGATCAGATTGCTCCTCTAGGAGCAGTCTGATCTGGGTCCAATCTGTTTGCCTGCATGCAATTTTTTTTTAAATAAGTTTGCAATATATTTCAGCAGACGACGTACGCAGACGACATTTTCAGATGTAGTTTTTCTTGGCGTCTTAAGGATTAATGCACACGCACATTAGAGATTTTCTATGCTGTTTAAGAGTCAAGGGTCAACGAAAATGAAGGTTCAGCAATGTGTTTTTTCCCATATAGGCCTCGGATCACAAAGTGTGACATCGGGAAACAGTGTGACCGAGATCAGACTCCACAGTGTGCGGCGTCTGATCACTGCCTGCGCTGTTTGCTCAAACATGTTATAGTGGTGAAAACGAAACCTTCATGACAATTTTTCCAGCCTATCCATGTTCGCAAGGACAATCGACCACCAGACTGAATACTATCAATATCCATTCAGGAAAGGCTACGAGAAGTTTATCAGCCAAGGCTTTGAGGACGCTTGCAGAGCGATTCTACACGCGTTCTCGAAACCGAGCCTGATAAA
The DNA here is from genome assembly GCA_963580285.1 of Lucinisca nassula. NCBI lineage: Eukaryota > Metazoa > Mollusca > Bivalvia > Lucinida > Lucinidae > Lucinisca > Lucinisca nassula. The sequence goes on from OY757018.1 coordinate 42,802,138, forward strand.
CTTGAAGTCGAGATTTCTATTTATCAGTTTATCCCCTTGTACACTCTTTAAATAATGCAATTTACTATATTTCGGTGTGCAATAATCGGTCCATATATAAAGTATCATCTGACCGTAATTTCTCCTATGATATTTTTCATGTAATTATTCCAATTTTTCAAGTTATAAAAACATTTTTGCCAATTTTTCCAGAGTTCATAATTCATAAAAGGGCAATGTTATGTTGAGCTGATAAACCTCACTTGTCCTGAGATAGCAGATCTTTATCATCGCCCCCGCCCGTTGGGGCTTGAAGAAATAGATGGGTCGCATGATGCTTCCACGAAGAGCTGAAACCGACCACACACGAGTACTGGTAACAGCTTAAAGGATCTAAGTCTGCCCAGTCAAAGTGCTGCGAGTGGGACCATCCATGCTTATAAACCCTATTGGTTTCATTGAGCGACAGGGCTTTAGATGTCATTTCATCTCTATGTCGGGTAAAAGTCCCACAAAATTGGAAGCAGTGTCTCCAAAATGACCTATACAGTGTTGACGGGGACGTAAAACCTCAAATCAAACAAACAAACAAAGATCTTTATAAGGTCAAGGTGTTACAATGCAATTAATATAGGGGGTAACTGATCAGAAAGACTTTTCTGGAGCACAGATATCAACTGTGTGTTCACAGTATGTCACATAGATTCGCCCGTCCGTTAGCCTAGGGTCCGCACATTGCTAGTTTGAAGGCTGCTGTGTTGTTGTTTTACGGCCCAATCAACAGCTAAAGTCATGTCGAGCCGGTCAGTTACCTTTAATATTCCTGGACAGGCTTAGACCGTCTAAACGGCTTATCAGTAGTTAGTGCAGTAACTGACAATAGCCAATGGGTAAACGGCCGAGTTCTCAAGCAACCGTCCATCTCAAGATGTCTCCCAAGAGAAAAGGCATTAGAAAAAGTAAATATAAGAAATAGAATAATAAAAAAAAACTAAGAAAAAGTCTCCATCCATGCACAGTAGCCTTTTCCCTGCTGTTCAAAAGCATAGCAGCAGAACGCTCCACACAGACCGTCATACCGACCCCAACATGCCACGGCTGTCATCACGAAAACACGCCTATTTTACCCCCTTCAATTTTTTCTATAAAAAGGGTTATTCTTTTTAAGCAATGACTACTCGTACACCGTATAACTAAAACGTATGGAATGTTCAAGCTTTTATGGACCAGACTAGCTAGTTTCGGCCAATTAGGCCTCATCGGTGACCCTGAAATATTTTAAAACTCCGCAATGGAATCAATCTATAGTAAATCTGGGATTAACGGGTGAAAACCTTATTTTTCTTATTTTTGCTCTAAAATATAGATTGTGGGTACTCGTTAGAGCCGCCTCGATGAGGAGAAGCCTCAGTGGTGTAGTGGTTACGCTACTCGTCTTGTAAACCAGGGGTCGAAGGATCGATCCCGGGCTTCTCCAGACTTTCGGATGAGTCTTAAAACTGAGGTCGCGTCTCTGTATGACCTTAGCTGTTGGTGGGACGTAAAACTCAAACACTCATTCACTCATTCGTGCCTCGATGAGACGGTTCTAACGTGTGCGAAAATCTATATTTTGAGCAGAAACAAGAAAAGTATTACAATCTTTCTTCCAAAAATTTCCTCTTTTATTTCGACAGTAAAATTAACAATGTTTTTGTATAGGCTCGTTTTCTTAATGTCAGTTAATTTACCATAAGGTTGTCAATGTACAAAATACGTGAACATCAAACAAACAGTGCATAGCAATATACGTGACGTCTGATCGTGGTCTACACTGTTTGCAAATATTTCTTTTATGACGCACTAAACTTTAAAGATTGAAACAAGATATGAGACTGTGTTACGATGATGAACGCGCATTCTTTCGAATGAATAAAAAATGTCGAGCACATGCATCATGTGCATATTCCCATCTTTTTGAAAGAATGTTTCGGAATTGATTATAAGGAATCTCTGACTCGGTATAATTCTGGAAAATAATGAGCTCATGGAGTGATTAGGTTGTTTACCAACCTCAGTTGTAGAATCTTAATAATTATCATCATGCGGTGATGAAATGTTGAGTTACAAAATTTTCTGGTTTATTTTTAGAAAGTATTCGCTTTTCCAATAATCATTTTTATTCTTGATCAAACCACTAATATTACTGCTTACAAATTCCACTGTCTCATTTTCATTTACGAAAACACGCCTATACAAATACATTGCAAACTTTACCGCCGAAAAAAAAAAACGAAACTATTAAGATAAAAAAAATTTGTGAATTTTCTTAATTCTGCTCAAAATATAGATTGTTGGTACTCCGATGAGGCGGTTCTAGCGAGTACCCACAATCTATATTTTAGAGCAGAAATAAGAAAAATAAGGTTTACCCCTGTAAACCCCAGTTTCACTTTATAAAAGTGGGTTTCAGGGTGGTCAAAATTTGTATACATGAGACAAAGTACTTTTTTTCTATCTCCAAAACGGAAATTTGCTCTGATAAGACTTATTTCAACGGGCCTCCGTGGCCTTGTGGATAAGAGCGCAGACTCTTAATCACTAGGTCTATCACCGCTGTAGTTTCGAGCCTGGCTCGGGTCACATGGGAGACGCGATGTTCTGCAACGGAAGGCCAGGTGTTCTTTTTTTCGGGAACTCCGGTTTTCGCCCACCTCTGATTAACGATCGGCTCGATATAAGTGAACTTATCTTGAAATGGTCGTCACCCCCTACCCCTCCCCCCCCCCCCCCCCCCCAAAAAAAAGAAAAAAAAAAATCTGCTGAAAACATTGATTCTAGTGCACGTTAGAACCGCCTCATGCAGGATTTTTAACATGTAGGCACAAATAAAGTTTTGGTCAAGTAGAAAGGAAATAATGTATACCCTTGTAAGTCGAACTTTGCCTTTGGGACCATGAAACTGTGTTCGAGATAGGGGTACATCACGAAAACAAGCCTATATAATTTTGAACCCAATGAACCCCACTTTTATATAGTCAAACAGGGGTTTACAGGGGTAAACCGATGAGGTTGTTCTAACAAGTACCAACGATCTATATTCTGAGTAGAAATAAGAAAAATATCACAATTTTTCTTCTTAAAATTTTCGATTTTTTTTTTCGGCGGTAAAGTTTACAATGAATTTGTATAGGGGTGTTTTCGATCTACTGAGGTTTAATCATAATTACGATCACTTGAATATCTATACGAACTTAAATGAATTAAATGTGTGTTGTGTGTACTTATTAGAATCGCCTCATTGAGGCGATTCTAATGAGTACACACATACATGTAATACCCTTTAGAGATCAGATCAGGAAAATAATGTTAGAATATCGAAGTGTGTGTGTGTGTGTGTGTGTGTGTGTGTGTGTGTGTGTGTGTGTGTGTGTGTGTGTGTGTGTGTGTGTGTGTGTGTGTGTGTGTGTGTGTGTGTGTGTGTGAATTCGGGTTTAACGTCGTTTTCAACAATTTTTCAGTCATATCACGACGGTGTCTGGTTGCGACAGGGAGCTCAATACTCACTTTTATAGTGCTGCCTCACTGAAGTATCATATCCCAGACACATTACATGATACCACACCCAGTCACATTATCCTGACATTGGGTCGACCAGTCCTAGCTCTACCCCGTAAATCTGAGTGCCAAGCGAGGGGCAGCTAGTACCATTCTTAACGACTTTGGTATGTCGCGGCCCGGGATCGAACCCGTGACCTCCCGTTCCCGGAGCGGACACTCTACCAACTGAACTATCGGGGCCGGTAGAATATCGAAGTACATGGATATCTGGAGGTATTGGATAAATTCTCTTGGGAAACCGCTTACTGTCTTAGAACCTACTGTATGTCTTGGAGCAGAAAAAAAGTGTACCCCCGTAAACCGCAGTTTTCTCTATAGAGGGTGTTCATCTCTTGCACTTCTTCACGTGATATCTTGAAAATGTATGATGTTTGTACACAATACTATCGCCTAACTGAGGCAATTCTAACGAGTAAAGAGATATACTTTAGGTATCCACAGTAATAGTCCTCATAAAAGGGAATTGTTAACACAATGAATGCACTGCGTCACACTGGCGTGCTATCGTAATTGTACTTCTTTTATTTTGGACTAATAACAAGTTTTGCACGGCTCCCGCCCATCGGGGCTTGAAGAAATAGATGGGCTGCATGATGCTTCCACGCAGAGCTGAAACCGGCCCGCACACGAGTACTGGTAAACAGCTTAGAGGATCTAAGCCTGTCCAGGCAAAGCGGTGCTAGTCGGCCCGTCCATGCTTATAAACCCTGTTGGTTTCATTGGGCAGCAGGGCATGAGATGTCATATAATCTCAATGTCGGGTAAAAGTCCAACAAAATTGGAAGAGTGTCTCCAAAATGACCTTTACAGTGTTGACGGGGACGTTAAAACTCATATCAAAATCAAACAAATTTTGTGTCAGTTGTTTGTAAGTTGATCTGCAGTTACCAAGCACTGTAACTTTCCGTTGCTTCCGTCCACGTGATTATCACTAGTTTGTAGGAAATCCAGGTAACGATTATTTATAGAAAGTAGCCGCGCTTTTCTTATCACTGTGAAGTCAGAGTGTTGCGTAAGAGGTTTATCTGTAGAATCTGGGTAGCTTTGGCAAAAAATGTAGACCCACATCCCGCGTCATGCGGCGTCTGATCTGTGTCTACATTGTTTGCTAAACAGACCGGAATTTAAGGGATAAACGAAACAGTCTAAATCCCCGTTCAGGACAATTTTTCCAGCCTACACTCAGAGACAATTAACCTACCAATGCTTTGCATTACGAAAACACGCCTATCTAAATACATTGTAAATGTTAACGCCGTAAAAACGAAAATTTTTAGAGGAAAAATTGTGATATTTTTCTTATTTCTGCTCAAGCTATATATTGTGGGTACTCGTTAGAACCGCCTCATCGAGGCGGTTCTGACGAGTGCCCACAGCCTATATGATGAGGCGGTTCTGACGAGTACCCGCACCTATACTCTAGAGCAGAAATAAGAAAAATTAGGGTTTCCCCCTGTTAAATCCAGTTTTACTATATATAAGTGGGGTTCAAGGGGGTCAGAATTATATAGGCGTGTTTTCGTGATAGATTGTAGCATTCTGTCAAGTTTTTATTATCAATCTTTTAGGAAATGCCAACTGTCAATCAGGGAATCAGTGTATCGTTATTACACCATCTGAAGAAATTCATGGTTGTGTTAACATAAATATCATACTGATTAAAATCGAAACAAACTGCGCAGCAGATGCAGCATGGCACTTTTTACTGCAACTGCTTCTGGATGTAAGAAAAAAATGCATAAGTTAGCCATCAACTGGCATCAAATCATCAGTGATATGTGCCTGAAAGAATGTGATGTCTATTGATTGATTGATTGATTGATTTGATTGATTGATTGATTGATTGATTGATTGATTGATTGATTGATTGATTGATTTGTGGTTTAACGTCCCAGTCAACACTGTAAAGGTCATTTTGGGGACGTTGCTTCCAATTGTGTGGAACTTTCACCCGACAATGAGATGAAACGACATCTCAAGCCCTGTCGCCGAATGAAACCAATAGGGTTTATAAGCACGGACGGTCCGATTCGCACCGCTTTGCCTGGGCAGGCTTAGATCCTCTATGCGGTTTACCAGTACTCGTGCGCGGTCGGTTTCAGCTCTGCGTGGAAGCATCATGCAGCCCATCTATCGCTTCAAGCCCCGATGGGCGGGGATCGCAAATTTGATGTCTATACTATGTCATGTACTGTCACCACACACACACACACGCACGCACGCACGCACGCACACACACACACCCACCCCCACACACACACACACAAAACATTCCAGGAACTAACAATACCATAAGTAAACGTGTCGTTACAGTTTTGATCAGTCGGATGCGCGTCTGACTGGTGATCGTTCGATACGTGCCCGGATTCGGCAACAATCTTTCGGAGAGATCGATCATGAAATCTTTTCTATGGTCTTTCTCTTCCTTCCGCCGATTCAAGAAGGGTATTTGGCAGTTTCTGGCGAAAGAATGTGCAGTGTACTGGTAAACCGCTATGTATACGCCTGCCAAGGTAAAGTGTGGATACTGACCGGCTCAAACATGACCTCAATAGTGTTGACTGGGCCTTTAAACGCCAATACAAACAAACAAAAGAGTTTTGATCATGTGCAGTGAAACTTCGATAACTCGAATGTGAACAGTTCGTCTACCATGGCTAATTCGAACTAGATCTGGAGTCCCTTGAGATTATTTCCCAAAGCTCCAAATATCCATAGATTCAGATAACATATGCACTTTTTTTCTAATTTTATCTTAAAAGATTTGCTGTGTGTACTCATTAGAATCGTCTCAATGAGGCGATTCTAATGAGTACACACAACATACCTTTGTTTTATAGAATATCGTAAAGGTATCCTTAAGTGATAACCATGAAGTCTCATGTCCTGGAACAATGAGGAAACCTCGGTAATTCGAACTGCCCCTATTTCGAACGAAGTTTAATGGTCCCTGGGGTTCTCGAGTAATTGACGCCCGGCTGTAGTTTGTTTGTTTGTGTTTGAGTTTCACGGTCAACTCGATACTATTAAGGTCATTTTTGAGCCGGTCAGTTTACCTATCCACAATTTTCCTTGGCAGGCTTATACGTAAGCGGCTACCTGGCCAGCAAAGAATAACGGGCTAACGTCGGGCCGACAGCGATACGACGTGGGAACGTCGTATCGCTGTCGGCCCGATGTTGGCCCGTTTTTACGTGCCAGATGGGTAACCAGTAAAGTGCACATTCTTTCGCCAGAAACTGACAACTGCCCTTCTTGAATCAGCGGAAGTGCGTATGACCGTAGAAAAGATTTCATGATCAATCTCCATGAAAGAATGTTGCTGACCCCAGCAGGTATCGAACCCGTTGCCTCCTGATAACCATTCAGACACGTATCCGACTGAGCTACCGAGACCGGCCTTGTACATGTATGATTGCGAATATGCATAACCTTTTGCTGACAGAATGTAAGTAGCTATTGCTAATGCAAAATTGACCCACTTTTTTAGCAAAATTAGTAGGGTATCATATATACAGTGAAACCTCGAAAACTCGAGCACGGATAGTTTATTTACCATGGCTAATTTGCACTCGTTCGTGAGTCCCTAAAAATCCATCGAATACCTCCAGATGTTCATAGTTTGTTTGTATTGGAGTTCAACGGCCCAGTCAACACTATTTTAGGTCATTTTTGAGCCTTTCAGTTTACCTATCCACACTTTTCCTGGGCGTTTAACCAGTACAGTGCACATTCTTTCGCCAGAAACTGACAACTGCCCTTCTTGAATCGGCGTAAGGGAGATAATGACCGTACATTACGAAAACATGCCTATATAATTCTGACCCCCTCGAATCACACTTTTATAATAAAAACTGGGGTTTACAGGGGTGTACTTTATTTTTCTCATTTCTGCTTAAAAACATGGACTGTGGGTACTCGTTTGAACCGCCTCTATGCGGCGGTTCTTACATGTACCGGCAATCTATGTTTTGTCACCAGTCCGACACTACCGAGGCCGGCCTAGTATGTTTGCGAACATGCTAATACTTTGCTGACTGAATGTAAGTAGCTATTGCTAATGCAAAATTGACCCACTTTTTTAGCAAAATTAGTAGGGTATCATATATACAGTGAAACCTCGAAAACTCGAGCACGGATAGTTTACTTACCATGGCTAATTCGAACTCGTTCGTGAGTCCCTAAAAGAAGTTTGATACAAGGAAGTGAAATTTAAGGAACACATATAGCAAAACTAACATAACAGTGCACAAAATTTAGTTCTACTTTAGTCATTGTTGACATAAGAATTAAAGATATCAGTTTGAGATATCAGAGTTTGAGATCACGATAGTCGACTGTACATTGAAGAGAATTTATGGACTTTTCTTTTGATATTGTCTTGTTAAGGATATTGTGTATACTCATTAGAATCGCCTCAATGAGGCGATTCTAATGAGAACACACAACATTCCTATTCTTAACACAAGATCGAAAAAATGCCATTAAGTCATCCCCATTCTTTGCCTGACCGGCCCCCGCCCATAGGGGCTTGAAGAAATATATGGGCTGCATGATGCTTCCACGCAGAGCTGAATCCGGCCCGCACACTAGTACTGGTAAACCGCTTAGGGGATCTAAGCCTGTCCAGGAACCGCGGTGTGAGGCGGACCGTCCATGCTAATAAAGCCTATTGGTTTCATTGGGCGACAGGGCTTGAGATGTCATTTCATCTCAATGTCGGGTAAAAGTCCCAAAAATTGGAAGCAACGTCTCCAAAATGACCTTTACAATGTTGACGGGGACGTTAAACCTCAAATCAAACAAACAAAATCTTTGCCTGGCAATATGATTAACCCTCAGTGTCTCGAACTAACCGTATCTCGAATAGATTTTCATGGTCCCAAAGGTATTCGAGTTATTGTAGTTTCATTGTATTTTAAAGAAGATCATAATGATGTTAAAGAGATCCCCATTATGCTTCATAACATGAAACTGACATTAAACCTCAGTAGTTGGAACTATCCCAATTTTTGAAAAAAAAAATCATGGTCCCAAAGGTAATTGAGTTATCGATGTTTGACTTATTGTACTTAAGCATGGATAACGGACATAACATCAAGCAAACGCGTCTATATAATTTTGACTCCCTTTAACCTCACTTTTATACAGTAAAACTGTGGTTAACAACAGGGGTATACATTATTTTTCTTATTTCTGCTCAAAAACATAGATTGTGGGATTGTCGAGGCGGTTGTACCGAGTACCCGCAAGCTATGCATTGTGCAGAAATATAGAAAATATAATGATTTTTATCTGAAAAAAAAACAACAACATTTTTAGTGGTAAAATTCTACCGATATATTTGAACAGGCGCATTTTTGTAATGGCTGAAATGTGGTACATGTAATTGCATTTCCTAACATTACTCGACAGATAATATGTTCTGATGATTGACATGCTAAAAAATCGTTTTAGACAGTCTGCATTTTATGGAGCAAAAATTCATTTCCCAAATATCTCTGAATCTTTCGATTATTCATACAGTGTGAATAATCGAAAGATTCAGAGGCATTCATTTAATGATCAGGCAGCAAGAATGACGAACGAATGATTGAAAAAGTAGATAAAAGTTTTGAAGCAACAAATAGCACAAAGGTGTGGTTAGAGAATGAGGTTTGGCATTTCTCTCGTTAGACAAAAAATAAAATAAATACATAAATAAAAAAGGCTGATAAGATGATAATGCATTGCAAGTATGTAACACCGTGAATCAATATACCACATTGCTTTAACGTGTTGTATGCAGGGTATGTTTCATCGGACGACATTTTGTAATCCCAGAAAAAAAGGTAGATGAAACGGGGCTTGGAGAAATAGATTAGGCTAAATGGTGCTTCCACGCAGAGCTGAAACCGACCGAACATTTGAGTACTGGTAAAACGCTTAAAAGGTGTAAGCCTTCCAATACAGTCCCCAGTCGGACAGTACCTGTCTATAAACCATAGCGTTTTCTTCGGGCGGTAGGGCTTGAGGTGTCACTTCATCTTAATGTATGGTTAAATTCCTACAAAATCAGCAGCAACGTGCCCAAAATGACCTAAATAGTGTTGATGGTGACTTAGAAATAGAAACACAAACAAACACGCAAGAGGACGTCAGCAGCTATGGCTTTTGAAGTGTAGATGAAATCAAGACTACCGTTGTCTATTGGTACGAGGACCTCGTAACTTTGTTTGTACTGAAGTTTGACGTCCCCGTCAGCAATAATTAGGTCCTCCTGGGGACATTGTTACCGATTTTGAGGGACTTTTACCCGACATTGAGATGAAATGACATCTCAAGCCCTGCCGCCCAGATAAACCACTAGGATATAAGGAACAGGCCGACACGCACCACTTTTACTGGGCAGGCTTAGACCTTCTAAGCACTTTAGCAGTACTTTTAACTGTTAAATTTCGGTAAGTTTTAGCTTTGTGCGGAAGCACCATGCAACCAAATCTATTCTCCAAACTCCGATGTGCTGGGTACGTTTATCAGTTACCCCGTACATTAATTGCATTGTAATACATTGACCTGATAAAGCTATGCTATATCAGGACACGTGAGCTTTATCGGATTGACGTGACATTTTACTTTTATGAAAGAACCGGACACTGTAAGAATTGGCAAAAATATTATTACTAGAAAAATTGAAAAAAAAAATATACATGAAAGTATATCATAGGAAAAGTTATGGTCATACATACCGATCATTGTACGCCAGAATGTTGAGATGCACTGAGTACAGTCGATAACTCATCGTAAATTTAAGAAATAGATCAGCTCTAACTGTGATTTGTTGTGTAATAAATCACAGTTTGGAGGTCAGTTGTAAAGTAGACAAATCACGAGCGCGTAGCGTTAGAATCAATGATCTATTTCGATTCTAACACGCTGAAAATCGGCAATAATGTTGTTGTTTCCTTCAAAATCTCACAACTTTTCGCCATTGTTATAAGAAATCCCGCTAAATTTATCGACTGAAACACATGCATTTATATCCTTTTCTAACGTTTTCGATGCGAGAAAATGACGTTACACCGTCTAACGTCAAGTAAATCGACTAGTGACGTCATAAATTTGCAGTTTTTAATGACGTCACACGTCACGTTCTTCCGAGCTGTGATTTGTTGCAGAATAAAACACAGTTATTTTGCATTGCCTATATAGGCGCGCTGTGTTAGAATGTATATTTAAAGAGTGTACACGGGGATGAAACTGATAAACAGAATACTCGATTCGTGTCATTTGATATCAAGTTTATCAGGCTCGGCTTCGAGAACGCGTGTAGAATCGCTCGACAAGGCTCGCGATTCAACGAGCGTTCTCGAAGACTTAACCTGAAAAAACTTGATACCAAAATTATTCTCTATATATCAATGATGTGATTTTTTTATGTAAGTCAACTTTTATAGCTTTATTTGACTGGTTTTAGGAGTCACTACGCATAAACAATAGAGAATACTAGGTTCGTGTCTTTTGATTTCAAGTTTATTAGGCAAGGCTTTAAGAACGCATGTATAATCGCAAGGCTTGGCAAGCGATTCTTCATGCGTTCTCGAAGCCGAGCCTGATAAACTTGATATCAAATGACACGAATCTGTACTCTATCCCCTTATTCAATCTTTAAATATGTAATTTTCGATCAGTTATCGTCTCAACGTGGAATAATCGGTTCATATATTTAGTATAATCTGACCGTATTTTTTTCCTATAATTTGTTTTTCATGTACATGCATTTTTTCTTCCAGTAATTATATCATTTTTGCCATTTTTAATTCATAAAAGTGCAATATCACGTTGACGTTATAAAGCTCGCTTATCATGAGATAGCATATCGTGATCAGGTTAATTTGTTATAATGCAATATATATAGGGGGTAACTGATAAAAATTATGATAACACATCCGTGCGACATAGTGCATTCTTGATTAGTTAAACTTCAATGACTCAAACACCTTTGGGACAACGAAAATCTGTTCGATACTGGGGTAGTTCGATCCGTTGAGGGTTACGGCCAGGAGATATTGGGACATCATTTCAGTGTTCTTTTATAAAAATGTAATTCTGTGTGTACTCATTAGAATCGCCTCATCGATGCGATTCGAATTAGTACACACGACATACATTTGCAAGATAAAATGCGAACATCTCCTGAATTATCTCGCACTATTTCTTAAGTAGAGGAATTCCCTCGGGAACACAAAATCGGGTTCGACTCAGCTATGGTAAACTAGCCACTTGTGTTCGAGCCATCGAAGTTCTACTGAATATTCTTATAAAATTAAGGATATTTTAATAATTCACGTCTAAACAAGTCTTTAGGTTATAGGAGCTCGTTAGAACCGCCTCATCGAGGCTGTCTTGCCGCTGCCCATAATCAATGTCTTGCAACAGAAATAAAAAAAAAACCTGTAAATCCCAGATTTCTCTATACAAAGTGGGGTTTACAGGCGTGTTCATAAATGTAACACAGGCGTATAAACGTGATAATTACAGCAAAATATTTAATCTCAATGTCGGGTAAAAGTCCCTTAAAACTGGAAGCAACGTCTCCAAAATGACCTTTACAGTGTTGACGGGGACGTTAAACCTCAAATCAAACAGACAAACAAAAACAGAAAAAAGGTCTTTGCAGTCTGTTTGTTGTTTAATTTAGAAAGAGGAAAAATAAACTAATGATACTTTTTTATGTTTTCTTGTTTATTTAATAAATTATTTCTTTGTGTAAAAGTAAAAATATATAAAACATATATAAATAACAAAAACGTCACCAATCCGACTTACACCCATACATTCATACACAAATTTCTAACAAACAAATGAATTCACCATTCTCCTGCTGAACCCGAATGTGTACTACATGTACCTTTTGAAAAAAAAGTGTAGATACGAGCATAGATCAGATGGATTCTGAAGAAGCCATCTGATCAGTATCTACCTCTATTTTGACATTCAGTTCCTGAATTGTAAGAATACACTACATCAGGTTATCTGATTCGTTGAGAGTCAGAAATGAGTGTCACTATATTAATCTATTCAGCAGGAAAATGGTAAATGGATTTCCATATAACAAATAAATTAATGGATTTTCGATCGTATCTCATCACTAGAACTTTTCATCACAAAGGAAAACGTGTCTACGACCATGGGTGCTCAGCGGAAACACAAATCAACCTGCTTACTTGTTTCAGTTCATTAAGATAACACACCCGTGCAACATATTGCTTTTGTTTCACATTTCCAAAATGCATAACGATAACACACCCGTGTGACATAGTGCATTGTTTCATACCTCATAAAAAGAAATTTTATGGCGAAAAATTGTGATAATTTTCTTATTTATACACTAAACATATGTTTTGGGTGCTCGTTAGAACCGCCTCAATGAGGCGGTTCTAACGAGTACCCACAACCTATGTCTAGGACCAGAAATAAGGAAAATGATGTTTACCCCCGTAAACCCAGTTTTCTCTATATAAAGTGGGGTTTAGAGGATTCTTTATTTCACGGACTTGTTCATGTAATGGGCTACTTTTCTCGTCACGATAACAAGTCCGTGAAACGAAGACCCCTCTAAACCCAACTTTATACAGAGAAAATGGGGTTTACGGAGTATACCTTATCTGCCTTATGTTTGCTCAAAAGCATAGATTGTGGGTACTCGTTAGAACCGCCTCATTAAGGCGGTTCTAACGAACGTTCTAACGAGCATCCACAATCTATGAGATTGTGGGTACTCGTTAGAACCGCCTCATTAAGGCAGTTCTAACGAACGTTCTCACGAGCATCCACAATCTATGTTGACAGCAGATAAAAGAAATTTGCTATCATTTTATCAAAAATTTGTCATTCTGACAACATGTTGGACGCCATTATTTTAAACGGACATGTTTTCCCAATGTGATGAAAGTCCGTGATTTTTCCTCGTGTCTCATGTGAGAAGCAAAGATCTGCAACGGAAGGTCAAGTGATTTTGTTTTTCTTCGGGTGCTCCGGACCTCGCCCACCTCTGGTTAACGATAGACTCGATATAAGTGAAGTAATCTTGAAAAGGCCGTTAAACAAAGATATCTATCATTCAGCACTATAATAAACATATATTGGCAAACATGTGTGCATTTGAGATTCCACACATTCAACGGCAACATTCTTGGCGAATAAAATACCATGTTAGAATGTCACGACATTGGAAATAAATAACAATTAAGATGTGATATGAAAAAAGTTCAACATGAAGCCTTTAGATATGTGAATATATCACCGTCAGACTGTTCCCTTTAGTTCCTGGAATGTCACTTCATTCGAATTTAAATTGGTAAATGAGACAGCACATGAAGACACATGTATGTATGTGGATGTAGTCATTACGCTAACACACCCGTGCAACATTGTTCATTTTTCACATCTCCAAAATGGCTACTTTGCGGATGAAAGTCCATGATCTTTTTCTCATTTATACTGCAAGCATAGGTTGTGGGTACTCGTTAGAACCGCCTCATTGAGGCGGTTCTAACGAGTACCCACAACCTATGTCTTGGAGTAAAAATAAGAAAAATAATGTTTACCCCCGTAAACCCCAGTTTTCTCTATACAAAGTGGGGTGTAAGGGGGGTGTTCATTTCACGGACTTGTTTACGTGATGTTACGTATTTAACTGTCCATGAGTATCCTTATGAGTGATTAGCACCGAGTGAAATGACTAGACATTTTAATACTCTCTGGCAAGACTTGGCAGGATTCTTTAGCTTGGTCCTCTAAACAATGTCACTTGTACAGCTTTATAATCCTGAAAAATACGATAAAGACTTTGTCAGTACATATACAGATTCATGACATTTTATGTACTTAACATAAAGGTGTCGTACATGTGCAAACCAGACGTGAAAGTCTTGTCATATCGAAAACACCCCTATACAAATACATTGTAAATTTTACCACCGGAAAAAAGGAAAATTTTAAGATGAAAATTTGTGATTTTTTTCTTATTTCTGATCAAAATATAGATTGTGGGTACTCGTTAGAACCGCCTCATTGAGTACGAGTAACCACAATTTATATTTTAGTGCAGAAATAAGAAAAATAAGGTTAATTCCTGTAAACCTCTGTTTTGATATATAAAAGTGGGGTTCAAGAAGAATATAGGCGTGTTTTCGTGATGTTTAAACGCTTCTTAAGAGTTAAAATTGCATAAACTCCGGTGGTGAACCCCCCACGCGCACACACAGGGCGGTTCTTTTTTTCCAGTGTTTTATTTGTTTATTGGCTTTGTGGCGTTGGTTTATATATGTGCCTCCACGTTGCTTACTTTCTATAGGTGACTGAGAAGGTTGCGTTCTTTGATTGTGGCCTTTCCTGAGTGACAATATCTTACTATTTAACCCACAATCTATGTGTGTTCGAACAGACTTGTGTTTGATGTATTCCCTAGCAAACACCACGGTTCTTTGTTTTATAAAGTGGGGTTTACAACGATGTTCAGTTCATGGACTTGCTAACGTGATGATCTAATCTTATCTACAGACAGTGCTTGCAGCATAACATACTAGATAATTTCGTATTCGTCCAGTTACGGGTCCTCGTCTTCTGTAGTGCCCCTCGACATTCGACTGATGGCCAATACAGCAGACCAAGGAGCGGTAACTGAGTCAATACGAAATTACTTGATTAATAATAATTTTATTAATTAACTTAACAAAAACCTTGTAGGTTTTTGTCGTTATTCTGACAGGGACGCTTCGCTCTGCGAAATTCATCGTTTACATCTGCTCTATAAAGGTGAAGTCACTTTTTCTGTTTGCACACACGATTTACGATCAGTTATCGATTGTCCTGAGCGCGTCCCAACACTCCGCGTCCAATAATAGGCCCATATATTTAGTATCATCTGACGGTAAATTGTCCTATGGTATGGTTTCATGTAATTTTTATTTTTTAAATTTTTCCCAGTAATAAGAATCCATATATTTAGTATCATTTGACGGTAATTTGTCCTATGGTATTGTTTCATGTAATTTTTATTTATTTATTTTTTATTTATTTTTTTTTTCATTTTTTTTTTCTTTTTGCCACTTTCTCCAGTTGTTCGGTTCATTCATGAAAGTGCAATGTCACGTTGACATGATTAAGATCACTTGTCCTGAGATAGCATATCTTTATCAAGTGAGTGTATTACAATGCAATATATACATATTTTCCATCGCGTCGTACAATGCAATATATATAGGAGTAACTGAAAAATGTCATAAACGTGTACATGTATTATATAAATTCATTATAATGTTTCACACTGTACTCACCATGACAGAACTTCTTCAAGAATTCTGGTCTACAGTCTTTAAGGGCTCCGTAGTCTGGTACCCTGATCAAATGTCTGTCAACAGGAGAACTACATAACGTCATTAGCTCTTCGTCTACCACACTGTCTCCAACAGCAACAACAAAAAGTTCAACATCGTCATTTTTTGTTTTTCTAGCCTCATTTAAAACAGTTTTAGGGTTGTATAATTTATCGTCAACAAAAACCACAGCCATGCGACGAGCAGCGATCCTTCCGCCATTTTCCTCTTTATAGGAGCGCGTGCGCAATCTTTTGATCATGTGACTTAAACCCGGGAGCTCAGTATCTCGGACAGCTTTTGTCATCTCGGCGGTATCTTTATATTCACCCAGATTGATATTGTGGTGGCCGCAGTTCCTAGACTCAAGTCCGACTTGCATGTTTCCTGGTTTTGTGTTGAAGTCTTCCAGGAGTCCACCAACGAACTCGTATACAACTTTAGTATTGGCAACCCCTAACTCGGCAGGATCCATCAGAAAGACAACATCAGCAGGATTCTTAGCTCCACATTTTGGAGACGGATCTGGTTCGTCCTTTACTTGAACTGAAAACGATATAGTGATAAATACAAATATTTGTTAAAGATTAAATGAAATGTGTGAATAAGAAGTTTTATCGAATAAACATGCAAATTAGTTAGATAAGCCCCATAACAGTACATGAACGACGGCCTTAACGACGTAGCGTTTATCAATGACGGAATATTGACAGTTTTGTTAAACAATCGTGAATAAAATGCGTTTTAAATGTCATATGATAAATAGAATCTTGCATTCGAGCTCATGTATTGTTAAATTCATTAAACGCGTCGCAGAAACGGGATAAAATGCTCGGCGAAGCCTCGCATTTTATCCCTTTTCCTCAACTTGTTTGATAAATTCAATAATACATGAACACTCATGTAAGATCCTCTATGTATTACTTTTTTATGGCGAATGCTCAAAATGGGCATTGTCTTCTTTTTAGCAAAATACATGGAATATACAGACTATGGAAAAAACAAAAACCAAATCGTATCAACTTAGACAGAGTCTCCTAGTTTATAGTATATGTTACTAGAAGATAGGTACTCAGTTTGTAGCTCATATAGAAATTGCAGCTTTAACGTTATCGAAAACAACTTTACAATGCAAACGATAATAATAATAAGCATAATACAGAAGAACTTCGATGGCTCGAACATCGATTGCTAGTTAACCATGGATGGGTCGAACCCATTCTTGAGCCCCTAGCGAAATCTTCTACATAAGAAATAGTGGGGAATAATTAAGGAGATTTTAGTCTTTTATCTTGCAAATGAATGCTGTGTGTACTCATTAGAATCGCCTCGATGAAGCGATTCTAATGAATACACACAGCATACATAATCATTATAGAACACCGAAAAGATGTCTAAAAGTATCACGTTATGTCTCCTGGCAGTAACCTCAGTGGCTCGAACTACCCCTCTCTCGAACAGATTTTCGAGGTCCCAAAGGTGTTCGAGCCATTGAATTTCGACTGTACTAATAATAATAATAATAAACATTCTGTTTAACTCACCTTCGCAGGCACCCATGGCAAGTTCCTCTTTTATTTCGTCAAGAAGCTCATAACTGGCAACGTTGAACAAATAATTCTCCTTTGGGTCGCTGGCAATACTTTCCAGTTCACCTTCGTGGACCTGATCTCCAATCCCAACAGCAAAAACTGCAACTCCTTCATCTTTAAGTTTCTTAGCCGCTGCTGCTGTTTTGTCTGGGTAATAGGACTCACCATCTGTCATCACTATTGCTATACGAGCAACATCTGGTCGAACTATATGTTTCCCAAGGCCTTGTTTTCTAACGCCATCTAGAGCATCGTATGTGTATGTTCCACCAAGGCTTTGTCTGATGTTCTCTACAGCTGATTGTAGATACTCCTTGTTATTATAAGCACCTAGAGGGATCTCTTGTCTGTATCTGTAGGAGAATGTAGCTACTCCAACACGGACCCTGTCAGGTCCGATTTCGAAACTACCAATGATGTCACTGACGAACTTAAGCTGTTTGTCGAAGTCAATTGACCAGATACTTGAGGAAGAATCGAGTAGGAAGAACACCTCTGCCGGTTTACCGCATCCTGCAACAGGAAAAAAGATCCTATCAAACTTTACATCACGATAACAAGTCCGAGAAACGAAGACCCCTTCAAACCCTAGTCTCCATGCTTTTTGCTCAAAAACATAGATTGTGGGTACTCGTTTGAACCGCCTCGTCGAGGCGGTTCTAACGAGCACCCACAATCTATATTGATTGTGGGTACTCGTTAGAACCGATTGAGGCGGATCTAACGAGCATCAACAGCAGAAATAAGAAAGATGTTATGATTTTCACCTAAAATTTGTAATTGTAATTTCTGACACCATGTTGGACGCCACTATTTCACACGGACATTTAACCCCAATGCCGTTAACAAAATCTTCGTGGACACTGTGTTTCAAAATGTAGCAGCGACAATGTATTTGAGTAAAAGCAGTTTTAAAATTATGATGAGAGCGTTGTTATTTCGGTTGAAGATGAAGTTAACATTTAAGGTGTGCACATGTAATGCAACTTCTAGCGGATTAAGTAACACGATTACCTTCAATTCATATAATACCAAGTTATATAACATCAAATTATATTAAAGCTACAATGAATTCTTCTGATGAATGTTCCCAATAAGTTTTTTCATTTTTTGCTTAAAATATGAGTGTGGGTACACGTCAGAATTGCATCAATCTATGCTAAGGAAAATAATGTGAACCCTTCTAAATAGAAGTGAAGGCAATGATCAGGAGACACAAAAGGGAATTTACATTATATACAATGAGGCGGCTTTAAGGAGTACCCAAAACCTATGTCTTGGAGCAGAAATAAGAAAACTAATGTATACCCCAGTAAACCCCAGTCTTCTCAATATAAAGTGGGGTTTCCTGGGGGTGCATTTCACGGACTTGTTCAAGTGATGCAAAATAACTAACAGACAATGGGAGTCTTCGTTTCATCTACACTTCATACGCAGTCACTGCTGACGTCCTCCTGATCAAAATGTGAAGATTCTCTATATATCTTACCTTTAATCAGTTTCGATGGTTCACTGTGATGTTTCTTTGGTGCGCCGTAACTGCCAACTACCTGGAACAAAAACGCAGAAGAAATATAGTTGATGAATACCGTTTTGCGCATTTATGAGCAAATCTTGTGTTTCGAGTATCTTCTTTCGATTTACGTGTAAATAATGCATAAACATATCACATATTTATTTACTGAAGAACGAACGTAAACAAATGTAAATAAATGCAACATTCTTGATACTTCATCAAGTTTTGATATGTCCTTTTCCGTAATACCGCAATATATCAGATCTGTTTTATTTGTTGTTACTTAAAAAAAAAAATTTTGTGTGTGTGTTTTGGCAAACAACGTGGAACTTGATCAGATGTCAGGTTCTGGGTCTATATTATTTGCTTAAGACTTTAGGCTTATACGGACGAGAATGAATGTGCTTCGTTAATCACATAATATATAGGTTCTCTGTAAGAAATTCACAAATTATATTACATAATTTTATCAAATCATTGAACTCCACTTTTATATAGTAAAAATGAGGTTTACAGGGGTAAACCTTATTTTTCTTATTTCTGCTCTAAATTATAAATTGTGGATACTCGTTAGAACCGCCCCATCGAGTCACAATCCCACAATCTATATTTTGAGCAGAAATAAGAAAAATATCACCATTTTTCATCTTAAAATTTTCATATTTTTTTTTGTTCGGCGATAAATTTTAGTGTATTTGTATAGACGTGTTTTCGTAATGAAAACTGGAACCTAATTTTTTCTTATTTCTGCTCTTAAATATAGATTGTTGGTAATCTTAACCGCCTCATCGAGGCGGTTCTAACGTGTATCTAATGTGTACCCTTAATCTATTTTTTTCGTAATGGTAATGCAAAGTGATAAACAGAAAAAATTAAACCTACCGCTAAACACAACAGGAGAGAGAATCGATAAGCCATCATGTTGATAAAACCAGACTGTTTTGTCTTCAAAATAATTCTAATAAAATCTTTTGTCTTAAACTCGCTGTCAAGGTGAAGCTACAATGATTTGAAAATTACCGCTGCTCATTTATATACAAATTTCCGCGTCGATTCGTCAGTAGGTGCGTATTTACGTTTTAGTGTTTACTAACTGATAAGCTATGAAAACTATGTCCGGAATGAGCCGAAGATTACCGAGTACTTCCATTTAAGGATAATCTCGGCAGGCCGGGAGCATTTCTTTCTCACGAGTCTTCATTCATTCATAAAATTCTTATCATGCTGGGCGTTTTTTTAACTCCATGACGTAATGATGTTAAGTATTTAATCATTTATCATTTCATTCACAAGATAAAAGTTTAGTAAATAGAGCTTATTTTAACCACTTTATGGGGTCGTCGAGTTGAAGCGGCGCGTAAATTATCTATTTTGTCTACCACAATTATGAGGGTTTTATTTTAAGATCACTGAAGTGGCTGGGCTTGCTTTGATACAAGGAAAGATTAAATTTTATACTGATTTATTTGCTGTCGGCATGTAGGAGTGCAGGAAATTCGTGATTTACATTTACCACCACTACGGTTACTCCTCTGGCCGCCGCCCATCAGGGCTTGGAGAAAAAAGGTGGTACGAGTCGGGCCGTTTATGCATATAAACCCTATTGATTTCACTGGGCAGCAGGATTGAGATGTCATTTCATCTCAATGTCGGGCAAAAGTCAAATTGGAAGTAATATATCTCCAAATTGACCTAAATAGTGTGGACTGGGACGTTAAACCTCAAGCAAGCAAACACATGGCAACTCAACGCACAACATTTAACCCACATATGACAATGGAGTATTCCACCGAGTAGGTTTGGAGTGTTTCATTTCCAGTTTAGGGAAAACCAGGTTTGTCTTGTTAGCGTTAACGTTTGCAAAAATGTATGTACTTTCAGCAAACAGTGTAGACTCAGATCAGACACCGCGTTTTGCCCATAAAGGGCCGCTAGGCATACATGGGTAAGCCATTTCATTCCCGAGTTTTGGCTCTGCCATCTTTGCATCTGGACACGTCCAGTCTATTAACCTGTGGGTTAATTTGTTTGTTTATTTGACTTGAGGTTTTACGGCCCCGTCAACACTGTAAAGGTCATTTTGGAGAGGTTGCTTCCAATTTTGTGGGACTTTTACCCGACATTGAGATGAAATGACATCTCAAGCCCTGTCGCCCAATGAAACCAATAGGGTTTATTAGCATGGACGGTCCGCCTCGCACCGCGGTTCCTGGACAGAGCGGTTTACCAGTACTGGTATGCGGGCCGGATTCAGCTCTGCGTGGAAGCATCATGCAGCCCATATATTTCTTCAAGCCCTATGGGCGGGGGGCGATCATAAACATGTTTTCAAGCATTGTAGACCCTGACGAGCTCGCTTATGATTAACCCATTTTGTACCAAATGGAATCTTCCTCCTTGTATATAGCAGGAGTCCATTTCAAAATTTAGGGGTGTCAGGTTGTGTTTTCTTCAAAATTGATTTGGAAAATAATTGGACTTTAAGCAAACAGTGGAGGCCCTGATCAGACGCCGCGTTCTGCGGCGTCTGATCTGGTCCTGCACTGTTGGCCAGGTAATCCGTTTTGGGGTTTCTGGTACTTAATGGGTTAACCATTCCATCTACGTTTACAATGTTTGCATAGCAATATGTTCACATCAAACGGGTCGAAAGGGTAAACATCGCTTGACCTAATGGCCTGATGACCCTTCATCCATATGATGTGTGCAAAAGACTTACAATTACACTAATGTTCTAAGCGGAACAATTTTACGTAGGCGCACATATAATCTTCAGTTAGATAAAGAAAGATATTCATGATAAAAAGATGCTGTGCTTGTGGTTGTTTCTTTTTTATCTGCGGCGTTTCTGATCGAGCAGTCACCATCTATTTTTGGGGTAGAAATACTTACCATTACGAAAACTCGCCTATACAATGACCGCCGAAAAATAGTCCTGCATATGAAAGTCTGGGTTCTCTGGTTTTCGACGGCCCCCATCCCACTACAGACAAACGATCGGCTCGAAAAAGTGCAATAAACAAACACACTCTGTGTACCTATGTATACCTACTTTCCCGATGTGTGTGTGTGTGTGTGTGCGTGTGTGTGTGTGTGTGTTTGTACTTGCTACCAATCGGGGAAGTACATAAGAATACACACCTTCGAATCGGGGAGACACCTCCAAAAGCGGAGCTCCCCGTTTTGAAATAGCAAGAAATAATGAAAATTCAGTACTAGATGAACCTTAAAAATAGTTTCCTATGGTAATCTAACACCTTCCCCGTTTTGTAGGTTCAGGACGTATATCTGATACACAAAAGTGTATAACTGCTGATCGATTAAAAGTTTCAAGTGTGTAACACTGATATCGAACCTCCCCGTTTGTGCGGAAAAATTCTTATTCCGCAGAACGGGTTAGTGTTAAGATCTACAGAGGTGATTTTTCTTTGTTTTGTTTGATTTGAGGTTTAAC
Source organism: Lucinisca nassula (assembly GCA_963580285.1). Taxonomy (NCBI): domain Eukaryota; kingdom Metazoa; phylum Mollusca; class Bivalvia; order Lucinida; family Lucinidae; genus Lucinisca; species Lucinisca nassula. Next base: position 42,824,638 of record OY757018.1, read on the forward strand.
GTCCCCGTCAACACTGTAAAGGACATTTTGGAGACGTTGCTTCCAGTTTTGTGGGACTTTTACCCGACATCGAGATGAAATGACATCTCAAGCCCAGTCGCCCAATGAAACCAATAGAGTTGATTAGCATGGACGGTTTTCTGGACAGGCTTAGATCCTCTAAGCGGTTTACCAGTACTAGTGTTTGGGCCGGATTCAGCTCTGCGTGTAAGCCCATATATTTCTTCAAGCCCCTATGTGCGGGGGCCATGATTTTCTTTAAACAACTTTAAATCAAAGACACTTATTAGGAATGAAGCGACTTTTTGCAGTGGCTTGAAACTGAGTACATCAGAATACATTGGGAAGCCCACGCCCATAGGGGCTTGAAGAAATATATGGGCTGCATGATGCTTCCACGCAGAGCTGAATCCGGCCCGCACACTAGTACTGGTAAACCGCTTAGAGGATCGAAAGCCTGTCCAGGAACCGCGATGCGAGGCGGACCGTCCATGTTAATAAACCCTATTGGTTTCATTGGGCGACAGGGCTTGAGATGTCATTTCATCTCAATGTCGGGTAAAAGTCCCACAAAATTGGAAGCAACGTCTCCAAAATGACCTTTACAGTGTAAACAGGGACGTTAAACCTCAAATCAAACAAAACAAACAGAATGCGTTGGATATCACTGCCTTTGCGTGTTTGTTTAAACAGTTTCATTGATTGATTTATTGATTTTGCGGTTTAACGTCCCCGTCAACACTGTATGGGTCATTTTGGAGACGATGCTTCCAATTTCTCGGGACTTTTACCCGACATTGAAATGAAATGACACCTCAAGCCCTGTCGCCCAATGAAACCAAAACGGTTCATAAGCATGGACGGTTCGACTCGCATCACCTTGCCTGGGCAGGATTGATCCTCTTAGCGGTTTACCAGTACTTGTGTGCAGTTAGTTTCAACTCTGTGTGGAAGCATCATGCAGCCCATCTATTTCTTCAAGCCCCGATGGACAGGGGCTTCATTATTATCATTTAATCATTTAAAATCCCATAACTTTATTTATTAAATTATTTCATGGTGCGCCCTATTGCTCCCCTCCCAAACTCCACATCGAGGCTTTGAGAAATAGATTGGGCTGCGCAGAGCTATAACCGACCGCACATGAGTACTGGTAACTGCTTAGAAGGTCTAAGCCTTCCCATGTACCATCCATGCACATAAACCTTTTGGTTTCATTGAGCGATAGAGTTTGAGATGTCATTTCATCTCAATGCCGAGTAAATTCCTTCAAAATTGGAATCAACGTTACCAAAATGACCTAAATAGTGTTGACGGAGACATAAAACCCAAATTCAACAAACAAACAATTAATGCCATGGCAGATTGTACAGTTTTATCATATGTTTACAATACAAGAATCAAAGCAAATTCGATTACTCTTTTGTAACTTATGCCTCTTTTTGTTGGTGTCGACTTTCATAATTAAGCGCCGCCTAACGTTAATGATATCTAAACGTCATCAGACTAGCAAGTTCGTGTAATGACCACCCATATAGACACCCAATTCATACAGGTAAAAGTGGGGGCTACAGGGGTACACAAAGTATTCCTGATTTCCGCTCATAAAAATAGGAGGCGGATCTAACGAGCCACGATAATCTATGTTTGGACTAGAACCAAGAAAAATCATTATGAAAACACGCCTATATTCAAATACATAGAAAATTTCATCACCGAAAAATGAAAATTTTCGTGTAGAAAATTCGGTAATTTTTAACGTTTTTGCTCCAAACAAATTAAGAGAACCTTCAAGAACCGCCTAAGGCGCTTCCAACAAGTACCCTGAATATAGTTTTGTCTGTTTGAATTGAGGTTTAACGTCCCCTTCAACACTGTATATGCCATTTTGGAGACGTTGCTTCCAATTTTAGGGGCTTTGACCCGACATTGAGATGAAATGACTTCTCAAGCCCTGTCGCCCAATGAAACCAATAGGGTTTATAAGCGTGGACGGTTCGACTCGCATCGCTTTGCCTCTAAGGGGTTAATCAGTTCTCGTGTTCGGTCGGGGAAGCATCATGCAGCCCATTTATTTCTTCAAGCCCCGATGGGCGGGGGCCGCACCCTGATTATACCAAATTCATGGTTATCGCCTTCAATAATAAATATAATATGTGAGCCTTAGACAATTTAAAAGTGGTGAGCTTCAGCGAGCCGCGGCGAACCAATTATATCTTATTATTAAAGACACTTATCATGCATTTAGTTTATACCGCAATTCAAAACAATCAAGGGGCTTTGCAATACTTTAGCAAATTTACCCTAAAAAGACAGCAGACAGTATGGCATAATAAAGGACTTTGGTGCCATGGCGCGCACACGTACATGTAGTAAACCGTGACGTCAAAGATTGCAAAGTTTCTGACGTCATCGTGCCACGAAGACGTAAGAAACATGGACGCTTGAATGAACGTTTCTCAGAGCTTTACATCCTGCATATAAATCTGCAAATAAATAGTTTATTTTAGTTTTAGAACCTATTTTCGAGGTTCAGACAGAACCGCAGTAGCAGTGTGCCATTTTATACGGCAATCAGACATTCTAGTAACCTAATAAAGGGGGTCGAATATAGGGATCAACCATGATTTGCCATGCATTAAAATTCGCCGGATCCCGAGGAAGCTGTTTGAACATGAGGCCGCCAGGCCGAATGTTCAATTATCTTCCGAGGGATCCGGCAAATGTTAATACAATGGAATAACCATGGTTGATCGCTGTTCTTGCATAACTTACGATTCCGACAGCCAATTTTGACGAAAACGCCCAAAAGTTCCATATAAACTCCATATAAATTCTTCAAATGCGACCGGCGAACCAACATGGCGGACAGTTCAGAATGCTGTTTACAATGACGTTGTTACGCAGTAACCATCCGACGTCATCATAGAACGCTAAAACGCTACATTCGGGGCGATAACGTTACGTCTTTCAACGTAACGTAAACAAAGCAATGCCCGTCTTGTGATATCAAAAGCTCAAAATCCATGTTCAGACAGCACGCGAATTTTATGATTTGAACATGGGTTTTGCTGTTTGAGCACGGATTTCGGTCCATTTAACAATGGCTTCAAACAACCATGCGCATAGATATTTATGCAAGAATAACTGCTCGCTATAATCGGCAGTGACCTATGATACCTTCTACTGAATAATACGCCTAGTGACCGTTAATAGACCGGACCTACTTTTCAGGTCCCTAATTTGCAAGCGTAAACAATAACATACACACTTTTATACACGAGAAAACAACAAAACTGCAAATTATAATCTTTACAATATTTATTCAAACAGTTTTTCAGAAATTTCAGCTAAATTCTTAGTTTCTCGGGCTTTCCTGGTTGAATGGTCCGTTGGAATGATTGCGCACTGGTAATGTGGTTGCGTCTCAACCTCGAAAATAATTTCTAAAACTAAAATAAACTATTTATTTGCAGATTTTCATACAGACTGTAAAGCGTTTGGAAACTTTAATTCGAGCGTCCATGTTGTTTCCTGCATCCCTGTGGCGTGGTGACGGCAGAAATTTCGGGCTATTTGACGTCAATTTGTACTACGTGTGCGCGCCATGACACTGAATGTCGTTTAACATGCAACACTGTCTGCTGTCTTTTTTTTTTTTGCTTAAATTTGCTAAATTATTGTAAAACAGTTGATAGTTTTGAATTGGGTTATAAACTAAATACATGATTAGTGTCTTTTTATTATTTAAGACACTAACCATGTATTTTCTATATTCCAACAAGGTAAGAATCTAGCTGGAAATATGTTTAAATAGATATTGCAAAGAATTTTAACTTGCAGTTTCGTTGTTTTCCCGTCTATAAAAGGTTGCACGTTATTGTTTACATTTGCAAATTATGGACCTTAAAAGTAGGTCTGGTCTATAAAAGGTCACTAGACGTATTATAGGCCAGTAACAATGTTATTATAGGTCGCTTATAGCGTGCAGTTATTCGACGGCCTTTATCAGGTAATGCGGTTGGCCTGTATGTCTGTTTTTGGGCAAAGATACGAACAATATTGTATACCCCTATAAACACTAGTTTTACTAACGGTTTAATGCGGGTAAAATTATATAGGCTTGTTTTGGCGATGACGTGAAAAGAAAGAAAGAAAGAAAGTAAAACATCCTGTGAAAAATGCTGGTTTTAAGACATGGCAAACCCCATTTTAGCGCACGGGAAAGTTATTGTAATGCTTTTAAAGCCTCTGTACGGGTCGCTTTTGTTTTCTTATTTCTGCCTCTTTAACATTAATACTTAGAAGATGGTGTTGTAGTAGTAGTAGAGCTGCAGTTGTTGTTTAATGAGAAATTCCCTTTATTGTAATGTTCTTTATCCGAATCTCTACTAGATCTATCAATATTTCTTTTGAAATAAGATATTATATAATAATTAATATTTACTATTGCCATATCATATTTTTGCTCACTTGAGCACGAAGTGCACAAGTGAGCTATAGCTATCATCCTGTGTCCGTGGTAAGGGAGTCGTGTGTCGACCGTCGCCAACCTTACGTTCTTCATCCGCTACAGCCTACAGTTGTGCTGGCCTCGGTAGCTCTGTCTGGTGATCAGGAGGCCCGCGGATTAGATACCTGCCATGGTCGGCAACATTCTTTCGTGGAGATTGATCATGAAATTTTTCTACAGTCCCTTCAGACTGGCAAAGCTGTAGGACCCGATGCGATTAACAACAGACTCCTGAAAGAACTATCTAATTCAATTTCTATCCCTCTTTGTGATCTCTTCAACTTTTCGCTATCATCAGGCCAATTTCCTGAGTCATGGAAACTAGCGAACATCACTCCAATTCACAAGAAAAACGAACCTTCTGACCCAGCTAACTACCGCCCTATTTCTCTCTTAAGTGCAGTGGGAAAAGTTCTTGAGAAACTTGTTCATAAATATATTTTCAACTTTTTTCGGGACAACGGAGTAATCACATCACTTCAATCTGGTTTTGTTCCAGGCGATTCTACTGTTAACCAACTTATTGATATATACAACTCTTTCTGCAAAGCTCTTGACGTAGGCAAAGAAGTAAGAGCCGTCTTTTGTGATGTAAGCAAAGCCTTCGATCGTGTATGGCATAAAGGACTTCTTCACAAGTTGAATAGCGTTGGCATAACTGGTTCTCTTCTCTCATGGTTTAACAGTTACTTAAGCGATAGATTACAAAGAGTCGTTCTTCCTGGGACCACGTCCAGTTGGCAACCAATTAAAGCTGGTGTCACACAAGGCTCTATCCTTGGTCCTCTCTTGTTTTTAGTATACATTAATGATATTGTTGAAGATATCCATTGCACGATACGTCTGTTTGCAGACGACACGAGTCTTTACATAATTGTTGAAAACCCGGTTGAAGCTGCTCACCTCTTAAATGATGATCTAGAAAGGATACAGCAATGGGCAAAAAAGTGGCTAGTCAGCTTCAACCCTACAAAGTCTGAATCTCTCTTGCTCTCTCGTAAAATCAATAAACCTTACCACCCACCAATTTTCATGGACACTCAAGAAATATCTGAGGTCAGTATTCATAAACACCTAGGCCTTATATTTTCTAGTGATTGCACGTGGCATGAACACCTAGCCGAAATCAAATCAAAAGCATGGAATCGGATTAATATCATGCGTAAACTAAAATTTCTACTTGATAGAAAATCACTTCAGACTATTTATTGTTCGTTCATTAGACCTCTTCTAGAATATGCCGACGTGGTATGGGACAATTGCACCCAGTATGAAGCATATGAACTTGAAAAAATACAGATTGAGGCAGCACGTATAGTTACTGGGGCAACCAGACTGGTTTCTCTAAATCTTCTTTACTCTGAAACTGGATGGGACACGTTGGCCTCACGAAGAAATAAACATAAAATTGCTATGCTTTACAAAATGTATCATGGCATTTCTCCAGCATATCTATCTTCACTCTTACCAGCTACAGTGGGAGAAAATGTTTCGTATAGCCTTCGTAATTCTACCAACATTCAAACTATTCACAGTCACTCACAGCTCTACTTTAATTCTTTTCTTCCAAGTGCGATAAGAACTTGGAACTCTCTGTCTGAGGAGATCAGAAACAGCTCCAGTTTAGCATCACTTAAACGTCAACTCAATACTAACTTAATCCCTACGCCTCGTCATTTCAACGCAGGGAAACGTCTCGGACAAATTTATCACAGCCGGCTTAGAACCAAATGCAGCTCCTTAAACGAACACCTCTTCTCAAGAAACATTGTCCCAAGTGTTTTATGTGTATGTGGTCTCGTCGAAGACACCGAACATTTTCTTCTTCACTGTCCACGATATGCGAACTTTAGAGAAGAAATGTTAAGATCAGTTTATCAGTTTTGTCAACCAACTCTCGATACTCTACTTTATGGTGACCAAACACTAAATTACAACGAGAACAAACAAATCGTCCTCCTTGTCCATAACTTTATTTTAAAAACTAAAAGATTCCAAACCAACCATAATTAGGCGATGAATGCACGTATCATTTCCTACCGTATTAGACACACTTTCACTTCTTTTTTTTTCTCCGTTTTTGATGTTAGTCCGAGAACAGAGTGTGGGGCTAGAATATGTCTTTTTTAAATCTACGGCAAGTTTACTTGTCTAACCAGGCTCTTTTCTGTGATAATCTCCCGAACCGGTAATTCTCCAACAAATACACCTAAATATTTTGGTTTGTTACTCTTATTTTGTTTTTAGAGAACTACCTCGCAAAGTTAACCATACGACCTTAACCTAAGTTATATCCAACCTTCAGAACGACAAACCTATACGTTCCGCCTTTGAAGAAATAGTTTTATTGGTACTTGATAAAACACCTTTGATTTGAATGTCTCAGACCTTTTACATGAGAGCGGCAGAAGCTGTATTGTTTTTTCTTTGTTATTTTTTACCCTGATGGATTCCCCGTGGAGCCCCCCCCCCCCTCCCTCCAACGCTATCTTCACCTTAACCATTTTTAGTATGTAAAAATGCTACAAAATAGCTTTGAACATAGTCGCTAATTCTGTACTTACAATAGTTACTGTTTTGCATCGACAATTATATAGATTTAATTCAATGGTATTATCGCAAATGTTTAGGGAAACAGATTCAAATAAGTCTCTGACTTTCTTCTGAATCCCTTTTTGTATGATTTCAGTCATATTTGCTTTGTATTGTACTTGTAGAATACGAATAAAATATGTTTAAACCAAATTTTTCTACAGTTCATTCAATTTCTTCCGCTGATTCAAGAAGGGCAGTGGTCAGTTTCTGGTGAATGAATGCTTGTTAACCGGTAACGTATAAGCCTACCCAGGAAAAGAATGGATAACTGATCGGCTCAAAAATGACCTTAATAGTGTTAACTGGGCCGTAAAACTCTAACTCAAACAAAAATAGCCTACAGCTGTACTACAGTTACCACGAAACTTTGCCAGAATGTTTGTCCTGATGATATAAGGACACGTTCGATAGGTCTTGTCCGGCTAAAAACTAGGTGAAGTTTCTGTAAGACATTGTTCACCCTCTATAGACCATACGTTTGCTTCAGTTGACATTAGACGTTATCGTAATGCCTGTCATGATGATATCTCGGTCAAATTTGAATATAAGACATGGTGGATCAGAGTGCTTTAAAACTTTGTTCACAATCTACAGGCCACAGGTTTTGAATGACTATTCATGCAACTGTACCAAAATGTTTGTCTTGATGCTCTATTTCGGTCTGTTAAAATTCCTAATGAGGCATATAAATTCAGAAAAATATATAACCGCAATGACTTCAGCACCCAATTTCGTAAAATCATTCTTCGATATAAAAAGATTGGGTACAACATGGATATTATACGACAGACTGCATGCATGGTAGTTAACCCAATCACGGTTGGCAACTTTGCTTCCCTCTTTAATTGCACGCCGGTGGGTCAGGCCTCAGATTCTATGACGGCTCCAACGTAAAGGCTTATTGAGAATTAGAGAGATCTAATTCAAGGTAATGTTGGTTGGTGCCTGATGCTCTGTCTCTGGTCGGGCTCATCGGAGTCTAACTGTTGGTTTTCTTTTGCTCCAGCATTTCAGTGGTTTCTTGCTGTCGAGTCCTCACCGTTGTCTCACCTCTGTGGTTCTTTGATTTTTGTGTTCACGGAGATGTTGCACTGATGAGTTAGGAGGCCTTCATGCGGACTGAACAAATTATTTGTCTAAATCGCGACGGAAGTAAGGGCGAGGATTGTGGCCACGTAAAATCGATTTAAGCCCCCCAGTGGAAATCTTCCACTGACCGTTCCAAGGCGGCTCTTCTGTGGCGATTTATTTATGTTGTTGTTTGTTACTTACTGTGTGTGTCGCTTGTGTCTTTTGGTTTTGGATGGCCATATGGCCATTTTGTGGGAAAGTAACTGTCCTTATGGCCTTCCTTTGTTTGGGTTTCCATTATGGTCTGGTCGCTTAATGTTTGTATTTCTTTCCCTTTGGTGTCTTTTATGGGTGGAGTAAGTTAATTGTATCAATTCCTGATCTTTGTTTTACTTCTACTTTAAATAAATTAAAATCCAGACGTTTTACTGCAAGTAGTCTGTCAACGTATGAATTTCCAGCGCTTTAAAACACTGTACCTCATAATTGTTTTTAAAGAACTTACTGATTTAATTGAAATGAGATTCCCTCCATCTTACATGTAAGTTAAGATATGCATTTTTCGGTGGCTTGATCAGTCGAACTTCAGCTGAAGACAGCTAGTTCTTCCGATACCTAATTCCCGTCTTTGTATTTACATTTCTCTACTTTCGATGGGTTTGTTTCATGCAAAATTTCCGATATAAACGATTACAGTACACTCTCGTTATCTCAAACTCTGATATCTCAAAGCGGCTTAAGTCAAACTAAATTTTGTGCACTGTTATGTTAGTTTTGCTATATGCCCGTTAGATTTCCACTCCTTTTATCTCAAACTACTGTTATCGCAAACCAATTCCAGTCCCTTGGAGTTTGAGATAACGAGAGTCGACTGTATTTTGAAATAAATGTTCCGTTCGTGGATGGTGATATTGCTCTTGTGGCATCAGATGGAGCTTAATAATCGAAATTACACTGTAATTCGGTTTGCCAAAATGTCTAGTCTTGTAACTGACTGACATCAACACTCATAAGAATTTTTAACTGCTTAACTTCTTAACCAGGGTAATTGATATCATAAACTTCGCAAGTCTTTTCTTAGTTTTATAGACGTCATTTCGACTTAGTTTCAGAATTCAATGTGGGACTTAAATCTTTTCTGGAACAAGGCCTGTCGGAACCTGAATTGTATGGTGTCTGAGTATATACATTCATAGATATATAAGCTTGCAATGATTCCATGTTTGTAAATAACTGTAGAACTGAAAAGTATGGGATTCTGACCAGAATAGCTAGTTTCGGCCAATAAGGCCTCATCAGCTACCCTTAAATAACTTTGCTTCTTTTTTTTAAATTGCAAGCCGGCGGGTTGGGTCTCTGAGTCTATAACGGCTCATGCCTTAAGAGGCCCTAAGACTTACCTAAACTTGTATACAGGAGATGATTAGTATAAGCATTTATGCTTGTTTTCAAATCCTGTGGAACTTTTTTTTCATACAACGTGTAATTGTATTCTAGTACTTCATAAGAAGTTAATAAATATTGTTTATACCAAACTTGTATTAAATGATGTCGGTTGTTGCCTGATTCTCTGCATACCTGGTCAGGCCGATGGGATTTAAACTTTTTTTTGCTCAGCATTGCAGTTATTATATTCTGTCGGTTTTCACCGTTGAAGAAGAAGAAAAAGAAGAAGAAGAAGAAGAAGATTGTTATTTTTTCTGGTTTATCCTTCATACACAGATTTTTGGCACGCTATAACCGCTTGAATAGGAGTTTATACTACCCGATATCAATGTTTTAAGCAGAAATAGGAACAAATATCACATTTTAATGCATAAAATGGGATTTACTGCAGTTGTAACTACATCTACATTAATATGTTAATTTATTTTAGGTATGTATAATTCTTTGCGCATTCTCAGGTACATGTAAACATTGTTTTGCGTTAACGCTGTTTTATTTCATTGCCGGACTTTTGGCAGTGTGATTATTTATGATTTTAACTCATCTATGTGTTTTAGATAAAATAGGAAAATATTTCCTACCCTGCAATCAATACTTTTGGACATTAAGAGGTTACTACCTGAAGTGGGGTTTACCGGTGTTAAAACTACGGCGGCATGTTAATGTATTGTTACATTTTATGATTCTGTGCAGCATCTCATGTACATGTAAACATAATCTTCCTTATTGGGCGGCATGTATCATTTCACTGTTGTAACAATGAGGGTTTTTCTCCTGAGAGTTTTTTTTTTTCAGAAAAATGAAGTGTTATTTTTTTGTGAGTTATACTTCAAGCAGAGATTTTTATGCAAGTTGCATATGTTTTAAGCAGAAATAGGAACAATTATATATACCCCTATAAACATCGCTTTTTACTACATGAAGTATAATTTAACGGGGTTTTAACTACCGTGTCATGTTAATGTTAAATATGTTCATTTATGCGAAACACAATGCTATTTATGCTTCAAAGATTGGATAGTTGTGCATGTTGAATGCGCATTAAAAAGTAACTCTAATGAGTACTCGATATCTAGGTTTTAAACAGAATTAGGAATAATATTATAAACACCATGCAAACATCACCTTTTCCACATGAAGTGTGGTTAATGGGGTTTAACTGCATTTATATGTTAATGTAATGTTAGGTACAATGTATGTATATTCCTATGCTAGGTGCGGTTTCATGCACATATTAACATTGTCTGTGTTATGTGACACATTGCACAGGAGTAAAAGTGATATCTTTGCGTTTCATGCTTCAAGCAGATTTTTGTTCTCTTTAGAGCCTCTAAATAAGAATGCTCTAAATAGTACCTGATATCTATGTTTTAAGCAGAAATAGGGAAAACAATCTTTGCACATGCAAAAATAACGTGTAACAACATAAATAATGTGAAAGCCGGGGTTTTAACTACTATTGCATATACATGTGAATATATTGCTGAACATTTTTATTCATTGCGGAACGGGTACATGCACATTGTAATATGATCTGCATCAAGTAGACACACCTGTAAGACAAACAGCGAATCACGTGAGTGTTCGTGTATTGTTAAAGTCATTAAATGCGAGGCTGTGCCGAGCATTTCATCCCTTCTCCTCAACGAGTTTAAAAGGATTACTAATACATTAACACGAATGCCAGACTCGTGTTACGTATGACACTTAAAACGCATTTTTACGTGTGTGTTTTTTTAGGAACACACAAAAACAATATTCCACCACAAGTACGTGTAATCGTGACGTTGTTAAGGACGTCGTACGACATATCTAAGTAGTTTGCATATTTAACCCACTAGTGAATAACAACCGAATTCAATACATGACGTTATTACATTTTCAGACGCGACGTCATATGATAATATGCATTACTTCGTTGTTGCAAATTTTCAAGAAAAAAGTTAGTTTTATTTTTACGAGTTATGCTTCAAGCATTCATAATGTAATGTTCACCCGGAGACATGTTAATGTATTGTTTAGCGTAGGGCCAATGGTAAACAAGACATTACTCGGAAAATGAAGTAAGGAACGAAGTATTGCATATATAGGTATATTATTAGGGGTGAAAGTTCTTAGACAGATTTTTTTTTAATATCCTTTAACTAATGAGGAACTATGAACGCGATGTTGTAGGGGACCAATGGGCGCAATAATAAGTGAAACAAAACATTTCAGCTCTCTTAATTGTGGCTTCATTAGAATCACATACGTCTAGTTGCGTAAAGGTAATGGTAACAATATCTTTCCCAGTGAATGATTTCCGTTCTGTGTTTGGTTGGTTTGAGGTTTAACGTCCCAGTCAACACTGTATATGTCATTTTGGAGACGTTGCTTTCAATTATGTGGGACTTTTACCCGACATTGAGATTAAATGACATCTCAAGCCCTGTAGCCAAATGAAACCAATAGGGTTTAAAAGCATTGACGATTTGACTCGCACAGTTTTCATGGGCAGCCTTAGATCCTCTAAGCGGTTAACCAGTACTCGTGTGCAGTCTGCGTGGAAGCATCATGCTGCCCATGTACTTCTTCAAACCCCGATGGGCGTCGGACAGAATGATTTCCGTAAAAGGTAAATAGCCATAGAAATCTAGCATACTATCACCGAGCCTGGTTTACCAAGTGTAAATAAAGACCTCGCTCAGTTGTAGAAAATCAGAACAATATGTTTTGTGGAAAGGTAAAACTTTGGAAGCAAGGGCGACAACACACAACTGAAAATCGTCCTTAGTGACCCTAAAAATTTTCAAAATTCCACAGTTGTATCAATGATCCTAATGGACTAGATAATATGGGCCCCGCTCATCGGGGCTTGATGGGCTGCATGACGCTTCCACGCAGAGCTGAAACCAATCCGTACAAGAATACTGGTAAACCCCTTAGAGGATCTAATCCTGCCCAGGCAAAGCGGTGCGAGTCCAAGCTTATAAATCCTTTTGGTTTCATTGGGCGACAGGGCTTGAGATGTCATTACATCGCAATGTCGGGTAAAAGTCCCATAAAATTGGAAGCAACGTCTCCAAAATGACCGTTACAGTGTTGACGGGTACGTTAAACCCCAGATCAAACAAACAAACAAAGGACTAGATAATATAACCCATACTATATGATAAAGGACAGGGAGCCTTATTACGACCGCCACACAATCCCTTAACACAATCGGTGGCGAAGATTGAAAGGTAGTCCTTTGGAAGAAAGGTCGACAACACCGGACTGAAAACCGTCGAGTGGACAAGAGTTTTCTGGGCGGGACTAGCAAGTTTCGGACTATTAGGCCTCATCAGTGACCCTCAAAACTTTCAAAATTCCACAGTGGAGATCAGAACACTAATTGACCTTAAGTAGGTATATAAGATTTTTACTCACATAATTGAAATCATGCTATTTTGTTTTAAATATAAGTGTTACCAATGCAAAAATATTAACTTCGCATTTGGCTGTGCATATTCAAAATGTGTTTCCGCCCCCGCCCATAGGGGCTTGAAGAAATATATGGGCTGCACGATGCTTCCATGCAGAGCTGAATCCGGCCCGCACACTAGTACTGGTTAACCGCTTAGAGGATCTAAGCCCGTCCAGGAACCGCGGTGCATGCTAATAAACCCTATTGGTTTCATTGGGCGACAGGGCTTGAGAAGTCGTTTCATCTCAATGTCGGGTAAAAGTCCCACAAAAACTGGAAGCAACGTCTCAAAAATGACCTTTACAGTGTTGACGGGGACGTTAAACCTCAAATCAAACAAACAAATCAAAATGTGTTTAATGATCTCCTCGTTTGGGTGTGTATCTTCATAACTCCTCGTTTCGGTGTGTGGATTCAAATTGTGCATCCCCGATTCGATAAAAACTTTCTTTTTCAATATCTTTCTTGTACGTATAGCCTTTCAGTAATGCCAATGGGTGACATGCAAGCAAAACGTTGATCAGCCTGCGCATTTGCAATCTGAAGAGAGCCCTTAAAACGATTTATTTATATGTTTAATTTGGGGCACAACATGAACTTCCAACCTAGTCTGAGAACTAGATGGATTGCATACCCACGTACATGTCTAGCATTTTGAAGGAGGAATAATTTGATCTTGTCTGAATTTAAATTGTGTTAATAATTCTCCTCGTTTTGCTGTGTGTTCGGATTGTGTATCCCCAGTTTGTAGGTACCCCGTTTTGTAGTAAACATCTCACAACTGTGTATAAAAATGGGTGTTTCCCCGCTTTGGTAGTAAAAATTCACATTTCAACAGTTTTTTAATGTAGGAGAGTTTTAATGATAAAAATTCAAATTCTAATTGAACAAATCTATTCTATGCTAAATATATCATTTTTTATCATAAATACCGAAGTAAAGCTACCTCCGCGTTCGGTAGGTTACAGGCAGACTTCCCCGATCTGTTCACTTTACAAGTATGTGTGTGTGTGTGTGTGTGTGTGTTTTATATATATACCATGGGCGTGTTAAAGTGGTAGCACATAGGCTGACTCGCTGTTAGAGAAAAACAAAAAAGGGCTACCATTAATACGTTAAACATGTCCATGTTATAAACATCCTTCTAAACACCACTTTATACTCAGCAAACTGGGCTTGACAAGGGAATATTTGTTCGCAAGAAATGTTTGAGCACCTTTATGGTAAAAAACAAACATTACGAAAACACGCCTATACAAATACACTTTAAACTTAACCACCGAATAAACCAACATTTTAAGATGAAAAATTGTAATAATTTTCTTATTTCTGCTCAAAATATAGATTATGGGTACTCGTTAGAACCGCCTCATGGAGGCGGTTCTAACGAGTACTCACAATCTATATTTTAAAGCAGAAATAAGAAACGGGTCACATGTGAAATGCCAAGATCTGCAACGGAAGGTCAGGTTGGTTTGTTTCCGGGTACCGATTTTCGCCCACCACCCATTAACGATCGGTTCGATATGAGTGAAATAATCTTGAAAGGGCCGTAAAACCAAAGCAAACAAACAAACAAAAAAACATAAGAAAATAAGGTTGAGTTTAACCCCTGTAAACCCTAGTTTTACTATGTAAAAGTAGGACTCAAGGGGTCAATATTTTATTGGTGTGTTTTCGTGATGAATTGTGGGTTGACGCACGGGCCTCTGAGGTTCAATCAGAGCACATACACTACTTTAAAAGCCCCCCCCCCCTCCCCCGCCATATCCAAAATGCCTGTCAGCGAGCTTCGCTCGCCATATGCACAAATAGGGCGTTTAGTCCTCTTGATCAGCCGATTTATTGCATTGATGTAACGTCAGACGCCCGTGGTTGAAGCAAATCACTTAGGACAATGGTTTCTTGCACACCAGAAAAGGAAATCCGTTATTTTATCCTGGGATAGAAATTTATGTTCTAACCCTGCTGTTCGGACCCCAAATCAAATATAATCGCATGTTTGATAAATGCACTGGTTGATTACGACCTCGTATGCGCCGTCGTTAATGTTGACGTCACAGCACGTTACGTGACGTCACTAAACATTCCTGCAGTGTCAACACAATATGACGGACGTTGGTAACCGAAGTGACTGCAGCATTAAAAATCAGCGCTAAGAAATGGAAGAGATGCAAGAAAAAGACTCCAATATGGGTGTGAGGGTCGGATAGAAAAATCCGTCCCTCGGAATCACTGTCCGGCATCACTCGGCAAGTCTCGTGATGCCGGACAGTGACCCTTGGGACGGATTTTTCAATCCACCCCTCACACCCATATAAGATTCTTATAATCTCGATTGCTTGAAAAATGATCCTGACATGTGACTAATCTACATTTTTCGTTGAACCCCAAAATTTATGTGCAGTAAGCGAATCGTCTAGATCCTAATCAGACATCGCAAATCGGTGACAGTTATATTGCCATCTACCACGAGAAGCTTCTGTGCTTAGTAACTTTTGGACGATTGATAATCGACCCAAAAAAATTGACCCAAACATGTTAAACTGCCATAAAAAGTTAGGTGTTATAGATTTCACTATGTCTTCGAAATGAGTCCATATCAGATTTGCCCTTGTAAGCCTTGAAAACCCAATATCATGCGAAACAGGGGGACGTGTCGCTTAGCCAATCCATTACGATAACACACTCGTGCGACACACTCCATTGCTTACATTTCCAAAATGGCTACTTTTCTGATGAGTGAGTGAGTATTTGAATTTAACGTCCCACCAACAGCTGAGGTCATACGGAGACGGGACCTCCGTTTAAAGACTCATCCGAATGTCTGGAGAAGCCCGGGATCGATCATCCGATCCCTGGTTTACATGGCGAGTAGCGTAACCACTACACAACGGAGGCTTCTATTTTTCTGATGAAAATCCGTGATATTTTGTCTTATTTATACTGCAAACATAGGTTCTTGGTGCTCGTTTTAACGAGTATCCACAACCTGTGTCTTGGAGAACTAAGAAATAAAATTTATACCCCCTCCCCCTGTAATCTCAAGTTTCCTCTATATAATCTGGGATTTAGGGGTGCTCATTTCTCGGACTTCTTCACGTTCTGAGCATAATCAAGCCGGGCTGAGTAAGCCAGTGTGTGTGTTTTTGTGTTTAACGTCCCATCAACAACTTAAGCAATACGGAGACGGGATCTCGGTTTAAAGACTTATCCGAAAGTCTGGAGAAGCCTGGAATCGAACCCACGACCACTGCTTTGTGAGGCGAGTAGCTTATCCACTACACCACGGTGGCTTCTGTGAGTGCATCATGAAAACACACCTATATAATTGCGACTCCCTTAGCCCCACTTTTATTCAGTAAAACTGGGGTTTACAGGGGTAAACATTATTTTTCTTATTCCTCCTCTAAAACATAGATTGTGGTTACTCGTTAGAACCGCCTCCACGAGGCGGTTCTAACTTGTACGAACAATCTATATTTTGAGCAGCAACAAGAAAAATATCACAAGTTTTCGTCTTTAAATTTGCATTTTTTGGCGAAAAAATTTACAATGTATTAATTAGTATAGGCGTGTTTTCGTAATGGAGCCGGGCAAAGGCCTTGTATTATACTTAAGAATGCGGACGGAATGTAAGGAAATCGTAATATTTATGTCAGTCTAGTAATTGTAAATAAACATTTATTATATGTAGCATTCACATATTTTAACACCATCAGAGCGCGACCATAACGTTTGCTCAAATAAGGATGACCGAATATTAATCTAATAAAGTTTGATCTACTGGCTATAACCATAGTTTTGCGGTTTTCTCTATACAGATTGTCAACAAGCCAACACCATTTATTTTCCCTAAATGGTTATCATTTGATCTGACTGCATCTCTCTCTCTCTCTCTCTCTCTCTCTCTCTCTCTCTCTCTCTCTCTCTCTCTCTCTCTCTCTCTCTCTCTCTCTCTCTCAAGTAAAGTTATTTAGAAAATGGTTGAACGTTTCTTAAGGCATGGAGTCCCTAATCGGACGCCATCCATGCACGCGCACTTCGCTAGGGCACCGTCAAATTAACGTCGATGCAACGTCACGACATTGTGATGTTGTATAAACGTCATGACGTTGTACCTGCTGGCATGTTTTGCGGCGTCTAAACACGCCTATATAAGTTTGACCGCCTTGAACCTCACTTTTATATATAGTAAAACTGGGGTTTACAGGGGTAAACGGTATTTTTCATATCTCTGCTCTTATTGCAGCGGGACGAGACTTATAGAAAAGCGAACAAGAAGTTTCGAATGTTGTCTCCCTTTGAAAAACGGAGGAAACATCTACCAGGTGTTCCCACTACCCTTAAAATGCTGTTTCTGCAGGGAATCCCCCATACGCACACACATAAAGCCTTCCTCCACGAGGCTTGCTGCATTTCCCTTCTCTCATTTCAAAGAAAGGATACAGGACTCGCAAAGTTTCTGAAATCACCACCTCCACTCCGGCTCCGCATTGATGGCAAATTCATTAGCACTTGTTTGTTTGTTTGTTTGTTTTGAGGATTTACGTCCCCGCCAACACTATTAATGTCACGCTGTAATGTGCTTCAAGTTTTGTAGGACTTGTACCCGACACTGAGACGAAATGACATCTCAAGCTCTACCGCACAAAGAAATTCGTGGGGTTTAGGGAGCGGTCCGACTCGCAAAACTTTTCCTATAGGTAAATGTATGTTGTGTGTACACATTAAAGTCGCCCCATTGAGTAAATTCTAATGAGTACGCACAACATACGTTTGCCAGATAAAAGATGAAAATATCCTAAAATTTCCCTCACTATTTCTTATGTAGAGAAAACACAAGAACGGTTTCGACTCAGCCATGGTAAACTACAGTCGAACTTCGATGGCTCGAACCCCTTTGGGGCCATGAAAATTTGTTCGAGACAGGGGATGTTCGAGCCACTGAGATTACTTGCAGGAGGCATAACGAGATACTTTTGGACATATTTTCGGTGTTCTGTAATGAAAATGTATGCTGTGTGTACTCATTAGAATCGCCTCATCGAGGCGATTCTAATGAGTACACACAACATACATTTTCAAGATAAAAGACTAAAACCTTCTTAATTATCCTCCACTATTTCTTATGTAGAGGATTTCGCTAGGGGCTCAAGAATGGGTTCGACACATCCATGGTAAACGAGCCATCGGTGTTCGAGCCATCGAAGTTCTACTGTAGTTGTCTGTGTTCGAGCCATCGAAGCTCTACCGTAATTGAAACATTTCAATCAGAAAGCCATAATGATAGTTACTTCTTCTTTTCCAATAAACAATAAAAAAAAAAAAAAAAAAAAAAAACGATGTGTTTGTGAATTACTAATGCCCCTGAACAGCGCATGTGAAATATGAAAGCAATATCACTAACCAAACAAAAGGTATGGCCAATGTTCAAATTCTAAAAAAGTAGGTCATGGTCACAAGTTCAAAAATATGGTACCACTGAAAAGGTCTCTGACAAAGAATGCTCATGTGAAATATGTGACTTATCGAAAGTTCTGGCCAATGCAGTAGGTTAAACCTCAAGGTCAAGTTCACAGGGTAAAAACTTATGGTACCACAAGAAAGGTCTGGTGAAATGGAATGCATAAGTGAAATATGAACGCCATATCACTAACCAATCAAACGTTTTTGCCATTGTTAAGGTATTTAAAAATTAGGTCAAACGTCGACAAGGTCACACGGTAAAAAAATATGGGATCGTTGGAAAGGTCTTGTGACATACAATACACATGTGCAATATGAAAGCCCTATCACTTGTTCCAATCGAAAGTTATGGCCAATGTTAAAGTTTTTGAAATGTAGGTCAAACATCAAGATCAAGGTCAGACGGTCTAACATTATGGTACCTTTGGATTAAGTGAGTGAGTGTTTGACTTTTACGTACCACTAACAGTTAAGGTCATACAGAGACGGGTTTAAAGACTCATCCGAAAGTCTGGAGAAGCCCGGCTGGTATCTTTGGAGAGAATGCACATGTGAAATATGAAAGCCCTATCACTTACCAATCGAAAGTTATGGCCAATGTTAACGTTTTTAAAAAGTAGGCCAAAGGTCAAAGGACAAGGTCACTGGGTCAAAAATTATGGTACCGTGACAAGGAATGCACATGTGAAATATCAAAGCCCTGTCGCTTACCAATCGAAAGTTATGCTCATGTTAAAGTTGTAAAAAAGTAGGTCAAGGTCACGAAATCAAAAATTATGGTACCACTAAAAAGGTCTTGGGACAAGGTCTGCACATGTGTAATATGAAAGCTCTATCAGCTACCATTCAAAAGTTATGCCCAATGTTAAGGTTTTGGCGGACAGACAAACGCAGAGAAAAACAGAGAAACAGACGGACAGTCAGACAGACTAAAAACTATATGCCCCCAAATCTTTAAATTTGATTCCAGGGGAATAAAATGGCCAAAGGCTATGTAAAATAATAAAAACTACTATAAACCCCACTTTTATATAGTAAAACCGGGGTTTACGTGGGAACACATTATTGTTCTCAACTGGTTTTTGTGCAGAAATATGAAAATATCAGAATTTTTTAAACGGAAATTTGTCATTTTTTGTGGCAAAAGTTCTAATATACTTGAATAGGTGTGCTTTCATAATATAGAACATACAGTAAGACTTCGATGACTCGAACACCGATGGCTCGTTTACCATGGCTGAGTCGAACCCGTTCTTGAGTCCCTAGGGAATTTCTGTACGTAAGAAATAAGGAGAATACAAATTAAGATATTTTCGTCTTTTATCTTGCAAATGTATGCTGTGTGTACTCATTAGAATCGCCTCGATGAGGCGATTATAATGAGTACATACATCATTCATTTTTCATTATAGAACACAGAAAAAGATGTCCTAAAAATGTCGTTATGCCTCCTGGAATTAGCCCTCAGTGGCTCGAACTACCCCTGTCTCGAACAGATTTTCGTGGTCCCAAAGGTGTTCGAGCCATTGAAGTTCGACTGTACATGCCAAGACATAAAATAACAATAATTAAAGCAAAGAAGCACCACAGCCACGGATCAGCCGCTAAAAAGCTTAAGATCGTTGTATGGGGAAAGGGCTTTTCCATTACGATAACTCGCCCGTACGACAAAGTGCATTTTTCACATCTTCAAAATGGCTACTTTTCTGATGTAAATTCTTCAAAATTTTCTTATAAATGCTCAAAACATAGGATGTTGGTAATCGTTAGAACCGCCTCATTGAGGCGGTTCTAACGAGTACCCACAGCCTATGTCTTGGAGCAGAAATAAGAAAAATAATGAATACCCCGGTAAACCCCAGTTTTCTCTATATAAAGTGGGATTTAGGGGGGGGGGTCTTCATTTCACGGACTTGTTCACGTGATCGGTGACCAAATCCTTCGCCCTTAGTTTGAGTGCAATAACAGATTGTGAAAGCGACCTTAAGGGATTATGAAATATTGAAATGCAACAATATGAGGCGGCGAGCCCACATCACATATATTTGCTTAACATAACAAAGTAGGGCGAAAAGAGCCGGAAACTGATTGACATTTGCTTAGACACTCTACCAATATCGGAAACTGGGAACAATTACGCGTTTGCAAACGTGGTTGCAAAGTTTACATCGACACTTGACCGAAAAAAAATAATTCAGCAGGAGGATTATAATACATGTACATGTAGTATAGTATAGCTGATCTGAGGAGGTGTGTGTGGAGGGTGGGGGAGGATCTGACCCGACAGGCTGCATGCACATTCTTGATTGCCATAACTATGGTAAAAAAATACAGTAGAACTTCGATGGCTCGAACACCGTTGGCTCGTTTACCATAGATGAGTTGAACCCATTCTTGAGTCTCTAGCGAAATCCTGTACATAAGAAATAGTGGGGGATGACTGAGGACATTTTAGTCTTTGATCTTGCAAATGTATGCTGTGTGTACTCATTAGAATCGCCTCGATGAGGCGATTCTAATGAGTACACACAGCCTACATTTTCATTATAGAACACCGAAAAGACGTCTAAAAGTATCTCGTTATTCCTCCTAACAGTAACCTCAGTGGCTCGAACTACCCCTGTCTCGAACAGATTGTCGAGGTCCCAAAGGTGTTCGAGCCATTGAAGTTCGACTGTAGTAGTAAGACAGTTAGAGTAGTAGTAGTGTCAGTAGTAGAAGACATTTTAGTAAAAGCAGCAGCATGAAGGCTAGCAGCAGTATAGTAGTTGCAGTTACGCGAAGTAGTGGTGACGGTATAGGTAGCTGTACATGCAGTAGTTTTGTTTTGTTTGATTCCAATCAACACTGTTTATGCCATTTTGGAGTCATTGCTTCCAATTTTGTGGGACTTTTACCCGACATAGAGATGAAATGGCTTCCCAAGCCCTGCCGCCCAATGAAACTAATTTATTATAGTGTTTATATGCACGGACGCGCACCACTTTTCCTGGGCAGGCTTAGAACCTCTAAGCATTACTCATGTGCGGTCGGTTTCAGCTCTGCGTGGAAGCATTATGCAGCCAAATCTTTTTTTCATGCCCCGATCGGCGGGGCCATACATGTAGTAGCAGTAGTAGTAGCAGTACTAGTAATAAGAGTAGGAGGAGGAGTACTAGTAGTAGTAGTAGTTGTAGTAGTAGTAGTAGTAGTAGTAGTAGTAGTAGTAGTAGTAGTTACTGTTGGGTTGAAGTAATGTTACTGGTGCCGTTGTTGCTATTGCTGTTGTAGTTGCAGGAGCAGCGGCAGTTAAATCAAAAGAAGTAGTTCTAAACAATGGTTTGGACTTCCGTGCTTCGACATACAATTTAAGTTTATTCAAGAGACGAAACTCTAAACTGCCAAAGTACAACAAAGCACTAGACATCTGTAATCAGCAACCCGTTTAGCATCCATATGTTAACAAGCTCATATGGTTCAAACGTATCAGTATATAGAGAATACCAGGTTCGTGTCTTTTGATATCAAGTTTATCAGGCAAGGCTTCGAGAACGCTTGTAGAATCGCGAGTCTTGCCGAGCGATTCAACATGCGTTCTCGAAGCCGAGCCTGATAAACTTGATATCAAAAGGCACGAATCTGGTATTCTATTTATCAGTTTATCCCCTTGTAAGCTCTTTAAATTGGCACTTTACGATCAGTTACCGATTGTTCTTAGTGCTTCACAGCATTCCGATGCGGAATATAATCGATCAGTATATTTACTATCAGCTGACCGTTATTTTTCTTTTGATATTTTTAATGTATTTTTTTCTTTTTCATTTTTTCTAGTAATAATAACATTTTGGCCATTTTTCCTGTTGTCCGTTTCATTAAAAAAAAGTGCAATGTCACGTTAACGTGATAAAGCTCACTTGACCTGAGATAGCATATCTTTATCAGGTCAATTCGTTACAATGCAATATATATAGGGGGTAACTGATAAAATTCAAAAGCATCTGACCTGAAAGTAAACGAAGCGAAGTGAAAATGGTCGGTGCGTGTTGTAAAATGTTAAGCAGTGCTCGATGTGGGCAATTGGACGCCCCGGTATAAATCATACAACGTTATCAAATCCTTGAGTTGAATACCCTTACTAATCCATTTCATATAGAAAAATGTTTGGGTATACAAATGAGGCTGTAATGAACACCCCTCTAAACCCAACTTTATGTAGAGAAAACTGGGGTTTACGGGGGTAAACATTATTTTTCTTATTTCTGCTTCAAGACATGGGTTGTTTGTACTCGTAAAAACCACCGCGATAAGGCGGTTCAGACGAGCAACCACAACCTATATTTGCATTTTTAATAAAAAAACATATCACGGATTTTCATAGCCATTATGGAGATGTGAAAAAAATGCACTATGTCGCACGGGTGTGTTATCGTAATGCTACCTGCTCTTCATCAAAGTGTGAATTATATTTTCTTGTACTTTGGGGCCATTGATTTCACTGCGGAATTTCGGACATATTCATCACGAAAACACGCCTATATAATTATGACCCCCCTAGAACCCCACTGTTATATAGTAAACTGGGGTTTCCGGGGGTATACCTTATTTTTCTTATTTCTGCTCTAAAATATAGATTGTGGGTACTCGTAAGAGCCGCATCGATAAAAATATCACAATTTTTCATCATAAAATTTTCATTTTTTCGGCGATAAAGGTGGCAGTGTATTTATATAGGCGTGTTTGCGTAATGTGAAGGTCATTGATGAGGCCTAAATGGCCGAAATTAGCTTGTCTGGCACAGAAAAGAAATGGATTTTTGTTTGTTTGATTTGAGGTTTACAAATAATGATAATAATAATAACTGTAATCCATACTTCAATGAGGTTTCATTTTTATGACATACATCACGTGAACAAGCCCGTAAAAATAACAAACCCATAAACTCCACTTTATATAGAGAAAACTGGAGTATACGGGGGTATACATATGAGGCGGTTCTATCGAGCATCCATAACGTGTCATCGTAATGTACCCCGCCAAAAAAAAACGCATAGAGTAGATTTTTGCATAGTTTGGAATTAAGATCTAATATTATTGCAATTGCTTTACTGCAGTAATATGTATTCATCTCGCAAGACGATGGCTCCTAGCTTTACTTCCTAGAATGTCTACAATACAAAAAAAACAACTTCCAGGAAAACGCATGTATAGCAGAAATGACACGTAAAACAGTATGGGAGCTGTGTGTTAATTGCATTGACTCCTTATCATTGCCGCCACGTCTTTTTTCCATTAGGGTCTATTTTTATATGTTTGTGTTGCTTACCCTTTGGTATTTCCGATGGGGAGGTGTTGGCTAATTGTATCGATTCCTGATTATTGCATTCACTTCTATTTTAAAGAAGTTAAAGAAGAAAACTTACTTAATTGGCCGAAACTAGCTAGTCTGGCCCAGAAAACATGCACACTTCATATTTTCCAGTTCTGTGGTTTATTCCTTGCTTCCAAAGGATAACCCTTTTATAGAACTTATTTAACGTCACTACAGCTGATGTCTGGGAATGTTTGGCGGCCGTAAAAGTCTCCCTGCCCTACAGTATAGTGTAGTTTGTATTTTCTTGTCCTTTGGGATCATTTATTCCATTGTGGAAGTTTGACCATACTTGAGGGTCACTGATGAGGCCTAACTGGCCGACACTAGCTAGTCTGGCCCAGAAAATATGCACACTTCATATTTTCCAGATTTGTGGTGTATTCCTTGCTTCCAAAGGATAACCCTTTTATAGAACATATTTAACGTCACTACAGCTGATGTCTGGGAATGTGTGGCGGCCGTGAAAAGTCTCCCTGCCCTACATTATAGTGTAGTTTGTATTTTCTTGTTCTTTGGGATAATTGATTCTATTGTGGAAGTTTGAAAATACTTGAGGGTCACTGATGAGGCCTAATTGGCCGAAAATAGCTAGTCGGGCCAAGAAAATATGCACACTTCATATTTTCCAGTTCTGTGGTGTATTCCTTGCTTCCAAAGGATAACCCGTTTATAGAACATATTTACAGAGCGAAACCGAAAAAGTGATACGTTCATAGATACCAAAAGAAGAACTAGTAATCTACGCCATGCTCACATTTCATTTAATTTTGATCGTTTTTAACAGTGCTGACGCTTTGTCTCTGGCCGGGACCATCGGTGTCTAACTGTTGGTTTTCTTTTGCTCCAGCGTTTCAGTGGTTTCTTGCTGTCGAGTCCTCACCGTTGTATAATCTCTGTGGTTGTTTGATTATTTGTGTTCACGGAGATGTTGCACTGATGAGTTAGGAGGCCTTCATGCGTACTGAACAAATTATTTGTCAAAATCGTGACGGAAGTAAGGGGCGGGGATTGTGGCCACGTAAAGTCGATTTAAGCCCCTCAGTGGAATTCGTTTCCGCTGACCGCTCCAAGGCGGTTTTTCTGTCGCGTTTATTTTTGTCATGGTTTGTCTTTGGGTGTTTGTGTCGCTTATATTATTTTATTTTGGATAGCCTATTGGCCATTTTGTGGGAAAGTAACTGTCCTTTTGGCTTTCCACTATTGATGTTTCCATTAGGGTGTGTTGTTTCATGTTTGTGTTTCTTTCCCTTTGGTGTCTCTGACGGGAGCTGCGGGTTGATTAATTTATCGATTCCTGATGATTGCCTCCACTTCTATTTATCAAGATCAGAAATTTGGAAAAAAGGTTAACTAAACAGGAACATCGCACTGCATGCCTCGTTTTTATTTTGTCGAGTACAAAAACTTTGTTACAACTGGTGCCAGATGTTGAAACTAACAGCGTCGTTAGTTAACATTTTGATCATTTAATATAGGCACTATGCTAATAGTTTTGCTGAAAGATGTGAGCAGCTTTTGCTTCTGTAAAAGCTGCTCGCATTTTTTTTTCCGCAAAATGCAATGCAACTCTTTTAGATAGTGTTCTTGCTACAACAGTTACCAATTTGACCACTTATGAGCTCTTTAAACTAACGATGCTTTGAACAAATGGGCCTGGCGTAAAGTGTATGTCTTACGGCTCCCTGCCCTTCATCATAGAAAATATGATATTTCCTAGTTTGTTGGGTTTATTTATCACACTGTTGAATTCGGGAAACATCTCAAGTTACTGACGATGCCTAATAGGTCGAAACTGGCTAGTCTGGTTCAGAAAAAAACTTTGCACATTCGATAATTTCCATTCATATTGTTTATTCCATAATTTTAAGATAATAAACTTTGCTAAGGTTGGTGTTAAGGCATTGTGAAGCGGCAGTAAAAAGCCACCACCACCCCATGCCCTGCATCATAGACAGAATTATATTTTGTAGTCCTCTGAGATCAGAAATTTGAAAATATCTGAGGCTCACTGATGAGGCATAATTGATCGAAGCTAGTTAGTCTGACTCAGAAAGACTTCTGATCATGAATTCCATTGTGGAATTCTGAAAATATCTTAGGGTCACCAATGAGGCCAAATAGGCCGAAACTAGCTAGTCTGGCCCAGAAAACATGTACACTCCGTATTTGCCAGTTTTGTGGTATATTCTTTGCTTCAAAAGGATAACCCTTTCAAGAACATATTTGTAAAATCAATGAGTTTCAATACGTTTGTGTATTCCATGCTTCCAATGGATTTCCTTTTCACAATATTTTAAAGAAAAATCTAGAATGAGTTCCTTTAAGAGCAATGAAAACATTCATAAGAATGAAGATGGGTCATACTACGTAGTTTCGGCTAATAAAGCCTCATCAGTGACCCTGTAATGATCCGGCAAAGAAAGCCAGAGGAAATATACTGCAATTTTGCGAATTTCGAACAGGCAGTCGATTCAAAGACTGATATAATTCAAAATGGGGTCCAAATAATTAAAAACCTGTCTAGAATATGAGTCTAAACCAATAATATATTTCTGATTTCTCAGAATATTCACGCTGATCTTAAAGGACCAAAAGTAAAATATAAACTGCACTATGGTTGATGTACGGGGAGACGCCACAGCTGGTGTTTAAGGGGAAGTTTGTGGCCGTAAATGGTCTCCTTGACCTTCGATAAAGTGTGTTTTGTTGTCTAGATCTTTGGGGTCTCTGATTTCATTTTGGACTTTCGGAAATATCTTGGGGTCACTCGGATGAGGCCTTATTGGCCGAACCTAGCTAGTCTGGTCCAGAAACACTTGTACACTAAAACCTTCAATTATGTTGTGTATATCATGCTTCTAAGGAATTACCGTGTTAGAGCAAATAACACTTGCCTATAGCTGGTGCTAAGGAAATATGCAGAGGTCGTACAACTTAAGCACATATTTTCTAGTTCGATTCCATTGTGGACTTTCGGAAATATCTTACGGTTACTAAGGAGGTTGGCCGTATCAAGCTAGACTGGCACATACAATTTAGTAAACGTTATAAGTTTCAGTTGTGTTGTATAGCCTAAGCTTCTAGCAAATTACCTTTTCAGAAAGTGCCGTTTATATCGTCACTTTTAAGATTAAGATGCCATTTGCATGAGGGTCACTGGATGGTTGAACTTTATGATTCGGCCAAGGAAACTCATGCTCTCCATTTGAATATATACCATATACTTTTTCTTTTCGCGGTATACATTTCTTTGTTCTTGCCAGTTTGGATTATTTATCTCATTCTTGTATTTTCGAAAACCTGACTGGATTGGCCGTAACTAGATTTCCTGACCAGACAACGTTGATACTCAAGTCGATAACTCTCCTTTGAAGTGTGTCTACTACTCTTCGCTTGACTTTCCAGTACAGTCTTAGAGGTTGATATGTTTACTGTTTAACTGCCACGGTGATATTAAAACATATCACATTTAGAGAGACGATAATGTCAAATGCGCGGACTTGTATGCGCAGATGGTTTAGTAATAAATGTTACATGCCTAAGAGGATGATTCTTTACATTTATTTTATGGCTGTCAAACTATTGCCCAGAGGCATCGGGGCAAAAATGCATGGTGTAATCCGAGGCGTCGAGGGGCTTTTGTTTTAACTATCCCCAAAAAAGCCATGAAACTGGTTTATAACCAAACTAGTACACTGCTAAGTACATACTATATTTTATAGTTCTCTTGGGTCAATTATTCCATTGTGGAATGTTTGAAATATCGCGGTATACATTTAATTTATATGTTCTAAACCAATTATTTGTCTTAACCTCGACAGACGGCCCCCGCCCATAGGGGCTTGAAGAAATATATGGGCTGCATGATGCTTTCACGCAGAGCTGAATCCTGCTCTCACACTAGTACTGGTAAACCGCATAGAGGATCTAAGTCTGTCCAGGAACCACGGTGCGAGGCGGACCGTCCATGCTAATAAACCCTATTGGTTTCATTGGGTGACAGGGCTTGAGATGTCATTTCATCTCAATGTCGGGTAAAAGTCCCACAAAATTGGAAGCAACGTCTCCAAAATGACCTTTACAGTGTTGACAGGGACGTTAAACCTCAAATCAAACAAACAAAATAACCTCGACAGAACCAAGGGCGAGGATTTGGCCATTCAAACTCGATTTAACCCTTTTTGTACCAAATAGAATTTTCCACCTTATATAACACAAGTCCATTTCCAAATTTAGGGGTGTCAGGTTGTGTTTTCATTAAAATTTATTTGGAAAATGGCTGAACTTTTAGCAAACAGTCGAGGCGCTGATCAGACGCCACAGAACCGCGTTCTGCGGCGTCTGATCTGGGCCTGCACTGTTTGCCAGGATACCCGTTTAGGGGTTTCCGGTACAAAATGGGTTAAGCCCCCAACCCCATCACACGCACCCCAGTGAAATACGTTTTATTGACCGTTCCAAAATAGAAGTGAAGGCAATGATCAGGAATCGATAAAATTAACCCACAGCTTCCTTCAGAGACACCAAAGGGAAAGAAAAACAAACATAAAATAAGTAGACCCTAATGGAAACATCAAAAGCGAAAAGCCAAAAGCACAGTTACTTTCCCACAAAATGGCCATTTTACTATCCAAAACATCAAGATATAAGTAATACACACACACAGAGACAAACTATAACAACAATAAACCGCGTCAGAAGAGTTAGATACAGTTTGCTTTGTCTAAAGTTGTTGCCCACGATCGGTGTTGTTAACTTTGGTTGGGTTACTTCGAGTTGGACACCAAAATCATAATGTTTCACTGCACTGTATACTGCTTATAGGGTCATTTGATATCTAGTTTGTCAGACAGTATGGATAGCAGGCCCGAGCGATTATGTTGTTTACACTGCTTGTAAAGTGAGCTGACTGGTAGTATTCACTTTTCAAACTGACTGAAAAGCAACGTGTTTAGTTGAACACTTTGACGTCCCATTGTCTATACCATAGGCTTAGGAAGCGCCATATAGCCAATCGGCGATTGATATCACTCGAACTTCAGTGGTCTCATATAATTGTATCTGCAAATGGCATTCACTAATAGAATTTGCACATGATCAGTGTCCAGTTGCTAACCAATATATCGTTAAATGTAGGAATAAATACTATAGTCTTTCAAAACGCAGTGAGACGTGACTGCACTTTTAATTTTGGACTAGTCCGTGTTTTAGGTAAGTCGCCTTCAGTTGAGAATTTACACTGGGAGATATAGTTTTCCTGAGATTCGCACTGCATCATACTAACCTCTTGGCCACGACTTCTACATAATGGCATTATAAAAAAAAAAAAAAACTTATTTATATTTTTTAAAATCCTTTGAAAAAAGAAACCCGAAACCTGCTTCCCCTAAAACATGGAATTGTCTTGCCACGCTTGAACGTTGAACTCTCAAAGGTCGTTGATAAACTATAGATATAATTGTTTTTGCTGTAACAACGAATACTTGTCATATTTGTGCAGCATATATAAAAATATTATATAATGTATTTGTTGGAACAGTGGAAAGGCTGTCGACTTGAATGACGATGCTTTGAATAACTGGGCTCGCCAAGATCTGCAACGACTTCTCCGGGTACATCGATGTTCGCCTGCCTCTGGCATACCATCGGCTCAAAATAAGTGAACTAATCTTGAATGTAATGTAAAACCAAAATGAAAACAAACTATTTAAGGCATGCACAGTTTTCAGCATTTGTAAGATAAACATAGCCTATGATCGGCGCCAAACGCCGGTTTACATTCAAATATTATTTTTCAGATAATGCAGTTGATTTGGTACTATTAAGTGTTCTGTTCATAACGGGTAAGTCAATAGCACTGCAAAGGCTGCAACACTATGCATGGGATCCAAAGCAGACATCACGTGCACAAGTCCGTGAAATGAACACCCCCTTACACCCCACTTGGTGTATAGAAAACTGGGGTTTACGGGGGTAAACATTGTTTTTCTTATTTTTACTACAAGACATAGGTTGTGGGTACTCGTTAGAACCGCCTCAATGAGGCGGTTCTAACGAGCACCCATAACCTATGTTTGCAGTATAAATAAGAAAAATGTCGATGATTTTCATCAAAACGTAGCCATTTTGGAGGTGTGATAAAATGCACTATGGCGCACGTGTATGTCATCGTAATGGAAACCGTGTTAATTAAACAACCGCCTGCCCAGACACCGCGGTGCGAGGCGGACCGTCCATGCTAATAAACCCTATTGGTTTCATTGGGCGACAGTGCTTGAGATGTCATTTCATCTCAATGTCGGGTAAAAGTCCCACAAAATTGGAAGCAACGTCTCCAAAATGACCTTTACAGTGTTGACGGGGACGTTAAACCTCAAATCAAACAAAATAATTGAACAACCATGTTATAATCCAAACAAAAATGTGTAGACTATACAGAGAAATGAACATTTGTATAAACTGCACTATTTTTGGCTCAAGTGGTCATTTTTCTATATAATACACACATTTTGGGATCCATCTTGAACCGTGTTATATCCAAAAGCATGTTATTACGAATCGTGTTATAATGAAGATGTGGTGAAGCTCATTGCTGCATTAGAACGTATTCAAAAACTCCCAACTACTGTTCCCATTTCCTCGAATATTTGCATAAAACCGTATGACCCTTGTCGTCGGAAATAACCTGTTATTGTCATTTTCGTACAACAAAGGTGCAGACCAGTCTGTGCATCCAAGACAACGGATCAGCGCCTTAGTCTTCGCAACTTAGGACACACAGTATATTTCAATATTTAAAATAGAAGTAGAGGCAATGATCAGGTATCGATACAATTGAAAACCCAAGTTTGTGCCATATCCAGAACACAGGTTTTCTTGTGACATGCTTCATACTGAATAAATGCAAAAATTAATAAAACCCGATAAAATATTTTACCATTGCTACAGAAGTAAATTGGGATTTTGTAAACATGACTGACAAGTATGTCTGATCCTCGACGAAGTTGGACAACATTAAGAAAACATGTCCGAGTGAAATAATGGCGTTCAAAATGGTGTCAGAAGTGAAAAAGTTTGGGTAAAAATGATAACTTTATTCTTATTTCTGCTTTCAACATAGATTGTAAAATCACGGTCCCCGCGCATCGGGGCTTGAAGAAATATATGGGCTGCATGATGCTTCCACGCAGAGCTGAAACCGACTCGCACACGAGTACTGGTAAACCGCTTAGAGGATCTAAGCCTGCCCAGGCAAAGCGGTGCGAGTCGCCCCCCCCCCCATGCTTATAAACCCCATTGGTTTCATTGGGCGGCAGGGTTTGATATGTCAGTTCATCTCATTGTCGGGGTTAGAAGCCTCCATGGTGAAGTGGTTACGCTACTGGCCTTGTAAACCAGGGGTCGCAGGATCGATACCGGGCTTCTCCAGAATTTCGGGTGAGTCTTTAAACCGATGTCCCGTCTCCGTAGGACCTTAGCTGTTGGTGGGACGTAAAACGCAAACACTAAACTCAACTCTCTCAACGTCGGGTAAAAGTCCCCCAAAATTGGAAGCAACGTCTCCAAAATGACCTTTACAGTTTGACGGGGACGTTAAACCTCAAATCAAACAAAAACAAGTAAAATCTAACTCTAACGAATACCAACAGTCTTTGTTTTTGAGCAAAAATTAGGCAGATAATGTATACCCCCGTTAATCCCACTTTGCTCTGCATAAAGTGGGGTTTAGAGGGGTCTTCGTTTCACGGACATGTTATCGGGATGAAAACAAAACCTCTGTGACAATCACTTAGACATTTCTAGGTACATCATCCTTAACAAATACAGTACATGACTTTGTCGTTTTGAATAGCCTGGACGTAAATATTGAACATTTTGATTCTTCAAATCTTTAAAGTCTATCACCAGTGAAAGCGACATTAGAAAATGTTGCATCTGCATCTAAATCGGTTGACAATTTAGTTGTAGAACTTTTCTCTGGTGGTTTATACAGAAGATAAGCCAAAAGGTAGAAAATGGTAGCAAAACTTTTCAGAACAACGACGATGATGAAATAGTTCCTCCTGACAATGAAATTATCGTAAACCCAGCAAGACGTTTTTTCACCGCATTCCGTTTGCCAGATCGAGCATCCACTGTCTGTGATTGCCCCAAACACTATAGGGCCTAAAACTGATCCTGTAAAGAAAAAGAAACATATTCTAGATCCACAACATTAACATACTGAAGTAATGCAGTATAATTCCGCTAGTAAGACGAGCTAAAATTAAGATTAATTCTGCATATCTTAAAGGTTCCAACTGTTTTTTCTTTGTGTTTTCAAAACCTAGCGTCCTCTAATAAGATATCGTCGGTGGGACTGTTAAAATGGTCTTTAAGGCCATTTTTAACGTTCAAATAGGTGGTCTTAGTGTAGGAATTTTACTGAATATATCGCATTCTAATGCACTTGCGTATGTAACGCGACGTCTGATAGGATAACGTCAAAACATTGCGACATTATATTCTGCGATATACTGTCGGAAACCCGACGTCATCACATCATTGGTAGGAATCTGGTTTTACGGAGCTCACCGCGCTTGCCGCATTGTGCAAAATAGTACAATTTTAGCTTAACAACCGAAACAATGCATTAGAGTGGGAATAACTGTATTAAAAAATTATCATTTGGGGTGGTAAATCGTCGGTTTTACGGTCGCGAATTACTGTTTACGGCTCAGCTTACGCGTCGCCGTACAACGAAATTTCCGACCGGAAAACCTCCGATTTACCTCCCCAAATGACAATTTTCAGTACAGCTATCCCCTATGTCAATCCCAATCCCAGGCAGAGAAAGAGTTGTTTGGAGGATTTTTTTTTATTTTCCAATTTCCGCCTAAAGATATACACTGGCCAATAAGTACATCCACTGAAAGTTTAAAGGTTCGGACAACGAAGTTCGGCGTTAACCATGATAACCTCGAAATATTTTTGATTTCCTAGAGAATTCTTCCTTTAACTTTAGATTCCTATATGTTTAAGATAACTTAGAATTGCATTTTTGTTTTAGTTAAAGTTTTACGCCCACGGAACCACTCTTCTGGAGACATTGCGTCCTATTTTGTGGGATATTTGTCCGACGAGATGAATTTACGTCGCAAGCCCTGTCGCGCAAAGAAACCGCTAAGGCTTATAACTAGGGACGGTCCGACTCGCATCACTTTCCCTTGGCAGGCCAACTCTATCTAGGTTATTTTGGAGACGTTGCATCCTCTTTTGTGGGACTTTTACCCGACGAGATGAAATGACCTCCCGAGACCTACCGCCAAAAGAAACAACTAAGGTGTATAACTAGGGACGGTCCGACTAGCACAACTTTGCCGTGTCAGGCTTAGACCTAAGCGGTTTACCCGTACTCATGTTTGGTCAGTTTCAGCTCTTCGCAGACGCACCGTGCAGCCAAATCTAAGTCCCGATGGGCAGGGTGAAATTTATTTATTTTATCTTGAAATGGAGTGCTGTATAATCTCCTTTAAGTTGATTGAAGTTGCCTCAGTGACATAACACACCTTTATCTTATAGACGGAGAATATATTCCCATTATGCCCTGATCCGGAACTTTCCATATCCTGAGTGTCTCGATCAGTTTTATCGCTTAACCAATGTATGCCGGCCCCGCCCATTGGGGCTTGAAGAAATAAATGGGCGGCATGATGCTTCCTCGCAGAGTTGAATCCGGCTCGCAAACGAGTACTGGTAAACCGCTTAGAGGATCTAAGCATGCCCAGGCAATGCCGTGCGAGTCGGACCGTCCATGCTTATAAACCCTATTGGTTTCATTCTGCCACCTTGCTTGAGGTCATTTCATCTCAATGTCGGGTAAAAGTCCCACAAAATTGGAAGCAACGTCTCCAACATGACCTACATAGTGTTGACGGGGACGGTAAACATCAAATCAAACAAAACCTATATAGACCTAGTGGCCCTTTTTCGGACACTGGCAAACAGTATAGACCCAAATCAGACGTCTGACTTAAGTCTACACCTTTTGCTTAAAGTACGTACATTTTTATAAAAAAAAAATCCACTCAAAACAAACATAACACCACTCAAACTTATTCGGTGTTTATCCCATTGTCATGTATGAGTTAAAGGTGTTCTGACCATTCGAAATTCGACTGTACAACGCAAGTGCAATACAAAATCTAGTGATGTTAGAGTCATTATCTATACCAATTCATGTTGATAATTGCTGCATTCTGCGGTGTCTGATCTGGGCCCTTGGTGTTTGTCAGTGTCCCGTTTTGGTATCTCACAAAAATAGGTTCAAGCATAAGAAACATATTTATTATGTTCTAAGTTTGTCTGTTTGCTTGTTTGATTGATATTTAGCGTCCCCTTCAACACTGTAAAGGTCATTTTGGGGAAGTTGCTTCCAATTGTGTGGGATTTTTATCCGACATTATGATGAAATTACATCTCAAGCCCTGTCACTCAATGAGGCCAATAGGATTTATAAGCATGGCCGGTACGACTCATATCACTTTGTCTGGTCGATTTCAGCTCTGCGTGGAAGCATCATGCAGTCCATCTGTTTCTTCAGGCCCCAAATGTCGGGGGCGGGGAGCATCTTTATTATGTTTTACTCATAACTCTATGAAGAAGAAATTTCCAACCAAAATATGGAATTTCGAGACGTTGTTTTTGCCTCCATGTCGCTTACTTTCTTTAGGTGGCTTGAGTTGGCTGGGTTCTTTGATTGTGACCTTTCCTGAATGACAATTTCTTACTACATGTATTTTATATTGCGCAACATACACAATTCCATTGTGTGTGTTGCGTCTTAAAAATTATTTATTTTACTCATAGGCATGCCGGTCTGTGTGTGCAATAGTAAGATGATGCAAACTTCTGATAGAGTAACTGCATGCAGACCTAAGATAAATAACCATCTTATTGTTGCACCATGAATATACAGCGGATTAATGCTCGTTAATACGCTAAACGTACGGTGACATCGTTTACCTTTTTTTTTTGGGGGGGTGGGGGGGTGGGGGGCCGGGGTTGCCGACTGAATATAAAAAATGAATAGAAAAAATAACTAAACAAACAAAACCACAAACAATTATCACAGCCGCCACAAGCCAACAAATAAATGTAGGGAAAAACTGAGTTGTATTTAAGAATACCCAG
This sequence comes from Lucinisca nassula, assembly GCA_963580285.1. Lineage (NCBI taxonomy): Eukaryota > Metazoa > Mollusca > Bivalvia > Lucinida > Lucinidae > Lucinisca > Lucinisca nassula. The sequence goes on from OY757018.1 coordinate 42,859,699, forward strand.
AAACATATAAAAACGAGATATTAGTGCATCATTTGCAAAAAAAAAAGCAAATAAAAAACGCATAGCAAACTGTAAGGGAATGTTATTTATTATTCCTATACAATATCAACTTACCCAAAATCCTGATAATGAATCTGTTCAATCCAAGACTTATCACTCTGTGGTTTTGATCTATTGATCTGAAATCACAATTTTGTATGTTGTTCTTATGGAGAACAATATATACTCAGGAGCAATAGTTCGTTGATATACAAACATGGCCTGGCTACATTCTAAGTTCAAAATAGAAGTATAACTTAATGATAGTTATTGTTCTATCTATTAACGTGCATATTATGGTAAATCTAGAAACTGTTGGTTTTCTTATGCTTGTTATCTAATACTATCTACTACTGTCATGGCCGAATCGTTGTTCAGCCATGACTAATGCTCTCGAAGAAGATCTTGATACCCTTCGCGCGGCCTGAACAAATTGTATATGTAAACAAAGGCATAGCCAAAAGTGAGGGAAGGGTCTGGTAAAACCGATTTAAGCCCCTTTGCCCGCCCCAGTAATTTTGCGGACCATTCTAACGCGGTGCTTCTGTTTGCATCTATTTAAAGATTATATTTTGGATGGTTGCTTGTCCAATATTTGGAACGAATATGTCCATTCTGGCTTTCTACCTATAATTATACAATAATGTTATTAATCAAATAAGTTCGTATTGGCCCAGGTACAGGTCCGAGGTCTGCTGCATTGGCCCGAGGCCCAAGGCCAAGGGTCAATGCAGCTGCCCGAGGACCTTTAACTTGGTCAATGCGAAATTACTTGATTAATGGCAATTTTATTAATTGACACAATTAAAAAAAGCATGATTATTACTTTTTTGACCTCACTTGACCTCAGTTAATATAAGTTGACCTGGTGTTAATACATATGAGCTCAGATAATTACAGGATAGTCAATTAATGAAAAGTATTATGTTATTGTTTTGTCCCGTTGGTTCGAATGTGAAAGAATATTATATCGATTCCTGATCACTGTCTTCTCTTCTACTTCACTCGGACAAACACATAATAAACACGCACAATATTTGAGGAACGGTAAGACATTAATGGATAAATAATTATCATCAAAACATGAGTTGATAAAACAACTGATTCTTGACTGTGCACATGCTTTGTGTTGAATTTGGAGCCGTTGAACAAGCCTCAGAATTCGGTGTTATGCCTAAACGGATGCATTGAGCTCAAACTACCTAAAGATTTAATTCTCAGGCTCTTTGAATCTGTTATCGTATTAGCTGATTAGCTGATAAATAAGCCAGATGTAGAACGGTCTGGGGTCGACTTTTGCCGAAATTAATATTACATGCAGACCTATATGACCTTGTCCCATCATTAAACTCGCCCAGAATGATCATCATGACAATACCTCGGTCAAGTTCGAAAGTTCGAATATGGGTCATGGCAAGTAAAAAATTAGTCAGTATGTCAAATCAAAGAAAAACCTTGTGAACACTCTAGATGCCAGAGTTTTGGTCCGATCGTCATCAAACTTGCTCAGAATAATCGTCTTGACAATATCTGGGTCAAGTTCGAATAAGGGTCATGTCGGGTAACAATGAAGGTCTGTAGATCAAATCATAGGAAAATCTGTGAATACATTAGAGGCCACAGTTTTGGTCCGATAATCATCGAACTTGCCCAGAATGAACATCTTGACAATATCTCAGTCAAGTTAGAATATGGGTGTTGTCGGGTCAAAAAGTAGGTCAGTAGGTCAAACCATAGAAAAACATTCTGAACACACTACAGGCCACAGGTTTTGTCCAATCATCAGCAAACTTGCTCAGAATGATTATCTTGATAGTATCTTGATCTCGTTCGAATATGAGTCATGTCGGGTCACAAAGTAGGTCAGGAGGTCAAAGCGTAGAAAAACCTGGTGGATACACTAGAGGCTACAGTTTTGGTCCAATCAACATCAAACTTGCCCGGAACGATCATCTTGACAATGTCTCGGTCAAGTTCGAATATGGGTCATGTTGGGTCAAAACGTAGGTCAGTAGGTCAAATCAGAGAAAACCTTGTGAATACACTAGAGGCCCCAGTCTTGGTCCGATAATCATCCAACTTGCTCAGAATGACAGCCCCCCCCCCTCCCCACCCCAGTGGAAATCATTTCACTGACCGTTCCAAGGCGGTTCTTCTGTGGCGGTTTATTTATGGTGTTGTTTGTTACTTACTGTGTGTATCACTTGTGTCATTTTATTTTGGATGGCCATATGGCCATTTTGTGGGAAAGTAACTGTCCTTATGGCCTTCCTTTGTTTAGGTTCCATTGTGGTCTGGTCGCTTAATGTTTGTGTTCCTTTCCCTTTGGTGTCTTTGGTGGGTGGAGTAAGTTAATTGTATCGATTCCTGATCTTTGTTTTACTTCTACTTGACAATATCTCGTTCAAGTTCGAATATGGGTCATGTCCGGTCAAAAGGTACGTCAGTACGTCAAATCATGTGAAAACCTTCTGAACACACTAGAGGCCACAGTTTAGGTCCGATCATCACCAAACTTGCCCTGAATGATCGATACGGGACATGTCGAATCAAAAAGTAGATCAGAAGGTCAAATCATAGAAAAACCTTGTGAACACACTAGAAGCCACAAGTTTTGGTCAGATCATCATCAAACTTGCCCGGAATGATCATCTTGATAATATCTCAGTCAAGTTTGAATATGGGTCATGTCGGGTCAGTAGGTCAAATCATAGAAAAAACCTCTGAACACACTTAAGGCCACAGTTTTGGTCCGATCATCATCAAACTCGCTCAAAATGATCATTTGGCAATATCGCGGTTAATTTCGAATATGGGTCTTGTCTGGTCAATAAGTAAGTCAGTAGTTCAGATTGTTGAAAAACCTTTTGAACACACTAGAGGTCCCAGTTTTGGTCCAATCATCATTAAGCTTGCTCAGTATGATCATCTTGATGATATCTGGGTCAAGTTCGAATATGGGTCATATCGAGTCAAAAAGTAGGTCAGCAGGTCAAATCATAGAAAAACGTTTTGAACACTCTAAGAGGCCACAGTTTTAGTCAAATCATTATAAAACTTGCTCAGAATGATCATCTGGACAATAACTCAGTTAAGTTCGAATATGGGTCATGTCAAATCAAAAAGTAGATCAATAGGCTATTTTGTCATAACTTTTGAACCGTTTGAGATAGAGCATTCATATTTTGCATGTAGGTTCCTCGTGACAAGGCCTTCCCCAGTATATAAAGATTTGCACTGTGACCTTGACCTATGACTTACTTTATCATAAGTTTTGAACCATATGAGATAGAGCCTTCATATTTGGCACGTATGTTCCTTGTGCCAATGTCTTCTCAACCATTCATAACTTTTGAGGCATTTGACATACAGCCTTCATATTTGGCATGTAGGTTCCTTACGACAAGGGCTTCCTATTCATACATAAAATGATCGTTGACCTTTACCTTGACATTTGACCTATTTTATTATAACGTTTGAACCATTTGAGATAGTGCCTTTATATTTGGCATGTATGTTCCTTGTGAAAAGGTCTTCCCAACCACACATGAATTTTGTCTTATGACCTTGACCTTTGACCTTCTGTATCATAATTTTGAAGCATTTGAGAAAGGGCCAATTTCATTCAAAATTTATATGAGTTTTGCTAACATGACCGTCTACCAAAATAGCTAAATCGATCCTGCTCTGGTGAGCAAAATGGCAACCATAGCTTAAAATTGATAAACATTGTAAATTTGCTTCAAACATGGACTGCTCCTAAACCCTTGGGCAAATTTTATTCCAACTTCACAGAAATGTTATGAGGTGACTCTACACCAAAATAGCTAAAATTGTTCCGCTCTGATGAACAAGATGGCCCCATGAGCTAAAAATAGAAAAAAAAAACATTCAAGCAACAACACCTGTACCCTAGGGCATATTTCATTCAAACTTCATAGGAGTGAGTGTTTGAGTTTAAGTCTCACCAACAGCTAAGGTAATACAGTGATGGATTCTCGGTTAAAAGACTCATCTGAAAGTCTGGGGAAGCCAAGGTTCGATCCTACTACCCCTGGTTTACAAGGCAAGTAGCATGACCACTTCACCATGAAGGCTTCTAAACTTCATTGGAATGTTGTGTAGATGACCCTCTAGGAAAATAACATAAACAATTAACAAATGGTCACAAGAGCTAACAAGAGGGCCATGATGGCCCTGGATCGCTCACCTGATCCATAGTGTAACAAGTGGGCCCCAGAGAGGGCCATTATTGGCCCCAGGGCTTTAATGTGCATATTGTTGAGGGAGGTCTTAAAGGTGAAGCTTCATACCAAACATCAACAAAGGCTATAATTTGAACAATCTTGGCAAAGGTCCACTAGATGAAGCTATACATCAAATATCAAAGACCTGGGCCTTGCGGTTTCAGAGAAGAAGATTTTTTTTAAAGATATTCCCTACATAAGCCTATGCAAAACCAAATGGACCCAGGCTATATAAATCTATGTAAAACCAAAGGGCCCCGGGGTGGAGACATTTGTGGCCCCAGGGCTATAATTTGAACAATCTTGGTAGAGGTCCATTAGATGAAGCTTCATACCAAATTTCAAAGTCCTGGGCCTTGTGGTTTCAGAGAAGAAGATTTTTAAAGATTATCCTTATATAAGCCTATGTAGAACCAAAGGGCCCCGGGGCGGGGCCACTTTTGCCCCCAGCACTATAATTTGAATCATCTTGGTAGGGGTCCTTTAGAAGAAGCTTCATACCAAAAATAAAAGACCTAGGACTTGTGGTTTCAGAGAAGAAGATTTTTAAAGATTTTCCCTATATAAGCCTATGTAAAACCAAAGGGCCCCGGGGTGGGGGCATTTTTTGCCCCAGCACTATAATTTGAACAATCTTGGAAGGGGTCAACTAGATGAAGCTTCATACAAATATCAAAGTCCTGGGCCTTGCGGTTTCAGAGAAGAAGATTTTTAAAGATTTTCCCTATATTAGCCTATGCAAACCAAATGGACCCAGGCTATATAAATCTATATAAAACCAAAGGGCCCCGGGGTGGAGACATTTTTGGCCCAAGGGCTATAATTTGAACAATCTTGGTAGAGGTCCATTAGATGAAGCTTCATTCTAAATATCAAAGTCCTGGGCCTTGCTGTTCCAGAGAAGAAGATTTTTAAAGATTTTGCCTATATAAGCCTATGTAAAACCAAAGGGCCCCATGGCGGGGGCATTTTTGGCCCCAAAACTATAATTTGAACAATCTTGGTAGGGGTCCACTAGATGAAGCTTCATACCAAATATCAAAGACCTGGGCCTTGTGGTTTCAGAGAAGAAGATTTTTAAAGATTTTCCCTATATAAGCAAATGTAAAACCTAAGGGCCCCGTGGCGGGGGCATTTTTTGTCTCAGCACTATAATTTGAACAATCTTGGTAGGGGTCCACTAGATGAAGCTTCATACCAAATATCAAAGTCCTGGGCCTTGTGGTTTCAGAGAAGAAGATTTTTAAAGATTTTCCCTATATAAGCCTATGTAAAAAAAAAGGGGCCCGGGGCGGGGGCAATTTTGGCCCCAGCACTATAATTTGAACAATCTTGGTAGGGGTCCACTAGATAAAGCTTCAGACCAAATATCAAAGACCTGGGCCTTGTGGTTTCAGAGAAGAAGATTTTTAAAGATTTTCCCTATATAAGCCAATGTCAAATCAAAGGGCCCCTTGGTGGGGGCATTTTTGTCCCAGCACTATAATTTGAACAATCTTGGTAGGGTCCACTAGATGAAGCTTCATACCAAATATCAAAGTCCTGGGCCTTGTGGTTTCAGAGAAGAAGATTTTTAAAGATTTTCCCTATATAAGCCTATGTAAAACCAAAGGGCCCCGGGGCGGGGGCATTTTTGGCCCCAGCACTATAATTTGAACAATCTTGGTAGGGGTCCACTAGATGAAGCTTCATACCAAATATCAAAGTCCTGGGCCTTGTGGTTTCAGAGAAGAAGATTTTTAAAGATTTTACCTATATAAGCCTATGTAAAACCAAAGGGCTCCGGGGCGGGGGCATTTTTGGCCCCAGCACTATAATTTGAACAATCTTGGTAGGGGTCCACTAGATGAAGCTGTATACCAAATATCAAAGACCTGGGCCTTGTGGTTTCAGAGAAGAAGATTTTTTAAGATTTTCCCGATATAAGCCAATGTAAAACATAAGGGCCCCGTGGCAGGGGCATTTTTTGTCCCAGCACTATAATTTGAACAATCTTGGTAGGGGTCCATAAGATGAAGCTTCATACCAAATATCAAAGTCCTGGGCCTTGTGGTTTCAGAGAAGAAGATTTTTAAAGATTTTCCCTATATAAGCCTATGTAAAACCAAAGGGCTCCGGGGCGGGGGCATTTTTGGCCCCAGCACTATAATTTGAACAATCTTGGTAGGGGTCCACTAGATGAAGCTTCATACCAAATATCAAAGACCTGGGCCTTGTGGTTTCAGAGAAGAAGATTTTTTAAGATTTTCCCTATATAAGCCAATGTAAAACCAAAGGGCCCCGTGGCGGGGGCATTTTTTGTCCCAGCACTATAATTTGAACAATCTTGGTAGGGGTCCAATAGATGAAGCTTCATACCAAATATCAAAGTCCTGGGCCTTGTGGTTTCAGAGAAGAAGATTTTTAATGATTTTCCCTATATAAGCCTATGTAAAACCAAAGGGCCCCGGGGCGGGGGCATTTTTGGCCCCAGCACTATAATTTGAACAATCTTGGTAGGGGTCCACTAGATGAAGCTTCATACAAATATCAAAGTCCTGGGCCTTGCGGTTTCAGAGAAGAAGATTTTTAAAGATTTTCCCTATATTAGCCTATGCAAACCAAATGGACCCAGGCTATATAAATCTATATAAAACCAAAGGGCCCCGGGGTGGAGACATTTTTGGCCCAAGGGCTATAATTTGAACAATCTTGGTAGAGGTCCATTAGATGAAGCTTCATTCTAAATATCAAAGTCCTGGGCCTTGCTGTTCCAGAGAAGAAGATTTTTAAAGATTTTGCCTATATAAGCCTATGTAAAACCAAAGGGCCCCATGGCGGGGGCATTTTTGGCCCCAAAACTATAATTTGAACAATCTTGGTAGGGGTCCACTAGATGAAGCTTCATACCAAATATCAAAGACCTGGGCCTTGTGGTTTCAGAGAAGAAGATTTTTAAAGATTTTCCCTATATAAGCAAATGTAAAACCTAAGGGCCCCGTGGCGGGGGCATTTTTTGTCTCAGCACTATAATTTGAACAATCTTGGTAGGGGTCCACTAGATGAAGCTTCATACCAAATATCAAAGTCCTGGGCCTTGTGGTTTCAGAGAAGAAGATTTTTAAAGATTTTCCCTATATAAGCCTATGTAAAAAAAAGGGGCCCGGGGCGGGGGCAATTTTGGCCCCAGCACTATAATTTGAACAATCTTGGTAGGGGTCCACTAGATAAAGCTTCAGACCAAATATCAAAGACCTGGGCCTTGTGGTTTCAGAGAAGAAGATTTTTAAAGATTTTCCCTATATAAGCCAATGTCAAATCAAAGGGCCCCTTGGTGGGGGCATTTTTTGTCCCAGCACTATAATTTGAACAATCTTGGTAGGGTCCACTAGATGAAGCTTCATACCAAATATCAAAGTCCTGGGCCTTGTGGTTTCAGAGAAGAAGATTTTTAAAGATTTTCCCTATATAAGCCTATGTAAAACCAAAGGGCCCCGGGGCGGGGGCATTTTTGGCCCCAGCACTATAATTTGAACAATCTTGGTAGGGGTCCACTAGATGAAGCTTCATACCAAATATCAAAGTCCTGGGCCTTGTGGTTTCAGAGAAGAAGATTTTTAAAGATTTTACCTATATAAGCCTATGTAAAACCAAAGGGCTCCGGGGCGGGGGCATTTTTGGCCCCAGCACTATAATTTGAACAATCTTGGTAGGGGTCCACTAGATGAAGCTGTATACCAAATATCAAAGACCTGGGCCTTGTGGTTTCAGAGAAGAAGATTTTTTAAGATTTTCCCGATATAAGCCAATGTAAAACATAAGGGCCCCGTGGCAGGGGCATTTTTTGTCCCAGCACTATAATTTGAACAATCTTGGTAGGGGTCCATAAGATGAAGCTTCATACCAAATATCAAAGTCCTGGGCCTTGTGGTTTCAGAGAAGAAGATTTTTAAAGATTTTCCCTATATAAGCCTATGTAAAACCAAAGGGCTCCGGGGCGGGGGCATTTTTGGCCCCAGCACTATAATTTGAACAATCTTGGTAGGGGTCCACTAGATGAAGCTTCATACCAAATATCAAAGACCTGGGCCTTGTGGTTTCAGAGAAGAAGATTTTTTAAGATTTTCCCTATATAAGCCAATGTAAAACCAAAGGGCCCCGTGGCGGGGGCATTTTTTGTCCCAGCACTATAATTTGAACAATCTTGGTAGGGGTCCAATAGATGAAGCTTCATACCAAATATCAAAGTCCTGGGCCTTGTGGTTTCAGAGAAGAAGATTTTTAATGATTTTCCCTATATAAGCCTATGTAAAACCAAAGGGCCCCGGGGCGGGGGCATTTTTGGCCCCAGCACTATAATTTGAACAATCTTGGTAGGGGTCTACTAGATGAAGCTTCATACCAAATATCAAAGACCTGGGCCTTGTGGTTTCAGAGAAGAAGATTTTTTAAGTTTTTGGTGAAAAAAATCTATTTTTGGCTCCTGTGACCCAGATGTGCAACGGACCGGAACCATTTGAACAACTTTGAAAGGGGACCACCTAAGGATCGTTCCTGTGAAGTTTGGTCAAAATCCGATCAGTGGTTTAGGAGGAGATGTCGTTTGAAGAAATTGTTTACGGACGGACGGACGGACGCACGGACGACGGACGACGGACAAAAAGTGATCCCAAAAGCTCACCTCGTCACTACGTGACGGTGAGCTAAAAATAGAAAAAACAGTGTAAATTTGGTTCAAATGCGTTCTCCTTCTAAACCCTTGGGCCAATTGGATTTAAAACTTTACAGGAATGTTGCTAAGGCGACTCCCTACCAAAATAGTTAAACTTCATTCCACTCCAATGAACAAGATGGCTGCCAGAGCTCAAAATAAAAAAAACAAATCTTCAAACGACAATTCCTCCTGTGCCCTTGGGCCAATTTCATTCAAACTTCAAAGTAATGTTGCTTAGTTGACTCTCTACCAAAAAGGCAAAAACGATCCCGCTCCAATAAACAAAATGGCCACCGGAGCTAAAAATAGAAAAATATTGTAAACTTGATTCAAACGTGAACTCCTCCTTAACCCTAGGCCAATTTGATTAAAACTTCATAGGAATGTTGCCTAGGTTACTCCCTAACAAATAAGCTAAAATCACTCTGCTGATGAACAAGATGGCCACCAGAGCTAAAAATAGAATGTAATCGAGACAGTGACAGCGAACCAGGCCCTCTTTCTTAACGAAACCATTGCAACAGATAAGGTAAGTATTTTATGATAACTGAAGGATATTTTTTCACAATTCCCCTTAAACGTACGTTTGGGTATAAATTACAACCGGCGAGGCGGTTCTAAAGAGTACCACAACGTAAGTTTCTATGTAGAAATATAGAAACCCACCTTATTTCAATTATCACAAAATACTTACCTTATCTGTTGCTGTGAAAACAGTACACGTCCAAGTTTAGAATACCTTAAAAGACAATCGACCCCGCAGTGCTGTTACTATTTTGATCTTGATTGATACTACTTACCTCAACACTGCTTGCTCAGCTGGAACATCCGCAGCAATTATACAAAAGGATAGCAAAAACAACAGAGGTAGAAAAATATAGAGTTGATAACAACTGGAATTACATGATCCTTCTGACACCATAGAGGTATTTTCGCCGTTTTCTTCTGGTACGCATGTACAATTAGAGAATGTCTGAAATACAGAAAAATGCAATAAAAATTTAGCATAGCATCAGGAGTAATCTGATGACTGACTAGAGGGAATGGATGATCACCACTTTTTGAAATCCCAGGTAATGCGGAACATTTAACGTTTTTTTCTTTGTTATTGTTGTTGTTGTTTTTGCCATCTGCAGAGTTGTGTTTTGGGCCTTCCGCCTTGTTAAATGCTTCACATCTTATGTTTTGAAAAAAATACACAAAAAAAAAAAAAAAACAAAATAAAAAACAACAACAATAATAAATGTGTACATTTCAAATAACACAAGTCGATTGAGTCTGATATGAGCTTTTCAAGAAGATATGGTGAAAAAAGAATTCAACATGGTATTAGCACACCCACCCTTTTATCAAGTTGTTAATATCTGCCCTACCCCCCCCCCCCCCGCCCCCCCCCCCCCCAGTCCTCCCCACACTCACAGTGCACAACCCTAAGACTACAGATGCCCTTTCGTCTATAATACTTCACAAGACAAGACGAAAACAAAATAAAAGATTGGTTTACTGCTGTAAGAGGTGTTGTGCACATATGGTACCCACTATCTATGCATGCTGATATTTGAGCTTTAAAAAAAACGCGAAATGCAAAATAGCGAGGAAAATATATGTCACGAAAATACCAAAAGCATACATATATCATCAGAAAACTGCAAAGGTTGAAAAAGATCGGTCAACTATTTGAAAGGGCGTTGCACACACAAAGTACACTTCATCATCTACACATATGAAATGCAGAAAAATGCCCCAAAACACATTTTGCATTTCTAGAACATGAAAAAAAAAACACTTACAAAATAGAAGTGAATGCAATGATCAGGAATCGATACAATTACCCAGAGTTCCAAACAGTGACACCAAAGGGAAAGAAACACAAACATGAAATAACTAGACCCTAATGGAAATATCAATAGCAGAAAGTCAAAAGGACAGTTACTTTCCCATAAAATGGCCAACTGGCTATCCACAACAAAATAGTATAAGCGAAATTTACACTCAAAGAAACACCATAACAAAAATAAACCGCGACAGAAGAACCGCATTGGAACGGTCAGTGAATCGAATTCCACTTTGTGGGGGCTTAAAGTTTCAAAACTAATCTTAGAGAAGCTGCCAAAACAAGGTACCCACTTTCTATGCTACTACACCGATTTAATAAATTTTGATGAAATTTGTGTTCAGCAGTCAAAATCCCTTAGGGGAGCTGCCATTTACCACACCAGTCAACAGAACTTAAAAAATATTTACCTTATTTTCAGTCTCAATGGACAAACATCCCGCGAGGCATGGCGAAAAGTACTGTGTACCATTGTTGCAGACAGGCTCGTAGGCATCAAATGAACAACCACAGTTTTCATTGCATGTGTCCATCAAGGAAATTGCTGAACTGTTGTATACAAGAATATTATTATATCCATGTAAACTTCACGAAAACACGCCTATATAATTTTGACCCCCTCGGACCCTTCTTTTATATTGTAAAATTGGGGTTTACAGGGGTTAACCTTATTTTTCTTATTTCTGCTCTCAAATACAGATTGTGGGTACTCGTTAGAACCGCCTTGATGAGACGGTTCTAACGTGTACCCAGTCGTATTTTGAGCAGAAATAAGAAAAATATCACAATTTTTCATCTTATAATTTTCATTTTTTCGGCGATAAAGATTGCAATGTATTTGTATAGGCCTGTTTTCGTAATGTATAATTATTTTGGCATATTGCTAAACATTAACAAAACTATAAGTTAAGATGAAGCATTCCTTTAATAGTGTATAACTGAGTCCTGAGGAAAGTAGAAGTAAAACAAAGATCATGAATCGATACAATTAACTTATTCCTCCCATCAAAGACACCAAAGGGAAAGAATCACAAACATGAAGCGACCAGACCATAATAGAAACCTAAACAAAGGAAGGCCATAAGGACAGTTACTTTCTCACAAAATGGGAATATGGCCATCCAAAACAAAAAGACACAAGTGATACACACAGTAAGTAACAAACAACAACATAAATAAACCGCCACAGAAGAACCGCCTTGGAACGGTAGCAGCGGCAGCAATATCAGATGAAGTAGTGTTAAATATTGGTCAAGACTTCCAAGCAAAGTAGAAGTAAAACAAAGATCAGGAATCGATACAATTAACTTACTCCTCCCATCAAAGACACCAAAGGGAAAGAATCACAAACATGAAGCGACCAGACCATAATAGAAACTTAAACAAAGGAAGGCCATAAGGACAGTTACTTTCCCAAAAAATGGCCACATGGCCATCCAAAAACAAAAAGACACAAGTGATACACACAGTAAGTAACAAACAACAACATAAATAAACCGCCAAAGAAGAACCACCTTTGAACGGTCAGTGGAAAGATTTCCACTGGGGGGCTTAAATCGATTTTACATGGCCACAATCCTCGCCCTGTATTCACCATTTGAGAACAACAAAGGTGCAGATAAACATGTGCATCAGTGCAGTCTGATCAACACCTTTCTGTTCGCAGCTTGGATAGTACAATTCCTCCAGTATAACTTAAATATCTATGATTTCTATATGAGCCAGCGCATGACAAAATCCATAAGAGTCTTTACCGACAAACGAAGACTCAGATCTGCCAGCGCATACGCGCAGTCTGATCAGAGTCTTCGCTGATCGCAGGTACCTACTATATGCTAATATCTATGCAAAGAGACATAAGCAAAATGTATTGTTATAGTGGATGGGTGCGCAGGTTGACTTGAGTCTCTGCTGGACGCCCCGGTCTTATTGTAGGTTTTGTCATACGCCGTCACATATTTTCTTGCACACCGAACAAGGAAATCCGTGATTTTACCCTGGGATAGAAGTTTATGTTCTGACCCTGGTGTTCCGACCCAAAATCGAATATAATCACGTGTTTGATAAATACACTGGTTGATTACGAACTCGTATGCGCCGTCGTTAAGGTTAACGTCACAGCAACGTCACAGCAACGTCACTAAACACTCCTGCAGTGTCAACACAATATGGCGGACGTTGGTAACCGAAGTGACTGCAGCATTAAAAATCCGCATTAAGAAATGGAAGGTATGCAAGAAAAAAAATCCAATATGGTTGTGAGGGGTGGATAGAAAAATCGGTCCCTCGGGATCACTGTCCGGCATCACTCGGCAAGCCTCGTGATGCCGGACAGTGTCCCTCGGGACGGATTTTTCCATCCACCCCTCACACCTATATAAGATTCTTACAATGTCTAGTCTGTATAGCTGAGCAGGCGGATTTGTGTCTGACTTTTGCCCAACTCCCAAAAACAACATTGTTGTTAAACGTTGATCAGTTTACTTCGACACCGTTTATAAGGTCGCTAGGGCACCTATGCGGCCATAGACACCAATTCAGCCATACAGTGTCATTTCCTTGGCGCCCTTGTTTTGAGCTTCTAAAGGCACCAAGCATCATGTGGCTGTTGCCAAGCAGAAGAGTTTGAACATTGTATAAACAATAAATCAGGATGACACTAGTGTCGTTTATGACGAGTAAGTCCTAGAAGAACCGTTAATTTGTCCACATATACTGCTTGCATCAGGTATTAGTATGTGAGTTCCTGCATGTATAGTGACGCCGCTCCAATACTTTAAGTGCTGCGTTTCTTGTGTTAAGACAATATCTGAACCCAAGACCCATTAAAGCTATGGTTGTAACTGTTGGTTCTTGTGTTTTTCGTGTAATGTGGTCCTTCTCCATGGATTGTCGTTTAAACTATTCCCTTAATAGATTGGACAGTTCGTCGGAAAGAGAGATTGCATTGTTTTGATCTGCATTTTCATTATACGCATTATTCGCTATGCGTTGGTACCATTTTAGTCGTAGCCTGTGTTCTGTCAATTGTGGCACTTCCTGATCATTTTCATTGTATTTTTTATATATTTCTAAACATTACCCAGGTTAATGCAAAACTTGTACCACGGTAGAACTTGTAATAATCGACATTACTGGCGACATAATATGTTCCTTCAGCTTCTAAAAGACTCGAACAAGCTGCACTGGTTTAATTTTGAAGCATTTCTTGAACATTTTCTCATGATTGAAAAGTATGCTTTTTTCTCTTCTCATGGAGGTATATTTGCGCTCTAATAATATAGGAATGCATTTCATTTTGTGGATTTTATCGACGAATCACCCACCAACTGCATGAAAAATGGAAGTGAAGGCAATTATCAGGAATCGATAAAATTAACCCACAGCTCCCATCAGAGAAGAAACAAAACATGAAATAACCATACCTTATGGAAACATCAATAGCGGAAAGCTAAAAGGGCAGTTACTTTCCCACAAAATGGCCAATTGGCTATCCAAACCAAACAAATACAAGCGATACGCACACTCAAAGACAAACCATAACAAATATAAACCGGACAGAAGAGCCCCCTTGAAAGCCAGTGAAGGGCTTTATGCTAAGTTTGTGAGTAATTCGCCAGAGCTTACACATCGATAAATCCACAAAAAATACAATTCATTCCTTATAATTTTAACATTAAACATACCACCAAAATGACAGATGTGATGAATACTTTCGGAAACGTCAGAACGAACTTACCAACGGCCTGGGCGGAACGATTGTTCAATTATGAAAGAAACCCAAGCGAAAACAAAATAAGAAAAAACGTCAAGTCTTTAAACTCAGTTTATTATTTGTTTTCTATCGATTACATTTTAATAGCTTCCAATCATTTAATCGGACGCGGTTGACGTCAATTCATATACGAGGATGTAACGCGCGGGTTCTAAACGTGCTCTTTGACGTCACATTATATTACTACCTGTCGCTGTGTGAAATAATTCCAAGATTCTTTCACATGGAATTTATCAAGGTATAGAACTTTTATTTCAAAAAATCAAATCTCTCGAAATATACATAACGATGGAAAATTTGAATTATTACTTGATACTGCTAAAATGCAAACTTGCTGTCTAGTCTGAGGGGCAGAAATGAGAGAACACGTTATAAAGGAAAGAAACCTCAACTGTAAATAGTTGGTCTTGATTGATGTAAACATTGCTACTTTCTGTAAGGTCTCCCTCGTATTTTAGCCAACTGAACTGACGTCTCTCGGCTAACTGTTAGGATAACAGCCTCCATCGTCCTTTCTTGTTAAATGTCGTCAATACATATACATTACAATAACTCTGCAGATTACTGATCTCACCTTGGCTTTGGTGCTTGTAGATGATATGTATGTCAGGCTAATCGCCTTAGATGGCAAGCGAGAAGTTCCAAAGGCTAGCTATGGACAAATGTTTGTAATAAATAGAGTGCCTCCTTTATAATATGCCCATTTTGAAAAAGAAAAACAAACAAGATTTTGAAAAGAGAAAGATCAAGAACTGTTACAATCCTCCCCACAACACCAGCAGGAAAAGAAGCCGAAACATGGAGCGTCGACAGCAAACAAATTAGAGACCACGGCAAACCGAGTCACCAGCGGTGGTGAACCAGAATATCTAAACGCAGCCAAAAAAGAATAACATATAAAACGTCGGAAATATTCAGAATCACCAACATGACAAACATTAAACAGGAAGGACAAATGTAACTGAAATGAGCAACTAAAAGAGAGAAAGAACCAAAATAACCAACACAACAACATACATAATTAGGGAAAGAATCAGAACCACCAATATAAAACAGGGAGAATATTAGGTAACGTGGTCTGTTGTCCATTGGTCTGTCCATCCGCCCGAAGCAATCCACCAATGAAGTGCAGTTATATAAAAAAGTTCTGAAGTAAGATCCTTTGGAAGCAAGGAATACACCAAGCAAACGAAAACAGCAGACTCGGTTTTATTGAGTCTGTTCATGACCAGTACTGAAATGTGCAACACCGGCCACGCCCTCTAGCACCGGCTTAAGCAGAACTCTATTTTCAAAATGATACCAAATGAACTCAATGATCCCAAAGGTCCAGAAAATATAATCTGCACTATGATGATGTACGGGGAGACGTTTTACGGCCGCCACACGGCACAACACCAGCTACAGTGAAAATAAAAAAGTTCTGAAGTAAGATCCTTTGGAAGCAAGGAATACACTAAGCAAACGAAAATAGCAGACTCGGTTTTATGGTTCTATGGCTTCATTTTCAGTAACCCCGTAAAGCGTTTTCATCGGGTCAGTCTGAAACTTGGTATATAGCTAAATTATAATGTGGAGCAGTGTGTGCCAACTAACTTTCCAAAACAAAAAGATATAAGCGTTACACACACTCAAGGAAAAAACCATAACAAAAATAAACCGCGACAGTGGAACCGCCTTGGAAGGGCCATAGAAAATAATTTTACTGGGTGGGCGGGGGGGGGGGGGGGAGAGCTTAAATCGATGTAAACCGCAATCCTCGTCCTTGATTCCGTCGCGATTTAGAGAAATAATTTGTTCCGTCCACATCGAGGCTTCTACCCGATATCCGTCCATCAGCCCCTTTTCCTCATCTCTGAAATCGGCCAAGTTACTGCTGGAAGGGGAGCAACTTTTTGTGTTGGCCACCTTAGAAGCACGATTAACAGATTCAACCTTCAAGTTGGTGGGTACAATATTTCCATTACGACCTACATGAGATTTGGTGTAGTTTGAATGATAAAATACGGGTGTTGGTTTACACCAGTCGGCTGTTTTTCTTCTCGTTTCTTCATTTTATTCTTTATTATCTTGACGATTTGTTTTCTATTCTGGAAAATAAAGAATGTTGCAGCTGTCAGAAAACTTTTAGCACGGACGCTTGACTCTCGACCACGGCCCTTGCCGTCTTCAATAGTCTCCCGGCCATCTCTCAAGCGCTTTTGCTACTGCAGTTTGCTGATTTCACTCATATTCAAAGCCTTTTCACATCAAGATAGCCTGGAATCATAATTGAGATTACGGCGCATGTACGTTTATAAATCTCACATTAATGCCTCTGCGGCCCCCGCCCATCGGGGCTTGAGGAATAGATGGGCTGTATGATGCTTCCACGAAGAGCTGAAACAGACCGCACACGAGTACTGGTAAACTGCATATAGGATCTAAGCCTCCCAGGCAAAGCGGCGCGAGTCGGACCGTCCAAGTTATAAAGCCTATTGGTTTCATTCGGCGACAGGGCTTGAGATGTCATTTCATCTCAATGTCTGGAAAAAGTCCCATAAAATTGGAAGCAACGTCTCCAAAATGACCTAAATAGTGTTGACGGTGACGTTAAACCTCAAATGCTGCTAATGCAAAAAATAAAGAACATATTAACTACTGATATACCTGCCCAGGTATCCGACATCCAGTCCCGCAAAGTTCTGTGATGTACACTTTGACCAAAACAGTGGAGTAAATAACAGTCCTACAACAGAAGTTCCCACACAGAACCGCAGCATTCCTTTCACTTTGAGCTTGAAACATCGACATACAAAGCCGCCGAATGCCATACCACCAGCAAGACCGAAAACAATTGCAATACCTATAGCAACAGAAACATTATAAGTTATTTTGATTCTTGACGGGGAAAATGGGATCATATTCTCCGCCTAAAACGAATTTTGTCCTCGCCGTATTTTGATTCTTGACGGAAACATGGGACCATATTCCCGCCTGAAAGCGATATTTGCCCTCATGGCGATGTCAAATATCACTTTCAGGCGGAGAAATCCCCGTCAAGAATCAATATACTGGAAAGCTTTCAGACGACATTTTTTAAATTGTTGCAATTGTTTTGTAACGGACACCGTCAGTAGTACATGTTTATATATGATGTCATGAAACGCGACCTTCTGCACGCACCACGTGGATCACGGTGCTCAGTGGGAAACAGTTGACGTCATTTTATAACGGAAAACAATATAATAAAGTACCCAATGATTAAAAAACAATTAAAAGATTTTATTTTTAAATATACTGGCTGGAAATTATTGCGGTGCATAAAATTATTTTGCTTATATCGCTTACCAACTGCAGAAAATACAAGATGGCGGACATCGCAATTCATCGAAAGCAAGCGCGAGAGAGTAATATATTTTTGCTCACGGGGTATATGGAAAATAACTGCCATTGCGTTGTCCAATCACAAGCCTGGAAATTTCGTTGGAGTATATCACATTCTCGTCAAAACATAATGCTAAAACGGATGCCTTTGGCAACAACGTTAGTATATTAACATACTTACAATTCACAATGCTAAAACATTTTTCTTGATAAAAGTATAACACCAAATTTCAAAGTTAATAGAAATATATCAATGTGATACGGATGGTCCAACCAAGATACAATCCGCACCAGAATAAGAATTTTGAAAAAAAAAAGAACTGCCATCAGATCTAATGGACAACTTTTAAAGAATTACGTAGTACATTATGTTTCCAGATCAGAGAATCAAGGATCACCTCGCCGATTTCACTACAGATTAAACCTTAATTTCCATAGTCCGATACGGATCCGATATGGATGCACAACGTAGTAGCTACAGGTGGAATGTAGGAAAGGTTCCATTTTGTGGCGTGAGTGATATGATTTGTTACGGTTTGATTTGTAATCACCTGGTTTAATAAAGACCATTACTATATATGGTTTAGGGGTGGGGCTCTAAACAGTTTTTCAGATATTTGGCCTTTTGTGAAGTGGAAAGATAAGGCATGGTCCAAGCACAACTAATGACACCCCTAGGTTGCTATCACTGAATGTGTCTTACCATAAGGAACAAGAATATATATGGTTTAGGGGGTGGGGATCTGAACGGTTTCTGAGATATACGGCTGTTAAGCTTTTATATCGGAGTCTACCTGTTGGTTTTCTAACTGTTGGGGTTCTTTTGCTCCAGCATTTCAGAGATTTCTTGCTGTCGTTTTATCACTGTATATATTTGTTTCTGTTTTGGATAGCCAATCGGCCATTTTGTCTTTTCGATATTGATGCTTCCATTAGGGTCTAGTTATTTCATGTTTGTGTTTCATTCCCTTTGGTGTCTCTGATAGGAGCTGTGGGTTAATTGTATCGAGTCCTGATCATTGCCTTAACTTCCTTCTATTTATAAAGTGGAGGTCCGGGGCAAGATCCAGGGCACCGGAGCCCCCCCCCCCCCCCCCCACACACACACACACACTACCATGTAGGTGCCACTGAATGTGTCTTATGATAAGGTACATGACTATATATTGTGGAGGGGTGGGGCTCTGATCAGTTTCGCAGATAAATTGCCTTTTGTGAAGTGGAGGGGTGGGGCATGGCCCCGGCCCAACCTGGCAGACCCCTAGGTTGGTCTTATAATAAAGAACAAGAATATATACGGTTTGGGGTTGGGGATCTGTAAGATTTCCGAAATATTAGGCCTTTTATGAAGTGGAGGGGGTGTGGCATTGTCCCGGTGCATCCCAGGGGACCCCGAAGTTGTGTCACTGAATGCGTCTTATCATAAGGAACAAGAATATATATGGTTTAGGGGTGGGAATTTGAAAGGTTTCTGAAGTATATGACCTTTTATGAAGTGGAGGGGTTGGGTCATGGTCCCGGCATAAGCTTGGAGGCCCTCAGGTTGGCATAAAAGCATATGGCTGAGAGAAGGTACTCAGAAACATTTCTTAAGAAAGTTTTGTCAAATTATCTGCAATGACTTGGCAGTAAAAGCCATTAATCAATTTGCTCCATTATAAGTCTATGGAAATTATAAGTTGCTATAACAACAAAACTAAAGAGCCGGGTCAAAGGTGTCTCTCATCGCGAAAACACGTCTATATAATTTTGACCCCTTTGAACCCCCCTTTAATAGAGTAAAACTGGGGTTTGCAGGGGTAAACCTTATTTTTCTTATTTCTGCTATATTTTGAGCAGAAATGAGAAAAATATCACATTTTGTCATCTAAAAAGTTTCGATTTTTCGGCGGTAAAATAGTCAATGTACATGTGCTTGTATAGGCGTGTTTTCGTAATAAATATCATCGCTGCTGTAGCGGCCACGGCAGCAGAAGAACCGAGAAGTGTTTACTGAACACTTAACACTTACAATTATCAGTGTGGGTACATCATCGATTTACTTCAGGGGAAAATAACCAAATATTGCAATGGTGCATTACTTCTGAAAATTTATGAATGCAGATGAAACAGGTTCAATGTTTCTTGCACTGTTGATGATTCAACAGTCAATTGTCGTTAAGCAGGTCATCTATAGCCCGAGTCCCACTGTCATCGATCGCTAGGTTTCACTACGTTTATTTTGCGCCGTTGTGTACGGAAGTTATACATAAATGTTTAAGAAATTGAAATAATGCGACCAGAACCGGACTCGAACCGGCGACCCGTTGCTATATACCTATAAAAATCTACTGAAAAGTAACTAGAAATTGTGTTTATAAAACACTTTTTCCCCTTACCCAAACCTACGTTCTATTTGACGCTAAATGTCGAAATTTTCAAAGGACCATTATTGAAGAAAATGTTCAGATTTTTTTCAAAAGTAAATCAGGCCATCAACTCGTCATTCCCTATCAGCCTTTCAAGTTTCGCGGCAACAGCTTAAACTGTTTTTGAGATATCTTGCTTACAAGATTAAAATGTTGACTTGTTCAAAGGGCCATAACTCAAGAAAAAAGAAAAATATATAGCTTAGTCATTTTTCCAAAAGAAACCGATTGAATTTCGAAACCCTAACATGCATGGTTTTTAAGATATGGCAGACATCAAAAAGCGTGCCGAACGGACGGAAGAAGGAACGGACAAAGAAAGACAAACCAATATGCCCCACCAACTTTTTTTCAAATTTTGGGGCATAAAATCCAGGCTTTGGCACCAATAGTTTTTAAGATACTTTGTTGACAAAGTAAAAATTCCAAAATTTACGTAAGGTTACCAATGAAGCCTTGAATTATTTTAAGACATTATTTAAGATTACTCAGGGCATCTACTCACCAATACCAAGCTTATCACCAAGAACCAAGGCTCTAGTTGTAATGGTTGTTGAGATATTGAGCTGACCAGTTAAAACTGTCCATTTACAAAAGGCCTTTACCCATGAACTTTTTTTAAAGTTAGTCTGGGCATCTACTCATCACTGGCAATCTGATCACGAAAACATTCCTATACAAATACATTGTAAACTTTACCGCCGAAAAAACGAACATTTCAAGATGGAAAATTGTGTTTTTTCTAATTTCTGCTCCACAATATAGATTGTGGGTAATCGTTACAACCGCCTCATTTCCTGCTCAAAATATAGATTGTAGGTATTCATTAGAACCGCCTCAATGAGGCGGTTATAACGAGTACCCACAATCTATATTGTAGAGCAGAAATAAGAAAATAATGTATACCCTTGTAAACCCTAGTTTTACTTTAAAAACGTGGGTTCAAGTGGGGGGGGGGGGGGGTCAAAATTATATAGGCGTGTTTTCGTGATGTAGTCAACAGCAAGATTCTGGTTCTAACCGTTTTTGAGATATTATGCCGACAAATTAAGGCTGTCAAAATTTACAAAAGGCCATAACTCATGAAGTATTTCTTAGGGTTTTTATTCAAAAGTTCCAGATCATCTACATGTAACCATTTAAATCAAGGCACTGGCTCCAACATTTTTTACATATTTTGCAGACAAGTTTAAATGCATACATTTACGAAGGGCTATAACTCATGAAGAGATTTTCAGAATTTATTCAAATATTAACCAGGTCATCTACTTATCACGACCAATATTATCACTAGATATCAGTAGTCTATCTACAATGGTTTCTGAGATATTTTGCAGACAAGGTAAAACTGCAGAAAGGTACAAAGGGCCATTACTCATGAAGCGTTTTTCAAAATTATTCAAACGTTAATTAGCTCTTACACTCAACACTATCAATTTAATCCCTATATACCAAGGCTCTAGCTCGAATGATTTTTAAATATTTTGCTGACGATGTAAAAATGCACAAAGTTACAGAGGGTCATAACTAATGAAGTATTTGTCAGAATTTATTCAAACATTAATCAGGTCATTTACTCATCATTAGAAAGCTTATCAGCAAATATCAAGGCCCTAGTCCCAGTAGTTGTATTTAGATATTTTGCTGACAAGGTAAAACTGTCCAAATTTCCAAAGGGCAATAACCAATGATTTGTTTTTCAAAATTTATTCAAAACTTAAGCAAGTCCAGCTACTCATCACTGACAATCTATCACCAAACAACATAAACAACAGGGCTGTAGCTATAGGTTAGTGTGAGAAATTTTTGCTGATAAGATAAAAATGCAAAAGGACTATAACTAATGGAGTTATGCATCGAGTTTCAAGCGTTTGTTCCAACAGTTTTGAGATATTTTGCTCACAATGTTTTTACAAAAAGCAAGAACCCATGCACTTCTTCATCTTCTACTTACTACAGGTTCATTCAACAAGTTTCAAGGTTCTAGTTATAATAATTTTTGAGGTATTGTGCTGACAACATTTCATCCTCACTTTTTGCAAAGGGCCATAACTCAGTAAAGGGGCATAATTATAATGACAAAATATGTGTCACCTACTTTCTCATAAGAAATCCATATATAAAAATTCGAACGTCTAGCATACATGACTTCCCAAGTTATATTATGCATCAAAACGCGTGACGACCGGACAAACGAACGGACGGACGGACGATCTGACGGACGGAATGACAAACAAAGTCAAACAAATTTGACCCGCCAAGTTTTTTAGAGTTGGGTGCATGACAACACATATTTTAAAAGACGTAGGGGACGGTAGGTTATACGTAGTAACACATAGAATGCCTAACATGTATGGTTCCTAAGTTACGTTATGCATCGAAAAGCGTGACGAACAGACGAAAGAACGGACGAACTGACGGGCGCAAGGACAGACGAAATGACGGATAGACGGACGGACGAAAAAGGCAAACCAACCTGCCCCGCCAACTTTTTAGCTCACCTGACCACGTTTCGTGTTCAAGGTGAGCTTTTGTGATCGGTCTTTGTCCGTTGTCCGTCGTCCGTCCGTGCGTGCGTCCGTCGTCAACTTTTGCTTTAAACGACTTCTCCTCCAAAATTGCTGGATAGATTTTGAAATAATTTCACAGGAATGTTCCTTGGGTGACCCTCTACCAAAATGCTAAAATCGTTCTTCTCGGGTGAACAAGATGGCCACCACAGCTAAAAATAGAAAAAACCTTTAAACGATTTTTCCTCCTTAACCAGTGCATGGATTTTGAAATAATTTCACAGAAAGGTTCCTTTGGTGACTGTCTACCAAAATTGCTCAAACCATTTGGCTCGAATGAACAAGATGGCCGCCAGAGCTAAAAATTAAAAAAAAAAAACTTTTAAACGACTTCTTCTCCTTAACATGTGAATGGATTTCAAAATAATTTCACAGGAATGTTCCATGGGTTACCCTCTACCAAAATTCCTAAATTTTTTCCGCTCGGGTGAACAAGATGGCCACCAGAGCTAAAATAGAAAAAAAACTTTTAAACGACTCATCTTCCTTAACCAGTGATTGGATTTCAAAATAATTTCACAATAATTTTTTTGGGGTGACCCTCTACAAAAATTGCTCAAATTGTTTTGCTCGGGTGAACAAGAAGGACGCCAGAGCTAAAAATCGAAAAACCTTTAAACGACTTCTCCTCCTTAACCAGTGCATGGATTTTGAAAATAATTTCACAGGAAGGTTCATTGGGTGACTCTCTACCAAAATCGTCCAAACCGTTCCGCTCGGATAAACAAAATGGCCGCCAGAGCTAAAAATAAAAAAAAAAACTTTAAACGATTTCTTCTCCTTAACCAGTGTATGGATTTCAAAATAATTTCAGAGAAATGTTTCTTGTATGACCCTCTACCAAAATTGCCCAAATAATGCCGCTCTGGTGAACAAGATGGCCGTCAGAGCTAAAAATAGAAAAAAGCTTTAAACGACTTCTCCTCCTTAACCAGTGCATGGAGTTTGAAATAATTTCACAGGAAAGTTCCTTGGGTGACCCTCTACCAAAATTGCTCAAACCGTTCCGCTCAGATGAACAAGATGTCCGCCAGAGCTAAAAATAGAAAAAAAACTTTAAACGATTTCTTCTCCTTAACCAGTGGGTGGATTTCAAAATAGTTTCACAGAATTGTTCCTTGGGTGAGCCTCTACCAAAATTGCTCAAATTGTGCCGCTCGGGTGAACAAGATGGCCGTCAGAGCTAAAAAAAGAAAAAGCTTTAAACGACTTCTCCACATTAACCAGTGCATGGAGTTTGAAATAATTTCACAGGAAAGTTCCATGGGGGACCCTCTACCAAAATTGCTCAAACTGTTCCGTTCAGATGAACAAGATGTCCGCCAAAGCTAAAACTAGAAAAACCTTTAAACGACTTCTTCTCCTTAACCAGTGAATGAAATTTAAAATAATTTCACAGGATTGTTCCTTGGGTGACCCTCTACCAAAATTGCTCAAACCGTTAATTATGCTCGGATGAATAAGATGGCCACCAGAGCTAAAAATAGAAAAACCTTTAAACGATTTCTTCTCCTTAACCAGTGGATGGATTTAAAAATAGTTTCACATAATTGTTCCTTGGGTGATCCTCTACCAAAATTGCTCAAATTGTGCCGCTCGGGTGAACAAGATGGCCGTCAGAGCTAAAAAAAGAAAAAGCTTTAAACGACTTCTCCACCTTAACCAGTGCATGGCGTTTGAAATAATTTCACAGGAAAGTTCTTTGGAGGACCCTCTACCAAAATTGCTCAAACCGTTCCGTTCAGATGAACAAGATGTCCGTCAAAGCTAAAACTAGAAAAACCTTTAAACGACTTCTTCTCCTTAACCAGTGAATGAATTTTAAAATAATTTCACAGGAATGTTCATTGGGTGACCCTCTACCAAAATTGCTCAAACCGTTAATTATGCTCGGATGAATAAGATGGCCACCTGAGCTAAAAATAGAAAAACCTTTAAATGACTTCTTTTCCTTAACCAGTGGGTGGATTTCAAAATAGTTTCACAGAATTGTTCCTTGGGTGATCCTCTACCAAAATTGCTCAAATTGGGCCGCTCGGGTGAACAAGATGGCCGTCAGAGCTAAAAATTGAAAAACCTTTAAACGACTTATCCACCTTAACCAGTGCATGGAGTTTGAAATAATTCCACCGGAAAGTTCCTTGGGGGACCCTCTACCAAAATTGCTCAAACCGTTCCGTTCAGATGAACAAGATGTCCGCCAATGCTAAAACTAGAAAAACCTTTAAACGACTTCTTCTCCTTAACCAGTGAATGAATTTTAAAATAATTTCACAGGAATGTTCCTTGGGTGACCCTCTACCAAAATTGCTCAAACCGTTAATTATGCTCGGATGAATAAGATGGCCACCAGAGCTAAAAATAGGAAAACTTTCAAATGACTTCTTTTCCTTAACCAGTGGATGGGTTTCAAAATAATTTTACAGGAATGTTCCTTGGGTGAGCCTCAACCAAAATTACTCAAAATGTCCCGCTGGGATGAACAAGATGGCCGCCAGAGCTAAAAATAGAAAAATCTGTAAAAGTCTTCTCTTCCTTAACTATTTGATGGCTTTCGAAATAGCTGCACAAGAATGATCCTTGATGGGCCCTCTACCAAAATTGCTTAAACTGCTCTGCTCAGATGAACAAGATGGCGACCAGGGCTTAAAGTAGAAAAAAAAACTTTAAACAACTCATGGCCCTTAACCAGTGGATTTCCATAAGAATGTTTCATGGGTGACCCTCTATTAAAATTGTTCAAACAATTCTGCTAGGATGAAAAAGGTGGCCGCTAGAGCTAATAACAGAAAAACTTTTAAATAACTTCCGCTTAACCAGTGGATGGATTTCGAATTAATTTCATTCTGATAAAACACCCGTGTGACATAGAGCATTTTTCATATCTCCAAAAAGGCAACTTTTCTGATGA
Source organism: Lucinisca nassula (assembly GCA_963580285.1). NCBI lineage: Eukaryota > Metazoa > Mollusca > Bivalvia > Lucinida > Lucinidae > Lucinisca > Lucinisca nassula. Next base: position 42,885,542 of record OY757018.1, read on the forward strand.
AAATCCATGATATTTTTCTTGTCAATGCTCAAAACATAGGTTGGTGTTCATTAGAACTGCCTCATTGAGGCCGTTCTAACTAGTACCCACAACCTATGTCTTGGAGTAGAAATTAGAAAAAATAATGTATACCCCCATAAACCCCAGTTTGCCCTATATGGAGTGGGGTTTAGGGGGTCTTCATTTCACTGACTTGTTCACATGATGTAACAGGAATATTCATTGGGTGACCCTCTTCCAAAATTGCTCAACCCGTTGTGCTTGGATGAACAAGATGGCTAAAATTAGAAAAAAAAACCTCCTTGTGTCAACCAAAATTGCTCAAACCTTCTACTCTACCATATATTACCTACAATTTCATTTGTACGAAATGGACCACGTGAGCGATTCAGGGCCATCATGGCCCTCTTGTAGTAAAGTTTAGGAGAGGGTGGCGGGGCCTAGGTAAACGTAACATAAAACATAGCAAATTGTATTAAGACGCAGGGAAGTGAAGGTAATACGTAGTAACACGTCGGGTAACTTATTACAATCTTGTATGTATTGAATGTATTTCGTCAACTTTTTAGTATGTTATATTGCGTGTTTTGCTATTTTACGCTACGTGAATCGGAATGCCAATTAAATTTCAAAGCAAACGCAGTTTGGCCATATGTATATAGCCATATATATATCCTTATGTTTTCGTTTTCACTATGTTTTACCACGATTATAGACGTTCTGCTACGACTTAAAACACGTAGCAAAACCCATATCATAAAACGTGTCAATGAGAGTATGGCTTACGTAGCCAGATATAGCCGTATGTAATATGTTTCCACTACATTTATTTCCTTTATTTTCGTTCAGCTAAATTTTAAAAACGTTTTAAAGCCTAGTCTTCGATACGTGACAGTGAGACTGGTGCCTAAGAAGTATACAATAGTTATGCCCTGCATCAGGGGTTCATGCAAAATTTATGAAAAACGCGATGATTTTGATTTTGAGATTGTAAAGTTTCCATTTTTGGATGGTGATGTTCCTCGTGCGCCATCCTATGGCGTTTATATTTCGCAATTAATTCGCTGTGCCAGAGTGTGTAGTCATGTTACTGACTTCAACACTCGTTATAATTTTTTAACAGCTAAACTTTTTAATCAGGGTTATCGGTACCATAAACTACACAAAGCCTTTTTCACAATTTTATAGACGTTCTGATTTAATTTCGAAATTCAATATTGGACTTAAATCTCTTCTGCAACAAGGTCTATCGGAACCCGAATTTTATGGTGACTGAGTATATAAAGTAAGAAAATATATAACCGCAATGACTTCAGCACCCAATTTCGTAAAATCATTCTTCGATATAAAAAGATTGGGTACAACATAAATGTTATTCGACCGGCTGCATGCATGGTAGTTGACCCGATCACGGTTGACAACTTTGCTTCCCGCTTTAATTGCACGCCGGGGGTCAGGCTTCCGATTCTATGACGGTTCCAGCATAAAGGATTATTGAGAATTAGAGAGATCTAATTCAAGGTAATGTTTGTTGGTGCCTGATACTTTATCTCTGGTCGGGCCCATCGGAGTCTAACTGTTGGTTTTCTTTTGCTCCAGCATTTCAGTGGTTTCTTGCTGTCGAGTCCTCACCGTTGTTTCATCGCTGTGGTTGTTTGATTATTTGTCTTCAAGGCGATGTTGCACTGATGAGTTAGGATGCCTTCATGCGGACTGAACAAATTATTTGTCTTAATCGCGACGGCAGTAAGAGCGAAGATTGTGGCCACGTAAAATCGAATTAAGCCCCCCCCCCCCCCCCCCAGTGGAATTCGTTTCCGCAGACCGTTCCAATGCGGTTCTTTTGTCGCGGTTTATTTTTGTTATGGTTTGTCTTTGGGTGTTTGTGTCGCTTACATTATTTTATTTTGGATTGCCTAATATTGACTATTTTGTGTGAAAGTAGCTGTCCGTTTGGCTTTCCACTATTGATGCTTCCACAAGGTCTGTTGTTTCATGTTTGTGTTTCTTTCCCTTTGGTGTCTCTGTTGGATGCTGTGGGTTAATTGTATCGATTCCTGATAATTGCCTCTACTTCTATTTTCCCAAGATTTAATGGAACTAAGACCACAGTCAAACTGTCACGTATACTCAGGTTGAACGAAAACGCACCACTAGTACTATACCTCAAACTTCAATTGATTCACAATATTTCCAGCATTTGATCACGTATAATGAACTATCACTAACTTATCCACAGACTCACTACAGTGTTACATCATTTCAATGGATGCAGAGATAGGAATATTCGAATAAGTCCACACACCCGAAAAATCAAAATCACATAATCAACAAATCACAGTCGAAAACAATTGTTTACATGTAGCTTGGGTTAAGTGTCGTACAGCGCAGAATATATTTATTTTTCTTGGCCTTTGGGCTTAATGAACTCTACCCTAATTGTTTTGAAAAAGTATAAACCAGACGACATGAGAAGAGTTACATATATAATCTCTTCTCATGGACCGATGTTTGCATATTCAAAATTTGTATGAGTTAGTTCTTGCTTTCAAAGGGACCCCATCAAAATAGAAGTAGAGGCAATGACCAGAAATCGATACAATTAACCCACAGCTCCTATCAGAGACACCAAAGGGAAAGAAACACAAACATGAAGCAACAGACCCAAACGGAAACACCAACAGCGGAAAGCCAAAAGGACAGTTACTTTCCCACAAAATGGCCAAAAGGCAATCCAAAATAAAATAATATAAGCGGCACAAACACCCAAAGACAAACCATAACAAAAATAAACCGCGACAGAAGCACGACATAGGAACGGTCACTTGAAGCGAATCCCTCTCAAGGCTTAAATCGATTTTACGTGGCCACAATCCTCGCCCTTATTTCCGTCGCGATTAAAACAAATAATTTGTTCAGTCCGCATGATGGCCTCCTAACACATCAGTGCAACATCTCCGTGAACACAAAAATGAAACAACCACAGAGATCAAACAATGGTGAGGACTCAAAAGTAAGAGACAACAGAAATGCTGGAGCAAAAGACTCAATGGACCCGACCAGTGCCAGAGCATCAGATATAAAAAACAGCGTTATGAATATGTAGTGGTTCCAAATTATGGCCAGTCTTCGCACGCACAAATCGGGATCGAGTGTGATTCGCCAATGTACGACAGGTTTTAAAGTATATAAAACCATTTTATACATTTATACGTGGTTTATGCAGTCATCATATTTTTTATTGTTTCCATTCAATAAAACAGAAGGGACTTTTGACAGATCGTGGAAAAGTTCTGGGCCGCCTAGAGCAATATGTAATAGAAAAGTATGCGTTATTCTCAGCGAAAACTGCCGTCAACATAACGAACCCATCCGATGTTAAATACTTAGCTAAGAAAACGAAACAGGCTGCTTTGAAATCCACGTTTTTAGGAAATACTTTAATAAGATAAGAATTCCTCCTTAAATCGATAATTCGACCTTAACTTAAGTAACGATTGTAATCCCGGGCCCTGGAGAGCTAAAGCCTCAAAGTTGCTAACGGGGTCCTTACACAATTTTCTTTAATTCCTGTCGCGCTGTTCTGCAAATAATGTGCGGCGGCAAATCACTAATAGTACAAGTTTTCAAAATCAATGACAAAATATTACGTTAAGCGTCGCCGACAAATTTGTCAATTACATTATTCATGATATAGCGGTTGCACACATTAGATGAAGCTATATTCCAGTGAAATACTTACAGGACGATCATTAGCCATTGCCTCGCGCTCAATATTCGCCCAACCTGATTCCCTGTGTCCTCTTTCGTTTGTGAACAAATGCTTGTCGGACGTGGCTACAATTCCAGAAGCGTCCTTGGCGGCGCGATGTTTCAATGACTGCACAGAATAATAAGACCAGACTACTACTAAGAGCAGACTACTCTGTGGCTTTCATGTCGTGAACCACTCGGAGGGAACTGTGTGTTTCAAAGTATTGGTGAATATTTTGAGGGACTGGTTAGAAATATGCTTTAAAACAGATTTCAAGTGTAAAACACACTTCTGAAGATGTTGGATCTTGTTTTGTTCGTTCTATGTGGCCTGTTTGCATGTTAGGTTCTGAAAGATGTTGTGTTGTTATTTTACATTTCTGTCTAGTACATCAATAACCTCGTCGGGGAAGACAGAGAGAGAGAGAGATAGAGAGAGAGAGAGTGAGAGAGAGAGAGAGAGAGAGAGAGAGAGAGAGAGAGAAAGAGAGAGAGAGATGGGTCCAGTTGTTCAAAGCATTGAGAGCTTAACGAGCTCGTTAGTAGATAAATTGTTAACTGTTCTCTGTGTGTGTGTGTGTGTGTGTGTGTGTGTGTGTGTGTGTGTGTGTGGGTATTCGGGTTTAACGTCGCTTTCAACAATTTTTCAGTCATACCACGACGGTGTCTGGTTGCGACAGAGAGAGAGAGAGTGAGAGAGAGAGAGAGAGAGAGAGAGAGAGATGGGTCCAGTTGTTCAAAGCATTGAGAGCTTAACGAGCTCGTTAGTAGATAAATTGTTAACTGTTCTCTGTGTGTGTGTGTGTGTGTGTGTGTGTGTGTGTGTGTGTGTGTGTGTGTGTGTGTGTGTGTGTGTGTGTGTGTGTATTCGGGTTTAACGTCGCTTTCAACAATTTTTCAGTCATACCACGACGGTGTCTGGTTGCGACAGGGAGCTCAATGCTCACTTTTATAGTGCTGTCTCACTGAAGTATCAAGTCCCAGACACATTACATGATACCACACCCAGTCACATTACCCTGACACTGGGTCGACCAGTCCTAGCTCTACTCCGTAAATCTGAGTGCCAAGCGAGGAGCAGCTAGTACCATTTTCAACGACTTTGGTATGTCGCGGCCCGGGGTCGAACCCGTGACCTCCCGTTCCCCGGAGCGGACACTTTACCAACTGAGCTATCGGGGCCGGTAAACTAACTGTTCTGGTAAGATGCTGGTATCTACAATATCTAATACGGAGGTATTTTTGCAATACTTAAGGGGAATGGGAACACCTCTATTTTTGTCTCCCATGTCAATAGAGGTCAACTCTTAAAGGAAAGAATTTGCGCCTGAGGAGCAAATTCTTTCCATTAAGAGTAGACCCCGTTTCCATTGGGACAGGGCTTATACGAAAGGGAACAGGAAGTCCTGAGAATTCTCTCCCTTTGATAAATGGCAGAAGAATGTACCACGTGTTCCCATTCCCCTTAATGATCAAAGTTTAAACAATTCTTTAATTAACGACATCGATAATTTTGAACAACTTCAAATTCCGTTTCGTTTGTTCTTACTATGTATCGTTCTGTTCGCTTTTTTCTCTTGGTGCCAATGGTAGCCTGCGTTTTATGACTGTGTAAGTTCCTGATAATTTCTATTTATCTATTTCTATTTTGATGATATACAAATCACTTACCTGAGTATATGCCTGCCTGACTACTTGACACATGGAAATTATTTTGCAGAAACTTTGCTACAAACGTTGATATGCCAGTACCAATGAAGAAATCGCAAATACCGGCTAAAGTAGTGAAAAGAAATGGGGGATTTTTCAACAACTGTAATACCACTTTAGGCATGGACTTAAACTGTGGTCGTTCGGGTTTAACATTCACAATATCTGTTGATTTTCCTTTGTGCAGTTGAGAAATTCTGGTTTGTCTTACTTCCTCAGCGCCTGTAAAAATAAAGGAGGAAAGTCCAACGCATACACCATCAACTCTAATATTTGTTCAAACATATTTTATTGCATAAGCATTGCGTGTAATTATTTAATACTAATAATAATAATAACAATAATCGCTTTAATATATATAGGAGGTAACACATTTGTAAACTAATACTAATCTTTTATTTGGCCCTCTTTTCTTCCTGGGTAAAATCTAGCACTAAGCAATGTGGATGAAGTCTCTTGCGAAGAAATAACACGATGTTAGCTGTGATCGAACCCGGTACCTCGTGATCTCAAGTCCGATGCATTGTCACCACACCAAAGCCCTCCACAAAATTAAATACACATTATTATGAACAAGAGGGTCATGAAAGCCCTCTCCCGATCCATATTGTTAAGTTAGGTAATACGAGGCGGGATGGAGGATTTCTGCAAGTTTATTTGACGGTGACCCAAGGAATATTTCTGTATAATTGTTTCAAAACCAAGGGACCTGTTCAGGAGCAGAATTCATTTTAAGTTTTTTTTTTGTGTGTGTATATATTTTGGTTTAAACAATATTTATTCATTTCATTTGACAAGTCAATTCGAACAGTACATGTACAATTGACAATGACAGGATTTGAAATATATATATATTTTAGTTCTGGTAGGCATTATATCCAGTGGAGCAAAAGTAGTTTAAGTATTTTTGTTTGAGCTTCAGCCATGGAACATTCCTTGAACGTGTTTTCTTTTTAAGATTGAAGTCTTTTAAAAAAGTTTCAATTTTAAATTCTTGAGCCCATCGTGACAGCTGAGTGGGACAATCTGAGCAATTTTGACCGTTTAATCCTTTGTATTGCAGTTTATCAGCCCAGTCAGCACTATTTAGGTATTTTGAGCTTGTCAGTTCACTATCCACACTTTTCCTCAGCAGGCTTATATGTAGGCGGTATCCAGTACAGCGGACATTCTTTCGCAAGAAACTGACAACTGCCCTTCTTGAATTAGCGGAAGGGAGAGAATGACTGTAGAAAAGATTTCACGGCATGTATCGAAACCGCGTCCTCCTGATCACCAGGCAAACGCGCATTCGGCTGAGCTACCGAGGACGATGCAATTTTGACAGATGGTTACCAAAACGACATAACTGAAAACGTTTTTGAAAAATCCCCTTGTTCAAGAGAAGTCATTTAATTTTTTATTGATCCATTTTTAAGCACTGCAGCTTCCTGGTTTAACAGAGGAGAACTATTGCAGCAATATTGGAAGAGGATTTCAAAAGCCACCCATCAGTTTAGGAGAAAAATGTTATTAGGACTAGAAATTGGTTAAACGTTTTACTATTTTAGCTCTGGTGGCCACCTAGTTCATCTGTGCCTAACGGTTGCATTGTTTTACATTACGAAAACATGCCTATACAAATGCATTGCAAACTTCACCTCCGAAAAATCGAAATTTTTAGATGAAAATTTGTGATAGTTTTCTTTTTTCTGCTTAACATATAGATTGTGGATACCCATCGAGGCAATACTAACCAGTACTCAGAATCTATATTTTAGAAAAGAAATAAGAAAAATAAAGGTTTATCCCTGTAAACCCCAGTTTTCCAATATAAACTAGAGCTGTCAGAGGATCTGACTATAGCCCCGCTTCAGCGCTGTCAGAGAAGAAAGTTATTTAAGCTGCAGAGAAAACAGTTATGAACAAGAAATAACTGTTGAAAATTTTACATTATCTGGAAAAACTCTAAGAGTTGTGAGCCCTTGTCCCTCATTTCAATGAGCATGATACATTACCAGAATGTCCATGTTTATACTAAATTTCATCTTCCATTTTTCAATGTTCAAAGGGTAATAACTCCTAAAGTAGGCAAATCAGAGTCAGGGTTCCTGCGCTCAGCACATTGTCTCATGGTGCTTTACACTTGTGTGAAGTGTCATGAAAATATCTCAAATGGTTTGTGAGTTATGGAGCCGACACAGTCAAAATTGCCTTTTTAAATGTTCAAAGGGCAATAACTCCTAAAGTAGGCAAACCAGAGTTATGGTTCCTGCACTCTGCACATCATCTCAAGGTGCTTTTCATTTATTTGAAGTTTCATGAAAATATCAGAAACGGATATGGAGCGGACATAGTTAAAATTGCCATTTTTTAATATTCAAAAGCCTATAACTGAAAAAGTAGACAATCCAGAGTTTGGGTTCCTGCGCTCCGCACACGTAATATGGTGCTTTACATTTGTGTGAAGTTTCATAAAATTATCTCAATCGGTTTTTGAGTTATCGAGCAAAGACGGCTAAAATTGATATTTTTCAATATTCAAAGGGAAATAACTCAAAAATTAGGCAATCCAGAGTTATGGTTCCTGCACTCTGCACACCATCTCATGGTGTTTAATGTTTGTGTGAAGTTTCATGAAAATATGTGAATTGTGAATGGGTTTTAAAGTTATGGAGCGGACATGAAAATTGTTAACAGACACAGACAGACACACAGACAGACACACAGAAAATACGAAAACCAGAGTTATGGTTCTTGCGCTCTGCACATTGTCTCATAGTGCTTAACATTTGTGTGAAGTTTCATGAAATTATCTCAAACGGTTTTCGAGTTATGAAGCGGACACTGTTAAAATTGCCATTTTTCAATGTTCAAAGGGCAATAACTCCAAAAATAAGCAATGCAGAGTTATGGTTCCTGCGCTCTGCACATCGTCTCATAGTGCTTAACATTTGTGTGAAGTTTCCTAAAAATATCTCAAACGGTTTTCGAGTTATGAAGCGGACACAATTAAAATTGCCATTTTTCAATGTTCAAAGGGCAATAACTCCAAAAGTAGGCAATCCACAGTTATAATACCTTCGTTCTGCACATTGTCTTATGGTGTTTAACATTTGTGTGAAGTTTCATGAAAATATGTTAAGCAGATACAAAGTTATGGAGCCAACACAAATTAACGGAATCACGGAATTACGGAATTACGGAAAATGTTCAAAGGGTAATAACTCCAAAAGTAGGCAATCCACAGTTATAATTCCTTCGCTCTGCAGATTGTCTTATGGTGTTTAACATTTGTGTGGAGTTTCATGAAAATATGTTAAGCAGATACAAAGTTACATTTGTGTGAAGTTTCATAAAATTATCTCAAACAGTTTTTGAGTTATCGAGCAAAGACGGCTAAAATTGATATTTTTCAATATTCAAAGGGAAATAACTCAAAAATTAGGCAATCCAGAGTTATGGTTCCTGCACTCTGCACACCATCTCATGGTGTTTAATGTTTGTGTGAAGTTTCATGAAAATATGTGAATGGGTTTTAAAGTTATGGAGCGGACACGAAAATTGTTAACAGACACAGAGAGACACACAGACAGACACACAGAAAATACGAAAACCAGAGTTATGGTTCTTGCGCTCTGCACATTGTCTCATAGTGCTTAACATTTGTGTGAAGTTTCATGAAATTATCTCAAACGGTTTTCGAGTTATAAAGCGGACACTGTTAAAATTGCCATTTTTCAATGTTCAAAGGGCAATAACTCCAAAAATAAGCAATGCAGAGTTATGGTTCCTGCGCTCTGCACATCGTCTCATAGTGCTTAACATTTGTGTGAAGTTTCCTAAAAATATCTCAAACGGTTTTCGAGTTATGAAGCAGACACAATTAAAATTGCCATTTTTCAATGTTCAAAGGGCAATAACTCCAAAAGTAGGCAATCCACAGTTATAATTCCTTCGCTCTGCACATTGTCTTATGGTGTTTAACATTTGTGTGAAGTTTCATGAAAATATGTTAAGCAGATACAAAGTTATGGAGCCAACACAAATTAACGGAATCACGGAATTACGGAATTACGGAATTACGGAATTACGGAAAATGTTCAAAGGGCAATAACTCCAAAAGTACGCAATCCACAGTTATAATTCCTTCGCTCTGCACATTGTCTTATGGTGTTTAACATTTGTGTGAAGTTTCATGAAAATATGTTAAGCAGATACAAAGTTATGGAGCCAACACAAATTAACGGAATCACGGAATGACAGAAGGACATGGCAAATCCAATATAGCCCCACTTTTTCAAAGCGGGGCTATAAAGAAAGGTTGAAGGGGTCAAACTTACATAGGCGTGTTTTCATGATGGAAGACTCCCCAAGGAACATTTCTGTGAAATATTTTTAATATCCAAGCTCTTGCTAAGATGGAGAAATCGTTTTTTTTCTTCTATTTTTAGATGGCCATCTTTTCCATCGGAGCACAATAGCCTGATCAATTTCAGTAGAATGTCATCATTAGAGGTCGATTACACGTCTGTCGTTCATCGGAGCAATATGGTTTGCGCAATTCTGGTAAAGAATCAACGAAGGAACATTCATGTGTACTGACGAGGGCAAGTGAATAAGTAACCAACCTATCCCATTTTCAACTGACCTAGACATTCTAGATTTTCATGCCTTGTTTCAGTACATGATTTAGGAATGCTTAAATGCACCTTTATCGCGTCATTCACTCATAAGATATTAAATGTCAAACGTACATGTAGCTAGCGAAACAAAAGCACACATTTCGTCAAAAACTGAGTAACGGGCAGTAATTCGGTACTTGTATTTTAAAGAGAAAAACAGGTCAGGAAATACGTTACGAGTTGAGCAATGTTTATGTGTCTTCTGCATCATCGTTTGCAAAAGTTAAATTCTTGGTTGGGGAGTTCAAACGCGGTAGAAGGTCTTTCTGTTCGTTTAGTTGGTGAATTATTTGCTTTCAAAGGGTCTAATTATTCAGAAGACGAAATCAGATCAGGACGACCACCAGATGCCAACGATGAAGAAATGTGTAACAAAGTACGGGATCTGGTGTACTTGGATCGGTGAATTAATGTGAAAGAAACAGCGAATGCATTACGCATTTCACATGGTGGCGTTGCAACCATTTTACATGATCGCTGGGGTATGCGTAAGGTAACAGCCCGTTGCATCCAAAACTCCCTTAGCGACGAGCAAATGGCAACCGGATCATCAGTATACAGTACATTGTTGAAGCGGTTTATGTCAAAGGAAGATTATTTTCTTTCACAAATGGTGGCTGTGGATGAGACCTGTGCCCATTATTATGAACCAGAAAAAACTTAAAGTCGCCAGTTGGAGGGCCGGGGCCTCCGAGACCAAAGAAGTTCAAACACAACCCTCTGCTGGCAAAGTGATGGTAACTGTATTTTTGGACGCACAAGGCGTTATTATGTTGGGTTTGCTAGTAAGGAAAAGTACAATAACATGTGCCTATTACGACTAATTTGCTCGAAAAACTGAGAATAGCGAGTACGCCGAAGTAATCTCTCCAAACGGATTCTACTGCAACAGGAGATTGCAAGAGTCCACACTTGCCATACCGCAATGGATGCTGTTGAGCGGAATGGCAAGGGGCTAATACCGCAACCCGCCTATCCTCCGGACTTAGCTCCTATTTCCTATTCCCAAACTAGGAAAAGGGTATCCATCGATATCATTTCCAGGCCAATGAAGAAGTCGTGGCGGCAGTTGAGGAGTGGTTCGGAGACAAGAACCCTGGCTTCTGGGCTGATGGAACTTGAACAGCGTTGGTTCAAGTGTACCATTCTAGAGGACAATTACAAAATAATGCACCAGGGATTTCCTTTAAAACATCCGGAAAGAAATAAATTTAACTTTCTGTACCAAAAGTAATTGGTCATTGGACAAATTAACGAAACATTCATTTAAACAGAAACCACACAAGATACAAAATTTCTTTGGAATATTATTCAAAGTAGAAGTAAAACAAAGATCAGGAATCGAAACAATTAACTTACTCCATCCATCAAAGACACCAAAGGTAAAGAAACACAAACATTAAGCGACCAGACCATAATGGAAACCTAAACAAAGGAAGGCCATAAGGACAGTTACTTTCCCACAAAATGGCCATATGGCCATCCAAAATAAAAAGACACAAGTGATACACACAGTAAGTAACAAACAACACCATAAATAAACCGCCACAGAAGAACCGCCTTGGAACGGTCAGTGAAAAATTTCCACTGGGGGGCTTAAATCGATTTTACCTGGCCACAATCCTCGCCCTTACTTCCGTCGCGATTTAGACAAATAATTTGTTCAGTCCGCATGAAAGCCTCCTAACTCATCAGTGCAACATCTCCGTGAACACAAAAAATCAAAGAACCACAAAGGTGAGACGTCGGTGAGGACTGGACAGCAAGAAACCACTGAAATGCTGGAGCAAAAGAAAACAAACAGTTAGACTCCGATGGGCCCGAACAGAGACAGAGCATCAGGCACCAACCAACATTACCTTGAATTAGATCTCTCTAATTCTCAATAAGCCTTTACGTTGGAGCCGTCATAGAATCTGAGGCCTGACCCACCGGCGTGCAATTAAAGAGGGAAGCAAAGTTATCAACCGTGATTTGGTGAACTAACATGCATGCAGTCTGTCGTATAACATCCATGTTGTACCCAATCTTTTTATATCGAAGAATGATTTTACGAAATTGGGTGCTGAAGTCATTGCGGTTATATATTTTTCTGAATTTATGTACTAAATCACCATAAAATTCGGGTTCCGATAGACCTTGTTAGAGAAGAGATTTAAGTCCAATATTGAATTTTGAAATTAAATCAGGATGGCGTCTATAAAATTTTGAAAAGGCTTTGCGTAGTTTATGGTACCGATAACCCTGATTAAGGAGTTTAGCCGTTAATAATTTATTACGAGTGTTGAAGTCAGTTACATGACTATTCTCTAGCAAAGCGAATTAATTGCGAAATATAAACGCCATAGGATGGCGCACGAGGATTATCACCATCCAAAAAAGGAAAATTTACAATCTCAAAATCAAAGTCATCGCGTTTATCATAAATTTTGCACGAAACAAACCCATCTACAATAGATAGATGTAAATCCAAAAACGGGGCCTCGGTATCAGAAGAATTTGCTTTATTTAACTGAAGTTCTGGGGGCTAAATCTGACTGATCAAACCATCGAAATAGGTATTATCAATATTTAATAAATCATCTAAATATCTAGAAGTGGAGCTAAAAGCTTCAATAATTTCATATTGGTTATCAATGGAAAGCGACAACATGAAGTCTCTTTCATAACAATACAAGAACAGATCAGCCACAAGAGGTGCGCAATTCGTACCCATCGGAATACCCACAATTTGTCTAAATAATTTAGTACCGAATCTAATACAAATATTGTCAAGTAAAAAGGTGAGGGCATCGCACACTTTCTGACATGACCAAAGTGTATAATTCTTATTCTCTTTAGAAGTGAAAAATGCATTTCTGACATTACATGCAAGATAGAGCGAAGCCCAGTCTTCAATGAACCTGAATGTCAAAATTATATAATTTGCCCACTAAATAAAGGAGATACATCACTTTAAAGACGGTGTAAAATTCAAATGATGAAATTCCCGGAAGCTAAAAATTGGTTTAAACATATAAAAAGTAGAAGTAAAACAAAGATCAGGAATTGATACAATTAACTTACTCCATCCATAAAAGACACCAAAGGGAAAGAAATACAAACATTAAGCGACCAGACCATAATGGAAACCTAAACAAAGGAAGGCCATATGGACAGTTACTTTCCCACAAAATGGCCATATGGCCATCCAAAATTAAAAGACACAAGTGATACACACAGTAAGTAACAAACAACAACATAAACAAATCGCCACAAAAGAGCCGCCTTGGAACGGTCAGTGGAAGATTTCCACTGGGGGGCTTAAATCGATTTTACGTGGCCACAATCCTCGCCCTTACTTCCGTCGCGATTTAGACAAAAAAAAATTTCAGTCCGCATGAAGGCCTCCTAACTCATCAGTGCAACATCTCCGTGAACACAGAAATCAAAGAACCACAGAGGTGAGACAACGGTGAGGACTCGACAGCAAGAAACCACTGAAATGCTGGAGCAAAAGAAAACCAACAGTTAGACTCCGATGAGCTGCTTTTCCTCGAATTAGATTATTATTCAGGACAAAGAAGCAAAGTTTGTTTTCTCTTAATTTGCATTTTTGGTAGAGTCCAGTCAAACTGGATTTCAGAAAATTAGGTAAAATATGCATTGGAACCAACAAACGCTCTTCAGACCAGTTATTCGATTATGAATTACTTCTGAATACGTGGATCCTTTGGAAGCAAAGAATGTCCCAAATAAACGAAAATATAAATTAGTTCTGCAGTGAAGATAAATAAATTCTGAAGTCAGATCCTTTTGAAGCAAAGAATACACCAAATAAACGAAAATAGCAGACTCGGTTTTATTGAGTCTGTTTATGACCAGTGTTGAAACGTGCAACACCGGCCAAGCTCTCTGGCACTGGCTTAAATGATTCCTTATGAACTTAATGATCCAAAATGACCAGAAAATTCAATCTCAACTGTGATAATGTAAGCCTGTTAGTTAAATGACCCTTGTTTATTGTTGAACAGCATTCCTGGAGAAATAAGAAGGGCCGTTATTATAATCCTCCTTTACGAAGAACAAGTGCACACACAGAAGATACAATTTATGGCCTGTTAAATGTGGTACGGTGAGGACCTCTGATTGACTCTGTAACTTTTATGGCAATGACCATCATATTAAACTAATAGCAAAACAATCCAACCATGTACTGATAAAATGTTATTTTCCTTTTTTTTTTCAAATTTCTCACATACTGCCAAAATTCTTTGTAACATCAGAATGCTTAAATTGTCAATGAATATGTAAATTTTTAAAAAACTTTATTAAAATTGACAAAACTTGGTGAACTATACCCTTAAAGATTTAATTTTGTATAATTTTAGATCTGACGACCACCTTTTTCACCAGAGCAGGTCAATGTCTTCGTGTTCTTCAACACAGTGTGGCTGATATTGTTAATGGTTTGTACCATTGAGCCCATTACGATAACACAACCGTGCGACATGGCGCATTTTTCTCATCTCCAAAATGGCTACTTTTCTGATGAAAATCCGTGATATTTTTCTTATTTGTGCTATAAACAAAGGTTATGGGTACTCGTTAGAACCGCCTTATTAAGGCGGATCTAACGAGTACACACAACCTATGTCTTGAAGCAGAAATAAGAAAAATCATGTAAACCCCCGTAAACCCCTGTTTTCTCAGTATAAATTGGGGTTTAGGGGGTGTTCATTTCACGCACCTGTTCACGTGATGCATATAAAAATCTTAACAGTAATGCGTCAAGAGAATAATAAGCTGCCGTAAAAATTATCCCTGTCCTTCAATATAATGTAGATTATATTTCTGGTCCTTTGGGATCATCGATTCTGTCGTGGAATTTCGAAAATATTTATCGGTCACTGGTGAGGCTTTATTGGCCGAAATTAGCTAGTCTGGCTCAGACAAAAAACTTGAGCACACTGTATTTGTTAAATTTTGCGTTGTAGTCATTGTTCTAAAGGCTAACGCTTTTAAAGAACATATTCTAATTACGATAACACACCCGAGCGCCATTACGTAAACACGCCTATACAAATACATTGCCACCTTTATCGCCGAAAAAAAAATTATGATGAAAAATTGTGATATTTTTCTTATTTATGCTCAAAATATAAATTGTGGGCACTCGTTAGAACCGCCTCATCGAGGTGGTTCTAACGAGTACCCACAATCTATTTTAGAGCAGAAATAAGAAAAATAAGGTAAAGCCCCGGAAACCTCAGTTTTTGTCTATATAAAAATGGGGTTCAAGGGGGTCAAAATTATAAAGCAGTGTTTCGTGATGTACAGCAAGCATACGTTGTTGGTGATCTTAAGAACCGCCTCATTGAGGCGGTTCTAACGAGTACGTACAACTTATGTCTTGCAGCAAAAATAAGAAAAACAATGTATACCTTTTTAACCACAGTTTTCTCTATATTAAGTGGGTTTAAGGGGTGTTCATTCCACAGACGTGTTACTTGATGCTTAGATGTAGTGTCCTTGAAGAATCCCAGTAACAACCAGGCTTCTTTTTGCTATCGATACTTCCTTTCCTTTATATAATGTATTCCTCTTTCCACAGGCCACCTTGCAATTTTAATTATACGAAACTCGTACGGGATTTCATATCGGTTTTCAATCAAAATCTTGGATAATACGCTTCAAAAATGTATTTCTCAGTTAGATTTAATTAATTGTCGTTTCTTCTTCTTTTTCTATTTCAAAACCGGTCCCCTAGGCCTAGTGAGAAAGAGTCTCTATATCTCATATTTCTGTAGTGTCTATGTGCGATTTGGTGACACACCAATTATTGCAACCAATGGTGTGTTAAATAAATGTGTGCTTCAATGGCACGAACACATTCGGAACTATGAAAAAAAAATTGATGCGATTTGGTGACAAGCCAATTATTACAACCGATGGTGCTTTAAGTAAATTTGAGCTTCAATGGCACGAACACGGAACTATGAAAATTGGTTAGCGATGGTGGAAGTCCGAGGCCTGGGCTTGAATAAATAGACTGGGCTACGTGCCGCTTCCACGTAGAGCTGCATGAGTACTTGTAGGCTGCTCAGAAGGTCCAGTTAGCTCTGAATTGTTAGATCGTTTGGAAGCAAAGAATTCACCAAATAAACGAAAAAAGCAGACTCGGTTTTATTGAGTCAGTTCATGACCAGTAATAAAATCTGCAACACCGGCCACACCATCTAGCGCCGGCTTAAGCAGAACTCTTTTTTCAAATTGATTCAAAATGAACTCAATGATCCCAAAGCAATAAACTTAATGATGCCTAAGCCTGTTCAGGCAAAGTGGTGCGAGTTGGACCGACCATGAATATAAATAAGTTTTGAATAGTTAGATCCTTTGAAAGCTAAGAATACACCAAATACACGAAAATAGCAGACTCGGTTACATTGAATCGGTTCATGATCAGTACTGAAATGTGCAACACTGGCCACGCCCTTTAGCAACTCTATTTTGAAAATGACTCTTAATGAACTCAATGATCCCAAACATTACAATCTGCACTATGTTGGATGTACGGGGAGACTTTTTACGGCCGCCACACGGCACAGCACCAGCTGCAGTTAAGATAACTAAGTTCTGAACAGTTAGATCCTTTGAAAGTAAAGAATACTCCAAATATACGAAAAAAGCAGACGCGGTATTATTGGTTTCATTGGGTGGCAGGGATTGATATGTCGCTTCATCTCAACGCATCTCAATGTCTGGCAAAGTCAGAAGAACTTGGAAGCAACGTCTGTAAAATGACATAAATAGTGTTGACGCGACGACGCTTAACCTCCAATCAAAAGAAAACAAATCAAAACAAACAATTAACAACAACGCCAGGTCGGGAGTCATAATAAGGATGGTTTTTTGACCTTCTATAAAATATAAAATAATAATGCATTGTTTGCACTCATCAGTGTCTCCTCACTCGTGCGAATGGTGAATAAGCATGACATACCAATTCACAATGCAATTATTAATAATATAATGTTATCTGGTACGGGGGGGGGGAGATTCTCTACAATTAGAATGGCCATGGTAAACGAGGCATCCATGTTCCAGTTATTAAAATTTCATGTTATGTATATTTAAATGATGTGACATTATTCTTCTCTGACTTACGATGTGCACATATTAACAAATACCATGCAAAGCGCTTTATACCCAAATACTATCATATTGATATTGCCATCTGTTTCCACAGCCGATCGGGGTTTGTAGATATAGATTGGACTACACGATGATTTCATGCAGAGCTGTAACCGACCGCACAGAAGCCTGCCTGGGCAAAATGGTGCGAGTCGGATCATATCTACACATAAACCATTTTGGTTTGTTTGGGTGGCAGGGCTTGAAATGTCGTTTCATATCATAGTCGAGTAAAAGTCCCACAAAATTGGAAACAACGTCTCCAAAATGACCTAAATGTCCTAAATAGTTTTGACGGGGACTTCAAACATCTATTCAAACAAACAAACGATCTCGTATTTGTGTAGTCTGACGGTCGTTTATAAGGTACTCTAAAATCACTCACTTGGCATTTCAGTGCCAAAACATGACAAAGGAACAGCCGGCAGAACAAAAAACCACAGAGCGACGAAGTGGCCTAACCACCAGGCTCCAACATATCTAGGATCATTCTTCGACAGTCCAATACTGAAAACCATATTAAATTATTAACAGACACATAGAAGGAGAATTGTGCACATACACACGTTAGTCCTAAGATAATATATGCGCCTTGTCAAGTCGGCCCCAAGCCATATCGGCTAACGTTACATAGGCTCTATTCCCTGTCACCAGTAGGAGAAAATCGGTAACTTTGCCTCTAGGTCAGCTTGGTACTTGTCCCAGTACTATCTATGAACGGACATCATGTGCATTCTAAAGATATATCTAGTAGAAATAACCTTCCTAGGAAAAAATCTAGTGTAAGTATCAATGTTGGTCGAATGCTCATCAATATACGAAATATATGCGCGCAATGTCTGTATCATTGTACCATTGACAACAAAATGTAATCTCTACAATATGGACTAAGTGCATGCTTTGGTCATTAGGTCACAGTGTACACCCAGATAGACTGTCTGATTTGGTTCTACAATAGACGTAGTAAAGGCAATGATCGAGAATCATCGGGAAATGATACAATTTTCCCATAACTACCACCCAAGACACCAAAGGGAAAGAAACACCCAAAATAAACTAGAGCTATCACTAAAGGTGATGAATACCCCCACAAAAACTGCCTTGATAGTACAACAGCGGCATTTTGCAATTCTTTCACTTGAAAGGGGCCATAACTATGTCGAAAATTGACGAATTGTAGTGAAAATCGAACTTGACCTGTATTATATGATGTTACATCAGTGTACCAAAAATTATAAAAATCGGTGAAGCGCTTTTTGAGTTATCGTCTGGAAACCAAGTCAACAGACCGACCGACCGACAGACAGACCGACCGACAAGCTCACTCCTATATACCCCCCCCCCCCCAAATTTCATTTGTGGGGGTATAAACAACTAGACCATAATGAAAACGTCATGAGCGCAATGCCAAAGGGCAGTAACTTTCCAACAAAATGTCCACACCGCTATCAAAAATGAAAAGATAATAGCAATACAAAAATGTAACACATATGGAAAGACGAATCGTAACAATAATAAACCACAATTACGTGGCCACAATCCTCTCTTGGTTCTGTCGTGGTTTGGACTAATAATTTCTTCGGTCAGCATAATGACTTTCTATCCCATCAGTACAACATCTCTGAGAACATATACAGTGATATAATCACGATGAGGACTCGACAGCAGGAAATAACGGAGATGCTGGAGCAAAAGAAAACCAACAGTTGGACTCAGGTGGGCTCGGCAAGAGACAGGACATCAGACAGTTTGCTTAAAACACACGGGTTAAATTGTTAACATAAACAGTCTACTTGAAGTGAAGGCAATGGATTGAAATCGAAACAATTAGCCCACAACTCCCATCAGAGACACCAAAGGGAAAGAAACACGAACATAAATAGTCAAACCCTAATGAACTTTTACAAACGGAATCTCAAAAGGACAGCTACTTTCCTACAAAATGGCCAAACGGCTATTAAAAAAATACATACATACATACATACATACATACATACATACATACATACAAAGACGAACTATAACAAATAGAAATAATAAACAACCACGGAAGAACCGCCTTGGAACGGTCTTTAAAAAGTATAAGAGCTTAAATCGATTTTACGTGGACACAATCCTAGCCTTTCGTTCGTCGCGATTTAGAAAAATAATTTCCTCAGTCCGCATGCCGGATTTCTAACTCATTAGTGCATCATCTCCGACACCATAAAAAGCAGAGAAAAAACAACGATGCGGACTCGTCAGCATAAAATAACTAAAATGCTGAAGCAAACGAAAACCAACAGTTGGGTTCAGGTGACGTCGACAAGAGACAGGGCTTTAGACTGTTTGCTTAAAACACAAGGGTTAAAAGTGTTAACAGAAACGTGAAGGCAGGGATAAGAAATCGATACAATTACCCAACACTTCCCATCAGAGACACCGAAGGGAAAGAAACATGATCATTAATAAGTAAACCCTAATGAAAACTTCACAAGTCATAAATACATACATACATACATACATACATACATACATACATACATACATAGACGAATTATAACAATAGTAAACAACGACAGAATAACCGCCTTTGAACGGTCTTTAAACAGTATTTGATCGGCCAGCTTAAATCGATTTATCGTGGCCACAATTGGTTCTGTCGTGGTTTAGACAAATGATTTCTAAAGTCCGCATGACGGATTTCTAACTCATTTGTGCAACATCTCCGAGAACATAAAAAGCAACCGAATACAGAGATGAAATAACGATGCGGACTCGTCAGCGTAAAATAACTGAAATGCTAGAGCAGAAGAAAACATCAGTTGGACTGCGTAGAGCTCGACCAGGGGCAGATCATCAGGCTGAGTTTACTTACAATACATGACTTTAAGGGTTAATTGACAGAGTCTAAGTATCTGTTAGATATAGTCTCTGTTGGGTATTATTGATTAACTGAGCATAACTTCAGATAAAAATTACTATTAACTTAAATCGGATATGCTGCAACGATTGCAATGTTTTGATTACGTCAAAAATTGGTGAAATCATCTTTTACCTTTTGTTGTCAACTGTGTCAAAATCAACATACATATTCAAGAACGCTCCGCCAACTAGATATCCAATGCCTGGACCTACCGCTGCACAGCCAAAGAAAAGACCTGCAAAATAGGCGTGTTACAAAAATCATTAGTATGTTTGACACGCGGAGTGAAGATCCGTTCGATGTCCAACAACACGAGATAAAGAGCAAGATATAGCAAAAACTTAAATACCTAGTTTTATCATGTCTTTGCTTCTTCTGATTGGGCGAATTTTGGTCTAAAAAGGTTACCCTATGCCATAAAGAGTCTTGAAAAATGGAATTGAAATAAACAACAGACTTAGTGACGTATGAGACAGCGACATTCATTAAGAGGAATTTCCACTTATGTCTGTGGATAAAAGCTGTTGACTGTTTAAACAAACAAAATTTATATTGTTTTAAAGTTGCCACAGTGTTGTAGTCGGAAAATACCTAACACTGTGCGCACAAAGACAAAATCAAGAACTCGCATTCGAAATAAAGATATCGCTCGTCTCAACGCATTGTTATTGTCGTGTCTTCATTCTTGCTCTATTACAGTTTTGGTTTTGTTGACTGTATTGTTCCCGTAATGACACAATGATGAGTTGGGAGACCTCCATGCGATCTAAACACCAAACTAAATTCTGTAAACCGCGACGGAAAGTGAGGGTGAGGTTGGGCTAGGTAAAACAAGTTTTATTTTTGTTGTGGTTACATTTGTTTTATATTCTAGGCTGTTAATTCTTCAAACACGCCTACACAAATATATTGTAATTGTTATCGCCGAAAAAACGAAGATTTTATGATTAAAAAATAATATTTCTTTTATTTCGGATCAAAATATAGATTGTGCGTACACATTAGAACATCCAGGCGGTTCAAACCAATTCCCGCAATCTATATTTTAGAGAATAATTTGTGATTCGAAAAGAAATTACCCTTGCAAACACAAGTTTTACTGTATAAAATTGAGCTTCAAGGTGGTTCAGAATTGTATATGTGTGCTTCCTTGATGCTTTATTTTAATATTACTGTTTGTCCAAATCATTCAGACAATGTCAGAACAGGTTACTCTGTCTGTCGCCGGTGATTGTGTTACTTCTTAAGATGTGTTTTGTCTAGACTCTAGATGGGTTTGTCAGGCATTCCCTTTGATGTTTTGGATAGCCTCTGGGTCCAGATTCGATCAGTTTTTGAAGTATCTTTAGCCATTTAATTCATATTTCTGAATATGAAGAACGCCTTTTTAATGACTTGTTCATCTTGACGATTTTTTTATAACGACTGCTATGTCAATGCGTGGCTCGAAAGTGTAAATATAGTATCACTGAAGGCCTAAAGTATCAGTTTAATTGCTTAAAAACATAATCATTTTGAGAAATTAACACGTATGCAGAATTGATCCAGCTAGGCGGTCGACTTTATTAGAACTAGCCATTTCGTTTTGATTAAAATTCGCGATCTATGCCCAAAGGGTCATCATTAATTCGAAGTTGAGTACATGAGTGTCTATTTAATTCACTGGGAAGAAGCTGTTTTCTGCAACGAAGTTAATGTTTTTCTGCCACTGGAAGGCGTTTCCATAAAAATGCTGTATGTTAAATAACAATGTACATGGAACTGAGTTTGAAAAGGACATGTTATTATGTCGATGAGATGTAGCACAAAAATGCGCTGGTACAAAACCTACACTAGTAGTAACTGTTAAATGTTCGGTATTGTTAACAATATACTGCAGAAGTGTGGGAGATCCAGAGATGACTGTGATACCTGTGATCTTTCTGTCCGTTTCTTTTTCTTCACTGTGTTTATTTCATAGGAAAATAGAGGTGGCGGCAATGATCAGGAATCGATACAATTAACCCGCAGCTCCCACCAGAGATATCAAAGGGAAAGAAACACAAACATGAAACAACACACCCTATGGAAACATCAGTAGCGGAAAGCCAAACGACAGTTACTTTCCCACAAAATGGCCAATAGGCTATCCAAAATAAAATAATATAAGCGACACAAACACCCAAAGACAAATCATAACAAACATAAAGCGCGACAGAAGAACCACATTGGAACGGTCAGCGGAAACCAGTTCCACTGGGGGCCGGTGCTTTAATCGATTTTACGTGGCCACAATCCTCGCCCTCACTGCCGTCAAGATTTAGACAAACAATTTGTTCAGTCCGCATGAAGGCCTCCTAACTCATCAGTGCAACATCTCCGTGAACACTAAAAACCAAACAACCACAGAGATGAAACAATGGTGAGGACTCGACAGCAAGAAACCATTAAAATGCCGGAGCAAACGAAAACCAACAGTTAGACTCCGATGGGCCCAACGAGAGACAGAATACCAGGCACCAACCAACGTTACATTGAATTAGATCGATCTAATTCTCAGTAAGCTTTCACGTTGGAACCGTCATAGAACCTGAGGCCTGACCCACCGGCGTGCAATAAAAGAGGAAACCGTGATTGGGTTAACTACAATGCATGCAATCTGTCGTATAACATTTATGTTGAACCCAATCTTTTTATATCGAAGCCGTTCTTCCATTGCTACTAAGTCCAGTTCTGGATGGTGTATTTTTCTTCTTGTTTAATCCCTTCCATTGTATGTATCAAAGGAGTAATAACTGATTAGTTTTTTTCTGAATTGGAGATGGAATATACGCCAATGATGAACAGAAACACCTTTTAGGACTACGCCTCGACCCCAAATGCATGTGTTTCAGCTACCTGATTTATTGCAGACCCTTCCTTTTTAATGAAAAGTCAGAAAAAAAATTGAATGTTTTCTGGTCACAAATATGCAATTTAACCTTTTTAAAGTTTTCTTCCGACCTACCGACCTTAATTTTGCAACATGGTAGCGGAAACATTTTTATGTCCAGTGGTATGGGCGTTATGTTATGGTGACAACCCATTGACAACAGGCCTCCGCAATCTAGAAGATAAGAGCTCTGACTCATAAACCATTAGGTCTCTCAGCGCTGTGGTTCGAGTCTGGCTTGGGTCACATGTGAGGCGCCAAATTCTGCAAGGAAGGTCAGGTGATTTGTCTCCGGATACTCCGGTTTTCGTCCACCTCTGATTAACGATCGGCTCGATATCAGTGCAATAATCTTTAAAGGGCCATACAACAAAAACGGGTCTTTCAAAAAAAAAAAAAAAAAAACCCTTTGACATGCCCATATTCGATTTATTGCCTAAAACGGCATATGTGGGTTTGTGCATGCTACTTGTCAAGGACCCTCGAAATCCCAGCTTAAATCTTTAAGCAAAACAAACATGTTGAAAATTCTTAACCTGGTGATATTTTATCAGTGACCGGCAATGTCGCCATTAATGATGAATACAAGCTTGTTAGCAACTGTGACCAGTGTAACGTATCGTGAAATGTCCTTTTATCATATATGTGTAAAAACGTCTTTCTTCTACCGCGGAGAAGCCCCTGTGGCGCAGTGGTTATGCTACTCGCCTTGTAAACCAGGGATCGCAGGATCGATCCCGGGCTTCTCCAGACTTTCGGATGAGTCTTTAAACCGAGGTCCCGTCTCCGTATGACCTTAGCTGTTGGTGGGACGTAAAACTAAAACTCACTCACTCACTCTTCTACCGCGGTTTATTTCTGGTTATGATTAGTCTTTAAGTGTGTATATCGCTTAGATCTTATTATGTTTGGCTATCCAATTGGTCATTTTATGTAAAGTAATAATAATTATTGTATTTTTGGCTTTCCGATATTCATATATCAATTAGGGTCTTGTTATTTAATGTCTGTGTTTCTTTTACTTTGGTGTCTCTGATGAGAGGTGTGGGTTTAATGCAAAACAGTCGTAAGTTGAATTATCTACAATTACCGACGAATCATTAAAATTCCGACCATCCGTAGGGTGTTCTGGACGTATGTAAAATATTTGAAAATGCAGTTTTTCGCGTAACGCGTTGCAATATCAGGTCTGGGCTATCGGGATAGCGATGACATCCTTGAATGTCTTGTGTAAATAATGTGTTTTCTTAACTATTGCCATGCTGAACCCAGATTTGCCCTATCTTTCAAACAATGCAGATCCGATGCCGATTCGAATCTGATCAGGATCTACATTCAGTTTCACATTGTGAATTTGTTGAAATAATTTGAATCAAGTATTCTGATTGTTTGATAATCGGTAGTGGGTGTGGCAGATTAAAATATTCAGCAGGACAAGGGTTAAAATAATATAAAGTGGTATTAATGAAGGACTTTAGCGAAGAAAAAAAACCTTTAGTGTTCAGTTTAGTTTTAGGAACGTAGATCCAATCAATGTACGTATCGCCGCGTTATAGCTTTACAGATATCGAAAATGTCAAAGTGTGTTCAACTATGAGACCCTTGCAAGGTTCATAATAAATGTTGAACGCCGTCATCATGGACTACAATCACGAAATATTTTACACGTCCATATACTTTTGACCGCCTTGAGTCCCACTTGTATATAGAAAAATTG
This sequence comes from Lucinisca nassula, assembly GCA_963580285.1. Lineage (NCBI taxonomy): Eukaryota > Metazoa > Mollusca > Bivalvia > Lucinida > Lucinidae > Lucinisca > Lucinisca nassula. The sequence goes on from OY757018.1 coordinate 42,910,375, forward strand.
GGATTCACAGGGGTACAGTTGTGCATCATTGTGGCTGATCTGTTTTTGTTTTGTTATAAGAGAGACTTCATGATGTCCCTTTCTGCTGAAAACAAGTCTGATATCATTGAAGCTTTAAGCTTCACTTCTAGATATTTGGATTATTTATTAAATGGTTTGAGCAGTCAAATTCCCGCGCCCCCCCCCCCCCTCCAGAACTTCAGTTTTTGGATTTACATCTATCTATGGTAGCTTGGTTTGTTTCTTGCAAACTTTATGATAAACGCGATGATTTTGATTTTGAGAATGTAAATTTTCCTTTTTAAAATGGTGATGTTCCTCGCGCGCCATTCTATGGCGTTTATATTTCACAATTAATTCGATTTGCCAGAGTGTGTAGTCATGTAACTGACTTCAACATCCGTAATAAATTGTTAACGGCTAATCTTCTTAATCAGGGTTATCGGTACCATAAACTACGCAAAGCCGTTCAAACTTTAATAGACGTCATTCTCATGTAATTTCAAAATTCAATATTGGACTAAAATCTCTTCTGCAACAATGTCTATCGGAACCCGATTTTTTGGTGACTTAGTATGTAAATTCAGAAAAATATATAACCGCAATGACCTCAGCACCCTATTTCATAAATCATACCTCGATATAAAAAGATTGGGTCCAGACTGCATGCATAGTAGTTAACCCAATCGTGGTAGACAACTTTGCTTCCCTCTTTAATTGCACGCCTTTGGGTCAGGCCTCAGATTCTATGACGGTTCCAGCACAAGGCTTATGTTGTTTGGAACCTGATGCTCTGTCTCTGGTCGGGCCCATCGGAGTCTATCTGTTGGTTTTCTTTTGCTCCAGCATTCCAGTGGTTTCTTGCTGTCGAGTCCTCACCGTTGTTTCATCTCTGTGGTTGTTTGATTTTTGTGTTCACGGAGATGATGCACTCAAGGCATTGAGGTTTCCATTAGAGTTTGTTGTTTCATGTTTGTGTTTCTTTCCTTTTGGTGTCTCTGGTGGGTTAATTTTATCGATTCCTGATCATTGGCTCCACTTCTATTTTACCATATTTTTCTTATTTCTGCTCTAAAATATAGATTTTGAGTACTCGTTAGAACCGCCTCGATATCGAGTACCCACAATCTATATTTTGAGCAGAAATTAGAAAAATAGCACAACGTTTCATCTTAAAATTACCTTTTTTCGGCGGTAAAGTTTACAATGTATTTGTATAGGCGTGTTTTCGTAATGATACTTACTAAACCCTGAAGAAGACGGGATCCTGTATATGCGAAGATGCTAAAACTTACCCAAGAAGATGGGCGAATACACTGCAGTAACGCTGTCATCAATATACCCGGTGCCAACAGTATATAGGGCTGCCCCACCAATACCATATGCAACCATGCCAAATACGAAGAACCAGAGATTGTTGCGAAGATGTGTATTCGCACATTCTACTGTCGCTGAGGTGCCTCATTGAAAAAGAAAACAACATCTCTTTATTCTCTTTTAAAAAAAACAAAAATCAAACTTACGGTTTCAATATAAGTTGTATCTGATTTTAATAATAAAGCAAAGGTAAATCTGCACCAGAATTAAATCACATAGTGACATGATCATTTGGTCTAAAAACATGTAATTTAATACATCTAGGTAAGCTGGCAATGAGTTAATCTACCTTCGCCATTATATCTGACCATTACATGTAGGTGTACATTACATACATTCGAGATTTGTGGATGAAAATGTTCTAGAAGGGTTGTCATTTGGAAGCAAGGAATACACCACAGGACTTGAAAATATGGAGTGTACATGTTTTCTAGGCCATACTAGCTAGTTTCGGCCATTTATGCCTCATCGATGAACCTCCATTACTTTCAAAATTCCACAATGGAATCAATGATCCCAAAGGACAAGAAAATATAAACTACACTTTAATGTAGGGCAGGGAGACTTTTTACGACCGCCACACATTCCCAGACAACAGCTGCAGTGACGATAAATATGTTTTTGAAGGGTTATCCTTTGGAAGCAAGGAATACACCACAGGACTTGAAAATATGGAGTGTACATAGTAATCGTTTAATTGCGGTTGGGATCTTTAACCTGCATCGTGCACAGCGGGCCTCGAGTTAACATCCGGATCCGAAGCACGGTGCACACTGTGGCATTCATCCCCGCAATGGTCGGAAACCGAAAGTTTATCACCGCTGCCGGCGATCTAACCGAAGGTCTCTAGCATCAGAGTGAAGCACAGCAACAGATAAATTAAGTATTTTGTGATGTCAATTCTGTATAGAAACATGTGTTATTAGCATTCATTAGAACCGCCTAGCCTAGGCGTTGTTAATGAGTACCAACAACATAAGTTTGTTTGGAGAAATAAAGAAAACTATCCTTCAGTTATCACAAAATACTTACCTTATCTGTTGCTATGGAGGCAAATGCACTACATACCATCCTTTTCTCAGTAAACATACGACAAAACACTGTGAAAGACAGGGCCGTTGAACTGACAGCCATTTATACTAAATGCAGCATTAACTTGGTAAGTTTATAAGCTTAAAGGTAATTGTTTGCCGTGGCATTGTTTGCAATTTTTACAAGGATTAAACCTTTTTGTTCGCACAATCGAAGTCTAGGAAGAGTCATTACACTTCCCCGGTAGCGACGACATCGATTTATTGGCGTATTAGATGTATAAATGCCCTTAGTTTTGCAATATGTTTTAAAACAGTCTAGGAGCGGGTCGGATGCCAAAATCTATGAATGTCATTTTTCAAAGTCCCAGTTTCGGACGCTTTGTGTATATGAGTTAAGTAACGAATATTTGATATCGCACTTTGCTCACTGATTCTGAAATTATCTCTTTTCACGATTATAAGCTGCTTTCAGGTTGAGAATCACATTCCCCTTGAAAAAGCAATATTTTATCGCTTTCAGACGAGGAACATGACCCCATGTTCGCCGTCAAGAATCAACATAACGAATTTCTATGCAGTAGTATAACAAGAATTTATATTTTTTCATAATAAATTAAATAGTTTAAAATAATGTTAATATTTTATTAAACAGAATACCGATAAAATGCAATAAGTTTCTGCCGTTGTAATTCCATTTCAATTTGCAAATATCACAATAACTGTAGCCGTTCGATAAATGCTTCAGACTTAATCGAACTTGTTTAAAAGGTCCTCTGTTCAAGACAAATGCAGCAATTAGAGGCCCATGGGCCACTACGCTCACCAGAGGTCATGTAGTTTACCCCATATACAGGCAAGGTGCCCATCTTGGTCATGTGACAACAATACCACTAATAATGTTCAATTGCCTCATCCCCATAGAGGCTTTTAATGTAATTTGGTTTCAATCATCACAGCTCTTTTACTGGAGAAGAAGATAAAAATACTGAATCTGAGCTATCCAAGACAGAGGTCAGTAATGACCTTGACATTTAGAATTGATAACCGTCCATTCATCTGATTGTAAATAATATTTATGATGGATCTGGCTGCCATGCAATCAGTAAAATCCACTGTCTTGCTCTTTTTCGATACAAATGTCTAGGTGACCAAATTTGACATTGGCGTAAAACAGGTCAAGGCCAGCTAAAGGTCATCAGTTGAATAAATTTGTTAGGGTCTGAGTCACCAATGCTACATACCAAATTTCAAGGTCATTGGCTATTTGGTTCCTGAGAAGAAAATTCTTAAGTTTTTTACCATATATGAGCATGGCGGCCACATTGGTCAGGTGACCCAGTCCTTACAAACAAATTTCATTCCTCCTACCAAACAGGCTCCAAATGTAATTTGGTTTCAATCATCCCACCAGTTTAAGTGGAGAAGAAGATAAAAAATAACTGAATCTGAGGCATCCAGAATAAGGGTCAGTAAATGCCATTGACCTTTGAATTGATAAACTTCCATTTAGCTAACTGCAAATATCATTTTTGATGTCACAGCCTCGAGCCTCCGTGGCCTAATGGATAAGAGCGCTGACTCTTAGTCATTAGGTCTCTCACCGCCGTGGGTTCGAGCCTCGCTCGGGTCACGTGTGAGACGCCAAGTTCTGCAACGGAAGGTCAGGTGGTTTTTCTCCGGGTACTCCGGTTTTCGCCCACCTATGATTAACGATCGGCTCGATATGAGTGAAATAATCTTGAAAGGGCCGTAAAACCCAAACCAAAAAAAAAAAAAAATTGTCACAGCCTACCAGAAAATCAGAAATATCCACTATTTTGCCTTTTTTCCATACAAATGTCTAAGTGACCAAATTTGACCTTGACATAAAATAGGTGAAGGTCAAACAAAGATCATCATTTGAACAAATTTGGTAGGGCCAGAGTCCCCGATGCTGCATACTAAGTTTCAAGATCATCAACCATTCGGTTTTTGAGAAGAAGATACATGTATTAAATGGTTTATAATCATATATGGGCATGGCGGCCATATTGGTCATGCGACCCAGTCCTCACAAACAAACTTTCGTTCCCCCATTCCATAGAGGCTCCACATGTAATTTGGTTTTAATTGGCCAAGTAGTTTAAGTGAAGAAGAAACCGACAATACTGAATCTGAGCCGTCCTGGACAAAGGTCGGTAAATTACCTTGACCTTTGGACCTTACAAACTTCCATTCAGCTGATTGCAAATACCATTTCTGATGCCACTAGTTACCATGCAATCAGACAAATCCACCGTTTTGCCTTTTTTCCATACAAATGTCTAAGTGACCAAATTTGACCTTGACGTAAAACAGGTCAAGGTCAAGTCATAATTTGAATAAACTTGGTAGGGCCCCGAGTCCCCGATGCTGCATACCAAGTTTCAAGATCATCAACCATTCGGTTTTTGAGAAGAAGATTTTTAAAGGTTTTTACCCTATATGGGCATGCTGGCCATATCGGTCATGTGACCCCGTCCTCACGAACAAACATTCGTTCCCCCATTCCATTGAGGTTCCACATGTAATTTGGTTCCAATGGGCCAAGTAGTTTAAGTGAAGAAGAAGATGAAAACACTGAATCTGGGCCGTCCTGGACAAAGGTCGGGAAATGACCTTGACCTTTAGAACTTATAAACTCCCATTCAGCTGATTGCAAATACCATTTCTGATGCCACTAGCTACCATGCAATCGAAAAAAATCCACTGTTTTACCTTTTTTCCCCATACAAATGTCTAAGTGACCAAATTTGACCCTGACGTAAAACAGGTCTAGGTCAACCAAATGTAAAAATTTGAACAAACTTGGTAGGGCCCGAGTCTCCAATGCTGCATACCAAGTTTCAAGATCATCGGCTATTCGGTTCTTGAGAAGAAGATTTTTAAAGGTTGTTAGCATATATGGCGACCTCCGCCCATAGGGGCTTGAAGAAATATATGGGCTGCATGATGCTTCCACGCAGAGCTGAATCCGGCCCGCACACTAATACTGGTAAACCGCTTAGACGATCTAAGCCTGTCCAGGAACCGCGGTGCGAGGCGGACCGTCCATGCTAATAAACTCTATTGGTTTCATTGGGCGACAGGGCTTGAGATGTCATTTCATCACAATGTCGGCTAAAGGTCCCACAAAATTGAAAGCAACGTCTCCAAAATGACCTTTACAGTGTTGACGGGGACGTTAAACCTCAAATCAAACAAAATTGACCATATATGGGCATGGCGGCCACATAGGTCATGTGACCCCATCCTCACGAACAAACTTTCGTTCCCCCATTCCATAGAGGCTCCATTATGTAATTTGGTTTCAATTGGCCAAGTAGTTTAGATGAAGAAGAAGATGAAAATACTGAATCTGAGCCGTCCTGGACAAAGGTCGGTAAATGACCTTGACCATTGGAACTTATAAACTTCCATTCAGCTGATTGCAAATACCATTTCTGATGCCACTAGCTACCATGCAATCAGAAAAATCCACTGTTTTGTCTTTTTTCCATACAAATGTCTAAGTGACCAAATTTGACCTTGACGTAAAACAGGTCAAGGTCAACCAAAGGTCATAATTTGAACAAACTTGGTAGGGCCTGAGTCCCCGATGCTGCATACCAAGTTTCAAGATCATCGGACATTCGGTTATTGAGAAGAAGATTTTTAAAGGTTTTTACCATATATGGGCATGGCGGCCATCTTGGTCATGTGACCCAATTTGAACGAACAAACTTTCGTTCCCCCTTCCCACAGAGCCTCCACATTTAATTTGGTTACAATTGGCCAAGTAGTTTCAGAGGAGAAGTCGTTTGAAAATTTTGACGCAGACGCGGACGCGGACGACGGACGGCGGATCACTGCCTATACTATAAGCCCCCCCCCCCCCCCCCCCCCCCGGAGCCTTCGGCCCTGATAAGCTAAAAAAAGTAACAATACCGTTTATATTGCAAGTATTAGTGTCCTCCTCACCAAACTGGTATTTTCCCGAGGTAAAATGAGGTAGAAACATCAAAAGTGACGCTATCGCCATGACAATGGCCGCCATTGTCAGCCATCTTGGTTTGTGCCGTCCAGAGCCTAAGTAGCTTGTAAATAGTCCAAAAACTGCTGCCGAGAGGTCGTATGAAGCCGCAATAAATCCCAGCTCAGTGCTCTTGAGGTGAAATTGGCGTTCCAGTGACGTTACATTGACGTTGAATACACCATTAACTGCAAAACCTAAATGAACAAAAAAACTGAGAAAATGACCAAACAAACACATTTTAAATCTTAAGGCGGATGTAGTAGACATTAATGCACCACTTAGCCGATCGCGAATTTATATCAGGCAATTGCGCCGCTGCTTCCGTATTATCTGTTATCAGCTCTCAGTCAGCGCATGGAAAGCCCCACAAATCTGCAAATCGGCAAGAAAACATCTTGGCCTGACCATTAATCGGGAAAACAAACACACTCCAAACACATGTTTGGACCATAAAAATATGTACAAGATAGATCCACTGAGAGCTAATTATAGCTCTGGACGAAATGGACAATTTGTGATATTTCAGTTTTCAATAAAATAAAGGTACGTTATGTGTGCTTTAATGGGCCGATTCTAATAAGTACAAACAACGTACCTTTTCAAGATAAAATAAGGAAAGTTCTAAAGAAATAAATTGATTTTAGGGAATAAAGAGAGATTTCATATTAACCATCGCAAACGAGGTACCGTTTTTCAAGCTATTGAAGTTTTACAATAAATAAAAATGTTCACCTTCCATTCCTGTCTGTAATTCTGCTACTTACTGTCGATTTTTTTAACTTTGCTGCGCATGTCTGAGCTCGGCGGTGGGTCGGACCTAAACCTAATTTAAGGGTGGTGTAACCCGAAATTTCATGCCCTAATTTCGACACTCATTGATTTTAACTTGTGACTGACGTCATATTGCTGTTACTAAATCAAGATTGCCTTAGTTCTGTACTATGCTGATGCTTTGACACACTACTTCATGCAGGTCCATTTGACGTGTTATTACTTATAATAAACACTGGAATAGATGATGACGGTAGAAATTTCGTACACTCCTGCGATAAAGGTCCCAAGTAGCTTCGCTGCTTTCTGCAACATGGCCGTTTTTCTTTTGCAGTACCTTGTTTAGTTGGTAAATCTTTGTTGATGTGCTAAGTGTTATTTGTTTGTTACGCCTACATCATGAAACTAGCTAGTCTGGCCTAGAAAAATCCTTAAAAAGGGCCAACAAGGTTTTCAGTTTTATGTTGCAGTCCTTGCTACCAAACGATAATCCTTTTCAGAACATTTAACTTCACCACAGGTGGTGTTAAGGGAATGTGTTGAGGCCGTAAAAAGTCTTCCTGCCCTTCATCATAGCGTGGGTTTATTTTCTAGTCCTTTGGAATCATTGATTTCGCAGCAGAATTTAGGAACAACATATATTTGAGGGTCACTGATGGGGCCTAATTGGCCGAAACTAGCTAGTTCGTTCGTCCGTCCGTCCGATCATCAATCCTAGAACCAACCAAAATGTTCGAGTCCATTTGTCAAGAACAACAGTAATAGGCGCGACACGGTCTTCGACAAAATTCGTTTTTTTTTTGTTTTTTTTTTTTTGTTGCTGTTGTTGTGTTCTGTATGCTAATTCGCTTACTATTCCTTTGGTGGCTTCAAATGGCTGACAAGTGTTTTTCCATAACTATCGTTTTCCTACACTTTAAAATCTTATTGGAAATTAACCAATCTGCGCAGTCTCAAGGGAATATCTGAGGATTACAGGACTGCCACAGATAAACTTATGCCAACAAAAGATGCAAATGATCCAGACATAGAGCGAATAAGCACGTCACATATACCACATGTCAGTACAGTAATATTCCTGCATTCAGACCCCCTTTGGAACTGTCCAAAAGTGGTTCGAAGACCACTTTTGGACACTCCCAAAGGTAGTCTCTTAGAAGAGGAACCTAGGTGTAGAAAAAAGACCAGAATTTAACATGTTCATGACAGACGAATTTATGGAAGCCGATAGGGGACATTTTGACTTGTGACTAACGACTTGTGACTACCGACTTGCGACTTATGACTTTTTACTTGTGACTTTTGACATACCTCAAGCAACGGCCGATTTCGGACAACGACGGCTAAGATTCCGGTGAGGCAAGCGATTTTTCTCCTGTTTTATATTGTTTGAAAAATGCCACCGAAAAGATCATATGGTAGGTTATTTACTCTGATTTTGTGAATTTTTAAGACTTATGACTTGTCACTTATGAATTTTGACTTATGAGTTTTGACTTGTCACTTATGACTTTTCACTTTCGAATTGTGAATTTCGACTTATGACTTTTGAGTTTTGACTTGCAACTTAAGACAATTTCTTGGCGCGAATCTAAAGTAATAGGGCATAACAACACAGGCGGTAGTAAATTGTCACTAAAACAGAGTTGATAATACATGAAACAGGGTCTTCTAAGTGGCATTTCTAAACAATATACACCGGAATTGTCGGTGCCGTTGTCCGCTACCCGATATTTTTCGGGTTTGCACCAAAAGTCAACAAGTCATAAGTCGAAAGTGATAAGTCACAAGTCATAAATCACAAGTCAAAGTTATAAGTCGCAAGTCATAAGTCATACAAAGATAACAAAAACAGAGTAAAAAACATAAACAAGTCTTCTTAATGGCATTCATCAAACAATATAATACAGGAGCAGCAAAATCGCTGGATCGACACCGTCGTTGACCGCCGTCTTCCACTGCGTCAGATTTGTCGAAAGTCAAAAGTCATAAGTCGCAAAAATTAGGCATGCAACTCCGACGTCGCAAGTCATAAGTCACAAGTTCAAAAGTCACAAGTCAAAATGTCCCCTATCGGCTTCCATACGAATTAGTCTTAACTTACAGAAATTTTCAAAGATAATTAGAGTAATACTATTTCAGCGTGCGACAAAGAGCTGGAGCATGACAATACGTTCAAAACGTAACGTGCACTCGGCGAAGGCTCGGATCGGCCTGCTCATATATGCAGTCTGATCAGATTTTTCGCTCATCTCAGTAGCTTTTTATAGTCTCTGCGCTATCTAATGGGCGATACGTGAAGACTCTTCTAAAATAGTGAACAGGGAGGCCGGTCCGGGTCTTGCCTGTCACGCATTCTTCTTACAACTTTTGTCGTACTCCGACGTGCGCAAAATTTATTTATTTTTTTATTTTTTTTTTCTTTGATTTGATGTTTAACGTCTACGTCAACACTGTAAAGGACATTTAAGAGACGCTACTTCCAATTTCGTCGGACTTTTACCCGACATTGAGATGAAATGACATCTCAAGCCCTGTGAAACCAATAGGGTTTATAAGCATGGACGGGCCGACTCGCATCGCTTTGCCTGGACAGGCTTAGAACCTCTAAGCGGTTTACCAATTCCGTGTGCGGGTCGGTTTCAGCTCTGCGTGGAAGCATTATTCAGCCCATCTATTTCTTCAAGCCCCGATGGGCGGGGGCCGAGATAATAAGTGTACACTGGACGTTCAAAAAGTCATGTAACTCGGCGAAGACTCTGGTCGGCCTGCTCATATGCGCCTTGGCTGATCGAAAAAGCTTTTTATAGTCTCTGTGCTATCTCATCAGGATTACATGTTCGTGAAATGAACACCCCTCTAAACCCAAGTTTATATAGAGAAACCTGGAATTTAGATGGGTATATAGTGTTTTGCTTTTTTCTGCTCCCAGACAGAGGTCGTGGACACTTGTTAGAACCTCCACAATAAGGCGGTTCTACCGAGCACCCACAACCTATGTTTGGAGTATTAACAAGAAAAACATCCACGGATTTTCCTCAGAAAAGTATCCATGTTTGAGATGTGAAAAATGCAGTATGCCGCATGGGTGTGCTACTGTAACGTGAAGACCCTTCTAAAACTTGGCGAATAGTGAGACTGACCCGGGTCTTGCCTGTCGTGCAATATTCGTACATCTGTTGTCGTACTTCGATTTGCGCAAAAGTTATTTAAGGCGAATGGTTAAATCCTCAAAATGAGAATCCATTTTCATGTTGGAATTTCTGCTCTGGTTTGTACAGGTCAACTCTCAAAGATTCAAGTTCATCACGTGAACAAGTCCGTGAAATGACCCCCCCCCCCCTACACCCCACTTTATATACGGAAAACTGGGGTTTACGGGGGTATACATTATTTTACTTATTTCTGCTCCAAAACATAGGTTGTGGGTACTCGTTAGAACCGCCTCAATGAGGCGGCTCTAACGAGCACCCTCAACCTATGTTTGCAATATTTGTAAGAAAATAATCACATATTTTATCAGAAAAGTAGCCATTTTGGAGATGAGAAAAATGCACAATGTCACACGGATGTGTTATCGTAATGAGGCCCTTTTTAAGATAAGGATCAAGTGTACATGTACAGTGACTGTTCCCGACGTAAATGAGGCGAATTTAATAGGTGTACACAATTTGCCTTTTCGTGATAAGAAGGAACAAAAACGCCCAAAATTATTCCTAAATATTTGTTACCTGGAGCTATTATTTGGCCACTGTCCATCTGGGCTTGGTAAACAGATTGGGTTGCATCATCACGAAAACACGCCTATATAATTTGATACCCTTGAACCCCACATGTATATAGTAAAACTGGGGTTTACATGGGTAAATCTTATATTTCTTAATTCTTCTCTGAAACAAAGATTGTGGGTAGTCATTATAACCGCCTCGATGGGGTGGTTCTATTGAGTAGACACAATCTTTATTTTAAGATGAAATAAAAAAAAATATCACAATTATTCATCTTAAAATTTTCATTTTTTCGACGATTGAGATGCAGCATATTTGTATAGGCGTGTTTTCGTAATGTGGTGTTTCCACGCAGAACTGAACTCGACCGAACATGAGTACTGGTAAACCGCTTAGAAGGTCAAAGCCTGCCCAGGCAAAGTCATACGAGTCGGACTGTACATACATAAAAACGCTATTGGTTTGTTTGGGTGGTCATTTCATCTAGATGTCGGGTAAAAGTCCCACAAATGGAAGTAACATCTCCAAAATGTCCTAAAACCTCAATTCAAACAAACAAAATTTAGTGCTATGAGACTGAAGATCGAGTTTGGAGAACGAATCACCAGTGTTCGAGCTATCGAAGTGTCAAATATTGCTTTTTGCTTGAAAGCAGACTTGTTTGTCGAAATAAAACGTTTTTTTTTTTTTTTTTTTTTTTTTCTAAAATGTGATGTTAAACTGAATTTTCTTTATAGCTGTCTTTCTACAGGTCTCTTGCGATCCTATTAAATCAGATCCGTTCTAGTCAAGCGTTAAACACTGAGACTTACGTCTGGTTAAACCCATACATGTCTAGTGGCGCGTTTTGGGGCCATTTGAAACAGTGCAGATCCGAGATCAGACGCAGCGGCGTCTGATCTTGATCTACACTGTTTGCTCAAAGAACATACATTTTTGTTCAACTTACTTCAAACAAAACGAACCTAACACCCCTGTTATTGAAAATGGACCACTCCGAACTTATAAGGTGAAAGATTCCATTGAAATATATTAGGGTTAAATGATGCTATTCTCTGTCTAGGCGATACTAAAGCGTCGAACTACTGAACTGGAATAACACTTGTAAGAATTCAAATAATCGGCGAGACGTTCGAATGTTATTGACAATCCGTTTTCTAGGGTTTCATCAATAAACCAGATATAAACTGAACTTCGTCACGATAGAATCTCTCTAATCACCAGTCAAATAAAACGTTACTCTGGAAACTGCACGAACAAAATCAAAGCCCTGGCAGCACTGTTGGATCGATTGTTTTTGAGTAATCCAGTCAAGAGACTATAGATATATACAACCCTCTGGCGCAAAAGTCCGACTCACAATCATCAACATACCGCTGCTATTTTCTATAAATAACCATTACCTGGACTCCTTGCAAATCAGCGTGGTAGTCACGTGGACTTAAGCAGTGAAAACCTAATAATATTTATTCGGACGACTCCCACAAAAAGAACAACAACACGTTGTGCAATTATACAAACCAGGGGAATATAAGTCTGCAACTGGGAATAAGCCTTGTGTTGGTCACGCTAATGTGGAGCCAAAGCCCTTTACCATTGGCTCCTGTTAAAGAAACCTGTTCTTATCATTTGAGTAATTGGTATTTTCAAGAGTATGGCTTGACCAATGTAAACTAAATAATGGACAATCACTGTTGTCCAAAGAACATTGACCACATCATGGAAAAAGGAATTCACCTCTTTTTACTAATTTGCTGATCTCTCATTTTCAAAAAGTCAGAAACAGCTTGGTTTTTCCTCGGACCCATCAATACCCGGACTTTTAACTTCAGTGCTGATATCTATTCTGTCGCTATGATGATGTCGTGGATCCGATTTTACCTGTATGGGCGGATCCAGCTTTTCCAAGCCGCAGAACGATATCGATATTTTTCAGTATATCGAACATTTTACCAATGGCTGCGGCATTGCTGCGGCAAATTTTGGATAGCCCGATTTTACGGTCATTTTTAATGGTTATTCTAAATAACTACACTTTCCATTATGAAGGAAAAAATTGGACTATGAAATCCCTATTTCTTTGTGCATGTAAGCGTTAAATACCTCCGCCCTGCAGGGCTGGAAGAAATGGATGGGCTGCATGATGCCTCCATGCAGAGCTGAAACCGACCCGCACACGATTACTGGTAAACTGCATAGAGGATCTAAGCCTGCCCAGGCAAAGCGGTGCGAGTCGGCCCCTCCATAAATCGTATTGGTTTCTTTGGGCGGCAGGGCTTGAGATGTCATTTCATCTCAATGTCGGGTAAAAGTCCCACAAAATCGGAAGCAACGTCTCCTAAATGACAAATAAGAGTCGAAACATCGGAAGTAAGCTAAAGATGATGAATACTTCAGCACATAGAAGATATACGCCAAAACATAACATCGAAGGGCCAGTTGAGCTTGAGGTTGGGATGGGATAAAGAAAATGTGAAGAAGGTTCATCAAAACCAGATCTAGTCCCTAACTAATAGAGGACTTAAGATTTGGGTGAAAATTGTAATAGTTCACAATTCTATATGTTGTTGATGGGGTTTTATCTGTTATAATTCCAGTTGTATCTGTAAATAGAGTATAATGCTAACATTCTTTTTCCGTGTTTAATAGTTGAAAATCCAGAATTGTGTTATATATTATTTTAATTATATATGAATATCCCCGCCTGTTTTAAGTCTTTCGTCAACATTTCCTGCAGAAGTTTACCAAACTTACCAGATTCTACCAAAACAATATCGGTTCGGCATATTAAGAAAATCCCGTTCGGCATGCGAGACTTTCCTTTTTACTGCTTTTCGTTGAGATAATTAAGAATATTTTGCTTACATTCTGAAACGTCTTTTCCTGTCAGTATTCATTTCAGGCTTCCTGTCATCAAACTATTTCTCATACTTTTGCTTAATTAAGGTTGTATCCAGAGCTTCAATGTATTTATTAATTTCCTCTGGCTCCTTCGGTAGTCTCAGATTTAAGTGATACTGAAGATCTACGATCCCTGACTCAGTCGTCATTGACTGTTGTAGCAGCCTTTTCAATCTGAAGAGCACTGGAAGTTGTATTTTCAGTTTCACAGGCATTGGTCTTGCATGCATCTATATGTAAAAATGTACACTTCTCCAGCTTTCATTCGCCTGCCTTTTCATTAACTTTATTTAACCGAATAAGTATTGTAGTCCCGTTGAAGGCGGTGCGCATATAGATGGTCCGCCTCGCAACGCGGTTTCTGGACAGGCTAAGATCCTCTAAGTGGTTTACTAGTGTGCGGGCCGGTTTCAGTGTATGTATGTATGTATGTACGTATGTATGTATGTATGTATGTATGTATGTATGTGTGAGTGAGTGAGTGTTTGAGTTTAACGTCCAACCAACAGCTATGGTCATATGGAGACGGGACCTCGGTTTCCAGACCCATCCGAAAGTCTGGTGAAGCCCGGAATCGATCCTGCGACCCCTGGTTTACAAAGCGAGTATCGTAACCACTGCACCACGGAGGCTTGTATGTATGTATGTACGTACACACACGCACGTACGCACTCACGCACGCACGCATGAGTGTATGTATGTATGTATGTATGTATTATGTATGTATGTATATGGGCTGCACGATGCTTCCACGCAGAGCTGAATCCGGCCCGCACACTAGTACTGGTAAACCGCTTGGAGGATCTAAGCCTGTCCAGGAACCGCGGTGCGAGGCGGACCGTCGATGCTTATAAACCCTATTAGTTTCATTGGGCGACAGGGCTTGAGATGTCATTTCATCTCAATGTCGGGTAAAAGTCCCACAAAATTGGAAGCAACGTCTCCAAAATGACCTTTACAGTGTTGACGGGGACGTTAAACCCCAAATGAAACAAACAAACAAACAATGTATGTATGTATGAATCGTGCCCGGTCAGTAACTTTATACTTCTACGCTATATATTGATTTTTTAAATTACTTGGCAGAAATGTTCACCATCGTGAGACGATATCCCGCGCGCAAGACCCAGGTCTGTAGCTCCAAGGTCAAGGTCATACTTAGAGGTCAAACGCCAAGAAAAGATCCATATTTCGTGTCCGGTCAATTAACTTTAACAAACCTCAATGGATTTGGAAATTACTTGGCAGAAATGTGTTGCGCGAAAGACACAAATATGTTTTAGAAAGGGTTATCCTTTGGTAGCAAGGATTACACCACAGAACCGAAATATGGAGTGTACATATTTTCTGAGCCAGACTAGCTAGTTTCGGCCAATTAGGCCTCATCAGTGACCCTCAGATATTTTCAACATTCAAAAATGGAACCAATGATCCCAAAAGACAATAAAATATAAACTGCACTATGGTGTAGGTCATGGAGACATTTTACGGCCGCCACACATTCCCAGACACCAGCTGTAGTGACGTTAAATATGTTCTAGAAAGGGTTATCCTTTGGAAGCAAGGATTACACCACAGAACCGAAATATGGAGTGTACATATTTTCTGGGCAAGACTAGCTACTTTCGGCCAATTAGGCCTCATCAGTGACCCTCAGATATTTTCAACATTCAACAATTGAGTCAATGATCCTAAAGGACAAGAAAATATAAACTACCCTATGATGTAGGGCAGGGAGACATTTTACGGTATCTCCAAAGAGTGTTTTTTTATTTTCTTGGGATCATAAACTGTACTGTGGAATTTTGAAAATTTTGAGGGTCACTAATGGACCTAATTGGCCGAACTAGATAGTCTGGACCAGCAAAAAAATGTGCACCCCATGCTTTTCAGTTCTGTGGTGTATTCCTTGATTTCAAAGGATGACCCTTTCATACAAACATATTCATACTTAGACGTCAAAGATCTATTATCGTGTCGGATCAATAAACTTTTATTCAATCCTTGATGGATTTTAAAACTACTTGGCAGAAATGTTTGCCATCATGCGGCAATATGTCTCGCGCAAGTCAAAAGCTCTGTAACTCCAATGTCAATGTCAACCTCAAAAGGTCAAATGTCAAAAAATGAGTTTATTTCTCATGTCGGGTTAATACCTTTAAGTTTGATATGCCTTGATGAAATGACAAATTACTTGGCAGAAATGATTACCATCATAACACAATGTATCCCGTTCAAGACCCAGGTCTGTATTTCCAAGGTGTAGTCCTTTTGGATCATTGATTCCAATGTGGAATTTGGAAAAATGTTTGAGCGTCAATAATGAGGCCTAACTGGCCGAAATAAGCTAGTCTTGGTCAGAAAAAAAGATTGTACACTCCACACTTTTCAGTTCTGTGGTGAATTCCTTGATTTCAAAGGATAACCCTTTCATAGATTCGAATTCATACTTAGTGATCAAATGTCTATTTTCGTGTCTGGTCAATAAAGTTTTATTCCGTGATAGATTTTAATCTTACTTGTCAGAAATGTTTACAATTATGAGACGCTATGTCTCGTGCAGGACAAAAGTTCTGTAACGCCAATGTCAATGTCACACACAAGAGGTCAACTGTAAAAAATCAGTTTATTTTGCGGTCAATATCTCAATAGTTTGTTATTCCTTTATTGATTGTGAAATTACTTGGGAGTAATTTTTGTCATCATAACACAAATGTCCCTTGCAAGACCCAGGTCTGTGGCTCCAAGGTCAAGGTCATACTAATAGGCCAAATGTATAAATGGGGCCATTATTCATGATCGGACAATAACTTTTTTATTTCTTAATGGATTTTGAAAATCGCGTGTAAGACCCATGTTTGTAACTACAAAGTCAAGGCCTTACATAGAGGTTAGAGGTCAAAGGTAAGAAATTCAATTCTTCATGTCCGGCAAATAACTTTGTTATTCTTCGAGGAATTTTTTAATTTACTTGGTACAAATGTTTACCTTCAGAATATATGTTTAAAAATTACCTGACAGTCATATTTACAATCACGTGTCGATATGTAGCGCATTTTATTCAGGTGTATGGATCCAAGGTCAATGTCATAAAGGGTCTATTTTCGTATAACTTCGCAGATTTGCTGACCGTTATGCTCGCCTACCAAACGAAAGAATGCGTAACCATTGGTGAAGAATGTGAAATAATTAGAGCGACATCCGGTTTGGCTTAAGATTGCTAAAAAGGTAAACAAACTGTGCTTTTTGTGTGTTTCATAAGCAATATAATGGCCGGCCTCTGTAGCTCAGTCGAATGCGCGTCTGACTGGTGATCAGGAGGACGCGAGTTCGACTCCTGCCGGGGTCGGCAACATGTTTTCGTGGAGATTGATCATGAAATCTTTTCTTCGGTCATTCTCTCCCTTCCGCTGATTCAAGAAAGGCAGTTTTCAGTTTCTGGCGAAAGAATGTGCACTGTACTGGGTAACCGCTTACGTATAAGTCTGTCCAGGAAAGGTGTGGATGCGTAAACTGACCGGCTCAAGCAAAGTTGTCACCGTGAATGGGTTAACTACCATGCATGCAGTCTGTTTTATAACATCTATGTTGTACCCAATCTTTTTATATCGAAGAATGGTTTTACGAAATTGGATGCTAAAGTCATTGTGGTAATATATTTTTCTAAATTAAAAAAACTAAGTCACCATAAACTTAGGGTTCGATAGACTTTGTTACAGAAGAAATTTAAATCCAATATTGAATTGTGAAATAAAATCGGACGTTTATAAAATTTTGCAAAGGTTTTGCGTAGTACCGATAACCCTGATTACGAAGTTTAGCGGTTAACAATTTATTACGAGGGTTGAAGTCAGATACATGACTACACACTCTGGCAAATCGAATCGTGAACTACATGTATAAACGCCAAAGGATAGCGCACGAGGAACATCACCATCCGAAAAAGGAAAATTTACAGTCTCAAAATCAATATCATCGCGTTTATCGTAAATTTTGCAGTAACAAACCCATCTACAATAGCACAAAATCAAGACTGTTTCTCATATAGCTGGTATGGAAACAGTCTTATAACCGGAAGCTTCTCTCATGGATTCCATTTCTTGATCGCCGTTTCGCAAGAGAGTGATTGGCAGGCGGGATCGATATTGAAATATGACTAATATGAAAACGAGCAAGCAGAACCACATGCCAAATGGGTCCAAACTTTATTCTAAATAGAAGTAGAGGCAATGATCAGGAATCGATATAATTTACCCACAGCTCCCATCAGAGACACCAAAGGGAAAGAAACGCAAACATGAAGCAACCGCCCCAACGGAAACACCAACAGCGGATAGCCAAAAGGACATTTACTGTCCCACAAAATGGTCCAAAGGCTATCCAGAATAAAATAATATAAGCGACACAAACACCAAAGACAAACCATTACAAAAATAAACCGCGACAGCAGACCCGCCTTGGAAAAGTCGGCGGAAACGAATTCCACTGGAGGGCTTAAAGCGATTTTACGTGGCCACAATCCTCACCCTTACTTCCGTCGCGATTAAGCCAAATCCCAATTAGCCCAGTTAAATGTGTCATGTTGTGTGGATTGACAGCTGTATTGATTTAACCTGGATCCAAGTAATAGCCCCATTAGAAAATTAATTGCGTTTGCACGAAGCCAATTAGCATACAGAAATCTGCAAAGGAACTTTCGTTCCCTTGCAGATTTCTGTATGTTAATTGGAACAGTCAGTTGAAAACACTACTCTGTGTTGATATGCATCCCTCTACCTCATTCTCAACGCATACTCACACATAACACATCAATAAACCGACCCGCAATGAATAACCCAATCAGATCCTATACAGAAATCAACTTTAAATTATTTTTAAGAAGAACCAAATAAGAAAATATGCTTTCGTTCATATTCTATTCATTTAATGTTTATGCTGTTAAATGAATGTGTGTAGCAATAGCCCGGGTAGATCAAGCCCTGGTCGGCAAAACTCTACAAAACTACATACATGTATCTGGATTTGCCTGTTCCAGCTATGTAAAGTCTGATTCTGCTTCGGCAGCTGGGTTGAAAACTCAATATTTATCAGATTCAACAGCCCAAAAGACGATCGATACGCCATGTTGTGGAGCATGGAGAGCATGGCAAGGCTTTAAAAAAGTCATGGTCACCCACTGTGTCCGGGCTTAGCTCCTAATGTTTTGGCACAGTCATGCCTCTGAATCCAGCTAGTTCTGGGCGTGAGTAAGGTTGACTCTGTGCGCCTCTCCCTAACTACAATCCGATTCACAACGCATGACATCTTAATCATATACACAGAGTCGAAGCAATCGCACATAACCAAGACATACAAAAAGCTATGTTGTGATGGTCGATCAATAAAGCAGTATAAGGAAATCGGGAGCCGAACTAAATGACTGAGCAAACATTTTTATTCATCGCCTTAGCATGGGTAATTGACTAGAAAAGGTACCCTAAACAATTGTCTGCTTCAAACCTCCTTGCTGGTTAACTGCGACCAGCGGGGATCCCATTTAGTGGTCGAGCAAGAAAAAAGGGGATAAGAGCGATATCTTTGACAATCGGCTCATTGAATGTGCGCACCTTGATGGACAGTACTGATTCAGACAGACTACAGAGAAGAACAACCCTAGTTGGTAGAGAACTTCATCGGTAAAAAGTTGAGACTGCAGCTCTGAGTGAGACTTGCCTTTCAGAGGAAGGATATCAAAACGAAGTTGGTGCTGGCAACACGTTCCTCTGGAGTGGACGCAAGAAAACAAAAGGCGTGAAGCAGGATTAGGTTTCGCCATCAAATCACACCTCAGCAAGCTCAGGCATAAATGACCGCTTGAAGATGCTGAGACTTCCCTTATCTGGTAAGTGGCATGCATCTATTGCAAGTGCCTACGCACCCACAACGACAAACCAAGATGAGGTCAAATACAAGTTCTATGATGAAATGGATTTTGTGATTTCTGCTACATCCCGGACAGAGAAACTCATCCTCTTGGAAGACTACAATGCAAGAGTAGGCGCAGATCACTAAACCTGGGAAGGAGTGATTTGGACTGAATGAGAAGAAGATGACATCTTCCTTTTGAGAAAGTGTGCCGAGCATGAATTGCTGATCACTAACAGTCTTCCGTATGTCAACTCGCAACTAGACATCTTGGATGCATCCACGATCCAAAAACCGATCTCTTTAATTATGCCATAGTTCGAGGGAAGGACAGACAGGATGTCAAACTGACAAAGACTATATGCGGTGCAGACAGCTGCACAAATCGCAGGCTTTTTCACTGACCGTTCCAATGCGGTCCTTCTGTAGTGGTTTATTTTTGTCATGGCTTGTCTTTGAGTGTGTGTATCGCTTATATCATTTTGCTTTGGATAAGCAGTTGGTCATTTTGTGGGAAAGTAACTGTCCTTTTTGCTTTCGGCTAGTGATGTTTCCGTTGGGGTCTAGTTGTTTCTGGATTGTCTTTCTTTCCCTTGGTGTCTCTGATGTGAGCTGTGGGTTAATTTAATCGAATCCTGATCATTGCCTTCACTTCTATATTGGCCGGGCCACTTTTGATATTACGAAAGCATTTGACACAGTTAGCCACGTGGTCACTGGAAATCTAAGGTGCATACAGAGGTGCTTGATGAGTTCTCCTTTACTTACGACATGGAAAGCCCCCGCCCATAGGGGCTTGAAGAAATATATGGGCTGCATGATGCTTCCACGCAGAGCTGAATCTGGCCCGCACACTAGTACTGGTAAACCGCTTAGAGGATCTAAGCCTGTCCAGGAACCGCGGTGCGAGGCGGACCGTCCATGCTAATAAACCCTATTGGTTTCATTGGGCGACAGGGTTTGAGATGTCATTTCATCTCAATGTCGGGTAAAAGTCCCACAAAATTGGAAGCAACGTCTCCAAAATGACCTTTACAGTGTTGACGGGGACGTTAAACCGCAAATCAAACAAACAAACTTACGACATGGCATTTATATCCTTTGTAATGTTTTTATGCAAGAAAATAACATTTCACAGTCTAACGTTACAGGATAAACGAGAGACGTCAACAAACGGCGGCTTTTAATAACGTCACTCGCAAAGTTCGCCCGTCCAGTGATATTGGGGCAGAATTAAATAGTGTGGGTTTAACGACAAGGCAACATTTGTGGGTCATTTTGTGTCATCTCCCAGAGAAAGGGAGAAAAGAGATGGAAGCGAGAGTAGAGACACTAGAGGAGAAAATGAATGGAAGCGTAGAAACAGGAGAAATAGCAACACCCCCTTCTTCCCTTACCTGCTGCAAGGACAACACGCCTTGTCTAACTGTAAGCCAAAACAGTTTGACGCCCCGGTTACGCAAGATACACGCAGAATAAATCAGATATGTTCCATTGGCTGTATAGCAGCGCTGTGTTAGGATCCGCAATAAATCACTTATAGCACCGCTGTTTTGGACACTGCAATAAATCACTTTTACGAGTAGCGTGACGCAAAATGCCAACGTTTGTGACGTCACTCATAGATACTGTTATGTTTCAC
Source organism: Lucinisca nassula (assembly GCA_963580285.1). NCBI lineage: Eukaryota > Metazoa > Mollusca > Bivalvia > Lucinida > Lucinidae > Lucinisca > Lucinisca nassula. The sequence continues at coordinate 42,931,765 of OY757018.1, forward strand.
TGGAATTGTGAGCGGATTCAACAAGGAACAAGTATTTGGCTACACCGGTATTTTAATCAATGGTCAAATACATGACACGAATACATACATGGTTATATGGTACAAACACTAAACGTTCATACATGACATACCCCTACGCTTAATTAAACTTTACTGATAAAGTTTATTGTTTTTAGATCTTTAAAAAGGGTACTTATCTCTTAAATGTTCATATCTTGTTCTAAACGTAGCCGTTTTTTTTATGCTGAAAACTAAAATCTAAATAGCAAATAGCACTGACTAGAAACTACTAATCTTCCATGTGTTGATGAAAGATAGTTTGATTAATGTTCAAATTAAGGCAATAAACTGACTAGTAAAAAGCATGCAAGCGAAAAATAAAACTAAGTGATGAAACTGAGACTAATCATGTATATCCAACAACCGTTTCTGGAGTAGTGAAAAATACACTTTCTGTATATATCCAATTTAGCACTATAACTGAACACAACGAAAAGTCTGAATTTTTATGTATATCCGATTTAGCACTATAACTGAATATAATGAAAAATCTGAACTTTTATGTATATCCAATTTAGCACTTTAACTGAATATATAAGTTCCAGCATCCCTATAAATCTAACTTTTCTGGTTTCTTACGAGTCCTGACCGGATAACGTCGCTCTTTCACTGGAGTTTTCACCACTTTTGCTGGACTACACGTTTCATGTTCCACATGTAACGGTGGCGGTTCTGTAGATGGCAAGGCACCGCCACTAACTGGAATATCGAGACTGGTCTCACCTTGTCGAAACCCAGAACTTTGTATCTGATCAGAATGTCGTCTCCACAAGGTATCATGTCCGATTTCTACTTCGTAGGAAACTGGACCCGTTTTCCTATGAATTGTACCCGGAATCCAAGCATCATGATTGCCTCGATAATCTCGCACCGAGACAGAATCACCCACTTCATATTGTCTGTCACGTGTAGACCTGACCATTTTCTGTTGGGATTTTGACACAGTTTCACTAAGATTGGGCTTAATCAGGTCTAATCTAGTTGTTAATTTCCTGCCCAGGAATAAAGTCGCGGGACACTCATTCGTAGTAGAATGAGGGGTATTCCTGTACGCCATGAGGCATTTTGATAGCTTGGTTTGAATTGTCCCACAATCATTTTTAGCTGCTTTCATGGCCACTTTAAACGATTGTACAAATCTCTCAGCCAAACCGTTCGTTTTTGGGTGGTATGGGGCACTTAGAATCTGCTGGATACCATTCTCTCTAAGAAAAGTCTTGAACTCTTCCGCAATAAATTGTGGACCATTGTCACTAACTATCTGGGCTGGAATACCATATTCACTGAAAACAGTCCTCATTACTTCAATTGTCTGTGTCGCGGTAGTCTTTCTCATTTGTTTTACAACAGGCCATTTTGAGTAAGAGTCCACGATGATCAGGAACATAGAATCAAGAAATGGCCCGGCAAAATCCACATGGATCCTTTTCCATGGTTTATCAGGATATTCCCAAGGGTGAATAGGAGCTTCAGGTGGCATGTTCCTATTTTGCTGACAACCAGCACAACGCTTTATCAGTTTTTCAATTTCTTGATCAATTTTAGGCCACCAAACATAATTTCTTGCCAAGGATTTGACCTTTACCATTCCTAAATGTCCTTCATGCAATTCATCTAAAATGCGTTGACGCAATTTTAGTGGTACAACTACTCTCATCCCCCATATTATACATCCCTGATGTAAAGATAGTTCATCCCTCCTACTGAAGTATGAATCTAACATATTATCTGTGTTATAGGACCATCCTCTCCTAATACTGTCTTTTACACGAGATAGCACCGGATCGTGATCTGTCGCTCTCCTGATTTCGTCTACTGTTACGGGAAGAGACTCAAAATGTGACATATAGAATATCTCAGTAGCATCTATTCTATAACTGTCAACTGACGTTTTCTGTGGAAGACGCGATAAACTGTCACAATTTCCATGACTTTTAGTATTCTTATACTTAATGTCATATGTGTATCCTGCAAGAAACAGTGCGTACCTCTGCAACCGAGCTGCCGTCGTGGAACTTATTCCCTTTTTAGGACTGAAAATTGTCATTAGGGGTTTGTGGTCGGTTATAAGAGTAAATTCCTTTCCATATAAGTAGAGATTATTCTTCTTTACAGCCCAAACTATACTTAGTGCCTCCTTATCAATTTGACTGTACTTTCTCTCTGCCTTATTCAGAGTCCTAGAAGCGAAAGCAATAGGTTTCTCTTGTCCATTAGGCATTATGTGAGACAGAACACAACCTAGTCCATATGAACTTGCATCACAAGCTAATGTTACAGGCAAATCTGGATCATAGTGTGTTAGCACCATATCTGTGTTTTATGCAGTCCTTCTTTATCTATTACATGACCACAAAATGTTACTCTGTCTTTAAAGAATTCACACTTTTCCGGATTGGCTTTTAATCCATTTTCAGATAGTTTCTGTAAAGCCAGTTCAAGATTTCTTATGTGCTCCATATCTGTTCTCCCCGTAATAATCATGTCATCCAGGATAACCTGTGTCCCTGGAACACCTTGCATGACTTGTTCAATAGTCTTCTGGAATATCGCAGGTGCTGAGGCGATTCCGAAGACCAACCTATTGTATCTGAAGAGTCCCCGATGCGTATTGATTGTGAGAAGTTTCTTACTTTCTTCTTCCATTTCAATTTGTAAATACGCATTCTTCAAGTCAATTTTGGAGAAGTGCTGGCCACCAGATAGCGACGCGAATAAATCATCAATGCGCGGAAGCGGATACTGTTCAACTTGTAATGTTGGGTTGACAGTTACTTTATAGTCTCCACAGATACGGATATCTCCATTTTCCTTAGGCACGGGAACAATAGGAGTAGCCCATTCACTGGTGTCAACTTTCTCTATCACTCCTTCATCAACCAATTTATCTAGTTCTGTATCTATCTTAGCTTTCAGTGAGTAGGGTACAGGTCTTGCCTTCACAAACTTAGGTGGACTGTTATCTTTCAAGATTAACTTTGCTTGCATAGTTTTCAATTTCCCCAATCCATCAGAAAATACTTCCGCATATTTTGACTTAAGATTGTCTATTTCTGACTGTCTTGAAATCTTTTCATTTGGAACCTGTAATGATTTAATCTCGGCCCAATTCAAATTTAAGTGTCTTAGCCACTCGCGACCAAACAATGGCCTTCCTTCATTATTCAAAACATAAAGATTTAGTGTTTCTGACTGATCATTCAGTTGAACTTTACACTCTAAATATCCTAAGGGATGTATTGGTTCTCCTGAGTAAGTTTTCAATGTTAAGCTTGTGTTAATGAGTTCACAGTTTTTGAAAAACTTGTCAAAGTCTTGCTTGGAGATAACTGAAATTCCTGAACCGGTATCTAATTCCATATCAATTACAGTACCGTTGATTTCAGGTGACACCCATATCACATTTCTGTCTTTGCTATCTGATAATGTTTTAAGATATTCTTCGTCAGAACTTTCTACATGTAATGTATGCATTTTCTCTTTGGAGTGTTCTGTTTTTGCCTTACATGCGGGCAATATATGACCCTTTTTCCGGCAACCATGACATGTGGCATTCTTAAATCTACAGTTCTCTGGTGTGTGATTAGTTCTCAAACACCTGTAACATAGCTTTTTAACATTTGATGATGCACCTGGACTTTTTGCCGGCTGCTGAGTGCCTGCAGATTTTTCCCACTTTTTCTTTCCTTTCTTTCCCACTGACTTAAGTTTCAGTTTATTTATATCTGCGCTAGCCCCTTCTGCAAGTGATTTCCCTTGCAACTGAACCACATCTCTGTATGCAGACTCCATTGCTTGAGCAATTTCAAGGGCTTTGTCATATGTCAGATCGCGTTCTGATAATAGTTTCTTTTGGATAGCCTCACTTTTGAGTCCACAAACAAATCTGTCCCTTAAAGCGTCCTTTAAATTATCACCAAAGTCACAATACTCACTCAGCTTCTTCAGGGCGACATTAAAGTCTCTTACTGATTCATCAGATTTTTGGTCTCTTTTATAAAATCTAAATCTTTCTGCAATCACTAATGGTTTCGGGGCATAGTGATCCTTCAGCTTATCACAAAGGACAGCGTAGTCTTTAGTGGACGGAAGGTCTGGCGAAAACAAGTCTCTTAAAAGCCTGTATGTTTGGCTCCCAACCAAACTCAGTAACGCAGGAACTTTCTTATCATTCGCGATTTCATTCACTAAGAAATACTGATCCAATCGCTCTTGATAACAGGGCCATGGCTCTGTGGCCTCATCATATGAGTCCATCTTACCAATGAACGACGCCATTTTGTGTACTTGAAATGTTTATCTCACAATAGTGGGTTTGGGAGATAATAATATATTAGGGTTTTCGTTCCGTCAAAACCAAAGTCAGTATAAAATCACTGGATCTAGCCACTGTCCATAAATTTACAGTTTATTGTATCATAAGTATTCCCAATGTATGGAGTTTACAATTTTCGGGAACCCGTAAGACCCAGACTGTTCGGTACCGGTAAATAATGTTCCTCCAGACAAAATCTTCGGTCACCTTGTACCAGTTCACCGGAAACTTTCCCGAATATTTTTAGGATGATTTTTCCGTGTAAACAAGATAATGTCCGATCTTCATCACTTCCATTATCGAGATAACCTTTCTCTCAACTTATCCGTGACAAATATATCCCATCCTCGTCGCCAATTTGTTACGTTTCACTGGAATTGTGAGCGGATTCAACAAGGAACAAGTATTTGGCTACACCGGTATTTTAATCAATGGTCAAATACATGACACGAATACATACATGGTTATATGGTACAAACACTAAACGTTCATACATGACAGATACTGTGATGTTAGACGGTGCAACGTCATTTCTCGCACCAAAACCGTTACAAACGATTTAAATGCATTTAATACAGTCCGTAACTTTGACGGGATTTCTTCTAACAATGGCAAAATTTTAAGGTTGGGAGAATTCGGAGGAAACAACACAATTCTTGTCGATTATTGAAAAAATCAGCTCTTGTGTATATATTGTTTTGTCGGTTAGTTATAAGAAGACAAATCCCTCGCGCTAGGAGCTTCTGATTTTATCTACTTTAAAAGTGACCTTCTGTTTGTGATTTATTACTCAAAACTGCACTACTATTGTGTCTTTCTATAAACAAAAGGGTTGCTATAACAAGAGACTCTAGCGAGCAGCGAAGGTTCTGGCGAGACTGCGCGAATGCGCAGGCTCGCTTGAACATTTGCTGCTCGCATAGGCGATAAGTACCAAAATCGCTTGACGGGGCCCAATTAATAATGACCAGATCCAAACGAAACACCGTGTTTCCTCACTTCATTATTTGAAGCCACTTAAAACATGTTGAAATAAATAAATAAATAAAGTAAAATAAATCTGAGCCGAGGCACAGCATTTTCTACTATTTACATGTGCGTCCAGCGAAGAATCAGATCAGTCTGTGCATCAATATAGTCTGACCAGAGACTTCTCTTGCTGCATGATGACGAATTGGGCCCTTAGATATTCTTAGAACGCACAGTGAAGTCTCTGATCAGACAGTGCGGGTGCACAGGCTGATCTGAGTCTTTTCTTGGCGCATTTTTAAATTGTAGGAGATGCTGAGCCCCGGTTCATTTGTCCTTTACCTTGAGCTGTAGTCAGGCAACCCAAGACAAACAACATGAATTTGGAGTTGTTGAAAACTTGAAGTATGCCTGGTTTGCAGCTTCCATATCCACAGCGGGTATCCACGCTCTCTTCCTCCTCAGTGTCGGGTCTGTCTTTCGACATCTGGGCAGCTGAGAATATTGTTTATTGCAACTTGACCAAAGGATCTGTGTGTCTATCTGTTGGATAAGCAACACTCCTGTTACAGCTGCTCCGTATCAAAACTGAGACTGGATTTAAACGGGAACCTGTAAGGAAATTACTGTAAAATCCGCTACTAAGACCCTCTAAAATTAAGACTGCTTTTTTAGAAGTTTTCAGTAATCAAATCACCCAGATTCCTCCTTTGGGGCAGTTCAAAAGTGGTCTTAAAGGAAAAAAATATGACGGTTATGGAGATATGAAGGAACGTGCTGCTATCGAGTTGCTGTCAACTGTGGAAATGAATTACATCATACCTGGTAAATTATTCCTGGGGGTAGGGGGGATGGGGGGTCGCCCATCGGGGCTTTGAGAAATAGATTGGGCTGTATGATGTTTCCACGAAGAGATGAAACCGACCGCACATGAGTATACTGGCAAACCGCTTAGAAGGAGCAAGTCAAACCGTCCATGCATATAAATCCTATTGTTTGCATTGGGCGGCTGGGCTTGAGATGTCATTCACCCCAATGTCGGTCACGAATGCCCCACAAAATTGGAAAGAACGTCGCCAATATGACCTAAATAGTGTTCACCTTGACGAAGACGTTTAACCTCAATTCAAACAAACAAAAAATATTCCTATGTATCCTGTACCTGGCTCAGCATGCTGCTTAATGAACGGCCACAATCCATATTTAAAAAAAAAAAAAAAAAACGTAAAAGGCGTAAAAAATAGCCGTGTTTCCGCTAACATGCTGAGAAAAATTTTGGTCGGTAGGTAGGAGAAACTTTTTTTATTATCTTATTTTTTCTCCCGAAAAAACAAAAACAGGGTGGGCCTGTATTTTTAATGTATTTTTGTTTTTTGTACATGTGTTTGTTAATAAAATTTTCATGTTGATACTTGCAATGTATCTCATAATTCATTTTAGATGCTTAAAAAAGTCAGCTCTTTGGAAAGTAATAAATGCTAAAAACTACACTTGTACTTACTATGCGAAAATGCATAGGCGACACTGGGTATGGTGGGAAATTAAAAATGGTAGGGTCGGTGTTTTAATTTTTATTGTGTTCTTTTATAGATAAAAATAGTACAGTTGGCGGTTCTGAGGCAGGGCCGGTTGGGTTAGCGGAAACACGGCTATTTTTTTCTAGGCCTAATGTGAAAAAGTCCGTGAAATGAAGACCTCCTCATACCCCCTTTGTATAGAGAAAACTGGGGCTTAAAGGGGTATACATTATTATCCCCCGCCGAAGGCGGAGGGATATAGTTTTGGCGTTGTCCGTCCGTCCGTCCGTCCGTCCTTCCGTCCTTCCGTCCGTCCGACCTTCCGCACCAACGAAACGACATTTAGGGGGCAAAAAATTTGGACATTTTGACACTTAAGTATATATTCGTAGGTCCAAATGGGGTTTATTCCGTTATTTGGGTACTTAAGTGGCAAAAATTCGCTCTTAGGTGGCTTGCCGCTTAAGAGAATTTGCCGCTTAAGTAGTCAATATGCCGACGCCTAGCCACTTAAGTATCCGTTCGTGAGCCCGTCCGTCCTTCCGTCCGTCCGTCACACTTTTTTGTCCGGAACCGTTTCTCAGCAACTATTGCATGGAATTAAATGAAACTTGAAATAAATATGTATTATTATGCTGTGGTGATGCACGCGCAATTTTTTTTTTTCGGATTGACTTTTTACATCCAGAGTTATGGCCCCTTGAATGATTGAAATTCTGGATTTTTCGTCGTCTCACTTTGTCCGGAACCGTTTCTCAGCAACTATTGCATGGAATTAAATGAAAATTGAAATAAATATGTATTATTATGCTGCAGTGATGCACGTGCAATTTTTTTTCGGATTGACTTTTTACATCCAGAGTTATGGCCCCTTAAATGATTGAAATTCTGGATTTTTTCGTCATCTCACTTTGTCCGGAACTGTTTCTCAGCAACTATTGCATGGAATTAAATGAAATGTGAAATAAATATGTATTATTATGCTGCGGTGATGCACGCGCAATTTTTTTCTGGATTGACTTTTTACATCCAGGGTTGTGGCCCCTTAAATGATCGAAATTCTGGATTTTTCGTCGTCTCACTTTGTCCGGAACCGTTTCTAAGCAACTATTGCATGGAATTAAATGAAACTTGAAATAAATATGTATTATTATGCTGTGTGATGCACGCGCATTTTTTTTCCGGATTTACTTTTTACATCCAGAGTTATGGCCCCTTAAATGATTGTAATCCTGGATTTTTCGTCGTCTCACTTTTTTGTCGGGAACTGTTTCTCAGCAACTATTGCATGGAATTATATGAAACTTGAAATAAATATGTATTATTATGCTGTGGTGATGCACGCACAAATTTTTCGGATTGACTATTTACACCCAGAGTTATGGCCCCTTAAATGATTAAAATTCTGGATTTTTCGTCGTCTCACTTTGTCTGGAACCGCTTCTCAGCAACTATTGCATGGAATAAAATGAAACTTGAAATAAATATGTATTATTATGCTGCCGTGATGCAGGCGCAATTTTTTTTCGGATTTACCTGGTTTAACTTTTTTATCCAGAGTTATTTCCCCTTAAATGATTGAAATTGAGGAATTTTGTCTATTCGGTGATTATATCGGGGTTTTTTAATACTCGCGAATTTTATTTTGGTATCCTTGAAACCACATAACGGGTAAATAAACCTCAAGTTTGACAGGCAAGTTAATCTCTACTGATAATTAGGTCAGTAGGTCAGGGTACAGCCTCTCATCCAGGGAGTAAATGTTCAGCGGGGCCCTTCCTCATTGTCTCTAGTTTGCTTCTTAGAACCATCCTCAATTTTGGCCAGATATATTTTCTTGCCATTCTACACGAAAAACCCATTCGGCGGGGGATATCAATTCAACGAATTTGCTTGTTTTTCTTATTTCTGCTGCAAGACATAGCTTGTGGGTACTCGTTAGAACCGCATCAACAACCTATGCTTACAGCATGAATAAGAAAAAAATCACGAATTTTCATCGGAAAAGTAGCCATTTAGGAGATGTAAAAATGCATTATGTCGCATGGGCGTGTTATCATAATGATAGGATCTGTGAAGGCAGCCTCGGTGGCTCAGTCGAATCATTACGAAAACACGCCTTTACAAATACAAAGTAAATTTAACCCCCGAAAAATAAAAAATTTCAGATGAAAACTATATGTTATTTATCTTATTTCTGCTCAAAAACATAGATTGTGGGTACTCGTTAGAGTGAGTGAGTGTTTTGAGTTTTACGTCCCACCAACAGCTAAGGTCATACGGAGACGGGACCTCGGTTTAAAGACTCATCCGAAAGTCTGGAAGAGCCCGGGATCGATCCTGCGACCCCTGGTTTACAAGGCGAGTAGCGTAACCGCTACACCACGGAGGCTTCTAGGGTACTCGTTAGAACCGCCTCACCGCGGTTCTAACGAGTACCCACAATCTATGTTTTTGAGCAGAAATAAGAAAAGAGGCGGTTCTAACGAGTACCCAAAATCTATGTTTTTGAGCAGAAATAAGAAAAATAATGTATACCCCTGCAAACCCCAGTTTTACTATATAGAAGTGGGGTTGAAGGGGTCAAAATTATATAGGCGTGTTGTTCGCAGCGTCTGGCTGATGATCGGGAGGTCGCGGGTTCGATCCACGCCGGGTCGGCAATATTCTTCCATGCTACGGCCCCCACCTGTCGGGGCTTGAAGAAATAGGTGGCTGCATGATGCTTCCACGCAGAGCTGAATCCGACCCGCACACGAGTACTGGAAACCCGCTTAGAGGATCTATGCCTGCCCAGGCAAAGCAGTGCGAGTGTCGGACCGTCCATGCTTATAAACCCTGTCGGTTTCATTGGGCGACAGGGCTTGAGATGTCATTTCATCTCAATGTCGGGTAAAAGTCCCACAAAATTGGAAGCAACGTCTCCAAAATGACATTTACAGTGTTGACGGGGACGTTAAACCTCAAAATCAAACAAACAAAAAATCTTCCATGCTGGAGATTGGTCAAGATATTGTTTCTACGCTGATTCAAGAGGGGCAGTTATCAGATGTTGGAGAAATGTGCACTATACTGGTTAACCGCTTATGTATTAACCCTGCCAGCATTCTACATAAATCTACAGCGGGCCGTTAGAGGCCCGTCAGCTACCCTGACGGGCCGCTAACGGCCCGCTGTAGATTTATGTAGAATGCTTACTGGGAACCTGTTCAGTAAAAGTGTCGGCAGGTAAACATTGACCTCAATGATGTTTACTGGGCGAAAATTTCAAAATCGATTTTCTTGGAGCCTTGTTTGTCATGGGTAGGTATAATGAAATGTGTGTCGTGTAATTGAAATTCACGCTTATTGCACGCGAGTGTTATTACACACGGTGTGTAATTGTTCATTCTGCAAACCTGGAGTGTATGTAATGTACACCTGCGGTAATGGTCAAATGTGACCGACGCAGTATCAGTAGATAGATAGATGTGTAGGTCTGATTAAAAACTGAATTCAATACTTTAAATACTGTAAACCCGTCCGTTTTAGGCTCACTCAGTGTGCGTGTGTGTGTGCGTGTGTCTGTGAGTGCTCTTCAACACGCATGCGTAAGACGACGTGGTAAGAAAAGGAAATGGAAAAGCTATTCCCGTTCAACATGTTCAGTAAATCATCTAAAATATTAGCCCATTTTGGACTGAAGTTTCTTCCGCCTTGCACATGGTAGAAAATTTCGAGGGGTGCCAAGTTCCATTGTTTGTATTCGAAAGTGGTCAGAATGTTTTGCAAAGAATGTAGACGCCACATTTTGCGACTGCACTGCATTACGGTGCGAAATATTGCATTGTTGTCTCCAAAATGGCTTCTTTTCTGGTGATTATCCGTTATATTTGTTCTTATTTATACTGTAAACATATGTTATGGGTGCTCGTTAGAACCGCCTCATTGAGGCGGTTCTAACGAGTACCCACAACATATGTCTTAGAGCAGAAATAAGAAAATGATGTAAACCCCATCAACCCTAGTGTTCTCTATATAAAGTGGGGTTAGGGGTGTTCATTTGACGGGCTTGTTCATGTCCCGTTTGGGAGTTTCCCATATATTGTTTGTTTGTTTGTTTGTTTTTGGGTTTAACGATACGTCAACCCTTGTGGGTCATTTTGTGTCGTCTCCCAGAGAAAGGGAGAAAAGAGATAGAAGAAGCGATGAAAGTGAGGGACAGAGGAGAAAGTGGGAAAAGAATAGAAGGGTAGAAACAGAAGAAATAACAGCAGTACCCCTCTACCCTTACCTGCTGCAATGACAGCAGGCCTTGCCAAACTGTAAGCCAATATTAGTGACGCATGCTAAACGTCACCTTCGCCTCACCCAACTACCCCCCAGTTTCCCATATAAAAGGGGGTTACAATATAAGTTGTACTGCCACGTTTTTCACCTACCACCATGACAACAAGTGAAATGAACAGCTCCGTAAACCCAACTTCATATAGAGAAAAGTGGGGTTTACGGGGAGTATACATTGTTTTTCTTATTTTTGCTCCAAGACATATGTTGGTTGTACTCGTTCGAACCGTCAAGTTCCAAGTTCCATCGTTTGTATTCGAAAGTGGTCAGAATGTTTTGCAAAGAATGTAGATGCCACATTTTGGGACTGCACTGCATTACGGTGCGAAATATTGCATTGTTGTCTCTTATTTATACTGTAAACATATGTTATGGGTGCTCGTTAGAACCGCCTCATTGAGACGTTTCTAACGAGTACCCACAACATATGTCTTAGAGCAGTAATAAGAAAAATGATGTATACCCCCATAAACCCTAGTGTTCTCTATGTAAAGTGGGGTTAAGGGGTGTTCATGTGACGGGCTTGTTCAAGTCCCGTTTGGGAGTTTCCCATATGTTGTTTGTTTGTTTGTTTTGGGTTTAAACATATGTTATGGGTGCTCGTTAGAACCGCCTCATCGAGGCGGTTCTAACGAGTACCCACAACATATGTCTTAGAGCAGAAATAAGAAAAATGATGTATACCCCCATAAACCCTAGTGTTCTCTATGTAAAGTGGGGTTAAGGGGTGTTCATGTGACGGGCTTGCTCATGTCCCGTTTGGGAGTTTCCTATATATTGTATGTTTGTGTGTTTGTTTGTTTTGGGTTTAACGATACGTCAACCCTTGTGGGTCATTATGTGTCGTCTCCCAGAGAAAGGAAGAAAAGAGATAGAAGAGATAGTTAGAAGCGATGAAAGTGAGGGACAGAGGAGAAAGTGGGAAAAGAATAGAAGTGTGGAAACAGAAGAAATAACAGCAGTCCCCCTCTACCCTTACCGGCTGCAGGGACAGCAGGCCTTGCCAAACTGTAAGCCAATATCAGTGACGCATGCTAAACGTCACCTTCGCCTCACGCAACTACCCCCGAGTTTCCCACATAAAAGGGGGTTACAATATAAGTTGTACTGCCACGTTTTTCACCTACCATCATGACAACAAGTGAAATGAACAGCTCCGTAAACCCAACTTCATATAGAGAAAACTGGGGTTTACGGGGGGGGGGGTATACATTGCTTTTCTTATTTTTGCTCCAACACATATGTTAGTTGTACTCGTTCGAACTGCCGAGCACCTACAACCTATGTTTCGGATATAGATATGAAGAATATAAGACATTTTAATCAGAAAAAATGACCGTATTTGAGACACTGTTACACAGATGTGTAATGCAGTCTACCATAACAGCAGTCCAATGCAAAATAATAATAATAATAATAATAAAAATCGCTTGTCATCAAGTGACTGTTTACCTGAGATTATTCCGGTGTCACATCCTGCTCAAGGAATTGTCACTTAACTCTGTATAAATATCACTAAAAATCACATGCAGTCATCCATAGTTAACCCTTATCTTGCTGTTCACGACAACCCCAATATTTGCAAACAGTGTAGATCCAGATCAGGTGGCTTCTGAAGAAGCCACCTGATCAGGATCTACACTGTTTGGCATTCAGCTTATGAATTTGTAGCAATAAATTACATCAAGTAATTTGATTGGATGATAGACAGAAATGGGTGTGGCTTAAATGAATATTCAGCAAGAGAAGGGTTAATTATAAATATACCTTCTTTCTACGCTCCATTCGATGTTTTAAGTAACTACAATTATAGACCGCAAAGGAAATATACTCAGTCAAAAAAGTTCCTATACTTAAAATTGCTTCTGTTACTATAGCTACTACAGATAAAAACTACACAAAGTGTGTTATGTTTTGATAAGAAGACTCATTTTTCCGTGACAAAGCACCATTTGTTTATTTTTTCGTAAATACATCATCGCATACTATTGCTTCAACCACCCAAGGGATCACTGTGTCATTTTTGCAGATAAAATCATTAAAACACGCTATGCTTTAACATCACAAATTACCCTGTACCCTACATCTCTAAAATCTGATACATGTGACATTTCATTAGATACCATTTGCCTCTATTCACAAAAGATTTGGAACTTTAGTTGCATCAGCTACGAGAAATTGACCTCCAATTCTTAGAAGTTGTGTGCGAATGCTGCTTTCAATGGGACCTCCATAGAAAATCGAAATCGATTGTGCTATATGCTACATGAATTTTCTGTATTTTTTACCATCATGATGAAAAGCAATGGTGGACACAAAGCGTTTTTTGAAAAAAAAACTGGCAAAAATTGATTGACAGGAATAAAAATTACAGCAGTTCGAAAATTGCTACATGTATATTTTTAAATGCAAGGGAGATAATTTGAGAATTTCACAAAATAAAACCTCGCATATAATGCGAGATCATGAGATATTGTAAAAGTAAAGTGTTATCCGATGTTCAGAGAATATTGTCTTCCATCTTAGACAAAAAGAGCTTTCTGCGCATGCGCAAAGTCCATTTTCTACCAAAATCTTTCTAGGCACTGATACAACGCATAATGAAGTAATGTAGTAATTTCTTCATTTGGAAATTTTTACTTCCTTATTCGTTGGCATAGTCGATGCGAAATGAAATAAAATGTAGTTTTTACTTCATTATGCGTCGATACTAAGAGGTTTGCGCAAGAATTATTTCATTTTGCGGTGATAGGTGGCATACTTAATTTTTCTTCATTATGCGTCGACAGTTTGTTTGTTTGATTTGAGGTTTAACGTCACCGTCAACACTATTTAGGCCATTTTGGAGACGATGCTTCCAGTTTTATTGGACTTTTATCCGACATTGAGATTAAATGACATCTCAATCCCTGCCGTCCAATTAAACCCAAAAGGGTTTATATGCATGGATGGGCCGACTCGCAGCAGTTTTCCTGGGCAGGATAGACCTTCTAAGCACATAACCAGTACTCATGTGCGGTCGGTATCAGCTCTGCGTGGAAGCATCGTGTAGCCCATCTATTTCTTCAAGCCCCGATGGGCGGGGGCGAATATGCGTCGACAGTATGAGGTCGGTTCTAAATGAAAAAAAAAATGCACATGTATTTTGCTTTGAGAGATGGCACAATTTTTCAAACATCACAGAAACAAAAGTAGCCCAAATATTTAAGGCTAAAACATGCATGTGGAGACTTTTATAAGTAGAATGATTTAAATCGACCCACTGAGACATTCGCGAGAAAAGGATATCTAAAAAAAATATATTACCTTAAATGCTCGGTCACATGACCTGGACCCCGCGAACAAACTTTCGTTCTCCAGTCCCGGGAGTGTTCCATACGAAATCTCAATCGGCCTAGTAGTTTCAAGGGAGATGTTTGAAAACGCTGACGACGCAGACGACACAGACGCAGATGACGACGGACCAATGACTCTCCGTTAAGCTCCCCCTGGTGAGTTATATCTAAGGTAGATTTCCTTTTAAGAGGCACCATAAGGTTTGTATAGCAAAACTCCTTAATATATAGGTATCTAGTTCCCTATAAGACACAGAAGCCTATGTGGTGTAGTAGTTATGCTATAGCTACTCGCCTGATAAACCGGGGAAGCAGGATCGATCCCAGTCTTGAAACCGAGCTCCCGTTTCCGTATGAATGAGTCTTGAAACCAAGTTCGCTACTTTGTATGATCAGCTGTTGGTGGGACGGAAACTGAAACACACTCGCACTCCTTTTAAGATGCATAGATGGACAAACAACTGGGCTATGGACTGGTCCAAGCCAATATGGTCCCCCACCCATAATATTGTGTGCACTACATGATCATGTGTTGAGCCTTAAAACACAAATGAGGGAAAAAACATCAGACATGAGACCAAAATACCGTAAGAAGTTCAGTTTTAACTCTACTAACATAATCAAATATAGTGAATTTCCGTTATTAAGACCACCTAAAATTAAGACAAATTTTGTTTTTAAAGCATATTTTGAAGGTTAACGTTACATTTTCTTTGTGATTGCGACATTCAGTGTGCTCTTGTGGAATACCATCTTTGGGACTGTTCAAATGTGGTCTTAAATACCACATTTGAACTGTCTCAAATGTGGTCTTTATATTGGAATTTACCTGTATTGCTTCCTAAGTCTTTGGTCTCCTTTCGTAGACAGCTATGTTCTTCCAACATTACTTCGTTTTGCGTCGATATGGTGCATATCAACGCGAAATGAAATATTTTTTTACTTCATTTCGCGTCGCCTACGCCAACGCTTAATGAAATAAAAAAAATCCAAATGAAGAAATTACTACATTACTTCATTATGCGTTGTATCAAGGCACAAATTGCAAGACAACTCTGGAGCAGAAAGGTATGGGCAAATGCAAGTTTGAGCATTCTCTAGCTAAACGCCCGATTTAAATGTCTACAGCCAAATGTAGCTCAATAGCTGTCAGATATCTAGTGAGTTTCATTCGAAAGTTGGTATAGTTACTTTTTGACTAAGTATACTATCTTGATGAAACTTTACACGGGACGCTGTGAAACGCCTATGACCATGGCTGTGGGCTGTTTGTTTATTTGTTTGTTTGTATTGGAGTTTAATGGCCCAGTCAACACTATTTAGGACATTTTAAGCCGGTCAGCTTACCTATCCACACTTTATCCTGGCCAGGCTTATACATTAGCGGTTAACCTGTGCATTGCACATTCTTTCGCCAGAAACTGGCAACTGCCCTTCTTGAATCAACGGAAGGGAGAGAATGACCGTAGACAAGATTTCAAGATCAATCTCCACGAAAGAATGTTGCCGATCCCGGCAGGGGTCGAACCCGCGTCCTCCTGATTACCAGTCAGACGCGCATCCGACTGAGCTACTGAGGCCGGGGACTGTGGACTGAATTATAAGTTACCTTTTCCCGCGTTCCTTAACCCATTTTGTACCAAATGGAATCTTCCTCCTTATATATAGCAGGAGTTCATTTCAAAATTTAGGGGTGTCTGGTTGTGCTTTCATCAAAATTTATTTGGAAAATGACTGAACTTTTAGTAAACAGTGGAGGCCCTGATCAGACGCCGCGTTCTGTGGCGTCTGATCTGGGCCTGTACTGTTTGCAAGGGTACCCGTTTTGGGGTTTTCGGTACTAAATGGGTTAATATGGCAAGCTTGCACTGTTTCCTTTGTTTGTTTTTGGTTGTTTGATTTGAGGTTTATTCTCCCCGTCAACACTGTAAGGGTCATTTTGGAGACGTTGCTTCCAAGTTTGTGGGACTTTTACCCGACATTGAGATGAAATGACATCTCAAGCCCTGTCGCCCAATGAAACCAATAGGGTTTATTAGCATGGACGGTCTGCCTCGCACCGCGGTTCCTGGACAGGCTTAGATCCTCTAAGCGGTTTACCAGTAGAAGTGTGCGGGCCAGATTCAGCTCTGCGTGGAAGCATCATGCAGCCCATATATTTCTTCAAGCCCCTATGGGCGGGGGCTTTCTGTTCCCTTTGTACTCAGTCGGTTTCATCCATGCATTTACCAGGTTTTCCTCGCCATTAGCGTCTATTCCAGCGACGTACCGCGGCTAACGAGAACGTCGGCATGTCAAATAACGCTGGTCAACCTGCTATCAGAATGCTAAAGGGCGGTCCCATATTGTTAGCAAGTCCGTTCAGTGTACCCCTTGGTTAATTCGAAAAGTGGGGTGCTTCCAAAGGATAACCCTTTTATAGAACATATTTAACTTCACTACAGCTGGTGTGTGGGAATGTGTGGCGGCGGTAAAACGTCTCCCTGCCCTACATCATAGTGTAGATTATATTTTCTTGTCCTTTGGGATCATTGATTCCATTGTGGAATTTTGAAAATATCTGAGGGTCACTGATGAGGCCTAATTGGCCGAAACTAGCTAGTCTGGCCCAGAAAACATGTACACTCCATATTTTTCACTTCTGTGGTGTATTCCTTGCTTCCAAAGGATAACCCTTTTATAGAACATATTTATACTAGTTTTCTTATTTTTGCTCATACCATAGAATGTGTGTACTCGTCAGAACCGCCTTACTGAGGCAGATCTTGCCAAGCAGCTACAATATATGTTTAAAGCAGAAATAAGGAAGAAATCCTTGATTTCTTTGGGCGACAGGGCTTGAGATGTCATTTTATCTTAATGTCGGATAAAAGCCCCACAAAATTGGAAGCAACGTCTCCAAAATGACCTATACAGTGTTGACGGGGACGGTAAACATCAAATCAAACAAACAAACAAGCAAGGGAAGAAATCCACAAAATTGTCAATTTTAAAGTTCTAAAAGAGCCATTATAAGGCATGGAAATGTTATCGTTACCAAGTCGCATCACTGCCCGACATTGGCCCGCTATTTTGGACTGGCTGGACCAACTGTTCCTGGGCTTAGTTGTTTACCAGCAGTTTAAGCCCTGTGCGGAAGCAACATGCAGCCCAGTATATTTCTCCAAGCCCCGATGGGCGGTAGTGGGGGTGGGGGCGCCTCATATATATTATGATACGTATTTCAGGCCTATAATTAACTCAAGTATTGTCACATACATTTTTCTGCTCCACTACCAATCAAGTGTTTACATTATACATGCACCACTGATGACAGGATGTTTATAAATCAACATAGGAAATTTATTCAATTGTGGACAAGTATCTTTAAAAAATAAAGGAATGCCATGTTATAATATCGGCCGCGCCAATCGAAAAGGGTCTCTGAGCATGTGTGCCCAGCGAAGACTCAGATCAGACTGCGCATCGGCGCAATCTGATCTGAGCCTTCGCTGTACACTACATGTTCATGTGAACAAGTCCGTGAAATGCCCCCACCCCCACTCTGAACCCCACTTTATATAGAGAATACTCGTGTTTAAGGGGATATACATTTTTTCTTATTTCGGCACCAAGACATAGGTTGTAGGTACTCATAAGAACCGCCTCAATTAGACGGGCCTCACGAGCGCTCACAACCTATG
Source organism: Lucinisca nassula (assembly GCA_963580285.1). Lineage (NCBI taxonomy): Eukaryota > Metazoa > Mollusca > Bivalvia > Lucinida > Lucinidae > Lucinisca > Lucinisca nassula. Next base: position 42,949,970 of record OY757018.1, read on the forward strand.
TTCGCAATACATGTAAGACAAATATATATCAAGCTCCAAGTCATCCCTTTTTCTTGGCGCGGCCAAATTATAAGCCATATTCTCTTTTTAACCTGGACATGGTGAGTGGCTGGAAAAATAGTCCTGCACCGGGGCATAGACTGTTTTACACTGTTCCTTTGCGGCCCCCGCCCATCGGGGCTTGAAGAAATATATGGGCTGCATGATGCTTCCACGCAGAGCTGAAACCGAGCCGCACATGAGTACTTGTAAACCGCTTAGAAGATCTAAGCCTGTCCAGGCAAAGCGGTGCGAGTCGGCCCGTCCATGCTTATAAACCCTATTGGCTTCATTGGGTGGCAGGGCTTGAGATGTCATTTCATCTCAATGTCGGGTAAAAGTACCACAAATTGGAAGCAACGTCTCCAAAATAGCCTTTACAGTGTTGACGGGGACGTTAAATCTCAAATCAAACAAAACAAAACACTGTTCCATTAAGGCCCCCGCCAATCAGGTTTTGGAGAAATAGATTGGGCTGCATGGTGCTTCCACGTAGAGCTGAAGCCGATCGCACATGAGTACTGGTAAGCCGCTAAGACAGTCTAAGCATATAACCCCTTTCTGTTTGTTTGGGCGGCAGGGCTTGAGATATCATTTCGTCTCAAGGTCGGGATCAAAGTCCCACACAGCTGGAAACAACGTCTCCAAAATAACCTAAATAGTGTTGACGGGGATGTAAAACCTCGGATTCAATATTTAAAATACAATTTTCGGTACTTGCGGGTCGTCTATTGTCATTACAGGCTTATTATGAAGAGTTCGATAATCAACCGGACTATGGTATCGGAAGTCAAACTGCGCATGTTCCTTCACATGTGTGATCGAACAATCTCTGGTAGCTCTTTGGTGAACAAAGATGGCAGCCCCCGTGGCACGATTGGTTAGGACGACGAGGAAGATCACCATTTTGAACACTGCTTATTCTACTCGTGTCTTTCATATTGTGCACATTTTACAGCTTTACAAATGAACAGGCTCTAACAACACTAAAAGTATTGGAGCAACTTTAGAATCTGTCCGCCACTTCATATTACCTAACCCTTACCCCAATGACCTGACTAACCTAACCCTTACCCTAACCTAACCCTAACCTAGCTCTAACCTAACCCTAACCATCAGTGACCTATTCCTAACCCTAACCTAACCCTTACCGTCAGTGACCTACTCCTAACATACTAAGGTCAGTAAACAGTAGCGGACAGATTCTTTATTTTGTATTTCCCCTTGGGTCAACAGTTTTTCATATTTTTCGTCGCCATCTTGTACACTGTTGTCCCAGATAAACCCACGCTTTGGTCAGGTTGGACTAGAGTTATGTCGTGACTTTCCCGCCATTGAACCAGAGGTCGTTCGATCAAAGTTTGGTTAACCATGGTTAACAACGAAATGTAGTTAACCATGGTTGGTATCATATCCAACTCACTCTATATATAACGATTCTAAAAGCATTCTGTACGTGTCGAGGTCATCGGATGCGGGGGCCGACGAGTTCGTCCCAGGAGCTTGGCGGTTCTACAAGCAGCGCTTCTGTATGGCGAAGGCGATAGAAGATGCTGAGGGTTGTACCAACGTCTGGATCGTTACGCTCTTATTCTGCCTGCTGGTTGGGAGTCAGACTTGCGACGACGAGTCTTCTTCCTGCATCGGAAGTCACGCGTTTTCCTGTATGGAAAGGTGTGTGCTTTTCCAATAGCCAAAATCACGCGGCCCTAAGAAAGAGCACAGATGACCTTCTTTTTGCGAGCACAGTAGAGCAATTGCGATTTGCAGCCGAATTGTCACTTATTTTTCTCGTTTTTTGCTCACTTTAGACCGGCCTTCAAAATTCAAAAAAAAAAAAAAAAAAAAAAACTGGCAGTGTTTCACTTTCTTCGGTGGGGCACAGGCATTCCAACGGGATTGGCTCTTGTTGGACAAACTGCCGTGGGCACTTATTACCGATTTCAATATCAAGTAGAATTTCAGTCAGTCTATTATTGGACATGTGCTAATTATTGAAAGTGGAAATTGTATCTGATTGGATACCTACACACATTTTGTGTCATAATCTGTCTAGCACTTTTCTATCCTTGTCAGTTAGTGACATCATAATCTATAGTTCAAAAGATGAAATGACAGTTCTTGAGTGCATCAGATTCATTCCAAAGCATTCCAAAAACACGCCTATACAAATACATTGTAAACTTTATCGCTGGAAAACAGAAAATTTTAAGATGAAAAGTTGTGATATTTTTCTTATTTCTTCTCAAAATATAGATTCTTGATACTCGTTAGAACTGCCTCATTGAGGCGGTTCTAACGAGTACCCACAATCTATATTTTAGAGCAGAAATAATAACAATAATGTTTACCCCTATAAACCCCAATTTTGCGATATATACACGTGGGGTTCAAGGCGGTCAGAATTATATAGGCGTGTTTTCGTGATGGTCAAATGAATACAGTAGAACTGCGATGGCTCGAACACCGATGGCTCGTTTATCATGGATGTGTCGAACCCATTCTTGAGCCCCTAAGGAAATCCTCTATATAAGAAATAGTGGGGGATAATTAAGGAGATTTTAGTCTTTTATCTTGCAAGTGTATGCTGTGTGTACTCATTAGAATCGCCTCGATGAGGCGATTCTAATGAGTACACACAGCATATATTTTTCATTATAGAACACAGAAAAAGATGTCCTTAATTGTGTGGTTATGGCTCCTGACATTAGCCCTCAGTGGCTCGAACTACCCCTGTCTCGAACAGATTTTCATGGCCCCAAAAGTGTTCGAGCCATTGAAGTTCTACTGTATTGAAATTGGTAGTAACTTACGTCTTGCTGTAGAGCTATGGTGTTCAGTATGCTTGGCCCTGGTAGACGTAAAATGCCGAAACTCGAAATAATGGACCTTACATTTGGCAAACAGTGGAGACCAAGATCAGACGCCGCAGAACGCTGTTCGCTTAAAGTATGGTAATTGGTGTCAAACTAAGAACGAATGAAATAAAATAGAAGTGTAGACAATGATCAGGAATCGATACAATTAACCCACAGATCCCATCAGTGACACCAAAGGGGAAGAACACAAACATGAAATAAACCTGGCGCCCCATATACTGTAACTGGACATCCCTAAAGCTGGTGGTATGATCTATTTACCAGTAAAGGGTTAAACAGTACACCACTAATAATAGCTCGGCTGTCACATCTGACAATGACCAATCTAAGAGTTACTATTTATGTGTTCTATTATGACTGGTGAGACCAAATTCAGCTGTTGCTGATAGAGCAAGAGAGGCCAGAGGAAGAAAGCTCTGTTTGTGATTCAATAGCTCTGGCTTTATACTGAGCGCGTTTCGGCTCGGCTTCTTGATTAATTTTCACTAACAACCCTTCTGATGAGGCAACGACTCTGTTGGTATTTTGAAGTCCAAGAAGGATGCTTTGAGGGTGTCTGTAACGCTTCGTCTTGCCACCATGAGTGGGATTAACCATTTCCAGTTCTCCATAGAGTGTTTCCTTTGGCTAACGTCCCTCAGGTATCCAGATAACACGGCCTGTCCAATTTCAGAAGAGTATGCTTTACATCCCTGCCCTTTACAGGATTTCTGTATCTGGAATCCTGTCTTGCCACTAAACCTTTACAGCTTGTGTGGAAGTTATTCAGTCTTTTGGCATGCCATTGGTAGACTGTCAATGTTTAGCATGCGAATAATAGTATTGGCAGCACCACAACTTTGCGTCACGTCCGATTCGATTTCGATACCAAACACTATCACGTAGTTGGCTAAATGCTGAACTAGCTTTGGCATTCCAGGCAATGACTTCATCAATGTGCACGACTCTTGACAGTGTGCTTCCTAGCCAGGTGAACTCTGGTGTACCGCTTGCAATCTTTAATTTACTGTGAAGATATGCTCCGTAAGACAAGCCACCGGCCTCGGTAGCTCTGTCGGATGCGCGTCTGATTGGTAATCAGGAGGACGCGGGTTCGATTCCTGTCGGGATCGGCAACATTCTTTCGTGGAGATTGATCATGAAATCTTTTCTACGGTCATTCTCTTCCTTCTGCTGATTTAAGAAGGGCAGTTGTCAGTTTCTGGCGAAAGAATGTGCACTGTACTGGTTAACCGCTTATGTATAAGCCTGCCCAAGCAAAGTGTGGATAGGTAATCTGACCGGCTCAAAAATGACCTAAATAGTGTTGACTGGGCCGTTAAACTCCAATACAAACAAAGAAACAAACTTGTAAGGCTTGCCAGGTGCTGAATGATTTTTTATGCTAATTGTAAGGTCATTCAATTACTTGATCCATTCCTTTTCATGTTGTTTTCTGCCATGGCATCAACAAAGAGAAACTCATCTAGCATCTCTGTCTGGACCTTGGACTTAGCTTGCAACCGTCTAGGTATACCATTGTCACGATCCCGAAAATGATATGCATGGTCCTACATATGAGCATGGCAGAAATTATCAAGCTGAAAAGCTCTATTATATACAGTAAAGTTCTTAAATTAAGACCACCTTTTTGACTGTTTAAAGTTGGTCTCTGACCAGAGGACACTGCATGCAGAAAGCAGAAATGAAAAAATAACTGCAACCTACTAAATAAGCTTTTTTAAAGCAGAATTATTCTTAAGTTTTGGTGGCCTTAATAGTGGAATTTTAATGTATTTAGGTCGAAAGCATCGAAACACCCTCATGGTGAAGAACCGAAATCAAAGTTGTTGCTGATGAGTGGTGAAATGTCCGATGGCATTCATTCACCATGATCTGTGAAACACATATAGTCCATAGCCTACATCAGAGAGGTAAACATAACGAGCCAGTTCGATCATCGACCGTACTATGGTAGAAGAAGTCGAACTGCGCACGTTCTTTCACCGGTGTGATCGAACAACCTCTGGTAGAACTTTGGTTAACAAACCAGGCTGAGTTCGATCACATTCTAGTTAGCCATTGGTTAACCACGGTTCGTGATCGAAGTGCCTCAACATATGCACACTGCAAAAGAGTCTTGTAAAAGCGTCTATATCTTGTAGCTGGCAAAAAGATATATATAGAAATAGATGTCCAGGAAAAGCCACAGTCAAAGATTACAGACTGCCAATGGCACTAAAAGTAACTTACAAAGAAGAATACAAAATACGAAATAAACGCCCCACAAATAGCATAGCAACCAGCTCCCTCTTCGCCACAAGAGGTGATAGCGGTGCAACAGGCAATAAAACTTAAAGAAATAATAACAATAATCATCACGAAAACACGCCTATATAATTTTGACCCCCTTGAACCCCACTTTTATAAAGTAAAACTGGGGTTTCCGGGGGCGGTTCTAACGAGTGCCCACAATCCTTATTTGGAGCAGAAATAAGAAATATATCACAATTTTTCATCATAAAATTGTCATTTTTTTCGGCGATAAAGGTGTTAATGTATTTGTATAGGCGTGTTGGCGTAATGATACAGCTATAAGCACATACAATGGTACTAGCTGCTCCTCGCTTGGCACTCAGATTTACAGGGTAGAGCTAGGACTGGTCGACCCAGTGACAGGATAATGTGACTGGGTGTGGGATCTGTGGGGTCTGGGACATGATACTTCAGTGAGGCAGCACTACAAAAGTGAGCATTGAGCTCCCTGTCGCAACCAGACTCCGTCGTGATATGACTGAAAAATTGTTGAAAGCGACGTTAAACCCGAATACACACACACACACACACACACACACACACACACACACACACACACAAGCACATACAACATGGAAAGCTCCGTTGGAAAACCCGACAAAGCTACATCAAAAATAAATCGATTCTTTAGGCCCAACCATCGCTCTAGGTTCTAATATTATTTAAAATATACAAAATAGCATTACGCAAACACGCCTATACAAATAGATTGCCACCTTTATCGCCGAAAAATGAACATTTTATGATGAAAAATTGTGATATTTTTCTTACTTCTGCTCAAAATACAGATTGTGGGTACTCGTTAGAACTGCCTCATCGAGGCGGTTCTAACGAGTACCCACAATCTATATTTTAGAGCAGATATAAGTAAAAAAAATAAGGTATACCCCCAGAAATCCCCAGTTTTCCTATATAAAAGTGGGGTTCAAGGGGGTCAATATTATATAGGCATGTTATCGTGATGGTCCACTTGAAGGTAACTAACACAGTCAATGGACCATAAATGAATAACATTAAAATTAGAACAAACTGAAAAACAAATCAATTTAAATAACTGCGATGAAACAAAGATTAGGGCTCGTACATGTAACATGTTCCACACTCTGTAAGCCGGAGCTAAAGACACTGCTATCCAAATATTCGCTTAAAGTTATGGACTGCGATAGTCTGCATTGCAGAATGTTTTTCAAAGCTATATACATATATTTCATAGTGGAGATACAAGTATTAGGGAACAAATAACCACAACTGGAGCGTGGCATCTAACTTTACGGTTGTGTTTAATAAATTGAAAAGGCTACGGAAATCAAACTGAAAGATCCAATATGACATATAAAACAACACACATTCACGAAGGCGATGCTAGCGCTGCTGCCATGCAGGGAACAAGACAAAAGAGTATGAAGGCATACTAGAATAACAAAATAAGTGATGCTATATAATGAGGTAAATAATATACTATAATATAATGACTAGGCTCGGTACATGTTGACAAGAGTAAAACAGCCGATCTTAATTATTTAAGCCTACACATGTACGGAAAACAAAAGCAAAAAATTCATTCAAATTAATGGTTCACTATATGATGTCAAAGTAAATGAGTAGCTTCTTCTAATAAGAATTCACCAATCCTAGTGAAAGAATCAAATGAGCCCCGCCAAGCGAATTTGTGTCTTCGAGCATTCCGTCATGACAAATTTTAACTGCACATGCCCAGCCATTCAGAGGGGCCAGGGATATGGCTTTCTGTCTGAAGGTTCCTCTTGATTCACTACTTGTATTGGCGAGCAGCGAAGGTTCTGGCGAGACTGGGCGGATGCGCAGGCTCGCCTGAACCTTCGCTGCTCGCATAGGCGATAAGTACCAAAACTGCTTGACGGGGCCCAAATACAATGTTGTAAAACTAAAAACTGGAATTTGTTAAGAACAACGTTTACTTCTAACACTTCTCACCTCCTTGTAATTACCCATTATATGGCTACCTGCAAGTTGATGTGGAGGTGGGGAGAGTGGGGATGGGCTAGCTATTGAGTACCCGAAGAACCCCTACCGCGCCTCTGGCGAAATTACCCATAGCCTGAGACACTATATATAAAGAGTCAACAGGCCTAGGAAGACAGATGCAACCTCTGTAAAGTGACGAAGCCCCTCCACCTATCATGCAAATGTCACTCGTCTGAACAGCCACATTAGATGTCACAGTTGCACCACCACACCGCAGCCCGTAGAAAGAAAGATAAATTGGAGGATTCAATCCCCATTGGAGAACTAGGTCTTTTTTACCACAATGTCAATTATAGACTTGGAAAAGGGAATAATTTTTCCAGTAGATGAACGAACGCCAAAAGCAGGTTGATGAGATAATTCTGGGAGGAGTTCACCATGTGCTAATACAATTCCACAGGGCATAATACTGAAGAAATCCATGATAACGGAGCCTAATGTATCCTGTTTGTGTTATGCTTCTGGTTTGTCTTAGTCAATTTAACGATTACCAACATCGTCACACAAACACCCCTTTATAATGTTGACCCCCTTTAACCCCACTTTTATTTAGTAAAAGTGGGGTTTACAAGAGTATATATTATTTTTCTTATTTCTGCTCAAAACAAAGATTGTGAGTACTCGTTAGAACCACCCCGTCGAATATATGTTTCGATCAGAAATACGAAAAAAAAAAAAAAATAATAATAAATAAATAAAAAATATCAGGATTTTTTTTCTGAAAAGTTTCATTTTTGTATGTAAAATTTTCAATATATATTTGAATAGGCGTGTTTTCGTGATGATACCTGAAGTCCCATCTGGTCAATCAAGCACGGACGGTCCGAATCGCACCGCTTTGCTTGGGCAGGCTTAGACCCGCTAAGCGGTTTACCAGTATTCGTGTGCGGCCGGTTTCAGCTCTCCGTGGAAGCATAATCAGAATCAGAATTATTACTGGTGTGTCACATTCATACCCCAGGACCTGTGATATGGGAAGTTAGTCCCTAGCTCTAACCAAAGAGGCAAATTTAGCTACACAATCATCAGCACCTTCAGCTGTCGAAATAATCGAATTGGGAAGGGCATTCCGATCTCTAATGGTTCTGGGCAAGAACGAATCTTTATAAATGTCAGTTCTTGTAGTAAGGGTCTGAAACGCCAACGAATGGTGATTTCTACAGTGTCTAGCTGGGGGAACAAGGTCGTCTTTTGGAATGCTGGCAGCACCCTTTAGACCTTGTAAAAGGTTGAGCCTACTGTCTTTTCGCCTTTTCTTGAGAGACTCACACTTTAATTTTCCAAGTATTCCAGTCTACAAATCTAGCAGCTCTATTCTGAACTTTCTCGATTTCTTCGTTAAGGACCACTCCACTGGGGTCCCAGATACAACTACCATATTCCAAGAGTGGACGTACAAGACCTTTATATGCTGCCTCTTTTACATCTTGAGGGCACTGTTGAAGATTTCGCCTCAGGAAACCAAGCGTTCTATTTGCTTTAGTACACATGTGTGATTGTCACTCCAAGGTATTTAATGGAGTCCACATTCTCGAGGACCGTTTCCTCTAAGGTGTAAGAAGCCTAAACTTTATTAGATCTCTTCCTAGTTATCTGCATAATATTGCATTTAACTGGCTGAAATCTCATGCCCCATTTTCGGGCCCAACATCCTATTCTATCAATGCAAGTCTGAAGTTTCAATCACTCATCTGTATCTCTAGTTTCCCGGTATCAAACAGAGTCGTCTGCGAACAGTCTTATTTCTGAGCCAATGCCAGTGGGAATATCATTGATGTACAGGGAGAGCAATAGTGGACCAAGAACAGTCCCTTGCGGGACACCAGAAAAAACTGGAGCCCACTACGAAGATTCACAATTAACAACAACGCGCTGTTTTCTGTAGCAAAGAAAGGTATCTACCCATTTGAGGGTCCCCGATTCCGTAACCAAATAACTTAGATTTAAGTAGTTCATGAGGAGGGGTGTCAAAAACCTTTTCGAAGTCCAAAATAAATGGGTCTACCTGCCCCAACTTTGTCCAAGATTTTTGCCCAATCATTAATAACTTAGCTCAGCTGAGTTTCACAACTATGCCTTTTCCTAATTGCATGTTGTCTGTCTGACAAAAGTTTATGTTCATCCAAGAGGGCCATGATGTTTGAGCAAACTATATGTTCAAGCAATTTACACAGACCACAGGTCAGAGACACAGGGCGATTACGGGCAAGAGCCCTATCTCTTTTTTGAAGAGTGGACAGATATTCGCTAAGAGCCATTCTTTAGGGAGTTCACCCGTATCAAGAGACTGTTGAAAAAAAGGTGCAAAAACTGGACCAAAGTCATTTGCTAGTTCCTTCAGGACTCTAGGATGAAGCTCATCAGGTCCTAAGGCCTTACTGGGGTTTAAGCCTTGCAGTAACTTGATCACTCCTGCAGCTGACACAATAATATTATCCATGAATGGGGCCGAACTTCAAGTCAATGGAACCTCCATGAACTCAGTTTTATTAAACGCATCATTGAATTGACCAACTATAGTTCCTCTGCCCTTTCAGAAGCTGATTCAGCCACCCCGTTCCCTCCTCTTTTATTAAGATGCGGGATACCTTGCCAGTCTTTCTTCTGGCTATCGATATATCTGTAGAAGTCTCTGGGGTTTGCCTTTTCATCACCTACCAAGTTATTCACATACAAAATTTAAATCGTGCTGATTTTTTTTTTTTTATATAAGTCTTGATTTCACGTCTCAAGTTTTCAAATTTTGTCCGGAGTTACCCCTTCCCGTCCTTTTTGCCTTTGCGCGAATCTTATTCCTTCTCCGATTTCTTTCTTCTGATCTCTGGTGTGATCTGGGGAATAGACGATACAGACCTACTAGTTTTTGAGGGGATGTGTTTTTCGGCCGAAGTTTGGATGAAAGAGTTTATCAAATCAAAGTTCTCCTGTACAGGCCGAGCATCTGAATGACCATTGAAGTATTTCTCCTTTGCAAATCTGAGTGCATCCTTCCTCATAGTTTCATGATTCTGATTCTGATTCATAGTCACCTTTCTTCCGATGCAGCCGATCTATTTCTTCAAGGCCCAATGGGCGGGGGCCGTCCCAATAGAAGAGACCAGAGGACACAGTCTTTCACAGCAATGCACCAAACCCCATGTTCCATTTTATCTTTTTTTCTTCTAATACTGCTACTCGCTCACATCTGAGCATTACGAGCAGGATTTCCTGGGTGGTAACCAGTACTTTAGCTCCTCATGAGCTTCATAATTTGCAAATGAAATACATACAACTATATGTACATGTAATAGGTTACTCGATGTAGGTAAGGGTGGGGTTGTGAGTGTGTGTGGATGGGGTAGGGGGGTGGGTGTGTCGGTGGAGGCGAGTTCACGACAAAGGGACAGCTAGCGGGAACAAGACAGTTCCCCGACAAGACAGTTCCCCGACACGGTTTTTGGAGACAGTTCCCCGACACATTTGAAGACAGTTCCCCGACACTTTTGAAGACAGTTCCCCGACACTATTGTTCATAGTTAAATGACCTGTGACTGATAATTATATTTGTCAATTAGTTCCCAGACACTTTTGAAGACAGTTCCCGACACTATTGTTCATAGTCTTAATGACCTAATTGGCAATTAGGGATAAGATATATTAGTTATAATTTGGACGTTTCTTGCTATGGCAACTATATTTATGAGCTGCCTGAAATTTCCTCGTTGATTTCAAGACAGTTCGAATAATTATCATTATTGTTCGCATAACAGCGTTAGATATCTATTTCATATTCTTATACGTCAATAATATTTATTTAAAACAAAAACATTGAACTCATCTTCATTTTTCAAATGTTTATTATATGGAAAAATGACAATTAGAAATATACTATTGCTTTTCCTAGAAGACATTTTTGTTTTGTTTAAATGTGTGCATGTTCATTAACTGAACATGCTAGTTCGCTTAATTTCAGGTGTATTCATTAAACTTATTGATAATGGTATCAAGTATAAGCTTTTATTTTACATCGGGGAACTGTCTTCAAAAATGTCTATGAACCCATAATTTAATATTTCTAAACGTTTGTCGGTGAATTGTCTTCAAAATATTGATGAACACATAATAACTATCAATTATGATAATCATCATGATCAGTCATAGGTCATTTGACTTTGAACAAAAGTGTCGGGGAACTGTCTTCAAAAGTGTCGGGGAACTGTCTTCAAATGTGTCGGGGAACTGTCTCCAAAAACCGTGTCGGGGAACTGACTTGTCGGGGAACTGTCTCGATTCCCAGCTAGCTGTTACTGTTGATTGCACGTCAACTAAGTGACTAGTTCTCATCGAGCATGCGCATATATCCAGGAAGTGCGGGAATCTAAACCGAAAGAAGAAACTGGGTGTACGATAATCTTTTATGTTAGTTTTCGGCTTTGATAAATGAAAGGCATACTAAAGCTCGCTGGACTTCAAACTGATGCATATTTTCAGAGATTTGTGACACCCAGTGTTCCTCTGAATACAGTGGTTGTTACACTGTTTCAAAAGAAACGTTTGACAGTTCAAACGTGTACATAAGAGGGGTTCATATGGGGAAATCCTGCTTTTTCGTTATCAGTCTAGACATTCACCATATTTGCATTTATTGGCTGGCTCCCAGCTTGCACATTGTCAATATCGGAAAAACAGGTAACCAGACCCCCTGACCTTTTAAGGTCAGGGGGGTCTGGTTACCTGTTTTTCCAACACTTATAACCTTCAGACTAGGAACCAGCAGATAATGCAAATAAGGTGAATACTGAGACGGTGAAATATTGGCCATTGCCTCTGTTTTGTTCCTTCATCTTATACTGTGATCAGTTACATTTGACAAATCAAATGACATTCATTGACCAGGATTTTTTCCTGAACAGGGACCTCCACTCCAGTTAATGACTTGCCTTTGACATGTCTAGCCTTCTGTAGCACTGCTGCTAATGATGGCTCTGTAGTTAGATCCCCTCCAAAATCTGTGGTGGTCTGTGTGTTGCTGAGAATTTGTGTGTGTGTCTGGGTAGGGTGCGACGAATTTTTTTTCCTGTGTCTTCCAGGGCGTTGTTCAAGTGGCTTTTGAACATGTTCAGGGACGTAGCGTTGACAGTTTCGGTTGGTAGCTTATTCCAGCTGATAACAGTTCTGTGGCTGAATCTGTTGAATCCGTTGCGCATCCTTGCGTGTGACTTTGAGAGTTTGTAGTTGTGTCGGCGGTTGGTGTTTGATGATAGGCAGTGGCTATTCGTACGGCCCCGTACGAATAGCCTGCATTGGCTAATCGTACGGCCCCGTACGATTAGCCTGTATTGGCTAATCGTACGGCCCCGTACTTTTAGCCAATATAGGCTATCTTGGCTAATCGTACGGCCATTCTAGTTCGGTACCAAGAAAATGATACTGTTGGTGGTATGAAAAATAAGCTGATCGTACGGCCTTGAAAGACTAGCCATTCCTAGCCCCTATGTGAAACGTGCTGAAACCCCAAATATAAAGAATATTAATGGACGGGCGGTGAAGTTTGTATCAAATTGACCAAATGGTTTAGGAGGAGTTTGCATTTAAAGAAACTGTTGACGGCGCACGACAGACGACCCACGACGCAAGGCTATGGAACCGCACTTCTTTTAGAAGGCGTAACAAGTCCATATAATGAACACCCCTCTTAACCCCCCTTTATACACAGAAAAAGTAAGGTTTACGGGGGAATTTATTATTTTTCTTATTTTGCTATAAGACATAGATTGTGAGTACTCGTTATAGCCGCCTAATTGAGTCGGTTCTAACGAGCACCCACAATCCATATGTGGACAAGAATTAAGAAAAATATCAAACATTTTTACCTGTCGTATGATCATAGCTCTAAATCAGGAAGCTTTTTATTTGTCCGTTTATTTTGGATTTAACGACACGTCAACCCTTCTCGTATCCCAGAGAAAGGAAGATTGGAAAACAAAACATGACAAATGTAGACGGACAGAGTGACGGACAGACAGGGCGATTACTTAGGGAACCCACAAAACATTTCATCGGGGCTTGAAGAAATATATGCGCTGCATGGTGCTTTCACTCAGAGCTGAAACCGACCGCACATGAGTACTGATTTTATTTTGTTTGATTTAAGGTTTAACCCTTTCCCACTCAGGGATTTTGTGAATATTTTTAGTGGGGAGGCGCGCGAAAAAACAGATCACTTTTAGGCCAACAAGTCCTAAAGCAAACATAACTATCCAGGAGTAGGAAATGTAGATTTTAGGTTCTTCTGGGTCTTAAAATAGGGTGTGGGGTGCAGACACGTAAAAACACGTATCTGAGTGGGAAAGCGTTAACGTCCCCGTCATCACTGTGTATGTCATTCTGGAGACGTTGCTTCCAATTTTGGAAGGGTTTATATGCATGGACGGTCCGACATGCACCCGCTTATAAGCCCTATTAGTTTCATTGGGTGACAGGGCTTGCGTTGTCATTTCATCTCAATGTCGGGTAAAAGTCCCACAAAATTGAAAGCAACGTCTCCAAAATGACCTATACAGTGTCACAGTGACGGGGACGTTAAATTTTTTCTACGGTCATTTTGTCCTTTCCGCTGATTCAAGAATGGCAGTTGTCAGTTTCTGGCGAAAGAATGTACACTGTATTGGTTAAACGCTTATGTGAAAGCCTGCCCAGGAAAAGTGTGGATAGGTAAACAGCTCGGCTCAAAAATGATCTTAAATAGTATTGACTAGGCTTTTAAACTCCAAAACAAACAAACAAAACAAACTTGACTATCGTAGTAGCGAGACACTTGGAACAATTTAAGGGTGAAAAAGATGTGTGACCAACGAACACACTAATTCGCCCGCGAAGGCGCAGTCTGATCAGACTCTTACCTGCTAGTGTTATCCTTCTATTAAAAAAGAACAACCCTCTAAATCCCAATTTATATAGAAACTAGAAACGCGTCCATAGGACACGGATGCCCCCGCCTGAAAATATGTCTATGTTCGTATTCATCCACTGTGTTTAAGTTTTGGACCCTTTTTTCACATTTGACCGCTAAGTATGACCTTGACCTTGGAGGTAAGGACCTTGGTTTTGTGGGAGGCAGATTGTCTCATGATGGCCAACATTTCTGCCAAGTAATTTCAAAATCCGTCCATAGATAAGAAAGTTATTGACCGTGCGTTTAAGTTTCGGACCTTTTTTTTAAACTTTGACCTCTAAGTCTGACCTTGACCTTGGAGGTACAGATCTGGGTTTGCACGTGAAACATTGTCTCATGATGGTTAACATTTCTTCAAAGTAATTTGAGTGTTAACATTTCTGCCGAGTCATTTTAAAATCCATCCAGAAATAAGGAAGTTGTTGACCACGTTTAAGTTTCGGACGCACGAACGGACAGACGGACAGGGCAACGCTATATGCCCTTTCCACCATTCTTCGAATGGCGGGGGCATATAATACTGGGGTTTACGGGGGTATATACTTTTATGCTCCCCGAAGAATTTCGGGGGAGTATATAGTCGCCGCTTCGTCCGTGCGTCCGTCCCGCTCTTGTCCATAAACTTACCATCCTAAGCAAACTGATGATTGATAGTACCATTAAACAATTATTTTTTTCTGTTGACATGTATATGCAATCGATATTAATATTTAACAATACTTATATCTATCTATCTATCTTCTTATACTGAGTCGGTCATATTTGTCCATTACCTCAATTGGGTTGGTGGCTAAATTTAGAATTTAGCACACACAAAAAAAGAATAAATACATAAATAATATAATTCTGTTTCATACTGCCCAATACACATTTAATATTCGCAAAATATATTTTGACGTATTCCTTGGTACCGAATTATAGCCGTACGATTAGCCTATATAGCATATATTGGCCAAAAGTACGGGGCCGTACGATTAGCCAATACAGGCTAATCATACGGGGCCGTACGATTAGCCAATGCAGGCTATTCATACGGGGCCGTACGAATAGCCACTGCCTTGATGATAACTCTAGGTTGTTCAGATGCACGTTGTCATACAGTCATGTAGGCTAATTCTGCGCATCTGCCAATTCGGCGAATTGAGATTATTTCAAAATTAAATGAACCAGATTAAATGTTTTCATTTTTCTTTGACAGGTATCAAAACAAAGCTTCAAATATTATTTTGGATGAGACTTGGGATGTAAACTGGGCGAAGGAAATGCATTTATTGTTTTTACCTGAATCAGGCTTAATGAGCTCCACAGGCCTTAACTTAATTTTGAATTTTTTTTACAGACATCAATTTTTTTCAACCAATTTGACCATCAGCTTTTAATAAACACATGACAAATCAAGTATAACAACAAAACATCTTTCCTTGTCTAAAGTATTGTATCTTGACTGGATGTTATAATTAACTTATTGTTCAGGTGCGCGGAATTAGCAGACACAATTGATGGCGTCTTAACATGGGGGTGTGTCTTTTTAAAGACTGACCACAACATAACTGCACCAGAGAAATTAATGGTTTCAATTGTCTTTTAACAAGCTAAGACAACTGTATAGCATAGTGCTGCAAAATAGGTTTTGGATCCCTGGAATGGATGAAACAAAAGCTCAAAGTCTTAAGTGCGCAGAATTAGCCTACAGCACTGTTGTTTTGCATGATCTTAAACAGTTGTATCATATCAGCGCATTCTCGGCGGTAACATAAAGTGGGTAGACCCAAGTGTTTTAATCTTTCCTCATATACAAAAGAAAATATCAACAAGATTGAAATTTTGCAGCGTAGGGCAGCCCGTTGGGTCACAAATGATTTCTTTCCCTACAGCAGTGTTACAGACATGATGGGTGAGCTTGGATGGTGGTCACTTGAGCTCAGATGCTACATGTATGATACGCGCCTTACAATGTTTTATAAAATCGTTTACGGTTTGGTCGCTATACCAGTTCCGTCACAGTTCGAACGCCTAGCGACAAACACGCGTCACCACTCTCTGGCTTACAGGCAGATACACACCTCTGTCTCGTATTATTATTATTCATATTTCCCTATGTCGGTTGTTCTTTGGAACAGGCTACCAGCTGATCTCGTCCTGGTTTCTGATCTTGACTCTTTCAATTCAAGAGTCAGTTCAATAAACCACAGGCTCCCTTAAGGTAATACTGTTTTTGTCCTGCTGTTAAACTCTCCTTACTAACACCCAAAATCTTGCATCTATGATCACCTTTCTTTTATTCTTTTAACTCTGCACTATCGCACTTTTACTTCTCTTACTAACACACCATGTGCAACCATCCTAATAACACTCGCAAGAGGGTTGAGGATTATATAGAGATAGATATGTAAACTGTTTACACCCTGCCACAAGCTTAGTTGCCCATCGCTGCACATGCTCAATAGCTAGAATGTCTTTTTTTTAAACGAGGGAGACCAAATTGTACTGGCATACTCCTGATGTGGACGCACAAAACTTTTGTAAAGTGGTAAAAATATGTCTTTGTCAAGACAGGAGAAAGTCTTCTTAATAAAACCTATTGCCTGGTTAGCCTTTTTTACCTTTTCTGCAATGTGTTTCGTGAATTTCAGTTCATCATCAACAATGACTCCCAAATCTTTTTCTTCATGTACTTGTTCAATGTTGGTTCTTGGTGTCTAGGATTGTCTTTTCCTAGGTGGATACTTTTAATGCCCTAATCTGAAATACAACTGCACTTTGTTGCATCAATTCTTGCAAATGCATGTTTTGAAATTTATTTTGCCACAACGGGGGACTGAACCAGGAACTGTAGTATTAGAGGCAATTGTGCCAGCCACTGAGCTACTGTTGACTATGGTATACAGTGCTCCAGCTATGATTCAAGAGCACAGGGGTGCTGGGTAGGGTACTTTCACGCAGTCGGGCAAGAATGAGGGCGTCATTTCAAGTATGAAGAATCAAAGAGATGTTACAAATGATAACAAAGGCATGTCATGTAAATTGTCTGAAACTTGAAGGCACATATAATGAGGCTGAGTGAAGGGAAGAGTGCTGGGTATTACCCGCACTCTAGCCTGGCTAGAGTGCCGGGCCCATCACTTTAGCCACCAAGTCTAGAGTGCCCGACCTGGCACTCTAGCCTCAGTGTCTAGGGTGCTGGTACTTCATTATATGTGCCTTCAATCAGGTAAACATGAATCAGTTTTTTATTTTAGTCCAAATTTCATGAAATTTTCACCAAAAGTAGGTTTTGGGGGCAATGGCATCGCCCCATAGTGACTAGAAGAGAGTGAATTTTGTCTTACTGCAGAATGTCTATTTTGTATCTGAAACCCAAAATAGTGAAAAATGCTGCCTTCTGTGGCACTGCTCTGGGCCTACAGTGTTTGCAAATAGTTAAGCTATTTTCCAAATAAATTTTGAAGAAAACACGATCTGACATCCTTCCATTCCATTAAGTACAAAATGGTTTAAAATTACTCAGTATTAGAAAATATAACATAGTTCAATTAATATATTCACCCTGGTGTAGGATACACATTAAATTATGTCATAACTGACTGGTGATTTTCAGGCAAATTTAGGGCATGCACAATCGCAAGAGTAGGATTTTAAGGAGAGACCCATCTAAAAACAGTGGATGGGTGTAGAACAGTGATGGTCCACATCAAATGCCACTTTCTGCAGTGTCTGATAGGGCCCTACACTGTTTGCAAACAGTTTTAACTATTTTCCAAATAAATTTTGAATAAAACACAACCTAATATCCCTAAATTTTGAAATAATCTTGTGCTTATTTACTTGCAGGTAGCAGGTAGGATCAAAATTAGGTCGCTTGTCACATTCATTTTTCTGGAGAGCCTGTGTGTTGTCAGATATCTGAGTTTGCTGAGCTGTATATAATTGGACCAGTATACTGATTGGCCCTTTGTAGTTGTCAGTGTGCTGGCTGTGACAAACTCGGAATCAGGATTGTTGCTTGACACCCATCATAAATCATTAAAAATCATCAAATCACTACCCGGAATATTAAAATGAAGGTCTCCCTGTTTCCCATGGTCTTAATTCTTGGGTTCACTCTTTGGAAAACAATTTAAAGAATGCATCCAGATGATGGAAATCAGGAGTGCAAGATTACTAATAAGGAGAGCAGTAGTAGAATTTCCCAGTACTTGGCATTTACAAGGAAGAATGGGAACAGAAGGTGTTTGGAGGGCTTGTGAAACAAACCCCGGCCCAAGGTTTCGCTGTGGACTCTGCAAAAAGTATTGCTAAGGTTCCGAGAAACGGATAGAATGTGAGGACTGTAACAAGCGCTTTCACTCCTCATGTTCTGATTTGGATAACAGACAATTGTTAGAAATTGAATTTAGAGCTGGAACTTGGTATTGCAAAGACTGCTAAGCCGACTGTGGTCTTTGCAGTGGTGCGGTCCTTAATGGCCACAAAGCTGTTCATTGTGATCAATGTGAAATGTGGATACACACTGACTGTTCCTTCATTTCAGATGCAGAATATGGCACTTTGGTAAACTCAAGCTGCCACTGGATATGTCCAAAATGTGACTCCTTCTTTGATGAATATGTTTGTTTGTTTGATTTGAGGTTTAACATCCCCGTCAACACTGTAAAGGTCATTTTGGAGACGTTGCTTCCAATTTTTATTGAGATGAAATGACATCTCAAGCCCTGTCGCCCAATGAAGCCAATAGTGTTTATTAGCATGGACGGTCAGCCAAACAGGTTTGAACCTCTGTCAGAGGATAAGAGAGGCAAATCTTCGACTGCTGCTGAAACGAAGTCAAATTTTGTAAAAGGTTTGAAACTTTGCAGTATAAATATAAATGGAATTAGAGGAAAAATTCTTGAACTTTTAGCTTTCCTCGATACATCTCAACCTCATATTGTTGCTATTCAGGAAACAAAGATTGACAGTTCAATTACCACATCTGAGCTTTTCTCTGAAACTTGTCAGTACTGTGTCTAGAGAAAAGATAGGAACTCTCATGGCGGTGGGGTGATGTTGCTCATTCATAGATATAGACATCCCTCACATGCCTTTCATGGAACTGGAAAATGACACCAAATCGGTCTGGGTTAAGGTTTTTGCAAATAAAACTTCCCACTTCGTAGCAAGTTGGTATCGACCACCAAATGGTACGGGCAAAAACTTTCATTTGTTTAAAGACCAACTGGATTGCATTAAAACGCAACACAAGAGTAAAAAACTCCCCCGTATACTCGCCTTGTAAACCAGGGGTCGCAGGATCGATCCCGGGCTTCCCTAGACTTTCGGATGAGTCTTTAAACCGAGGTCCCGTCTCCGTATGACCTTAGCTGTTGGTGGGACGTAAAACTTAAACACTCACTCACTCACTCCTCCTGTACATGATCTAGGTAACCTCAACTTCAGAGACATTGCTTGGCCCGACAGGCTAAAAAAACAAGGCACAATGCTGAGTCAGTCCGAAGGACAAATATTAATTGACATTATGAACAATCATGGCCTGGAATAAATTGTTAACTTCCCCACTCATGATAAGAACACATTGGATCTGATCCTTACGATTTTGCCAGGACAATTCGAAGACATTCATTCCCCAGATAAACTAAGTGACCATGATATTGTCTCCGGATATTTGAAAATTCACATCCCACCAATAAAGAAACCTCGGAGGAAGGTTCACTCGTATCAGAAAGGTAACTATGAAACTATGAGGAAGGATGCACTCAGATTTGCAAAGGAGAAATACTTTAATGGTCATTCAGATGCTCGGTCTATACAAGAGAACTTTGATTTGATAACTTCTTTCATTCATACTTCGGCCGAAAATCATATCCCCTCAAAAACTTGTAGGTCTGTATCTTCTATTCCCTGGATCACTCCAGAGATAAGAAGAAAAATTCACAGAAGGAATAAGATTCATGCAAAGGCAAACTAGATCTGCAGTCGACAGGTCGATGGTATACCATCGCAAATACCAGCTTTTTCTATTAATAACACTAATGACTATGTATTAGCTAGCCAAAACTACATGTAAGTTAAAAACAGTTGCAAAGAAGACTCTAACTGATAAGCAAAGTTTCAGAAGTGTAACTCTTATAGTTTAGAAGATATGGCAAAGCCATACTTTTTTACCTTTGAACTTGGGATTATGTTGAGGTCCACCTAAAGTATTCCAATTTATTCTACATGTATATTCCAACAGCCATCCAATAACCAAGTTTCAGAAGTGTAACTCCAATAGTTTAGAAGATATGGCAAAGTCATACTTTTTGACGTTTGACCTTGGGGTCGAGGTCACACCAAAAGTAGCCCCAACATATTCTATATTCCAAGGACCATCCAATAAGCAAAGTTTCAGAACTGTAACTCCAACAGTTTAGGAGATATGGCAAATCGTAATTTTTGACCTTTGACCTTGAGGTCATGTTGAGGTCAAGGTCACACCAAAAGTCTCCAAATTTATTCTATATTCCAAGGGCCATCCAATAACCAAAGTTTCAGAAGTGTAACTCTAATAGTTTAGAAGATATGGCAAAATAATACTTTTTGACCTTTGACCTTGGGGTCAAGGTCACACCAAAAGTAACCTGACATATTCTATATTCCAAGGACCATCCAATAAGCAAAGTTTCAGAAGTGTAACTCCAATAGTTTAGGAGATATGGCAAATCATAATTTTTTACCTTTGACCTTGGGGTCATGTTGAGGTCAAGGTCACAAAAAAGTTGCCCACTGCCGTCTACATTCCATGTACTATCCACATGCGAAGCTTCAAAAGTGTAACTTCAGTGGTTGCAGAGGAGATCCATTTACAAGAAACGTGACAGACGGACTGACGCCGGAGTGACTTGTGGTACGAAAACAATATACCCGATTTTTCTTCGAAAAAAGCGGGTATAAAAAGACATAGCGGTAAATTCCGGACAAAATTTGAAGACTTGAGACGTGAAATCAAGACTGATATAAAAAACCAGCATGATTTATATGTGAATAACTTGGTAGGTGATGTAAAGGCAAATCCTAGAGACTTCTACAGATATATCAATAGCCAGAAGAAAGACAGGCAAGGTATGCCGCTTCTTGATAAAAGATGAGGGAACGGGGTTGCTGAATCAGACTCTGAAAGGGCAGAGGAACTAGTTGGTCAATTCAATGATGGGTTTAATAAAACTGAGTTCACGGAGGTTCCATTGACTGGAAGATCGGCCCCATTCATGAATAATATTGTTGTGACAGCTGCAGGAGTGATCAAGTTACTTCAAGGCTTAAACCCCAGTAAGGCCTAAGGACCCGATGAGCTTCATTCTAGAGTCCTGAAGGAACTAGCAAATGAGTTGGGTCCAGTTTTTGCACACTTGTTTCAACAGTCTCTTGATACGGGTGAAATGACTGAAATCCCCAAAGAATGGCTCTTAGCAAACATCTGTCCACTCTTCAAAAAAGGAGATAGGGCTCTAGTCGGTTATTATTGCCCTGTGTCTCTGACTTGTATTCTGTGTAAATTGCTGGAACATATGATCTGCTCAAACATCATGGCCCAATTGGACGAACATAAACTTTTGTCAGACAGACAACATGCGTTTAGGAAAAGGCACAGTTGTGAACCTCAGCTAAGCACACAGTTATTAACGACTGGACAAAGGGGGACTAGGAGACACATTTATTCTAGACTTTGAGAAGGCTTTTGACACCCCTCCTCATGAACTACTTAAATCTAAGTTATTTGGTTATGGAATTGGGAGAAAGACCCTCAAATGGATAGATTCCTTTCTTTACTACAGAAAACAGCAGGTTGTTGTTAATGGTGAATCTGCAGAGTGGGTGCCAGTTCTGTCTGGAGTCCCACAAGGGACTGTTCTTGGTCTTTTGTTTTCTCTGTACCTCAATGATATTTCCACTGACATTGACTCAGAAATAAGACTGTTCGCAGATGACTGTGTTTGTCACTGGGGAATTAGAGATACAGATAACTTATTGAAACTTCAGGCTGACATAGATTGATTAGCGTGTTGGGCCCAAAAATGGGCCATGAGATTTCAGCCAGTTAAATGCACTGTTATGCAGATTACTGGGAAGAGATCTAATAATGTTGAGGCTTCTTACACCTTAGAGGGAACAGTCCTCGAGAATGTGGACTCCATTAAATATCTTGGAGTGACAATCTCACACAACTTGAAATGGAATACTCATATTAGCAGTCTGACTCACACCGCTTTGCCTGGGCAGGCTTAGATCCTCTAAGTGGTACCGGTATACCAGTGCTGGTGTGCGGGTCGGTTTCAGCTCTGTGTGGAAGCATCATGCAGCCCATCTATTTCTTCAAGCCCCGATGAAAGTGAGGTTAAGAGGGATATTCATAATTATTACACAGACTTGTTAACTTGATCCTGAATATTTGAACCCCTAATGGGGGAGTGGTCAAGCTACTCAGCTCATAAAATAGCGGTCTTGGGTTTGATTCAGGCTTCTCCTGACTTTTAGATGTGTCTCTAAGGTCCCGTCTCAGTATGACCTCAGTTGTTGGTGGGACATTAAAACTCATATTCAATAATACACACAAACACCTTATCTACTTTCCACATTTGTTCTAAAATTTGAACAAGTACAACTTTCTACCCAATGTAGTTACTGTCTAAAATAGTTGGATGAGTGGCAAACAATGTAGACCCTGATGAGTTGCCACTTTCATCTGGGTTTGAATATATCGACAGAACTTGTAATAATGACAATTTCAGTGGAAAGAATCCTTAGTTAGCCCAGGATGAGATGATAAATGAAGATATATTTTAATACAGTAGAACTTCGATGGCTCTAATACCGATGGCTCGTTTACCATGGTTGTGTTGAACTCGTACTTGAGTCCCTAGGGAAATCCTCAAGATAAGAAATGGTGGGGGATGATTAAGGAGACTTTAGTCTTTTATATTACAAATGTATGCTGTGTGTACTTATTAGAATCGCCTCACCGAGGCGATTCTAATGAGTACACACATCAAACATTTTCTTTATATAACATCGAAAGATGTTCAAAAGTATCTCCTTATGCCTCTTCGCAGTAACCTTCAGTGGCTTGAACTACCGCTGTCTCGAATAAATTTTCATGGTCCCAAAGAGGTTCGAGCCATCGAAGTTCGACTGTATACTCCAAAAACTTGAAACTGAAGAAACATGTGTTAGGATATTTGTTTAAGAATCTCCTCAACGAGGCATTTCTAACAAATGTCTACATTTTTTCTTTTCAAGACTTGAGTTACCATCTGTTCAGGGAAAACATTTTGTTTGTTTGTTTGATTTGAGGTTTAACGTCCCCGTCAACACTGTAAAGGTCATTTAGAAGGTTGCTTCTAATTTCTTGGGACTTTTATCCGACACGAGATGAAATGACATCTCAAGCCCTGTCGCCCAATGAAACCAATAGGGTTTATAAGCCTGGGCAGGCTTAGATCCTCTAAGCGGTTTACCAGTACTATTGTGCAGGTCGGTTTCAGCTCTGCGTGGAAACATCATGCAGCCCATATATTTCTTCAAGCCCCGATTGGCAGGGGCCGACAGGGAAAACATCCTTTATTACTTATTAAACTACTTCTTATTGGGTTTACCGGCCCCGATAGCTCAGTTGGTAGAGTGTCCGCTCCGGGGAACGGGAGGTCATGGGTTCGATCCCGGGCCGCGACATACCAACGTCGTTAAAAATGGTACTAGCTGCTCCTCGCTTGGCACTCAGATGTACACAGTAGAGCTAGGACTGGTCGACCCAGTGTCAGGATGTGACTGGGTGTGGTATCATGTAATGTGTCTGGGACATGATACTTCAGTGAGGCAGCACTATTAAAGTGAGCATTGAGCTCCCTGTCGCAACCAGACACCGTCATGATATGACTGAAAAATTGTTGAAAGCGACGTTAAACCCGAATTCACACACACACACAACAACTATTTGCCGGCCTCGGTAGTTCAGCTGGATGCGCGTCTGACTGATGATTAGGAGGACGCGGGTTCGATTCCTGTTGGGTTGGCAACATTCTTTCGTGGAGATTGATCATGAAATCTTTTCTACGGTCATTCTCTCCCTTCCGCTGATTCAAGAAGGGCAGTTGTTAGTTTGTGGTGAAAGAATGTGCACTGTGCTGGTTAGCAGCTTACGTATAAGCCTGTCCAGGAAAAGTGTGGATAGGTAAACTGACCGGCTCAAAAATGACCTAAATAGTGTTGACTGGGCCGTTAAACTCCAATACAAACAAACAAATGACAACCATTTTCTTTGGAAACAGTGTAGATCCAGATCAGATGGCTTCTGAAGAAGCCATCTGATCAGGATCTACACTGTTTGACAATCAATTTATGAATTTGTACAAATAAACTAATCAAGTAATCTGATTGGTTCAAAGTCAGAAATAGATATGGCTAAACTGAATATTCATCAAGAGAAGGGTTAAAGTCCTTATTTGTTGTATTATAGGTATTGCCATGGACACAACTGCTTGAATAATTAGCATGATGGTGCCAGGGTGCGAGGTTAATACAGCAATCAGGACCTAACAACGCACACTTTCAACCCTCAATATGATGGCCACAATGGACATGGGGGCCCAAGGGGTCACCGAAGATGAAGCGGAGACAATTGATTTCATCAAAGAAAGGATCTGGTTGGACCCTTTAGCGGTTGATCTTCAGCTGAGTCTATTTATAGCAGCCATGAACAGCTACAGACATGACACAGTGTTGAGGCCATTTCCCCCGATGTTCCAGTCTGAAGATAAAGAAAAAGATATAAAAACTATGGTACAGTATAATACAGTTAGCTTATGACACAGCTAGCTGGGCCCAATGGTTCAAAGCATTATTATAGTAATCATATCACAGGAGTGTACACATCGTTTGAAATTCATTGAATGATTTACAGTCAATGTGTAAACTCCCGTGATTTAAGAAATAGATCAGCTCTAACTGTGATTTGTTGTGTAATAAATCACAGTTTGGAGGTCAGTTGTAAAGTAGACAAATCACAAGCGCGTAGCGCGCGTGATTTGTCTACTTACAACTGACCGACAAACTGTGATTTATTACCCAACAAATCACTGGCTAGAGCTGTTCTATTTCGATTCTAACACGCTGAAAATCGGCAATAATGTTGTTGTTTCCTTCAAAATCTCACAACTTTTCGCCATTGTTAGAAGAAATCCCGCTAAAATTATCGACTGAAACACATGCATTTATATCCTTTTCTAACGTTTTCGATGCGAGAAAATGACGTTACACCGTCTAACGTCAAGTAATTCGACTAGTGACGTCATAAATTTGTAGTTTTAATGACGTCACACGTCACGCTCTTCCGAGCTGAGATTTGTTGCAGAATAAAACACAGTTATTTTGCATTGCCTATATAGGCACGCTGTGTTAGAATCACTCACAAACTGTATGAAGCCCAGTTTATGAGTGATTTGCCTGAGTTAAAACATTATTGATACCCTTAAAAAAATAACTTGTCATCGAAATGTTAAAAATGTCACCAAAGTGGTAAATTTTAGAAATTCATTCGAAAGCATAAGCATGAACTTGCCAACAGCCAAGGTGGAATGATTATTCAGGTAGAATCTGCCATCTTTAAAAGGAAAAAAAGGGGAAAAAATGTCATGTCTTTAAAGTCAGTTTATTTTGTCTTCTAATAATTACATTTTCAGTAGTTTCCGAACTTTCAGTCAAACTTCGCGTTGACATCACTTCATATAAATGTACAATGACGTAACGTGAGTTCTAAACATGCTCTTTAATATAATGTTATATAACTACCTGTCGCTGTGTGAAATTGTTCTGAGATTCTTGGTCATGGAATTTATAGAAGTATAGAACTTATATTCCAACCAATCAAACAGCTCCAAATATACATAATGATGGAGAATTGGAAATATCAGTGTAACAAACTGCATGGCGGTCAAAATGTTAACTACAGTTGAACTTCTATGGCTCTTTTGGAGCGGGAAAACTTGTTTGAGATGGGTAAATCAAGCCACTGAGGGTTTATTGTAGAACCAGGTCATATGGAGATCTTTTCAATTTTCTTCAAAATATAGGTACAGTACACTAATGGCTGGTTTACCATGGCAGAGTTTAACCTGTTTTTCAGTCCCTTGGGAATTGTTCTACATAAGAAATAGTGAGGGAACATTTAGGATACGTCTTTTATCTTGCAAATCGATGTATGCAGTGTGTACGCATTAGAATCGCCTCAATGAGGCGATTCTAATGAGTACACACAGCATGCATTTACATTATAGAACAGCGGAAAGAAGTCCCAAAACTATCCCCGCTATACCTACTGGAAGTAGCCCTCAGTGGCTCATACTATCACTGCCTCGAATAGATTTTGAGAGGTCCCAAAGGAGTTTGTGTTATTGAAGTTTGACTGTATGTTGTGTGTAGTAGTTGGAATCACCTGTCAAGGTGATTCTAATGAGTACACATAGCATACATTTTCAAGACAAAACAAGAAAATTATCCGAAATCTACTAATATTTGTGGCAATGGAAAATTTTCCATAAGAACTCAAGAGCTAGTGGGTATAAATGAGTCATTGGTGTTCGAGTCATCGAGGTTTCACTTTGTTCTAAAAGTGCTGGTAACATCTCTAACACAATGGTGTTTTTGTTGGGAAATATGTGAAACCTACTCACATTATTACCCATTTTGAATCAGCTGCAACATTTCATTCCTGGCACTTGGCTGTCAAATGTTTCTTTTCTATATAAAGATCAAAGATATGAATAGCAGTCAAGTTTCTTTTATCTGAAATATTTTACCATCACCTGAATAAGTCCTATAGAGAAAACTGGGGTTTACAGGGGTGTACATTATTTTGATCATGTTTGCTGCAAGATGTAGGTTGTTGGTACTCGTAAGAACCGCCTCAATGAGGCGGTTCTAAGGCACACCCTCAACCTATGTTTTACAGTAATTTAAGGAAAATGTCAGATTTTCATCAGAAACTTGGCCAATTTGGAGGTGTGAAAAAATGCACTATGTCGCAGGGGTTTGTTATCTTAATGGAAAGTTTCTCTGTACTAGATCAAGAGCACACCCACTTGTCAGTGGTCAGTGTACCACGAACAGCAGTAAAAATATTGTGTCGTGATGGTAATTTTTGAAATTTAAATCAAGCACTGTACTGCAAAGTTGTCACAGTGACACTTGACTGTCAAACATGACTGACTTGTCTTCACAGTTCTTTGTGACAAAATGAGTACATGTACATTCTTGCCAGCAAAGACTTATAGGTAAATCAAAACCTTGGGATCTGACAATTAACCTTGGTCCTGCTAAATATTCATATATGCCACACCCACTACCGATTATCAACCAATCAGATTACCTATAGCAATTTATTACAACAAATTCACAATCTGAATGACAAACAATGTAGATCCTGATCAGATGGCTTCTTCAGAAGCCATCTGATCTGGATCTACATTGTTTCAAAGAAAAGGCATATACGGGCTCAGCAGAACAAGGGTTAAGAAATTAATTTTAGTTGAATATTTTGCAGCTGATTCAAAATGGGTAGCGATTTTTTACCAAAAATCATGAGGTTTTTACGTACTGACTATTTGAAAATTTATTGTAATATTATCTAAAGACTTAGTTTGCTTTGAATCACTAGGCCCAAAAATGTATAACTAGCCCTGTTAAGATAACAACAGTCTGTGCTTCATTATGATTACACACTTGTGTTTCATACTGCATTCTTTCAAACACATGTATCGTCGAAATGGTTACTTTTCTGATGAAAATTCATGATAATCACATTTATCTTATTTATACATGTACTTTTAACCTAGGTTGTGGGTACTCGTTAGAACTGCCTCATTGAGGCGGTTCTAACAAGTACCCACAACCTATGTCTAGGAGCATAAATAAGAAAATAATGTTTACCCCCCTGTAAACCCTAGATTTCTCTATATTAAGTGGGGTTTAGTGGTGTGTTTATTTCATGGACTTGTTCACGTGATGTGTTCAAGTATAAGACCCCATACCAACATTTCACTTGTTCAGTGTTCGAAATTGACAGTAGCAAGTAGCAATTTTGCTACCTGAAAGTTCAGTTTGCTACCTGGTCAATGATCTTGTAGTAAAAAGTGCTCCGTACATTACCAACTCGAAGTGTTGTGGATGTTAAGAAGACAATGAAAAGTCATTGTAGACCAGTATAGATCATTTTAGACCAGTCTATTTTTTTCAGCAAAAGAAAGGCTTGATATTTCATGTGAATCCTCAACCCAGCAACGTCTCCAAAATGACCTAAATCCTGTTGATGAGAACATTAAACTTCAAATCAAACCACCAAATACACACTTTATCTGTTGCTATGAATTGTTATGTATTTTCAGCAAAGTCTCGTAGAAGAAATACCTCAAGTATCAGGGATACCAAGAGATTGTCATAAACTGGTACCAGGACTGCTCGAATTAATCAAGTGGATTCTTGATTCCAAACCGTTTACTATGCATCATCTACAGAATTCCAAGGTATGTAAAGAAAAAGATCAGCTCTAGCAGTGATTTGTTGACTAGTAAATTACAGTTTTCAGGTCAGTTGTAAAGTATATCAAATCACCAGATCCTATTGGGTGTGATTTGTCTTCTTACAACTGACCAACAAACTGTGATTTATTATACCCCTGGCATACGCAGTATGCCATGGGGGTATATAGTTTTCGTATTTTCTGTGTGTGTGTCTGTTAACATTTTCGTGTCCGCTCCATAACTTTTGAACCGCTTGACATATTTTCATGAAACTTCACAAATGTTAAACACCATGAGAGGACGTGCAGAACACATGAACCGTAGCTCTTGCTTTTCTACTTTCAGAGTTATTGCCCTTTGTATGTTTTAACTTGCATTTTCGTGTCCCCGCCATAACTTTTGAACCACTTGACATATTTTCATGAAACTTCACATAAATGTTAAACACCATGAGACGACGTGCAGAACACATGAACCGTAACTCTTGCTTTTCTGCTTTCAGAGTTATTGCCCTTTGTATGTTTTAACTTGCATTTTCGTGTCCGCCCTATAACTTTTCAACCGCTTGATATATTTTCATGAAACTTCACATAAATGTTAAACACCATGAGACGACTTGCAGAACACATGAACCGTAACTCTTGCTTTTCTACTTTCAGAGTTATTGCCCTTTGTATGTTTTCACTTGCATTTTCGTGTCCGCTCCATAACTTTTCAACCGCTTGATATGTTTTCATGAAACTTCACATAAACGTTAAACACCATGAGACGACGTGCAGAACACATGAACCGTAACTCTTGCTTTCCTGCTTTCAGAGTTATTGCCCTTTGAATATTACGAGTTTTACCATACACTTGTGTCCGCTCTGTAACTTTAAAACTGTTTGAGATAATTTCATGAAACTTCAAACAAATGTGAAGCAAGATAATAGGATGGGCAGAACACAAGAACCATAACTCTTGTTTGCATACATAACAAATTATTTCCCTTTGAAGATTGTAAATAATGTGTCTGCTAACATCTTTGTGTGTTCTCCATTACTTTTAAACGGCTTGACATATTTTCATGAAACTCCACACGAATGTTAAACACCATGAGACGAAGTGCAGAACACATGAACCATAACTCTTGTTTTCCTACTTTCAGAGTTATTGCCCTTTGAATCTTGAAAATGGCCATTCTATGGAATATGGCCGGTATATGCAAATAAGCTTTTGACATTGCTATTTCCAGCTGAGGTGATGGCACTGCCCGGGTGTATACGTGCCCCACTGGGCACTTTTGTCTAGTTATTGAACAATTCATACACTAGAGCGGATCTATTTCCATTCTAACACACATTGAATTCTCCCAAACTTTGCCATTGTTAATAGAATTCCTGTCAACGTTATTAACTGTATGACACAGATTTATTATGCTCCCCAAAGAATTTCGGGGGAGCATATAGTGGCCGCTTCCTCTATGCGTCAGTGCGTCCGTCCCGCTCTTGTCCACGCGAATTCTCAGAAACTACTGGTCGGATTTCAATGTAACTTCATGTCAATATTAAGTATTGAAGGTATATCACCTGTGTGTTTTGGGTTAATGATTTTTCCAACAGTTATAGCCCTTTGATGAATTCTGCATAAATATATAGGGTACTGTTTATGTCCGCCGGAATTCTCAGCAACTACTTGCAGAAATTCAACGAAACTTCGATGGAATCTTAAGCAGCAATAGGGGATGCGCATATTATCCGTGCTATCTTGTTAGATGATTTGTCACAAAGTTATGGTACTTTGTTTAAAGGAGCAGTGTAAGGTCAGTGTGGCTATTTTTAGAAAAACTTTGTCATCACTCTGGTGCCTATATTTATTGATGGATTTTAATATAAGCACACACAAATGTTGGGTATGATATCTTGTTCGACTTTCAGGGTCTTGGGCTCAAGGTCAAGGTCACTGTGGCCATTTTTTGAAAAACTTTGTTTTCGCTCTAGTGCCTACATTTATTGATGGATTTTAATATAATTTCACACAAATTTTGAGTATGATAATAACTCGAGCAAGTTCAACTTTCCGGGTTCTGGGCTCAAGGTCACTGCCGCTATTTTTAGAAAACAAATTGTCATCTCTCTAGCGTCGTCATTTGCTGATGGATTTTAATATAACTTCACACAAATGTTGGGTTTAATAATTTCTCAAGCAAGTTCAACTTTCAGGATTCTGGGGTCAAGGTCACTGTGGTTATTTTTAGAAAAAACTTTGTCATCGCCCAAGTGCCTACATTTATTTACGGATTTTAATATAATTTCACACAAATTTTAGGTATGATGATATCTCGAGCAAGTTTGCCTTTCAGGGTCCTGGGCTCAAGGTCAAGGTCACTGAGGCTTTCTTAGAAAAAACTTTGTCATCGCTCTAGTGTTGTCATTTGCTGATGGATTTTAATATAACTTCACACAAACGTTGGGTATAAAAATATCTCGATCAAGATCGACTTTCAGGATCCTGGGCTCAAGGTTAAGGTCACTGTGGCTATTTTTAGAAAAAAAACTTTGTCATCGCTCTAGTGCCTACATTTATTGATGGATTTTAATATAGTTTCACAAAAATGTTGGGTATGATATCTCGAGCAAGTTTGACTTTCAGGGTCCTGGGCTCAAGGTCAAGGTCACTGCAGCTATTTTTAGAAAAAAAACCTCATCGCTCTAGTGTCATCATTTGCTGGTGGATTTTACTATAACTTCACACAAATGTTGGCTATGATAATATCTCGAGCATGTTTGACTTTCAGGGTCCTGGGATCAAGGTCACTGCAGCTATTTTTAGAAAAACTTGCTTGAGGCAGAAATCTTTCCAACTTTAAACGGAGTTACATTGCACACAGCCTTTCATTATCAACCTCTCATCATTCTGATATGACTGAAATACTGTTGAAAAGGATGTAAAATCGCAAGTCATCCATCTACATTAGAGTTGCAGATAAATTGGATCAAAGTGAAAGAAGCTAGTCTTGGCAGATGGTCAAAATGACCTTTTATGTCATTCAAGGGGATAGGATCAGATCCATTTTCGAACCCGTCTGATATTTTATATGCATATAAAGGCACCCAATATGGAACCATACCTGGAGACGGTCCTATGAGGATTGCCTCTGTGTACGAGAGTAAGTTTTCAATAATTTGTATTAAACAGTTTTACCCAATTAATATAGTTAAACTACCACCCAGGATCTTGGGTTATGGTATTATACCTGAAGACACTTCCTTTCATTTATTCCTACTTTTGTGTTGCTGATGTTTGTATGACACTGCCATCAGACAAGCTAATCTGTCCACCGACAGGTTTTGTTATACTCCATTTTGAAGTACAGTGAGTAAACACAGTATATCGCTCTTTAACTAGGCTAATGTTTCCTGTTCCGACTATTGCACCTTCGGGGAGCATCCATCGGTTTCACCGAGTTCTTGTTCTCTTCTGTAATGTTTTTGATATGAGAAAATAACATTCCACCGTCTAATGTCGTAAAATGGCCTGTTTTTACATCACATTCTTTTGCCCAGTGACTTGTTGCAGAATAAATCACAGCTCCTTTCCAATACCTATACAAGTGCACTGCATTAGAATCGTAAAATTTTTTGTGACTGGCTGTTTTCTCTGCTGTCCTGCAACCCCTGGTTTACAAGGCGAGTAGCGTAACCACTACACCACGGAGGCTTCTCTTCTTTTCAGAAGTCAAACTACATGTTTCGTCACAGTAACATGTCTATGGGGTCTCAGTGGCCTAGTGGGTAAGAGCGCTGACTCCTTATAATTTGGTCTCTCACCTCGGTGGACTGAGCCTGGCTCAGGTCATGTGAGACGCCAAGTTCTACAACTGAAGGTCAGGTGTTTTTTCTCCGGGTACTCCAGTTTTCAACCACCTCTGATCAACAAGTAGCTCAATATAAGTGAAATAATCTTGAACAGGCCATAAAATCTAAAAAAAAAAAAAACAACAACAAAAATGTTTTTGTATTGAACTCCTTGGAAAACCCCACTTTATAAAGGATTTTCTCACGAGAAAACCTGTCTTTGGGTTTTGTGATCGGGTAAGACATCAATTTGTTTGCTCGGCTTAGATAAGCAAGAATCTTGAAATTTAACTCTTAAGCTGCTGAGAAAAACTACATCAGAAAATGTCTGCTTATGTTGTTTGCTGAATCTTCTTGCAAACTTTTTAAAAATATTTTTCATATA
Organism: Lucinisca nassula; assembly: GCA_963580285.1. NCBI lineage: Eukaryota > Metazoa > Mollusca > Bivalvia > Lucinida > Lucinidae > Lucinisca > Lucinisca nassula. The sequence goes on from OY757018.1 coordinate 42,982,888, forward strand.
GGCAAACAGTGGGGACCCAGAACAGACTGCTCCTAGAGAAACAGTCTGATCTGGGTCCACATTGTTTGCAAAAAAAACTAATTTTAAAGTACTTGGCAGATGACATTTGTCGTGCTTGGCATTTTGTGTGTTAAGGTCTAGTGAGTAGAGCACCACCAAAAAACATGCCTATATAATTTTGACCCTCTTAAACCCCACTTATCTAGTTAAACTGGGGTATTGTTGTTCTTATTTGTGCTCATAAACATAGATAGTGGATGCTTGTCAGAACTGCCTCGCTGGGGTTGTTCTAGCTTGTACCCAAAATCTACCGGTATGTTTTGAAAAGAAATAGGACAAATATCAGAATTTTTTATCTGAAAATTTTAAGTTTTTATAGGTAAAATTTTCAAAAAAGTTGGATAGCCTGGAAACCTGAAAAATGGACATAGGCAAGCAGTGCAGACCCAGATCCGACACAGCATAATGTCTTGTCGTTTATCATTCAATTCAAAGTTTCTAAGCATAGAAACTCTTCAGTGCATAGGTTGTGTGACTATCACTGATTTGTAGGAAATCTATACATGTAACTTATAAATTTACAGAAAATAGCAGGTTCCATTTTATTGCAGTGAGGTCAGCATTTTGCATATTAGGGTGATCTATAGAATCTAGGGTGTAATTATTATGTGTTGGTTTGGCAAACAGTGTAGACCCAGATCAATGTGGCATCTGATCAAGGTCTGCACTGTTTGTTTATAGTGAGTGAGTGTTTGAGTTTTGCATCCCACCAACAGCTAAGGTCAAATGGAGACGGGCCCTCGGTTTAAAGACTCATCCGAAAGTCTGGAGAAGCCCAGGATCGATCCTGGGCTTCTCCAGACTTTCGGATGAGTCTTTAAACCGAGGTCCCCTCTCCGTTTGACCTTAGCTGTTGGTGGGACGCTTATAGAACAGATATTCAAGGGTTTAACATAACAGTCTAAATACTTGTTGTTAAGGACAAATTTTTCAGAGAAAATCGACCTACTAGTAGTGACTATGTCAGTGCTTTGATTCTCTCAAGTCTTGAAGAAACACTCTGAACTACTTTATTTACCTTATGTATTTGGATAGCCAAAGCTGTGTAGACCAAGATGAGAGGACACAGAATATAACAATCTGACATGGGTGTGAGGGGTGGATGGAAAAATCTGTCCCGAGGGTCACTGTCCGGCATCAGGAGGCTTGCTGAGTGATGGCGAACAGTGATCCAGAGGAACGGATTTTTCTATCCACCCCTCACATCCATATAGGATTCTTTTTCTTGCATACCTTCCATTTCTTAGCGCAGGGTTTTAATGCTGCAGTCACTTTGGTTACCGACGTCCGCCATATTGCGATGTCTCAACAGGAATGTTTATTGTCATCACATAACGTGCTGTGATGTCAACCTTAACTACGGTGCATATGAGGTCGTATTCAACCAATACATTTATCAAACCCGCGAGAAGATTCGATTTTGGGTAAGGAAACCAGGGTAAGAACAGAATTTCATCAGGGCTACACTGTTTGCCACTCATATATTTTACCATATTTTCCTTGTGTATCAAGACAGACAGAGCTGAGCAAACATTGCAGACCCAGATGAGACACTGCAAAACAGGGCGTCTCATCAGGGCCTACACTGTTTGCCACTCATCCAGCTATTTTAAGGCTCAACATCAGGTATTAAATTGTACTTGTTCAAATTTTAGAGCAATTATTGTAAGGAGTTTAGGTGTCCAAATACTTGGGGTAGATATGGTTGTTCTTCAATATTATCATTCGGTATAGACGACAAAATTCAAATAAGATTTGAGCCGGGGCACAGCATTCCCTACAGTTTACATGTGCACCCAATGAAGACTCAGATCAGCCTGTGCATCTGCACAGTCTGATCAGAGTCTTAATTGTGTGCTCTTCATGCAGGAGGATGTGCAGGCTGATCTGATTCTTCACTGGGAGCACATGTAAATTGTAGGAAATGCTGTGCCCCGGTTCATTTTGTTTCCCCTGGAATCGAGATTCGGGGTGGGGGGCATATAGTTTTTGGTCTGTCTGTCTGTCTACAAAAACCTGAACATTGGGCATATCTTTTGAGTAGTAATAGATAGAGCTTACGTATTTCACATGTGTATACCTTATCACAAGACCTTTCCACTGGTACCATAATTTTTGATCTTGTGACCTTGACCTTGACCATTGACACACTTTTCTCAAAATTTTAACATTGGCAACATTGGGCATAACTTGTGAAAGGTGCTGTCCGGGGCATCAATGTTCCACAAACACATCTTGTTTTTTTTTCTACAGTTTGAAGAAATCCAACAGAAGACAGGCCAGACAGTTAAATGCCCTCCACCAAACTATATATTTGAAGTGTTACCAAGTGAATCAGCGGAGGAAAAGTTTCAGAATCTTCGACAGGGGAGAGACTTATTGTATGCTTACCATGGCAGCAGGCTAGAGAACTTCCACTCCATACTACATAATGGCCTAGCTTCTCATATGAACAAGGTTCGCCACGACATCTTTATACTGTGTTAACCCTAAGTATTTGGACATCTGGGTCCAGTTGTTCAAAGCCTCGTTAGCCTAACAAACTCATTAGTAAGTTGTCATATTGTTAACTGTTCAAGCAAGTACAGTATCTAAAATTTTGCTAATTTGCTGAAAAAAAAATGTGAGTTGCTTTTGCTTCTCACATTTTTTTAGCAAAAATATTAGTATAATTGCCATATTAAATGATCAAAGTTTTAACGATTCGTTAACTAATGACATCAATAGTTTTGAACAACTGGTCCCTGAACATTTTAAAAAACTTGTTCTTAAATTTGAACAAGTATAATTTACTGCCCGACACTGTGTCTAAAAGTAATTGTTTGAGTGGCATAATGTTGACCCTGGTGAGAGGCGTGTTATGCAGTTTGGCTTCTGGGTTTACACTGTTTGCTCAGACCTATCTTTACTGATAGATATGGTAAATTTATAGGTTATATAGAAAAATGACCGTTTATGATTTATGAACTTCGATCGGAACCATGAAATTTGTTCGAAGTAGGGGTAGTTTTGTATTATTGAGGATTACACATAATAATTGGGATGAACTTTGGATCTACTTTTGACTATTATAAAATAAAATGTTGTGCATGCTCATTAGAATCGCCTCATTGAGGTGAATGTAATGAGTAAACACAACATACCTTTTCAAGATAAAATCAAACCTGCATAAATTAAGGTGATTCTAATGAGTAAACACAACATACTTTTCAAGATAAAATCAAACATCCATAAATTAATCTAAATACAATAGCTGGAGAGAGCTGAAACTTAATAGGAGGCATTGGGGTAACATGTGGTTTCAGGATTGAAAAAATAATTATTGTTGGATTCCCATATCAAAGATGGCCACCAAGGTGACCATCTTGACATTCATCAAATAAAGTCTCCATCCCAAAGCAAAAGCCAAATCTTGCTGGGATGGAGATTTAGAATGCCAGTGAGGCCAACTTGAAATTGTTCAAACCAGTTTTGCTCCCAAAGCGAAAAGGTCATGGAGCTGTAACTTGATTGGAGGCATTGGGCCCACATGGTAATTCAGAATTGCTAAAATTGTTCTGTTCCAATATGATATCCAAGATAGCCCCATGGTAGCCATTTTGGAATTCTTAAAACAATCGTCTCCCAAACCCAAAGTAGCATTGAAATGAAACTTGATGGACCGCATCAAGGCAACTTGCTGATATCCAAGATGGCAGCCATCTCAAAATTTTTCAAACCATGTCTCCTCCAAAAGTGAAAGTGGGATATTGAGCTGAAACTTGATGGCATTGGGGTAACATGAAGAATTTTTAAAATCTTTCCATTCCAATATCCAAGATGGCTGTCACAGTGGCCATCTTGAATTTCTTCAAGCAACATCTCCCGAAATGAAAGTAGGATTGAGCTGCCTTGGGTGATGGTGACAGTATGACATCTTAGATACCCGATGTTGCATACTACAATGAGTGTTAGATAACTTACCATTATTACTTACATTTATACAATTTGCCATCCATTCATTATGAAACATGCCTATATACAAAGTCATGGTGAATTTTATTACGAAAAAAAAAAAGACAAGAAAATTTTAATATAAAAATTGTGATATTGTTCTTATTTCTGTTCAAAATATAGATTGTGGGTACACATTAGAACCTGCTGATTGAAGCAGTTCTAACAAGTACCCTTAATCTATATATATTTAGAGCAGAAATAAGAAAAATCAGGTTTACCCCTGTAAACCTCAGTTTTACTACCGGGTATATAAAAGTGGGGTTCAAGGGGGCCAGAATTATATAAGCCTATTTCCTGATGTATGATAAAAATATGTGGTTTGAGGGCTATAATTTAAACAATAGTTATACACAATTTTCCTTCTAACCCTTATCCTGCTGTTCAAGACAATCCCTACCTTTGCAAAGAGTTTAGATCCAGATCAGATGGCTTCTGAAGAAGCCATCTGATCAGGATCTACACTGTCTTGCAGTTTTTATTAAATTGAATGGAAACATTATATCAAGTAATTTGACTGGTGGATAGTCAGGAATGGGTGTGACTAAATTAATTTATGCAGCAGGATAAGGGTTAAAAGCAGAACAGTGTTGTTGATGTCATGTCACTATTGTCCAGTTCCATGGTTTATTATGATCATGTGACTCTGTGATCATGTGACATCACATGAGTCAGTGTATTGATTGAAGGGTGAACAACATTGCATGTCAATAGTTAACTACAGTAGAACTTCGATGGCTCGAACACCGATGGCTCGTTCACCATTGATGCGTCGAACATGTTCTTGAGCCCCTAGGAAATTCCTCTACATAAGAAACAGTGGGTGATAATGTAGGAGATTTTAGTTTTTTATCTTGCAAATGTATGCTGTGTGTACTCATTAGAATCGCCTCTATGAGGCAATTCTAATGAGTACAAACAGCATACATTTTCATTATAGAACACCGAAAAGGTGTCTTTAGTATCTAATTTTGCCCCCTTACAGTAACCCTCAGGGCTCGAACTACCCCTGTCTCGAACAGATTTTCGAGACCCCAAAGGTGTTCGAGCCATTGAAGTTCGACTGTATAGGATTCCTATCTGTAAACGTACTAGGAGTGTAAATATTGTGAATAAAGGGGAATGGTTACACCTTCAGGGATACAACTCCTTCCAAAGCATTTTTGTCTCCCATAACAATAGGGGTCAACGCTTAAAGGAAAGAATTTGCTCATGAGGACCCCTTTTTCCATGGAACATACATATGTAGTGGTAGTTATAAAAATGAAATTAGCTTTTGTTTCAGACATCAGTATTTGGTGAAGGAACCTATCTCTCAGGGGAGTTGTCTGTCTCTATGATCTACAGTCCCTCGGGTCAGGCCTGGAATCACAGTGAAATAGGAAACAAACTCAGCTGTGTGGCAGTCTGTGAGATGATCGACGATCCTTCAGTCAAGTGTCAAAGTAAATGTAAGTTTTCTTCACAAATTCTGTGTAGGGAAACAGCAAATTCTGACTAAGATTTGCAGACAATTTGATAAAGAGCAATTTTTGGTGTACTTTACTGATATGTTTGATTTGAGGTTTAACGTCCCCGTCAACACTGTAAATGTCATTTTGGAGACGTCCCTTCCATTTTTGTGGGACTTTTACCCGAAATTGAAATGAAATGACCTCTCAAGCCCTGCTGCCCAATTAAAGCAAAAAGCTTAAATGCATTGGACTGTCTGACTCACACCACTTTGCCTGGGCTGGCTTAGACCTTCTAAGCGGTTTACAAGTACTCATGCTTGATCCGTTTCAGCTCGGTGCAGAAGCACCATGCAGCCCAATCTATTTCTCCAATCCCTGATGGGTGTGGGCTACTTTAAAAGTGTCCTGCTCAGAAGAATAATTTTGCATAGGCATGTTTCTGTTATAATGCACATAAAAATATTCTGTTCAGTGAAGAATTTGACCAAGTACTGATAGAAAAACATACATCATTTTAACAAGTCTGTATTATGAACCCTCCATAAACCCCACTTTATAAGGAGAAAATGGGGATTACAGGGGTAAACAAATTCTTTCTTCGTCATGCTTAAAAACATAATGTGGGTACTTAAGGGGGTGGTTCTAAGGAGCAACAACAAACCAGAAATAATGCAAATACAGAAGAAATTTGTTGGCTCAAACACCGATGGCTTGTTTTCCATGGCTGAGTCGAACACAATTCTGAGTCACTAGGGAATTCCTCTACATAAGAAGTAGTGTGGGATAATTAAGGAGATTTTCGACTTTAATCTTTCGAACGTATGCTGTGTGTACTTATAAGAATCGCCTCAACAATGCAATTCTAATAATGAGTACACAGAATATATTTTTATTATAGAACACCAAAAATATGCCCCAAAATTAACCCCCTATGCCCCCTGACAGTAACCCTCAGTGGCTCGAACAATCCCTGTCTTGAACAAATTTTCATGATCTCATTGAGGGTTACTTAAGAGGCAGCTTGTGGATAAATCTGAAGTATCTTTTTGATGTTTTATGATATTAATGTATGCTGTGTGTACTCATTAGAATCCCCTCGTCAAAGCGATTCTAATGAGTACACACAGCAGTCATATGCAAGATAAAAAAGAAAATCTACCTAAATTATCCCTCACTTTTTCTTACTCGTATCTTGAGGAATTTGCTAGAGACTCAGGAACGGGTTTGCTTCAGCCGTGGTGAACGAGCCATCAGTGTTTGAGTCATCGGTGTTCTACTGTACATTCGCATACAACTGTATGTCCCATTTTCTTCCATTTACATATTTGACAAGTATGTTAATTGGGCTTTACACATTCAAGGGAGCTTCCCTGCCCATCAGAGAAATGGATTGGTCTGCAACTCTGCATGGTGCAAAGCTGAAGCTGACCAAATTTTGAGTAATGGTAAACTGCTTAGAAGTCTGCCCAGGAAGCGTGGTGCGAGTCAGGCGGTCCCTTAAACCCTAGCGGTTTCTTTGGGCAGTAGGGCTTGAGATGTCATTTCATCTCAATGTTGGGTAAAAATCCCATGAAATTGGAAGCAATGTCTTGAAAATGTCCTAAGTAGTGTTGATTGGGATGTAAAATCTCAACACAAACACATTTATTGAAGAGAAATAAATATAGCTTCAGAGAATTTAAGCAACTCTTTCAGACATATTTTTGTTCCCAGTGTAAGTAGGTGTCTACTCTTAAAGGAAAGAAGTTGCACATGAGGTCCATATTCGACCCCTTTTCATCACATCACGATCACAGGTCTGTGTAATAAACACCCCTGTATATGCCACTTTGTATAGAAAAAACTGAGGTTGATAGGATTGTACATGACTTTTCTTCCTTAAGAAAAATGAACCATTTTGGAGCAATAGAAACATGCACTGTCACACCCCTGTATTATCATGATGTTTTTGGACACACTTTATGGGACACAAACTTCCAAAGTTATCCCCTTGTTTTATTGTCGCGCCTGCTATTAGCATGGCGCGATATAGGCGCCCGGTTTTCCGTCCGTTCATCCGTTTGTCTGTTCGTCAAGGCGTCAACATTTGCAACCACCCTAGCTTTCACCCTAATGGTCAAGTTTATTTCTCAAGAACTATAAAAGCTTCATTAATAATACTTGGTACAAACTTGTGTCTGGGGATGACAACTTACATGCAAGCATCCATATTTAACCTTGACCTACATTTCATGGTTCACTCACTTTGTAAAATACTGCGACCACCCTAGCGTTCACCCTAATGGTCAAGTTTATTTCTCAAGAACTATTAGAGCTTTATTAATGATACTTCATATAAACTTGTGTCTGGGGATGGCAGCTTACATGCAAGCATCCATATTTCACCTTGACCTACATTTCATGGTTCACTGACTTCGTAAAATATTGCGACCACCCTAGCGTTCACCCTAAAGGTCAAGTTTATTTCTCAAGAACTATAAGAGCTCCTTTAATGATATTTGGTACAAAGTCAAACTTGAATCTGTGGATGGCAACTTCAATGCAAGCATCCGTATTTGACCTTGACTAAATTTCATGGTTCACTGACTTTGTGAAATATTACGACCACCCTAGCTTTCACCCTACTGGTCAAGTTAATTACTCAAGAACTATAAGAGCTTCATTAATGATACTTGGTACAAATTTATATCTCGGGATGGCAACTTAAATGCAAGCATCCATATTTGACCTTGACCTACATTTCATGGTTCACTGACTTTGTAAAATATTGCCCCCACCCTAGTGTTCACCGTAATGGTTAAGTTCATTTCTCAAGAATTATTTCATTGATAATACTTAGTAGAAGCCTTTTATGCAAGCATCTATGTTTGATCTTGGCCTAGATGTCATGGTTCGGTGACTTTGCGCCCCCACAGGCGCGACATAGCCTTCGGCAGAATTTTTGTCAATTCCCCTTTCATACTCAAGTAGTATTGATCTAGTCAGTTGTTTCAGGGCATACATGCTATATCACAATAGTTTTACAAATAAAGTAGGGTATAAATCAAAAACTCCCAAGCTGATAACTCTTTAAGTAAAGATTTATAGATTATTCAGATTTATACTGTAACTCTTGCTATTATGATAAAAATATTTCTGTGATATTACCTCCCTTGGACTGTTATTTTCATTACCCTATTTTCTGCTCCTGTTTGCTCTGTGTCTGAGGCATCACACAAAATATAAACAGGGGTTATATGCCATTAAACCAGAATACAGCTGATTATTTGTAGTAAGTCCTTTAATCAGCTTATTTGATGGTTGCTCATTATTACGATAACACCCCTGTGCAAGACAGTGGATTTTTTCACATCTCCAAAATGGCTACTTTTCTGATGAAAATCTGGGATATTTTTCTTATTTTTATAACAAACATAGGTTGCTGGTGCTCGTTAGAACTGCCTCATTCTAATGAGTACCCACAATCTATATCTGCAACCTATGTCTTAGAGCAGAAAAAAGAAAAATAATGTATACCCCCATAAACCCCAGTTCTCTCTATATAAAGTGGGGTTTCATGGACTTGTTCATGTGATGTTTAAGATGAGTAAATAATTGATCATAATTTTTCATGAAATCTTTATATTCATTAAATTTGGGATATTTTTTCATCTTGCAAATGTATGCTGTGTCAACTCATTAGAATGGCCTCAATGAGGCCATTCTAATGACTATGCAACACATACAAGGCGTTTTTAATGAGTACACACAACATACATTTATATTATGGAACACCGAAAAGAAGTCCAAAATTAGCCATGTTATGCCTCCTGGAAGCTCGAAATACCCGTCTTGTACAGATTGTCTTGGTCCCAAAGGTGTTCGAGCCATCGAAGTTCAACTGTACATCTGGTTTCCCCAGTTACTGTGGTTTACCAGGTTTTAATGATTTCCTTTCCAGTTATGTTGTTTTAAAAGTACTTTTGTCATTCCATTTAAAGCCAGCCTCAGCAGCTTGGTCAGATGCACATCTGGGGCCAGTTGTACAAAACTAAAGATGTCATTAGTCATTATCATTAAAACTTTGATCATTTTATATGGCAAATATGCTAATATTTTTGCTGAAAAAATGTGAGCAGTTTTTGCTGCTCACACTTTTTTCAGCAAAAATAGTACTGTATTAGATATTGTACTTGCTAGAACAGTCAACAATTTTAGTTATTTGACCACTAACAAGCTGGTTAAGCTAATGCTGCTTTGAACAACTGGGCCCGGACTGATGATCAGGAGATCATAGCTTCCATTCCTGCCCAGTTGGCAACATTCTTTAGTCAAGATTATCCTGAAATATTTTCTATGATAATTCTCTCCCTTCAGCTGATTCAAGAAGGGCAGTTGTCAGTTTCTGGTGAAAGAATGTTCATTGTGCTGGTTTACTGCTCATGTATAAGCATACCCAGGAAAAGTGTGGTTAGGTAAACTGACTGGATCAACATGTGCTAAATAGTCTTGACTGGACCATTAAACTCCAGACAGATAAACCATTTGTTTTGGAATATCTTGCTGTATTGGACTTTATAGGCAATCAGCACAAAAAATGGTTGTAGTTTGGCATTTGCAGAATACCATAACGATGCCTAAGTATTGGGACAGATAGGCCTAGGCAAACAGTGCAAACCCAGATCAGGCTGCTACTCAAGGATCAGTCTGATCAGGGTCTACACTTTGCCAGAGCAGACCAAGATTAGACTGCAGTCTGATACCAAGCTCAGACTGTGCCAAGCAGTCTGATAAGGGTCTACACTGTTACTCCTACCTTTGCAAACATTGTAGATCCAGATCAGATGGCTTCTTAAGGAGCCAGCTGATCAGGATCAACACTGTCCACCTCGAATTAAGGATTGGCTTGACATCACGAAAACATACCCATATAATTCTTACCACCTTGAACCCCACTTTTATAAAGTAAGACTGGGGTTTTATAGAAAGATATTCTAAAAGATAAAATATAGATTGTGCGTACTCGTTAGAACTGCCTCGATGAGGAGGTTCTAACAAGTACCCACAATGTATATTTTGAGCAGAAATAAGAAAAATATTACAATTTTTTGTCTGAACATTCTTTTTTCTTCAGCGTAAAAAAATTACAATGTAATTGTATAGGCATGTTTCTGTTATGATACGAGTGAAATGACTTGAAAGAGCCATAAAACCCTTATTGAAAAAACAAAAAAACAAAAACATTCATACAATGACATTATTACCAGTCATTGCATGGATGGAGCTCATGCATATTCCTAGTATGCCAAAACTTCTTTATAACACTATTAACTGGGCGGCAGACCGTCCATGCTAATTAACCTTATTGGTTTCATCGGGCAACAGGGCTTGAGATGTCATTTCATCTCAATGTCGGGTAAAAGTCCCACAAAATTGGAAGCAACGTCTCCAAAATGACCTTTACAGTGTTGACGGGGACGTTAAACCTCAAATCAAACAAATCCGCCCATCAGGGCTTGGAGAAATAGATGAGCTGAAAGTGACCCGCACGCAAGTACTGGTAAACCGTTTAGAGGATCTAAGCTTGACCAGGAAAAGGGGTGCGAGTTGGCCCATCCATGCTTATAAACCCTATTAGTTTCATTGGGTGGCAGGGCTTGAGATGTCATTTCATCTCAATGTCGGGTAAAAGTCCCACAAAGTTGGAAGCAACGTCTTCAAAATGACCTATATAGTGTTGGGGGGTGGATGTTAAACCTCAAATCAAACAAAACTATTAATTGGGTCCAAAATAGAAACCGTGTTAGTTAAACAATCATGTTATATCCAAACAAAAATGTGTAGATTATATAGAAAAATGACCATTTATGGTCATTTTTCTATATAATCAACACATTTTTGGGATCCATCTTGAAACCGTGTTATATCCAAATCTTGTTATAATGAACCATGTTTTTTAATGTGGTTGTGGTGTAATATACATATACTTTAAATTCTTTCAGCCTCGGGTGAAAGTAATTCGAAAGGATCAAGCCCAGATCTTGTATCAAGAGGGTCGAGTTCCAACCTGAGATCCAGGGCCAATGCTGGCCCCAGTGAAGGTGGGGATGTGCCAGAGAAATACTATGTGGTACAGAACAATGAAATGATTCGTGTGAAATACCTGCTTGTGTATGCACAAAAAACACAAACTCACAGGTAATGTTTTGATATATTTTCCATTCTTTGCCCTATCTTACAAGGGAGACAACTTTATCATCATGTTCACAAGTCCATATAATGAACACCCTTGTAAAACCCACTTTATATAGAGAAAAGTCTGGTTTACAGTGGTATTCATTATTTTCCATATTCTTGCTCAAATACATAGATAGATTGTGTGTAAACATTAAAACTGAAGCACACACAATCTAAAGTTGGAACAAAAATAAGAACAAGAATTTGCATTTGCATTGGAAACACCATTTTGGCACACAGATCTGTTATCATTATGGTCAAAATGGCTAGAAAATATTTCATGGCCAGTCTCCATGAAAGAATTTTGTCAAACCCAGATCAAACCTGCAACCACCTACACCCAGTCACCAGTTTAATGTGCATCAGACTGTGCTACGAAGGCCAGCTGTATATTTTTGGAGTCAAAGTTCAAGTCGCCCAAGAAGCATTAGCCTAGAGGTTGTGTTTTCTAGGCAGCAGTCAGACTATTAGAAAGAGTCCAGTATAAGAATCTTACAGGTTTGTGAGGGGTGGATAGAAAAATTTGTTCTGAGGGCCACTGTTGGGCCTCACGAGGCTTGCAGAGTGATGCCGGACAGTGATCCTTTGGGATGGATTTTTCTATCCATCCCTCACACCCATGTAGGATTCGTTTTCTTGCATACCTTCCATTTCTGATTGTGGCTTTTAATACTGCAGTCACTTCCGTTGCCAACGTCTGCCATATTGTGATGACACTACAGTGATCTTTAGTGATGCCATAAATCGTACTGTGAGGTCAACCTTAACGACGTCGCATATGAGGTTGTATTCAACCAGTGCATTTATCAAACACGCGAGAATATTCGATTTTGGATAAGAACACACGGTTAGAACAGAACTTCTATCCCAAGCTAAAACTATAGATTTCCTTATCTGGTGTGTAAGAATGCATATTCTTGCATAAATACCTATCCACATCATGGCTGTTTGAAGCCATGGTCAAATGAACCTCAAGCCATGCTCAGACAAAAAAAAACATGTTCAATTCATGAAATTCACTTGCTGTTTGAACATGGATTTTCAGCTTTTGATATCATAAGAAGGGGACTTGTTCTTGTTTTGTTTATGTTATGTTGAGCGACGTAACGTTATCGCCCCGAATGTAGCCTTTTAGAGTTCTCTGATGATGTCAGAGGGTTATCATCATCATCAAAGGATTTTTTATTAACATGCAGGTACAGGGGCAACGTCCACATAAGTGGGCCCCCTTCCAGGTAGCTGGCTTGCTGCACGCATGGCAGATCTTACACCAGATCTCCAAGCTTGTCTATCATGAGGATCCATTGCAGAGAGCTTCCATTCTCTGCAATCTCTTTCTGTTAGCTGCTTCCAGGTCATCTTGGGACTTCCTGGCCCCCGCTTT